>OU975449.1:637373-3037373 GCA_918857605.2 Philereme vetulata | reverse complement strand
TTATCGATACTATTATCCTTATCATAATCTCTATTTTTTTGGTAAATAAAATAATGTTTAAAACTAAGCTTGTCCTTATCCTTAAGACATTCCCTTAAATCCGCATCCCTAAACCCTTATTATGAAATTAGGCCCTGTCATAAGTTATACCAAAGTTAGTAAAATCGTTTGCTAGTCTAACTAGGAATATTTTATCGTGAGAAGTATTTTTGTTTTGTTGAAGTTGAAAATTAATAATTTGATAGGGATAGTAATGCGGCGAGAATTATAATAAAAATATAAGTATATTATGGATTTTCATTTTGTAGGAATGCAGTAAGTATTAAGTAGAATGTAATCTCTAGCATTATGGAAAAAAAAGAATATCGCAGTACATACAACTTACAAGAAGTAACTTTTTAACAAAAATATAACCGACTTCAGATAACAGTAAAAACCAAACTAATCTACCAATTTTTATGCAATTTCCATGGGAGCCATCTAAAAGTATATCCTTTCAAATAAAAAACTAATTTTCCAAATCGGTTGATGTATAACGGAGTTCTGACGTAACAAACATAACATAAAAATTAAACAAATGCCATTGTCAGTACTGGTCCAAATGAGAATGGGACCACACGGGAAGCACCAGTTTCTCAAATAAAAAAAAAGAATAATCAAAATCTGTTCACTCAGTCGAAAGTACTGAGGTAACAAACAAAAAAACAATCGAATTGAGAACCTCCTCCTTTTTTGAAGTCGGTTTAAAAAGATAGGTCGAAACAATGACCAAAGTTTTAATACAAAATGAGATTTAGGGATTTTGACAATAGTAGACAATATGTAGGAGCTTCGAAGGCTAGAATATACAGTAATGCTTTGCGATCGGATGTAAGATATAAGTACAACTGTGTAGTGTAAATCCTCACTTAGTCTGTTAGAGAAAGACATCTAAACTGAACCGAGGCTAAATTGTATTTGTAAAATAAAATACGGTTAGACAGCTAGAAAGTTAGAAAAGCATGAATTGTCATATACATATTTTATGCGTTCTCGATATAGTATACCGAGTAATTGAGTATATATATTATATAACATAGAAATATTGAACTACAAGAATGGACTCCAAGCAATATTTTTACTAGAATCAGAATAGTTTTGGTCTGCTAGCATTTAGGCAGGTACGTATTTAAAACTGCACAAGAGAGGGTATTTACTATCAGAGTGCAAATTTTAATCTCGTAAAATAAAACATGAACTGATATACAAAAGTGGTGAAAATGAAGGTGTGGAAATAGGCCAAATCTCTGGCTGATATGATTATTGGCTGTTTGTCCCGGGCATAGCGGAAAATAGTGTCGTGTGTATTATAACAAAAATAACGCCCACAAAAAAGTCATGTTTTTTTATATCTACTTCTATAGAAGGATAACTTACATCAGAGTCGACTATGAATGTGGGTGTTACATTTGTTGTGCGTCAACATTTAGTTAAATAATGTATGGATAAAGTACAATTTTTAATGGGATATTTGTAGATTTAGCACGTTTTTGTAGAAGTTAAGTAAATGTATGCGGATAAAATATACATTGCAGTCAAGTTTGAACAAGTTTTTTTTTTAATTTTGATAGAACTTTGTTTGACCACAATCTCAACTGTTGGTAAGCGATGATGTGGTCTAAGATGAAGCGCGAAGATCTAGATGAAACATATTTACTCTTACCTTAAAGAGGACAGGATCGTATTTATTAGGAAAAACAGACGACGGTAGTGTTCCATACCTTAGCTGTACGCATTAAGAACGTAGAACCAAAACGGTGTGTGCGAATGGGTGGTATTAACTAGGTACGGATGGTACTGAGCCGTGCGCCTGCTTGTCCTTTGATGGAAGGGGGATGGCGGGATCAGATAGTATAGTTCCTGGGCACATTCCCCAAAATGTATTCTGTAAAAGATCAATAGGCTTGCAACTTTACGGCGGGATTTGAGACTTTGGGTCTTAGTCTCCGCCATATATTGCTCACCTGTAAGCCTAAAAGCCCTACGTTCTATCGAGTCTAAGGTAGCGAGCTGGTATTTGGCCGAACCGTCCTAAAAGTGGCAGCACTACTCCACACCACTTGGGCTTTTTAAAGACTATGAAGCTGTCCTCGTGTGAAGTATCTCCTGACATTGATGAGGATGTCCAGCTTCATGGCAGCTGTTTTAGCCTTAGACTCGATGTATGAGCTAAAGTTGAGAGTAGGCGTGAGCGAACCCCTAGGAGCTCGAGGTGACCTTTAAGTTAAGTTTCAGTTGTTTATAGTTTTAATGTCAATAGAGTAAATATGCACACTATATCAAATTATTACCACCTGTTGGCAAGCAAGCATAATGCTATATTATAATCCGGCTCGAAAGACAGCGCAGTTAAGATACCATGATTCACTGTCATGGCTACCTGAAGACGCTAATAAATCTACAATTTCGATTTAAACTGGTTTTAGTTCTAGAAAGTGATCGATTAAAATGTCTTGAAAGAAAAATCTTCGGCATTTTTAGTAGGTAGTTTGTCGCGTTATTTATTACGGAATGTGCGGAGTTTGCTAACTAGGGTTCACGTATGTATTATCATTGGACTGTTTTATATTTGGATATATTTTAGTAATAGTAAAGGCATCAGACGTGATCTAATAGATTTAGTAACGGACATAGTCGGATAGCAAGATGATCACGTTACTGCGCCTGTAAACTTGTCTTTTATTAATTAGTGCGAATTTAAAATTGTGGTCCAATTCGTATGTTTCTAATATAGATCCATAAGAGACGCAGCAGTGTATTTTATTTTATTTATGGATAAATCATGTTATTTTAAGGTAGACATTTTCGTAATGTTTCGGGATTTATATTACTCGCTAGAATTTAAGCAAAAGTGTATTATTTGAAAGTACTATGTGTACGTGCGTCTTAAATAAAATAATAGTATGAAATAGTTTTTCATTTAACGTCCGATTTTAACTAAGTATTTTGAGTTTTAAGCACAGGTAAAATTATATAAAATCGTCCAATACTTCCCGAAGAATCCACGTCACTACCTTACCCTGGCCAAACTATCCCGTGTTATGTATCGCCGATCGTTGCCGGAACCTTCATCCCACAGCTCACAGGATCATCCACTCTCCTGGTAAGATTTTTCCTGTACACTTTAATTTAAAACCCTAGTATTCCGACTGCTCTTAACTTCCCCTTCTAATACTAAACGGAGCTTTAATTTGACCTGAATTTTGTCCTCATTCCATTTCCGAGATATCCAAAGTTACCACTGTCATTCGAAACCTCTCTCACCCTTAAATTTGCGATGAGTATGACGACCGTCTCGAGGTTGCATGGGCGAGTGATAGAGCTGCTGGTGTGTTCCAGGATCACCATGGAGACCGCGGGGCTGCCTCTGCCGGGGTACCACTACATCGCCCCCAACCACATCGTGAAGGCGCCCATCCATTGAATGCGGCTCCGAGGCCAGGCCCCCGGCGCCGGCGCGTACCCGCCGTGCCGCCCCCACAGCCACATACTCGCCACGCAATCCTGGGCACTGGCTCCGATATATTTTCTCAAGTAAACGTTGAGACCAATCTCTAAAAGGTTAGAGGGAATCAATTGGCAGTTCGTTAGATTCTTGCTGAGCATATGTTTACATTTGTTACGAGTTTATAAGTATTTTAGATATTCTTATATTTATTCTCAACTGTATTGTATTTGATTGATTGGTGCGGGACTTATCAGAGGTAGGTTTTGAATTGTATAGCACAGATCTGAAGTGAACGATTGAGGGAATGTAATGTTGTGAAGAAACGACTGACATTTTAGAAGGTGGGAGTGAGCCGCTGCACTTACCGCCGCCGCTCGCGCCGCGATCCTAAAGGGGGTTAGCTAAGCTGAAATCGAATTTACTATGGATTTAAGCGGTTGAGTATCTCGATTGTCTATTGGATTTATTTTTGATTGTTGTCATCGGTACTGACCACGCGTAATAATGTTCAAACTAATGTAAATCGAGCGTCGGCGTACAGTAGGTGTAGACGCGTCGCGTACGATCGACCTCGGCCCGCTGCCGTAGCGTAGTGTTAGTTTAGCGAACAGAGTGAGAGGGTTAAAGACAATATTTGTAAATAAATAATGGTAATGACCTGGAAATATAGGTATTACAGTAACAGTTGCGTCGCAAGACGCGACGCGGCGATACGAAACCGGTGGGATCAAATCCTTTAGGAAAACTTACATTAAAATGGAGACAGAGACGAAGTGAACATTTCATTATAAATCAAAAAGTCATTGTAAGAATACAAAAAAGACGATAGTTATTAAAATAGTGTTGCTAAATGTGATAGTTTCTAATTTATTTTACTTTTGAACTTTAAGATCTCTAACTACACATGGAGAATGTGTAACGTCGGCTACTGGACTTGCATGTCGAATATTATCGTGGGGATCAAAGCCAAAGATTGTTAAAGTTTGTTTAACATTTAATAATGTTGTGGATTTACGCTAAATTATTCTCAGAATATGTACCTAGTTGATATTAGTAATTTATCGTGACGCTGTTTCTTTGAATGATTTTATTGCCCTCTCCAGACTGCTGATCGTATTTAGTCTAGATGCTCATTTAGATAGTCCTGTAAATCTACATATTTCAAAAATACTAAAAAAAATAGTTTGAAGTAGTCTAAGATATATATAAGACCACTGGGAAAGGTTTTCAGTGAGTTGTTCTGCTCGTAGGATACAACTTGTGCCACGACACTGAACATGAAGTGCCAATATATTTTAACCGCCTTCTGGCGTTATACAAATATCTGTGTTCTATTTAAAATAACGAGTAAAGTTTAATGTGTCAACTTTAGAATCACTTTATCTAATAAATCCACTTTTTACTTATTAATTTTGCACCCTAGTTGTAAGATAAAGCAATTAGATTTAAAATAATCTCGAGACATATCCCTCTACATGTCCCCAAGTCTTCCCCTCTCAGTATTTTCGGTAATTTAATTGAGTGTTTGTGCCAAAGTTGTGTCTACATATTTGTATGGATTTGAGCGTGACGTTATATTTGACTAAATTATTGGATATTGTGTATCTGTATTTATAATTTGAATCGTATCGGTGTAAGCTAGTCAAAATGTACTAAAAGACAAAAATATGAAATTATTATCTAGTCAAAATTTATTTGAATCTGTTTTCGATTTGTTTACTCGTAAATTCGATTTATTTCTATTCGCACTTGTAAAAGTTTGAAAACTATTTTTATGTCGTTTCTTTTAAAATTTAATATAACTTAGCAATAAAATTTTGATAAAATCAATTATTTATATAGTCTAAATTGCAATTAAGACAATGTATAGAGCTTTGTAAAGTAAGAGTACCACACAGGTGAAATAGAGTAATCTATAGGTGTAACTGTGAAGAGGTAAGTTTGATGAATTATAGTATACATTATACTAAAGAGAAGAGATTTAATAGCTGTGATTTAAGATGAGGCGTACTTTTGTGCGAAGTGCTACGTCGAGTCGAGACGCTGGAGGCATGAGGCGAGAGAGGTGCGGGGGGAGGGGGTAGTCTGTAGTGCACGCTTCATAGTAAAGTCTCGGTCGCTAACCGTGCCGGGGCGTTTACTGAATCCTTGATAATGCAAGTGACAGAAAATATTGTAACGCAAATACTTTTAAATTAAAATATAACTTAGTTCATCGGTGTCGTCAATAATTAATAAAATTTAGTACAATGCAATTTGAATATAATTAAGTAGCTAATAAATTAGTATTAATTTGTCAAGTGTATTACGTTCAATTATATTTTATGATAATCACGGAAATCAATATTATACATAATCGTTATTATGCTCGTTTATAGAGTACGTAGATAATTATTATTCATTATTGTTATGTACTGTTATTTTGATTTGCTCAATTTTCTGAATGTTAACGTAAGCTAGGCTTCGGAAAATATATTAGTTTGTTATTGTGTTGTTCTATAGCAATAATAATAGTTGTGCGGGAATGTTAGGTTGCCCTATGTGTTATTTATCAATTATTTTTTTACATTTAAAACCAATCGCAGATTCAGACCAAACGTGGTGTGAATTAATATGAACGATCTAATGCAAAATATTTGTTATATTTATTGTGACACTAAGGAAGTCGAAAATTTACCTTCTTTCGTATAATATTTAAAATATTATTCTATATACTCAGGTTATTACGTTTAATTTCCTCAGATTCGGGTAATTTCATAAAATACCTAAGTATTTTTAGTTATTTTAAATTGTTGACTTGTAAAGCCTTGAATTGACAGGGTCAGAAGCTCCGAAAGTGTTTAATGATATCAAATGGGGTGAAATAATTTCGATTTGCAATATACATTCTTATTTTAATAATAATCCACTCTATAATACTGTATTTTGGCTCGTCTCATAACATTCAGATATCCCTACATCTAGACCAGAGGTTCCCAAACTTTTTTTCTCATCGACCACTTTCAAACTTTTGCTGGTTCCGGTGGACCCCCTGCAGCTACATTTCTACCATATTCAGTTGACAAAAAATGTGAATATTAGATCTAACTATGGAAATTTGCGTTGCGGCTGAAGTCCAACCACGAGCTTCTTAAAATATTATCTGCCTACATTGATAGGTGAAGTCAAGCCAACATTTTAGTTCTTCACTATCAAACCCAGATAAATTTTCGCTTACGAATTGTGAACCCCTATTTTTTGTCAAGCCAACGTAGACCCCCGTCGAGTCTCCCGTGGACCCCTGAGGGTCTATCTGGACCACTTTGGGAATCAATGATCTAGACCATACAAACTATAACTTTCAGATTTAAATACTATGATCATCACATCTCAATATCAAAATACAGGTTTGAGACGTATGGGTAAATGGGTTGTGTATCTTATTATACAATAATATACTTACAAATAAATAAATTACATTCACTTCAATATGGTTAGGTATCAACAAATTATAGGAATATTTTATTCGTTCATAAAATATCAGGGTAATTGTATAAATCAACTGTTTACACGATAGCTTTTCTGTCTTCACTTTCACTTAAACTACGTGCCAAAGTAAATCACTATACCCACAAATTAAGGATTTACAAAAGTATTTGCACATTGATAACTATTATGCATGAATGGGTTGTAAGTACCTTATATAAACTTTAATATTAAAAGTAATATTTATCTATGGATATACTCAAGTGAGAGAGATTTTCTTCTATTTTATGGAGTTACAACATGAACTTAAAAACCACATGGTACACTGTAAATACAAAAAAATAAGGCACATTTCTCTTATATCTGTATTGCACCTTAAAATGCATCATAGTTTCATAAACTATGGTTTAAAATGATGCTGACACTTAGTACCTAAGTGAAGTCATAAAGTGTATCTACTTGTTCAAATCACCGGTTTAAATTAACTTTGCACTTGTATGGTGTAAACCTGTTTGTGTATATTTCCTTATTATATTATAAATAATTGATCATTTCTTTTATATTGTTAAGATAATACATATCCCATTACCTTCATATTATTTAATACTACTTATTTTAATAAAATTAGAAAATATTGACTGAATAATAGGTAAGATAACAACTCCAAAGTCAATCTATCTTCACTGCTGCAATTTCTATTAGCATTTATTTTTAATTAAATCATTATTTACATAAAACAAAATGCATAAATCTTCAAGTAGGTTTGTTTTATTGATATTATAATGCACTATATGTTTACGGAGCAGCTCTATATAAATAATATTGTGTACGAATACATATTTAAAAACAAATCGTACGTTGCCATAGTCCTAATTTTATCACGAGCAAGTTTGTATGGTAGTAAATATTTTTGGAATAAAATGCGTCGAAAAATGCATGACGCCTGTTCCATCTGAGTTCTGTCTCGGTTTATACCTACTTCATATTCATATTAAAGGGTATTATGTAGGAATACCTGTCTATATCTGTTTCGTGCTTAGGTTATGGCAGTCACCGTGCATCTAGTTGAGGAATCTCGTTATTGTTAGCTAATATATATTCAATGTCATTGTATTTGTGTTGATACTATAAAAATATTAAATCATATCTTACAAAATATCACAGTAAATGTCGCCATATCTAATCGTTTGTGGGTTGAATTGATCAATGTTATTTCTTACTATGAATGTTGTTTCATGGTCGCACTGCGATCGAGGTTCATTTATATAATGTACTATGATGACTTAAACGTTTGTTTTCATTATGTTGATTCAATAAAGTGTGTAAATAAATTGACGACTTTTATTAAAACACTAATACATTTCCTTTTTATAACACATTACTACCGTAAATAGGTAAGTATACGTAGATATAGTTTCACAAAGATTCCGTCTATGACATCGAACTATGGAGCCAATGGCATGAGAACTCGGTCAGCGCACTTCACTGCCCTGTCTATAGTTATAGCTCTACCAACTATATTATTCTGCGGTATTGCAGTATAAAGAGCCTACTTCAATTTCCTGGAACCTCGTTCGATACCGATTAATATTTTAATACCAATTGACTGGTAGAACTCGCGACCTGTGCCTGCTTACGTCGTTGAACTCTTGGAATTGTAATAGAGCAGACGGCTAAAGGTCTTGTCGATAGACAAACTATGCGCCTCTATAAATGGTAAATTAGAAAATCCGGTGAGGAATAAAGTTGTCAACACTACTGACCCTAGTATAGGGCACCCATTGGACCAGTCAATAATAGTCGGCTCCCCTAAAGAGTATAGTAATAGACCATATAGGAATCAATGGACTCACCAGCTGTTAAGTACGCTGCTGATATGTTTTTGCAACATTAGCTGTCGAATAGATATTTCCCAGCTAAAACTTCGCTCTCTTTTGTATTGTGTATTTTTCTTTTTTTATTGATGATAGTCAAGCCCTTGACCACTACCTCACTCGGTGGTAAGTGATGGCGTGATCGAAGATGGAGCACGCCTGTCTAGAAAGAACCTATTCACTCTGGACTTGACCTACTTGAATCCCTGTCATTGCAATGAGTAAATATTTTCTGAATTTAAGTCTACACACAGACTATCGTATATTATGGAACCTGTGTAATTATTTTCTTAAATTCTTCTCGAACAACATAATAAAAAAATGTGGACTGTTTGTAGGTATTATATATTCATTCCTCTACATAATACTTTCATTTTGTTATCGACTAAGCAAACAGCTAAGGGTAGGTATTTTACAAGCGAAATCGATGATAGGGCTCGCCTGCTGTTTTGCTAGTATCGTGGCTTCACGCGATGTCTTGGCGCCCTGACCTCAGCCGTCGCGTCGGTTTATTATTGACTTTCCTAACATTATTATGGCCCGGAATGGATGAAAAGGATCGTCTATAGATTGTATTTTAATGCCTATTAAAAGTGAGTGACCACAGCTTCGCGGTTTCGTCGCGCGACCTTGATGTTCTACAACAAACCCATATCATCCCGTGCGGACTCACGATGAGTAGTGGCAATAAGGGAAGATTTATGAGGATTGACGTGTTTTAGTGGCGGTGTCGAGCTGTCGAGGAGTGAGCGGCGACGGAGCAGGCGCGCAGTGCGCATGCCCGCCACTGCGCCACTCGGCGGCGCGCTGCCCCCTAGCGGACTCGCGCCGCAGTGAATTGCGTAACAAAAGCACATTCGCCTCTCGACGTCTCGCTGAAAACTTTCTCCCGGTGCGCGACCTCGCTATGGGGGGACGTAAAGCGGCATAAAACTTTCCCGCGACTCGTTCGACGACGTCATATTTTATTTATATATATCGGTATTTATTTTCCGATTATTTTTGAACTGCTTTAGCTTTTTTTAAGTTTGTTATAAGTAAGTTGACTGTGGGGAGAAGTGATCGGATGCGGCTCTCGCCGGCTGTTACTGGAATAGTGTGGACGTTCGTTGGTGTTGTGTTAATTTGCTTTGTTTTGCTTTGCTGAGCGGCTCGTGGTGGCCGCTGGCTGGGGCATTCGCACTCGTGGTAGGAATCAATACCGCGGTGGGAGCGGCGAACGTAAGTTATATTATTCTTTTCTCAAAGTTATGTAAAATTAAATAGTTATATAAGAATACACTGACCAGCTAGACTTAGTATCAACTTGTTACTGTTGCAAACTGTTTCTTGATACGTGACAATGTTTCACTGCTTTAAAATTCTTTGAAATATTATAAAAACGTAAGGTTTTCCATAATTTACCGGTTAAAACTCTGTAGTTAAACTGAATAAATCTTTAACGTACTGTGTAGCCTAAGTACCTACGTAAAATAAACTACTAAAGGCGTTTCTTTGTTTAATACCTTTAGGATATCTCATTTAATATGAGTCATACTTAGTTAAATCATTATAATTTGAAAGTTTGCAGCAATAAACACGGAAAGCAATGAATACCTGATGTAAAATATTCAAAGCCTACTAGCGCCGTCGGTCGTTAGCCGTTAGTTTGCTACGAAGGGCTACGAAACTCGTAGACAGGGTGGCGATACAAAAAGGTGCTACGAGTCTACGCCGTAGCAGACTTTTCGAAATTGGGATTTAGCCAAAGAATGACGTAGTTCTTCCAGGAAACTAGGTCAAATAAATAGGTCTGAAGCTAACTGTAAAATCTTTTACGTCACACTACGAAATGTTACATCGATACATACATAAGATACTAACTAAAAGAAGAGTCCGCGGCAACCTCAGCTCGCTATGTTAAATACATGATAGATTCATAATGCACTTAAACAAAAATACAGTAGAAAAGAGGAAGGCGCTTTAAGCGATCTCTTCCGCGACCTTTGGATTTCATTTACCAAAGTTGATTAAAGATAATTAACTAGAATATCATATTTATATTTTGTAGGGTTATTCTTCAGTTAGGGTACGTCTAGGGTCTTGCTACCACAAGTCTTTGTCATTGGTCGTATATTTAGCGCATATCTTCAATGCCTTGTTTAATATAATTAACCATCGATGCAAAAAGGAGTAGGTATTGCAAATTTTAATCCTATTTTTCGTGGCATCCTTAATTGATGAACCTATTACAGTGCGTTTTAATTTCATTTAAAAACCGGTGTTCACGAGAATCGAGATAGTTCCTAAATAAGTTTGGTGAAAATTTGTTCTGCCGTTTTCGTTTATCTCTGGTTTTAAAATAAGGCCGGTATGTCAGACAACATTGAAACGAGACTCAATCATAGATTTTCTAAAGATTTTTCATTGAATACTGTAAAAAAATCTACGCTTAGGTACCGATTCACGCTCCTCTCTTTGTCTACACTTACTAAAAAGTATCTTAGAAATCAGTTTTATTCCATTTATGTTCCGCGATGTTCGCTGCAAATATAAAAATCGCGAGATTTACTTTTCATTAGCACTCTGCATATAGACAGATTCGATGGATCTCTTTTGATGAACATGGCCGGCAGTAAAAATCTAAATGGGTCATTGAAAGCTAACAGCCATCGTTGTGGAATACTCCCCATTACTGGCTGGATGTTGATTTAAACACTCATGTCCCAATAACTACTCTTTCCTGTAATATATTATATACTTATGTGCATGTAGGCGTGTAGCAGAGAAAATAAAAGAGTTTAGGAATGATGACAGATGGCGCTCTCACTGCCATGCAACGCCATTTCTTTTCATTATAACTAAAAGGCTATAAAAAAATACATGACGGCCACTGGACGTAGAAAAATAAACAAACACGACGTTGTTTGAGTGTGAAGCACCACGCGACGTGCAACGCGCTGCGTCTGCATATACGTGCCCTTAGTGCAGCAACTTGCCAACTAAATCTTCAATATAATATATAAAAATCTTCAAATGAATAAATTTACAGTCCTTAGTTTGTTTCATATTTGTCCATATTGTCCATATATGAAAACAAGACTCCAATCTGTTGCCTTAGATGATGTTTTCAGCCAGCTAATAGCCAGTTTGGATTAGGGTTAGGCCCCGGGGGCGTAATGCTCATTTTCCCCAATTAATTTCGAAACTCGTACTTATAAACTTACCTTATTACAACTACCCATAAGACTAGATATTAACTTACGTTTAAATTAAATAAGTATTACACCTATTGTGAGGGTGACAAATAATATCAATTTGTAGAATATTAATGTACACCAGGAATACTTCAAAAACTAATTATTTAATTAATTGTAGGGTCTTTCAAGAAACCAATCCTCAAAATCTTAATTTATTTATTCATTAAAATCACAAGGATCACTTTGAAACGTCAGTTGTAGTATGTATCTGTTCCGCCGCGACGAAGCCAGAAAAGAAAGGCTAGAAATCCTTTTACTAAATTAAATTGTAACATTTCTGACCGAGCTGGGGCAATTTCAATTCCAAGCTTTTCTATCATCTAAATAATACGTTTTAATAGGCTATAAAGATAAAGATTTTAATAAAGATTTTGTTTATTTACGTTATGATTAATGTGTGGATTTTTGTAATATTACTTGGGAGTTTGTTATAAAAGCGTGCACCGTGCCCTGTAAACGATTTACTAACTATATGGAGTCTACATGTAGCAACAGAGAGTACTAAACGGCTGAACGGATCGTAATTAAATTTGGCAAGGCGACAGATTATATCCTGAGGAAGGACATAAGCTACTTTTTACCCGAGTACGCAAAAGGAGGGTAATGTTTTTATTGAAATACCACGCATGCGAAGCCGCGGGCGGGTCAGCTAGTATTTAATATTTCAATGATATATAATTATTATGGTGCCAAAATGTGGGTGATAGTTGTATAACTAATTTAACTCATCATCCTTATAACATTTTAGCTATATGGTGGCCAAACCAGCAATTAGTCTTAATACCTACATCTTCTCTGTGTTTTCGTTCCAGTTCTGGAAAACAGAAAAATACTACCACGTTAATGATGATCTTGCTTTCCGACGGCCTTCACTATTTACAGTTGTTTTTGTGGCAACGAAAACAGCCTTTGAAAATAACTGACGGGGTTTTGTTGGTATAAAAACGAAGTATATAGGTAGGTACCGTAAAATGTAATGTGCCACTTTTTAGGGTTTTTCATTTATAGAAAAATAACTATAAATTATTTCATTTAATATAAAAATACAGACATTCTTATCATATATTTATTAATTTAGTTCTTATGTTAGAACAACCTATCAGTCATACATCCCCCTACTAAACAAGTTTTAGTGACACATTCTCGCCGACACGAACTTTACATTTGTGTCCCATCTGTCTCTCAACTTAGACAAAGGGTTGGAGACCGATGCTATTTACACAGATTTCAGCAGTGCGTTCGATACAGCCAACCAATTAGTACTTACTTCTTGAAAAACTCAGCACACAGGGGATATTCGGAGCTCTTCTAAATTGGTTTAAATCATATTTAAGCAATAGACCCCAAATCGTTTCAGTAAAAGGGTATGAATCGAAGGTTTACTTTGCTAAATCTGGTGTACCCCAAGGGTCCCATCTTGGGCCAATACTTTTCCTTATTTTTATCAACGATATTACGCAGCATATAAAGCACTATAAATACTCTCTGTATGCAAATGACCTAAAAATTATTTAAACAGTTCATTCATAAAATTTGTGCAAGGTGATTGAGACTCGATAGTAAATTGGCGCACTAACAACAGATGATGCTTAATCTCGCGAAATGTATCCACATCGAATTATCAAGCAAGAAAAAACCTATCTATTCTGAATATTACATTAATAAAACTAAGATTGCTAAAGTATGCGAATTAAGAGACTTTGGAGTACCTAGTTTTAGATAGTCATCTTAAATATTTTGCTCAGTACGATAGAAAAGTTAGAAATAATTATATAGGCTTATTTATAAGCACCCGTATAGCCCGGAGGAGCTAACAGATATCACCCCTAAGAATATTTTACAGTTTTTAGCAGCTGGTGTAATGATGACCTTTGAACGCCACCATAATCTAGGGGCGATGTAAAAACAAGCGAGGATGACAAGAGGCCTCGTGGCCGTAGTAAAAGCAGCAAAAGCTAATAAAAAAATTAAAAAAACAATACCCGTATAAACCTTCAGATTTTAACCAACTTCAAAAAAGGAGAAGGTTCTCAATTATGTTGTACGTAGTGTATTTTATTTTGATTGTTTGTATTTGTATGTGATATTGGTCGTATTTTTGTGCCTGCAATAAATGAATTTTATTTATTTATAACCCTTGTAGAATTATAATATCGCATATAATAATCAACTAATAGTAGGTACTACATGCCCAAAATACCTTGATATCGAAACACGCAATAGATTTTGCTGGACAACGAAAGCGTAACCTCCAAACTCAACTAACCGATCAATTAAAAACTGAGTAAAATCAGTATTTAAAACTGAGTCGTATGTACATGGGACGAACATTACCGTAACACAGTTATAAACTAGCACGGAAGGTAAAGTTCTTTAACTGTAGACTTTTTTACCTACCCTCATTGTTTCGTAGATTTACTTACGATTGTTACACTAACTTTAATATGTATACTACTGTTTTATAAGTAAATAAATAAATAATTAATAATATTAATTATTTCAATGAGGTGTTTTCACGGGCATTTGTTCAATTAGTAGTTTTATTATTAGTTTTTATAACTGCTAACATGGTGTGTGAATTGAAAGTGAATGAATTGTCATTTATCTGATGAAGTGAGATTGTTTTAGACTTTTGATATTGTGTTTTTGACATTTTGGCATATAAACCATATTTTTTGCCGGCGTATCTCCAGACAGCGACATCTATAACGCTAGTTGACACTAGTTATTTTTAAATCGTAATTAAAAAAAAGACATAAGTGTTGCCATTAACTATTTCGGAGTATGTGTCAAAAATTATAAAACTTGCAAGCAAAGTTCTAGCAAGAAGAAATTGATTGATTTCTAACACCTCCTATTGCACATATTTCTGCCCAGCACATAGTCAGCCATCACATTTTACTCGGTACTTAGTTATAGCTTTCCATTTATAATGGTTAGTTTAAATACTTATCTAAAGTATTTCGGGATAATCGATTGTTCGGGTATGTTCCATGTGTACTTACAACTTTATATTGGACTAGCTGACCCGCCCCGGCATAACACGGATTCCAAAATATGGCCTAAATTCTACTATTCAAACGTAACTTTGGTGCCTAGATTGGTTATAATATATAATCTAGATAAATAAAAATGAAATGGCGTTCGTTGGTAATCACACTTGAGAACGGCAGGATAGATTTGTCATTTTTTTTAATCGTTCTGCGAATGAGGTTTTTTGGGTGTCATGGAAAGTGCTGGAAAAACTGAATGCGCTTTATTCCATGGGGTTTTTTTCCATTGAACTCAGGACCAGGATATCACAAAGGATATCGCAAGCGAAAGTGGCAGTGGGCAGGGCACATAGCTCGAAGAACTGACGGCCGTTGGGGCAGAAAGGTTCTCGACTGAGACCACGCACTAGAAAGCGCAGCGTAGCATGACCCCCCACTATATGAAAAGAACTGATAAAGGTTCCTGGGAGCCGTTGGGTGCAGGTCGCATAATATCGGTTGTCCGAAAGAGATCAATCACTTTAACGACAGCCGAGTTTACTTCGTAATTAATTTGTTTCTGCTAATTAGTTAAGTTTTTTTATCTAAGTTTGTGGTGTATAGTAATCAGGGCTGGATTAACCCTATCGGGGCCCCTAGGCAATGAAATTTTCGGTGTCCCTTTCCTTAACCCTTTTCTTACATTTAAAAATATTTTTTTTCTATTACAAAAGTAGAGTGGATCAGATCGACTCCTGCTTTTTGCTCTCATTTGAATGATCCTAATGAATAGATTAAAGTTATAGATAAGTGATGATCCAGGTCTCATTATGGATTATGAAAGAGAAATGAGACGCGACGCGGTTATTTTAAATGTAATCTTGTTAAATGCAATAAAATATATTGTATAACGAAAGAAAATATTTTTGTGTAGTAGGTACAATAAGTTTAAATAGCAACTCTTCTAACTTTTTTAGATACAAACTCGTTTAAAACATTTTGGAAGTTGAGATTTTCCAACACATCATTTTCAATCGCCATTGTCGACAATGAATTTAAATGGTTCTGCATATTGTTGAACGAAGAGAGTTTTTTATTAATTTTCGTCGAGAAAAAATTTCGTTCACCTGTGGTATCATCAGAATGATATCATTACATTCGGGAAAGTTGATTGTACCGCTTTTCAGAGTTAGTAAAATATTTTTTTCTACGGCAACATTACCGGATGTAAATAATGAGAAATGTCACGAATGAAACGTTTTTTTTTTCTTGGTGCGTGGCCCGCATCGGCTAGGCCCCCGTTGGCCCCTAGTCGGTGAGGGGCCCCTAGGCAGTTGCCTAATCCGCCTTATGGATAATCCGGCCCTGATAGTAGTTAATTTATATATTGATAGGTCCTACTAATATAATCATATATTTTACATATATTTTGGTTATTACAACACTAATTATTAGATACCTCATTACATTTAGATACAAGGGTCACGTTAGGCTAGAACTTATTATTATTATTGATATCACATCCATTTTATTTAGATTGTCGTCATTCCATCGACATAGACGACGTGAATAGTTTATAACCTTCAGCTTATAATAGAAACACTTTATTAGGTAGCTACCTAGCTCCTGAATCCAGTCACATCCCGAAATTCATTATCTCTTCATACAAAATGCAAGTGATGTCTCAAGACATCTACAGTAAACAGTGAATTAATGTCGTTGGTATTTTACTGCGATTGCTTTAAAGCACAAAAATATTTAAATATCTTTGTCTTATGTAAATTACGTTACAACACAGTGCCTTGTGACTTGCTTTTGATAATTCATGACTGATATTGAATGACTCGGGCACTGAATTATTTCTATGGAGGGGTTATAATGAGGGTCGTGCCGAGTGGTCCGGTCTTAGAATGAAATAGATTTTTCACACAGAAGCACCTAGAGATCTAGAAAGACACATCAACATATTATCCATCTATACTAATATTATAAAGAGGAAAGATTTGTATTTTTGTGTGTATGTTTGTAATGAATAAACTCATAAACTACTGGTCCGATTTCAAAAATTCTTTCACCATTGGAAAGCTATATTCACCCTGAGTAACATAGGCTACTTTTTACCCAACTGCGCAAAGGAGGGTAATGTTTTTATTGAAAAACTACGTGTGCGAAGCTGCGGATTGGTCAGCTAGTCTATACTAATATTATAAAGAGGAAAGATTTGTATTTTTGTGTGTATGTTTGTATGAATAAAATCAAAAACTACTGGTCCGATTTCAAAAATTCTTTCACCATTGGAAAGCTACATTCACCGTAAGTAACATAGGCTACTTTTTACCCAACTGCGCAAAGGAGGGTAATGTTTTTATTGAAAATCTACGCGTGCGAGGCTGCGAATTGGTCAGCTAGTATATTATAAATTTAAAAGAAACTCTCGTCCTTCTGTCATATAGATTGATTATGACCGGGATTAAGATGTTGGCTACTTTTTATTCTAATGCGCGGAAGGAGCGGGTGCGCGGCCGCGGCCGAAGCTTGTAATGAATGTTCCATTAAAAGCACAAATAAGAAAGTCTTTATATTTTGGTAATTGGGCACCCATCGAGACATTCGCACCGCGCTGATAGAATGCTGAAATCACTTATGTACAGGAAGTTGTTTCCATGTACACACGGCTACACATCAAGCTATAAAAGTCCAGTATAAGCTGACCTATCATTCTACAAAAGCCTACACAACGCGAGGTCAGCTTATACTAGAAATGTAGCTTGATGTGTAGCCATGTGTACGTATATGATTCTAAAAATGACTTCACCTCAATAAGCCCTAGATTAAGAAGATTGCTCACTTTTTGAATAGAATAAGTGTAGGAAGTTGTTAATCTACCTATTATAGAAGTAGGTTGAGCACTTTGCAAGGACATGTGAATGATAATTTTCGTTTTTCAATTCAGATATCTTAGCAATTAGATTATCAGAGAAGTAACTATAAGGTAAAATATTTCCCAAATCCTTAATGAACTTAATGATACCTTTAAAAAACTAGGCTCTTACCACAAAAAACATCTTCATCTCACAAAACTTACTTATATTCTGTATTATGTAAAAAATCTTAACTCATGCAAGGTAACAGCAGCAATGAGGGCTTCAATTGGACTGCTTCTCGGCTACACTATGCTCCTGCTCATGCTACTCGCATTGCCGCGACGTTCCCGCGATTAATGCTGTAGGTGGCCAAACACATCCCTCCTCGCGCGAGTTTCTGAACGCTCGAAGTGGATTGAGGCGCGCGTGGCGGGGGGCCAGGATACTCGCGTTAATGTTGCCGTCCCTTTCACTCGTGCACACAACTCGGGCATGTGCATGAGCATGAGAAGTAACGCACATTACGTCCCTGCCCACTTTCCTCGCGCCAAGGCGAGTCATCCGTGATATCTTCATTTTTAAATGATTCCAACGGAAGATCAGCGTTGTGCCAAAAGCACAACAAATGCTGAGTTGGACGCCTTTTTGTGACGTCGGTCATTTATATATAGGTAATTGTGAGACACATTTGTTGGGTGTTGCTGTTTTTGTGTGTATGAATTTGTTCTCTTGTGTGTACCTTACTTATGTGATGTGTGTGTTTTGTACCGTCACAAATACATGTTTTTTTCTTTCTTTCTTTCTTTCTAATGTGGCTGCGAGGTGGGTATCTGTTTTATAACGATTTTTGCTACTTTGGGAGCTCTGCCATGCATGGGGGCATTACCTAGGCATGAACTGAGTATAATGTAGTATTCAGGGCATCGACCCTGCGTGTTTTACGTCTATTTCCCCATAGCAAGAGCACATGCTGAACTAATGTTACCTATGGATTTGTTTCAAAATATTATTTGAAACGCGAGAGAGAAACACGCTGAATGACCTTACTTAATAAAACAGACTAGTCGTATTGAACAGTATTGATTAAGGTATAGGTAGGTACAGAGTATTTTTGTCATTTTTTAACTAATCTCAAAAATTACAAACCCGACGTGATTTGAACCAGAAACGTTCTTTGATACAAGGATGCGATACCATTTTAGCCACGGGATTACTGTCCGACTAGCGCGAAATTAGTGTGATGTTTCTTTTTACGGTTGAAAGAGCCATTAGCTCTAACTATGAAGGAATTGTACAGTTTCAACCTCAAAAGTAGAACTTTAATATAGAAAATCCGGATTCTAAACTTTTTAACACGCCTAATCGGTTGTTTCTTGGACTTTGTGCATAGGCGCTACGTTAACCTTTTTAGCCGTCTGTAGTAGCCTTAATTCATTTCAATCGTGGGTTTCATGGAACCCTAAGCACAAGTAAGATAATCTGTAAAATGGTGCCTTTTCAAACGTTGGTAATGATCCGTTCCGTTGATGACTAGACTCAGTTTTCAGTGAAAAAGTTTAATCAGGGCGGTCTTGTCTCGCTCCGGTCTCTCGATGGTGAAAAGATAGCGTAGTTTTCCCTATCCTACGCGATTTCGGGATCAAGCTGAGATTAAAAAACTTTCCAGCTAAGATGATATAGTCGGACCACGCTTAACGGTGCATAACACCAGGGATGGTAGATTTAATAAAATAGTTGCAGACGACTTTCGGTGTGCTGAGACTAAGACACTGAGTAGATCCGAAAAGCCGTCAAATTAGCAATTCCTTAACAATTCACATTCACAATTTACCTTATTTGAGGTTGGTGCTGATTAAGCTCGTCCTCTAAATTGTGTGAGCGCCATACAACTCTTAATTAAGGACTATCTTAATTGGCGTCAACTATGTATGTATAGGGACAAGCTTTAATGTTCAACTTTTTTAATTTTTAGAATGTTTGCTTTATTTGTGCTGCTTTGCTTTTTGCCAAATTTTGTGATTCTAGGTCAACAAAAACTACCATATAGGTTTTCGACCCAAAACCTATAGGGTACTTCCGGTTGACCTAGAATTGTCAATTTTGGTTAAAAGCAAGGTCTTAAGCACAAGTAAATAATTCAATACGAGGCGAGACGTTATTCGGAGCGGATCACACTCACCCTGATGAAGGTTCACGAATTGAACCGAAACATTGTCGGTCGAAACACCGATAAGACGGTACGTGATAAAGCTCGTATTTATAAAAATGGTTAGTGTTTTTCCATATTCGTATTTAATGTTAATTAATGGGACGGCCTGTATATACCTAGTAAGTAGATTTATATAATTATTATCAGAAAAAATGTTTAACGCGCAATTAATACTACCATTTGTATGCAAACTTAACGTGACCGGACTATAGGGTAGCTTTTAAGTATTCCTGTGCTAAGCGATGCTGGGATCAATCTTAACAGAGTTAAAAGAACTTGCAACTCTTTTAAAGAAAACAGCTTGGGTATAAGGTTCAGGAGCCTCGATCGATTCTTATGCAATAACAATATGGGCATATGCACGATAAACAAGGCTAGGTAAGAAACATTACCCGACTCAGAAGACTGTAGTAGCCTAGTAGGTGATGTATGAATAACTATAGGTTCTTTTGTTCGCCGTGTCATAGGTTTATTGCCATGTCATTAGTCTCCATGGGTCAGTGACTAGGTCGATGGACAGTAGTATACAGGCTATGATTAAAAGCCCTTGTTTTGCGTCAGGTAGAAACTGCAGTCTGACCGGGAGCTGTAAAGGAAACCTCGTTGACTGATCAAAGTAAGGCCACATTGCGGAACAAATGTTTGCATGATCTACAGATATTTGTTCTGGGTCTGGTTATTTCTTCTATACTACGAGTATCTATACTCTATACTAATATTATAAAGAGGAAAGATTTGTATTTTTGTGTGTATGTTAGTAATGAATAAACTCAAAAACTACTGGTCCAATTTCAAAAATTCTTTGACAATTGGAAAGCTACATTCACCTTGAGTAACATAGGCTACTTTTTACCCAACTGCACAAAGGAGGGTAATGTTTTTATTGAAAAACTACGCGTGCGAAGCTGCGGATTGGTCAGCTAGTATATTATAAGCATATATTACCAAAAAAAAATTATATAAGTATTCTATCAGTTATCTGGTTCCCATAGTACAAGCTCGGCTTAGTTTGGGGCTAGATAGCGCTGTGTGAAATGTCCAGCAATATTTATTTAAATATATATATATATATATATATATAATATAATTCAATGATGCTTTTTATATTTAAACCGCATAACCGCACCTAGTTACTTACATCTAAAATTTGTAAGTAAGTTTGTATAATAGGTAATCTCAAGGACTGCTGAAACGATTTTGAAAATTATTTCACTGATAGAAAGCTATATTACCCCTGAGGGCTAGATAAGAATCCGTGCGAAGACGTAGTAGTAGCCAGTCAGCAAGTTTCTAATAAAATAGTACAACGATCAGATCATACTTCTATCTAGTGGGGTCCGTCCTATGCTGCGCCTTTCTGTGCATGGCCTCCACTAGAGAACCTTTCTGCCCCAACGGCCTTCAGTTCTTCAAGCTGTGTGCCCTGCCCACTGCTAGTTCAACTTGCTTATCAATATACTATTTATCCTATCGGCCATTGGTTTTAGTTTCTATACGGATCTCCTCATTTCTGATTTGATATCTGACAAAGGTTGCTGGGAGCCGCTGGGTGTAGGCCGCTCTCGAAATGTATGGTGGAGACTTATGTTCAGCAGTGGACGTCCATTAGCTAATATGCTGATCATGGGTATAACAATTTTACCAATATTTGTAACTAGCTGTTACCCGCGACTTCGTACACGTTACACTACTAAATGTGTAGGTAACCTAGAAATAAAGCTAAACTCGCTGTTGCAACTTGGCTTGACATCCCATTTTTGTCCCATGGAAACTGATTTATGGGATAAAAGATAGCCAGGTTATAATCTACGTATATACCAAATTTCATCGAAATCGGTTCAGCCGTTGTGACGTGATTGAGTAAAAAACAAATAAATAAACAAACAACATCCAAACTTTCAAATTTACAATATTAGTGTGATTATTTTATTTTTGAAGTAAAACCTTTTTTTACACCAGTTTCTGATTTATAAAATATTTTCTTAGTTTTTTTAAAGAACATTTTTTTTACTTGACCATTTCAAAATCAGCATAATCTTAATGCACTGAATTCAATTCCACTAATATTTACGAGTACGTCTAGATTACTCTAACCGTGGTTCAGCGTTTAGCTTGGCGTGTCTCCAATCAAATATTGAATTGACACTCAGGTCTGGCCAATTTGCTGGCACAGGATAATCTGGATTATAGGATTAGTCACCAGTCATCCTACAGTTTATGCCACTTGAGAGCTGTCCAATTGCCTGTTTGATTATCGTTACAGTTTAGGTTTTCAGTTCAGCTGCATGAAGGAGTAGTAGATGGAAATTTTATGAAGTCACCTTCCAGAAGAAATTATTCTAATTATTGATTAAAACGGGTATTTATCGCGTATGTACCTTTTTTATTTGTTATCCCGACGTTTCGGCTGTGTTGCAACAGTCATGGTCTCGGGCTGACTCAAAAAAATTATTCTAGGTTAGATGTTCATCCTTGCTGCGAAGGAGGATGATAATTATTGAGGATCCCATGATATGATGTAGATTATCATATATTTCTTTCAAAGTTGTTGCCAAAAAGATAACAGAGAAAAAAGGTTTAAGTGTGAATGAAGCTTATTTCTCTTTACCTTACCTTACCGTAGGTATCACCATTCTCTGTAATGTACGAGTACACACGGCTACACATCAAGCTATACAGTTCTAGTAAAGCTGACCTCGCATTGTGTAGGCTTTTCCTAGAATGAGAGGTCCGCTTATACTGGAAATGTATAGCTTGATGTGTAGCCGTGTGTACCTATGTTCTACGAATTTTATTTTAGTTTAAAAATTTTGAAGATGCTACGCAAAATCAAGTTACCTACCATGATCGAAGAAGATTGCTTGGTCCCAGTTGTTTCATTCACTAGTTCCACAATGGGACTATTTGGATTAATTAAAATTCAATCTTCTTCTTCTTCCAGTGCCTCTTCAATCCTGAAGGTTAGCCGTTAGCTTCCTGTATTCATCTCTATCAGCAGCCAGCCGGAACAGCTGTTCGATGGAGGCAATACCGGTCCACGCCCGGATATTCCGGAGCCATGACTTCTTTCTTCGCCCAGCACGTCTCTTTCCGTCTAAAATTCAATAGTCAATGAAATTAAAAAGTTTCTGACGATATCCATTAAATCATACAGCAGATATTTGAAACTTCCTGAAAGATTTTATTTGAAATAATAATATAAATATGAGAAGTGGAAAGATACGGCCTGAGTAACTAGAACTGCCTCGGCCATTTGTACTAATTACAAATTATACTTTTGATAAACGACCACAACCAGAGACCGGGGAAATGAAAACTTCAATTCAGATTTTTTTATTGATGTTAGCCAAGCGCTTGACCACTACCTCACCTGATGGTAAGTGAAGGTGTGCTCGAAGATGGAGCACGCTTGTCTAGAAAAAACCTATTCACTCTGGACTTGAAGACTCCAAGATTATACTGGTTTGGAAAAACATACGCCGGAAGTGAGTTCCACTCCTTACTTGTGCTAACAAGAAAAGTTGAAGCACATCGTTTGGCACGTCAAGGTATGCTGACCAGGTATGGGTGGTACTTCTCGGTACGTCTGGTTGTCCGGTGGTGGAAGGGGGAAGGAGGGATAAGTCATGAAGATCTTGCGCACATTCACCAAAATGTATCTTGTAAAAAACTGAAAGTCTGGCTATTCGGCGTCTGTGCTCTAGACTTTGTAAATTGGCTTCCACTAGTGAGTCATCACCAATGAGTCTAGCAGCATGTCGCTCAATCGAATCAAGGGCTTCACGCTGATACTTAGCCGAGCCATCCCAAAGATGGCAGCAGTACTCCATACATGAGCGGACTTGTGCTTTGTAGAGACTGAGCAGCTTACTTCATCAAAGTCGTTTTTCTGACGACAATATTCTGTAATAGTCGGGCTATAAATTAATATAATATCAGCCATAAGACATACAATACTAAACATTGTCCTACCCCATAGATTTCCAAAGCGACCCATCTTGTGTAGACGGGGCCAATGGTGCCCAGCAATCTTTAAACAATTTATGTCACCTTTACATCTAGAGGAGGGGTCATCTTATGCTAGGTTTCATTAGATTCCACAATTAAACGAGAGGTATTCCGCCTTTTGTTCGTGTGTTTTGTTTGATAGCTGATATTTTCGAGATACTCCTTGACTTTGGTTAAAACGGGAGCAAGTACAAGACCCGGTTTTTAAATTAACTCATTTGTTATTCTGCTAAAGTTCGGTCGGAGCAATAGTTGATACCTGTAAGTCAGTCAATCGCCACACCTCCATACACGCCACAACCCTGAATATTGTATGCTCATAAAAGCAAGGGGCTGAGGTCAAGTCGGCGGGAACGAGAAGTACTCGTAATTTGCGCCAATCGACTCGCAAAATCTGGAATGTTATTACAGCAGAGAACCCTCGGTATGCCATCCCCAACGCAAATGGAGCATAAGTTCCTATTTGATATAGTAAATGCCTATATTTGCATGCTCGCAGCTTTGATGGTTTTGCCAAACTAGGGTTGGTATTTTTGGTGTATAACATTTTCGCACCCATTTAGTCACCCTTATAATCATAAACAGACACGGTCTAGAGGTCTAAAATGGCCGGTTGAGATAAGTCATAATATCATTCATGATAACTGCATACTAGGGATCTTCAAGTCGCGAGTATACTGGTTTCTTCGATGACGACCTCCGTGGCGCAGTGAGCGAATAGCCGGCTGAGACTCAGGAGGTAGCGGGTTCGATTCCCACCGTGGAACAAGTGTTTGCATGATCTACAGATATTTTTCCGGGTCTGCATGTTTTTCTATATATTATTATAAGTATGTCTTTACAAAAAAAAAAGTATTCTATCAGTTATCTGGTTCCCATAATACAAGCTCAGCTTAGTTTGGGGCTAGATAGCACTGTGTGAAATGTCCAGCATTATTTATAATATTTATATTTATAAAGCAAGCGTGTTTCATCGTAGACCGCATCATCGCTTACCATCAGGCGAGATCGTGGTCTAACGCGAGCCTACAACATATTTAAAACCCCAACTAGATAGAAATACGACCTGATAAAAGTTGCACTCCGCTCAAGATCGGTCGCTCTTCAAATCTATGGGGGAGGCCTGTGTTCAGGAGTGGAAGTCCTATGGCTGATACAGGCTGATGTGATGATGATTATGATGTCTTCTCCAAAACTTATTAACATTATAAACAGCCATTAATTTCAAAAGTTTGCTAAGTTTTGTTAATGGGCAAGCAACTGGGTAAGAATTTTCCTCAGGGAAGTTCTCTATGAAATTGCAAGGAACGAAAACAAACACAATCGATTTTCCGATACAAAAGGTGTGGTGGCGTTGGGCTAAGTATTACAGTATAACTAAGTGGAAACATGTTTGATCGGTTTAGTAATAATCTCTGTGTTAGCTTCAATGGGTATACAATATTCTCAGCACCTGTATGTTATTGGAAAAAAGATTTGCCCGAATATTATTTCGAAAACTATAGAGACTGCATCATCATTATCATCAGCCGGCAGACGTCCACTGCTGAACATAGGCCTCCCCCTTAGATCGCCACAACGAGCGGTTGGTAGCCGTTTACGCCCAACGGTTCCACGCGATTCTTACTAGATCGTCGGTCCACCTTGTGGGGGGCCGGCCTACGCTCCACTCGAGAACCTTTCTTCCCCAACGGTTATCGGTTCAACGAGCGATGTGGCCTGCCCATTGCCACTTCAACTTGCTAATTTTGAGAGCTATGTCGCCAACTTTAGTTCTTCATAAATATACCTAATTTTAATGGTTTTAATAGTATCTAATATTCCTACTAGTATTTGATATATTATATTGTTTGTACTTTATAACTTATATTATACGTAAATAACATAAGTACAGTGACGGAATGAAAAGGTTCATCAATTTTCAATTCGTTCAACTTATCGCGAGTACATATTACCTTTTGAAACTTTGTTACAGAATAGACTGAGTTAGTGAAAATAATGTTTAGCTGTTCGTTAATAAAGTTCAAAATTAATCAGTTCAAAGTTGTTTGACTATATAACATATCAAAAAGAATTAATTGATTCTTGCATTACTGGTGCAAGCGAAAACCGACTCTAAGGTGACGAACCTCATTCCGCCACTGTACCTTTTACAAGTTGTTCACTCCTTGAGTGTAATGTGTGAGTTCACTTACATTCTGATTTACTGATACCATTATTACTTGGACTATACCTTAATACATCTATTATTTTTCAATATCAAAAATGTTTTATTGGTTTTATACCAATTTTTACAATTCTGGTTGAAGCCCTGGCTCCTGAACTAGCGTGAGCTGTATGCCAGAAGTCAGTTTCTTCCCACATTAAATGAGAAAGAAAATACATAAGTGGTACAATAGTTACAATGATAGATAAACTGTCAATTGATACAATACTACATCTGTCTGGCAGAGTCAAACTTATTAGGGTTCCGTACCTCAAAAGGTAAAAAAGGAACCCTTATAAGTTTTTTTTTCTCAAGAACGGGTGGACCTAGCCAGTTGAAATTTATACCAGATACTGAGGTCTATAGTCCCTATTAGGAGTATAAAAATCAAGGTTCTGAGTCAACACGATAAAAAGATATGGGCAAACTTGCAAGTACCAAAATTTACCTTAATTTTAATTTTTTTTTATTTTTCGGAATTTTCCCTTTCCTTGATGCAGCACAAATAAAGGAAAAATTCCAAAAAATAATTAAAGTTGAAAATTTAAGGGTGTCCCCATACATACATGGTTGACACTAATTAAGATAGTCCTGTGAGCTGTATGGGCGCACATACAATTTAGAGATCTAGCTTAATCGGCACCAAACTTAAATAAGGTAAATAAAGAATAATAAATAAATAAATATTGCTGGACATTTCACACAGCGCTATCTAGCCCCAAACTAAGCAGAGCTTGTACTATGGGAACCAGATAACTAATAGAATACTTAGATACATTTTTTTTTTGTAAATTCATACTTATGCATAATATATAGAGAAACAACCAGACCCGGAACAAATACTCGCAGATCATACAAACATTGTGCTATTGAATAAAATAAATATTTAAGTGGGGCTCCCATACAACAGACATGATTTTTTTGCCGTTTTTATAGATAATGGTACGGAACCCTTCGTGTGCGAGTCCGACTCGCACTTGGCCGGTTTTTTTTCAACTATTGTAGTTTGGTAAAACTTTCTTCGGTCCGTTATCTGTATATACTAGAATCATTTATTTCAGACAATGCTACTTATACAAACACCCATGTGAACTAATAAGAAGCCACTATAAAAGCAGGTTCGTTAGTAGATCGTTAACCTAAATCATAATTACTAGTGGTTCGCCCCGAACTTAGATCTCGCAAGTCTCTCAAAACGCAAAAAAATATTATATTAAAAATATTACTCATAAAAAATAGTGCCCCGAAATACACAACCAACTTACCTACTTGACCTACAGTTTCAGTCAAATTACAAGTAACGGGAATTCATGTCGATCGGTTTTCTTTTTACGACTAGAAATTACAGTTATTCTGGATTTCAGACTTTTCCCTATATTAGATTAGAAAATTCTTTATTGCACTAATAAAAAGATACATAGGCGAACTTAATGCTAATTAGCATTTTCTTCCAGCTAACCTTTGTGTAGTGTGGAGAAAGTGGTAGTGCCAGAAAAAGGAAATTTAATCAAGCTTTAGCTTAGAAATAAACTTACAAAAATTAAAAATAATAATAATACACATACATAAACGAAATACACAAATATATCTACACAAAGTGCTCAATTTTGTTGGGTATCTTGAAGAGAGATGAAGTATTTAAAGAGTTTGGATTATATATTATTGTATTGGATATATTTGTGTAACTAAAGCTACACGAATACTAAATTTCAGCACTGTGGCGTCACTGGTGTACCCTGTGAATTTGGTCAAAGTTCAGTTGTATTATGGCTAATAACTCAAAAACTACAAGGATTAACGTAAAATAAAAAATCTCTAGAATCCCATTGTCTCAACAACCCCCTAACATTTTTAGCTCATTTAGTCACACCAAGATTGTACCATCACTATCTATATAAAATTTCACGATGATCAGATCTACGCTTCGAAAGTTATCCTAGGATAAACAGACATACATACATACAATACCCAAGTTGGTTTGGAGATCTCTCTTCGCTCGATCAATTAATATAGATTCCGCTAGAATAATGAAAGGGAAAGGTGTTTCTTTTAACGACTTACTTTTATTGCGTTTTTCATTATATCTATAGCTGGTGCTCCCTGTATCGCCTAATCTGCGGCACGATCTTTATATCTCGCGATAAATCCAGGTATCATGGAGCTTGGAAATATTTCTGACATCCGTTCTGAGCTTTATCTCTACAGAAATGTCATGGAATTAGCTGCGGAGCTCACGATTGCTTGCTAGCCTAAAACGCGAAACGCGAATGAAATGTGTCTAATTTTTGAAACATTTGTTATTTTGCTTATTTTACAAAAAAGCAAAGTGATTTACAAAATAAAACTGGCCAAGTGCGAGTCGGACTCGCGCACGAAGGGTTCCGTACTATCTAAAAAAACGGCAAAAAATTACGCTTGTTGCATGGGAGCCCCCCTTAAATATTTGTTTTATTTTAATTCAAATATTTATTTTTAATGTGAATATAGAACTAAATATTCTGTGAATATCGAGCTAAAAAGAGCGAAAAAATCACGTTTGTTGTATGGGAGCCCCACTTAAATATTTATATTATACTGTTTTTAGTTTTAGTTGTTAAAGCGGCAACAGAAATACATCATCTGTAAAAATTTCAACTGTTTAACTATCACGGTTCATGAGATACAGTCTGGTGACAGACGGACAGACAGACAGCAGAGCCTCAGTAATAGGCCGTTTTACCCTTTGGGTACGGAACCCTAAAAACAAAGGACAAACGTACGCTTTTATATCGACGGTGAGAATCTTTGCTTTTCCATTTGCGTACTCTTTGCCAACATTTCAAACTAATTTTTATTCTGCTATTAATTATCAGGCAGTTTTTCAACCGAAGGGCGGTGTATCAATTCATTTGCTGCCAATTTCCTCTCAGAATGGATAGGTACTACGAGGGTCGTTCGTTATTCAACGGGCCTTTCGACGGCAATTTGTCTCTGTGCTTTATTAGGTATGTTTTATTTGATTTAGGAAAAGTCGCCCGGATTTATTTGGAGACGCAAAGTTCGGAGAATCTCGTTTCTATTTTGGATGTCATAACTATTTCACAGAAAAACAAGAGAAGCAACAATACAGATACTTATGTTTGCAAAAAATACAAAATTTAGAAAAAACCGACATCTTTGTTTATCTGTGAGTGACCAAGTTTAAAAGTAAAAACTTTATCTAATTTTCCTCCTTAAATGCAAAACCACTTTATCAGAAAGCGGTGAGTAATGTTTTATATCTATTCAAATGTAATCTTCTATCCGCTGCCGGCACAGATCCCCAGGGCAGCGGCGACCTCAGCTAAACGAAATTGAATGTAAGAAACGAGGGTAGTTCTTACGAGCTCCATATCCGTCGATATATATTCGTCGTCGTGTTCTGAAATGGCACGTATATGCTAATGTCTCATGTCGCTCCGCTTATCACATTAATAAATCCAGACATGATACCTATAATGTTTGCAATAATTTATGATTTCGATGAACTCTTTTCAATCTTATAGTCGGATTTGTATGATCAGCCCTCCCCCTTTTGCCCTAGTTAGCTCCTTCATAAACAAACTAAAACCCGGTAGATTATTTTCTATGATACAAGTCAATTAATAGATTAGATTAGATTAAATAATTTCTTTATTGCACACCATTAAATACAAACATAAAAAAGAAAATACAATTTTAAATCATAGGTACAATGGGCGGCCTTATCGCTAAAAGCGATCTCTTCCAGGCAACCTTTGGATGGACAGGATCTATATGAACAAATAAAGACGGCGGCATAAGATTTTTTTTTTTTAGAATCTTTTTTTTTTTTAAAAGCAAGCATATGTTACAATTTATAAAAAATATAACTAATATAAAATAAAATGCTTAATTATATTAAATAATATAACCATAAAATTACATAAATATTAATATTAAGATACATACATTATATATATATATATATATATTGTTATACCTACATACATAAATTATAAAAATGTATAAATAAATAAATGGCCTAGTGAGCGATGGATGACAGAAAGTGTTGTCTGACCATGTTTTTAAAGATAGGGAGAGATTTTGCATGACGAATTGAGACAGGTAGCGCAGTCTGGCAGCCTGCAGATTAAAAGAGGTACTATAAAATACTGAGGTATGGTGGGGAGTTATTAATTGAAGGGTTTCAGAGGAACGTAAGGATCGAGAGTTGGAAAGGTGAAGAAAGTCAAAGCGATCTTTGAGGTAGGACGGAGTAGAAGGGATGAAAAGGATGCTGTAAAGGAGGGAAAGGATATGCGCATTCCGGCGAAGGCGGATGGGTAACCACTTAAGTCGGTTTAATCTTCTGTCAATTAATAGTTATACATGTGTAAAATAACAACTTAAGATTTGAGATGAATCTCATTCTGCTGAGCAGTTGTCGATTCTACCGAAAATCTAGAGCATTCTAAATCTCCAGAGTATCCTAGACTTATTTAAATAACGTGTGTGGAATGTAAAGTCAGAGCAGAACATCTATATTCTATAATGCAGTCTAGCATGAAGTAAGAGGTTACATAAATCTTTAAGCTTAAATTTTATTCATATATGTGAACAAGATATTCAGCGAAATATCGTATATTACCTCCATAAACATTATGAAAAGATTGTATGTTACTTTACTCTCTAGAAATGCCCTCAGCGCGGTGGGTGGTCTTATAATAGATCATACCCTACATAAGACGAGGCCTGAATAAGGCATAACGATGCGGTGCCGTGATGAAAGGATGCCCGACCGACTCTAATGAATATAAATAATTATTGCCGACTACAAGTAGCAAGCAATGTCACTTGGGACAATCTCTAACTACTATATTACCCGTGCGCGATAAGTTGGGACCTGAGCGCGGTGACGTCATATTGGCGTATTTGTAGCGCCCGCAAAAAAGCGAACATAACAAGCAGCCGCCCGCGGCTTCGTCTTTGTTTTTTTTTAATCTAATTTATTATGTTACTCAGGGAGGACGCTGCTTTTTATCTAATCTTTTTTACACTATTTGAATAAAATAAAAATACAATGTTTAAGTTTATACATTTATTTTATCTATTATTTACATTATCTCATCTTCGTCACTACTTAGTGGATTTATGCCTTCTAGAGGTTGTTCTTCGTCCTCAGTCTCACTATAATCACTTGACGAAGAGGTATCCGATAAATTTACAATTAATTGCGATTCATTCGTCTCTTGTAAGAGGTCATCGTCCCAATACTTTTGTCGGCAAACTTTTTACATACTATAACAACAAAAACTACAACAACAAAACAATAACACAAACGAAAACTAAAAGAAGTCCAGAGCGCGTCGTTACGTGACGTAGGCCAGTACGAGACTAAAAACCCTAGTAAAAAATAGTGATGCGAACGGTACAATACGGGCGCCATCGGGGAAGTGCAGGGGAAGCAGTCGGGGAGTCGCATTCCTAGCAGGTCCCAAGTAATCGCGCACGAGTAATACTGCTGAAAAAGGTTAAATTACCCAATTGATGATAAGGCATTTGGATAAAAAACCTAACATTATGAGATTTTATGAAACTGTCCTTATATTCTTACTTTTGAGTGAAAAGTGGTACTGTACGCTTTGTACATCTAGCTACTTTCCAGATTTTTCGTTGACAATTATTAGAATTTTCACTTTATAACTTTTGTCGCATAGAGCCGATCAATACTAACGCTATTCTAAGACATCCATTTAACATTCTCAGCTCTGAATTTGCTCTCGTTTACCCAGAGCACGAGGTACTTTGAATTCTAGAAGTACGCGCTAACTCCCTGTAAAGTTGACTCCTTAAAATTTGCAACTTACGCTTGAGCTACGTGCTTTGGTAAGACGAGACGAGATGTACAATGTTGTCTCGCTAACACCTACAAGGGAAAAATAAAAGGAAAACTTTACGTGTAAATTATGTGAAATATGTCTTGAACAGATTTGAGTTTTTGTCGAAACATGGCAATGTTAGATACTGTGTGATGATAACAAACAACACAGAGAAATACGAGATACAAAGTTAACATTTTATTATTAAAAGTAGAATAGAATAACGCTTTATTGTACACCAGGAATGGGCGGCCTTATCGCTGAAAGGGATTTCTTCTAGGCAACCTACCTATCTACGTAAAACATTAAACTATCTAGGTTGTCTAATTAACACATAAGGTATTATTGATCAAGCGAAGTGACATCTCTAAATCAACTTTGGCAAATCGGCATTGTATGTATGTTTGTTTGTCCGAGGATAACTTTCGAAGCGTTGATCCGATCATCGAGAAATTTGATGCAAAGGTAGGCAGTGATGGCATAATTTTGGTGTGACTAAATGAGCTAAAAATGTTGGGGGGTTGTTGAGATATTGGGGTTCAAGAAGGGTAAAAAAAATTAAAGATGTCAAATGGGACGACAAATGAAACGTCTTCATTAGCACATTTAGACTCCGTTTTTATTTTTAGTAAATTCCTTATAGTTTTTAAGTTATTAGTCATAATAAATACTGAACTTTGTCAAAATTCACAGGGTAGGTACACAAGTGATCCCACAGTGCTGTAATTTGGTATGCGTGTAAGTTAAGTGACACAAATATAGGTAAAAGTCTGAAATTCAGAATAACTGCAATTTGTACCCCAAAACAGATTAACCACATTCATGAACTCCCGTTACCTGTAATTTGAACGAAACTGTAGGTTAAGTAATTTGGTTACGTATGTCGTAGTACTATTTTATTGGTCAAAGATTAAGGCCGGCTTGCCCAACGATCCCCAAACGTATTTAGCGACTAAACATGTTTAAATTTTTCGTATTTGTTTGAATTGACAACTCCTTAAATCATATTTAGCCACTAAATACGTTTAGGCATCGTTGCGGGAGTCGCCCTAAGACTATTTTTTTTTGTGTTTTTGGAGACTCGCGAGATCTCAGTTCGAGGCTAACCACTAGTTATAAGAATCGTACACAATGCAGACATATCAAAAGAAAAGGTATGTTATTGGATCTTTTACCCAACTGCGCAGGAGGGTAATGTTGTTAGGGTGTATGTCTGTTCATTTGGCCCATCGTGTAGAATATGACGGCTTGACGGATTTTAACAATTGAGGTATCACTGGAACTGTCTAAATCACGAAAGTGACATCGACGATATTACCTGTTAGACTATTCTATCTATTCCGATCTATATGTGAAAAAAATTATACCGATGAAAACACAAAAAAAATAACTGCCCAAACAAATGATGATACTAGAGTAAAGTTGCGGTGGTTTTGACTTGCTGTCGATTCGGACAAAATATATCGGGACCCAAAGTTCCAATGGACAATTTTGAGTTTAATATTTTTGTTACTGTCGATTCGGACACCATTAAAAATAGCTGCATTGTACAGTCAGTTAAAAAATAGGTTCTTACCGAGGCGCGGCGGCGGGCGGAGCAAAGCAAGATGACGAAATTGATGCATAGCAAGATAACACTCTCTCTATCTCTTTATTTGAGATATTTTTAATTGATCATTATATAGATGCCTAAGTAAACAAGATGTTGATTTATACCAAATATACGCTATGAATGAAACTTATGGTTTTTAAACATTAATGTATGTCACCAAAAACACACGCTCGCAAAGCAATTTGATTAGCTTTATCACATTATAATAAATTTTGCTTAAACATTTTTTACCTAAACAGCTTCAATAATTTGATGGTGTCCGAATCGACAATAAAAAAAATATTAAAATAAAAAGTGTCAGTTGGGACACTGTGTCCTAATAAATTTTGTCTCGCGGTTTTTACATTCGAGTTGAGTGCAACTTCTGATAATTAATACTGTAGTTAGTAAAGCTTAGCGGCACTGGGTCGCGGAAACTGCAGCTAATTGCAGTATAACAAATAATTACAAAGCTGTTTTTAATAAATAAGTTATATTCAACCCGATTATTTTCTGGTTTACACCCAGACTAGAATCTGACGGTTTAATACCGGTAATATAAGTATCATTGTCTTGTAGACATTGTTTATTTAAAACGAATACCTACATTTTTCTTGTAGACTTAACTACCTTTAGAATCATCTCTCTCTCTCTCTCTCTCTCTCTAGCCTCAAAGATTTATTGAAAGAAAACTTTTTTTAGGTTAAGTTTGGCTTTGTACAGGTTCTGTTTCGTTAGTATTTTCCTGTAAATAATGGGAATATAAAAAACTATAATAATAAATCAAAATGAACAAATATTGAAGTAAAACTTCTTTACGCACGCTTGACTTTGGGAGTAAGCTGGTGAATGCGTTACGAAAAGTGCGAACGGAAGTTGAGAGGGAGATATAAGTTAGTGAAGATAGAAAGAGAGAGAGTTACGTTTCGTATATTTTTAAACGTTAATATGCGAGTGCGAGTAGCGTCTGTCCAGAATGAACATAGACTAATCGACCTACAGACGTGTGGACAATTTTATAATTGAATTTTTTTTTTAATTTAAGATTTTGAAAAAGAAGTTTTACTTCAGTAGTGTGGTCTAAACTCGCACACTCGTTTTTTTTGTTTTTTTTTTTATTTTAAGTATTTTTGTAAAAAGTTTTACTACTGAAAAACGGAGGGATAATTGGTTCACCAAGCGAATACCACCTAAAAGCGCCCAGTCCACTACTAAAACTTATGAGTGTTGAAGTTTAGTTTGTTTTGCAAAGCACTCTGTTCTGACGCTAGCGTACTCGATTAGTTGGATTTTGTTTCGAGGCTTCTAACATTTTCCTGTTGGAAATGTCTGTCAATATTCCTCCACCTTTCGTACTCACGATCTTTGGATAAGAAATAGGAGGCAGACGTTTGATGGTTCCCTGTGGACTTCGTGTCCATAGTACAGATTTATTCGGTAAATGTTTGCAGGCAACATTTTGTAGCCTTTGGCTGTGAACCATAAAGTTTACTACATAAAAGGTTCTAGTAAGTCAGGGGTAACTTTAGTAGTTTTAAAACAGTATAATATAGGAACGTTATGGTAATGTGAGAATCACTGATCCAATGAAAGCCAAACGTTCAGAATCTGAACTGTACGTAGAGCTTGGCGTTGGTTTCGGTTGTTCGTTATGTATGCATGCTAACGAACGTCTATTGGTCTTCGTCAAGCTTGATTTTCGCAAAACGCTCAACATAACGCGCCTCCTGATTTGGTAAAAACCAAACACTAAACGCAATCACTAAAATATTCAAAAATGTTAGAATAAAGTGTCAAAGAACTTCATGAAATTTTGTATTATTTCCTAAAAGAGCTGTAAATCCTTATTTGTGTTGAGTAGGTTTTTTAACGAGCTATGGAGAGGGCTATGCTCGGGGTTTCTCTACGGGATCGAATCAGAAATGAGGAGATACGTAGGAGAACTCAAGTCACCGACATAGCCCGACGGATTAGCACGTTGAAGTGGCAATGGGCAGGCCATATATCGCGCAGAACAGATGGCCGATGGGGCCGAAAGGTTCTCGAATGGAGGCCACGGACCGGCAAGCGCAGCGTAGGACGTCCACCCACAAGATGGGCAGACTTGGTAAGAACCGCAGGTCGGCGTTGGATGCAGGCCGCTTCCAACCGCAGTTCCTGGAGATCAATGAGGGAGGCCTTTGTCCAGCAGTGGACGTCTTACGGCTGATATGATGATGATGATGAGGTTTTTTAAACTTAGAGAGCAATAACCAATATTTAAACGCTACTTGGTAGTGTTTGAATATTGGTTGGGTTTGTGTTCCAGTCCTATCATACAAACATAAGAACGTAAAGTTTCTACAGAGAAAGAAGTCGAGGGATTTCGGTTACAAAAAAATCTTCTAATTTTGCCTACAAATATTCGAGTGAGAATTCTTAGTCGTACAAAGTTAGCGAGATCGATAGTTACCACCTTCCTTCTGCCAAGTTTTTTTTTGTCTATTTGAAGAAAACTTTGTTTTATAGACTTGTTTTCTTCTAAGTTCCTATTGTCTGCCAGGTTACATAAAGCCAAACAAACAAATTAAATCTAGTGTAAGATATGCCTAGCCATAAATACTTACTGGATCCTGTGTTATAGAATGGAGGCTTTAATGAGTCTGTTTACGAGACTCTAATTATTGAACGATTTATGTCCAAGATATTCGTCTGGTCTAATTCGTTAAAGCACTGTATAGCTGGTAGAACGACCAATTTACCTCAAGTACTATCACACAGTCCTATTTTCGGGTTTTTATTTTAGTATAAAGGTTGCTTAGAATTATTCTAACCACGAAAATGAGAAACTTTTCTAAAAGTTAATCATTAGAAAAGAAATCATGTATGCCTTTAAATCAACTGTTTTTTGTACTATGTAAGTACACACGGCTACACATCAAGCTATAAATTTCCAGTATAAGCTGACCTCTCATTCTAAAAAAGCCTATACAATGCGAGGTCAGCTTATACTGGAATTGTAGAGCTTGATGTGTAGCCGTGTGTACCAACGTAACTTTGGACTTGCCTTTTATTTTATAGATTTGCTGGTTTTAGGCGTATGCCTCTCAAACTGGTGATTCTTACAGTGTTTTTCAATAAATAAATAAATATTGCTGGACATTTCACACAGCGCTATCTAGCCCCAAACTAAGCATAGCTGTACTATGGGAACCAGATAACTGATAAAATGCTTATATACTTTTTTTTTATGTAAATACATACTTATAATACATAGAGAAACAACCAGACCCGGAACAAATATCTGTAGATCATGCAAACATTTGTTCCGCAGCGGGAATCGAACCCGCTACCTCCTGCGTCTCAGCTGGCTATTCGCCCACTGCGCCACGGAGGTCGTCTGAAATCATACATTTCAAAAAGTTTTAAAACAATCATTGTTCTCGTGACGAAAACTAGGTACACCTTTCAGGATCATAACTTCCGCGAAAGGTGTACTTACCTAATTGTTTAATTAATTGCTTAATTGTAAATTGTTTAATTATTATACAAAAGTAGGGTAGATATTTTTTTATTATTATTCATTACAGAATCAACAGCGCTTGTTAACAATGTAAACAATCCTTATAACTAATGCTTAATGCCAATAACAGATTCTCAATTCATAGACTTAACTTTTAAAAAATTAGTCACCTAGAGAAAAAGATTAAAAAACATAGTATATTAATTAAATTTTCAAGGATTTTAGTAGGGATGCTGTGTAAATATATATACTTGGGGGGGTGAGGGAGGGAGTGTAGTGTGTGTTGAGTGAATTTCTGAATAGTTTATCGAACGCGCTATATATGACTAAGAACAGATATAATTTGTATGATGGATGGCCAAACCACAGTCTATAAACACCATTATTCTGTACAGTAAATATATCGGTCCAAACTAAGCTCGGACTAACCGCAGCTACTCGGATCTCAATTACCATCAGCTGCCGCAGATAAATCTGTTTGGATTGGCTATTTATGTAACTTGACGAATTCCCTGATTGGTTGTCCGATGTGACCACTTAAATTTATTGGCTGTAATTGACTTATCTCTTACGGGTTCTACATAAGGATTCTTTTACTTTAAGTATCGTGTAATTTGACCCCTGAGGCCGGTTACGTTAGAAATGGGAAGCAAGAACATTTTTAATTTAAATATTTAGTTTATAGACCTTCGCTTGATCACGATCTTAACTAATGTTAAGTAACGATGTGGTCGATGATGGGGCACGAAAGTCTAGAAGACACCTATTCGCAAGAATACAACAACGGCAAACAGTACAAACGCAATAAAATGCAAGCCCTTGAAGATGCAATAATTTTAGTTTTCAAGGGAAACAAGTAGTCTACATAACTAGAAAAAGATGTATGCGATCTAAAACAAAAGATTTTGTTCATTCTTCGACCTTTACCATTTAATCGTTTAGTAAGTATCTCATATTTCCTTCCCGCAGAAGTACTAACCCAATTACTAGCTGTGTTCATTTGACAAGCAATATAATCAGGAAATACGGACGGCCTAGCTAGACCAAAAGAGATAATAACAAGGCGATAGGATAGATCGATATAATTAAACGGGCACTCTTGCCAAGTTGGCCAGGCCGACCGTGGACGTTTGCCTTCATCAGACTTGGCGATGGCTTCTTTCATTATTTGAAAGAAGTATACTACATGAAAGTGTGAGTTGTTTACTACTGAAAAATTGTCGTTGACTATATCCAGTATTCGTATTTCATGCATATTTAGTACTAGCTGTTGCGCGCGACTTCGTACGCGATACACTACTAAATGTGTAGTTACCTGAAAATAAAGCTAAACTCGCGGTTGCAACTTGACTTGACACCCCATTTTTATCCCATGGGACCTGATTTATGGATAAAATATAAACTAATATAATGTACATACTAAGTTTCATTGAAATCGGTTCAGCCGTTACGACGTGATTGAGTAACAAACAAACAAACACGTAAGTAAATAAACAAACATTATAATATTAGTGTGATTCAATGACCATAAGTTGAACCCCGAACTACCTATATTAATTTCCAAATAAAAAGTAAACTGTACCGTTTCATAAAAAAAACCTTTAAAACAAGAGACTTACGAGTAAGATTATATTTGCTGCTAAGTTCCAGGCAAAGAAGGTTTCTGACTTACAAAAGGTCAAGTTGTAATTTGGTAGATTTGTACAGTTGGATGTCCTTTTTTATATTCCAAGTTTGCTACCTTGAGCGACCGTCGCTCGCGCCACCATATTCAAAAAATAGTAACCAAAACCAGTTTTTCAAGAATATCTTCTATAAAGTGATCTGGGTTAAAAATATTTGTTACAAAATTATAGATCAAAAAACTTTATACAACTTTTGTAGAAAATATTTTTCAATCAGATGATTCATGAGTTACAGCGCAGTCCATCTCAACAAATTTCCACAAATTGCAAACTTGGCTGTACCAGAGGCATTTCTTTCTTCCCATGATCCCTCAAGTTAATTGGGCGTACCAGAGGTTTTTAATTCTTTCCATTCCACTTAAGTAGATAAGTATATACATATGGTTTTTAGAATGTATTGCCCGTGGTCCACCTAGAAAATACGAACTATGGTAAGTACCCAATGTCGAGTGATTTGTTTTTTTGGCCCTGTACTACTTTAATCCAGTGAAAAAATCCTAGTTGGCGCTAGAGAGAAGATATTCACAAAAAACTGGTTTTCGGTACCATTTTCCAAGATGGCGGCGCGAACGACGGTCCCTCGATGTCGCAAACTCGGAATATTAATTATGATACCCAAAGTTGTACAAATCTACAAAATTAGAACTCTCCTTGATCTTTTGCAGTGAATTCCCCAATTTTTAATCTTTATTGCCTGGACTAAAAGCCAACTGTTTAGTTTAAACTATTCCCTTCTTCAATTTATATTGCTGCATTGTTTGCATGCAACGGGCTCGAAGGACTGGTGATGAATCACGGAAATTACCTTCTGAACGTATAATAATCTAATCAATGACAACGGTTTCCAGTGAAACTGTTCAGAACACCTGCTTTGACAAAACATGAATAACATTTTTAACGACCTTGGTGATTTGTCGGTCGACTAACAGTCTACTAAAATGAAAAGTCACAAATCGGGACATGTTTTTTTTAGTTTGAACTCACGCCTATAGAATAAATGAATATAATGGGAATTCTTATTACAAGTGGAAGCAGATGTAAAACCGTTAATTCTTTCTCGTGTAAACACATACATCACATTTCCACCCCGTCGCGTCGAACTTCCGAATTGAATGAAAATATTTACGTCCGAATATGTTGCGCAGAAATAAATTAATTTTATTATACTTTTAATGATAAAGCTGGATAATAGACGTCAAGCCATGTCGGGGGCCTGCCTGCCACTTTGACACCAAAGTTGTCTGCTAGCTCATACGAACCGTACGTATTTACTCTTAGTATTTGGATCTACTTTCAGGCCTTTGTAAGTAAATCTATCTATAGCAATGTAATTCACTGCATGCCATTACCCTTATCTGCCGCCGGAGAACGCTCGGCATCCACATTGTGGGGTCCGCGGGCCACAATACCCAGTCCGTGCCGGAACGCTCCGGGACCGTGTTCCACTAATTAAACTTTACAGAAGTATTCACAGTACCAGGTTGCTTGACATGCCCGACCAGTAATTGGACTTTTTCCTCTCATATGCAGACGGTGGCGGCATAGTTCGCAGCATAAAACTGAAAGAGGATTTTGACTTTATTAATCCCGTGTTCGAAATCCTCTGAAGGCCGATTCAGTCAATTAGAAGGTTTTATCTACTTATTACTAGTCAATACAACGCAAATGTAACTGAAAAGTTATGTTTTTTGGAATGGCGTCGTAAGCTATTAGGGTTAAAATAGGCAAATGCTTATCCGTAAAATTATCACTGACTACCTAACCAATCCGCAGCTTTGCACGCGTAGTTGTTTAATAAAAACATTACCTACCCTCCATCTGCGCAGTCGTTTAAAAAGGAGCCTATGTTACTCAGGGATAATGTAGCGTTCTAAAGGTGAAGGAATTTTTGAAATTGTACCAGTAGTTTTTAACAAACATACAAAAATACAAATCTTTTATGTTTTGATATTACTAGCTGACCAATCTGCAGCTTCGCACGCGTAGTTCTGCAATAAAATAAACAAATAAATAAATATTGCTGAACATTTCACACAGCGCTATCTAGCCCCAAACTAGCAGAGCTTGTACTATGAGAACCAGATAACTGATAGAACACTTATATACCTTTTTTTTTTGTAAAAACATACATATAATATATAGAGAAACAACCAGACCCGGAACAAATATCTGTAGATCATGCAAACATTTGGTCCAGGGCGGGAATCGAACCCGCTACCTCCTGCGTCTCAGCCGGCTATTCGCCCACTGCACCACGGGGGTCGACAAATATTGTAGAACATACTTTTGTTCTATCATCAATAGTTTCCGCAGCGCATGCGACGAAAGACGTTTTATGGCACTTTTTTACATCTTGGGTTACGTTATTTAAGTTTTAGTAAGGATCCCTAATCTTTTATAGCAATAAATATAGCCATTGTCACTCAAGGTGAATGTAGCTTTTCAATGGTGAAAGAATTTTTTAAATCGGCATAGTAGTTTTTGAGTTTATTCATTACAAACATACACACACAAAAATACAAATCTTTCCCCTTTATAATATTAGTATAGATTAGTACAGATATGAATTCGGTACGCATTATGAACATATATATATATATATATTGTTTTCTAAGGAAAACTTACAGCACTTCAAATCAAATATATTTATTTCAGTTCACTTAATCTATATACATTTTATGGGTTTGGGTTTTTTTACCTTGTTTTAAGTATAAAATACCTGTGTTAGAGGGTCTCGCTCTTCCATTCGTTCGGTTATTCCGATTAGGTATATAATACAAATAAATATAGATAATGATAAATAAATACCAATATTGACCAATAAAAGAATTTACCTAAATTAAAAAGCACTTGAGGACTCATCCATCATACAAATCATATTAATATTAGAAATGGAAAAGTGAGTTTGTTAAGTTTCACGTCGTAACGGCTGAACGGATTTCAATGATTTGGTTTAAAGGTAGACTATGACCAGGACTGAGACATAGGCTACTTTTTACTGAAAACACCACACGTGCAAAGCCAAGGGCGACAGCTGGTACTAAATATATTGCTAATGCAATACATTTAGAAAAATAGAATGAAAATCTTTTGTGTCAAGAATTTCAGTCGTTTGCGACGTAATTTAATTTCCACATCAAAGAATTAAATCAACATAAATTGTAAATTATAAAACAATGCTAATTTCAACAAAAGCTTCCAGTTATAAGCCAAAACCGAGGGAACTTTGCATCACAGATGCCCTAAATAGCTTTGTGAAATGAACCGCCTCAATGCGACGAACTGTGAACTGGAAAGTTCTACTCCAGAGTTATAAATATTTAAGAACAGATGAGTTTTATTTGTGAACTATTGAAAAAATAAAACAGAAAGTTTTAAAAATTAAAGAAAATGTTCTAACAAATCTTGCATGTTATTTCATCATGTCAAAGTGAATTTGTAAACAGTGGATTTTTAAGGAACGACTCTGCTTGTAATCTGTGTTTAATTCAATTCAAAAATAAATAAATATTTCTGGACACTTCACACAGCGCTACCTAGCCCCAAACTAAGCAGAGCTTGTACTATGGGAACCAGATAACTGATAGAATACTCATATACTATTTTTTTTGTAAATACATACTTATAAGATATAGAGAAACAACCAGACCCGCAACAAATATCTGTAGATCATGCAAACATTTGTTCCGCAGCGGGAATCGGACCCGCTACCTCCTGCGTCTCAGCCGGCTATTCGCCTTCAGTACCACGGAGGTCGTCGGAGGAAAATGAAGTTGAAAATCTGCTTTCTCATACATTGCGGTGTCTTAGAGTGTTTGTACGGAACCGTGGATTTTTAACTTCACTACTAGGTTGAATGAAATAACAGATAGGTACTTAGAATACTGTTGTAGGTTACGGGCAGAGGCACTCCTAAAATTATGTCGTCTGTTTAGAAACTGCTGAAAGAACCGTACTGAAAGCTGTCGTCCTATTTTTAAGGAACATAAAATCATGCCTATTGCCTGTATTTATATAAATGGTATATGTAACTTAGTTAAAGAAAATTCAGAACGATTTCTAAAACACTCTGACAAAATGCAAAGGCATACAAGGCATCATAATAGACTTTGTCTACCACATTGTAAACTTGATATTTATAAAAAGAATGTATATGTAATGGCTGTAAAAATATTTAATAATTTACCAAAGAACCACCAAGAAATTTACCATCATGCTTACTTTTATTTGTTTTTTTCTTTAAATCTGTTGTGTCTAGCTTGTAAGGTATAATAAAGAATTTTCATTCATTCATTCATTCAAAGAACATTCATGAGCTGCCACTTTTTAAATTTAGGCACAAATTAAAATTACGGCTTTTAGATAAGACCTTTTATACATTAGAGGAATACTTTAATAAATAATGACATGATTAATTTGACAGAGAATAATTATAATTGAATACTAAATGTTTGACATAAATAGTGCAATGTTACTAACAATATATTTATAAGAATACAAATATGAAAGCTTGACAAGCTTATTGCACGCCCCTGAGTGGGGTAGAGTATAGTGAAACTATTTTATATTAAATGTTACATCTTTCTGTATAACCTATATTCTGGCAATAAATGATTATGATTATGATGAAAAAACCCTGAAAACAGTCTTTGTTAAGAAAAAAAGTTAGTAAGTGTAAAGAAAATGGTGATATCACCCTATCCTTAGGCACTTGTCTCACCGCCGGCGATGAGCGAGAAGCGAGTAGAGCTAGAAACTAGAAACGAGTTGGCGACCAGCGAGAAGCGAGTGTGTAGTTCCTATAGTTGTCTCGCTGGGCTGTAAAGCGAGTGAGCGAGTGCGGCGGGCGATACTCATCATCTCACGGCGTGTTCTGACCGCCAAGCGAGCATCGCTGAGCGCGTATCGCTGAGCGAGTGTTGTTAGTCACTGCGACAAAATAGTGGAGAGCGAGTTCTCACCGGCAGTGTGAACGGCTAATGATTACCTATTAATATACGTGTCTCTTTTACTGACACGGAATCTATATCTTTTGTTCGTTTCTTGAGCGAGAAAATAGTTGATAGCCTAAAATGCGCTAATCAAATAATACCTACATAGGCGAACTTAATGCTAATTAGCATTTTATTCCAGCTAACCTTTGTGTATACCATACCATAATACAACTTAATTAAATAAAAATAAATAAATAAATACTGCTGGACATTTCATACAGCGCTATCTAACCCCAAACTAAGCAGAGCTTGTACTATGGGAACCAGATAACTGATAGAATACTTATATACATTTTTTTTGTAAATAAATACTTATAATACCTATTTACAGAAACAACCAGACCGGAACAAATATATTCTGTAGATCATGCAAACATTTGTTCCGCGGCGGGAATCGAACCCGCTACCTCCTGCGTCTCAGCCGGCTATTCGCCCACTGCACCACGGAAGTCGTCAATTCTTCAATAGCCGGCTGAGACGCAGGATGTAGCGGGTTCGATTCCTGCCCCGGAACAAATGTTTGCATGATCTACAGAATATATTTGTTCCGGTCTGGTTGTTTTTCTATATATTTTATGTAAGTATTTACAAAAAAAAAATGCATAAGTATTCTATCAGTTCCCATAGTACAAGCTCTGCTTAGTTTGGGGCTAGATAGCGCTGTGTTAAATGTCCAGCAATATTTATTAAATAACTAAACTAAAACTATAACTAAATAGATGTAATAACATATTCTAAGACTTATTATGAATACGTTTTGGATTCGTTGTACAAGAATTTAAGATCTTAGAATATGTTTGGTTTTTTTTAGGGTTCCGTACCCAAAGGGTAAAACGGCACCCTATTACTGAGGCTCCGCTGTCTGTCCGTCCGTCTGTCACCACGCTGTATCTCATGAACGTTAGACAGTTGAAATTTTCGCAGATGATGTATTTCTGTTGCCGCTATAATAACAAATACTAGAAACAGAATAAAATAAATATTAAAGGGGCTCCCATAAAACAAACGTGATTTGTTTGCTCGTTTTAGCTCGATATCGATAACGGCAACAGGTAGACGCTTGAAATATTCACAGATTATTTAGTTATATATATACTTAAAAATAAATAATTAAATTAAAATAAAATAAATATTTAAGGGGGGCTCCCATACAACAAACGTGATTTCTTTGCCGTTTTTATAGATAATGGTACGGAATCCTTCGTGCGCGAGTCCCACTCGCACTTGGCCGGTTTTTATTATTTAGAGATATAGATAGATAGATAGAAAACGCTTTATTGTATACCACACTTAAATTAACAAATCATAATTAAAACACTTAAAACTAGACACGCGATAGTACAATTGGCGATAGATATATTATGTAACCTTTTCTGTGACTTGGCCTTTTTCTCGATGCAGAAGATGTCGTCGCAGTAGTTGAACACAGTGAATCGTGATATCTCGCGATTTTGGTTTTGCTCGCTATAATCTTTTCTAACAGCGGCGATTATGATAGGTGCCGTTGCATATTGCGTGCACATTATCGACTCCGTCGTATGATCATTACGGTTCGTACTTCCATAGTGATTATTGTTACTCTGATTAATGGCTGCGGCTATTGCGACAGCGCTGAACTTTGTTAAACTTAATCAGCATTTAGTGCTTAGCCAAACATAAGTTTCTACGTAACAATCTTAGTTTTAGTGCTGCTTAGGTCTCAAGCCATTAAGCTATTTAAACTTTTATGCTTTACCTCTTACTCTCAACGAGCTAAACAAAAGACTAGTTTACACGAGCAATCACACTAATATTACAAATGCGAAAGTTTGGATGTTTGTTTTAATTTAATTTAATTATTTATTTTGAAAGTGAATATATAACTAAATATTCTGTGAATATTTCAAGCTACCTGTTGCCGTTATTAATATCGAGCATAAAAATCACGTTTGTTGCATGGGAGCCCCCCTTAAAGATTTATTTTATTCTGTTTTTATTATTTGTTGTTATAGCGGCAACAGAAATATCTACATCACCTGTGAAAATTTCAACTGTCTAACTATCACGGTTCATGAGATACAGCCTGGTGACAGACGGACAGACAGCAGAGTCTTAGTAATAGGGTCCCGTTTTACCCTTTGGGTACGGAACCCTAAAAATGAATAAATAATTCCTTCAATTAACACGATCGTTCTGTAGAGAGAATAATTTATACAAACGACTGTTGAGTAACTCTATTATTGATGACGCCGGCCAACTGCAAATTGATTCAACTGGGACTAAACCAACAAACACATCAATTTGCAGCCGTCATTGCTATTTCATTTACGAGAATGAACCTATCCATTGGATTCTGTGAACCAAGTTATTCTAAAGGTTTTAAGTAGGTAAGTAATATCGAAAATCGGCCGAAATTGTTCCAGAATAGTATATTATGATACAAGTGAGCTAATTCGCTCATTGTACACGAGGCTGTGGGTTGCAGCCCGAGCCGTAGGCGAGGGCGTAAATCAGCCGAGCATCTAGTGAGCAAGTTGCTCACGAGTTTCATGCGAAATTTTTCAACACACTTGCGAGGAAAAAACAAATCTTCTGTACTAAAGCTTGACATTTTTACAATTATTTACCACACAGCAACAAATGCGATACAAACAAAAAAATGGGAAATGGCGTGCAAGTTTTTTTTTCACGTGCCAGATGTAAGGTTATTGATTACATATAGCCATACATACAGCCTACTTCAAAATTATAATTTTAGTGATAAAATGCAAATAATTTACAACACGTTATTGTGAATTATAAGTAATTTGATAATAATAAATGTGTTTTCGTCTTAATTAGGGATACATTTAATTATTCCAAAAATATAATAGGATTTTCAGCGGCACAAAACCTCTTTGTTGTTATAAAAACTATAATACCCGGTTAAATTGAAAATGCTGTTTACTCGCATATAATTTGCAGTTAGGTACTAACTTAACTTTGTAGGGATAATTCTATTATGCACTAGTGTGTAATATTATTACGCACGCGGTTTATGGCCCTAAGAACGATGTACACACGGCTAAGCATCAAGCTATACTTTCCAGTATAAGCTGACCTCGTATTGTGTAGGATTTTCGTAGAATGAGAGGTCAGCTTATACTGGAAATGTATAGCTTGATGTGTAGCCGTGTGTAGGGGAGACCGAGGAGATTTGTGAAAGAGGAGAGTTGTGACAAAGCCGATTTCTCGGAACTTATGAGCGTTAGCGAGCTGGCAACGCCGCACAATTGTTGCTTTAGAGACGCGCTACTTGACGCAGTACGTGCCTCAGGCACACGACAAGCGGTTGCATTAGTACGACGTCTGCATGGAAAACAAAACGAAAAGTAAGTTTTTTATCAAAATTTTGATTGTTATTATATCGTGACACATAACATTTACGTTGTGATTTTTGTGTACTGTGTGGTTTTTGAAGTTTCAAAATATGCAAGACTATCTCTTGCTGTGTTTGCATCTTGTTTTGAAATTACGAATTATTATTCTGACCAAGTCGCAATTTTCGGCACCTAGGAGAGGTTGTGACACGCTGTCACAACTCTCCTAATAAGTTTGTCTGTAATTACAACGCATTTTGCAGTGATTTATAGAGTTGTTTTCTATCCATTATGTAATTTTCGTTTGTTTTAGTAATTTCTTCAACCTAAGTTTGACATAAAAGTATTCGGCAATTAAATTTTGTTGTTTAGATAATGGAATAATTTTGCTGACATTCCCTCCACACTGCACACATAAGCTACAACCATTAGATCGAGCTATATTTGGGCCCCTAAAGAAAGCAATTAATACAACTTGTTATAATTGGATGCGCTCGAATGCTGGGAAAGTCATGAGTATGTATGATATTCCATCTATAACAAAATCAGCATTTGATGTGGCGATTACTGCAAGGAATATCAGTGCCGGTTTTGCTGCAACTGGGACATGGCCTGTTAATACAGATATCTTTGGAGAAGCCGATTTCCTGCCTAGTCAAGTCACTGATCGGCCCAACCCAGAACCAGAGCAATCGTCAAATGTTCAAGAAACTAGGGCAAATGTAGAAAACATGCCCCTTGATCAAAATCCTACTATTGAAATAGTTGAAAACAATGAAGCCACAGTTTTTGTGCCAAATCCAACTTTTGGACCAGTTGAAAACGATAAGACAAAAACCCATACTCCAGTTATATCCACAAATCAAGCCACGACTTCTGCTAGCAATCCATCTTTGCCAAGCAATGATGCCAATGAACCCGTTGCATCCACGTCTACAGCTCATATTCTTCTTGACACTAATTCTAATGTGTTCTCGCTAGAATCGGTAAGGCCACTGCCAAAAACTCCACCAAGAAAAAAGAACCAGCCTAACAGACGCAAGATCAAATCAGCTGTGCTTACCGACACATCTACCAAGGATAAAATAGCTGCCATAGAAGCCAGTAGAAAGTTAAAAAGTGTAAAAAAGCGTGTATTAAACGAAGAAAATAAAACAACCAAGACAAAAACTTCCAAGAAAAGTATAGATGATGTCGAAGAAGATGCAGATAATGATTGTTCTTGCTTGTGTTGCCTTGAATCCTATGCCAGTAGCAGATCCAATGAGAAGTGGGTTCAGTGCCTGGAATGCAAAGGCTGGTCTCACGAAGCTTGCACTGGAGGCGAGCTGCAATACGTCTGCCATAATGATTTATCAGATTAGATTAAGATTTTTGACTCATTTTATAACGACTGATCTCGTGATAATGCCATAATTATTCATAAAAGATTTATTGCTCGATATGTTATTGTTTGTTGTTCCAACAATTATGCCAAATGATAATTAAAGTACTTTTAAGAAAAACAAAGGTGTGTTTTGTTTTTAATTCCTGTAAAAGTATTTTTGTCTATCAAATATAGTGTAGATACACAGCTGTCACAACTTACCTAGGTACCTGTCACAACTTACCTCGATGTTAGGAGAGTTGTGACAAAGGGAGTAGTTTCAATTTTCGTGGATTTTCTCAGAAACTTTACAACATTCATTAATTTTTATGACTGTTTTTAATAAAGGAAGGATTGATCTATATTTAGGCATAGAGTTCATAATTGTAGTATGTTTCTTTAATGAGATATGTTGTTGTAAGTAAAAATTGTCACAACCCTCCTCGGTCTCCCCTACTATGGCTCACTTTACGAGCAAGTGTGTTGAAAAAGATATTACGGCAGTTTGCGTTGCGCTTGACTTGGCGAGTCAGATTTTAATAGTAACGTCTGGGCGATAAGATTATTATTAAGGCTGTTTGTCCACCGCCACCGTCACTGGGACGTCACCGACAACGAGATGACGGCGCCGATTTAGCACATGTAAATTTTACTATAGGCGCGTTTGTCCACCGCTGCTCGGCGCTCGGCAGACGGGCGTGTTGTGGACACGGCCTATAGTAAATGTAGTATCGCTAAATCGGCGCCGTCATCTCGTTGTCGGTGACGTCCCGGTGACGGTGGCGGTGGACAAACGGCCTAATTGTACATACTTCCGTTATATATATCTTCACAAAACTGAGTAATGAGTAAGAGCTCCGAAGATGTCCATCGTAGAGTCAAGTAAGTTTCATCATAATCGGTTCAGTAGTTTGGTTTCTATTATTTAAAAGCAGTTAGTTAAATAAAATGTAGGTATACAAAATTTAAAAGCAGACTACACTACAGATACTTATATACAGAGGTGTCGGTAACGGTAACAGTGTCGCGAGTTCAATGGTTTTTTCTCATTTTAAAAAATGTACAACGCGGTTAAAGAAGTTTTCACTTCAAAAGTTAATTTTAGTTAAAAAAATTCCTGTCTAAGTATACTTACCCTATGGCAAACCCTTGTAACATCTTCATTTTCCTAATAATTGTGAACTCACCTAACGTCCACTTAGGTCTGGATTGAGTGTAGGTAATATAATTATGTACGGGGTTTAACAAGCCTCTTGTTTAGGGAGAAAATGTTGCTCGCATTCCATTTTCGGACTATTTGCTTTGATAATAGGAACCGTGTAATCCCATTAGATTTTCTCTCACGTTATATCGTTGCCATGGCAACTATGGCAGTTTGATTAGGAAAAAGATGAGTTCCTATTTTTATTTTATTTTAACATCGGGAGACCATTCTCAAACAAATAGTTCGGTGTCCGTTTTGAAAATATTTCGTCAGAGCGCTTGGGCTTACGTTACGCTGATTATATATAATAAATAAATAAATATGGCTGGACATTTCACACAGCGCTATCTAGCCCCAAACTAAACAGAGCTTGTTCTATGGGAACCAGATAACTGATGTAATACTTTATACTGGTAAAATAAATAAATAATTAACGATTGGTTTGTATAGTTACCTTAAGACAGTAGATCCCATAAGTTTTTTCTGCGTACCTAACACTTAAAGAAAGAGCTAACAGTATCATCTAATAGTATATATTATGATGCAAGTGAGCTAAATAGTTCATTATACACGAGGCTGTGGGCTGCAGCCCGAGCTGTAGGCGAGGGCGAAAATCAGCCGTGTCTAGTGAGCAAGCAGCTCACGAGTTTCATATGCACTTTTTCAACACACTTGCGAGGAAAAAACAAACATGCATTGCATAAAATTTAATCGTTTAATTATTAATACAATTGGTAATTGTACAATTTACAAAACGATATTGGATTGTTTTTGATGGCGATTTCACAGTTTGTCTTACATTGGTACTTGCCACTTCTTTAGTAACTTCATTTACTTCTTGTGTAAATGTCTGCGACAAAAGTAAATCATACAAATTACTGGAAGGAGAAGGCACAAATAACTCATGCTACGAGATGTACATGGTTGTGGTTGTGGCTTAACCATGCTTCTTAACATGGAATAGATGCACCACAGGGAGCTGAGTTTGTATGCATCGGTTTAGCCGGTACGACGTGTTTGTTTATTTGTTACTCAAACACGTCGTACCGGCTAAACCGATTTCGATGAAATTTACGTAGTTTATAACCGGATTAACACATAGACTACTTTTTATGCAATAAATCAGTTCCCATAGGATAAAAATGGGATGTGCAAAATACATATATAAGAAAAAAATTATATATGTATTTTGCACCATAGAACAATGCAGTCGAAGCCGCTGGCAACAACTAGTAAATAATAAATAAATAAAATTGCTGGATCTTTCACACAACGCTATCTAGCCCCAAACTAAGCAGAGCTTGGAACCAGATAATTAATATAACCTATATACTTTTTTGTACTTTTTTACTTTTATAGAGAAATATCCTGACCCGGAACAAATATCTGTAGATCATTCAAATATGAATTGAGCCCGCTACCTCCTGCTTCTGAAGCGGCTATTAGCCCACTGCGCCACGGAGGTCGTCAGGAGTTGCTACCTAGGAGTGGTACATAACTTACCCCCAGGGGTAGGTGAGGTTGACGCGTGGCGATTTCATGGCAAGGCTAATTCAATCAGTAAGAAACAATTACTTGCGCAAACATAATTTTCTTTTCAACACACTTGCTCGTAAAGTGAGCCCTAATACATCGCTATTAGGGCCATAAATCGAACTATAACACACGCGTACGTAATAATATTACACACTAGTGCATAATAGAATTATTCCTACAAAGTTAGTACCTAACTGCAAATTATATGCGAGTAAACAGAGCATTTTCAATTTAACCGGGTAATACAGTTTTTATAACAACAAAGAGGTTTTATGCCGCTGAAAATCCTATTACATTTTTGGAATAAATAAATGTATCCCTAATTAAGACGAAAAAACATTTATTATTATCAAATTATTCATAATTCAAAATTATTAGTTATAAAATATTTGCATTTTATCATTAAAGTATAATTTTGAAGTAGGCTGTATGGCCTTACATTTAACGCGTGCAATAAAAAAAACTTGCGCGCCATTTCCCATTTTTTTTGTTTGTATCGCATTTGTTGCTGTGTGGTAAATAATTGTAAACATATCCAGTTTTAGTACAGAAGATGAACAATTGATAGATTTAACCCCGCCAGAAATACTAAATGCAGAACAAAATGCAAATGAAAGCCTAAAAACATGCAAAATCTAGAGAAAATTGAAGCTGCATACGCTAGTTTCATACAATGGAAAAGTAACAAAAAACCCAGTCATTTTCTGAAAATGTGTTTTTGGCGTAGTTCTCTGAACTCGCCAATGCATACAAACTCAGCTCCCTGTGGTGCATCTATTCCATGTTAAGAAGCATGGTTAAGCCACAACCACAACCATGTACATCACGTAGCATGAGTTATTTGTGCCTTCTCCTTCCAGTAATTTGTATGATTTACTTTTGTCGCAGACATTTACACAAGAAGTAAATTAAGGTACTAAAGAAGTGGCAAGTAAGTATCTACCAATGTAAGACAAACTGTGAAATCGCCATCAAAAACAATCCAATATCGTTTTGTATTAATAATTAAACGATTAAACTTTATGCAATGCATGTTTGTTTTTTCCTCGCAATTGTGTTGAAAAAGTGCTTAAGAAACTCGTGAGCAGCTTGCTCACTAGACACTCGACTGATTTACGCCCTCGCCTACGGCTCGGGCTGCAACCCACAGGCCTCGTGTATAATGAGCAACTTAGCTCACTTGTATCATTATATACTATTATGGGTTAACTCTTTCTTTAAGTGTTAGGTACGCAGAAAAAACATAAGGGGTCTACTGTCTTAGGGTAACTATACAAACCAATCGTTAATTATTTATTTATTTGAACTCTTTGGAAAACAAACAGCACCCATATAGATACTATTTTAATGCATACAAGGTGTTTGGTAATATACTGACGATATTCAAGTGACGGCTTCTCAAAACATAAAAAAGCCTTCTCGCGAGTCGGACTCGCGCGTAGGGTTCCGTACCATTATTTATAAAAACGGCAAAACAATCATGTCTGGAGCTCCACTTAAATATTTATTTTATTCAATAGTACAATTTTATTTATTTACCTTATTTGAGGTTGGTGCCGATTATGCTATTCCTCTACATGAAGGGAAGTGCTCAAAACGGTGATCGAAAACATCGCGAGGAAACCGGCACGGTTCTAGGGATCCAAAAATTCATAGGCATGTGCCATTGGGTTAGTATCCTAATAAGCGGCAATGGGCTTGCAACTCTTCTATGCAAAAAGTGGGCATGTCCCCCTTGAGGGATATCTTCACGGGTTGCGTATTGAGTAAGAGAACCAAGAATCATCATGAGGATTATAATAGCGGTGGGTTAAATACATTACACAACCTGTTTTGTTATGTACGATATTAATTTAAAACACATATCCGGAATCGAATTAACTGATTTCAGAGGCGGGTTTAATACCGGTAGCTTGAATATTTATCCAGTAATCGATACATTTCCAATAAACAATTTTTAAATTAAATCGGCGGCGTCTTTGCTACGATGCCGCTTAGTCAGTTTAACAGATAAGTACCTACTTACATGATGAATGAATATGATTTTACCTAATTAAAACAAGCTTTTTCATTGATATTTTAGGACTTGATATTAAAGTTGTTTGAAAATTTAATATTTTAAACCTATTTTACAACAACACTAGCCATTAGCCCTACCCGTGTTTTCATTTGATGTCGTACACACGGCTACACATCCAGCTATACATTTCCAATATAAGCTGACCTCGCATTGTGTAGTCTTTTCGTAGAATGAGAGGTCAGCTTATACTGGAAATTTATAGCTTGATGTGTAGCCGTGTGTACATACCAAAACACGTATAGTCTAACTTTTTATTACGACGTTTTGTGGGTTGCCGGTTTTTGAAGAAAAATAAATAGGGATGTAGCTAAATGAGTGAATCATAAATGAATAATCAGTTTGGGTTTTTTTTTTTTGAGATTTAATATTAAGTTGTAATGTATTTTTTTAACCTATTATTATTACTATACTAGAGAATTGATCTTTTTTAGTGGAAGTATAGGGAGGTACATTCAAAATGAAACAAAAACGCCATAATAATGTTATTTAATTAATTTTTGTGAACTGAATCACATCCCTATTGAGATTAGGCTGGCAACATTATTTTACGGAATGACATTTAGAAACGTCATTTTACTGCAGCTAATAAAAAGTTAGACTATAGTATTTTTATTTACATAAAATAATTAATTAATCGATCTTCACCGACATATAGCTAAGAATAACATAGCTACCTTGTAAAACCAAAAAACTACAACCGCATTGAAATCTTTGAGAGTTAAGATGCCTTGGATAGATACACAGACAGGCTTTAAAATTATAACACCCCTATTTATAAATACTCATATTTTATATATAAATACTGATTAGTACCTAGATTTATAAGACTTTAACATACATCATTATTCTAACTAAAAAGTTCAAATTCTTAAGCATTAAATGGAACGACGCCCTGCCGTCATACAGTGAAAACTAGTACGGAGGGTAGTCACTTGACTATGTATTCATCATAACTGCAAACTTAAGTTACACTAGAAAACATGATTGTGTATAGTTTAAGTCTAGATTTTAAGTTTGTAAACTTACTTTATCGAAATAAATTTTACATTTTAATAATTTTAATTTTACTTTGAAGTCAGGGGTCAATAGGACAGCACACACGATCCCACGTGGATTCCGAACTACGAACTGCAAATGAATTCTGGCCCATATTAATTCGTATTCTTTTGTTTCAATTTTATGGCGTTTACTAGAACGGAACGGAAGGCGGGTCGGATACGTTTTTACCTTTGACTTTACCTCGGAGTTTCCACTTTCCGCAGTAAAATAGCCAAAGTACTAGTGAAAAAGTTTACTTAGAAAACCTTCGTGATTGATTTCAATCATTATTATAAGTACGGGATTTATCACGTACCGTCTTATCGGTGTTTCGACCGACAATGTGCGAGGCGAGACGTTATTGGGAGCGGATCGCATTCACTCTGATGAGGGTTCACGAATTGAACCGAAACATTGTCGGTCGAAACACCGATAAGACGGTACGTGATAAATCCCGTATTTATAATAATGGTTAAATGAACATATTGTGGCCGCTGCATTGTTGGACGCTAGCAATACCTAGGACAAACCTACTTAGGTTTTTTTAAGTTTAAGTAAGTAATAATTTTATAAGTATGTATATATTTTTTTAATAATAAATTAATTAAAGAAAACTTGCATAGATGTACATGAGACTCATAAAATGTACTATGTTTCAATAATCACATAAAACTACGTAAAGTTAAGAAATTAAGGGCCAATATGATGTAAGTAGTTGTCAAAACATACATATACGTCAAATTTAAACATATTTAACCGCTAAATTCATTTAGGGAACGTTGTATCGATACCTGACAAGGCAAGTAACTAGGTGCTGCTGCCTCACTAAGACGTATTGCGACCGAAATTTGACTCTAAAGATAAAATTACTAAAATTAGGGTAGGTACAGTTGGAAACCCAGTTTATTTCCTCACTTACTGAAAACACAGCTCACGGTACGAAGTGTCGCCAAGTAAATTATTCAACGAGCCTATTCGCGCAAAACCTCTTGGGACTGAGTCTTTCAGCATACCCTTTTGGCATGTAGATTCATGTACTATGTTTCTTGAAAGGTCAAAAACAGTAACATAATATATATATACATATACATATATATACATAGGGCACACTAAAAGTTTCCGGAGTTGGTCACTTAGGTACATAAACAATATTTAAAAAGGTATTACTACATTTGAAAATGGAACTCTTTAGCCGTAGAATAAAATTTGTTTCATCTGATTGTCAACTGTTTTCACATTGTAGCGTCATTTTAAAAATTGCGTGATTACAATAAAATGGATTTGACTCGGGAAAATTTTCGTTGCATGATTTTTTACGATTTTAAGTGTAATTTAACAGCTCAGCAGAACGTCGTTAGGCTTCAATCTGCTTTTGGCAAAGGAGCACCATGCAACACGGCTATTTTCAGCTGGTTTACAGAATTCAAACGCGGTCGTGTCAATCTCCATGATGAAATTCGTGAAGGTCGCCCGTGCACCGCTGTTAATAACAAAAACATTGATGCTGTGCGCCGTATGATCGAAACAGACAGGCATGTGACCTACCATGAGATCCGGACATCTTTGGACATAGGCATGAGTCAAATACAGTCAATCCTACACAAACATTTGGGTGTGAGAAAGCTTGGTGATCCCACACAATTTGACTGATGCTCAAAAAACGGACCACATCACTTGGTGTCATGCTATGCTTGCCAGATGCAGCGAAGGGGCTTCCAATTTGGTTTGGGACATAGTAACAGGTGACGAAACATGAATTTATAGATATGATCGCAAAACGAAGCAGCAATCAAACGAGATGAGCCGAAACCAACCAAAGTGGTGCCTCGAAGTGGATGATTGCTTCTTTTTTTAATAAAACTGGACGTGTGGCTATTGTTGCTTTAGAAAATCGTCGTACCGTGAATAGTGACTGGTACACGACCATTTTTTTACCGGAAATTATTGACAAACTCCATGAAAATAAGGGTAAAGCCATATCATCTTGCACCACGACAATGCAAGTTCCCACACGGCCAGACAGACAAATGAGTTTTTGAAGGCAAAAAACGTACAACTTATGAGTCATCCAGCATACAGTCTTGACCTGGCACCGTGTAACTTTTATCAGTTCCCAAAAATCAAGATCCAATTACGCGATCAACGGTTTTCATCACCAGAAGAGGCTGTCGAAGAGTATGAAAAACATGTATCAGACGTCACCACGCAGGAGTGACACAAATGTTTTCAAAATTGGTTCAATCGTATGAAAAAGTGAATTGACGCAAAGAAAAAATATTTTGAGAAACATTAAATTCATTTTTGACGATTAATAGTATTTTTTATTATTGATTTGAACAAATGTGTTTCCTTGAAAGGTGTCCTATAAGGAGGTAGAGATCTTGCAATTCTAAACAGCGCGTTCCCTTCAAAAAATTAAAACTGCTTCATCACATTAAATACCATCATAAACAAAGACATTCAAACATGCTTTTGCAACGGCTTACTTTATGTCTAGTTACAAGTACATGCACTGGAGAGACAAATGGAATAATCTCTAGTCAAAGACAAGTCAAAACTCTTTTAGTAAGTAAATACATAAATAATTAGTGCTGGGTATTTCACACAGCGCCATCTAGCCCCAAACTAAGCAAAGCTTGTACTATGGGAACCAGATAACTAATATAATACTTATGTATGCTATTCTTTTAATCCATAGGTACATAGGTATTATTTATAGAGAAACAATCAGACCCGGAAAAAAATATCTGTAGATCATTAACATTAGTTCCGTGGCGGGAATCGAACCCGTAACCTGCTGCGTCTCAACAGGCTATTCGCCCACTGCGGCACGGAGGTCGTAAGACAAATAGAGATCAATTAATCAATACGTGGCAGATTGATAGCGTAACAGAATAGTCATTTTCTATTCTGTGGTTTCTGCCTTCAGGTATTCTGACTACGTGCTCCATTCCATCCGTCGCGTTCGTGGGTAACAAAAACCGGCGAGATTAAAACAGAGTAAAAAGCAAAGTCCAAATATTCTATTCTTGTAGCTTGGACATCTGAAAAGGCTCTAGCATTATCTTCCATTATTCCGGTCGGGTTTCCATTAGAGGAATATTTTAGAAATTTTAGAATAGACGAATTTTATTCAAATCTCATCCTTTAAACCACTTGGTTAAAGAAGATTTTAATAAAATTCGTCGTCTTTGAGGATTGGCGGAGAAAGAGTTACTTCCGAATTTATATGTATGGATATCGAAATAAACACAGAACATTTGGATTACGAGTACAACTATTCAGTATAGAACGATTCTCAAATCTAATAACAAATTCAGTACCTATAGTGACACTTTAAAAGTAAACAAATGGCTATGCATTTTGTACGAGTTATAACTTAGATGTATTTATTCCTATAAAAAGAGGTGAAACTATAGTACGTTTACTAAGAATGACTTCATCGAGCTTACACCGGGCCGGTGTAGTCTAATCGATTTTCCCAACACGTGCTGCCTAACGATTCAATAATACATTATCACACGGTATATGTAAATAAAAGCTAGCAGACAATTATCCAAACATGCATTAAAAATATAGGTAAATTATATTTGTCATTTACAAGGTTCTATGCAACTCTATTCCGCTCATTATACCTATATACCTATATAGACACGCTTAAATTTAATGAATATTATTACGTTACGGATAACATACTGTAGGTGGTTGGTGTTTCTCCACGAGATCAAAGTAGAAATAAATAAATATTTATGGACATTTCACATCGCACTATCTAGCCTCAAACTAAGCAGAGCTTGTATCTACTATGGGAACCAGATAACGATATAATATTTATATAACTTTTTCTTGTAAATACATACTTCTAATACAGAATGAGGAGATTCGTAGACGAATCAAACAGACATTATTTTTTTTATTCTATATTTAGTCCTCATCGAATACAATGACGGCGATTCTTAACTATATTTAAATTTAAAGAAAATGCTATTAAACGTATTAAAAATTACATTAAATTAACATATGTTTATATTTAAACTAGCTTCCGGCCGCGGCTTCGCACTCGTGGTTTGTCAATTAAAAGTAGTATATGTGTTAATTCAGTTTATAACCTACATGCATACTAAATTTCATTAAAATCTAGTAGTATTTGCATGAAAGAGTAACAAACATCTACACTTGCATCCATACAAACGTTCGCGCTTATAATATTAGTGGGATTCAAGCTTGAGCCCTAATATGGCTTGCTAGACCAAACTCAGTTTTATAAATCCTAGCACAGGTGTCACAATAGAGTTGGCCTGCTGCGTTATAAGTGTAAGTATAAGAGGGCTTAGGTCTTTATTTACGTATCTGGCGCTTTATATCGAGTGTATGAAGCCGGTTTACTTCTTATAGATGGTAAAGTGCCAGGACGACCTTCGTGGAGCAAGCTCCTCCCAACCTGCGGGATCAAGCGCATGCATTAAGATGTCTTTTAAGACGATATACAAATTTTATTTCGGTGAAGATTAGGCGGAGCATATAAAAATGCAAAAAAGTGACAGTGCTATTTACTTGCTTAGGTGAAGAACGAGACAAACATGTATCATAGCCGCGCCGCATTGTCGCAGGAGTAAGAGACAAAAGATAAAATCTTGAATTGCATGAGAACCAACATTTGAAAAAAAAATGCTTTTTCATTAATTTAGGTACCATAATTACCTACATAACTATGTAAAAAATACTTTAAATCTTTTCTAGAGTCGGAGAATGAACGATATTAGTGTTTTAAAAGAGCCGATTTTGACAAATAATTGTATCGAGAAAAGTTTCACCAACGGCGTTTCTGACTTTCATTAATGTAGTTTAAATCCTGAAGTAAATATTGCTTAAATGTGAAATCAGTACCATTTTTCGTTATTGAATACGACAGTTACTTAGCGGATCAATTTTTTTTACATATCGTCTTAACATATCCTCATAGCGCAGATACTGACCACCATGCTTCCGCTTACCTGGCCATCTCTGAGTAAAACACAGCCTTGTGTAAACGGTGATCTTCTATCCGTAGGACATGTCCACACCACCTGAGCTGTCGTTGCATAAGGAGAGCTTCCAATCCATACATTCCGGAACGACGCAGAACCTCAGTATTAGGCACGTGATCCTGCTACTTGATCTTTTTATACTACCTAAAGATGGAACAGGCATATAGCACACCATATGACATATGTCATAGCACAAAGGATTAGCAAGCTAAAGTGCCAGTAGGCAGACCTTAAAAATGCGCGCTATACAAAGTGCTCATAGCTATTTTTTAATAAGTACTTCTGGAAAAATTTTGGCTACCTAAAATTAAGGAAACTGATTTACAAAGTGTAACTCTCATAATTACTAATTTTATCAAAAACCTTATAAAGGTGCTATAATAGCCTGCTGAGTTATTGAATAAACTCAATAACTACTGGTCCGATTTCAAAAATTCTTCACCATTGGAAAGCTACATTCACCGTGAGTAACATAGGCTACTTTTTACCCAACTGCGCAAAGGAGGGAAAGGTTTTTATTGAAAAACTACGCGTGCGAAGCTGCGGATTGGCCAGCTAGTGTTCAATAAAGACCTTTTAAAAACAGGCAGGGCACAGAGCTCGAAGAACTGACGGCCGCTGGGGCAGAAAGGTTTTCGAGTGGAGACCTCGCACTGGAAAGCTCAGCGTAGAACGGCTCCTCACTAGATGGAAAGACGACCTGATAAAGGTTGCTGGGAGCCGTTGGGCGCAACCCGCACAAGATCCGTCGCTCTGGAAATCTACAGAGGAGATCCGTGTCTGTAAAAAGTTATCAAAATCAAACTAAAACTCGATATAATATTACAGCACATCGCATATAATATATGTTAATTACATGTAAAGCTAACCATCACCTAGTCTTGATCTTAATTATTACAAATTAGAGCAACACACACCACTTCCACTTCCGGCATAATAACTGCTGTTATTCTGCGGTTCCGGCTCAGAAACTGCTAATATTCTGTGGCTGAGGCTTTACTACTTACTTGTTATTCTGTGACGTTGCTAACGTGCTATTGTCGGCCTTGGCATACATTCACCTGTCATAATATTTCTGCGACACCCGAATTTTGGGGCGTCAAGGCGGGGTTTCATTGAGCGAAAGAAAACATACGTACATCATGCAGCATAATTTCCTTATGCAAATATCATTGGTGCGTAGCAACTAGCAACTGGATGTACGGTCGATAACAGGTTAACCTCATATGTCTTTGTATCACTGGCTGCATTCCGAATCATGCTAAAATCGATAGCATCGCGCTAACAAGCGTTCCGAGTCACCGTGAGCGCGACAACGATGTCCCGTGAATCATCGTAGATGACGTCATTACATCCGCCATTTTGCGCTTACAACGTACATGCTCCAAACCGATATCACTGTGAGCCTCCCTGTCAAGAGTGACGTGACAGCAGGTTGGTTGGTTGAATGTGAGTAATAGTATTCTGTGGTTGTTTGGTTTTATTTTTGTTATGAAAATAAAGGAACACTGACTTACAGCCCGTTCATGAGCGTTCTGAATCCTTGACGGCACTCAACTGTCATCAGCGCGTTAACTGAATCGGTACGCAAAATAACTACGTGAACGTTAGCAGCGATTGTTAAGGTTTGCAATTTGAGTTGATAGAGAAAGTGGACTGTATATTTGATGTGAAAGGAATTCGAAAAGGGTATGGGACTCACCAAGTATCGAAGCCAGCTGGAATCTGTTTCTTCTCGTTGGATTATTTGTGTTGGTAGCACTCCGTTTTCGTTAGGTGCTTGATTTATGGTGGGTTAATTTCCCTTGATAAAACACAAACTCACCTACCAAACACAATGCTATGATAAGTTTGCACTCAAACGAAAGACTAGACGCGGCTAAACGCTTCCAAAAACTGCTTTGTTTGATTGCAATCACGAGTAGGTAGGTACCTAGCTAGATATTTAGGTGATTCCATGGATTGATGATTTGGAGTCGTTATGATGAAATTCACGAAATTATGATAGGTATGAAGTGCTATGAATTTGAGATGAAAATACTATTACGTAGTTGCAAAGTAAAATGATCGTAACCATTTGCAACACAGCTTTCGTGAACAAATAAAGATGGCGTACGCAAAAATTCTTCCACGATATAAATAAGTTAGACTAATAGATTTTTCGAAATCCGGTCGACTAGGACCATTAAATGTTGTTAAGGCTTGCAATTTGAATTGATAGAGAAAGTGGACTGTATATTTGATGTGAAAGGAATTCGAAAAGGGTATGGGACTCACCAAGTATCGAAGCCAGCTGGAATCTGTTTCTTCTCGTTGGAGGGGCGCCCCTTGATGATTTGTGTTGGTAGCACTCCGTTTTCGTTAGGTGATTGATTTATGGTGGGTTAAATGAGTTGATGATATGGTTTGAGGACATGGTGATGTAAGGAAATTATTGCCTGGTTACGCTGGCGAGACGCGGACATGAAGTGAGTCGAAAGGAATGATTGAATGAGTCAAGAAGTTGGAACGGATGGGTTCACCAGTTCACTCATAGATTGATCGCGCATGCGCGCGTGAACACTACGTGGGAGATATAAATGACTTGTTTTAACAGCGATTATGTCGTGATTCGGAATGCAGGGACTGTTGGTTAAATATAAGGTGATATTAACTGATCCATTGCAGAATAGTCCAGAAGAATCGTATGTTATGAATTTTGAATAAACGATAACACTGAACCTAAAAGTTTGATTAACTCGAACGGTCGCTAGAACAAAAAACTTGATTGATGATGATCCTTTGAATCTCTGGAGTAATGCGGGTGTTTATCACGTATGTACCTTTTTTATTTGTTATCCCGACGTTTCGACTGTGTTGCAACAGCCGTGGTTACGGGCGGACACAGTCGAAACATCGGGATAACAAACAAATAAAAACCGGCCAAGTGCGAGAAGGACTCGCGCACAAAGGGTTCCGTACCATTATCTATAAAAAACAGCAAAACAATCACGTTTGTTGTATGGAAGCCCCCTTAAATATTGGTTTTATTTTAATTTAATTATTTATTTTTAAAGTGAATATATAACTAAATATTCTGTGAATATTTCAAGCTTCTTCTTCTTCTTCGTCTTCTTCTTCTTCGTCTTCTTCTTCTTCGTCTTCTTCTTCTTCGTCTTCTTCTTCTTCTTCGTCTTCTTCGACTTCGTCTTCTTCTTCGTCTTCTTCTTCGTCTTCTATTTTTCGATTTTAAATTTTATTAGATATTGACCGTGTTCCGTAATACCAAAAATGATGACTGAAAACTTGTTGTATATTTCTCATTGTGTTGTTATTCTGTAACTAGACGATATAACCTATGTTCCCATGACTAGGATACGTAAGATGTTATTGTTTTTAATACGAAACAATTAGGTTGAAAACAGGTCTTTTATGACGTACAAACATGCAGAATGCGATACGCTTCTATTTCATTTTGGGTAAGTATTTTGATCGAATATATGGTTGGGAACCTAGATAAATACTATTCAAATTAAAATAATACCTTATTAAGGTAGAAATATGCTCCAATTAGAAATGATCTTGGTAGTACGTGTTGTATGGGCGATTGTCCCTCCCCCCGCCCCCCTTAAGTAAATTGGTAAGATAAAGTAATTTCATTTTAGTGCTTATCCATATTACGCGTGAGTACATAGAATTGTGACAATTATTTAGTGTGAGTTTACATCCAAAAAGTCAAGTACTTTTTTGATGGTTCCCTCTTGGTTTTTGTGTAGTGTTTTGTTACCTATACTAGCTTCCGCCAGTGACTTCGCACGCGTGGTTTGTCAATAAAAATAACCTGTCTCAATGTAAAGGATAATCTATCTTTAAACCAAATTTCATCGAAATCGGTTCTGCCGTTTAAAATGTACTTAACAAACAAATAAACAAACTTGCTCACACTAATTATAAACTCAAAAGTTTGTATTTGTAGATGTTTTTTACTCTTTCGATGACATTTCGTGTGTACTTGCGTAGATTATAACGTGGATTAACACAGAACTTTGTGTTCTGTGTGGATTAATACACAGGCTACTTTTTGTTGACAATCCACGCGTGCGAAGCCGCTGGCGAAAGCTAGTTTATAATATTAGTTTGTATTAACGGTTATTTAGATTGCATGAGTCCAATTCCGCCGTCGCCTTTAAACTGGGCACAAAAACTCAGTGAGTTTAGAAAATCCCTATAATATAAATATATGTTGGTAGGTACTGTCAATAAATAGGCAAGTTGTATTTAACATTTGCTTTAACTGCAAAGGGGTTGCTCGCCTTCAATGTTTGTTGTATCTGAGTGAATACCGTCCGTACACCTATTTCAGGTAAAAGGCTGCGCGTTACTTTCAACGGATGAAAAGGTCCGTCTTCTGCCTTTCATCCTTTTACTTTTAACATGGAGGGAGTACGATCCTTCAGTACAGTTGCTTGTAACGGGTTAGCACCGTTACAAATAAATTCCTCAGTGTCCATGAACGCATAGTAGGTATGCACATTTATCGCACCGTACTCTAACTAGTGGTTCGCCCCGAACTGAGATATCGCGAGTCCCAGATTAAAACAAAAAAATATTATTTGTAATCTTTAACTATCAAAATAGAGTCACGAAATATATAACCAAGTAACTTCACCTACAGTTTCATTCAAATTACAGGTATGTTCATGTTATGTGTTAATTTTTTTTGTGGTACAAATTGCAGTTATATAGGATTTCAGACTTTTGCCTATATTTGTGTCACTTAAGCTACACGCATACTAAATTACAGCACTGTGGGGTCACTGGTGTACCCTGTGAATTTTGTCAAAGTTTAGTTTTTATTATGGCTAATAACTAAAAAACTATAAAAAATTACAAAAAATAAAAACGGTGTCAAAATGTACTAACAAATACCTTTCATTGGACGTCCCATTTGACCAGTTAGCCTCATTTTAATTTTTTTAACCCTCTTGAATCCCAATATCTCAACAACCCTCCAATATTTTTAGCTCATTTAGTCACACCAAAATTGTGTCATCACTACCTATTTATGTAATAAATTTTATGATCATCGGATCAACAATTCGAAAGTTATCCTCGGACAAACATACATTGTATACATAAAACGCCGATTTGCCCAAGTTGATTTAGAGATCTCGCTTCGCTCGATCAAAAATTCCTTAAAGTGTCCATGAACGCATAGTAGGTATGCACAATTTTTTAATGACACTCGCACAGTACTTTAAAAACACCGCATTGTTACTTTTATGGGCGCCACACATGTTAATGATTTCTTTGTGCAACCCTTGTGCTAGCCTGGTTTGTGACGAGCTTGCGCAAGCCTCTGTGGGAAGAATTCGTTAAAAATTTTAGACTTGTGCAAGAGTAAGAGCCCGGTGCCCACAGACACAATTTATTTTTTGTACTATAAACGGGATATTTACCATGATTTGTGAGTTTTTGTGTATCCCGAAATTAAAAAAAACTGAAGTCTTTACGATTGGGTAGTTATTGGCAGATATAACGATCTACCGTCTATAATTATTGATTAAAACGGGTAGTTATCGCGTATGTAATATGAACGAGGACATTTCTAATTCTGTAGACCAAGTGAGGGTAGTTGCTGCAGCTACCCACCCTTCCCGACGCGACGGTAGCTCCAAGTACTCCAGTCAACCCGAGACCATAACTGTTGCAACACAGCCGATATGTCGGGATAACAAATAAACAAGGTACATACGGGATAAATATCCGTTTTAATCAATAATTATGTACAGTGATCGCGAAAGTATGAAAAATACGATCTACCGTCTTTGCTAGGAATGAATTCACTAATACTATCACTACCACCGGTTTCATTTTCGATCATAACTCGATCCCGACACACAACACTCACGGTATCAGGACGCGTAATTGAAACCCACAAATCATGGTAAATATCCCGTTTTAGTACAAATAGTGTTCCTAACCATGATAGTTTCAAAAGTTATACTATTTATTTTGTAAAAGACAAAATGTGGGGTCTCGGGTACTGCTCATATAGGTACCTTAAATGCCAGCATACCTGCGAAGTTGGTAGATTGACCAATTGACAGGTAACAGGTGGGAAAGGTAATTAAAAATAGGACTCACTTATTTTAAATTGTAAAGGTTGTTTTTATATATTGCATAGTCATTATTACTAAATCATATTATGCTTTGCCAGACACTTTCCGTCAGCCATTACTTCCGCCAGACGCTTTAAAGCTCTTCAAAAAAAAAACCATTGTTATTTTCTAAAGACTGATTTTTATGTCAAATTATCCAGGGTGCTGTTATAAATACATATTTATTCAGCCAGACAAATTTCAATTACGTTCCGTCACTATTTGTGTATGTTGTGCGTTTGTGTGTGTGTGTGTGTGTGTGGGTGGGTTGTGTGTGAGCCTTCCAAACAGTATTTTATCGAGTCTCGAGAGTACAGCTGCTGTGTCAGTAACAACGCGTCTTTAGGAGTGATATAAAAATATTTGCAGTGTTTTTAATAAATTATCAATAAGTTGTGTCTGGGAGCACTGGGTTCTTGGACTACAAGCTTCTGTGGGAACAGTATGTTCAAATTTCTAGACTTGCGCAAGGCAAAGAAATCGTTGTTAATTTTGATTTTTTGTGTTTGTGTTTTAGGGTTCCGTACCAAAATGTTGAAATCGGAACCCTTATGATGCGACTTTGGTTCGTGGCGACTGTACATTATTCATCAGAATTTTATGGTATCCATACATTACATCTACCATTTTATTGTATCCAACGATGTAATGTATTTTATTGTACAGATATGTAAATTAACGGGACCAAGGACATTGATGATTTATTGTCCCTGGTTGTGTTATATCAAATAATTCTTCGTTTCTCTTTGTATTCGAAATGTTTTTCCAAACGAGCTTCTTTGAAAAGATGTTTTGACGACCTCCGTGGCGCAGTGGGCGAATAGCCGGCTGAGACGCAGGAGGTAGCGGGTTTGATTCCCACCGCGTAACAAATGTTTGCATGATCTACAGATATTTGTTCCAGGTCTGGATTTTTATCTATCTAATATATAAGAATCGTTGTCCTGACTGACTTATATAGACAACGCACAGCCCAAACCGCTGGTCCTAGAAACTTAAAATTTGGATAGTATGTTCTTTGTGGTGTGAAAGTGAACACTAAGAACGGATTTTTGGAAATTCATCCCCCAAGAGGGTCAAAAAAGGTTTTTACGGTTGTATGAAAAACCGTGGTTCTTCGGTTTATAAACTTGAAACTTGGCTAACATATTCTTCAACAAAAATAAGAGAAATTGTATTTTTTTATTTTTCAAAACTCATCCCCTGGATGGGTGAAAAAGGGTGTTGAACTTTGTATGGCAAAACATTATTTCTAGGGTTAATAGACTTAAAACTTTACTGAAATACTAAGCTAGGTACAAAATGAAACATAGGATAGTAATTCTATCTGAAAATCCCCCATAGGGTTGAAAAGGGATGTTGTAGTTTGTTCTAAAACAATGTCATTTGCATTTACGAACGTATAACTTTGCATAAATGCTTTTTATAGGTAAATAATTTAAGATTTTATCATGGTAAGACCACCAGGGTCTGATGATGGAGCCAGGAGGGAATCTACAGAACTCTTTAATCGATAACAGTAGATGTATCGTATTTTAGTTCTATAAAATTGTTTCTGCGAGACATTTCACGATACAATTGACTACCAGCGTCTGAAGACGGGGAAATAGACCGCTCTTAACCATCATTATCATCATCAGTATATTAAATAATCCTTACGAGACTGACAGACTGACTGAAAATCAACGCACAGCCTAAACCGTTGATCCCAGAGACTTGAAATATAGAGGCTGTGTTCATTTTAGAGTGTACGGGTGGACTAAGAAAGGATTTTTTTGACATTCGTACCCCAAGGAGTCCAAAATAAGAGTATAAAATAAAACAAAAATAGTCTGTTTTTCAGGTATCGTTAGTAGTAGACCGATCAAATTTTAAATGTAGATTCCCCTAATAAATTTTAAAAAATAATTTGTTTCAGCGCTTTCAGATTTTTTTCTGATAAAAGGCACAGGACCACTTTGTTTGACAACCTAATCTCATTTTTCGTTTTAGCCAGATTTAAAAGTATTTTAAAATAGTTAAAATTAGTTTTAAATTTAAATATTTTCAGGAACCCCTAGGTCAAAATAAGACCTCTTATATGAAAAATTTGAGTGTGGTGTCATTTTAAATGTCGTCAAAAATAAAATGGAGCCAACAGGTGATCAACAGAATTCCTTAATGGATTAAAGAAGAACGGTTATGTTTGGGTTCTTTTAAATGATTTGTGTGAGATGTATGATGGTAAATGTACCTAGTTAGGTCATAAATTCTGTCACATATTTAATATAAAATAATTGAAACAAGTTTATTCATTATGTAACCATTTATATACCAAAATGAACTTAACAAGACATAGATTCTTATGACACTAAAGTTTATTCAAAATGACCACCGTGATTTTGAATACAGGCCTTCAATCTGCGCGGCCAGTCATCTATCGCAGCACGAACGAGGTCCATGTCAATATCGGCGGCTGCCTTAATCAAGAATGTCTTGAGTGACTCCAAATTGGGATGAGGCTTTGAGCACGCCATTTCCTCCAAGTTTTGCCATATCTTGTAATCTAACGGATTCAAATCTGGATTGGAGGAGGGCCAGTCTTCGTGCCGGATGAAGTCGATTTCACGCGCCGCCAGCCAGTCTTGTGTGCTCTTCGCTCTATGAGCTGGCGCCGAATCTTGTTGGAATACCCAGTGCCTGTTATTGAACATGGTATGAGAAACAAGTTCCACAAGGTTCGTCAGGACTGTATTTTGATACACAACTGCATTCGTTTTTACGCCTTTCTCACAAAAATGTACCTCTGTTAAGCCCCAATAAGAAACTCCCAACCATACCATGAGCGAGGATGGAAAATGACCTCGTTGGACACGCGGAATACGGTTGCTCGCTTCTTCACTACTGTGTGCGTACACCTTATTATTTTGTTTGTTGTAGCTCTCTTCTACGGTAAAAAATTTTTCATCCGAAAAAAGAATTTCCCGATATTTTTTTCCCGCATACCGCTTCAACAAAGCGCGGCATCTCTTCAGTCTCAGGTCCATTAGACGAGCATTCAAACGATGTCCTATTTTTTTTCGATATGCCCGAAGTCTTCATTTAACACCCTTTTCACCGTGGTTCAGCTTAACCCCATCTGAAGGGCCAACAGTTTCTGCTTACGTTTGGGATTTCTTTGAATTCGCGCCTTCACAGCTTTTATCACTGCTGGAGTCCTAACAGACCGAGGGCGACCACTTCTTGACCTGTCATCTATACTAGAGTATTCATTGTATCGTTTGATGGTGCGATAAACGAATCTTTTGGTTATATTCAAATTTTTCAGTATGTCAAAAATTTGAATTGGCGCGTAACCGCAACGATGCAACGCAATAACAGCAATACGGTCTTCTTTAAGCGTCCACTCCATATGTAAAAATGAGTAAAATTCTAAAAAGTATACATTTTTATTTTCATGAACAATTCGAAATTCGAATTCAATAAACTTTTTTGTGGCCAGCATTCTAAAAGAAAAGTTTTTACTGTGTGACAATACTTATGACCTGACTAGGTATACTAGGGTGTGATGATGGAGCCAGGAGGGAATCAACAAAAGTATTTAATGGATAACAGTACAACGGTCGTGTTTGGGTCCTTTTAAGTTGTTTCTGTGAGATTTATAACGATAATACATATAATGTCTGTCGGGGCTGATGACGGAGCCAAGAGGAAATCAACAGAAGTCCTTAATGGATACTAGAACGATCGTGAATGTGTTTTTTTTTAATTGTTTTTGTGAGATGTTTGACGATATCGTCTACCAGGGTCTGATAATGGAGCCAGCAGGGATTCAACAGAACTCTTTAATGTATAACAGTAGATTTATCGTGTTTGAGTTCTATTAAATTGTTTTTGCGAGACTTTTATGACTACCAGGGTCTGATCATGAAGCCAGGAGTGAATCACACTAATACATAGTATAAATTTGAAAGTTTGTATATTCGTTTATTTGTTTGAATGAATGAAAGAATAAAATAAACACTTTAGTGTACACCATATAAACAAAAAAAATACAAACAACATAGAAAATACATTGACAAATAATTACTATTTGGCTGTGTGCTTTTTATGGGCGGTGATGATTGTGCTTAAGGTTCAGTTTAGCTTGCGGGACTTTATTTAAGATCACCACTGATATATACGTGTGCGCTCGATGATGTTTAAAAACTACATATAACAGGCGGTCTTATCGCTTATCGTTTGTTTGTTTGTTAGTTACGTCTTAATCACGTCTTAACGACTGAACCGATTTCGATGAAATTTATTATTTACGTAGATTATATTCAGCGGGGCAATGCAACTAGTATCTTGGGGACACTTCCGCCTGGTATTGATCTGGAGCAGTTGAGCTATCTATGGATAGTTTGCAACGGTCTTTTTATGATTCAAATGTTTCTCTTTGTATTTTTAACAAAGTAGTGGGGTACGTTATTAAGGACTAAAAAATAACTACGTAGAAATTATAAACTGTTTTTCTCGTGAATTTAAACTTAGCACTGATGTGGCACTCTGCAGTATACGAGCTCCTAGTTAGTACCATAATTCTCTTTGCTCAGGTAAGTGCCTGCAAAGGTGCCAGATTACTAGTTATGTACCCTCCGTTTATGTCTAGGAACTTATGACTTCTCTGAGTGCGCTGAGTAGTAGAATGCTTCAAATAATACTTGGGTACAGACATTCCAATCTTAGGTCTGTTCCAGAACTTTTTTTTTCGTACGGACTAATCTCGCTGTTGGCCTCTGAGGCCGTTGCAGCTTAACCGAACTTTTGGTGAGCGCAGAAGGCGCTCAGCCCTATAAGTTTTTGATGAGGCAACTAGCGCAAGGACACCACTTAGGTACGAACCTCGGCTTAGGTTGTTGCCAGGATGGGAATAGCTGAGAAACGCCCGGGTACGTGCTTGTACCTCGTATAGGCGGCGACTGAAGGGACTCGTCGACCTCGCCGGCGAGGTCAGTGTATCTGTGAAGTGTTTGCTCTGTCTAATGCAGATGACTCAGAAATCTCTTCCGCATTAGCGGAGGTGATTTCATCATCGGGTTCTCCGAGAACGTGGCTCGGACGACGGAGGGTTTTGTTCGCGGGTCTGTTCCAGAACTAATTTCAAGCATGCATTTATATACCTACCAGATACGCGCGAAACAGGTTCTCCAGGGTGGGAGAGCTCGCTTACAACATTTATTGTGTACTTACTGCTATGTAATTATGAATAATTTGTATGTAATTTGAATAATTTTAATTCGTAAATTTAAAAGAGTTAATTTGAATAAAGGTTTTAGAGTTAAAGCAAGACTTTTTTATAATTAATCGGCTCGCGACTACGATGTCCCTGATGGTGATCGATGATGCAGTCTACGCTAGCCTAGAAAAAACATATTCACTCGCGACTTGAAGACATGGTTGTTATTATTGTGACACACATACTCGGGCAAGGCATTCTACTCTTTGCCAAGGAACCCGCAAATATACGCGAATCTAGTGTTTCGTGCCCTACTATTTCAATACTTTATAGCCGAAAAGCCTTTATACTATCATAAGGATCAATTTATTAAAAACCCCTGTGAAGTTCAAGGAATATTTGTACGGTACATCGCAGATACATAATAGGTAATATTTTTGACCATAGACTTATTTCACTTGCGAAAAATGTTTTTGACTAAATTTGACAACGCGTTGATATGTAGTCCACAGGATATTCAAGAATGTTTTCGTAGCATCAGCTTCCTAACAAAGTTACGATGAGGTTACGGTATTGAGCTTCGAAATCTCCCTCTCTGTTTTATTGGCGGGATTTACCCAATTTGAAGGATCTTGTTTGTGACTTTTATTTTGTGAACGACTACTTATTTGTAGCCGTGTCAATCTATCTTTGTTCTCTAAAGAAACAACCAATCTCGCCTTAGATGCAAATAGCTGGGCTTCCCAAACAATCGGAATATAAAAACACTATCTAATAGCCTAATTTAACATTGTTTCTTAAGTCATTTTTTAGCTAAATTAAGTGGCATTGGATAAAACAAAAGTAATTTTAGATAATCAAAGCTTATAGAATATTTATGAATTAGGTCATTAGTTTTTACTGTCTATTCCAGAAATCTTGTTTTTCATGAATTAACACAAAGATCTTTTAGAATTATTAATTTTACGGATGCTCTTCGGTCTAGACCTGAGTTAAATATATATAGGGGCAAAAACATGGGTGTATAGTATAGACCATGGGAAAAAGCATCGCAGTGGCTATCTAGAGATCCATAAAGGGAGATAAGGGGTTGGAAAAACATCCGTCTCTTATTCCCCTTGATCTAATTAGGTCAAACATTTTTATGGCCTAAAATACAGCGGTCCATTCCCTTTGTTAATCCGGGAGGGTTCATTTGATAAATAGGTTACAAATCTAACGATTTACAATCTCATAACGGGTAAGTCGGGTAACCAAACCAGTTCCACTTGCACCGTTGGCGTTGTTGATTAAAACAATATATTATTCAGAGAGTAGGGTTGTCAATCCAATTCAATTTTGTAGCATATACCACGCAAAATGATGTGTTGAGCGTTTGGAAATGGATGAAGGATTAGGATCTGTCATAGCCCTTCCGCATAAATTTTCAGAGCGACAGATACATGCAGTATAGATTCATAACGAAATAAGAAAATAACCTCTGACTTCCTGTTTGATTTGTTTTCACGAATAAACTGCTGGACAGATTTTGTTGATATTTGGTAAGTTTATAGAGAGAGATTAGACAAGAGATTACGTACCTGGATTCAGACATAGGCTTTTTATTGACAAACACACTTAATAAATGCGAAAGTTTTGATGTTTGTTTGTTTGTTTGTTACTCAATCACGTCGCAACGGTTGAACCGATTTCGATGAAATTTGGTACGTGCATAGATTATAACCAGGATTAACACATAGGTTACTTTTTGTTGACAAACAACGCGTGCGAAGCCGCTGGCGAAAGCTAGTTGTCCATAAAAACTGAAAATACCAACAGATTTTGGAACGTCAAACTCATTGGAACGTCAAACTCATTTTGGTACGTCAAACTCATTTAATTTTACTCGTATGTACGGGCACTGGAAACTGCGACACAGTATTTTACTAATGCATTTTCCAGTGTTCACATTGTTTTAATCACATGTAAAAAAGTTCACTGACAAATAAATAAATTACAAATTACAAATAGTGTTAACCAAGTAAGTCTTCTAACCTCTGATTTCGACGACATCATATTGAATTCAACGCAGGCAGTCACGCACGCTCATACCAAATTCATAGGCCAATTAGTTGTGTGGGAAGCACTACATCGCATCTTGTCTATTCAATCTGCTTCAACTGATTGTCATGACTTAAAATGTTCATAATGAAATGTTGCTTACTAATGGCGTATATTAAATAGATGATATTCTTGTGAAATAGTTACTAAGGATATCAATTTCATTTTAAAACTAAACGTTGGACGACTTTCGGGGCGCAGTAAGCGAATAGCCGGCTGAAGCACGTCCTTGCGATTTCAATTCCCGCCGCGGAACAAACGCGGGTCTGGGTATTTTTCTATACATATAGGTATAAGTATATATTTACAACAAAAAAAGTATATATGTATTCTATCAGTTATATGGTTTCTACAGTAGGTACTGTAAAAGCTTGGGGCTAAATGTCCAGTATTATTCATATATAAAAGATCCTCCTCATTTTAGAGAACAATTCAGAAGCAGAAATATAATCATACATATTTGACACTTCATTGAGAGTAAGCGTAAATCATTTAAAAGTTCAAATGAAGAAACTAACAAAAATATGAGTAAAATTGCATCGTTCTAGCAAGGAATACTAACTATTACTATGTTCTATTCTAGAATACTAGCTTTAGATTTCCTCTTACTAACTTTCTCCTGGCGACGTTTTTAAAGTAGGTAGGTATCCTGCAGGGCCTCCGCGTTACGCAACCTACTCCATAATGATAATTGTAAGTACATAAAATAAATAAAATACTAAAATAATTATATTAATGTAGAAAAGAGCGAAAGTAAATGTACTCATAGAGAACACAGAATAGAAAAAGTTCAAATATTTACTTATTTTCAAAATCTCTTAAAATGAAATGCTAATAATATCTAGATAATATTATCGTCGGCAATGGTCAAAGCCTTTACAAATACGGACAATACAACAAAATTAGTCTGCGTAAAACATGGTTATTTAGCTAATGGTTGTTCCAGATACAAAGCAAAACAACTCCACTCTATTCAGCCGAGCGACCCATACATTATTTTAGCAAACATTGCGAGCTTATTCTGCATATCTACCTCTATTTTATTTATGTAAGTATATGGACTAGTTTCTTTGACGCTGTTGAAAACTGAGGCATCGTCTGCTAATCAACGACTTACACGAACTTTTAAACCTTAATAATATACGTTAAAGAAAACTTGTATATTTTAGTTTACAACTCACAGAGTTCGAAAAATATCTTTATTGTTTTTCATTCATAATTTTCACGTCAAAACACCTTGGTCTTCAAAAAAATTAATATAAAGGAACGTAGTTAAGGCACACTAACAAAAGTTTCGAGTGAGTATTTAGAACAAAGATAAGATGTCTGCAAAGTGGCTTGAGCTAAAGAGCTCGGGGGCCCTGTAGTGGCTCGTTGGAAACTAGTGGTGAAGACTACTGCCTTTGTGCGAGACTAGAATACGCTCCTCAGCGTAAAGATTAGCTACCTGACGAAATCATAAAACAACGAGCAACCCTCCACTTTACGGTACACTTCTGTTCATTTATGGATAAGAAGGAAAATGCGTAGATAAAAGTTTTAGTATCTATTTTTACCCAACTCGTGATTAATAGTAATAGTTCCAGGCCCATGAAAGAACACCCTCTTTGTTTTAGGTCGACGCAAAAGGCCATGATAAGGTAGCCATACTTGCCATGTACGATTCTCATCTGCATATTTTCCTAATAATGTAAAAAAGGTCGGCAGTTTGCCTAAAATACTGAAATTGATACATATCTAACGAGAACAGATTGCTGATTTGTTCAGTTTTTCAGCTTTATCGTGAATTTATGTATGGTATGACATTACACTCATAAATAAATATGATAGCTGATATTTTTAATAGAATTTTGTTAATACAAAAGTGTCCTAACTTGTGGCAAAACTCTACTCTGTGGAAACTATACACAAAGTTACTTAACAGCAACAATTCGTTTGCATTCTTTTAATAAAAATGATAGAAATGTGACAGCAATCTGTATCGTAGCAAGATTGTTTATATAAAATACAACGAATGCAGAAATATCGTCCAGTATCCAGTTTCCTTGAGCCTAGACTACTCCACATAAGTTCTGATATTAAAATAAGATAAGATAACTCTTTATTGTACACCAAAGTAAAATACAAAACATAATTCTTACAAATAGATTTAGTACATCGCATCGTCTTATCGCTAAAAGCGATCTCTTCCAAACAACCTTTGTATGGACAGGATCAAAATGTAACACATGACGGCGGTGCATCTATATAAATTTAAAAACATATCTACATACTATAAACCTAAATTACCAATAATAACACAAATTTAATTTAAATAATCAACTCTAAAAATGGTTATGATGAATTAACAAACAGCTATAACTTCAACACAAGGACAGATAATGGGTGTGCACTTTTGTTTTAAAATTACTAATAGACTTGGATGTTCTTATAGAGAGGGGCAAAGCGTTCCACAATCGTACGGCTGTTACAGTGAAGGTTCGACTATAAAACTCTGTCGTATGGACAGGAGTTTTAAGTTAGAGGGAATCTGAAGAACGCAAATTGTGATCATTAGCCTGGTGGAGAAACTCAAAACGCTCCTTAAGATAAAAGGGAGAAGAAGCGTTAAAAAGGATGTTTTACAAAAGGGACAGTATGTGTGCATTACGGCGAAGACAGATGGGGAGCCACTTGAGCTTTGTGCGAAAATCAGAAATATGGTTATACTTGCGCAAGCCAAATATGAACCGAATACAGAGGTTTTGAAGACGCTCAAGTTTGCTCAGTTGGGCTTCAGTGATGTCAAGATAGCAGGCGTCGGCGTAGTCCAGGATTGGAAGTAAAAGGGTCTGTGCAAGCGTAACCTTGGTAGCAGTCGGCAAGAAGTTACGAAGTCTCCGTAAAGATCCAGATGATGCAAATACCCTGCGGCTAATCTCATTGATACAGGGAACCCAAGTTAAACAGGTATCCATGTGTATTCCTAGATTTTTCACTGACTGGGTAATGTCTATAGGGGTTCCGTCAAAAACTATGGATGGTAGTTGTGCAGAATTGATTTTGGAGATCTGTATGGAGCTACCAATTATAATGGCCTGTGTTTTGTTTGGGTTGACTGTAAGGCCCAAGGATTTACTCCAGTCACATATCCGGTCAAGGTCAGTATTTAGTAAGCTAATAGCTCTGTCAATATTTTCAACTGTAGTATGAGTATAAATTTGCAAGTCATCTGCGTACAGGTGGTAGGACGAAGTTAAATTTTGTTAATGATATTAATAAGTTACGTTCCGCTTCCTAACATAAAATTAATTATATTCCTGAAACGATTATCATACCGATAAATCTGGTAAGAAAGTATTATCTCTCCCATAGAAGCTCGTCGGTAAACATTGAAATATTGCTTGATCTAAATAATACATCCCGAAATGTGGACGTCTGTATCAACGCACGACAATTACAATAGATGTTTGTTATGTTATGGCGAGACTAGGTCATAGACTTTGTGGCGTCGTCAGAGTCTCTGGGGAAATATTTATTTTTATACAGAGTTTTTCGAAGAAACTATGATCCCGTATTCTAGAAAAAGTATTCCATAACTCTAAGAGCCTCAGACAATAGACTTTGGGACGGCCGTTTGTTTACTCAGTGGTAATTCCCGAGAAGACATAGGATGCGCATATCCCTGCTGAGTGAGCATACCCAACATTTTAGAAAGTATAGCAGAAGAGTACTTTGAAAAACCTCAACCATATAAAAAAAGCGTTAGTTTACCTGAAGTTAAACTTCGATTTAGCTTAAGGTCAACGTTATCAATTTATAAAACTTGATCGATATCTAATAAGGAACTGGGTTACACTGAACACAAGTGTCTAACAAAGACTTGAACTTTCGACCCTAAAGCTATGTTATTCTACTAATTCGAAATTCTGCTCATTGGTGTAAGTGATGATTGAGTTGTAATTTAAACACGAGATTATATCATAGTTGTTTCAGGCAATTCCCAGGGCCAAAGGGTAGCGGTAAGTGGACCTTTGAAGTTTAAATCAATCTGAATTGTTGTGGCAACGTGAAGATTGAGTTTGATTGATTCGTCAATGGACCAACTAGGAGCTAGTTCTGGAAACTTTGTCAAGGCAAATTTAGAACTCTTAGAAACCTCTATTGTAATGTTTAAATTGCCTTGCTACTCAGATTAAAACATAAGAGGAAGATACGGTACGCGCTTACATTGCTAATAGTCAAACTAGGCCCTGCTGCACTACATAAATAATGTGATATTATATTGTAACAAAGAAATATTCTTAGGTAATTAATATTATGTAACTAATTTCAGAAATTTAATATAACTTTACCCAATAAGGTACGTATGACGTAGGTACAGGTATACCTAGGTAGATGCCCGTTAAGTTTATATATGTACAATATTAATATTAGAATATTAGCTATTATATAATACATAATATTATAAAGTCTACCTATATAAGTTTAAGTTTTAGTGCGTATTTTTAATATGCAATTATAGATTTTGCCACGCCGTAACAGGGTACATGTCATTTAGATTACCACACAATACTTAATCTTAAGATGTTTGTATGTAACTGATTTCGTATCGCAAATAAAGAATATGAATAGATAATCTAACGCACACGTCTATAAAGTAAGTTAGATCACGTTATTACGTGGAGTGCCAATCCGGTGAGCGAGACAGAGCGAAGAGCCTAAGTTTAGTGCAAGCGAGCGAGAATCAAGTGTCAGTTGCGGCGCCGAGTCGCCATATACGAGCACAAAATTGAGTATCAAGTGAAATTGTGTGCATGAACCTAATTTGAGCTGCCCACTTGCGAGACACTTAATAATAATAATAAATATTGCTGGACATTTCACACAGCGCTATCTAGCCCCAAACTAAGCAGAGCTTGTATTATGGGAACCAGATAACTGATAGAATACTTATATACATTTTTTTTTTGTAAATACTTACTTCTAATATATAGAAAAACATCCAGACCCGGAACAAATATCTGTAGATCATGCAAACATTTGTTCCGCGGCGGGAATCGAACCCGTTACCTCATGCCTCTCAGTCGGCTATTCACCCACTGCGCCACGGAGGTCGTCATTGTGCCGTATCTTCCCTTTTTGTTTTTATCTAAGCCTTGATAGTTTGTATCTTTATTATTTTCTTTCAGTTTAGTTGTAGTAAGTACCAGTAATGTATCAAGTACTTATTAAAAAAAGTTGTAATATAGATTTCAGGGTGTGTTTGCATATACATATTGCATATTCCAAATACAATTTCTATTTTCTTTTCTAGCAACAAAAGTTCTCAAAATGATTGAGATAACTACTAAATGTTTTGTTTTTAAGTTGTCTAAAATGATTACTTTCCATCCAAAGGTTCAATCACAATTATATGTAATACGCCTTGCCTCGAAGAAATTGCTATCATTGATAAGGCCGCCTCTTATACTAATATATCTAATCTATATCATAATCTAGTTCTAAAAGTAATCCGGGTGTACAACAATAAATATGGTTAATTTAGAATATAAATTTGCATTATCCACAGATATTTGTTCCGAGTCAGTGTTTTTCTATTATAAGTAGATATGTATTTTAAAAAAGTGTATATGTATTCTATCCAACTTGTGGCCCATGACACTGCGTCAAAATATCGGGATACCCAAAAAGTCATTAATGTAAAATATCCCGTTTTTAGTGAAACAGTAGGTAGGCATCCTATCAGTTATCTGGTTCCCATAGTACAAGCTCTGCTTAGTTTGGGGCTAGATAACGCAGTTTGAAATATCAAGCAATATTAATTAATTCATTCATTCACTGCGACACAGTATTTTATTAATGCATTTTCCAGTGTTCACATTGTTTTAATCACATGTAAAAAAGTACACTGAAAATAAATAAAAATGAATTACAAATTTAACAAATCTACGGGGTTATTGTCTAATTTTTGAAATGTTAATATCGATGATGGATTTTCTTCCCGGTTTCCGATCTCGAGGATTACAAACAATAATCTTACAAAAAGTACCCGAGAGATTCGCAAATAGCCGGCTGAGACTCAGGAGGGTTCGATCCCCATCGCAGAACAAATGTTTGTATGATCTACAAATATTTTTTGTAGATCTGGGTGTTCTTATTTACAAAGAAAATATTCTATCTGGTTCCCATAGTACAAGCTTGTAATTTGGGGCTAGATAGCGCTGTGTAAAATGTTGAGCATTATTTATCATGTACTGAGAAATATACGGTTCCGAAGTGCAAAAAAAGGTCAACTGAATTAATCTGGTTGATGTAAAAACGCGATTCGCGCTGGATCAATAGCGACCATGTAAAACCATGTACCTACGTAGTTCTAGGTATGCCTGTTACCGCGACAATACGGTCAATGAACTTGGATACACGACCTATACAATGTTTCGGGAATATTATCCATTACGTACGATTTTAAACGATGCCGTCTAAACAACGAAAGACAAGAGTTAAAGATGCCGTAAATTCTACGATATTTGTAGCATTTGTATTCTATGCAATATGGTGGCGATTCTGTTGTTCACGCTGACTAACTAAAATTGTGTAAAATACGAACGGTCTTATTTTGTTTACGCTAAAGATTAAATAAAATGACATTTAAAGTGACATTTCTAAAATCAAGTATTTTTTATTAAGATGGCGTGTTTTTGGGCTAGTTTTAGTCAGCAGTCAAATTGGTGCTGATTAAAACTAGCTTGCAAACTCACCATCTTAGTAAAAATTACTTAATTTTAGAAATGTCACTTTAAATGTCATTCTAATTTGATCTTTAGCGTAAACAAAATAAGACTTTTCGTATTTTACACAATTTTAGTTAGTCAGTGTAAACAAGAGAATCGCCACCAATGTTAGTTTTGTAAATATAAATAATATATGATTTTTTTTGGAATCCTGTTAAGTCAGAATGTTAAAAATTATTTTTATCAAATTTTTTGGTTGTAATCGAGTCGGATAAAACTCCTATTGTGTTCTGGTTTACACATTATAGAAAGAGGCATACTTGCAAGATGTGGAATGAGCTACTCTCTGAGGTTTTCCCATTAGGCTACGACATGGCACGCTTCAAGAGAAATGTAAAGAGGTTTCTACAGTGTAGGGAACGCATCGACAACACCCCGGGTGTTGCCGGTGTCAATAGGCGACGGTGACCGCTTACCATCAGGTGGGCCGTAAGCCTGTTTCCCCACAAATAACAGAAAAAATAGGCGTATTATTTTCAAACTATCAGTCGGATTTTTTAATTACCTACGGATGTTCTATCAAATCTAAGCATCTAATAAATATTTTGATATAGGTTACCCGTGCATAACTAAAACACGTTACATAAAAGGTTCAGATCAAGTCCAGATACATAAACCTTGCCCTCCGCAGGCACTCATTAAGGCCTCGCTAACGAAGACTGACCGTCGCGCGCGACAGCTCCTGCAATTAACCAGGAAACTGTTGATAAGTTAGTTTTATATCTGCCTACATCTTGTTCGATGATGTCACTACGTAGATATTCACAATTCGCTAATTGGCAACAAGTGATACGTATTTCAAATGAATAAGGGTCAAAATGTAGAGACTTTTGAATTAACTTCGTTCTATATTTATCAGAGCGATTTCTATTTATAAATGAATTGATGTGTTCAGCAATAACATCAATTGAAATAAGTACCAACGACAAGAAAATGAAATATGTGAGTAATTATTATTGTTTGCGACAAAAAAAATCAATACTTAGTTGACGATATTTAAATAAATGCTTGTTTGGAAGTAGGTTCAATTACCTGACTAAGCTAAGAAGATATTATAGGTGCAATGCAAGCCTATTTTATCCTATAGTGTGACCATTAGTGCTGTGCACTCCCTGAGGTATGCGCGCGGCGAGACGGGGGGGAGAATCGGCTGCTGCGCTCTGTCAGTTCGCCGTCAACGCTCGTGGCGGCAGGTAGTGTTATTTGTATCGGACTGTCTATGTCAGACGCACATGAGATAGACAGTCCGATACGAATGGGATACCTCAGGGAGAGCACAGCACTAATGGTCACACTATAGGCAGTATAGTAATAAGACCACCCATAATGCATTCTGTGTTTTATGTCTCATTGGTTGCAATAAGTTGTACAATAAAAAATGTTTGTTCATGTATACAGTGACTGCCTTCTTCGCCCTGCTGATACTGCAACTTGCCATTAGGCGCTGATAAAGACCATCTGGTAAATGTTGCTGAGGGTAGGCTGCACAAGATCGGTCGCTCTGTATTACCATCTTAGGTAGGTAGGTACAATTGGTTGGGCAGGCAACTTGTGTTATTCTTTTATAAATTATTATTTTTGTTATTTTTTTTTAAATAAGGCTTTTTACTGACGTCCGTGACGTCAATGCAGGTTTGATGGCTGAAAACCAGCTTTGAGCAATAAGTGTATTGTTCAGCATAATGCTGAGCCATTCTCCTTTTCCGTCACAGGGCTGTTTTACTTATATTTTATTGTTTATGTTACCGTATTTTAATTATCTGTCTTTAATTATCCATTGTATGTAGTTTCTGTGTGTTTGTTACTTGTGTCGAAATAAATGTTTATATCTATCTATCTATCTCTAAAAATCTATGAGTAAGGCCTATGTTCAGTAGTGGACATCCTGCGGCTGATAATGATGATGATGAAGTGCAAAAGGGTTCAGTAAATTATTAAAACCTAAACAGGCCTTTAACATAAAAATCTATAATCGTAAAACTAACTTCATAATTACGGCCGAAGTTCAACCACATACACCAACATTTTACATTCATATTTCAGTCTTTCGGTGTAGAAATAGTTTGTGCATTTATTAGAGGTAACCGAGCCACTCCTTCAAGGTTCGAACCCGTAACGAAGGACTACAAACATAATGGAATAGGTCACGCAAAGAATCGCAACATTTGGTAAGTGCCCTTTCGCAAAACTTACCCTTATAAAGCACCTATAGCTATCCTAAACATACAGAAGCTTACCAAGCGTTTAGTGTTTCAAATAAGGATAGTTGTGGTTTAACCGCTGATACAGAGGATGTTCCTCGCTGGATAATTAGTAGACTAACTATATTTTGTTCTACTGCCATTTCTGATTATCTACTAATCTGATCTAACTTTTGTAAACTATGTTAACCTCAAAGAGTATATTCTTGAACATTAAGGGCTTTACCACAAAAAAGTTTAAAAAATCTATACCAATTATTGGTAAGGAATATTTTTAACAGGTGTCCAACTTTGATGTGGTAAGGCCCTAATATTTTCAAAAATCCGTCTTCTTCTTCATTTTTGGGGTTTATAATAAAAAACAAAAAAAAAAAAAAAAAAAAAAAAAAAAACCTTAAGTTATTCCCCTAAGCGTCGTCGGATAGGACCACTTAAAAAATTACTATTAGTTAATTTCATTGCTTAACAAAAGCGAGTTCCACATAACATGTACTAAAGCACCCAATAGCATACCTCTGGGGTGCTTTAGTAGGTACATGTTGTCTTAACTAATATATATATAATAAATATTCACAATAAATAAATGGCACACAGCAAATATGACAATGTCGTAACATTTATTATAAGATAGATAGATAGAAAACGCTTTATTGTATACCACACTTAAATTAACAAATCATAATTAAAACACTTAAAACTAGACACGCGATAGTACAATTGGCGGTCTTATCGGTAAAAGCGATCTCTTCCAGACAACCTTTCGTTGGACTGGATTTTACGAGAACGTTAAAGGACGGTAGCTTTAACCCAGTTAGCAATTCTTTTCGTAACCGCATTTAGTTGGAAAAGTCAGGTCATGAATATGTAAATATTGATCCTCACGTAAAGTTAAATAATATTATTTATTCAATGTTCAGAATACGCCGTAGGGAAAAGCCTAGCATGAAAGTATTATGAAAGAAAGAACATTCAAGTACCACTTTGGGTGGCGAGAACCGCCTCAATTAAGAGGAAATGAAATCTCGAGTGAAGCCTTTTTTGTTTGTTTTTCTCTTTATTTAGAGTAACTTGTAGAAATGAGTGTCATTATTTATATCCTACTTCAAGCGTAGATTAATAGCCTACAGCCCAAAAACATTACTTACCACGTTGAAATAAAATGTTTTTCGGGGTAAATAATTTGGCAATCAAAGCTTGAATGACATAGCTGAATATCATTCAGTCATGCCAGAATCTTTTCGTTCTTAGTCACTTTGTAGAATTTGTTATTGCCGTGACCCTACATTTCGAATTTAAGCATTAAATAGCTTTGTTTTACGATCAAATAGGTATTTAGCGGTAACCAAGACTCCAAACCTCATAAACTTAGTACCTATAGAGCTAAGCAAATGTTAGTTCGGTCACGCAATGCCTCAGGCTAACATTTGAATATGCTGTATGAAATCATGTTAGCTTAACCAACACACTAAAAGTATAAATTTGACACACAATTAGAAATGTGTCAAAGGTTCAAAGGTACCTTAAGCAAGTAACAAACACTACCAGTTGAGCCAAGCAGTTGTGTCACAAAAACCACTCTACCTAGACCCAACACAAATCAACATCTGAAAACTTGAGTATAGAAATGTACTACTTTGAAAGATACATTATTTAAGTGAAAAACGATAACCTTAAAAATACTTACCTACCTTCTTCTTAGTCTTGTAGATATGGTTCTGAAATTTATAACATTTTTTTTATATTAGGAAATATTAGGTTGCGAGTGTTGGATTGAAGATCAGCAAAACAAACACCGAGTATTTATTCTGTGACTTTGGAGTTTCCTCCAGTTTTGCCAATATTGCTTTGGATGGTGTATCCCTCCGACTTTTGGTACCTTGGGTTATTGATCCAAAACGAGGACGAAATAGACCGAGACGTTAAAAATAGAATAAATGCGGGATGGATGAAATGGTGACAGGTTACAGGAACAACGTGCGATCCTCGAATGCCCCTTAAACTTAAGGGGCAAATTTACAAGACGATCATAATACCTGTCGTAATGTATGGTTCTGAGTGTTGGACCACAAACGGATGAAAGAAGAGTGCACGCGGGGGAAATGTGAATGTTGAGATGGATGTGTGGGGTAGCGAGAATGGATAAGTAATGAGTATATTATTAAATTAAATTAAATTAAAGGAAGTTTAACAGCGCCAGTGATAGAAATATTGAGGAGTAAGAGGCTAGCGTGGTATGGGCATGTCATGCCTAGGGAAGAAAATCATGTGACTAAAAGAGTGTTAGATATGAGTGTGGATGGATATAGAAGTAGAGGAAGGCCGAAGAAGAGATGTATGGACTGTGTGAAGAATGATATGGGTGGGAAGGAAGTGACAACGGAGATGACGGCTGATATAGAAGTAGAGGATGTATGGACTGTGTGAAGAATGATATGGGTGGGAAGGAAGTGACAACGGAGATGACGGCTGATATAGAAGTAGAGGATGTATGGACTGTGTGAAGAATGATATGGGTGGGAAGGAAGTGACAACGGAGATGACGGCTGATATAGAAGTAGAGGATGTATGGACTGTGTGAAGAATGATATGGGTGGGAAGGAAGTGACAACGGAGATGACGGCTGATATAGAAGTAGAGGATGTATGGACTGTGTGAAGAATGATATGGGTGGGAAGGAAGTGACAACGGAGATGACGGCTGATATAGAAGTAGAGGATGTATGGACTGTGTGAAGAATGATATGGGTGGGAAGGAAGTGACAACGGAGATGACGGCTGATATAGAAGTAGAGGATGTATGGACTGTGTGAAGAATGATATGGGTGGGAAGGAAGTGACAACGGAGATGACGGCTGATATAGAAGTAGAGGATGTATGGACTGTGTGAAGAATGATATGGGTGGGAAGGAAGTGACAACGGAGATGACGGCTGATATAGAAGTAGAGGATGTATGGACTGTGTGAAGAATGATATGGGTGGGAAGGAAGTGACAACGGAGATGACGGCTGATATAGAAGTAGAGGATGTATGGACTGTGTGAAGAATGATATGGGTGGGAAGGAAGTGACAACGGAGATGACGGCTGATATAGAAGTAGAGGATGTATGGACTGTGTGAAGAATGATATGGGTGGGAAGGAAGTGACAACGGAGATGACGGCTGATATAGAAGTAGAGGATGTATGGACTGTGTGAAGAATGATATGGGTGGGAAGGAAGTGACAACGGAGATGACGGCTGATATAGAAGTAGAGGATGTATGGACTGTGTGAAGAATGATATGGGTGGGAAGGAAGTGACAACGGAGATGACGGCTGATATAGAAGTAGAGGATGTATGGACTGTGTGAAGAATGATATGGGTGGGAAGGAAGTGACAACGGAGATGACGGCTGATATAGAAGTAGAGGATGTATGGACTGTGTGAAGAATGATATGGGTGGGAAGGAAGTGACAACGGAGATGACGGCTGATATAGAAGTAGAGGATGTATGGACTGTGTGAAGAATGATATGGGTGGGAAGGAAGTGACAACGGAGATGACGGCTGATATAGAAGTAGAGGATGTATGGACTGTGTGAAGAATGATATGGGTGGGAAGGAAGTGACAACGGAGATGACGGCTGATATAGAAGTAGAGGATGTATGGACTGTGTGAAGAATGATATGGGTGGGAAGGAAGTGACAACGGAGATGACGGCTGATATAGAAGTAGAGGATGTATGGACTGTGTGAAGAATGATATGGGTGGGAAGGAAGTGACAACGGAGATGACGGCTGATATAGAAGTAGAGGATGTATGGACTGTGTGAAGAATGATATGGGTGGGAAGGAAGTGACAACGGAGATGACGGCTGATATAGAAGTAGAGGATGTATGGACTGTGTGAAGAATGATATGGGTGGGAAGGAAGTGACAACGGAGATGACGGCTGATATAGAAGTAGAGGATGTATGGACTGTGTGAAGAATGATATGGGTGGGAAGGAAGTGACAACGGAGATGACGGCTGATATAGAAGTAGAGGATGTATGGACTGTGTGAAGAATGATATGGGTGGGAAGGAAGTGACAACGGAGATGACGGCTGATATAGAAGTAGAGGATGTATGGACTGTGTGAAGAATGATATGGGTGGGAAGGAAGTGACAACGGAGATGACGGCTGATATAGAAGTAGAGGATGTATGGACTGTGTGAAGAATGATATGGGTGGGAAGGAAGTGACAACGGAGATGACGGCTGATATAGAAGTAGAGGATGTATGGACTGTGTGAAGAATGATATGGGTGGGAAGGAAGTGACAACGGAGATGACGGCTGATATAGAAGTAGAGGATGTATGGACTGTGTGAAGAATGATATGGGTGGGAAGGAAGTGACAACGGAGATGACGGCTGATATAGAAGTAGAGGATGTATGGACTGTGTGAAGAATGATATGGGTGGGAAGGAAGTGACAACGGAGATGACGGCTGATATAGAAGTAGAGGATGTATGGACTGTGTGAAGAATGATATGGGTGGGAAGGAAGTGACAACGGAGATGACGGCTGATATAGAAGTAGAGGATGTATGGACTGTGTGAAGAATGATATGGGTGGGAAGGAAGTGACAACGGAGATGACGGCTGATATAGAAGTAGAGGATGTATGGACTGTGTGAAGAATGATATGGGTGGGAAGGAAGTGACAACGGAGATGACGGCTGATATAGAAGTAGAGGATGTATGGACTGTGTGAAGAATGATATGGGTGGGAAGGAAGTGACAACGGAGATGACGGCTGATATAGAAGTAGAGGATGTATGGACTGTGTGAAGAATGATATGGGTGGGAAGGAAGTGACAACGGAGATGACGGCTGATATAGAAGTAGAGGATGTATGGACTGTGTGAAGAATGATATGGGTGGGAAGGAAGTGACAACGGAGATGACGGCTGATATAGAAGTAGAGGATGTATGGACTGTGTGAAGAATGATATGGGTGGGAAGGAAGTGACAACGGAGATGACGGCTGATATAGAAGTAGAGGATGTATGGACTGTGTGAAGAATGATATGGGTGGGAAGGAAGTGACAACGGAGATGACGGCTGATATAGAAGTAGAGGATGTATGGACTGTGTGAAGAATGATATGGGTGGGAAGGAAGTGACAACGGAGATGACGGCTGATATAGAAGTAGAGGATGTATGGACTGTGTGAAGAATGATATGGGTGGGAAGGAAGTGACAACGGAGATGACGGCTGATATAGAAGTAGAGGATGTATGGACTGTGTGAAGAATGATATGGGTGGGAAGGAAGTGACAACGGAGATGACGGCTGATATAGAAGTAGAGGATGTATGGACTGTGTGAAGAATGATATGGGTGGGAAGGAAGTGACAACGGAGATGACGGCTGATATAGAAGTAGAGGATGTATGGACTGTGTGAAGAATGATATGGGTGGGAAGGAAGTGACAACGGAGATGACGGCTGATATAGAAGTAGAGGATGTATGGACTGTGTGAAGAATGATATGGGTGGGAAGGAAGTGACAACGGAGATGACGGCTGATATAGAAGTAGAGGATGTATGGACTGTGTGAAGAATGATATGGGTGGGAAGGAAGTGACAACGGAGATGACGGCTGATATAGAAGTAGAGGATGTATGGACTGTGTGAAGAATGATATGGGTGGGAAGGAAGTGACAACGGAGATGACGGCTGATATAGAAGTAGAGGATGTATGGACTGTGTGAAGAATGATATGGGTGGGAAGGAAGTGACAACGGAGATGACGGCTGATATAGAAGTAGAGGATGTATGGACTGTGTGAAGAATGATATGGGTGGGAAGGAAGTGACAACGGAGATGACGGCTGATATAGAAGTAGAGGATGTATGGACTGTGTGAAGAATGATATGGGTGGGAAGGAAGTGACAACGGAGATGACGGCTGATATAGAAGTAGAGGATGTATGGACTGTGTGAAGAATGATATGGGTGGGAAGGAAGTGACAACGGAGATGACGGCTGATATAGAAGTAGAGGATGTATGGACTGTGTGAAGAATGATATGGGTGGGAAGGAAGTGACAACGGAGATGACGGCTGATATAGAAGTAGAGGATGTATGGACTGTGTGAAGAATGATATGGGTGGGAAGGAAGTGACAACGGAGATGACGGCTGATATAGAAGTAGAGGATGTATGGACTGTGTGAAGAATGATATGGGTGGGAAGGAAGTGACAACGGAGATGACGGCTGATATAGAAGTAGAGGATGTATGGACTGTGTGAAGAATGATATGGGTGGGAAGGAAGTGACAACGGAGATGACGGCTGATATAGAAGTAGAGGATGTATGGACTGTGTGAAGAATGATATGGGTGGGAAGGAAGTGACAACGGAGATGACGGCTGATATAGAAGTAGAGGATGTATGGACTGTGTGAAGAATGATATGGGTGGGAAGGAAGTGACAACGGAGATGACGGCTGATATAGAAGTAGAGGATGTATGGACTGTGTGAAGAATGATATGGGTGGGAAGGAAGTGACAACGGAGATGACGGCTGATATAGAAGTAGAGGATGTATGGACTGTGTGAAGAATGATATGGGTGGGAAGGAAGTGACAACGGAGATGACGGCTGATATAGAAGTAGAGGATGTATGGACTGTGTGAAGAATGATATGGGTGGGAAGGAAGTGACAACGGAGATGACGGCTGATATAGAAGTAGAGGATGTATGGACTGTGTGAAGAATGATATGGGTGGGAAGGAAGTGACAACGGAGATGACGGCTGATATAGAAGTAGAGGATGTATGGACTGTGTGAAGAATGATATGGGTGGGAAGGAAGTGACAACGGAGATGACGGCTGATATAGAAGTAGAGGATGTATGGACTGTGTGAAGAATGATATGGGTGGGAAGGAAGTGACAACGGAGATGACGGCTGATATAGAAGTAGAGGATGTATGGACTGTGTGAAGAATGATATGGGTGGGAAGGAAGTGACAACGGAGATGACGGCTGATATAGAAGTAGAGGATGTATGGACTGTGTGAAGAATGATATGGGTGGGAAGGAAGTGACAACGGAGATGACGGCTGATATAGAAGTAGAGGATGTATGGACTGTGTGAAGAATGATATGGGTGGGAAGGAAGTGACAACGGAGATGACGGCTGATATAGAAGTAGAGGATGTATGGACTGTGTGAAGAATGATATGGGTGGGAAGGAAGTGACAACGGAGATGACGGCTGATATAGAAGTAGAGGATGTATGGACTGTGTGAAGAATGATATGGGTGGGAAGGAAGTGACAACGGAGATGACGGCTGATATAGAAGTAGAGGATGTATGGACTGTGTGAAGAATGATATGGGTGGGAAGGAAGTGACAACGGAGATGACGGCTGATATAGAAGTAGAGGATGTATGGACTGTGTGAAGAATGATATGGGTGGGAAGGAAGTGACAACGGAGATGACGGCTGATATAGAAGTAGAGGATGTATGGACTGTGTGAAGAATGATATGGGTGGGAAGGAAGTGACAACGGAGATGACGGCTGATATAGAAGTAGAGGATGTATGGACTGTGTGAAGAATGATATGGGTGGGAAGGAAGTGACAACGGAGATGACGGCTGATATAGAAGTAGAGGATGTATGGACTGTGTGAAGAATGATATGGGTGGGAAGGAAGTGACAACGGAGATGACGGCTGATATAGAAGTAGAGGATGTATGGACTGTGTGAAGAATGATATGGGTGGGAAGGAAGTGACAACGGAGATGACGGCTGATATAGAAGTAGAGGATGTATGGACTGTGTGAAGAATGATATGGGTGGGAAGGAAGTGACAACGGAGATGACGGCTGATATAGAAGTAGAGGATGTATGGACTGTGTGAAGAATGATATGGGTGGGAAGGAAGTGACAACGGAGATGACGGCTGATATAGAAGTAGAGGATGTATGGACTGTGTGAAGAATGATATGGGTGGGAAGGAAGTGACAACGGAGATGACGGCTGATATAGAAGTAGAGGATGTATGGACTGTGTGAAGAATGATATGGGTGGGAAGGAAGTGACAACGGAGATGACGGCTGATATAGAAGTAGAGGATGTATGGACTGTGTGAAGAATGATATGGGTGGGAAGGAAGTGACAACGGAGATGACGGCTGATATAGAAGTAGAGGATGGATGGACTGTGTGAAGAATGATATGGGTGGGAAGGAAGTGACAACGGAGATGACGGCTGATATAGAAGTAGAGGATGTATGGACTGTGTGAAGAATGATATGGGTGGGAAGGAAGTGACAACGGAGATGACGGCTGATATAGAAGTAGAGGATGTATGGACTGTGTGAAGAATGATATGGGTGGGAAGGAAGTGACAACGGAGATGACGGCTGATATAGAAGTAGAGGAGGTATGGACTGTGTGAAGAATGATATGGGTGGGAAGGAAGTGACAACGGAGATGACGGCTGATATAGAAGTAGAGGATGTATGGACTGTGTGAAGAATGATATGGGTGGGAAGGAAGTGACAACGGAGATGACGGCTGATATAGAAGTAGAGGATGTATGGACTGTGTGAAGAATGATATGGGTGGGAAGGAAGTGACAACGGAGATGACGGCTGATATAGAAGTAGAGGATGTATGGACTGTGTGAAGAATGATATGGGTGGGAAGGAAGTGACAACGGAGATGACGGCTGATATAGAAGTAGAGGATGTATGGACTGTGTGAAGAATGATATGGGTGGGAAGGAAGTGACAACGGAGATGACGGCTGATATAGAAGTAGAGGATGTATGGACTGTGTGAAGAATGATATGGGTGGGAAGGAAGTGACAACGGAGATGACGGCTGATATAGAAGTAGAGGATGTATGGACTGTGTGAAGAATGATATGGGTGGGAAGGAAGTGACAACGGAGATGACGGCTGATATAGAAGTAGAGGATGTATGGACTGTGTGAAGAATGATATGGGTGGGAAGGAAGTGACAACGGAGATGACGGCTGATATAGAAGTAGAGGATGTATGGACTGTGTGAAGAATGATATGGGTGGGAAGGAAGTGACAACGGAGATGACGGCTGATATAGAAGTAGAGGATGTATGGACTGTGTGAAGAATGATATGGGTGGGAAGGAAGTGACAACGGAGATGACGGCTGATATAGAAGTAGAGGATGTATGGACTGTGTGAAGAATGATATGGGTGGGAAGGAAGTGACAACGGAGATGACGGCTGATATAGAAGTAGAGGATGTATGGACTGTGTGAAGAATGATATGGGTGGGAAGGAAGTGACAACGGAGATGACGGCTGATATAGAAGTAGAGGATGTATGGACTGTGTGAAGAATGATATGGGTGGGAAGGAAGTGACAACGGAGATGACGGCTGATATAGAAGTAGAGGATGTATGGACTGTGTGAAGAATGATATGGGTGGGAAGGAAGTGACAACGGAGATGACGGCTGATATAGAAGTAGAGGATGTATGGACTGTGTGAAGAATGATATGGGTGGGAAGGAAGTGACAACGGAGATGACGGCTGATATAGAAGTAGAGGATGTATGGACTGTGTGAAGAATGATATGGGTGGGAAGGAAGTGACAACGGAGATGACGGCTGATATAGAAGTAGAGGATGTATGGACTGTGTGAAGAATGATATGGGTGGGAAGGAAGTGACAACGGAGATGACGGCTGATATAGAAGTAGAGGATGTATGGACTGTGTGAAGAATGATATGGGTGGGAAGGAAGTGACAACGGAGATGACGGCTGATATAGAAGTAGAGGATGTATGGACTGTGTGAAGAATGATATGGGTGGGAAGGAAGTGACAACGGAGATGACGGCTGATATAGAAGTAGAGGATGTATGGACTGTGTGAAGAATGATATGGGTGGGAAGGAAGTGACAACGGAGATGACGGCTGATATAGAAGTAGAGGATGTATGGACTGTGTGAAGAATGATATGGGTGGGAAGGAAGTGACAACGGAGATGACGGCTGATATAGAAGTAGAGGATGTATGGAATGGACTGTGTGAAGAATGATATGGGTGGGAAGGAAGTGACAACGGAGATGACGGCTGATATAGAAGTAGAGGATGTATGGACTGTGTGAAGAATGATATGGGTGGGAAGGAAGTGACAACGGAGATGACGGCTGATATAGAAGTAGAGGATGTATGGACTGTGTGAAGAATGATATGGGTGGGAAGGAAGTGACAACGGAGATGACGGCTGATATAGAAGTAGAGGATGTATGGACTGTGTGAAGAATGATATGGGTGGGAAGGAAGTGACAACGGAGATGACGGCTGATATAGAAGTAGAGGATGTATGGACTGTGTGAAGAATGATATGGGTGGGAAGGAAGTGACAACGGAGATGACGGCTGATATAGAAGTAGAGGATGTATGGACTGTGTGAAGAATGATATGGGTGGGAAGGAAGTGACAACGGAGATGACGGCTGATATAGAAGTAGAGGATGTATGGACTGTGTGAAGAATGATATGGGTGGGAAGGAAGTGACAACGGAGATGACGGCTGATATAGAAGTAGAGGATGTATGGACTGTGTGAAGAATGATATGGGTGGGAAGGAAGTGACAACGGAGATGACGGCTGATATAGAAGTAGAGGATGTATGGACTGTGTGAAGAATGATATGGGTGGGAAGGAAGTGACAACGGAGATGACGGCTGATATAGAAGTAGAGGATGTATGGACTGTGTGAAGAATGATATGGGTGGGAAGGAAGTGACAACGGAGATGACGGCTGATATAGAAGTAGAGGATGTATGGACTGTGTGAAGAATGATATGGGTGGGAAGGAAGTGACAACGGAGATGACGGCTGATATAGAAGTAGAGGATGTATGGACTGTGTGAAGAATGATATGGGTGGGAAGGAAGTGACAACGGAGATGACGGCTGATATAGAAGTAGAGGATGTATGGACTGTGTGAAGAATGATATGGGTGGGAAGGAAGTGACAACGGAGATGACGGCTGATATAGAAGTAGAGGATGTATGGACTGTGTGAAGAATGATATGGGTGGGAAGGAAGTGACAACGGAGATGACGGCTGAATAGAAGTAGAGGATGTATGGACTGTGTGAAGAATGATATGGGTGGGAAGGAAGTGACAACGGAGATGACGGCTGATATAGAAGTAGAGGATGTATGGACTGTGTGAAGAATGATATGGGTGGGAAGGAAGTGACAACGGAGATGACGGCTGATATAGAAGTAGAGGATGTATGGACTGTGTGAAGAATGATATGGGTGGGAAGGAAGTGACAACGGAGATGACGGCTGATATAGAAGTAGAGGATGTATGGACTGTGTGAAGAATGATATGGGTGGGAAGGAAGTGACAACGGAGATGACGGCTGATATAGAAGTAGAGGATGTATGGACTGTGTGAAGAATGATATGGGTGGGAAGGAAGTGACAACGGAGATGACGGCTGATATAGAAGTAGAGGATGTATGGACTGTGTGAAGAATGATATGGGTGGGAAGGAAGTGACAACGGAGATGACGGCTGATATAGAAGTAGAGGATGTATGGACTGTGTGAAGAATGATATGGGTGGGAAGGAAGTGACAACGGAGATGACGGCTGATATAGAAGTAGAGGATGTATGGACTGTGTGAAGAATGATATGGGTGGGAAGGAAGTGACAACGGAGATGACGGCTGATATAGAAGTAGAGGATGTATGGACTGTGTGAAGAATGATATGGGTGGGAAGGAAGTGACAACGGAGATGACGGCTGATATAGAAGTAGAGGATGTATGGACTGTGTGAAGAATGATATGGGTGGGAAGGAAGTGACAACGGAGATGACGGCTGATATAGAAGTAGAGGATGTATGGACTGTGTGAAGAATGATATGGGTGGGAAGGAAGTGACAACGGAGATGACGGCTGATATAGAAGTAGAGGATGTATGGACTGTGTGAAGAATGATATGGGTGGGAAGGAAGTGACAACGGAGATGACGGCTGATATAGAAGTAGAGGATGTATGGACTGTGTGAAGAATGATATGGGTGGGAAGGAAGTGACAACGGAGATGACGGCTGATATAGAAGTAGAGGATGTATGGACTGTGTGAAGAATGATATGGGTGGGAAGGAAGTGACAACGGAGATGACGGCTGATATAGAAGTAGAGGATGTATGGACTGTGTGAAGAATGATATGGGTGGGAAGGAAGTGACAACGGAGATGACGGCTGATATAGAAGTAGAGGATGTATGGACTGTGTGAAGAATGATATGGGTGGGAAGGAAGTGACAACGGAGATGACGGCTGATATAGAAGTAGAGGATGTATGGACTGTGTGAAGAATGATATGGGTGGGAAGGAAGTGACAACGGAGATGACGGCTGATATAGAAGTAGAGGATGTATGGACTGTGTGAAGAATGATATGGGTGGGAAGGAAGTGACAACGGAGATGACGGCTGATATAGAAGTAGAGGATGTATGGACTGAGTGAAGAATGATATGGGTGGGAAGGAAGTGACAACGGAGATGACGGCTGATATAGAAGTAGAGGATGTATGGACTGTGTGAAGAATGATATGGGTGGGAAGGAAGTGACAACGGAGATGACGGCTGATATAGAAGTAGAGGATGTATGGACTGTGTGAAGAATGATATGGGTGGGAAGGAAATGACAACGGAGATGACGGCTGATATAGAAGTAGAGGATGTATGGACTGTGTGAAGAATGATATGGGTGGGAAGGAAGTGACAACGGAGATGACGGCTGATATAGAAGTAGAGGATGTATGGACTGTGTGAAGAATGATATGGGTGGGAAGGAAGTGACAACGGAGATGACGGCTGATATAGAAGTAGAGGATGTATGGACTGTGTGAAGAATGATAAGGGTGGGAAGGAAGTGACAACGGAGATGACGGCTGATATAGAAGTAGAGGATGTATGGACTGTGTGAAGAATGATATGGGTGGGAAGGAAGTGACAACGGAGATGACGGCTGATATAGAAGTAGAGATGTATGGACTGTGTGAAGAATGATATGGGTGGGAAGGAAGTGACAACGGAGATGACGGCTGATATAGAAGTAGAGGATGTATGGACTGTGTGAAGAATGATATGGGTGGGAAGGAAGTGACAACGGAGATGACGGCTGATATAGAAGTAGAGGATGTATGGACTGTGTGAAGAATGATATGGGTGGGAAGGAAGTGACAACGGAGATGACGGCTGATATAGAAGTAGAGGATGTATGGACTGTGTGAAGAATGATATGGGTGGGAAGGAAGTGACAACGGAGATGACGGCTGATATAGAAGTAGAGGACAGTATGGACTGTGTGAAGAATGATATGGGTGGGAAGGAAGTGACAACGGAGATGACGGCTGATATAGAAGTAGAGGATGTATGGACTGTGTGAAGAATGATATGGGTGGAAGGAAGTGACAACGGAGATGACGGCTGATATAGAAGTAGAGGATGTATGGACTGTGTGAAGAATGATATGGGTGGGAAGGAAGTGACAACGGAGATGACGGCTGATATAGAAGTAGAGGATGTATGGACTGTGTGAAGAATGATATGGGTGGGAAGGAAGTGACAACGGAGATGACGGCTGATATAGAAGTAGAGGATGTATGGACTGTGTGAAGAATGATATGGGTGGGAAGGAAGTGACAACGGAGATGACGGCTGATATAGAAGTAGAGGATGTATGGACTGTGTGAAGAATGATATGGGTGGGAAGGAAGTGACAACGGAGATGACGGCTGATATAGAAGTAGAGGATGTATGGACTGTGTGAAGAATGATATGGGGTGGAAGGAAGTGACAACGGAGATGACGGCTGATATAGAAGTAGAGGATGTATGGACTGTGTGAAGAATGATATGGGTGGGAAGGAAGTGACAACGGAGATGACGGCTGATATAGAAGTAGAGGAAGGATGGACTGTGTGAAGAATGATATGGGTGGGAAGGAAGTGACAACGGAGATGACGGCTGATATAGAAGTAGAGGATGTATGGACTGTGTGAAGAATGATATGGGTGGGAAGGAAGTGACCAACGGAGATGACGGCTGATATAGAAGTAGAGGATGTATGGACTGTGTGAAGAATGATATGGGTGGGAAGGAAGTGACAACGGAGATGACGGCTGATATAGAAGTAGAGGATGTATGGACTGTGTGAAGAATGATATGGGTGGGAAGGAAGTGACAACGGAGATGACGGCTGATATAGAAGTAGAGGATGTATGGACTGTGTGAAGAATGATATGGGTGGGAAGGAAGTGACAACGGAGATGACGGCTGATATAGAGTAGAGGATGTATGGACTGTGTGAAGAATGATATGGGTGGGAAGGAAGTGACAACGGAGATGACGGCTGATATAGAAGTAGAGGATGTATGGACTGTGTGAAGAATGATATGGGTGGGAAGGAAGTGACACGGAGATGACGGCTGATATAGAAGTAGAGGATGTATGGACTGTGTGAGAATGATATGGGTGGGAAGGAAGTGACAACGGAGATGACGGCTGATATAGAAGTAGAGGATGTATGGACTGTGTGAAGAATGATATGGGTGGGAAGGAAGTGACAACGGAGATGACGGCTGATATAGAAGTAGAGGATGTATGGACTGTGTGAAGAATGATATGGGTGGGAAGGAAGTGACAACGGAGATGACGGCTGATATAGAAGTAGAGGATGTATGGACTGTGTGAAGAATGATTGGGGTGGGAAGGAAGTGACAACGGAGATGACGGCTGATATAGAAGTAGAGGATGTATGGACTGTGTGAAGAATGATATGGGTGGGAAGGAAGTGACAACGGAGATGACGGCTGATATAGAAGTAGAGGATGTATGGACTGTGTGAAGAATGATATGGGTGGGAAGGAAGTGACAACGGAGATGACGGCTGATATAGAAGTAGAGGATGTATGGACTGTGTGAAGAATGATATGGGTGGGAAGGAAATGACAACGGAGATGACGGCTGATATAGAAGTAGAGGATGTATGGACTGTGTGAAGAATGATATGGGTGGGAAGGAAGTGACAACGGAGATGACGGCTGATATAGAAGTAGAGGATGTATGGACTGTGTGAAGAATGATATGGGTGGGAAGGAAGTGACAACGGAGATGACGGCTGATATAGAAGTAGAGGATGTATGGACTGTGTGAAGAATGATATGGGTGGGAAGGAAGTGACAACGGAGATGACGGCTGATATAGAAGTAGAGGATGTATGGACTGTGTGAAGAATGATATGGGTGGGAAGGAAGTGACAACGGAGATGACGACTGATATAGAAGTAGAGGATGTATGGACTGTGTGAAGAATGATATGGGTGGGAAGGAAGTGACAACGGAGATGACGGCTGATATAGAAGTAGAGGATGTATGGACTGTGTGAAGAATGATATGGGTGGGAAGGAAGTGACAACGGAGATGACGGCTGATATAGAAGTAGAGGATGTATGGACTGTGTGAAGAATGATATGGGTGGGAAGGAAGTGACAACGGAGATGACGGCTGATATAGAAGTAGAGGATGTATGGACTGTGTGAAGAATGATATGGGTGGGAAGGAAGTGACAACGGAGATGACGGCTGATATAGAAGTAGAGGATGTATGGACTGTGTGAAGAATGATATGGGTGGGAAGGAAGTGACAACGGAGATGACGGCTGATATAGAAGTAGAGGATGTATGGACTGTGTGAAGAATGATATGGGTAGGAAGGAAGTGACAACGGAGATGACGGCTGATATAGAAGTAGAGGATGTATGGACTGTGTGAAGAATGATATGGGTGGGAAGGAAGTGACAACGGAGATGACGGCTGATAGAGAAATGTGGAGGAGGAATACATGTTGTACCGACCCCACGTAATGTGGGAAAAAGGTAGGAAGAAGAAGAACTGAATATTATGTTAATGAAAATTTCTTCATGTGTAGAAGACCTAGCAATATGCACTGCAAAGCTATATTTGACAGACTTCACGGCCGAGGTAGAGATGTACCAACCAGAAATTGCGCCGCGTTTACTTGAAATTCCCTTATAGTAAAACCTTATTATATATTAAATATAATATAAAATATGTTACAAAAACCCTATCAGATCATTATGTGTGTGATAACGTATCGATATTTGGTCACAATCATAAAATTCTTGCCCAGAAAAAAATACCCAACTCATTTAATTATTTGGCGCTGAAAACTTAAAACTTACCTCTGGCAATACTGGCGGGACTACGCGCCACGCTGGGGCGGTGTAGAGGGGTCAATAACCTACCTACGACATTGTACGACGTACCATTGCCATTGCATTGTAACATTTGCCTATTTTTGGGGTAAAATTCAGATTATTCTCCAAATTAAAAATTAAATTACTTTCAAGATGTTTTTTAAACCTCTGTCTGACTTTGATTTATATGTCGGAATATGCTCTTTATGGATCCAACAGGGTTTTTGTTACATATTATATGTATAATACAATATATAATATAATAGATAAATATGTTGTGTATGTGGTTGGCTAAGACGCTATGAAATAATGGGGTGTGCAGTTTAAAACTAGAAGATCTTACCAACCAACGAGATGAATAGTTATCACTTCTAAATGCTCACAGCTAAGCTAATGTACGTCCTATCTCTAACCAACCATATTTTATCATTGTTCTAGATCGCTATAGTGCGTAGGCTAAGCACGGACTAAGTAATATATATTTAACAATGCTTCTCGCGCGTGGAATGTCAGTAAAAATGTTTCAATCCAGGTGATAATCGATCTATATGTGAAATTTAATCGAAATCGCTTCAGCAGTTAGAAAGTGAGAGTGTAATAAACAAACTCATTTTCACATTTCCTTTATCAGTATGATGATGGTATGACAAAGTTTTCATCTATACGAGATATCAAGTGAGCACAGATTGGCGTATAATATAGTTACCAATCTCACACAAGTCATCCGACTAACATCCAATTTTACTCGCTATATTCGTAACGAAGTTTTCATTCAATGGAAACTAGGCTGTACTGGTTGTTAGGTTTTCGCGACACCAAGTTAATAAGGTTGTAATGTTAGTAGACTCTGTAGTAATATTCTAATCATCATCATCATCATCAACCTATACAGTCCACTGCAGGACGTAGGTCTCTCCCAGGGTGCGCCATTGAGCCCGATCCTCAGCTCTTCTCATCCAATCTTTGCTAGCAACAACACGCAAATCGCCACTCCATCTAGCCGGAGGACGTCTTACACTTCGCTTGCGTAGACGTGGTCTCCACTCCCGAATACATTTACCCCAGCAGTTATCGGTTCTGCGGCAGATATGACCGGCCCACTGCCACTTCAGCTTGATGAATATTCAAATATTGCCATCAATTTTGCTCAATACTCCATTTATACTAGCTATACTAGCTGACCCGGCAAACTTCGCACCGCCTTGACATGCATATTACACGGGCTGCCAATGTACATTGACAACCAGTACGTCGCCGGTAGAATACTTATATACATTTTTTTGTAAATACATACTTATAATGTATAGAGGAACAAGTATCTGTAGATCATGCAAACATTTGTTTCGCGGCGGGAATCGAACTCGCTACCTCCTGCGTCTCAGCCGGATATTCGCCTACTGCACCACGGAGGTCGTCCTTGGTAGAATATACATAGAATGATGTTACGTACAATACAACAAATGAGATAAACAGTGCGTGTGTCATTTGATGTTAATATATTAAAACCAATGAACAAATTTAGGAGCGTTTAATTGTCAAGTGGAGACTTCCCAAACTGTTTTTCAACAAATTTATTAGTTGCAACACGGTGCAATCTATAAAACATGGAAAACGAAACACACAAATAAATGCTGCAACATTGCAGGTTCAGCTATATAAAATTGATACTGACATTAATTTGTTAAAATAAAGCTTTTGTATACAGAAACTTTTTTTAAATATATTGAGGTACATTAGGCTTGCGTTTGACCACAATCTCGCCTGTCGGTAAGCAATGATGTAGTCTACGATGGATCACGCTTGCCTAGAAGAAACCTATTCATTCGTGACTTGAAGACACCCAGGTTGTAGTTATCAGGAAACACAGACTCAGGCAAGGCGTTCCACTCTTTGGCAGTGCACATAAGGTGGAAGAGAACCGCTTTTTGCGTCTGGGAGGGTATTACAGCCATGCCCATACGTAGGTAACACTAAAAGTATTGCGTAACTTAGAAAAAACATGTTATAACCAGTATATTATGTTATTTCGTTGCGCACGTAGAACATTAATGTGTGATAAAAAACAATTGACAAATGATTTCCCGCCAATTTTTTTTACTAAGAAGGTTGCAACGTTTCAAAAAATATAACATTCGAAATTCAAATAGTTCCGACTAGCTAGAAGTGGAAAACTTTTAGTGTGCCCCATGTAGTGGTGGCGGTGGCTTTTATTGTTTCTTACTAAACCTACAATTTACCTAGCACTTCTAAAGTACCAAAAACATTTAATATTTATAGCACCTGGAGAAGTTTTGTTACGCATAAATATTCAGTCCACGTAAAGCTACGAGTAAGTAGATATTGATTTCAATGATTTGGTGAGCTGGTCGCGTTCACACTTTGTAATAGGCTGACCCTGTGTAAGCCCTGGATAAAGCGAGGCTTAGCGTTAGTTAGTCGGTTTTATAACGGAACGCGGACAGGGAAACAGTTAACTATTAATTAAACATAGGCCGTTCATAGCAGCCAAGTGCGAGTCGGACCTGCGCACGAAGGGTTACGTACCATTATCTATAAAAACGGCAAATCAAATCATGTCTGTTGTATGGGAGCCACAATTTTATTTATTTACCTTATTTGAGGTTGGTGCCGATTAAGCTAGTCCTCTAAATTGTATGAGCGCCCATACAACTCAGAGGATTATCTTAATTGGCGTCAACTATGTAGGACATCCTTTAATTTTCAACTTTTTTATATTTTGGAATTTTTCCTTTATATATGCTGCCTTGCTTTTTGGCAAATTTCGTGATTCTAGGTCAACGGGAACTACCATATAGGTTTTTGACCCAAAACCTACAGGGTACTTCTATACTTCTAGTTGACCTAGAATTGTCAATTTTGATTAAAAGCAGCACAAATAAAGAGAATTTCCCGAAAAATAAAAAAGTTTAAAATTAAGGTAAATTTTGGTACTCGCTAGTTTTCGCACAAATATATATTTGGCCATATCTTTTTATCGTGTTGACTCAGAACCTTGATTTTTATACACCTAATAGGGACTATAGACTTCAGTATCTGGTATAAATTTCAACTTGCTAGGTCCACTCGTTCTTGAGAAAATCGGTGGTGCCACACGGACAGACGGACAGATGGACAAGAGAGTGATCTTATAGGGTTCCTTTTTTACCTTTTGAGGTACGGAACCCTAAAAAACTCGTAAATAAACACAAGCGCCTTGTATGATGATTTAAAAAAAATGTGTATGGATTTTTACTAAAAATCAGTGTTTACTATTGATATTTTAGTCACACACTGCAACACACGTACTATGAATATTTGAATAGTTATTTGGTTTTAGTTCGTTTTGTGTCTTCTAAAATCTTGTTTGTTAATTTATTTTATTTATTATAAGGATGTATGTGTGTGATTTGAGTTGAAAATAAATGATGTAAGAGTAGTATTTTTATTTATAGTGTTATCCGAACACATGCAGAAAATTCCAAGATTTTTCCAAATTCCAAAAAAAAAAAAAAAAAATTTGAGATGATTATAAAAATCTTGGAATTTTCCGCATGTGTTCGGATAATACTATAAATAAAAATACTATTTGAAATAAGCAACGCGACATCTCTTGTCAATGTACTGAACTGCAACATTTGGCATTGGGCAGGTACAAAGAACTATATAAGTTTTCCTGTAGATGGAGCTAACGGCGCTTTAGTCGTAATTCTGAATCATCTCACTAATTTCGACCTAGACGTGAATTGCCTGGTTGCACAGATGGCAGTGCGTTCTCGTATCAAGAGAAAGGTTCAAGTCCCGTCTAGGCTTGAAATTTTTGAGATGATTTTAAAAATCTTGATGTAAGAGTATTTTTACGTTTTATTAATATTACTATCATTCCTTCTGTAAATAGACTGATCATTTCGATTCTCTTTCTAGGAGATCTCATAACGTTAAAAGTTTAAGACAACAAAAGAAACTCGGGCATTTACGATATTGGGTTTGCTTCCGTTCAGCGATCAGATAGTGGATTTTACGGACACAGTGTCCCAACTGACACTTTTGATTTTAATATTTTTTTACGGTTGATTCGGACACCATCAAATTATTTAATTTGTTGAGTACAGTCAGGTAAAAAATGTTTAAGCAAAATATAATATAATGTGATAAAGCTAATCAAATTGCTTTGCGAGCGTGTAGTGACTTACATTAATGTTAAAAAAACCACAAGTTTCATTCATAGCGTATATTTGGTATAAATCAACTTCTTGTATACTTTGGCTTCTTGTATACATCTATATATCTATATTATTGTATATACCTTGCTATGCATCTATTTCGTCATCTGATGACGAAATCTTTCTTTGCCGCCGCCGCGCCTCGGTAAAAACCTGTTTTTTTAACTGACTGTACAATGCAGCTATTTTTAATGGTGTCCGAATCGACAGTAACAAAAATATTAAAATCAAGTGTCAATTGGGACATTGCGTCCCAATATATTTTGACCGAATCGACAGCAAGTCAATTTTACTAGGCACTAGTATTCTTCTTCACCATTTCTCTTATTAATGTTTGATCGTTAGAAACCATATTTTCAGTATTCATTCGGAAATAAAATAACTTCATTCAAAGACAATTAAAGCGAATTTGATGTAAAACTTCTGCAATAACCCGTTGACTCTGTAGCAGTCCTACTTAAAATGCTGCGACAAAATTAATTATATTCTAACGGAACTCGGTTTTCTGAAACGGACACAGTAAGTCGAGATAATTGAGAAGTAATAGCTCTTTGCCTTGTTCTACTTATCCAGTAATCCCACTTGAAGTGGTTTCGTTCAGTGATTGAACTAGATTACAGGAAATATTCTTCCATTCGTTTTGTTTCGCTGTTGTTTTATTTTATAACAGAATCAGGGTACTAAATAATCGAGTAAGACTAGAACCAGTAAAGCATTGTTGCGCTCCAGGTGGTCGGCTTTACGCCACTTTTCCATTGTACCTAATAGATCGGTGGTTTATAGTCGTATTAAATCTCTTTTTATGTGTTGGATATAGCAAATTATATCGAAATAATAAAATATTTTCTACAGTTACGCCTGCATACACAACATATACTATGCCTATATATCATCATGTTTCTGGATCTTTTCTCACATTAAGTGGAGCCGGCACAACATGTATTTTTCTTCCATAACTATCTCTCATTTTTACTTCTTTTTTACCCGTATATTCTTTCACACAATACATCTCTCTATATCATATTTGGCCTATATATCAACGTGTCAACGTAGATATCGTTAATTGTACAATATTTGATTTACCTAATTTTTTTCCTTCCATGATTTCATAAAGCTAAAAATATACCTATAAAAGTAAAAACAAGGAAGTATCATTCACCATCATAATTGTTAGATCTATCCAAAATGAGCATTAATCTCGAAACTCACGTCTCGACAAAGTTTCTCGTTTCAGTCAAACCCTGAAACTTTGGAATTCGAAGAACCAACGTCGAAAGTAGTCAAGCGGAACCTGAACAAGGGAAGCTATGTACATACATGGTATACTGCTGGCTTGTAGGACGCAAACCGGGGAAATGCTGCTATAAAAAGTCATGGTAGAAATCATTGGGAGAGCTGACCACGCCTAACTAACATGGGAAACTGAAATAGACGTTGATTGATGATTTCAAGAATATCCCATACTATAAATACTTCATTGGCGTTACTCCACCAAGAAAACGGCTACGTAGTCTATCCTTATCGTACAGGGCTTTTTGCGATCCACAGAAGCCACCACAAATAATGCAAGTGATGCCCGTGTTACCATGTGGAAAATAAATAAAGCCCCCCCCCCCCTGTCTATGTTACACTTGCAGAGGAACTACCCCCTGGTCAACACCTACCTGGGCCAGTGTGGAGGACCCTCAACAGACTGCGTACCCAAGTCGGCCGCTGCAGGTGTAATCTTAGTGAATGGGGTATTATAGACGAATCGGCGACGCAATGCCAATATGGTGCTCAGCTCCAAACAATGGCACACGTCCTTGCATGCCCATCCTGCCCTACCACCTGCACGATGGAGCAACTGATGACCTGCTACAATGCTGGCATGAACGTGGCGGCGTACTGGTCCAAATGGCTATAGTATTGAGACATCGACACGAAAGAAGAAGAATGTTTCATGACTTTTACAAATTTGTCGTTTGTTAAAAAATCTGCCAATGCTCGTGGTACCTTGTGTAGGTACGTTTTAAATTAGTACTAGGCTAGGCACAAAGATTAAGAAACTAATTTCAATAATACACACATTTTCAAAATGTATTAGAAGTTTATCTTTTTGAGGTAAAAGTTGTCCATTTTTCATTTATACACCTTGTATATATTTCTCTTACTATAGAACAAATTTACCTCTTCATCGAAGAAATATATTATGTTCGTTGTCACGTCCGCGCATTCACTACGTCATGTTGGAAACGAGCGACGCGACGTCGTAATTGCCTTTTAGCAGGGGCCTAATAACAAAGTTTTGGGCAATCATGACGTGATTAAGTTATTTCACACCAGTCAGCCTTTTGAACACATATCTATACTAATACTAAAAAGAGGAAAGATTTGTTTGTTTGTATTGAATAGGCTCCGAAACTACTGGACCGATTTAAAAAATTATTTCACTGTTGGGAAGTTATACTATCCCCGGGTGACATAGGCTAGTTTTTACCCAACTGCGCAGAAGGAGAGTATTTTTTTATTGAAAAACTACGTTTTTTATGTTATTTGTGGGGAAACAGGCTTACGGCCCACCTGATGGTAAGCGGTCACCGTCGCCTATTGACACCGGCAACACCCGTGGTATTGTCGATGCGTTCCCTACACTGTAGAAATCTCTTTACATTTCTCTTGAAGCGTGCCATGTCGTAGCCTAATGGGAAAACCTCAGATGGTAGCTCATTCCACATCTTGCAAGTATGGGGTAGAAAAGGTCGCGTGAAGCGTGTGGTGCGCGATACCCAATTGTCGATGTTAATATGTGGATGAGCATTATTACGCTATTGAGAAGTGCGGTGGTAAAATCTCGACGACGGGATGAGATCAAATAGCTCCTCAGAACATTCCCCATTATACAGGCGGTAGAATACACTGAGCGATCCGATGTCACGGCGTTGACTCAGCGGTACCAGCCTGTCGGCGAGTTTGGGATCGCCGATGATTCTAATGGCTCTTCTCTGAAGGGAGTCAAAACGAAGCAATTGGTACTTTGGAGCTCCGTGCCAAAGATGGGAACAGTATTCTACGTGCGGCCGAACTTGCGCTTTTTTTTATACATTATAGACTTGCGTTTGACCACGATCTCGCCTTGTACAGCAATAGCCATTGTTGTGCCGTAAAATACTGTTTGGCACGGTTAAGGACTCCTAGTTTTCTGGAGGTTAGCACAGCACGTGTGCGAAGCTGCGATTTTGTCAGGTAGTTGTTAATAAAAAGAGAGGAGGTACTTACTCGTTCGTTTTCTACTCAATACAATGCAGTTTATTTGATGTAGGAAAGTTTAATGTTTCTTTTCTTCACAAGAATTAATTTTTAATCGACTCTAAAAGGGACTTTCTCAATTTGACTGTATTTTTTATGTTATATATATTATTTGAAAGGATATACTTTCAGATTGGTCCCATAGAAATTTAATCGAAATCGGTTCAGTAGTTTGTTTTTTCTGTTATCTGAAGTCGGTTATATGTTTGTTAAAAAGTTACTTGTTTAGAGCTAGTACGTTTATTTTCTTAAATACTTAAACCCCAGAGCACATATTTGGTTTTGCTTCATGAAGTTAATGCAGCTTGCAAATGATGTATGCCGTCATAAAGTAACACGTAGTAATTTTGTCTTAAAACGGAATTTATGCCACTGTGAAAAGCTTTTAAAATATACCTCTTTAATTTTCCGCTACGGCACGAGTGGGGCATGAAATATTGCTAGTAGTTTGCGTACTAAATTACTGCAGATTTCAATGTACGTAATAATTATAGGTATTTTCACAAAAATATGCATAGATTTACGTAAATAGGTACTTACAAGAAATATGTATATAGGTAGCATAGCAGGTGTCACAAACGGATTGAGTACTATGTTTTCTTGGTTATGTCGGAGTTGGTACTGTCATATATGTATAAAATTTACGTAGGTATAATATCGACGAATGTGAGTACCCGAACAAACCTTGCACGGTTTTTCGGGTATAATATTAAAGTTATACATATGTACTTACATTGTAGTAAATAAATCAATAAAAAAGGGTTAGGATAAAATTAGAAACCCAGAGTGAAATTCGCCTTAACAATTAGAATTTTAGTTTTAGAAAAAGTTCTCATCAAAGTAACGCATAAATCATGCTGAAGCATGACTCTGTAACATGGGTTAAATCTACTCGCAATACTCACGATGCTGGCCACAAAGGGTTACGTCTACTTATCATAGGAATGATATATTAATCCCTGACATCGAAAAAAAAAATTCACAGATAAAGGTATTAGGTATACGTGAAAACAATCGGAAATGTATTCAAATACAAAGCGAGTAAATGATGTGGCGTGAAATCCCGGACCGTATCCGGATGGAGCAGGATTAGTACGGCTGACGTGACCGGACACGGCTGAAAGGTACCGGGCGGCGATCCGACTAATGCCCAGCATTAGTCGGATCGCCGGCTTCGGATGTCGGATGCTTTCAGTAGTCGAAGTAATCGGTGGCTGTACCGAAATGTGAAAGCTTGCTAAATTGTTTGCAGTTGGAATTTAATGTTTATAGTTTTGAAATATTTGGGAAATATTTACATTTAATTTACAAATGAATCTTGTTCTACTCTCGAAAATGAATAGACTTTATCATTTATTAGAATTGAATCGTAAATGAACCTCAGTGATTTATTATTGTTACATGTTTGTATTTTAATGATAATATAACTTACGAAGAAAGGCTATCCTTAATAATGTTCACTCCTTAGAGACGCGACGAATTTATTTTGATATTGTTTATTTTATAAAGTTATTTATTCTATAATCGATTCCCCAGAGTTGTTGTCGCGAATACCTTTCAGTATTAAATTTAGAGCACATAATTCCAATGAAACTAATTTGTTCGTCTTACAGGTCTATAAGAACAATATTTCTTAATCCTTTGTCCAGGATGGCTCGTCAATACAATGAATTAGCGAAAAATAATATAGAACTTGATAGATTTAGTTCAAAACTGACCCAATTTGTTAAAACTATCAAAGACAGCCTCCATCTTAATAAATATTGTCACTCAGATGCTTAATTTGAGTTGTTACATTCCTAATTGTATGAATGAATGAATGAATGAAAATTCTTTATTATACCTTACAAGCTAGACACAACAGATTTATAGAAAAAAAAACAAATAAAAGTAAGCATAATGGGCGGTCTTATCGCTTAACAAAGCGATCTCTTCCAGACAACCTTTGGATGGAGAGGATCATTGCTTAATGGAAGATTGGCCGAGGTGTAAAAATAATAAACTTAATAATAGAAAAAGAAATTAGTTATATACATACATATTAGGTACATAAAAAACTTTAAATTAATAAATAAATATCATATATAAAATAAATAAATATCTACTTACATACTTATACTTACAATAATAATATTAGAGATCAGATGAATCATGACTCTTCATGGAGATAAAAGTTTTTGAGTCTAGCTTTAAATACGGAAGGTTAGGGGGATTTCTTAATGGAGACCGGCAAGGCGTTCCATAATCGGACAGCTAGGACGGAAAAGGAGTTTGCATAGAAACTGGTTCTATGTATCGGGGTTTTGAGAAGGAGGTAATACATATGTTTTGTATTATATATGTATAAATGTTACTCGATTAGTTTTGATATTTTGTTATTAGTTTTAGTCATACAAAATGTGTTTATTTAAGGGATTCACAGATTATTTATTTTTTATTTACAATAAGTATTTACAATTTATATATCTGTTTCTACTTAACGTCTGGTTGTTTTGTAAGTTATTTATGCTATACGCAAATATGTTTATGTTGCAATCCAGATTAAAACAGAATTTTTGTAATCTTCTATTGTAAGTGGTTGTAAAGTGTTTTGTACGTTTAATAAATAAAATAAAAAATATTACAAAACATAAGTATTACAGGTATATAGCCCATCGGTTTGTATTAGCACTTTCCGTATTTCCATAAAAATCATACCTGTTACAAACGATCCACGGCTGTGTGATGGTATTATGCTTCCATCAAAAGCATTGTTATTAACTTAATCTTTTGTACAAGGAAAATATAAGGCGAAATAGAAAAAAAAAACTCACGTGATCCTAACACTTGCTTGTGTGTATTCTTGTAACTATTGTGTTATTTATAATGTGATGCACAGTAAAGTACTAGTTATTATGCATACCTGCCGAAGCCACACGGTGAACGTTTTTGGCTAGAAGCCAAACGAGACGATCGTGCCAAGATAAAGCTATCATTGATACCAAATTCGATACATTGATGTAAGCGAACAAAAAACACAAATTGAATTCTGTAACTTCCTGCCGTGGGACATGGAAGACAGAAAATAATAACAGCAATCGAATGAACTATAGGTATGCTAGGAATATGCTACGAAACCAGTCCTAAACTCTTTCCGTTACGACTGTTAGGTACTTCAATAACAGCAATCGAATGAACTATGCTAGGAATATGCTACGAAACCAGTCCTAAACTCTCTCCGTTACGACTGTTAGGTACTTCAATAACAGCAATCGAATGAACTATGCTAGGAATATGCCACGAAACCAGTCCTAAACTCTTTCCGTTACGACTGTTAGGTACTTCAATAACAGCAATCGAATGAACTATGCTAGGAATATGCCACGAAACCAGTCCTAAACTCTTTCCGTTACGACTGTTAGGTACTTCAATAACAGCAATCGAGTGAACTATGCTAGGAATATGCTACGAAACCAGTTCTAAACTCTTTCCGTTACGACTGTTAGGTACTTCAATAACAGCAATTGAATGAACTATGCTAGGAATATGCTACGAAACCACTCCTAAACTCTTTCCGTTACGACTGTTAGGTACTTCAATTACAGCAATCGAATGAACTATGCTAGGAATATGCTACGAAACCAGTCCTAAACTCTTTCCGTTACGACTGTTAGGTACTTCAATAACAGCAATCGAATGAACTATGCTAGGAATATGCTACGAAACCAGTCCTAAACTCTTTCCGTTACGACTGTTAGGTACTTCAATAACAGCAATCGAATGAACTATGCTAGGAATATGCTACGAAACCAGTCCTAAACTCTTTCCGTTACGACTGTTAGGTACTTCAATAACAGCAATCGAATGAACTATGCTAGGAATATGCTACGAAAACAGTCCTAAACTCTTTCCGTTACGACTGTTAGGTACTTCAATAACAGCAATCGAATGAACTATGCTAGGAATATGCTACGAAATCAGTCCTAAATTCTTTCCGTTACGACTGTTAGATACTTCAATAACAGCAATCGAATGAACTATGCTAGGAATATGTTACGAAACCAGTCCTAAACTCTTTCCGTTACGACTGTTAGGTACTTCAATAACAGCAATCGAATGAACTATGCTAGGAATATGCTACGAAACCAGTCCTAAACTCTTTCCGTTACGACTGTTAGGTACTTCAATAACAGCAATCGAATGAACTATGCTAGGAATATGCTACGAAACCAGTCCTAAACTCTTTCCGTTACGACTGTTAGGTACTTCAATAACAGCAATCGAATGAACTATGCTAGGAATATGCTACGAAACCACTCCTAAACTCTTTCCGTTACGACTGTTAGGTACTTCAATTACAGCAATCGAATGAACTATGCTAGGAATATGCTACGAAACCAGTCCTAAACTCTTTCCGTTACGACTGTTAGGTACTTCAATAACAGCAATCGAATGAACTATGCTAGGAATATGCTACGAAACCACTCCTAAACTCTTTCCGTTACGACTGTTAGGTACTTCAATAACAGCAATCGAATGAACTATGCTAGGAATATGCTACGAAACCAGTCCTAAACTCTTTCCGTTACGACTGTTAGGTACTTCAATAACAGCAATCGAATGAACTATGCTAGGAATATGCTACGAAACCAGTCCTAAACTCTTTCCGTTACGGCTGTTAGGTACTTCAATAACAGCAATCGAATGAACTATGCTAGGAATATGCTACGAAACCACTCCTAAACTCTTTCCGTTACGACTGTTAGGTACTTCAATAACAGCAATCGAATGAACTATGCTAGGAATATGCTACGAAACCAGTCCTAAACTCTTTCCGTTACGACTGTTAGGTACTTCAATAACAGCAATCGAATGAACTATGCTAGGAATATGCTACGAAACCACTCCTAAACTCTTTCCGTTACGACTGTTAGGTACTTCAATAACAGCAATCGAATGAACTATGCTAGGAATATGCTACGAAACCAGTCCTAAACTCTTTCCGTTACGACTGTTAGGTACTTCAATAACAGCAATCGAATGAACTATGCTAGGAATATGCTATGAAACCAGTCCTAAACTCTTTCCGTTACGACTGTTAGGTACTTCAATAACAGCAATCGAATGAACTATGGTAGGAATATGCTACGAAACCAGTCCTAAACTCTTTCCGTTACGACTGTTAGATACTTCAATAACAGCAATCGAATGAACTATGCTAGGAATATGCTACGAAACCAGTCCTAAACTCTGTCCGTTACGACTGTTAGGTACTTCAATAACAGCAATCGAATGAACTATGCTAGGAATATGCTACGAAACCAGTCCTAAACTCTTTCCGTTACAACTGTTAGATACTTCAATAACAGCAATCGAATTAACTATGCTAGGAATATGCTACGAAACCAGTCCTAAACTCTTTCCGTTACGCCTGTTAGGTACTTCAATAACAGCAATCGAATGAACTATGCTAGGAATATGCTACGAAACCAGTCCTAAACTCTTTCCGTTACGACTGTTAGGTACTTCAATAACAGCAATCGAATGAACTATGCTAGGAATATGCTACGAAACCAGTCCTAAACTCTTTCCGTTACGGCTGTTAGGTACTTCAATAACAGCAATCGAATGAACTATGCTAGGAATATGCTACGAAACCACTCCTAAACTCTTTCCGTTACGACTGTTAGGTACTTCAATAACAGCAATCGAATGAACTATGCTAGGAATATGCTACGAAATCAGTCCTAAACTCTTTCCGTTACGACTGTTAGATACTTCAATAACAGCAATCGAATGAACTATGCTAGGAATATGTTACGAAACCAGTCCTAAACTCTTTCCGTTACGACTGTTAGGTACTTCAATAACAGCAATCGAATGAACTATGCTAGGAATATGCTACGAAACCAGTCCTAAACTCTTTCCGTTACGACTGTTAGGTACTTCAATAACAGCAATCGAATGAACTATGCTAGGAATATGCTACGAAACCAGTCCTAAACTCTTTCCGTTACGACTGTTAGGTACTTCAATAACAGCAATCGAATGAACTATGCTAGGAATATGCTACGAAACCACTCCTAAACTCTTTCCGTTACGACTGTTAGGTACTTCAATTACAGCAATCGAATGAACTATGCTAGGAATATGCTAGGAAACCAGTCCTTAACTCTTTCCGTTACGACTGTTAGGTACTTCAATAACAGCAATCGAATGAACTATGCTAGGAATATGCTACGAAACCAGTCCTAAACTCTTTCCGTTACGACTGTTAGGTACTTCAATAACAGCAATCGAATGAACTATGCTAGGAATATGCTACGAAACCACTCCTAAACTCTTTCCTTTACGACTGTTAGTTACTTCAATAACAGCAATCGAATGAACTATGCTAGGAATATGCTACGAAATCAGTCCTAAACTCTTTCCGTTACGACTGTTAGGTACTTCAATAACAGCAATCGGATGAACTATGCTAGGAATATGCTACGAAACCAGTCCTAAACTCTTTCCGTTACGACTGTTAGATACTTCAATAACAGCAATCGAATGAACTATGGTAGGAATATGCTACGAAACCAGTCCTAAACTCTTTCCGTTACGACTGTTAGGTACTTCAATAACAGCAATCGAATGAACTATGCTAGGAATATGCTACGAAACCAGTCCTAAACTCTTTCCGTTACGACTGTTAGGTACTTCAATAACAGCAATCGAATGAACTATGCTAGGAATATGCTACGAAACCAGTCCTAAACTCTTTCCGTTACGGCTGTTAGGTACTTCAATAACAGCAATCGAATGAACTATGCTAGGAATATGCTACGAAACCACTCCTAAACTCTTTCCGTTACGACTGTTAGGTACTTCAATAACAGCAATCGAATGAACTATGCTAGGAATATGCTACGAAATCAGTCCTAAACTCTTTCCGTTACGACTGTTAGATACTTCAATAACAGCAATCGAATGAACTATGCTAGGAATATGTTACGAAACCAGTCCTAAACTCTTTCCGTTACGACTGTTAGGTACTTCAATAACAGCAATCGAATGAACTATGCTAGGAATATGCTACGAAACCAGTCCTAAACTCTTTCCGTTACGACTGTTAGGTACTTCAATAACAGCAATCGAATGAACTATGCTAGGAATATGCTACGAAACCAGTCCTAAACTCTTTCCGTTACGACTGTTAGGTACTTCAATAACAGCAATCGAATGAACTATGCTAGGAATATGCTACGAAACCACTCCTAAACTCTTTCCGTTACGACTGTTAGGTACTTCAATTACAGCAATCGAATGAACTATGCTAGGAATATGCTAGGAAACCAGTCCTTAACTCTTTCCGTTACGACTGTTAGGTACTTCAATAACAGCAATCGAATGAACTATGCTAGGAATATGCTACGAAACCAGTCCTAAACTCTTTCCGTTACGACTGTTAGGTACTTCAATAACAGCAATCGAATGAACTATGCTAGGAATATGCTACGAAACCACTCCTAAACTCTTTCCTTTACGACTGTTAGTTACTTCAATAACAGCAATCGAATGAACTATGCTAGGAATATGCTACGAAATCAGTCCTAAACTCTTTCCGTTACGACTGTTAGGTACTTCAATAACAGCAATCGGATGAACTATGCTAGGAATATGCTACGAAACCAGTCCTAAACTCTTTCCGTTACGACTGTTAGATACTTCAATAACAGCAATCGAATGAACTATGGTAGGAATATGCTACGAAACCAGTCCTAAACTCTTTCCGTTACGACTGTTAGGCACTTCAATTACAGCAATCGAATGAACTATGCTAGGAATATGCTACGAAAACAGTCCTAAACTCTTTCCGTTACGACTGTTAGGTACTTCAATAACAGCAATCGAATGAACTATGCTAGGAATATGCTACGAAATCAGTCCTAAATTCTTTCCGTTACGACTGTTAGATACTTCAATAACAGCAATCGAATGAACTATGCTAGGAATATGTTACGAAACCAGTCCTAAACTCTTTCCGTTACGACTGTTAGGTACTTCAATAACAGCAATCGAATGAACTATGCTAGGAATATGCTACGAAACCAGTCCTAAACTCTTTCCGTTACGACTGTTAGGTACTTCAATAACAGCAATCGAATGAACTATGCTAGGAATATGCTACGAAACCAGTCCTAAACTCTTTCCGTTACGACTGTTAGGTACTTCAATAACAGCAATCGAATGAACTATGCTAGGAATATGCTACGAAACCACTCCTAAACTCTTTCCGTTACGACTGTTAGGTACTTCAATTACAGCAATCGAATGAACTATGCTAGGAATATGCTAGGAAACCAGTCCTTAACTCTTTCCGTTACGACTGTTAGGTACTTCAATAACAGCAATCGAATGAACTATGCTAGGAATATGCTACGAAACCAGTCCTAAACTCTTTCCGTTACGACTGTTAGGTACTTCAATAACAGCAATCGAATGAACTATGCTAGGAATATGCTACGAAACCACTCCTAAACTCTTTCCGTTACGACTGTTAGGTACTTCAATAACAGCAATCGAATGAACTATGCTAGGAATATGCTACGAAACCAGTCCTAAACTCTTTCCGTTACGACTGTTAGGTACTTCAATAACAGCAATCGAATGAACTATGCTAGGAATATGCTACGAAACCACTCCTAAACTCTTTCCGTTACGACTGTTAGGTACTTCAATAACAGCAATCGAATGAACTATGCTAGGAATATGCTACGAAACCAGTCCTAAACTCTTTCCGTTACGACTGTTAGGTACTTCAATAACAGCAATCGAATGAACTATGCTAGGAATATGCAACGAAGCCAGTCCTAAACTCTTTCCGTTACGACTGTTAGGTACTTCAATAACAGCAATCGAATGAACTATGCTAGGAATATGCTACGAAACCAGTCCTAAACTCTTTCCGTTACGACTGTTAGGTACTTCAATAACAGCAATCGAATGAACTATGCTAGGAATATGCTATGAAACCAGTCCTAAACTCTTTCCGTTACGACTGTTAGGTACTTCAATAACAGCAATCGAATGAACTATGGTAGGAATATGCTACGAAACCAGTCCTAAACTCTTTCCGTTACGACTGTTAGGTACTTCAATAACAGCAATCGAATGAACTATGCTAGGAATATGCTACGAAACCAGTCCTAAACTCTGTCCGTTACGACTGTTAGGTACTTCAATAACAGCAATCGAATGAACTATGCTAGGAATATGCTACGAAACCAGTCCTAAACTCTTTCCGTTACAACTGTTAGATACTTCAATAACAGCAATCGAATTAACTATGCTAGGAATATGCTACGAAACCAGTCCTAAACTCTTTCCGTTACGCCTGTTAGGTACTTCAATAACAGCAATCGAATGAACTATGCTAGGAATATGCTACGAAACCAGTCCTAAACTTTTTCCGTTACGACTGTTAGGTACTTCAATAACAGCAATCGAATGAACTATGCTAGGAATATGCTACGAAACCAGTCCTAAACTCTTTCCGTTACGGCTGTTAGGTAGTTCAATAACAGCAATCGAATGAACTATGCTAGGAATATGCTACGAAACCACTCCTAAACTCTTTCCGTTACGACTGTTAGGTACTTCAATAACAGCAATCGAATGAACTATGCTAGGAATATGCTACGAAATCAGTCCTAAACTCTTTCCGTTACGACTGTTAGATACTTCAATAACAGCAATCGAATGAACTATGCTAGGAATATGTTACGAAACCAGTCCTAAACTCTTTCCGTTACGACTGTTAGGTACTTCAATAACAGCAATCGAATGAACTATGCTAGGAATATGCTACGAAACCAGTCCTAAACTCTTTCCGTTACGACTGTTAGGTACTTCAATAACAGCAATCGAATGAACTATGCTAGGAATATGCTACGAAACCAGTCCTAAACTCTTTCCGTTACGACTGTTAGGTACTTCAATAACAGCAATCGAATGAACTATGCTAGGAATATGCTACGAAACCACTCCTAAACTCTTTCCGTTACGACTGTTAGGTACTTCAATTACAGCAATCGAATGAACTATGCTAGGAATATGCTAGGAAACCAGTCCCTAACTCTTTCCGTTACGACTGTTAGGTACTTCAATAACAGCAATCGAATGAACTATGCTAGGAATATGCTACGAAACCAGTCCTAAACTCTTTCCGTTACGACTGTTAGGTACTTCAATAACAGCAATCGAATGAACTATGCTAGGAATATGCTACGAAACCACTCCTAAACTCTTTCCGTTACGACTGTTAGTACTTCAATAACAGCAATCGAATGAACTATGCTAGGAATATGCTACGAAATCAGTCCTAAACTCTTTCCGTTACGACTGTTAGGTACTTCAATAACAGCAATCGGATGAACTATGCTAGGAATATGCTACGAAACCAGTCCTAAACTCTTTCCGTTACGGCTGTTAGGTACTTCAATAACAGCAATCGAATGAACTATGCTAGGAATATGCTACGAAACCACTTCTAAACTCTTTCCGTTACGACTGTTAGGTACTTCAATAACAGCAATCGAATGAACTATGCTAGGAATATGCTACGAAACCAGTCCTAAACTCTTTCCGTTACGACTGTTAGGTACTTCAATAACAGCAATCGAATGAACTATGCTAGGAATATGCTACGAAACCAGTCCTAAACTCTTTCCGTTACGACTGTTAGGTACTTCAATAACAGCAATCGAATGAACTATGCTAGGAATATGCTACGAAACCAGTCCTAAACTCTGTCCGTTACGACTGTTAGGTACTTCAATAACAGCAATCGAATGAACTATGCTAGGAATATGCTACGAAACCAGTCCTAAACTCTTTCCGTTACGACTGTTAGGTACTTCAATAGCAGCAATCGTATGAACTATGCTAAGAATATGCTACGAAACCAGTCCTAAACTCTTTCCGTTACGACTGTTAGGTACTTCAATAACAGCAATCGAATGAACTATGGTAGGAATATGCTACGAAACCAGTCCTAAACTCTTTCCGTTACGACTGTTAGGTACTTCAATAACAGCAATCGAATGAACTATGCTAGGAATATGCTACGAAACCAGTCCTAAACTCTTTCCGTTACGACCGTTAGGTACTTCAATAACAGCAATCGAATGAACTATGGTAGGAATATGCTACGAAACCAGTCCTAAACTCTTTCCGTTACGACTGTTAGGTACTTCAATAACAGCAATCGAATGAACTATGCTAGGAATATGCTATGAAACCAGTCCTAAACTCTTTCCGTTACGACTGTTTGGTACTTCAATAACAGCAATCGAATGAACTATGCCAGGAATATGCTACGAAACCAGTCCTAAACTCTTTCCGTTACGACTGTTAGGTACTTCAATAACAGCAATCGAATGAACTATGCTAGGAATATGCCACGAAACCAGTCCTAAACTCTTTCCGTTACGACTGTTATGTACTTCAATAACAGCAATCGAATGAACTATGCTAGGAATATGCTACGAAACCAGTCCTAAACTCTTTCCGTTACGACTGTTAGGTACTTCAATAACAGCAATCGAATGAACTATGCTAGGAATATGCTATGAAACCAGTACTAAACTCTTTCCGTTACGACTGTTAGGTACTTCAATTCTTCCAAATTCACCGCTGTCTACGAAGACGAATTGTACAACTGACATACAATTTCGAGAATTCGAGACGAATATCAAAGTAGGAAGTTGCTTGTACGGGTTTCGGAACTCATAAGTAAATGGGAACATGCAAGGGCAAGGCCGAAGCATCCTCACGTAGCAAGTTTATAGTCCATCCAGATTCAGGTTGCGCAACCAAATCAAATCACAGCCGAGTAGTCTTAAGGCTACGCGACGGCTTCGCCGCGCATTCGCTTTGTAATTGCATTAGCGAGGTAGCCGATAAGCCTAGCAACAATAGCCTTAATTTGCATCAATGGCGCTCGCAATTAGCCACAGCTTCAGCCCCCGTTTTCATAATATACCACTTAGTTACACTTTGTTTAGTAGACTCCTATTCTTTGATGCCTTTTATTTGATTTAGTTCGGTTTCGTTTTTATATTGAGTAATTTCAAGGTAAAGTTTGATTACTTGCAACAGAGTAATAATACACTACGCTTATATTGAATAATATGACACATAGGTACGACTACGTTACTCAACTGCAATATATACATGTACGTAACGGTAGGAAAAAAAAGATGGATAGAAGATATAAAATCTATTGCAGGAACTGAATGGAGAAAGAGTGCAATAGAGAGAGAGGTCTGGAGCAAGCTGGAGGAGGCCTATACCCAAGAAGGGGTTCCAATCACCGGTGGTAGAAACAGCAGCGATAGTGATTAAAATGAAATAATAGTATCTTATGATACAAGTGAGCTAAGTAGCTCATTATACACGAGGCTGTGGGTTGCAGCCCGAGCCGTAGGCATGGGCGTAAATCAGCCGAGTGTCTAGTGAGCAAGCTGCTCACGAGTTTCATACGCACTTTTTCAACACACTTGCGAGGAAAAAACAAACACGCGTTGTATAAAATTTAATCGTTTAAATAATAAAACAATTGGTGAATGTACAATTTTCCGAACGATATTGGATTAATTTTGATGGCGATTTCACAGTTTGTCTTACATTGGTAGATACTTACTTGCCACTTCTTTAGTACCTTCATTTACTTCTTGTGTAAATTTCGGCGACAAAGCTAAATCATACAAATTACTGGAAGGGGAAGGCACCAAATAACTCATGCTACGAGATGTACATGATTGTGGGTACGTTTTGATAGCAACGCCATGTTTGAGCTTAACATACTCGTAGATGCACCACAGGGAGCTGGGTTTGTATGTATTGGCAAGTTAAGAGAAATACGCATTTCAGAAAATGACTGGGTTTTTTGTTGCTCTTCCATTGTAGGAAACTATCGTATGCAGCTAAGTACTTTTCTCTAGATTTTGCAGGCTTTCATTTGCATTTTGTGCTGCATTTAGTATTTCTGGCGGGGTTAAATCTATCAATTGTTCATCTTCTGTACTAAAACTGGATATGTTTACAATTATTTACCACACAGCAACAAATGCGATACAAACAAAGAAAAAATGAGAAATGGCGCGCAAGTTTTTTTTTTGCACGCGACAAAAGTAAGTTGATTGATTTGATTACATATAGCCATACAGCCTACTTCAAAATTATAATTTTAGTGATAATATGCAAATATTTTTTAACAATTATTGTGAATTATAAATAATTTGATAATACCTAAATGTTATTTCGTCTTAATTAGGGATACATATATTTATTCCAAAAATGTAAATGGATTTTCAGCGGCATAAAACCTCTTTGTTGTTTCAAAACAAACTGAAATACCCGGTTAAATTAAAAATGCTCCGTTTACTCGCATATAATTTAAGTACCTACTAACTTAACTTTGTAGGGATAATTCTATTTTGCACTAGTGTGTAATATTATTACGCACGCGTGTGTTATAGTTCGGTTTATGGCCCTAATAACGATGTATTAGAGCTCACTTTACGAGAAAGTGTATTGAATATTAATTTTTGTATACCTAAAATAAAAATATTAAGAATTATTAATTTCTATCATATTAGAAGCGATATGTATACATTTATTAATAATCATTGTAATGCATTTAATTGCGCATGTATTAGTAATTTATGATTGGAAATAAATGGGTTTTATTATTAATATTTATGAATATCGGTAAGCAGGTATTATTAAACAGGTGGGTCAGTGAAAAACCAGTTGCCGGATACTTACATCTGATGATTTTTAAGATCTAGGTATAGATATATCTAGGATAGCTGACGGGGTAGTAAAGAATACTGACTGCATAACTGACCGGTCAGTAAACCTTTGAAAACCAGACAAAACAGATTCCATATTATAATGTATGGTTTTACTTACACCTAAATAATTTAACGTAAGCTTTGGAAGTATTCAGTTACGTTATATACTTTTTTACCAAGGAGGAGATTTGTCGTTTTTTTTACAGGGTGGACGAATTTAGGTGAATATTTTGTTAATATATATATTATTATTAAAGGATAGTCCCATTTAAGTTTCATTGAGATAAAATCATTTTGAAGAAAATCAATAAAAAATATGGGATGAAAATAAAATGTTGCTTTCACCCCAGTATAGCATTGTTGGAAAGCTCACTAAAAATGAAGTACAAATCATTTTGAAGTAAAACTTCTTTACGCAAGCTTGACTTGGGCAGTAAGCTGATGAATGCGATACGAAAAGTGCGAACGGAAGTTGAGAGGGAGATATAAGTTAGTTAAGATAGAAAGAGAGAGAGAGTTACGTTTCGTGTATTACTGTAGAGGCAAGAGAGAGTCTTTCTCTCATAGCCAGTTGATTTGTCGCATATCTCCTATCCCAAATTAGCCTAAATTATACAAGCTGCAAAAAAAACACTCCTTCATGCTGTATAATAGAGTTCATTTTGCTATAGATAAAAAAAAATATTTACGACGTTTCGTATTTTTGAATCTGAATATGTTTTCTGCTTTTTGAAGTCGGTCATATTTTGTAAAAAAGTTACTTGTTAATTACCAAAACTGTAATTATGGACATATTTTTAAATTGATGAGCTGGTTCCCTTTGGCATTATATTTCAAATCATAATTCAGAAAAAAACGAATAACGTTTCGCGAAATACATATTTTGTAGATTTATGCTTACGATAAGATGTAATGCGATATTGTTTGGAAGTGGAACACGGCCCCTGGGGCATTACTGTTACAATATTGCTGAATAATCGAAATTTGATTTTCCTAACGCAACTGATGATAAAATTTGTATGTTAAACATATTACTGTTACGATTCGATTACGTATCTATAATATTTTACACATAGAAAATATCTTCTATTAATAGGAGTTATTTTCAACTTTATCTTGCCTACGTGTGAAGTAATTATTTTCCCTGTGCTAGTGAATTATGTCTTTATCAAAACTTCCCAACAAAAGTAATATGTAAAAGTAATACCTATGTACCTAGAAAAGACTTCGAATCGAAACATTTCTTGGTATCATTTCTTCGAGACCTTGCAAATAAATCTGTTATTAGCATAATCTCCTTCAGTCGAGGTTTTTCCGCAGTACTATTTTCTTCAATCGTTTTACGTCAAACAAAAGCATAGACAAGGTTATTCATAGCTCAACTGTAACGTTGTAACCAAAAATATTTGTAAAGAACAAAACGAAAATTGCTATTTTATATCGTTCATGTGGGATTTTTAACAAATCCTAAAAACAAAGTTTGCTAGGACATTATCAGTCAATGAGTCCATACAATTGTGAAGCATCGATAATTATTCACGATTCATACGTGAATTTACTGTGATTGAGTGACAGATAATATACGAAAACACTTCTAGTTCACATCCTTCTTAATCTTTGGTTCCACCCATATACTAAATTTTTTTTCTACCACCTGTATAATGGGGAATATTTTGAGGAGCTATTCGATCTGATCTCGTCGTCGAGATTTTACCACCGCACTTCTCGACAACGTAATAAAGCTCGTCCACATATCATCGACGTTTGGGTATCGCGCACCACATTCTTCACGCGATCTTTTCTACCTCATACTTGCAAGATGTGGAATGAGCTACCATCTGAGGTTTTCTCGTTAGGTTACGACACGGCGCGCTTCAAGAGAAATGTAAAGAGGTTTCTACAGGGTAGGGAACGCATCGACAATACCTTGGGTGTTGCTGGTGCCAATAGGCGATTACCATCAGGTGGGCCGTAAGCCTGTTTCCCCACAAATAACATAACAAAATATACGGATATACACAGCCTAGAGAATGATTATTTCTGATATACCTCACAGCTTCGTAATCTCTCGAATAAAACTGGTTCAAACAAAGCAATTCTTGATTAAATTAAACTTAGTTCGTGCCGCCAAAAGGGTTAGCATTGCCTGAAAATAAAACTCAACCATTTATACGGCTATAGAAAATTAAAGACAATATTTCACGCAGCGCGTGATTGCTTCATCAGGGGTTTTTTTTATGCATTAATTAAATCCGAAATAGGTTCTTTCTAGGCAAGCGTGCTACATCTTCGATCACACCTTCACTTACCATCAGGTAAGGTAGTAGTAAAGCGCTTGACTATCATCAATTAAAAAAAATTGCGAGATTTTTTCACGCAAAAACAATTATGAAATGAGTACCTATTTCAGACAAAATAAAATAAATAAAATTGAAATAGTTACGTAAAATAAGTTATTTTTATATTTACCCAACACTTACATTCAGATATAAAAATAAAGATTTTTAATAAGTTGCTACCCAGACAGTTTATTCTCAGACAATTTTTAACGAAACAAACTATTTCATTTCGTTTCTGAATTAAGTAGTTTTTTTTGTGACAGACATTACATTTATGACTGTACAAAGAAATCTGAACTTAACCATTAGTTGTAATTGATATAATTTGTTAATTTTAAATTGCTAGTGAATGTTGGATGATCCATCGCGACAACACCGCAAGGCCGTAGAAGCGCCATCTCAACGTGGCACGAAAAGGAAACAAATGAAATTTTCAGGACTTTAATACAATGTTCTAAATGTCCTATTATAACTTTCTTTCATTGTTCTATCTAATTAGTATGAAATACAATTAAATATGAATACAGCTAAAGTCACAATAACTGTAACCACGTAATAATAAATAAGATGACAAGAAAATTTTTAAATTAAGAAAAATATTAGTACTTATACCTGACGACCTCCGTGGCGCAGTGGGTGAATAGCCGACTGAGAGGCAGGAGGTAGCGGGTTCGATTCCCGCCGCGGAACAAATGTTTGCATGATCTACAGATATTTGTTCCGGGTCTGGATGTTTTGTCTATATATTATAAGTAAGTATTTACAAAAAAAAATGTATGTAAGTATTCTATCAGTTATCTGGTTCCCATAATACAAGCTGTGCTTAGTTTGGGGCTAGATAGCGCTGTGTGAAATGTCCAGTAATATTTATTTATTTATAACTAGGAGCATATGTAAATAGTTAACGAAAACTAAGAACAAACTAAGAGACAAATATAATTTAAAAGTAGTTTTCAACTCTGTCGATGAGAGGTATGTCTATATCGATTGCTCCCAAGTTCATTATGCGAAAAGCAAAGAATTGGAGCATTGGAACGGAGCTAAAGTTTTAATTTTGCTATTGGATCGGATAGCTTCTAATTTATGAAATCGCTTTTAGCAGAGCTTTTTCAAGAACGTCTTGTTAAGAAAATAGGGATGACTGAAAATGTACTTGTCTAGGGCATTTTCTGTATGACTCGGTTGAGGGTTCAGTTGTACTGTATCATACATATGCGCGTATACTACACATATACCATTTCATATGCGCGCAGATATACCGTAATCAAATAAATATTTGAAATAACCAGCGACCTTTTTGACGACCTCCGTGGTGCAGTGGGCAAATAGCCGGCTGAGACGCAGGAGGTAGCGGGTTCGATTCCCGCCGCGGAACAAATGTTTGCATGATCTACAGATATTTGTTCCGGGTCTGGTTGTTTCTCTATATATTATAAGTATGTATTTTAAAAAAAAGTATATACGTATTCTATCAGTTATCTGGTTCCCATAATACAAGCTCTGCTTAGTTTGGGGCTAGATAGCGCTGTGTGAAATGTCCAGAAATATTTATTTATTTATTATTTATTTACTTTTAGATAATTTTTCTTCAAAATATGTCTGACATGAAGTCAACTAGAACCAAAATTAAACAGTATTTAAGATTATACTATACGACGTAACTATACTTTATCGGATCCAGAAACCACTCCGCGTGCCGTCGGATCCACAACCGCGTTAGACAAAAAGCACGCAAACTCCATTCCATACACTCTATTAATATTCACATAATGATATGATTTTTCTAAATTGTTGCAGGCAATAAAAGCGAAATGTTGTGTCGGAGTTCACAGAGAATGCGGGTAGGTTGAAACAATCTCTCCACATGCCGGCTGCACTCTGCTCTCAGCAGAAAGGTAATTCCATTTGTTACGTGTATTTTTAGTAATGTTTTTGTGCGCTTTCCGGTGTGCGAAGTGAACATTCCTATTTCAGTTGGAGCTTTCTCGCATTTTTTTCAGTTACACACGGCACATGAGAATTAGCATTGAAGTTTTTTACGAAACTAGTTAAATTTAATGCCTAGAATGCAAGGAACTGGTAACACGAGAGAAGAAGTTGCGTTTAGTAAACCATGCACATATCAAGTGCAACTACCAGTAAAGTCAATGCCTTATCATACCTTAATAGCAAAAGCTAGATTGGCTTCTTTTATTTTTCATACCAAGATTATAAAACTAGTGGTTCGCCCCGAACTGAGATCTCGCGAGTCTCCGATTAAAACAAAAATATTTTATTATTTAAAATCTTTGACTAACAAAATAGTGACACGAAATAAATAACCAAACCACTTGACTTACAGTTTCATTCAAATTACAGGTAACGGGAGTTACCTGTAATTTGACTGTGCTTACATGTACTGTGGTTACATTTTTTTGGGGTACAAATTGCAGTTATTCTGGATTTCAGACTCTTGCCTATATTTGTGTCACTACACGCATACCTACCAAATTACAGTACTATGGGATCACTGGTGTACCCTGTGAATTTTGTCAAAGTTCAGTTTTTATTATGGCTAATAACTCAAAAACTATAAGGAATTTACTAAATATAAAAACGTAAATAAAAACGGGAACAACCCCCCAACATTTTTGGCTCATTTTGTCACACCAAAATTGTACCATCGTTACCTAACTTTGTATCATATTTCACGATGATCGGATCAACGCTGCGAAAGTTATCCTCGGACAAACAAACATACATACATACAACGCCGATTCGCCCAAGTTGATTTAAAGATCTCGCTTCGCTCTAAATATCATACTTATATCCATAGCACGTCCACTGCTGAACATTTTAGGGCCCGCATAGATTTCCAGAGCGACTGGCTTTCTGCGGCCTGTTCCCAGTGGCACCCAGCATTTTTTATTAGGCCGTGTTTCCGTCTAGTGGGTCCTGACCTGACATGGCAACAGCCAACAGCACAGTGTAGGATAAACTGTGCATTATGCTGTTGCCAAGTCAGCATCAGTCAGTTAGGTCTTACCAAGATACTACAGACAAATACTAAATAAGCAGTCAATAGTAGGTACAGCTATATTATTTCTACGTTTTGTATCCCACACTTAGGCACCGAGTAAATGGTAAGTTTGTCGCTATATTCCATCAATAATTCGCGCATGCTGTGTCCTCCATCTTCATTGACGTCATAATCATAACAACTTTTGAAAGTAGGTCACGTATTCAACTCCACGGTAGAGCAAACTGAAGTAGACCGCAATCAAGTTTAATGCAAGCAAACTTACTGCTTACCGGCTCTCCTCTCGCTGGTTATTCCTTGGTTCTGCTTTAATCAGTGAACAACTTGACATGCTAGTTTCCTCAGGATATTTTCTTTGACTAGCACAAACCTAAATACTTAACATTATGCGCTGAAAGAGCAACCTGCTTCCTACGGAAATGGGGCCTTAGTGTTAGCAAAAAAATCATGTGGGTTTGGCCTTGCAGCACGCTAATACTGCGCTTTGCATGTGCTGGTCAGAAAACTTATTCGGTTGAAAACATTAGTAATATTTATTATGCTAATATTTGAATGACGTATGTGAATTATGAGGGAGGTAAAACGTGACTATGTTCAGGAATAACATAAACTAAAAAAACTGTACAGCAATGTGCTTGCCAACATCAAATTAAAACTCACATTTTCACTCTTCAGTGGTAACATGATGATGTCTAACCATGTAGGTGAAAGCTTAATTTAGGCGGCATTGTATTTTTATAAAAATTACACGTCTCGCGACATTTCATTTTCCCACAAATCGGTGAACCAATCTTATCTCGCTCCCTAGAGAATTTCTGTGAATCTCTGATCTATCTAAAACCTTTCCACATGTTTATTTTAGGTAAATTTTGTGGATTCCAATGCGGTTCTATTTGGAAGTCCGGGACAGGTGTCTGAGTTTTCATTTTCTCTGTAAGATAAAATGTTACTTCAGCGTAGGGTTTTCAGTACAGCTTTCGTTACGAGCGCTATGTAAGAATAGGATAGGTATCTTATACGTTTATGACATACAGTACTGCACCACCACAAACTTGTGTACACACGGCTACACATCAAGTATACAGAGTGTTTTTTTTAACTGGGACAGTACGGCAGCACCCATAACCAGAGGAGATACAAGTGCAGTTTCTTTTAAAACATCAACTAGTTTTCGTAGAAAAACATTTTGGCATTAAATTTTTTTTTGGTCAAGAATGAGTAGCGCTTTAAAATGAATCAAGTTGGTAATTTTTTTTTTGATGCCGACACAATGCGAGGTCAGCTTATACTAGAAGTATATAGTTTCATGTGTAGCCGTGTGTACTTAACCCACTTGCATTTATTTACCAACTTTATTACTATTATCGATAGTCGCTATATCTGTTGAGGGTTTATTACAGTTGGGAACTAATGAGTTGATGATGTTATTTGCAATAACTATCATTAGTGATGAGAGAATTTACTGCCAGCTAACATTCTGCCCGCCATTATGTCAGTTTACCAAGAGATTGATTTGATATTAATCAAGGGTTAACAATACCTAAACCATTTCGCTTTGGTTCTCCAGTTCGTTAAATTCTCGCATCCAATAGAATACAGACATAATCTTCCCCAAACACATTGTGTATTATAGATAGATAGATAACTCTTTGTTAAATTACCACACAAACAGAAATAATACAAAAATAAGTACTAGGCTAAAATAAATAAGGCAATACAATGAGCGGCCTTATCGCTGAAAGCGATCTCTTCCAGGCAACCTTTGGATGGAGCGAAATTGACAAAAATACGGAGTGCGGTTTACTTTAGAGGATACATATATTCTAAGGTAAAATACAAATATGATGAAGTTTTAATCTTAATACTTAATATACTTATAAAATAGACTAATATATAGGTATATACATATAGCAAACTATACTAACAGATAAAATAAGTACATAAATAGGTAATAAATAACGCTAGGAAGATGACATTGACAGGTAATGCTGTTTCAACTTCAACTTGAAGGTGTGTAAAGAGGATGACCGTCTTATTTCTTCGGGCAAAGCATTCCACAGCCGCACAGCCTGGACAGTAGAAGAAGCGCTGTAAAAGGAAGTGCTGTGCGAAGGATATCTGAGTATCAAGTTTTCTGATGACCTAAGAGTATAGTTATTTGAAGAATGGAGAAATTTAAATCTATCTTTCAGATAGTGAGGAGAGAAGGGATTGAAAAGAATAGAATAGAGAAGAGAAAGGATATGCGTATTCCGACGAAGACGAATTGGAAGCCTATGTATTGTTATGTACCTACTTATTATGTATATCGTGATGAATTAATGATAAAGGTTAATAATGTGATCTTTTATTTATTTTAATTTGCTAGTATGAGTTACGTGACGCTACGAGCGAGATTTTTGTAGTTTTTTTGCCATAGAATCAAAAGCCAATCATTTATTCACTTCTTTAGCACACAACACAACAACATCACACTAATTTTGTAAATGCGAAAGTTTGGATGTTTATTTGTTTATTACTCGGTCACGTCGTAACAGCTGAACCGATTTCGACGAAATTTGTATGTACGTAAATTATAACCTGGATTAACACAAAGGCTACTTTTTGTTGACAAACAACGCGTGCGTTGTCACTGGCGGAAGCTAGTTTGAAATAAACAAAGAATGAGTCATCAACGTCGGAACATAAAATAAAACTATAATAAAAATAATAAAACTATAACAAGCCTATAATATATAAAAAAACCGGCCAAGTGCGAGTCGGACTCGCGCACGAAGGGTTCCGTACCATTATCTATCATCATCAGCCGGCAGACGTCCACTGCTGAACATAGGCCTCCCCCTTAGATCGCCACAACGAGCGGTTGGTAGCCGTTTGCGCCCAACGGCTCCCCGCGATTCTTACTAGATCGTCGGTCCACCTTGTGGGGGGCCGGCCTACGCTGCGTCTTCCAGTCCGTGGTCTCCACTCGAGAACCTTTCTTCCCCAACGGTTATCGGTTCTACGAGCGATGTGGCCTGCCCATTGCCACTTCAATTTTGAGAGCTATGTCGGCAACTTTAGTTCTTCTGCGGATTTCCTCATTGCGGATTTTGTCACGCAAAGAAACCCCGAGCATAGTCCTCTCCATAGCTCGTAGAGCGACCTTGAGCTTGGTCATGAGGCCATGAGTAAAGGACCACGTTTCAGTGCCATAGGTCATCACTGGCAACACACACTGGTTGAAGACTTTAGTCTATAAAAACCATTTATTTGTAATCCATTATCTATAAAAAGCATTATCTATAAAAACTGCAAAAAAATCACGTTTGTTGTATGGGAGCCCCCCTTAAATAGTTGTTATAATTTAATTATTTATTTTTAAAGTGAACTAAATATTCTGTGAATATTTCAAGCGTCTACCTGTTGCCGTTATCAATATCTTAGCAAAAACGAGCAAAAAAAATCACGTTTGTTGTATGGGAGCCCCCCTTAAATAGTTGTTATAATTTAATTATTTATTTTTAAAGTGAACTAAATATTCTGTGAATATTTCAAGCGTCTACCTGTTGCCGTTATCAATATCTTAGCAAAAACGAGCAAAAAAAATCACGTTTGTTGTATGGGAGCCCCCCTTAAATAGTTGTTATAATTTAATTATTTATTTTTAAAGTGAACTAAATATTCTGTGAATATTTCAAGCGTCTACCTGTTGCCGTTATCAATATCTTAGCAAAAACGAGCAAAAAAAATCACGTTTGTTGTATGGGAGCCCCCCTTAAATAGTTGTTATAATTTAATTATTTATTTTTAAAGTGAACTAAATATTCTGTGAATATTTCAAGCGTCTACCTGTTGCCGTTATCAATATCTTAGCAAAAACGAGCAAAAAAAATCACGTTTGTTGTATGGGAGCCCCCTTAAATAGTTGTTATAATTTAATTATTTATTTTTAAAGTGAACTAAATATTCTGTGAATATTTCAAGCGTCTACCTGTTGCCGTTATCAATATCTTAGCAAAAACGAGCAAAAAAAATCACGTTTGTTGTATGGGAGCCCCCCTTAAATAGTTGTTATAATTTAATTATTTATTTTTAAAGTGAACTAAATATTCTGTGAATATTTCAAGCGTCTACCTGTTGCCGTTATCAATATCTTAGCAAAAACGAGCAAAAAAAATCACGTTTGTTGTATGGGAGCCCCCCTTAAATAGTTGTTATAATTTAATTATTTATTTTTAAAGTGAACTAAATATTCTGTGAATATTTCAAGCGTCTACCTGTTGCCGTTATCAATATCTTAGCAAAAACGAGCAAAAAAAATCACGTTTGTTGTATGGGAGCCCCCCTTAAATAGTTGTTATAATTTAATTATTTATTTTTAAAGTGAACTAAATATTCTGTGAATATTTCAAGCGTCTACCTGTTGCCGTTATCAATATCTTAGCAAAAACGAGCAAAAAAAATCACGTTTGTTGTATGGGAGCCCCCCTTAAATAGTTGTTATAATTTAATTATTTATTTTTAAAGTGAACTAAATATTCTGTGAATATTTCAAGCGTCTACCTGTTGCCGTTATCAATATCTTAGCAAAAACGAGCAAAAAAAATCACGTTTGTTGTATGGGAGCCCCCCTTAAATAGTTGTTATAATTTAATTATTTATTTTTAAAGTGAACTAAATATTCTGTGAATATTTCAAGCGTCTACCTGTTGCCGTTATCAATATCTTAGCAAAAACGAGCAAAAAAAATCACGTTTGTTGTATGGGAGCCCCCCTTAAATAGTTGTTATAATTTAATTATTTATTTTTAAAGTGAACTAAATATTCTGTGAATATTTCAAGCGTCTACCTGTTGCCGTTATCGATATCTTAGCAAAAACGAGCAAAAAAAATCACGTTTGTTGTATGGGAGCCCCCCTTAAACAGTTGTTATAATTTAATTATTTATTTTTAAAGTGAACTAAATATTCTGTGAATATTTCAAGCGTCTACCTGTTGCCGTTATCAATATCTTAGCAAAAACGAGCAAAAAAAATCACGTTTGTTGTATGGGAGCCCCCCTTAAATAGTTGTTATAATTTAATTATTTATTTTTAAAGTGAACTAAATATTCTGTGAATATTTCAAGCGTCTACCTGTTGCCGTTATCAATATCTTAGCAAAAACGAGCAAAAAAAATCACGTTTGTTGTATGGGAGCCCCCCTTAAATAGTTGTTATAATTTAATTATTTATTTTTAAAGTGAACTAAATATTCTGTGAATATTTCAAGCGTCTACCTGTTGCCGTTATCAATATCTTAGCAAAAACGAGCAAAAAAAATCACGTTTGTTGTATGGGAGCCCCCCTTAAATAGTTGTTATAATTTAATTATTTATTTTTAAAGTGAACTAAATATTCTGTGAATATTTCAAGCGTCTACCTGTTGCCGTTATCAATATCTTAGCAAAAACGAGCAAAAAAAATCACGTTTGTTGTATGGGAGCCCCCCTTAAATAGTTGTTATAATTTAATTATTTATTTTTAAAGTGAACTAAATATTCTGTGAATATTTCAAGCGTCTACCTGTTGCCGTTATCAATATCTTAGCAAAAACGAGCAAAAAAAATCACGTTTGTTGTATGGGAGCCCCCCTTAAATAGTTGTTATAATTTAATTATTTATTTTTAAAGTGAACTAAATATTCTGTGAATATTTCAAGCGTCTACCTGTTGCCGTTATCAATATCTTAGCAAAAACGAGCAAAAAAAATCACGTTTGTTGTATGGGAGCCCCCCTTAAATAGTTGTTATAATTTAATTATTTATTTTTAAAGTGAACTAAATATTCTGTGAATATTTCAAGCGTCTACCTGTTGCCGTTATCAATATCTTAGCAAAAACGAGCAAAAAAAATCACGTTTGTTGTATGGGAGCCCCCCTTAAATAGTTGTTATAATTTAATTATTTATTTTTAAAGTGAACTAAATATTCTGTGAATATTTCAAGCGTCTACCTGTTGCCGTTATCAATATCTTAGCAAAAACGAGCAAAAAAAATCACGTTTGTTGTATGGGAGCCCCCCTTAAATAGTTGTTATAATTTAATTATTTATTTTTAAAGTGAACTAAATATTCTGTGAATATTTCAAGCGTCTACCTGTTGCCGTTATCAATATCTTAGCAAAAACGAGCAAAAAAAATCACGTTTGTTGTATGGGAGCCCCCCTTAAATAGTTGTTATAATTTAATTATTTATTTTTAAAGTGAACTAAATATTCTGTGAATATTTCAAGCGTCTACCTGTTGCCGTTATCGATATCTTAGCAAAAACGAGCAAAAAAAATCACGTTTGTTGTATGGGAGCCCCCCTTAAACAGTTGTTATAATTTAATTATTTATTTTTAAAGTGAACTAAATATTCTGTGAATATTTCAAGCGTCTACCTGTTGCCGTTATCAATATCTTAGCAAAAACGAGCAAAAAAAATCACGTTTGTTGTATGGGAGCCCCCCTTAAATAGTTGTTATAATTTAATTATTTATTTTTAAAGTGAACTAAATATTCTGTGAATATTTCAAGCGTCTACCTGTTGCCGTTATCAATATCTTAGCAAAAACGAGCAAAAAAAATCACGTTTGTTGTATGGGAGCCCCCCTTAAATAGTTGTTATAATTTAATTATTTATTTTTAAAGTGAACTAAATATTCTGTGAATATTTCAAGCGTCTACCTGTTGCCGTTATCAATATCTTAGCAAAAACGAGCAAAAAAAATCACGTTTGTTGTATGGGAGCCCCCCTTAAATAGTTGTTATAATTTAATTATTTATTTTTAAAGTGAACTAAATATTCTGTGAATATTTCAAGCGTCTACCTGTTGCTGTTATCAATATCTTAGCAAAAACGAGCAAAAAAAATCACGTTTGTTGTATGGGAGCCCCCCTTAAATAGTTGTTATAATTTAATTATTTATTTTTAAAGTGAACTAAATATTCTGTGAATATTTCAAGCGTCTACCTGTTGCCGTTATCAATATCTTAGCAAAAACGAGCAAAAAAAATCACGTTTGTTGTATGGGAGCCCCCCTTAAATAGTTGTTATAATTTAATTATTTATTTTTAAAGTGAACTAAATATTCTGTGAATATTTCAAGCGTCTACCTGTTGCCGTTATCAATATCTTAGCAAAAACGAGCAAAAAAAATCACGTTTGTTGTATGGGAGCCCCCTTAAATAGTTGTTATAATTTAATTATTTATTTTTAAAGTGAACTAAATATTCTGTGAATATTTCAAGCGTCTACCTGTTGCCGTTATCAATATCTTAGCAAAAACGAGCAAAAAAAATCACGTTTGTTGTATGGGAGCCCCCCTTAAATAGTTGTTATAATTTAATTATTTATTTTTAAAGTGAACTAAATATTCTGTGAATATTTCAAGCGTCTACCTGTTGCCGTTATCAATATCTTAGCAAAAACGAGCAAAAAAAATCACGTTTGTTGTATGGGAGCCCCCCTTAAATAGTTGTTATAATTTAATTATTTATTTTTAAAGTGAACTAAATATTCTGTGAATATTTCAAGCGTCTACCTGTTGCCGTTATCAATATCTTAGCAAAAACGAGCAAAAAAAATCACGTTTGTTGTATGGGAGCCCCCTTAAATAGTTGTTATAATTTAATTATTTATTTTTAAAGTGAACTAAATATTCTGTGAATATTTCAAGCGTCTACCTGTTGCCGTTATCAATATCTTAGCAAAAACGAGCAAAAAAAATCACGTTTGTTGTATGGGAGCCCCCCTTAAATAGTTGTTATAATTTAATTATTTATTTTTAAAGTGAACTAAATATTCTGTGAATATTTCAAGCGTCTACCTGTTGCCGTTATCAATATCTTAGCAAAAACGAGCAAAAAAAATCACGTTTGTTGTATGGGAGCCCCCTTAAATAGTTGTTATAATTTAATTATTTATTTTTAAAGTGAACTAAATATTCTGTGAATATTTCAAGCGTCTACCTGTTGCCGTTATCAATATCTTAGCAAAAACGAGCAAAAAAAATCACGTTTGTTGTATGGGAGCCCCCTTAAATAGTTGTTATAATTTAATTATTTATTTTTAAAGTGAACTAAATATTCTGTGAATATTTCAAGCGTCTACCTGTTGCCGTTATCAATATCTTAGCAAAAACGAGCAAAAAAAATCACGTTTGTTGTATGGGAGCCCCCTTAAATAGTTGTTATAATTTAATTATTTATTTTTAAAGTGAACTAAATATTCTGTGAATATTTCAAGCGTCTACCTGTTGCCGTTATCAATATCTTAGCAAAAACGAGCAAAAAAAATCACGTTTGTTGTATGGGAGCCCCCTTAAATAGTTGTTATAATTTAATTATTTATTTTTAAAGTGAACTAAATATTCTGTGAATATTTCAAGCGTCTACCTGTTGCCGTTATCAATATCTTAGCAAAAACGAGCAAAAAAAATCACGTTTGTTGTATGGGAGCCCCCCTTAAATAGTTGTTATAATTTAATTATTTATTTTTAAAGTGAACTAAATATTCTGTGAATATTTCAAGCGTCTACCTGTTGCCGTTATCAATATCTTAGCAAAAACGAGCAAAAAAAATCACGTTTGTTGTATGGGAGCCCCCTTAAATAGTTGTTATAATTTAATTATTTATTTTTAAAGTGAACTAAATATTCTGTGAATATTTCAAGCGTCTACCTGTTGCCGTTATCAATATCTTAGCAAAAACGAGCAAAAAAAATCACGTTTGTTGTATGGGAGCCCCCTTAAATAGTTGTTATAATTTAATTATTTATTTTTAAAGTGAACTAAATATTCTGTGAATATTTCAAGCGTCTACCTGTTGCCGTTATCAATATCTTAGCAAAAACGAGCAAAAAAAATCACGTTTGTTGTATGGGAGCCCCCTTAAATAGTTGTTATAATTTAATTATTTATTTTTAAAGTGAACTAAATATTCTGTGAATATTTCAAGCGTCTACCTGTTGCCGTTATCAATATCTTAGCAAAAACGAGCAAAAAAAATCACGTTTGTTGTATGGGAGCCCCCCTTAAATAGTTGTTATAATTTAATTATTTATTTTTAAAGTGAACTAAATATTCTGTGAATATTTCAAGCGTCTACCTGTTGCCGTTATCAATATCTTAGCAAAAACGAGCAAAAAAAATCACGTTTGTTGTATGGGAGCCCCCTTAAATAGTTGTTATAATTTAATTATTTATTTTTAAAGTGAACTAAATATTCTGTGAATATTTCAAGCGTCTACCTGTTGCCGTTATCAATATCTTAGCAAAAACGAGCAAAAAAAATCACGTTTGTTGTATGGGAGCCCCCTTAAATAGTTGTTATAATTTAATTATTTATTTTTAAAGTGAACTAAATATTCTGTGAATATTTCAAGCGTCTACCTGTTGCCGTTATCAATATCTTAGCAAAAACGAGCAAAAAAAATCACGTTTGTTGTATGGGAGCCCCCCTTAAATAGTTGTTATAATTTAATTATTTATTTTTAAAGTGAACTAAATATTCTGGGAATATTTCAAGCGTCTACCTGTTGCCGTTATCAATATCTTAGCAAAAACGAGCAAAAAAAATCACGTTTGTTGTATGGGAGCCCCCCTTAAATAGTTGTTATAATTTAATTATTTATTTTTAAAGTGAACTAAATATTCTGTGAATATTTCAAGCGTCTACCTGTTGCCGTTATCAATATCTTAGCAAAAACGAGCAAAAAAAATCACGTTTGTTGTATGGGAGCCCCCCTTAAATAGTTGTTATAATTTAATTATTTATTTTTAAAGTGAACTAAATATTCTGTGAATATTTCAAGCGTCTACCTGTTGCCGTTATCAATATCTTAGCAAAAACGAGCAAAAAAAATCACGTTTGTTGTATGGGAGCCCCCCTTAAATAGTTGTTATAATTTAATTATTTATTTTTAAAGTGAACTAAATATTCTGTGAATATTTCAAGCGTCTACCTGTTGCCGTTATCAATATCTTAGCAAAAACGAGCAAAAAAAATCACGTTTGTTGTATGGGAGCCCCCCTTAAATAGTTGTTATAATTTAATTATTTATTTTTAAAGTGAACTAAATATTCTGTGAATATTTCAAGCGTCTACCTGTTGCCGTTATCAATATCTTAGCAAAAACGAGCAAAAAAAATCACGTTTGTTGTATGGGAGCCCCCCTTAAATAGTTGTTATAATTTAATTATTTATTTTTAAAGTGAACTAAATATTCTGTGAATATTTCAAGCGTCTACCTGTTGCCGTTATCAATATCTTAGCAAAAACGAGCAAAAAAAATCACGTTTGTTGTATGGGAGCCCCCCTTAAATAGTTGTTATAATTTAATTATTTATTTTTAAAGTGAACTAAATATTCTGTGAATATTTCAAGCGTCTACCTGTTGCCGTTATCAATATCTTAGCAAAAACGAGCAAAAAAAATCACGTTTGTTGTATGGGAGCCCCCTTAAATAGTTGTTATAATTTAATTATTTATTTTTAAAGTGAACTAAATATTCTGTGAATATTTCAAGCGTCTACCTGTTGCCGTTATCAATATCTTAGCAAAAACGAGCAAAAAAAATCACGTTTGTTGTATGGGAGCCCCCTTAAATAGTTGTTATAATTTAATTATTTATTTTTAAAGTGAACTAAATATTCTGTGAATATTTCAAGCGTCTACCTGTTGCCGTTATCAATATCTTAGCAAAAACGAGCAAAAAAAATCACGTTTGTTGTATGGGAGCCCCCTTAAATAGTTGTTATAATTTAATTATTTATTTTTAAAGTGAACTAAATATTCTGTGAATATTTCAAGCGTCTACCTGTTGCCGTTATCAATATCTTAGCAAAAACGAGCAAAAAAAATCACGTTTGTTGTATGGGAGCCCCCCTTAAATAGTTGTTATAATTTAATTATTTATTTTTAAAGTGAACTAAATATTCTGTGAATATTTCAAGCGTCTACCTGTTGCCGTTATCAATATCTTAGCAAAAACGAGCAAAAAAAATCACGTTTGTTGTATGGGAGCCCCCTTAAATAGTTGTTATAATTTAATTATTTATTTTTAAAGTGAACTAAATATTCTGTGAATATTTCAAGCGTCTACCTGTTGCCGTTATCAATATCTTAGCAAAAACGAGCAAAAAAAATCACGTTTGTTGTATGGGAGCCCCCTTAAATAGTTGTTATAATTTAATTATTTATTTTTAAAGTGAACTAAATATTCTGTGAATATTTCAAGCGTCTACCTGTTGCCGTTATCAATATCTTAGCAAAAACGAGCAAAAAAAATCACGTTTGTTGTATGGGAGCCCCCTTAAATAGTTGTTATAATTTAATTATTTATTTTTAAAGTGAACTAAATATTCTGTGAATATTTCAAGCGTCTACCTGTTGCCGTTATCAATATCTTAGCAAAAACGAGCAAAAAAAATCACGTTTGTTGTATGGGAGCCCCCCTTAAATAGTTGTTATAATTTAATTATTTATTTTTAAAGTGAACTAAATATTCTGTGAATATTTCAAGCGTCTACCTGTTGCCGTTATCAATATCTTAGCAAAAACGAGCAAAAAAAATCACGTTTGTTGTATGGGAGCCCCCCTTAAATAGTTGTTATAATTTAATTATTTATTTTTAAAGTGAACTAAATATTCTGTGAATATTTCAAGCGTCTACCTGTTGCCGTTATCAATATCTTAGCAAAAACGAGCAAAAAAAATCACGTTTGTTGTATGGGAGCCCCCTTAAATAGTTGTTATAATTTAATTATTTATTTTTAAAGTGAACTAAATATTCTGTAAATATTTCAAGCGTCTACCTGTTGCCGTTATCAATATCTTAGCAAAAACGAGCAAAAAAAATCACGTTTGTTGTATGGGAGCCCCCTTAAATAGTTGTTATAATTTAATTATTTATTTTTAAAGTGAACTAAATATTCTGTGAATATTTCAAGCGTCTACCTGTTGCCGTTATCAATATCTTAGCAAAAACGAGCAAAAAAAATCACGTTTGTTGTATGGGAGCCCCCCTTAAATAGTTGTTATAATTTAATTATTTATTTTTAAAGTGAACTAAATATTCTGTGAATATTTCAAGCGTCTACCTGTTGCCGTTATCAATATCTTAGCAAAAACGAGCAAAAAAAAATCACGTTTGTTGTATGGGAGCCCCCCTTAAATAGTTGTTATAATTTAATTATTTATTTTTAAAGTGAACTAAATATTCTGTGAATATTTCAAGCGTCTACCTGTTGCCGTTATCAATATCTTAGCAAAAACGAGCAAAAAAAAATCACGTTTGTTGTATGGGAGCCCCCTTAAATAGTTGTTATAATTTAATTATTTATTTTTAAAGTGAACTAAATATTCTGTGAATATTTCAAGCGTCTACCTGTTGCCGTTATCAATATCTTAGCAAAAACGAGCAAAAAAAATCACGTTTGTTGTATGGGAGCCCCCTTAAATAGTTGTTATAATTTAATTATTTATTTTTAAAGTGAACTAAATATTCTGTGAATATTTCAAGCGTCTACCTGTTGCCGTTATCAATATCTTAGCAAAAACGAGCAAAAAAAATCACGTTTGTTGTATGGGAGCCCCCTTAAATAGTTGTTATAATTTAATTATTTATTTTTAAAGTGAACTAAATATTCTGTGAATATTTCAAGCGTCTACCTGTTGCCGTTATCAATATCTTAGCAAAAACGAGCAAAAAAAATCACGTTTGTTGTATGGGAGCCCCCTTAAATAGTTGTTATAATTTAATTATTTATTTTTAAAGTGAACTAAATATTCTGGGAATATTTCAAGCGTCTACCTGTTGCCGTTATCAATATCTTAGCAAAAACGAGCAAAAAAAATCACGTTTGTTGTATGGGAGCCCCCCTTAAATAGTTGTTATAATTTAATTATTTATTTTTAAAGTGAACTAAATATTCTGGGAATATTTCAAGCGTCTACCTGTTGCCGTTATCAATATCTTAGCAAAAACGAGCAAAAAAAATCACGTTTGTTGTATGGGAGCCCCCCTTAAATAGTTGTTATAATTTAATTACTTATTTTTAAAGTGAACTAAATATTCTGTGAATATTTCAAGCGTCTACCTGTTGCCGTTATCAATATCTTAGCAAAAACGAGCAAAAAAAATCACGTTTGTTGTATGGGAGCCCCCCTTAAATAGTTGTTATAATTTAATTATTTATTTTTAAAGTGAACTAAATATTCTGTGAATATTTCAAGCGTCTACCTGTTGCCGTTATCAATATCTTAGCAAAAAACGAGCAAAAAAAATCACGTTTGTTGTATGGGAGCCCCCCTTAAATAGTTGTTATAATTTAATTATTTATTTTTAAAGTGAACTAAATATTCTGTGAATATTTCAAGCGTCTACCTGTTGCCGTTATCAATATCTTAGCAAAAACGAGCAAAAAAAATCACGTTTGTTGTATGGGAGCCCCCCTTAAATAGTTGTTATAATTTAATTATTTATTTTTAAAGTGAACTAAATATTCTGTGAATATTTCAAGCGTCTACCTGTTGCCGTTATCAATATCTTAGCAAAAACGAGCAAAAAAAATCACGTTTGTTGTATGGGAGCCCCCCTTAAATAGTTGTTATAATTTAATTATTTATTTTTAAAGTGAACTAAATATTCTGTGAATATTTCAAGCGTCTACCTGTTGCCGTTATCAATATCTTAGCAAAAACGAGCAAAAAAAATCACGTTTGTTGTATGGGAGCCCCCTTAAATAGTTGTTATAATTTAATTATTTATTTTTAAAGTGAACTAAATATTCTGTGAATATTTCAAGCGTCTACCTGTTGCCGTTATCAATATCTTAGCAAAAACGAGCAAAAAAAATCACGTTTGTTGTATGGGAGCCCCCCTTAAATAGTTGTTATAATTTAATTATTTATTTTTAAAGTGAACTAAATATTCTGTGAATATTTCAAGCGTCTACCTGTTGCCGTTATCAATATCTTAGCAAAAACGAGCAAAAAAAAATCACGTTTGTTGTATGGGAGCCCCCCTTAAATAGTTGTTATAATTTAATTATTTATTTTTAAAGTGAACTAAATATTCTGTGAATATTTCAAGCGTCTACCTGTTGCCGTTATCAATATCTTAGCAAAAACGAGCAAAAAAAATCACGTTTGTTGTATGGGAGCCCCCCTTAAATAGTTGTTATAATTTAATTATTTATTTTTAAAGTGAACTAAATATTCTGTGAATATTTCAAGCGTCTACCTGTTGCCGTTATCAATATCTTAGCAAAAACGAGCAAAAAAAATCACGTTTGTTGTATGGGAGCCCCCCTTAAATAGTTGTTATAATTTAATTATTTATTTTTAAAGTGAACTAAATATTCTGTGAATATTTCAAGCGTCTACCTGTTGCCGTTATCAATATCTTAGCAAAAACGAGCAAAAAAAATCACGTTTGTTGTATGGGAGCCCCCTTAAATAGTTGTTATAATTTAATTATTTATTTTTAAAGTGAACTAAATATTCTGTGAATATTTCAAGCGTCTACCTGTTGCCGTTATCAATATCTTAGCAAAAACGAGCAAAAAAAATCACGTTTGTTGTATGGGAGCCCCCTTAAATAGTTGTTATAATTTAATTATTTATTTTTAAAGTGAACTAAATATTCTGTGAATATTTCAAGCGTCTACCTGTTGCCGTTATCAATATCTTAGCAAAAACGAGCAAAAAAAATCACGTTTGTTGTATGGGAGCCCCCTTAAATAGTTGTTATAATTTAATTATTTATTTTTAAAGTGAACTAAATATTCTGTGAATATTTCAAGCGTCTACCTGTTGCCGTTATCAATATCTTAGCAAAAACGAGCAAAAAAAATCACGTTTGTTGTATGGGAGCCCCCTTAAATAGTTGTTATAATTTAATTATTTATTTTTAAAGTGAACTAAATATTCTGTGAATATTTCAAGCGTCTACCTGTTGCCGTTATCAATATCTTAGCAAAAACGAGCAAAAAAAATCACGTTTGTTGTATGGGAGCCCCCCTTAAATAGTTGTTATAATTTAATTATTTATTTTTAAAGTGAACTAAATATTCTGTGAATATTTCAAGCGTCTACCTGTTGCCGTTATCAATATCTTAGCAAAAACGAGCAAAAAAAATCACGTTTGTTGTATGGGAGCCCCCTTAAATAGTTGTTATAATTTAATTATTTATTTTTAAAGTGAACTAAATATTCTGTGAATATTTCAAGCGTCTACCTGTTGCCGTTATCAATATCTTAGCAAAAACGAGCAAAAAAAATCACGTTTGTTGTATGGGAGCCCCCTTAAATAGTTGTTATAATTTAATTATTTATTTTTAAAGTGAACTAAATATTCTGTGAATATTTCAAGCGTCTACCTGTTGCCGTTATCAATATCTTAGCAAAAACGAGCAAAAAAAATCACGTTTGTTGTATGGGAGCCCCCTTAAATAGTTGTTATAATTTAATTATTTATTTTTAAAGTGAACTAAATATTCTGTGAATATTTCAAGCGTCTACCTGTTGCCGTTATCAATATCTTAGCAAAAACGAGCAAAAAAAATCACGTTTGTTGTATGGGAGCCCCCCTTAAATAGTTGTTATAATTTAATTATTTATTTTTAAAGTGAACTAAATATTCTGTGAATATTTCAAGCGTCTACCTGTTGCCGTTATCAATATCTTAGCAAAAACGAGCAAAAAAAATCACGTTTGTTGTATGGGAGCCCCCTTAAATAGTTGTTATAATTTAATTATTTATTTTTAAAGTGAACTAAATATTCTGTGAATATTTCAAGCGTCTACCTGTTGCCGTTATCAATATCTTAGCAAAAACGAGCAAAAAAAATCACGTTTGTTGTATGGGAGCCCCCTTAAATAGTTGTTATAATTTAATTATTTATTTTTAAAGTGAACTAAATATTCTGTGAATATTTCAAGCGTCTACCTGTTGCCGTTATCAATATCTTAGCAAAAACGAGCAAAAAAAATCACGTTTGTTGTATGGGAGCCCCCTTAAATAGTTGTTATAATTTAATTATTTATTTTTAAAGTGAACTAAATATTCTGTGAATATTTCAAGCGTCTACCTGTTGCCGTTATCAATATCTTAGCAAAAACGAGCAAAAAAAATCACGTTTGTTGTATGGGAGCCCCCCTTAAATAGTTGTTATAATTTAATTATTTATTTTTAAAGTGAACTAAATATTCTGTGAATATTTCAAGCGTCTACCTGTTGCCGTTATCAATATCTTAGCAAAAACGAGCAAAAAAAATCACGTTTGTTGTATGGGAGCCCCCCTTAAATAGTTGTTATAATTTAATTATTTATTTTTAAAGTGAACTAAATATTCTGTGAATATTTCAAGCGTCTACCTGTTGCCGTTATCAATATCTTAGCAAAAACGAGCAAAAAAAATCACGTTTGTTGTATGGGAGCCCCCTTAAATAGTTGTTATAATTTAATTATTTATTTTTAAAGTGAACTAAATATTCTGTGAATATTTCAAGCGTCTACCTGTTGCCGTTATCAATATCTTAGCAAAAACGAGCAAAAAAAATCACGTTTGTTGTATGGGAGCCCCCCTTAAATAGTTGTTATAATTTAATTATTTATTTTTAAAGTGAACTAAATATTCTGTGAATATTTCAAGCGTCTACCTGTTGCCGTTATCAATATCTTAGCAAAAACGAGCAAAAAAAAATCACGTTTGTTGTATGGGAGCCCCCTTAAATAGTTGTTATAATTTAATTATTTATTTTTAAAGTGAACTAAATATTCTGTGAATATTTCAAGCGTCTACCTGTTGCCGTTATCAATATCTTAGCAAAAACGAGCAAAAAAAATCACGTTTGTTGTATGGGAGCCCCCTTAAATAGTTGTTATAATTTAATTATTTATTTTTAAAGTGAACTAAATATTCTGTGAATATTTCAAGCGTCTACCTGTTGCCGTTATCAATATCTTAGCAAAAACGAGCAAAAAAAATCACGTTTGTTGTATGGGAGCCCCCTTAAATAGTTGTTATAATTTAATTATTTATTTTTAAAGTGAACTAAATATTCTGTGAATATTTCAAGCGTCTACCTGTTGCCGTTATCAATATCTTAGCAAAAACGAGCAAAAAAAATCACGTTTGTTGTATGGGAGCCCCCTTAAATAGTTGTTATAATTTAATTATTTATTTTTAAAGTGAACTAAATATTCTGGGAATATTTCAAGCGTCTACCTGTTGCCGTTATCAATATCTTAGCAAAAACGAGCAAAAAAAATCACGTTTGTTGTATGGGAGCCCCCTTAAATAGTTGTTATAATTTAATTATTTATTTTTAAAGTGAACTAAATATTCTGTGAATATTTCAAGCGTCTACCTGTTGCCGTTATCAATATCTTAGCAAAAACGAGCAAAAAAAATCACGTTTGTTGTATGGGAGCCCCCTTAAATAGTTGTTATAATTTAATTATTTATTTTTAAAGTGAACTAAATATTCTGTGAATATTTCAAGCGTCTACCTGTTGCCGTTATCAATATCTTAGCAAAAACGAGCAAAAAAAATCACGTTTGTTGTATGGGAGCCCCCTTAAATAGTTGTTATAATTTAATTATTTATTTTTAAAGTGAACTAAATATTCTGTGAATATTTCAAGCGTCTACCTGTTGCCGTTATCAATATCTTAGCAAAAACGAGCAAAAAAAATCACGTTTGTTGTATGGGAGCCCCCTTAAATAGTTGTTATAATTTAATTATTTATTTTTAAAGTGAACTAAATATTCTGTGAATATTTCAAGCGTCTACCTGTTGCCGTTATCAATATCTTAGCAAAAACGAGCAAAAAAAATCACGTTTGTTGTATGGGAGCCCCCTTAAATAGTTGTTATAATTTAATTATTTATTTTTAAAGTGAACTAAATATTCTGGGAATATTTCAAGCGTCTACCTGTTGCCGTTATCAATATCTTAGCAAAAACGAGCAAAAAAAATCACGTTTGTTGTATGGGAGCCCCCTTAAATAGTTGTTATAATTTAATTATTTATTTTTAAAGTGAACTAAATATTCTGGGAATATTTCAAGCGTCTACCTGTTGCCGTTATCAATATCTTAGCAAAAACGAGCAAAAAAAATCACGTTTGTTGTATGGGAGCCCCCTTAAATAGTTGTTATAATTTAATTATTTATTTTTAAAGTGAACTAAATATTCTGTGAATATTTCAAGCGTCTACCTGTTGCCGTTATCAATATCTTAGCAAAAACGAGCAAAAAAAATCACGTTTGTTGTATGGGAGCCCCCTTAAATAGTTGTTATAATTTAATTATTTATTTTTAAAGTGAACTAAATATTCTGTGAATATTTCAAGCGTCTACCTGTTGCCGTTATCAATATCTTAGCAAAAACGAGCAAAAAAAATCATGTTTGTTGTATGGGAGCCCCCCTTAAATAGTTGTTATAATTTAATTATTTATTTTTAAAGTGAACTAAATATTCTGTGAATATTTCAAGCGTCTACCTGTTGCCGTTATCAATATCTTAGCAAAAACGAGCAAAAAAAATCACGTTTGTTGTATGGGAGCCCCCCTTAAATAGTTGTTATAATTTAATTATTTATTTTTAAAGTGAACTAAATATTCTGTGAATATTTCAAGCGTCTACCTGTTGCCGTTATCAATATCTTAGCAAAAACGAGCAAAAAAAATCACGTTTGTTGTATGGGAGCCCCCTTAAATAGTTGTTATAATTTAATTATTTATTTTTAAAGTGAACTAAATATTCTGTGAATATTTCAAGCGTCTACCTGTTGCCGTTATCAATATCTTAGCAAAAACGAGCAAAAAAAATCACGTTTGTTGTATGGGAGCCCCCCTTAAATAGTTGTTATAATTTAATTATTTATTTTTAAAGTGAACTAAATATTCTGTGAATATTTCAAGCGTCTACCTGTTGCCGTTATCAATATCTTAGCAAAAACGAGCAAAAAAAATCACGTTTGTTGTATGGGAGCCCCCTTAAATAGTTGTTATAATTTAATTATTTATTTTTAAAGTGAACTAAATATTCTGTGAATATTTCAAGCGTCTACCTGTTGCCGTTATCAATATCTTAGCAAAAACGAGCAAAAAAAATCACGTTTGTTGTATGGGAGCCCCCTTAAATAGTTGTTATAATTTAATTATTTATTTTTAAAGTGAACTAAATATTCTGTGAATATTTCAAGCGTCTACCTGTTGCCGTTATCAATATCTTAGCAAAAACGAGCAAAAAAAATCACGTTTGTTGTATGGGAGCCCCCTTAAATAGTTGTTATAATTTAATTATTTATTTTTAAAGTGAACTAAATATTCTGTGAATATTTCAAGCGTCTACCTGTTGCCGTTATCAATATCTTAGCAAAAACGAGCAAAAAAAATCACGTTTGTTGTATGGGAGCCCCCTTAAATATTTAATTTATTATGTTTTTAGTATCTGTTGTTTTAGCGGCAACATAAATACAACATCTGTGAAAATGTTCATGAGATACAGTCTGGTGACAGATTGATTGATTGGTTGATTGAAAATTCTTTATTGCACAAAATACATAAAGCTGTACACAGGCGAACTTAATGCTAGCAAGCATTCTCTTCCAGTTAACCTTTGCGTAGTGTTGAAAAAAGATTTTTGTATGTAGTGCATGACATAATGTAGCAGGAAAACATTTATAATAAAAAATCAGATAGACAGACAGACAGACATCGGAGTCTTAGTAATTTCATATTTTTTTATTATTTATTTCATATTTACTTATTTCAAACCACAGGGACATAAAGAGTTGTTTACTACTTCCCTTACTAGTACAGTATTTACTAGTTACATAGTTATTGAGTACGAAACCCTAAAAATGGTGATTTGGACGTTCTACAAATAAATTATAGTAGGTACATAGTTTTTGCAGTCCATACCAAAACCATTCATAATTATGTCTTGGATCCTATTTATACTATTGGATACTAGGTATACTACACCGTTAGGGAATGCAATCCCGATCTCGTGTAATTTTTCGGGTTCAATCCCGACGCATCATATGACGAGATTGACGGGATTGGGCGGCAGTGGTCAGCGACGCTACACACGTCCACTCGGGGCGCAAGCGGCGCGCTGACTGACGGCCGTGAGCGGCAGGAACGCCAAACAGCGTTACAAAACTATTCCGACTATTTCCGAATATTAGCGACAGGTGACGATAATTATTTAGTTGGTAAGATTAAAGAATAAAGATTTTTATTTTCTTTCGGGTAATATGTTATTTTAGTTAACCTCACTATCACAAACAAGCAGTTATTAGCTTTTTCAGTCATCCGAATTTAACATTTTTTTTAAACTAGACGGGTTCCCGAAAATTCCGGGATCCCGCGAGATTTATATTTCTAATCCCGTGGGATCTCGAATTTGCAATCTCGAGTCGGGATTGCATTCCCTATACACCGTAGAATAGATAGACAAGTAAAGCTACAAGCACTAATTAGGTTTAAAGTTAGCCATATCAGTTTATTCAGTACCAGACAGAAAGGGCGGACAAGTGAAACGATTGCTGGTTGGCTAACACTGATTTGTTGTACGATGCATGAGTGGTGGCACAGGCACGCACACATACATTACAATTTTCTATTATTCAGTACCCATGTATAAATATAAGTAGGTATTACCCGTGCGCGATAAGTTGGGACCTGAGCGCGGTGACGTCATATTGGCGTGTTTGTACCGCCCGCAAAAAAGCGAACATAACAAGCAGAACAAAAAAGCAACATAACTTCGTCTTTGTTTTTTTAACCAAATGTATTATGTTACTCAGGGAGGACGCTGCTTTTTATCTAATCTTTTTTACACTATTTGAATAAAATAAAAATACAATGTTTAAGTTTATACATTTATTTTATCTATTATTTACATTATCTCATCTTCTAACTATAACAATAACTTCAGAACTATAACAACAAAACAATGACACAAACTATAACAACAAAAACTACAACAACAAAACAATAACACAAACGAAAACTAAAAGAATTCCAGAGCGCGTCGTTACGTGACGTAGACCAGTACGACTAAAAACCCTAGTAAAAAATAGTGATGCGAACGGTACAATACGGGCGCCATCGGGGAAGTGCAGGGGAAGCGGTCAGGGAGTCGCATTCCTAGCAGGTCCCAAGTTATCGCGCACGAGTAATACCTAGATAATGCTTCGCTTTGAGAGAACCATGTTCACAAGCTTAACCCAGTGCTTGTAAAATTCCATCTGTTCAAAGGATTATCCGGATCGCTCCAGCTTATGTTATTACAGGCGTTGGAAACTCGTGGTAATCGTAAGCACATTCTTCTTGTTTTTAAATTGGCGTTGTTGAGAAGAAACATCAAATCGCTAATTATAGATAAAGAGAGATCTTTGTGACAGTTCTTTGAATTAATGAATGGAAATTCTTTTTTAAACCTTACAAGTTAGACACAGCAGTTAAAAAGAAATAAAAAAAAACAAATAAATGTAAGCGTAAGTTCGGTCTTTTCGCTTATAACAAAGCGATATGATTATGTCTCGACAGATATAGAGCCCGCGGAATGCTTTAACTCAGAATGGCATGAAGCAAAACAAAAGCTTTTGGAGTTAGAGGCTGGAACGATAAGCCCAAGATAGGCCTGGCTGAATAAATTAACTGGACCAATCCAAGTACCACTGACAGCTGTAGCGTCCCAAGTGATGGTTATCATGATTATGTAAACCGTAGAGTGTGATAGTTTTCCCAGGTCTTGTTCAGAACGAAATACTGGCAAATTTTACGTCGGGGCAATAATTTACTCTCCCAATTTAATTGCTACCAAAAAAGACTGGAAAAATACAGACCGCTACTTTTAAGTGATGAGTCAATTTAATTTCAGCTTTAGGAGGGTGAAAATTTTAGTTTTTTATGTAGTAGGTTTTTACAATATTTTAGTATTTTTATTTATAGTGTTATCCGAACACATGCGGAAAATTCCAAGGTTTTTAAAATCATCTCAAAAATTTCAAGCCTAGACGGGACATGAACCCGCGACCTTCCTCTTGATACGAGGACGCACTACCATCTGTGCAACCAGGCAATGCACGTCTAGGTCGAAATTAGTGAGATGATTCAGAATTACGACTAAAGCGCCGTTAGCTCCATCTACAGGAATACTTATATAGTTCTTTGTACCTGCTCAATGCCAAACGTTGCAGTTCAGTACATTGACCAGAGATGTCGCGTTGCTTATTTCAAATAGTATTTTAGTTATAGTGTTATCCGAACACATGCGGAAAATTCCAAGATTTTGAATTCCGGGTTCAAGTCCCGTCTAGGCTTGAAATTTTTGAGATGATTTTAAAAATCTTGGAATATTTTAGTACCTATGTATATGAGCCTTTATCTATTGGAAACGTTGATGAATTACATTATTCCTTTTTCGCATAAAAAGAAGCACTAATTGTCTAATTTTTTTCTCATTTCAGATGTCCTAATATGGGTTGGTCATGCGTCGTGGCACGCGCTGGGGCCTTTTTCCTAATGCTCACTGGAGTATCTGCACTTACATCCGACATGTAAGTTTATTATTGTTATCCATACTTATTATTATAAATTCGAAAGTAAGTATGTCTTTCTGTCTGTCTGTTTGTTACGTTTTCACGACTTCACGGCTTGACCGATTTCGATGAAATTTGGTAAATAGATAGACCTGGATTGCGACATAGGCTAATTTTTACCCGTCTGCACTGGAGGGTAATTTTTTTATTGACAAACCTCTCAGGCGATTCCACGGATGGTAGCTATTTACTTACATAGAAAATTATCATTGCGTGGTATGGGCTAAGTAAACCTACGACTAAGTTTAGATTTCAAAGTCCTTATATTGCATGAGTTTTCCGCTCTTTTTGAATGCCGAAATAATATGATATGTATTTTAAAAACTTACTTTAGTTAGACCATCTCAAGTTAAGACCGAGACCAAATGTTACGTAGAGAAGACAATTCTTTCTAAACAATTTACAAGAATTTAATCAAAAGATGCATGTACAGCACGTTCTCCGTATCCTTTATCTACCAGTTCGTGACAGCTAGGAAGGAAAGAAACACCATTAACACTTTTTTCCAAGTCTTGCACATTGCAGAATTTTGATTAGTGGACAGGGCAGGCTGACTCCATAGTTTTGTTGAGCAGGCGACGAAGCGCAAGTAACGCGCAGCTTGCCAGTAGTACGCGGCGAACCGTGAACTACCCTCGCAGCTTATAGTACCTACCTACTATCAGGGTCGTAACCGAGAGTTATGAGGAAAGAAGATATAGTACTGAAAATAGATTCGATCTGAGCTATAATAGTCCAGCCATGTCGGAAGCCTTTGGATATCTATAAAACACAACATCAGAGTTAGGCACTAGCTCATAGGAACGAAGTTCAGGGAAAACATTCTTAGAAAATTATTTTATAAAATCTTATCGAGACCCTGGATCCATGGGGTACTAGGGCCCATCGCGTTTTCAAAATTATGTCTGGTCAAAGCGACGTGTGCTCCGAGAGCTGACACTTTTCCCCTGGTCTACCAGAAGAAAAAGCATAAAAAACCATGTGTGCCAGTCGGCGCAAAAAATTCGCAAAACTTCGCGTGCAAAAAACAAAAAAAAAATCCGCGCTGCGTTTGGACTAAGATTTCTCAATTTTTTTCTATGAATACTGTATTAAAATATTATTGTACTAAAAACTAGATAAAATAGGCTTTTTGAAATATAACTTCAATAAATTGTAATAAAAATCACGGGTTTTTAATCACACAAAAGTTTTATGATTTTGTTTTCGAATTTCAGATTAAAATGCTTATTATTTAGAAAATATAACAGTTACACATGTAAATGTGATTTGATTTTATAGCTTAATATATTATTTATACGGTTTAATAAAAAAAATGTATTCTATTATGCAAAAATAGTAAACTACAGGTTAAATAAAGAGACTGTGACTCCGTCGGACGGAACCCGCGCGTAAACGCGTGACCCCGCGTGACCCCTTTCGATTATCGTAGGTATGTTATTATCGCAGGAGTTGTGATTTATGGATTATTTATAATTTGAATGTCCTAGCTAAACATAGGAAAAAAATTGATAAGTATATCTTATACTACAGCCAAATAAACAGGTACCTGTCAGCGTGCCCACCGGTGGCACAAAGTTAACCAACAAAAAAAAACTATATATTTTTGTTGTATTAAATACAAATTATTCCACAAACTACACACATAAACCTATAAAACAAAAATAATTACGACGTTATAAATGCTTTATTCTTAAAAAAAAACAATAAAATTATTTTGATACAAAAAATACAAAACGCATGCATGACCTGTTTTAAAATAGGTAATTATTATAGGTCTATGGTTTATCGTAGAGATATTTTGTTTATTTATCATTATGGTTTTATTAAGCCTAATAAAACACAAAATAAGATAAAGATTAATAAATTCAACTAATTAAAATCAAAACAAGCAATTTTTTGCTTGTTTTTGCTAGATATTGATAACGACATCAGGTAGACACTTGAATTTTTTACAGAATATTTAGTAATACATATATTCACTTTAAAAAAAAATAATTAAATTAAAATTAATATTTAAGGAGGGCTCCCATACAACAAACGTGATTTTTTTGCCGTTTTTATAGATATAGGTACGGAACCCTTCGAGCGCGAGTCCGATTCGCACTTGGGCAGTTTTTTTAGTAAATCTTAACAATAATCTGTTCTTAATCATCGCAATGGCAACCATAAACATTATTAATCAACAGTCAATATCCATCAATCAATATATACTATACTCATATGGATATACCTATATATGATTTAAAGTTACGAATTGGAAATTTAGTAGCGCTTACCAGGAGTTTATTACAAAATAGCACAGAATTTCCAATTAATGACTTTTTACGAAACTTGGGGTTGTGCAGTTATTTTTATTTCTAGTGATTATACAATGCACATAACTTTTTTAAGAAAACTTGCCTTGTTTTATTTGTATACAATAAGTTTTCATAAATATATTTGGTTAAAATATTAATTTTTTAAATAGTTATCACCAAGAGTCGCGCGCGCGCGGTCTTATTTTGTAAATGGAACGTATTGCTCGTTTTTGGAGAACAAATATGGTTTGAATATCAGCCGCTCTCCCCCACAGTAAAACACTAATTATATAACAGCCAAAAGTAGTCAAAATAAATCAATCTAGCTGTAAGCTGTAACTATTATTTATTTTAGCTTCAATCTAGAGTAAATTATTTTTAACTATGATATAGTGTGACCATTAGAGCTGTGCACTCCCTGAGGTATGCGCGCGGCGAGACGGGGGGGATGTGTCGGCCGCTCCGATCTATCAGTCTGCCGTCAACGCTCACGGCGGTAGGTAGCTTTTGTACCGGACGGTCTATGTCAGACGCACACGGGATAAATATTCAAAGATGGGTCGTGCGTTATCTCGTGATATGAAATGGAAAATGAAGTTGAAACAGAATCTATGTCAGAATAACTTTCGTTAGAATATATAATTGTTTGTAAATATAAAAAATGTTCAATAAAACAAGTCCTTTGAATTATAAGTTTAGTTCTTATTTATCACCTGCATATTTATAATAAAATATAAGTATATTTAAGTTACGTTTTAATCAACTAAGTAAGTATAATATATTACAGATAGATAGCCTCCGACCATCGTCCCGCCACAAGTCTTGCCTTAGAAATGCAAACTGATATCGTAAGATATGTCCGACATGTTTTGATCTCATGTGAACTCATGCAGTTTTTTCTTTGCCTCCCACCTCGCCGCGCATACCTCAGGGAGTGCACAGCACTAATGGTCACACTATAGGATATAGGTATTAATAACCTTCTCCATTTATTTTTTAGATTGTGACACCAGAAATGGTTTTCTCGAAATCTGTTCAAAACTCTCTTGAATTTCCCATTCACCCATGAGATTACAACCTAATAAATATTTAAGGATGGCAGATGAAAATATAACTTATAACATCAATTCAGTTCTTTTAAGTTAGGGAATATGCCTAATAAACTATAAGTAATTATATTGTCGTAAAATTCCTACATACTATTACAACTTTCAAATAATTTCGAAGCAAAACTGAACTTCATGCAAATTATATTTATTTAAAATGATACCTAGACTTATATAAAGCCTCCTTACAAAATAATATTTGATCAAGCGAAGCGAGATCTCTTATGGCGGGTTTCTATATCCGTCGGTAACCGACTACGCCTCGTATCTCCTTGAAAAACTGTCAAACTAGCGGCAAACTTTTAACCGACGGATATAGGAACCCACTATAAATCAACTTGGGCAAATCGGCGTTGTATGTACTTATGTATGTTTGTCGGAGGATAACTTTCGAAGCGTTGATCCGATCATCGTGAAATTTAATACATAGGTGTTGATGTGTGTGTAGTGATGGCACAATTTTGGTGTGACTAAATGAGCTAAAAATGTGGGGGGGGGGGGGTTGTTGAGATATTGGGGTTCAAGAGGGGTAAAAAAAAGAAAATGAGGCAACTAGTCAAATAGGACGTCAGATGAAAGTTATTCATTAGTACATTTAGACTCCATTTTTATTTTTCGTAAATTCTTTATGCTTTTTGAGTTATTAGCCATAATAAAAACTAAATTTTGACAAAATTCACTGGGTACACCAGTGACACCACAGTGCTATAATTTAGTATGCGCGTAGCTTAAGTGACACAAATATAGGAAAAAGTCTGAAATCCAGATTAACTGCAATTTGTACCCCAAAAAAGAGTAACCACATAACAACCAACTAACGTTACCTGTAATTTGAATGAAACTGTAGGTCAAGCCAGTTGGTTATTTATTTCGTGACACTATTTTGATAGTCAAAGGTTACAAATAATATTTTTTTGTTTTGATCGGAGACTCGCGAGATCTCAGTTCGGGGCGAACCACTAGTTACAAACTACACTCAACTAGTACAGCGTATCTTCACTTATAATATTGTTTATTTATTTAATAATTAATATATACTTATTGTTAAGCAAGATCCTCCTTAAAGATCACAGTCAAGAGGAGACTCTTCTAACATAGGTTAATGCAACTTAAAAGAAGACCCTAGTCAACATTGTACTTTTGTTTTACGAGAGTACATTGACTAGAGAATAAATTATATTTGAGTTTGATTTTGATTAAGTTTTCATATCAAAGAACCAATTCAAATCTAGTCAAAGGCAACCTGGCAACGACCCTGCCCTCGCGAATTTTATGGTAAAATGTAAACGAGGGTTATGCTCAGCTCCATTTATCACATGTAGCCACAGTTGCCGTAATGAGCAAAGTTCAGGCAGAGCAATGAATCTTTATTTACTGTGCTGTTAATATAGTTTAAACAATAAGTAAAGTACATAATCTACTTACCTTCTTTTTATCTAGTAAAAGGTGTAGGTACCTGTACAGATATCAAAATATTTAAAAAAAATAATGGTAGAGATATTCGCAAAAGCCAAAAGATCTTTGTTACGTGATGTTTTGATTGCTAATTGAACTTCCACAGCCAACAATTTAAACATTATATCGGGGCTCAAAGCGGGCTACAATTTGCTTTATCTACCTTGTTAACCTGAAACACAACAATGAAGACCCACCAACTTCTCCAATCCCAATCAATTTTCCAGATACGAAGCCTACTCATATATCACGGTATCTTTGAATCAGGCTTCATACAATATTAACCTTATATAGCATACCAAAGTAACTCTAACAACGTGTGTTTAAATTATTAATTACTAGCTTCCGCCAGCGGCTTCGCATGCGTTGTTTGTCAACAAAAAGTAGCATATGTGTTAATCCAGGTTATAGTCCTCCTCATCGATTTCGATGACGGCGACCCTAACTATATTTAAATTTAAAGAAAATGCTAGTAAATGCATAAAAATTACAATTATTTTAATTATACTGCGTTTATATTTAAATTCTAGCGTGAGCCCTAATATGGCTTGCTAGACCAAACTTACGAGTAGTTTTAAAAATCCTATCATAGGTGTCACAATAGAGTTGGCCTGCTGCGTTTTAAGTGTAAGTATAAGAGGGCTTAGGTCTTTCTTTACGTATCTGGCGCTTTATATCGAGTGTATGGGGTCGGTTTTCTTCGAAAGTTTTAATGTTATTATAGATGGTAGAGCGCCAGGACGACCTGTGTGAAGCGAGGTCCTCCCAAATTGCAGGGTCAATATCGCAGGCATTTAGATGTCTTTTGAACACGTCCTTAAAACGCAGATGCTGACCACCGTGCTTACGCTTACCCTCTGCCATCTCAGAATAAAATACCACTTTGGGTAGACGCTGGTCATCCATGCGGAAGACGTGTCCGCACCATCTGAGCTGTCGCTGCATAAGGAGAGCTTCCATGCTGTACATACTGGACCGACGCAGGACCTCAGTATCGGCACGCGATCCTGCCACTTAATCTTAAGGATCGATCTTAGACATCTTAGATGTAATGTAATCCAGGTTATAATCAACATACATAGCAAATTTCATTGAAATCGGTTCAGCCGTTACGCCGTGAATGAGTTACAAGCAAACATCCAAACTTTCGCATTTATAATATTAGTGTGATTACATACGAGCGTAGTATCTGTGAATACTTGTCTATGTAGATACAACTAAAAATTACAAGTGGATTATAAGGCCAATGTACTCGCGTTTTAGTAGACTTTAAAAAGGCAGGTTTATGTTCAAGGTAATAAGCGCTAATGTAAAATCGATATCAACCAGGCCTACGTTTTACCCACACGCTTAATTTGCTATGATATGCGATTTAGTGCTCCAAATGTTCGGGAACCGTCTAGAATACGGATCATTAAGTACACAAACGGAACTCTGTGTTTAACGATTTTCTAAGCTAGCTTACCTAAAATGTCTGTTTCAGTTTTGCAGCGGGAAAGTCGGACAAAGAGATATTGGACAATCTTCTGAAAAACTCCCGCTATGACAAAAGACTGCTTCCACCTGTTGATGGTAAGTAGTTTGACTGTTCTCTATTTCTGAACTAACCAAATTGCATCATCATTGGAATGTTGTTTAGATAAAATAGCGGGGTTTGAGCTAATTTCTAGTAGTAGGGTTCTTTCATTAGGTCACCAAAGATTGGTATATTGCAGATCCCGAATTCTGTTGTGGTCTAACATCGCCGAACGATTCGTTGGCACATAATAAGATCGGGTTCTCATCGCTTCGGCCTCGCTCGCACAACCGTGGTGCGTTGTGTTCAATGTTTATGAAAAGAGAAATCTTTCTTGCATTTTATGTAAATCGTAGATTCCTTCAGTTTATGTTCCACTGCAACCAACTATATGCACGCCACCTAATTTACGTCTTAACACACGCAAATGTAGTCACTTATTTATACAACTCCTATGCTTTAGAATATAATAAATAACACCATTATGTATGTAAGTCATGTCACATAAACTATATAGGCAATGTGTTTAGTTCTACCCGCTATTTTTCCAAATGCACAATATTGATGTACTCTTAGCTATAAAGTAGTTCTATCACACGGCTCGATCAAGTAATCACTACCTAAATTAAAAGAAATTATAGTCAATTCGATTGATAGCCAACATCATCGTTTACCTTGATACAATGTTCGTACCTACGTTACTTAAATAATTTAAATAAAATATTCGTTGTATCATTAAAGTAATGTGTTTTGCTTTTCAATAATAATGATTATCTCTTTTCACAAACATTAAACACGAAATTCTCATCGTAACCTTTCCTCCATTCATCTTTTCGAATTGAAATCCGGATCTGCCTATTTTTTTAGTATTTACCTGTATTGCATAGTGTTGCAATTATTTTTGCTATTTTGTTTGATTTCAATCATGTCATTTGAATAAATAATAATAACTTTTAATTTACCCGATATTGTGACGCAAAAATATGAATGTGTCACCGCGTCCTTTCTGTTGGAAATATAAAAATGTATGCCCAATGTATACGCTAAAACTGGCACAAATGTATAAAGCATGAGTTGTTGTTGTATTGTGTGTTCCTTCCTTAGTGATAAGTACATTGTGATATCTTGGAAATGATCCATATCATGGCTGTATCAATTTTCAGGTGTCCTCACCGTAAATGTTAGCGTGCTACTTCTTAGCTTAGCATCTCCTGATGAATCTAGTCTTGTAAGTTTCTTTCTTTCTATTTCACTTATTGGAACAAAATTTTTTATGTAGAGTATAAATATTCATAAACGACCTAATTATTTCAGAAATACGAAGTGGAATTTCTACTTCAACAACAGTGGTACGATCCGCGGTTACGATATTCGAACCAGTCGCATTACGACTTTCTGAACGCCATCCATCACCACGAAGACATCTGGCTGCCGGACACCTACTTCATCATGCACGGCGACTTCAAGGTCAGTGCCCATTGCGACACCCTACAAAGTTCGCTATATGTTTACGGTAATATTTAATTGTATTCCTGATTATTTCCACCATGCTTTCGTCTGAAGGAGTTTGCCGAACACTCATCGGTATTTATCGAATTATATACAATGCTTCTTGAACCCAATGGACCGTATTGTATATAATACAATTTTTATAGCTGACACTGTTCTTTTACTCGCCTCATTACTTTACGCGTTTTTTAACTTTTAAAACTTTCAGTAAAACGTTTCACTTCTAAGCTGGTCCAGGGGTTCACAAGACGATTGCAATTCGCAAATATTGGGTGTAGAGTTGGCACGTTGATAGAAGTTTTCTCAGGAAGTTAGTTAGCCTACCTTGTAGATGCTTTATTGAGCCCAATACTTATTATAAGTATGTTTATGAGTAACGTAGTTGTAACTTTTCAGGATCCAATCATACCGATGCATTTCGCGTTGCGTATTTACCGTAATGGTACTATAAACTACTTGATGCGACGGCATCTCATTCTGTCCTGTCAAGGACGGCTCAACATCTTTCCATTTGATGACCCATTGTGTTCATTTGCCTTAGAAAGTAGTAAGTAAAAATTTGCATAGTCCTAACTTAGATAGTTCCTGTTTTCAAGTAGAGTTACATTTTTTATGTTTTACTGCTGTCCAGCTTATAATTTGTATTGAATATTTCCAGTTTCTTATGAACAATCAGCCATCACATACGTATGGAAGAACGATGAGGATACGCTTAGGAAGTCACCTTCGTTAACAACTCTTAATGCATATCTTATCCAGAATCAGACGATACCGTGCCCAATCAAGGCCAGTTGGAGAGGTAAACGATTATTTTACTGCCGATCACACCTAAGACATTAAAACCAACATCGCTTATTGAAGCATTTTACAAAACAGAACCGTTTTTATTTTGTGTGATCTCACAAAGGAAAAATTATGTAGATTAGAACCCGAAAATTCCTTTTATTTTATTTTAAAGCACATCCTTATACGTTGCACAAAGAGATCAATGATGATTTTAAATCGAAATTCTGATTAACTCTTTTCAGCTTGGTCTTGGTTCCTATAAAACAATTTATTTACATGTTTTATGTTTAAAGTTATTATACAGAGTAGCTCGCTTTGTAGTATTGTCTATGTGAGTTAGATAACGTGTCGTATCGATTGGCTAGCAGTAAGGCATGTTCGTTCATTAGTTTGTTGATCATGTCGTGGTCACTTAAAATCCTATAGTAACAGTTACCTTGAGTAGTCGAAGCAATAGTGTTTGCTAGCATTAAAAACGTACAAACTCACTCATTAGAGAACTCGCAAAAGTTAGAATGATAACATAATTGTAGAATGTAAGAATTTATTAACGTCTTTGCAAGCAGCTGAGGGTAATTCACTTTACGAGGAAGATGAAGAGCTGACATGTAATCTTTGCCAGAGACGCTTTGAGGAGCAAGGTACTTAGAGCACCGGACGAGCACCGAACCGTCCGGTGTCGACGTAATTGATATATTTTCCGCTTATGTGTGAGTAAATGCGTCATTGTGTTATAAACATTAAGATGTTTGGTGCGAAAAAGTCAGTCGCTGAAAAGGTATTTCCGGTCCGCAGAAGATCCACGTTCACGAACCATGCCCATGTTTTCTGCAGATAAAACTGTCATCTTTTCATCTTTAGCATGCATGAGATTATATGTAAGCACGTGTGAATAGTACCTTATGTTCTTGTTATGATGAACTTCATGTGCTACGTTTATGTTCATGAACACTATGACACAACACGCAATACTCATACATATAAGATGTAGCTAGTTATTTAGAAGATCTTGTTTTTGCTGCTATGACTTTAAATAATTAAGACAAGGCCTCTGAATGGAGTTACTTGGAATTTTATATCCACGCATTCACATCAAAGGAATCCAATTTTTTTTTTTATTTTAACCGTGATAATACATTATTTTACACAATACTATTACGTTCTAGGGTGTTCAAATTATACTTAACGATTCCCTTCACAGGTAACTACAGCTGTTTAAAGGTCGACTTAATATTTACTAGAGATCGAGCCTTCTACTTTACCACTGTATTTATCCCTGGGATTATTCTGGTGACTTCATCGTTCATCACATTTTGGCTGGAATGGAATGCAGTGCCAGCCCGTTCCATGATAGGTAAAACATGACTGGAATCGGTCTCGGTCTTGCGTATAAGCTCTTTTTTCTCTCTTCTCTCCGTAGATATGGCTGGCGCTCTCAAAATAAACACGCTAATAATTTTTGCAGGTTTCGCTTGAATGGCATTGCATCGATAGTTATGTAAACAACAGATTAATGTCTAATCTACCCTACAAGTATCACTGTAACAACAGCAGTATAATTTTATTTATTTTTAGATATGCTTGATTTTTAGGTAATTACAGCTGCCTTAAAGTGGATCTCATCTTCACGCGGGATAGATCATTTTACTTCACAACAGTTTTCATTCCGGGGATCATTTTGGTGACGTCATCGTTCATTACTTTTTGGCTGGAATGGAATGCAGTGCCTGCTAGAGTAATGATAGGTTGGTTTTATTATTTTGTTTGCTAAGTGCCTCGAACAATTAATGTGGGTTTGTTTTCAATTAACATTTATTAGTTAAGCCAAAATTTCTAATAGGGATAAATTGGCTAATTAATGTGAGTATTTACTAGTTGGATGTTATTTTTTGTTGAGCGCTTAATTTGTATTCTTACTCGTAGAATTTTACAGTAGGTCAGTATTATGTTAGCGCATGAAAATCTCTCTAGACACTGCGCTTATTTTCGAACTCCGCTTGAATCAATTGATTATATTCTAAATTCATTTTAATAACACCAATCTTTTTTGAACCATAAACGTTATATGAGTAAGTTCCAAAATCGATTATAATAACATTTACATTTTTGGGTGCAGGTGTGACAACAATGTTGAATTTTTTCACAACATCGAATGGGTTTCGCTCCACCCTGCCTGTGGTGTCGAACCTTACAGCTATGAACGTGTGGGACGGGGTGTGTATGTGCTTCATCTACGCATCGCTGCTCGAGTTCGTATGCGTGAACTATGTGGGCAGAAAACGACCTTTACACAATGTTGTCTACAGACCTGGGGAGAACCCGGTCACTCAGGTGAATATATTTTTAATAATATTCATGGCGCTTTGTGTTTTTATTCGTGGTATGGTAAGCTCGCGGAAGAATACGCACGAGAGACTTTTGGTGCTCTTTACTTTTAGAACTTTTCGAGTTCGAAGATGAATCGAGTTCTAGCTCTTGCATGTCACAATGGATGGAATCTTCAAATATATAAATTAAAGCCACGTCCAACCAAATAGATTTGTGTGGTGTTGTGTGATCAATGTCGTCTGTAGCGCCGCATTTTATCATCGCACTTTACAGACAAACTATACATTTTATTATATATCTTGTATATACCCATTGTTCCTAAATACTAAATTGCAAACAAACAATATATATTCTAGATGTGATCTTTAAAGAAATCCCTGAAACAAATATTTTACAAATCATCCTTATGTCTCGGGCCTGAAATATGCAATGCATTCACGAAGGATTTCACATCTATATGTCCAACCGAACTTACACTATCTGCTGCTCTATACATGTTAAGTTTACGACTCCTTCGTGGATACAAACTTTTTTATCTCTTCCTACTCTTTGCAATGTTTTCTTTTAATTTATACTTAAACAACATGACATCTGCCTATTCCGAGCCTACTGTACTAGTTTCTACACGAGCAGCCTGTGGGTTAATTATACGCAAAAACAGTACAGCGCCCTACGCGTACAATACAACAACGCGTTCAGGGTGCTGGTTGGGCTGCCCCGGTTCTGCAGCGCGTCGGGGATGTTCGCCGAGGCGCGAGTGGACTGTTTCTACAGCACCATGCGCAAGCGGTGCACATCCCTGGGGCGCAGAATTCAGGCCAGCTCCAACGGTATACTGAATACGTTGGCAAACAGGTTCGACTGTGAGCATCTAAACCATTGTTGTATGGTACATGCGCAGTACCTACACTAGATGCTCACATACCACATATATTGTTATTTAATTGTTGTTATGTCACAATTGTACTAACCATTTGACATGTATAATTAAGTTTACTAACAAATATGGATTTTTGACATATGAAATAAATGAATTGATTGATATAGCATGATATGCGTAAAAACATTGACAGACAATACATTGAATTTACTTTCGCACTTTTGTACCAAATAAAAGTTTATTTTTAAACTGTTATAAAATTAACATAAATACTTTTTTGTCTAAATATTATTATTAGATACAGCAAACATACACATTATTTTAAGAACAGGATTTTATTCGTTTGGCTCCCTCGGCTGGTTTTGCAGTATTGCATCCTGTCAACCCAATCTTGCAATCCTTAGTTGATGGTTTCAGGCTTTATCTGACGAATAGCTCAGTGAATATTCAACTTGAATCGTATGTGGATTGTCTACATAACATTGATCTTTCACGGTATCCCACAAAAAGAAGTCTCACGGCGACAAATCACGACATAGCCAAGACTGGCTGATTACACGATTGCCGAGCTTGTGCACAAAAGATCGATTGTTTCATGAGCTGTATTGCATCTTACTGAAACCAAAGGTCGTCCAAGTCCATGTCCTCAATTTTTGACCACATAAAAACGGTTATACATACATCTGTAAAAAAAATACAGGCCAATGGGCCAAATACTGCCACCTCGACCACAATCCGCACTTAACCGGTGACAGTTTGGTGCGGATCTATGAGGATGTGCTAGTTTCACGATGTCCACTTGCAGGTTTTCTGAGCCCCATATTTCCCCAGTTTTGCTTACCAACATAGCTGCCAGATGAAAATGTACCTCATCAGAAAAGATGATTTATCAAACTGTTCTAAGGCTGTTCTAAACTGAGAGTCGGATGAGGCAAAATGAACGTAATGTGTTCCATAAATAATGGAAATGTTTGTTGTAACTAATAAAGCCATTATATTTAGATAAAAAGGTACCTATTTGTAATATTTTATAGCAGTTATAAAAATAAACTTTTATTTGGCCCATCCTTTATTATCAGTATTCTAATAATTAAACTAATCTGCAATGTCATGTTGTTGAATTTTCCTTCTACAGCATGCCTCATCTTTAAAATTTCTTGCATGTAGATATTTTGTTCAAATTCCAACGATTATGTAAGCCATAATTCATTACATTCTCATTTGTATTCAAGTTACTCCACAGAAATACTAGGACTATTTTGTGTGGCCATCACACCATTGTTCAATTTAATTTAAAGTTTTGTTTATCATAGATGATACACTTCCTATTTCATTCGTTTTGTACCTGAGCGTACTAAATCAAAGAAAACATTGCAAAGATGGTTCAGATACACTGGCGGGTCCTTTTATTAAGTTAAAGTGTGGCCACAACAACTTAGTCTACTTTCACAGCACAAAGTCAGTCCATCAATCATGAGTGAACAAAATCTGTGTGTGATGTGTTCACAGCGACTGCCCGCTGTCCTGAGCAGAATTGGCATTATACTGGCCAGCCCCTTGGTAAGAACATTCGCCGCATTCCATTGGCACTTTCTGAACATTGTCACTTATCATATTTCTTTTCTGCTATAATTCTAAACTACGAAACTGTTCCAAATTTTGAATGCCTCCTTACATGTGGATTTGAATAAATAAGATTGACCCTTCGTACTTATTTAATTTACGATTATTGTTTTATGATTGTTTTCTAAAATACTTTACTGCAGTGCAGATTATTATTTCAAAATAAATAAAAAGAAATATTATAAGTACCTACGTTTTTGTTAACCCATAGTTTTAGTCTAGCCCCTAAACTTCTAGCCTATAAATGCATGTCAAGTCGGCCTATATTATGTAGGTACTAGGATAGTTGATCTGTTGATATCATGCTTCTAAAGCGGTTATTTTAATAACGATATAAAGACCCTTCTCATCGTCACTATTTCTCAACCTGACCACTGTCTTATAACTAGTGCTTATCATAACATTTTTTAAATATTTGAATTCTATATTTACTCATATCATTTTTTTTATATTTTATTAAAATATATATTTACAATAAAATATAGAAGAAACAATTGAATCATCTAAAGACCGTTACAAACGATCTATAGATAGCTCAACTGCTCCAGATGCTGCTGCTCCTTTTTACTCATATTATTATGTTCGTAAACTCAAAAATATTTCACAATTTATGCGCATGTTGCCAACTTTATCTTTGCCAAATTTTATGAAGCTTTGGATGTTAACTTTAGGTAGAATATACATAAGTATTTGTCAAAAATATCACACAATAATTACCATTACCACATTAGTTCTATAAAACATTTTTCAGGCAAACCTAGTGCTACTACAAACCAGTACATACATACATTTATTATAAGCTTTCTTTTTAGGCGTAAAACGCTTTTCAGCAAGGGTAAAAGCTTTGAATTCGCTTTTACGTTACGTTCTACCATGAACAACAATACTTCTTTCTATATAAATTTCATGCTTTTGCTAAAAGTTTGCTATCTACTTAGGAGGCGGTCGCTTTCCTTCAATGGGCAAAGTCAGAGGTACCACAAGCGGAATGTAGCGGTGCTGTAAGTGATTTATCACTGAAAACTCCATCGTATGCCCCATCATCATTTCTGAATGTGATATCACAAAAACTAACGCATAATGTATTTTCTTTAACGCTGCCTTGGATCTCTACAGCCTGTGAGTATAAGCACACATTCTTTGTTCTAAAACATGGATCTTACCACAAATAAAATTAAACACATTTTAGAGCGTGTTTAAAAATATCCTATACAAAAATTGGTAAGGAAATTGTTAAACACGCGTTAAATATTTGTTTAACTGTTTTGTGGTAACAAGAATTATTTTTACACATATTATATTTTTCTTTGTTTGTTTACGTGTGGGCTGATCCTTCGTATGTGTTGTGCCCAAAGAAGGTAATCGGCCCACTGCTGAGAGTGATTATCTCGCGACAAGTTCGCGACGAGCATTGAACGAGCGTAAGTATACATAATGCATCTAGGTGATTTAACCCAGGTGAAATATGTAAACTAACGCCTAAACGTCGCAACCATTGCTGCCCAAATCTAGACGTAATCATTTGTGCAACCTACGCAAGTTAAATATTTGACTGCCCTGAAATAAACCACATTATTCATCACATTAATATTATAAATGCGAAAGTTTGGATGTTTGTGTTACTCAATCACGCTGTAACGGCTGAACCGATTTCGATGAAATTTGGTAGATATATACATAGATTATAACCTGGATCACCACATAAGCTACCATTTATCTCATAAATCAGCTCCCATGGGATATAAATGGGGTGTCAAGTCAAGTTGAAACAACGAGTTTAGCTTTATTTCTAGGTTACCTACACATTTAGTAGTATAACGGGACTTCGTACGCGTACGCTAGCAATAAATAAATAAATGTATATTTTTTAATCATATAGGGTAGGTACACAAAGGTTACATTTTATCGTGAAACTACCTTAAAAATAGACAATATTAATGCTTATCAAAAGGCTTATTAAAAGGCTCTAGAGTGGAGACTGATGAACGCACAGGAAAGCGTAGCGTAGAACGACCCCCTACGACTCCCCACTAAATGGAAAGATGACCTAATAACCGTTGCTAGGAGCCATTGGTTGCAGGCCGCATAAGATTTTTTTTATATATTATACTTATATAATATTTATATTATATTATACTGTGTAACACAAGCTGACGGGCCTCCTGATGTTAAGTGATCACCGCCGCCTATAAACTCCTGCAGCACTCGTGGTACTGCAGTCGCGTTGCCTAACACTTAATACCCTATTTACACCTCTCCTGAAGGCATTCATTATGAAGCTCACCGGGAAAACCTCCGGAGGAAGGTCATTCCACATCATGCAGGTGCGTGGAAGAAACGAGCGGGTAAAACGCACCGTGTGAGACTTCCACACATCTCCATCCATCCATCCATCAATATGTGGGTGAGCTCGTTGCCGGTTGCGGGAGGTTCGATAGATAAGATAGGTTGCGCTGGAAATCAATAGGGGAGGTATATGTTCAGCAGTGTATTTTCTATGGTTGATTTGATGATGATGATGAAGGCTTATTAATCATGCATGTAAGATAAGATAAGATAACTCTTTATTGTACACCAAAATAAAATACAGAACATAATTCTTACAAATAGATTTAGTACAATGGGCGGTCTTATCGCTAAAAGCGATCTCTTCCAGACAACCTTTGTATGGACAGGATCAAAATGTAACACATGACGGCGGTGCATCTATATAAATTTAAAAACATATCTACATACTATATACCTAAATTGGCAATATTAATATATATAATGTACTTTGTACTATTAACAAAACATAATGTACTTAATAAATTAGTAGCAATTTTTCATTATTAGTAAGGACTACAAATATCTGTTTCCCGAACAGCGCTCTCCATTGGGTCATTACGTGTTCGGTTCAAATTACATTTTATTTTAGTCTTATTCATCTGAGTCTGACCAGCCAAATTCATTTTACTCTAAATGTATATTGTAGTTATTACATAAGGAATTAATTCTACATATTTTTAGGGGGATAAGAAGCGGGAGTCAACAGGAGGTGCTGCAGATTTAGTGACTTGCACCGCGTGTTCCGGGCCCCCTGGTTCGTGTACCCACACGGCCAACAATGGCGGAGTCACAGAAGTAATTACACGTTCACCGGCTTGCATAATTTACATACCGCATGTACCACACAAACACATACCGTGTTATTTAAAAAAAGTTTAAACTTGGATAAACAATATTTCTCCATTTTCATCCTCAAATAAGAGACAGAGAGATTCATGCCTATCTATACTAGTAAAACTTAGTTAAATTGGTATTTTGAAAAACGCGGATATTGACGTTGACATGCCCTACGATGCCTAAACGTATTTACGAGTAGTGGTTAAATATGATTTAGAGAGTTGTCACCTTATACAAATACATTAAATTTCATTTCGTTTCATTTAATTTATTTCAGCTTTCGACATATTAATTGTTCTTAGATGTGTCAGTAGGTACAATATAAAAAAATTCAATTAAAAATAGTTAGCATAATTTACAATGTCACATTGGTAGAAACTTAATTATAATGTCAATAGCGACTAACAAATTTATACAATATAAAATAAACACCTACTTAAACAAAAGAAATCAATGAAATAAAATAATAATAATAAATAAAATTAGAAGTATCTGCAAAAGCATTGTCAATTGTATAATAAAATTAATAACTAAATAAAAAACTAATTACAACGTATGAATATGTATTATAATGCATAAAGGTTTTTATCTGCAAAAGCTTCGTCCAAACGATAAAAACTTTTGTTAATTAAATGTCATTTGATAAACAATTTGAAGTCATTGTCGGCAAGACTTACAACATTTTTGGGTATTCTATTATACAATTTTATCGCTGTGCAATAATAGCTTTTGGAAATTTTTGATAATCTGGTTTTTGGTATAATTAGGCGATTTTTATACCTAGTATTAATATTGTAGACATCTGTAGCTCTAAGATTTTTAAAATCATCTCAAAAATTTCAAGCCTAGACGGGACTTGAACCCGCGACCTTCCTCTTGATACGAGGACGCACTAATCAACTGTGCAACCAGGCAATTCACGTCTAGGTCGAAATTAGTGAGATGATTCAGAATTACGACTAAAGCACCGTTAGCTCCATCTACAGGAAAACTTATATAGTTCTTTGTACCTGCTCAATGCCAAACGTTGCAGTTCAGTACATTGACAAGAGATGTCGCGTTGCTTATTTCAAATAGTATTTTTATTTATAGTGTTATCGGAACACATGCGGAAAATTCCAAGATTTTTAAAATCATCTCAAAAATTTCAAGCCTAGACGGGACTTGAATCCGCGACCTTCCTCTTGATACAAGGACGCACTAACTAACTGTGCAACCAGGCAAATCTTTAAAAATCTTGGAATTTTCTGCATGTGTTCGGATAACACTATAAATAAAAATACTATCTGTAGCTCTATCTACAAAGTAAAGACCCTGTTAGCATCTGCCGCTGTTCCCAAAAATAAAATACCATATGTCATTAGAGAGTGATAATAAGCAAAATATACATTTCGTGCTGCGCTTACTCCGCCTATCTCTCTAATTTTCTTAACTGCATAGGTAGCAGAGCATAACTTTTTGGCCAGTGTTTCAAGATGAACAGCCCACGATAACTTAGTATCTAGCCATACACCTAAAAATTTTACACTGCTGGCTAAGGGCACGTTTAATTATTTAAGTGTTTCTTTCATGCTATTGGATAAAACATTTGGTGTACTGCTTGATGAGAATTGAATTATATTTGTTTTATTAACATTTAAGAGCATATTATTCGTAGAGAACCAGGTTTTTAAATTATGAATAGATTTTAAAATCTTGCTACTAGCATTTTCGCAAGTATTGTCCCTAATAACTAAACTTGTATCATCCGCAAATAAGATCACATCTACATTTTTTAGAACAACTGACAGGTCATTAATATAAATCAAAAAAAGTAAAGGTCCCAGAATTGACCCTTGAGGTACACCTAAATTAATTTTACACTCTGTAGAACGACTTCCGTTCATTTCTGTGACTTGAGTTCTACTTTTGAGGTAAGATTGAAATATCTCCAGCTCTTTCCCGTTTACACCGTGCTGCAATTTTCCTAATACAATTTCTTGTGACACCATTTAAACATGTGTAGTCGCTAAATACGTTTAGGGATCGTTGTTCAAGCCAGGCTAGGTGCTTGCTTTAAAAATTCACACTCAACATATAATCGATTTAAGATATGAAGTAAAATATAAAACTTAAGGATAGAATAGGTCACGGAGAATCGTACACTTCTATAAGTTATTTGTAAACTCTTCAAAATCTTAATTATCGAACAGGTATCTAGTGATAAGCATTGATCAGTATAGTTATACTACATGTATAAGCTTACAGTATCATCATTCAAGTACCAAATAATTTCTTTCAGCCATGTTTCGTCCAGGTTCGCAAAAAAGAACCGCCGCACCCCATCCGAGTCGCGAAGACCATCGACGTCATTGCCCGGATCACTTTCCCGACTGCGTATGCTGTATTTCTCATCTTCTTTTTCATCCACTACAAGGCATTCTCTTAATGGTGCCTCTACGTCCGCCACTGCTGGCTGCTGGTCGCTTCGTGTAAACGGACTCTATTGTGTTCTTGTTTTCGTGTATGAACTTCACGTCACCTTTCGAAACGATGACGGTCGTTATCATACTTGCGTAGTCTCCTACGATCTAGGCAGAGATAATACATACATAGCACGGGTTTGTCGTCACTTTCCCTTGTTACTTTATCGCGTGTGTTTTGACATTTGTGTTAGCGTGAGAAGGGCCGTGACTTAGCTAAATGCAGGCTGATTATCTCTACCTTAGTTTAAGAAAGTTGACGCACTTTGAGCGCAGAAAGCTATCGTTGCAGCTTTCTATAATTGTAAGATAGAATGTGAATTTTCTACGGGTTTTGAAATAGTTTTCAAGGAATGTTCTTGAATAAGTCGATTGTATCATACTGAGTAACTTTTAAATAATTATATTTGAATACGCAAAAATACTTATGATAAAATAAAGAGGGATCAATTACATAAATTATGTATGTCTTGTAGTTGTGTGCAGTGTCAGGGCTGTGGAGAATGAGTGCTGATGGAATTTAGAACAGAGAGCGGTCTCTCCTAGAGAAGAAATCTATTTCAAACCTAAAGACCAGTCCAAAGATTTTTGCTTTTAAGTTTAATTTATCGTGTCTACATTATAAGATAGCAAAAGACATGATACTTTTGTATTAGTAAGTAGAGTAGGTGTCAATCACTATTGTTAGGTTTTCTTTCACACTGGCAAATGCATAAAACGTGATATTGGTTACCTGCCCTACTGCTTTCTATTATACCTATATACCAAAGAGTTATAATAACATTATGTTTTGTTCGACGTTATAAAAATAATAAGGTAGCATAGATAAAGCTCAAGTTGATAATATTTTAAGCATAGATAAATTTATTTAAATTCACAGTGTAATACCGTAGTGTTATATTTTTAAATGAGCGTTGACCATGAACATGCCTTCTATTTACCTATGTTATTTTTACCTAGTACCTTGGTATACAAGTAATCAGTTAAAAAACTAAAACCCCGACTACACTAGTATCGGATAAAGTATTTTTCTTTTTCTAGCCGTTTCAGCACCATAGAGATATTCAAAACTGAAGTTGTTCGTGTGAACAACAACAGGAAGTTTACTCACGTTCCTTATGATGACAAACAAATAAGGATGTTTTTGGTTTGACGTTATGAAGTCGCGATAAACGTAATATCGGCAGTCGGGCAAAAATTCAGTATTTCGATGGAATTACAGCTGGCTGTACATATTGTTGTAAGAACACCTGTCAGTCAATACGTAAGGAGTCAATGATAAATTGATATTGATGCGTATGTCTAAGTATAAGACGAGTAGTACCTTATATATTGTGCTGTGAGACCATAATTATTAAGTATCATCACGTAATTTTTTAATAATGTAGCTTGTTAGGCGTATTATCAGCTATACTGTCTGAACTCACCTGTAGAGAACAGCAGTAATAAACAATGTGCTGGCTGTTTTAAATAACCTATCAAAAAGTCATGAAGGTTTTGATATTTTAAGTCGATCACGACGTAAACAACACAACTTTTTAATTAAGTAAAATACGTCCACGATTGCAAATTATTTAAAAAATATAAATATCATTCATTCTCACCACACCATCGATACTATTGCCTTTTGCTTATTAAATGAGCGGACCAACGAGTCAACTGATTTGGATGATAGATTTTTTAGTAAAAAATATCGTTAAGACATGCGTTTCGGCTGTGCTTATACTTGAAATTATCTATTTAATGTACCTGACCCCGTAGGTATGCCTGCTAAATAATTAATATTGATTATAACCGTTTACACTATATGAGATTATTGTGAAGTAGATACCTAGTTACAACCGAAATCGTACTGCCTCTACGAGCCTAAGCAATTTCGCAATAACTCGAGCCTACGAGACAGCGTGGTGCCTCTGCACATTTGCTGCGAGACGGCTACGAGTGAATTACACAAGCATAGAATGATTGCCGTACTTTTAATGCAGAATATGTTAGATTCAGTGTCAGTAAAATGGAATATATTATTCAGATTTTTCAATTTACTTTAGCTGGTTATAAATTATTGTGCATTGCCTATTTTAAAATTTATAGTTATTATTGTACGAAACCAAACATGGTTGAGTTTAATGTACATTGTGATATGGTGATCAGCAAATAAAGAGGATATTTTAAAATAATACAAATGCAAGCCAAATTAAACCTAAAGAAAGGTTATAATAAGTCTATAATAGATTTTTATGATTGATGATCTCTTTATGTTGCTATGTGATTTTTAAGTTTTATATACGTTGTAACTTAAAAATTCTATAGAAAAAAGAGTATAATATTATTAAGTGTAATAATTTCCAAGATTATACACAGTGATACCATATTGTTTTAAATTCATAAACTGTTTATATTATACTAATCAAAATACCTATAAGGTGAAATCAACATATCATTCGCTTTATAAGATTGTATCTGTCTATATTAAAGTTAAATTATATATATTATCCGTTGCTTATACCTAAAATATATAAAATTGTTACAACTTTTTATATTTCCTTATAAATCTTTAATTATTTTAATATGAACATATTTTATAACGTATGTTTATTCTAGCTATGCCTATTGCCTGAAGTTGATGAAGTCACATGCCTTAGTAGGTTTTAATGCCTTCATGTTTCCTATTCGAATGTAAATAAATTTATGATTAAAAGTACTCTTTCACAATAAAATAGTATTTCATCATAACCACCTTCTATGAGGTGATTTGCACGTACTTTTAGTTAATCCGCATAATATACTAAGTAATGAACTTGTACCTTTTGTAATGTATATATTAGTTTTTGTTATTTGACGCAGATATTTGTTAATTTATAGGTAGCTAAGCTAAGAATGAATAAATGAGTTGCATGCATATAAGATCCGTTATTTACTATACTCGTAACCTGCAAAATCTTACTTAAAGTTACTAATAAAGGAATCGAAAACTATGCCCTTAACATATGTACTTGTCTATTGTATAGTAGGTACCTACTATAAATGATTTTTAGAATAAGCAAGAATGTAAATGTGTTATGTCGATTCTACACGTTAACGCTACTCTTGAAAGTCTAATAAAACATAGAAAGATTTCTTCAAAAATAATATTCGTGCATTTTGGCAAACCTATTTTAACAAATTGGTTGTTGGTGTTCCGTCGTGCAAGTTTTGAAGATTTTTGACCCTTCCTCCCCCCAATGTAACGCGCCGTAATGGTTTTTCTGTGCCCCTCCCCTCCTAAACTTTACGGTACACCCAAGTGACCATTTTTATCTAAAAGTCACAAGTAAGTTGCGCAAAATAATAAAAAAAAACAAAAAAATATTTAAATAAAAAACAACAATGTTACATAACGCGTTGTTCGAACCCCCCACCTCCCACCCCCCCCCCCTCCCCCCCCCCCCTCCCCTCCCGCCCCTGTAACGCATCGTAACGTAATACTCGAACGGCCCCTTAGTGAGATGTAATTTTATATTGCACAACTAAAAGTCGAAAGATTTACTTTGCTTTCCTTGAGCCTCTCCTAACTTGCCGCGGCAAGAACACCGCCAGGAATGTTTCTATGTTTTATATCCATTCACTAGCTACATTAAATACTTAAAGCTACGTGAAGTTTATTTTAGTACTGAGATGCAAAATCTGTAGATACAATTTATTATAATCATACATACTAAGCTTAAATTTAGTGTTAAGACTGTCGAAATGACAAATCAAGAAAAGACATTAGTGAGATAATATATAATTTATTGAATATATAATACCTACTGCACGCACTTCATAAGGACATTGTGAAAACTATAATTATCTAAATTAAATTATTTTCGCCAAGCAATAAGCAGTAGGTTCTTTAGGATGATACATAGATTAAGAAGGTCAAGTTATTGAGACGCACATAAGAGTTTTCGACAATTAACGCGATGCTAAACATGCAATATCACTTGCACGAGTAAATTATAACAGTACCAATTAAATTAATTTTGTACCCAGAGGATAATTTGTATCGATACTAACACAGGCACTTTCGTGTGCAACCCTAAAGGGTTCTGAATAACTGAATGACATATTCAGTAATCTTTTGAAGCAATTTGTGATTAGAAATGTTTTTAACGCGTTTGTGTAGATTACATTTTGTAAAATAAGCTACCCTCATTAAATTAAATAACAAACAAATTTTTTGTGTTTAAGACAAAACGGGTCTTTTCGCGCACAGATTTAGACCAAAATAATAATTTTGAGTCTCTCGTGACCACGGCCGATGTAACTTTGCCGAAACGTCGAGGTTAGTCAAAAGTATAATTTTGATATAAATCTGTGCGCGAAAAGACCCATTTTGTCTTAAAAACATGAGTATAGTTCGCGAAAATTTAAAAGTTCTAACTTAATTTTTATTACTTAAAAGGTAGGTTATGAGATCACTCCTGAAAGACTTTCGATTATTCTAAGAATGAAGCTACTTATCAATAAAGAACCAACAATATGCCGGTAAAATAAAGATACTCCGTTCATTTTGATCGGGTAGGTTAGTATAAAGCTAATCTATTTTTGCGCTCCGATTGCTGGTTCCGCAGTAAAGCTGTGCATATCAATGAGTGTAGTCTTCAGGAGGAGTCTGCATACTCCGGTATACAGCGTGTTCCGGAATTAATATTTTAAGCCTGAATGGGGTGATTCCGACTTTTTTAAAATTAACATTTATTAATAGAAAATACATTTTATTTTTCAAGATAAATTACTAGAACTATTAGTTTGACTTAAAATCTGCTGTTGTTTTTGACTTTGTGCTAATTCACCGAATTCACAAAAGTCGTAGAATATTTGTTAAGTGTCGAAAATTGCCCCCCCTCGGCATAACATCCTAATTCTAGAACATTCCGTAGATAAACTTATAGACCGACAACGTTATTTATATTTATTGATCTTATAGTATGTAGGTATATTTAATTACTAGTGCAGTTAACATGCGGTACCCTGAGGCCTGGCCAAAACTACCTAAACTTAAGCTTAACAATGGGCATTTGTATTGGCACAAACTTATATATAGATTTGACAGCACTAAACTGGCAAAATCAAAATCTTGTATTCATTAAAATCACGAGGATCACTTCAAAGTGAACGACAGTTTTATTGCCTGTACCTTCGCGACCAAGTCAGGAAGGAAAGGCAAGAAATAAGGCTGGTTGTTCTTTTAATGATACTTTTAGATTAACTATCAATAAGTTTTTGTTGAAAAATTACGTTTTCAAAACAATCTTTTATAAAGTTCATAATCGGAACCGCAATCAGATTCAAATGAGCCAAACACTAGTAGCCTATAATCCACTCAGAAGTTCCGTTGTCTTGCATCCGTCTCCATCATGAGACCACCTCCGCGGTACCATATTATTGCATTGTCACCGAAGTTACAATATTGTATTCCAAATTTCAGCTCAATCGGTTGAGGGGAACGTGTTTAAAATTCAGTTGCAAGATTCCACCCGCGACAAACATACATACATTGCAAGTTAATAAAAAGCTTGTAATAAAGAAAATAAATTAGTCTAAATAGTAACATTTTTGACCGAGTTGTAGCAATTTCAATCCCAAGCTTTTCTAAATAATCCGATAAGTAGGCTTTTTTATAAAGATTACCTACTGCAACTGTCACGCTCTGTCCTTAGGCAACAAAAAGGGATGGCAATAATTTTCTGTGATTTTAGTGCTGTCAAAGCTCTCAATATGTTTTGCATAAAATGCTAGACACGATATAGGTACGGTATCACCACGAAAAAATAACACTTTCTACCTATGTGACCGATGTGTAATTGAAATTACCTACACTGTATGGTAGAGGATATATAGGTAGTACAATGTTAAAACCAAATATATGTATAAGTAGGTACGAAAAAGCTAGCACTCGCACTGATTAGGTAGGAAATACTAACCTAGTGTTGCATTGTAAAATTTAATGTAGGTAAAGCAGGCTTTTGATTACCACGTGAATTTTCTTATTGCTAGCAGTTTGCAAGCAGCAGCGCAAGTAGCTCGCAGTGTAGGTACCTACCTAAGTACCTGGCAGAAAAACATCACCATTCGTAAAGAAAAATAATTAAGTAACTCACCCTGTTTCGCCTGTGTAAATATAGTTGTCAGGTTGCTGACCGCCCGTTCGTGATATAATTATTATGGCATTGTAAATAATTTTAAATTAAATTTATTGATTACAATTTTCATCAAATAAAACACAAATTCGATCTAACATTATCTTGTTTCTTTCTACCTTCCTAGACCTAAGTAGATCGACACAAATACCAACTGATTAAAAAAACCGGCCAAGTGCGAATCGGACTCGCGCACCAAGGGTTCCGTACCATTATATATAAAACTGTCATTATATTAAAAAAATCACGTTTGTTGTATAGGATTACACGCGCTCAAAAGCAGTGAAGGAAAAAATCGTGAGGAAACCGGCATGTCCTAGAACTAAAGAATGTATTAGTATAATAAATAGCGGCGATGTACAACATGTCACGTAAATGCATAACTGTTATGCAAAAAGTGGGCGTGTATCAAACGTAATGTTTGGACTCTGACTACCCTCTTCTGGGATAACTTTTCGGGTCTGTCTACTGAAAAAAGATCCGAGGATGTCTAATGGGGATTAATGTAAAAGTTAATTTTGCTGGTGTGTTTGGTCATTTTGTACGAACATTATGAACTTTATACGAACCCAACTAAATATAAAGTTTATCGACTACCTATTCTAGTCTCCTCGACTTTATTAAATACTTCTTACTACAGTTTAAGTGCTACTATTGTACCTACTTTAATACAAGAATAGCCACACGACTATTGCGAAAATGACCACATTGAAGAAAGAAAGAAAATATATTTATTTGAACCCACTTGACATCACACACAATAAAAAACAATAAAAACAAAGGCAAAGTCAAGATTCACTCAGACAGACAATATATATGGTGTTGCGTGGGGACAAAAAGGTCCCTGTCTCAGCATAAGCTGTTTCGTACCACGGTGGATACGATGCAGCGCTGGTTTTCTGACAGGGCCTAGGTGACGACACGATCATTTGAAAAGACAATACAAATAGAATAAAATATAAATAACATGTAGACAAATTAATAGGAGAAGATACCTACTCAATAAATTCACAATACATAAAATACACGAATTTCAAAATAAATAGCTACGAACATTACTTAGGCAAATACTTTAAAAACAAACAACAAAAAGAAAACCAAAACTAAATAAATAAATGTTAAAAAATATAAGATACACTCCTCAAACCTAGCACCATCTACAACTCCCAGACGTTAAATAGAATTAATACAGCAGCAGCAAACAGGTAGTGAATCAATATTTACTGTCCAGAATTGATGTATCGTCTGTGGCTGCATTTTTGTACATCACTATTACCATCATTTGTTCGGTCGGCGATTGTTTCTTTATGATATGTTTTTTTTAGGTACTAAAATAGTACCTACCTATGGTTCCGTCTAGTGTTACCATGTGCACCGTAAATACGGTAAATGCACCGTACTCAGCAAAAAACTACTATCTACCGTTGGAGCATAACAACGGTGACAAAATCTACCTCAATTTGCATTTGTTAAGAAATGTATAAAGAACAACTAAATTTCTTAGCATTCGCAAATAAAACGTAACATTTTGGTTTACGAACGCATCCTCCAAACTACAATTTTAATTATCTGTGAACGCAGCCCATTCCCTTCGCACTAACTTTGTACATTCTTGCTCGGGGATTTCCCTTACATCGCGCTCTGTATAGAATACTGTAAATCTAAGTACGCACATTATACTTTCATATTTATGAGGAAATCTTTTCACACAACAGTCTATCAAAAGGCACGGCCAAAACTGCCTTAACTTCAAGCCGAAATGATGAAATGTTAAAAAAACAGATACATATAAAAAATAATTATAATATATTTTTATATATACAAAAAAAGAGGATTAGGAAATGATGGCGGCAGATTCAGACTGATTTTTTTATTACTCTGTGTAATTTTTATATGATTTTCATAAGAATTACATTATTGTTTATTTTTTCAAATAAAAACTTAATTTGTTTCGCTCTAAAATTATTGTTTCTTTAAAGTAATTGCACCGTAATGAACACCGTTTTTTTCCGGAGCCTATCACCGTAATCTCCCAGAATCTACCGTATTTTTGAGGGGTATCACCGTTGACCAGATTTTGGACACGGCAACACTGGTTCCGTTCGTCACTCACTTCACCTGTGGATTGCGGTGTCGGTCGTTTAGGTACATTGAAGCATAATTCTATTTCACAACTTACGGTAGGTACCAATTGTTTATTTTTTATTTAATTTCAAGTTCCTCGGAAATTATTGTAGACACGGCAACATTGACAATTCACTCTCCTTTGGCGAATGACAGAGCAATGCCATCCTGTTTGCCGTTATAAAAACATGCAAAATATAAAAGTAATAAAGCGGCGGGTTGGACGGACAGACCAGACATGGCAAATTTTTGCATTAGCGCCGTCGATTGTCATGAAAAGAAACGAAGTCATTAGTACTAGAATTTTTAAATTACCCACAGCCTACAGAACATACCTACCGAACACAAACAAGCACAGCACACGCATGCAAAACATGCTAGGCCATGCATGGCACTCTTGACATTGACATTTATTTTTATGAAGCAGCACCTTGACATGACAACCAATTTTTAGCAAACTTATTTTTTCGGAAAGAAGTCGAATTTACTCTTGTATTTTAATTTACCCACAGTCTACAGAACATACCTACCGAACAGAAACAAGCACAGGACATGCATGCAAAACATGCTATGCCATGCATGGCACTCTTGACATTGACATTTATTTTTATGAAGCAGCACCTTGACATGACACTGTGACCATGACAACCAATTTTTAGTTAACTTAATTTTTCGGAAAGAAGTCGAATTTACTCTTGTATTTTTACAAATGAAAATAAATTGTGAGTGAAATGATAGTGTTTGATCTTTGGTCTGTACTACAATGGTATCTAAGACCTTTGATCAAATGGTTTCTAAGAAAAACTACGCGGCTATGTGAACTGCAAAGAATATGCTATGGCGATAAGCCTGGAGCTACCAGGACCTGCAATGTGGAGAGATCATTGATGTTATCTCGCACCAGAGACGTGCAGGAAGTGGTATCTTTCCTAGATACAGTAGTTTATGAAAGACGGTTCACCCCCTCGAATTTTCGAGATAATGTGACTCCATCTGTAGCAATAGTGCTCAGAGCAAAAAAAATAAATCCAAAGTATCACGGCGCTTTCATTGTGTCCTTTAGGAAATGTATAGAGCAAATTTGGTGCTATAGAAGTTTAATAGATGAAATAGAGGATCTACGGAAAACACAGTTTGACTCCAACAATGCAGACCATGAAAAAAAACTGTTGAGGCTTTGGTCATTATTGGTACCTAATGAGGAACTAGAGAACAGAGTGACCAAACAATGGCAATATATTGGATTTCAGGTAAGAATTAGAACATAGGTAGGTACACAATAAAAAAGGTCTGAACCTCACATATATTTTTTTATCAATGTTGTTTTAATGGTTTCCAGGGTGATGATCCAAAAACAGACTTCCGTGGAATGGGACTGCTTGGACTAGAAAACCTATTGTTTTTTGCAACAGAGTATCCCCAAGCAGCCAGCCATGTTCTGAGTCATTCCCACCATCCTCAATATGGGTACACCTATGCAATTGTTGGCATTAACTTGACCTCTATGGCCTACAATCTACTCAAAGATGGATCAGCTAAAACTTACATGTTCAATGCAAAATCATTACCTAACTTAAAACTGTTTCATAGGTTCTACTGCTATCTATTTTATGAGTTTGATAGATTATGGATAGAATCTAAGCCTCGGGACATGATGGACTTTTCCCTTATTTTTGACAAGTTCAGAAACTTGATTATAACTGAACTAGCTGACCCTGCATCAGTATTTAGAATAAATATTGAAGTTGATACAATATAATTTTGTGAACTAGTTGGCAATAAAATGCCATGTACTCAATGTTATTCTTAGTGTTCTGGAGATCTAATGTTTATGGTTTTGTTCCTACACACTAAGCCCAAAGGATTTTTCACTTATTTTAATATTAGTTTTTAGTATAACAGTCCCAACAAATTTTAAGGGATGACTGTCCGTAATCCAAATCAGTATTTTATTTAAATCCTCAAATTAAGTTGGAAATCCAACTTCTTATACATTGTGGTCCTTGGACAGAGTAGGTTGTATGGAAAAGTGGATTTTCTACTTCATTAACATACAGATTATTGTTTTGAATTTCAGAGTTATTCCTCAAAATTTGTCAACTGTTTACAAATCCACCCTCTTTGGGGTGGTAAAATGGAGAGGTAAAATCTAGGTAACATTTTATTTGCATTTAGCATTGTTTTTTTCTAATAAGGTGTTGTGCAAAGAATAAATGCTTCGATAAGCTCATAACATGCAAATAAATACGTGGCTTTATAAATTTTAGCTTTTGAAATACGTTATTGCATCACATTCACAAAAGATCTCATACATGCCTATTAAGACTTGAATTAATTTCGTAATTATTAAGACATATTTTTTTAATTAATCACAGGTGCTGTAATAGAATTTACTGGTTAAATATTTTTAATAGGTACAGATAGCAGAACTAATTGGTAACCCCTTCTTAAGTTCATACTCAAACATAACTATTTTACCTCAAAATATTATATTTTAGTAAATCAAACTTTTTAAATTACCTAATATTACACATTTTTATCTTCATAAAATCAGGCAATCTTTTCAGTATATTTCGAACCGTTTATTAATTTCGGTATTATTTAACCATTAGTCCATTTCGATACCGAAATTGGGGCGACGCAACGCGTGCGCGGGGCTGAAGCAACAAGGCCACTGCCATCATCATCATCCACAGCCCGACTTCACCCACTGCTGGGTACAGGCCTCGCCAAGTTTGTGTCCGAAATTGTATACCGTTACCTTAACCCTAAACTTTCTGGCGCTGCAAGTAAACGCAAAAGTACCACTAAATATCGGCAAAACGCCATACCATACTGAAATTTTAGGTTATTAGGCGGTAGATTAGTCCCTGATTATGATAATTGATATTGTTATTGATACATTCTTTAGTCTAATTGTGGTAATGTTAAATAATATTTTTATGCTTTTTTTTTATTCTAAACTTGTGTTTAAACTTGCAATTGGCAAAATAATAGCCTAAAACTTTAGTCACAAATCAATGAAGATGGTGTATTTTAAAGATAAATGTGTTTGTGTATGTCAAGCACACAATAGGTATAATTAGTACACTTAGTTTTAGTAGGTACTTAGTTTCATTTTAGTGTAATTAATTTTGTATATTATAGCACAGACCAGTATAGTTTAAAACTGGTCTGTGATTATAGTGACATGACATTATGTTTAGTTAATTTCTTGTGCAATGCTTTATAATAACGAAATGTGGCGCTTACCTAGGCTGTGCTTCAGAGATTGTATTTGATTATAAACCTAGCTTATGGGTGAACATACATCTAAGATTGATATTCACATTAAAAAAACATCTCTGAATCAGGCATAGATTACGTAGATTTATTTTAAACGCTACAAATAAAACTAATTTATTTATGAAGTATGTTTTAATAAATTCTTCATTCTGTAATTAACATTACAAAAAGGACGGACATTATATTATTTAAATATATAAAAAGTATCACAGCAATTCTATGTAAGTATAAGTCAAAATATTTTAAACTAAATGCAACAATGATACAGCAACTTTACAAAAATATTAATTATTTTAAAAATATATAAGGAGTTTTCTGGTGTCATGGAATGGTTGACAAAACTGCAGAATTTAAAACACGACTATTCTTAAATCCCTATCTCATTTTAAATGCGTTTCTTTTCTTTCTTAGTATCTTTCGCTGGTTTCGACCTGCCTGCTTTAACGAGGGCAATGAGCGCTGTGATGGCCACCAGCCCGAAGCCAGCTACGCCTATTTGCCAGATCCATGGATGTTGTGCTAGTATTGCCAGTCCATAAGCCACAACTATCTTCAGTGTTGCCACACACCAATCCACTAGTTCGTCACTGAAAAATACAGAATTGGATTATGTGTATACAAATTAACTAAAAAACATACCCTTTAACTTATAACACTTCTAGAAACATATACTACGCGTTTTATTATGTACGACATTAAAGGAAAACACAGGTAGTGCTAATGGCTACTATTGTTGTAATATTTTTTTATTCATTACCATATTTATTTATTTTTAACCTGTGTTGTCCCACTGCAGGGCAAAGGCCTCCCTCCCTTCTTTCCAGTTTTTTCTGTCCCCTGCATTAGTGGGCCAGTCTGGTAAATGCACATCCAAGTGCTCACGCCACACAGTGAATTACCTAGAACTAGCCAGCTGGACAAAAGTCGATTCCTAGAATCGATTAAATCATAATCCTGTCTCATTAACCATACCTCAAAACTCAGAATTCCAGGTATAACACGTGCCTTACCCTTTGTAGCACACCGCCATAGTACTGGAAAGTGAGGTAATAAGGAAAATGCATTTATGCAAATAAATCAGTTGATAGTTTGCAGTGCTTACGACAACATCTTATGACCACTTGTGCTATTTATATTATTGTGAGTGTTATGGATTTTCTACTTGAAGGTATGTACTTTAAATTTCTTCATAAATTGGGATCATTTAACTTGTTGACGTTGATGTTTATAGGCTTTATAGAAATGGACATTTATATCGTGTAAATTTTTCTATTTAGTAACTTTCATCGAGTGTAACTTTTTTTATCCAAATATATCCAGGCCGTTATTTACGTATGTAATAGCCACAATATTTAACTTTAAAATGATATATAGTTTTGCCACCCCAACTCACCCCATTTTTTTTAATTATTTTTTTCAGAAGTTGTGATTTCGATTTCAAAAATCGATTTCTTTGAAGAATGGCGTAAACACAAGAAAGAGGACCGTAATTCAAAGCTCACAGAGTTTGTATTGAACAAAATCAACTGTTCAGATGTCACTCTTGATTCAAAGAAGAATATTTGTACGAAAATTTCAAGTATTTCTTCAAAATTTGCTGAAAAGTGGTCCGCATCGAAAAATACCCTCAATAGGTTTTTGAATAACAATAAGGATTGGTTAGAGGGTAATGAAATACAATTTGAAGTTCAAGTACATCGCCCGTCTGCGTCTTCGTCATCTGGACCAAGTCGGACTACAGGCAGACCCAGAAAAGAATTTGACGAATCGTCATTCAAAACCAAAAAACGGAGGGTTGAAGATTTAGTGCAATCGCGAAGTGCTAGTGAGTTAACCATAGCCGCTGAAGTAGCCAATCGAGTATCTGGTCGAAGAAATGTAGCTAGTTCAATTCATAAAATATCTGACAACTCTCCAAAAGCTAAAACAACCAATGTTGCGTGTGGTGGTCGTCAATTGAGCAGTGATGAAGCTTTAGCTCATTATGTTGATGCTAAGTGTACCAGCCATAGTTACAAACAGACGCGTAAGGTGTCATTGAAGGCGGGACATCAGATATTTCCATCTTATCATAGTGTAGTTAAGTCTAAAAAAATGTGTTATCCTTTAGATGAGTATATTTCTGTGACGGAAACGCGCGCTGAAATTAATCTACAAGGCATTTTAAACAAAACTGCTGATCGTTTAATTGAAGCGCAAAGTGATGTTATAAGAAATGTTGTGTCTTCTAATTCATCCCTTACATTAATTAGCAAATGGGGCTGTGACGGCAGTTCAGGCCACAGTACCTATAAGCAAAGGTTCGAAGATGCTAATGCTACTGATGAATTCCTGTTCATGTTTTCATTAGTTCCTTTGAAATTATGTGACGGCCAACATATTATATGGCAAAATCCACGGCCTTCGTCAACTCTCTATTGCCGACCAATCAAATTTATTTTTTCAAAGGAAACTAATGAATTCACCAAAGCCGAAACCAACAAAGTCTTGGAAGAAATATCTCAGCTTCTTCCAACTATTTGTAATGTTGAAGAATATGAAATTACTATAAAACATGACCTCTTACTGACTATGACAGACGGAAAAGTATGTAACGCTTTGACTGACACACGCTCCCCTCAAAAATGTTATATATGTGGTGCTACCCCGACAATGATGAATGGTGATTTAAAAGACGTAGTCGTTAATAAAGAACATTACGGTTTTGGTTTGTCTACTTTACATGCATGGATACGTTGTTTTGAGTGTTTACTACATATTAGTTATCGTTTGGATATAAAAAAGTGGCAAGCTAGGGGCGCTGACGATAAAATTAGTGTAAAGTTACGTTCAGAGAAAATTAAGTTAGATTTTAAAACTCAGATGGGGCTTATTGTAGACAAACCAAAACCGGGTTATGGTAACACAAATGATGGTAACACTGCACGTAGGTTTTTTATGAATCCGGAACTAAGCGGTGAGATTACAGGATTGGATGTTAATTTAATTAAAAAAATGTGTATATTACTTCGAACATTATCTTCTGGGTATGATATTAATTGCATAGATTTTGAAAAAGTTTGCTCTGAGACTCGATCTCTTTACCTTAGTCTGTATCCGTGGTATAATATGCCTGTTACTGTGCATAAAATCTTATTACACAGTACAGAAGTCATCCAAAGCTGTATTGTTCCAATCGGACAGCTATCGGAGGAGGCTCAAGAAGCCCGTAACAAAGACTGTCGTAGATTCCGAGAGCATCATAGCAGAAAACAGTCACGTATTGCCACGAATACAGATTTATTATATATGCTGCTGATAACATCTGATCCTGTAATCAACTCGCTTAGGGAAATTCCTAAGAAAAGACCTGAAAAATTGCCCGCAGAAGTGCTAAGCTTGATAGTTCCGCCTTCCATACCTACTACACATCAAGTACCACGTGAAGTTACTTTATGTGAGGAGAACGATTATGTGGTACCTGATTCGTCTAACTGTGACAGCGATGATGAATCATCTGACGATTTCTATTTGTAATTTATTATAATAGTAGATATTATTATAGTTAAGTAATTTAAAGTGGGTGTAGTAATACACCTCTGCCACCCCTTCGGGGAATAAGGCGTGATGATATGTTATGTTATGTTAAGTAATTTAAGTTAAGTTTTTTAAATTGTGTAGATATATAATTTAAATTATTTCGTTAATATGTATTCTTCTAGACTTCTATTTTCAATAAATTTTTATTTCGTACTAAGTTTTTTTATTTTACCACATAACGCAAAAAAAATGATTCAGTATATGTTATTATGGCTGTAGCGATCATGTGAACCCATAAAATAATTTTGTCCAGCTACCATGTTCTAGACGATTCACTGTGCGCCATCTCCGTGGTAGTCTGCCGCGTGGGCGAATTGCGTTAGGGACCCCATCTTTGCCCATAGATCTTCGGGCATGCGACAGACGTGGCCAGCCCAATCCCACTTGAGCTGTGCTGATTTTTTTGTGACATCCAGAATCTTTGTTCATTACCATAGAACATTTTAAATTTACAAACAACCTTAACTTAAAATCCTAAAATATTAATGAAACAGCCTGTATTAAATAGGCAAACGAATCATACTTATTCATCATGTAAGTTAAGAAAATCGAGTTTTAATTATCCTCCTACATGTAGGAAACAGTGTGATAATTTTGTTACAATTTGTGGATATTAATAAAACTCTATTTTCTTAAATAATAATGGGTCTTTTTATTTCCTCTTGGTACCAAAATGTTTCACAATTATTTCACAAAACCCGAATACTTTAGATTTGTACTATTTTTTATTCTTTAACTATAATAAAAAAATTAAACAAAATAAAATAGGCCAAGTGCGAGTCGGACTCGCGCACGAAGCTTTCCGTACCATTAACTATAAAAACGGCAAAAAAATCACGTTTGTTGTATGGGAGCCCCCTTAAATATTTATTTTATTCTGTTTTTAGTATCTGTTGTTATAGCGGCAAGAGAAATACATCATCTGTGAAAATTTCACGGTTCATGAGATACAGCCTGATGACAGACGGACAGACAGACGGCAGTCTTAGTAATACGGTCCCGTTTTACCCTTTGGGTACGCAACCCTTTTTTTTATCTATTTTTAGGGAACTTGGTTCTTTACGACGATGTCAGTTCCATAATTGTCTACAATATTATACAATTACAAAGCATCCTCCCTCAACAGGTCGTATGTGGACTGGTAGAGCATGTTAGCCGAGTCAGATGTTTGTTCAGCTAACACCCTCTGAAACAGGCCCACATCGATCTGGTTCACTTTCAGCGCTCTGTATAACTCCTCTCTCATAGATTGACTCCGAACACACTCCGTTAAAAGGTGGTATACATCCTCCACCACCCCACAAGTATATTTATTTATTTATTAAGTATAACAATTAGGAGTATCTATCTTTTTCATTAAAAATTTAAAGTTGTTTAAAGACATATGCCCGGAGCGCAATCTATGAGCGATTACAATAAACAGGTATGGAACCCTAAAAATGAAGGATTGAGAGCCGAATCATTATCAAGGTTATATAATTTATTAATGTAATTTAATGGGGATTAGAGGCAATCTTTTGGTGATTTTAGAATGTTCACTAATTCCTTAGAATATTTGCAAGGATTTTTAACAAGTGGGCTCTCACACCACACACGCATTCGAAAGTCGACCTGAATTTTTTTAGCTTAATTATTAGCATTTTTAGCGGTGCCACGGCAGACCACGCTGGAGGTGGTGGGATGAGCTGGACTCCTTTGAGATGGACTGGCATAGGGTGGCACTGGAGCGTTGTGAGTGGCGCAAATGGGAGGAGGCCTTTGACCAACAATGGGACAATATGAAGTAATAGTAATTTTAGCATTTGGATAAATTTCTATAGGGGATAGAGATTCATACTTACAATGGTGATGCAAGCAGAGGAACAGGTTCACCTTTCGAATTTTTGTACCAATCCTGAGCAAACGTTACAAATGATTTGATATCTGCCTTGGGTAAGTTGTATCTGTAGACTTTACCGAGCCGGAAGCTGAAAATAACAACAAAATCAATTATAAATAGCACATTGTTATACAAGGGGCGTAAGCGATCAATTGCACTCATATTTCGGCGAGCGAGCGAACGCGCTTGTTTCTTGCCTTTCTTTCCTAGCTTGATCGCAGAGGAACAGGCAGTAAAATTAACGTTACAAAGTGATCCTTGTGATTTTAATGAATAAATAAATTTTGATTGATTGATTGACTCTTTGCGCATAATAAAAGTGAAGGGAATCCGCTTTGTATGTATGTAAGTTATATTTACCAGATAAACTTGGTTGTCCGATGAACGAACGGGGATGGTGGAATCAAATTGTAAAGTTCAATAAAAAATCTGAGGCTGTTAGATGGTGCCCTAGCTTTCTAACACTTTCCACTGGGTTCTATCTTGTGCTACCCTTTTCCAGTGTTGTCAAGCTGTAAGTTTTAGGTCGTCTTCCCATCTTGTTTGTTGACGCCCTCTATTGCGTTTACCATCTCTGGGGTACCAATCAGTGACCCTTTTACACCATTTGTCCTGAGGATCTCGGATTATGTGGCTTGTCCATCTCCACTTCTGCTTTAGGCTTTATAAGTTATCATTATAAATATCTCGAATTTTATTGGGTATAGGTTATGTACTTACAAGAGGAATGTAGGTAGCTTGGTAACTTGGAAGCGTTTAGCTGTGTTCGCGCCGGCTAGATTGGCGTCCATCCGCGCGACATTGACGCGGCCGCGGAGAGTGGCGCCCACCCCTTCCCACACTGCGTGCAATCTTTGGCATTCTACACAGGAAGCGCCGTAGCTAAAATACATATTTTTAATTAAACTTTTTTATTGCTTTTGGCCGTATGCTACGCTTAGTATAAGTTTGAATCTTATATAATAAGGGCTGTGGATTTTGTTAAATAAATAAAAATATATATATTTTGAAATTTATATTTAAGATAAAACTACTGAACTGATATTGATAAAATCTTCAAATCGGTTGATAAATGACGGAGTTCTAAGGTAACAAACATACAAAAAAGAAAAAAAAAATAAGAAACTGCTGAATTATGAACCTTCTTTTTTTGAAGTCAGTTAAAAATATTCATCTATGGATGAAACTATCGCAGGATTGTGATGAAGGGCACAAACTAGGGAGGCCTACACAAGGAAATCAAATAGGTCATGGTCTTATTTGACATTATCATTTTGTAGGCCGTGATAAGTTTGTACGAACATCTCTACTCAAGAAATCATCTTCATTTGACCACAATTTCACTTGATGGTAAGCGATGTAGTGATTTAAGATGGAGTAAAAAGATCTAGAAGACACCTATTCACTCTAAGAGATAATTGTATGATTGTAGTCTTTAGGAAAAACCGACAACGGTAAAGTATTCCATAGCTTAGCTGTACTTCAAAAACTTACAGAGAACTTGGTAAGTAAAGTTAAATAAGCCTACGCGCAGAGAGCTGCGGCGCGTAGTGCGAGGCGAGACGTTATTCGGAGTGGATCGCACTCACCCTGATGAAGGTTTACAAATTGAACCGAAACATTGTCGGATAAAAGACCAGTAAAACATTACCAATACTTACTACATAACAAACCAATCCCCAGTGGTTGCGCCTGTAGCGGCTTGAGTGATATGTTCAAATATCTTGTCCGTTAGCTCTTTCACTACAGGTGACTGGTTCTTTTCAAAGAAACCATAGATGTCGTTTTCATCTGATTCACCTGAAAATGAAATAATAATTAAAGTGTTACTATGTTATCACTTTCGGTGACCGACAGCAGCAGCGTAAATCAAATAATACTTACCTTAATCGGTCAGGCACCATGGCCATACAAAAATGTAATAGAGTCCTTAAAGAAGAATTTTCAATTTAACAATTAATCAACTGCTAATCAACCAACTATCTCTGACAAAACTTACCACTGAATAGTAATGGTACTCCGTGCCTGAAGAACACAAGTGCAGGTTCCTTGGCAGGGTTGTAGAGACGAGCCATGTGACTGTTGACTGCTTTCACAGACATAGCATTCATTTGTTTCTGAAAGTCATCTTGTAGGCTTTCAACATGCTTTTCCAGTTCATCACAGGTTTTGCAGTTTCCTTTTGCTGAAAAATATTGTTTTGCATTTTTTAAGTTTTCTTTGCTTTAAATTGTTTTCTAAAATTATTTTAATACACAGAAGAGAGAGAGAGAGTAATTATTGTAATTGCTATATTTTACAAATAGTTCTGGTTGTGACAATGTTGTCTCTTCATAAAGCATAACCAAGTGGCACTCTCCAGATGATGTGCATGTAAATATACACAACACTTACATGCATGGATTGAATTATTCCGAAAGATTTACCTAACTTCCATGTATAAAAATTACTTACTGAACAACACAATAAGTTTTTCTTTGACTCTTATAAGTTCAAGTAGCTCGTCGTCGCTAACACTTTGCACCGCTGAACTTTCGGCGTGTATGACAGCCCAGCACAAAAGTAAAAAGCTTGCTTTGAACAACATTGTTTTGAATGAATAGTTAGCTTATTAAGATATTAACAGACGCATTGAATTTAACAGGGAATTTTAAATGAATATTGCAAGCCGCGCTTTTAGTTTACAACATTTACAAAGGCAATGTAAATGTAAACAACAATGGTTTCAGTGGTCTCGAACGTCACAGCATAGAGCGAGATCGGTAGAATTGCCAGCTAAAATCGGTATATTTGTACCCAAAATCGGTATTGACATAAAAAATACAATTTTCAATCAAATTTGTTTATTTATTTAAAAAAACTTACAGACTAATTTATAACAATCATACTTAAGTATAATTATTTATTATACCAATATTCTTCGGCAATCTTCGAATTAATTTTAAAAAACATATCAATTAGCTGTATTAAAGATTCGTTTTGAATGTAATAGACCAGTGATTGATTCAGTAGACAGCCTATTTCGCTGTTTTGTTTTCAAAATATTAATATGTGAAAATATGCGTTCAACGTTAGCGGATGAATGGGGAAGTGATAAAATATTAAAGATGAAATTTTAACTATTAACTTATTTACGACATTTTAACTTATTATCTGATTTTGTAGGCACTCTTTAGGTTAGGTACTCTCTCTTCAAAGTTCAGAAAATTAATGAAAAAATAAATCCGAATTCCTGTATACATATATAGACTAGACAGGTAAATTCCCTAGCGGGAAGCCCCTTATAACATCGAATTGTAGGACACAAGGGTATTCCCCAAAATATATGAATTACATTCTGCACTAGGTCCATACTATTGAGGGCTTCCCCGTAACATTAAACATAAATGAAAAGGGTTGCCAACTTAAAAGTGTAAAATCGGGAGAATGTCCATGTATACTGTAAAATGGTAGAAAAATCGTTATATTTCGGTAGGATAGAGCCCATATCGGTAGAAATACCGAAAAATCGGTAGGTTCGAGACCACTGAATGGTTTACATTCGTACGATTCGACTTGTTGAATGAACAGAATGAAAGAGAGAAAGAACATACGAATGAATGAAGTTGACAAAAAACAAAGTAATGAAATGAAATGTCTATATTGGTGGACTTCCTTTTCCGCATTTGAACTCTTAAGTGGTCCATTATGCGTGAGAGAGTTGGCTATATGGATAGCCAGCCTAACTCCGCCCAGAAGCGCAGAAGTTTCCTGGGGTCCTCGCAGGCTTCACGGAGTGACCTTGGATTGTCCAGGATTTCTACACGTTGTGCTGTTACCCCCACGCATTCCAGGACTACGTGGGCTGCTGATTCTTCTTCGGTGAGACATCCCCTGCAGAGTGGGCTGTCTGTTGCTCCCATGATGTAGAGGTGTTTGTTGAGGGGACAATGTCCTGTAAGGGTCCCCACGATGATTCGAAGGTCCAGTCTCTGAAGATTGAGCAGTCGTCGTGTCAGTCGTGGCGAGACGGCCGGCAGAGCTGCCCTCGACTGTCTGCAGTCCATGATCTGTGCCCAACGTTCGTTGTGTAGGTTTAGAGTACGATGTCGTATCCATGTTCGTAGTTGTGTGAAAGGTAGAGGGAGGAATGGATGTGGGCCTATAGCCGTGGTTTCCGATCCTCGTTTTGCTAGTTCATCTGCAGCATCGTTGCCCAGTGATCCGCTATGCCCCTTAATCCATTGTAAGATCACCTTGTTTTTCATGGCGATTCTTTCTAGGGCTAAGTGGCATTTGTAAACGAGCTTGGAGTTACAGCTGTGACTTTCCAGAGCTGTCGGAGAGGATTCGTATATTGTAGTCTTCGATCTGCCTCCTGTTTATTGCGGTAGCTGCTTCGGTAATGGCCATACATTCACATTGGAAGATAGAACTGTATGTACCTAGTGTCAATGATATATTTATGTTGAGATCCAGTGAATGAATTCCCGCGCCCGTTCCCTGTTTGGTTTTTGAGCCATCGGTGTAAACGCGGACTTCACTGATTCCTGATTGATCTCTCTGTTCCTCGTAGAGTTGTATGTTATAGTGTTTTTGAAATATCTGTTGTCTTGGGATCTTGTCGCACGGGGCGCCAAGTAGTGGTTCGTAGGCTATCGCTCGCCCTAAGATAGATGCGTGCTGACTCCTTGTGTTTCCCCACAGTCCCTGGTGTTTAAGTCTTATAGCGGCCATCATCGCTTCTTGTTGTATATAAAGATCTAAAGGAGCCAGCCCTAGGATAATCTCAAGGGCGGCTGTTGGTGTCGTTCTCATGCAGCCTGATATTGCAGAGCATGCGTGTCTCTGGAACCACTGCAGCTTGGTAATAACAGTACTAAGTTCGGTACGGGTCCACCATACAATGGAGCCGTACGTTAGTGTCGGTCTTATTACGGCTGTGTAAAGCCACAAAGTTATTTTTGGGGAGAGTCCCCAGGTTTTTCCGAGCATTCTGCTGCATGTCTAACGGTAATGAATAGAGTCTGGCTAATGAAAGTTGATACTGAAAAAGCGCGGCAAATTTAAAAAAAATATCAGCATGGTAGCCCTAAAGTAAAAAGGAAAGTTGGAACAACTCACTTTGATACTTTGACATTTAATTTTATTTTACTAGTGGATGCTTGCAATTTTGTCCGCGTTATGACGAGATTAAAAGTAGCTTATATCACTTGTTAACTCTTTATTAACCCCATACCAAACATCACACGGATACGTCACTCCATTGTGGCGTATTAAAGGAACAAACAGGCTATCAAACACTATCATGACTATCAATATTATCATGAGTTTAAATATTTGTAAATCTATGTGAGTATGTATCAAAGAAAACAACACCATATATTTTTATACTGTTTTTTAATCACTATAATCAAAATCTAAATCTAAAAATTCAACATGGAGTGAATCGTCAGAATCACTGGAGTCGCTGCTGTCTCTTAAATTGATGATGAAGCTTTGTAAATTATTTTCAGTTATATGGTCTCTTCTTTTGTACTTGTCTTCCACATGAATGACATGGTCTGTCATTTTTTTCCCATCATCTGCTGTAATACACTCAAAAGATTGTTTTATGAGATCCTCGAACTCTTTTGGAGTTCGGCTTACATTTTTGCTTCCCACATTTCTTTTTGCTAGACTCCATATGAGTTCTATAGCATTTAGGTCACAATGATATGGAGGAAGTCTTAGCACTTCATGTCCGTTTTGGCTTAAAAGTTCATCAGCTTCATAAATAGGTTCTGGTGTGTTCTGTTTTACTAAGCAGAGCAACTCTGCTTTTGAATTGTATGTTTCAAATTAAATACCATTCAATGTAAGCCAATTCTGTACCTCTAACTTTCGATTTTGAGATGTGGGCGCTTTATTTATTATGACAGAATGGTATGATGCATTGTCCATTACAATTACACTTGGTTCATTCAAATTGGGCATAAGCTTTTCTTGAAGCCATTTGTTGAAGTTTGTGGAATTCATGTCATGGTGGTAGTCGGCCATTTTCGATTTGGTGCTAAATACTAACAATGAGTTTGGAACAGGGCCTTTCTCTGATCCTGCATGCACAATATTATATCGTTTTCCTGACGATATATTTTCAATTATTCCACTTGTTGATGGACCTTGCCAACATTTTTTAGGCTTATAGGTTTTGTGGACATAAGTTTCATGTAAGTAGATTATTGGCTTGCCTTCTGCACGTTTCGATGCAATGGTACGCAAAAAGCGATGTCTCCATGCAGCTATATCATACCGTTCAATTAATAATGAACGTTCATTTTTGTTTTTCTTAAATTCATAACCGTTGGCTAATAATATGCGACGGAGAGTTTCACGACATCCACCAAATTCTATACTTTCTTTTAACTCTACCAACAAAGATCTTAATGTTGGTACTTGTTTCCTCACAATGTAAAATTCGTTTACTTTATTACGAATAACATCCATATCGAAACTATCTAAGTTCGACACTTTTGAAGGGTGAGGTCGTTTTTTACCTGGAGTCCTCCAGACCTCTTAGTTCACCGCACCTTCTTTTTTAATTCTCTTCAATGTAATAACACTTACATCTGTAAAAAGAATAAAATAAAATGTCAATTATCGTGAGTCTCATAACTAAGAAATAATAGAAAATACACAAGTATTACAAAACTAGTCTAAGATTAACGTTGAGTGAAAACTTACCGGTGAGTGAAGATAGTTCTTCTAAGTACTGGTTCTGCGATTTCATCATATCTTTTTGATCAAAATCTGTGATCTTTTCAATTGCTTGTTTTACTTCAGCAGTTCGTGCATTATCCTCAAGACTATCTGTAAAAGAACAATAACATTATATAAAGTAACTAAAACTAATATGTACTTATTTAAAATAAAAAAATATCAAGACATTTTGACCGTACTAACCTAAAAAATCAGTCACAGTACGTAAACAATCCTGTTTTTCTCGCAATACGGCGTGTTTCACAAGCTTTTTCTCTTCATATTTCGAAATCATACAAAACAATAGTTTTCGCACTTCACTCTTTATAGTTTTATTCATTTTTATAGCATTAACACGGATATATCACAACAAAACTATACGCAAGTCAACCACAACGAAACATCAACAACAAAGAGGATATAATAGTATAATAGATCAACAACACGCCATCTTGTTGCGTCAGAGATAGGGATACCATACACTGATTCTGATTTTACCAAATCTTTCGGAAAACAGCCGAAAATTAATTTCTTTAAAATAAAATTGCCAAGTTTTTCTCTAGTAAATAGTGTACCTAATTAATTAAGCTATTTATTAGACCAACTTAAGGCTTAGTGTTGCTCTTGAAATGATCCAACACGTACATACGATACTTATTTACGATGAATACAATTTTAGCACACGTGCGAATTTTTAAACTCATTTTATAAAATGTTTAAAATAAGTTTGTTTTAAAAATGCCTTTTTGGAATTAATTGTTCCTAAGTACTTTCTGCTTAAAATACCCCAATTTGTAGGGTAAATATCCGATGGTAGGAACACTTTAGTGTTGTCATATAAAAAGTTTGCAAAAAAATCCAGTATCTTTGTACTTTCGTTAGCCAGACTCTATCTGTCTACTGATAATGAAATGTCTAACGGTCACTGTTTGTCACTGTCAGTCAGACGTAAACGCAATGTATCCAGGATTGGAAAATTATAGTATTTTTACTAACAATAGCGTTGGTATTGTCAATATTAATAAAACAATGACTTTTCACCATAAATACAGCAGATTTAAAGTAGTATTAAATCACATTTACAATGAACTTATAACAAAGTTTCAACCTAACTCATATTCAAATAAGAGTGTATTTGAGTATTACATAACTTTTGAAAAAAAAAACAATTTTAATTTTTTTAGATTTTTTGGTCCGCTTTCGTCACTTATGTGAAATTGCCGCAAATTGTCGTTAAGTGTGTAGGTCCCTTAATAAAACGTTTCATTGCATCCATTATTAAAAGATTTGCACTGTATTTTTTCTAAAGTTACAATTATGATACTTTTTATCATAACTATATAGGATTTATTTCAAACGAAAATCGTAGTGCTTTCCGACAAAATTACATGAATTACGAATAAATGAAGTTGGCAAAAACAAATTATTGAAATGAAATGACTAGCGGCCACTGTTTGTCACTGTCAGTCAGGCGTAGACGCAATGTATCCTCCCGTCGCGACAGATGCCTCAGAAGTGATCACCGCTCACCACGCCCTAGTTGAAGCCACGGCCGAAGATTTTCTGTCGCGCCCCATACCACCACCCAGCGGGTCACTCATGACTTCATCACTCCAGCTGAAGTACGCAGGACTGTCCTCCGCCTACCTAGGCGTAAAGCACCAGGCAGCGATGGACTTCCGATGGCAGCGATAGGGTCATTATTATCACTACTCGGTGATATATTTCCATCGCAGTTACAACCTTTAGACTCATTTGAACGATGTTTCCGCTTCCTTTTATTACAGTACTTGCACGTCACTTTGTTTACACGATTTTGTTTACGACATTTCTTTGAGTTTGAAACAGAAGTGTCCGTGTCCATACCGGACTCATTTTATGCAAGTTTATCGAAACTGTTGGAGATTGTTACAAAGTTACTAGCCGGAGGGACCGTGCTTCCGGGGTCCGGTGGCTCCTCCGTCTGCATCGGACAAAAAACGATAAAAAGACTTACCAACTAATTAAAATGTGTAAACTACACTATAAATATAATAAAGATTAAGATAACAAGTAAATTACACTCTCCTGATCACTTTATCAAATAAAATTAATATTAAGGGGGCACCGGAGGGACAATCGCCCATACAACACGTACTACCAAGATAATTTCTAATTGGAGCATATTTCTACCTTAATAAGGTATTATTTTAATTTTAATAGTATTTATCTAGGTTCCCAACCATATATTAGATCAAAATACTTACCTGAAATGAAATAGAAGCGTATCGCATTCTGCATGTTTTACGTCATAAAAGACCTGTTTTCAACCTAATTGTTTCGTATTAAAAACAACAACATCTTACGTATCCTAGTCATGGGAACATAGATTATATCGTCTAGTTACAGAATAACAACACAATGAGAAAAATACAACAAGTTTTCAGTCATCATTTTTGGTATTACGGAACACGGTCAAAATCTAATCAAATTTAGAATCGTTCTATTGCTATCACTGTCGCTCTGCGTGACTAAACAGGGATAGCGATATTCAGGCCGAAGTTTTTGACGTGGCCGAAATGAAGTTGCGCTCAGTGTTCGCCGGCGCGTTAAAATTTAGGAAGGAATTTTTAAGCTGCCGACTTTTACGAAGTTTCCCGCCTTTTTTCATTTTCGGCAGTTGTCTTTTTGACAATCGGACGTCTATTAGAGTTTGAAGCAGGGTTGCCAAAGATTAGATTTAAATAGTATTCGTACGATTTTTTCCCCTCATTACTAATGTACGATCATACTTTAACACTGAAATCGTAATCAATTTTTTAAAGATTTTGAATATCCGTACTTCAACGACCTAAAAACCGCTAAATAAACGTTATTTGCACATCAATATTACCTAGTTCTCAGCTCAGTCAATCTAATAAAAATAACGAGCTGCAATAAACTAAATAGTAAAACCTTAAAATTATGGTAATAATACTGTCAAAACAGCACGTTTCGAGTGCTGTGAAAATTATGAAACAGGACCCGAAACGCAAAATTTAATGAAAAGTAAAAAAAATATCCAGCTACCAATTAGTAACCACACTTTATCTTACAAAAAATATGTATATAATGTATGATTTTGTTAATCTCGTTTCCATAAGGAATACGATTGCTCATTAAAAACATCTGGCCACACTGGTTTGAAGCGTCAAGCGAGCTTTCGTTCAACAATCAAGTTTTTCGAAAAAATGTATTCAATGACATTCTGGTTTTGACTGATTTCCTTTGAACAGTGAACTTCTTGAAGACTAGTTGTTTTTGATAAACAAATAGGTACCTACTTTTATTTAGATATTGGTAATGATTTTTTCTGACCATACAATCACAATATTTGTCGACTTCGTTAGGTTGTGAATTAAATAGACAGCAATAAACCAAGGAAAAGGAGACCAGGTGAAGGTTATCAACATTATTATACTGTGTCACGCATATTTACTATTCCTTAGCTTTTGTATCTCACAAATCAAGTCTAAATAGTTATCGATCTAACATTTATCACAAAGAAGAGAGAAAGAGAGTTGGAAGTTTGTTCAGTATTCGAAATCGTCTTAGTTCACGTTTATAAAAAGATTGTAAATGTAAGATGCTGAGTATGAGTCATATTTAGCAAATCCTCCTTGTTGACACGGTTTTGTTTTTCTCAGAATACTGCTCCGAAAATGGCTGAGAACGTTGAGGAGAAGGTGGTTATGACCCCTAAATGTAAGACTGCTACGTCCACTACACTGGTGGTTGAGAGGAAAGCTGTGGAACCAGAAGCCAGTGATAAAATCCATGTAGCTGGTGGGGACCATACTGGGATTATTATTAACAAGGAAAATGTTTATGGTAAGGCTTTAGTTTTAGTTATTATTTTTGTTTTGAAGGGTTTACATAAAATAAGTTCCAGCCATTATTTCCATATACATAGAAAACTTCCAAATTAGGGTGTTTCCCAGTAGTCAGATTGGTACCTAGTTAGACTAGTCTGACCAATGGAAATTAAATTTTCAGTAGTCAGATGAAGTCAATATTGATACTTTTTTAATTGCAGTACTAGTGCATAATCTATAAATATATAAAACAAAGTCGGGTTAGTTACACCATTTATAACTCAAGAACAGCTGGACTGGCTTTGATTTGTTGGATTTGTCTCCACCTTGAATAGCAGAATAACTATTAAAATATCGGAAAAAATCACGCAAGGGTAACGTAGGTACATATTGGCAGCCCGCGTCATATGCATGTCATGTCAAGGCGGTACGAAGTTCGGCGGGTCAACTAGTAAGCAATAAAATGATTATCAATAACTTACTTAAAGTCAACATTCCTTAACGAAGCACAAAAATAAGCAAACAATTAATGTAAAAAAAAGAAGATATTTAGATTTTTGCTTGATCGAGTCTTGATCAGTTTAGAATTTAATTTAGAAATACACATAAATAATCTAAATTTTTTTATTTTTTAATTAACTCTTGGTTGAATGATGTTTTTAATGTAGCTGGATGCCAACGCAAAGCACTGGAAAGAATGGCGTGACAAAGAGAAGGCCTATTACCAGCAGTGAGTGCAGATGAGCTGAAAAGATGTTGATGATCATGAAATTAATTGTTCTAGTAAGCAACTAATTTATTCAGTAGCTACTTAACACATAATAAGTAAGAAGACATTTCAAATAATTTATCATCATTCATCATTTTCAGACCGTTTATAAACAAAGAGGAGTTAGCCATAAAACACCGCGCTGACCAGTGCGCTGTGCCGAGTATTTTCCCCCGGTCATATTTTTTAGTTTTATAATTTCAAAACTTTCAAATTCTTTTTTTGTATTGATGGCAAGCACTTGACCACTACCTCACCTGCTAGCAAGTGATGATGTGAAGATGGAGCACACTTGCCTAAAAAGAACCTGTCTGGTTCATATTTTACAGTAATTTTAAATATATTACATTATTGTTAGTAGCATGACTAAGGTCGAATCAGTTATCATCCACAAATATTTAATAGTATTCCTAGTAGACAGTTTAGTAGGTGGTTATCCTGTATAAAACCATAATGTTATCAGTTCCATAGTAGGCTGCAATGGAACCGATAAATTCAGCAACAAAGTGACCTTGATGATTATATTTAGTACTAACTTCCGCCTGCAGCTTTGCAAATGTGGTTTTTCAATAAAAATTAGCCTATGTCTCAATCTAGGTGTTATTAATATCTACATATATACCAAATTTTATCAAAATCGGTAGGTACAGGCCGTTTAGTTGAAAAAAATAACAATCAGATTTTATAAATAAGTATCTGATCCGCCGAACTTCGTACCGCCTTGACATGCATATGACGCGAGCTGCCAATGTCGCCCCGGTATATTTGTCAATCGGCCATCATTAGCTGCATCTATGTATGAGAAAATTAATTTTTTCTTCATATGTAATTTCTTTTTGCGTGAATTTTACCGATATTTTAATAGTTATTCTGCTATTCGGGGCGGAGACAAATTCAACTCATCAAAATCGGCCCAGCCGTTCTTGAGTTATTATAAATGGTGTAACTAACCCGACTTTGTTTTTTAATATATGTAGATAGATAGAGTATGGATAACTAAAATTCCTAGTAGATCATTTCCTACCATGTTTCAGTTCAATTCGTCAGTCGTAACACCGATAAAACGATACGTGATAAATCCCGTATTTATAATAATGATTGAAGTAAACCACGAAAGTATTTTAAGTAAAATTCCTAGTAGATATTTTATTAGGCAGATGTTATTCATTGTAAAAACCAGAATACTATCAGTACCATAGTATGGCTGGAATGAAACTGATAAATTCAACAACAAAGTTCATGGTCTTGTTAGACATTTCACAGTGCTATCTAGCTCCAAACTAAGTAAAGCTTGTACTATGAGTACTAGATAATCGATAGAATAATTATATAATATTGTTTCCTATTTAAAACTTTTTTCTTTGACTGATAAAAAGTACCATATTAAAACCAGATAAAACAATTCTGGTCTAAGTTTGAACCAAACATTTATTTTTGAAGTATCTAAAAATAGCTATGATTGATAAGTGACAATTATGAGTAATCACTGGACAATACTCATTGTCCACGATTACTGTACAGTACAATGGTATAATCTGTCTTGTACTTAGAGGCTAATTAGATGAGTCTATCCTATGGAGTCTATGGGTTAATGCTCCAATCATCAATTGATGTTAATTGGACTTAAACGAAGAGAAATGTCTGCATAAAATAAACCAAGTAGGTAGTTTCTTACACAATCTTGTAGGAAATATTTTATAGTTTTGTATACAATTTACACACTTTAAAGGGTGTTTTTTTTATCATCCTCAACTTCCATATTGTCCAGTAAATGGGAGTTGGGGGTGATTTAAAAAACTTCCATTTAGAGAATTATATGGTAGTTGGGTTTGATTTTTTTTTGCTTGTGCAGATCCTGTATGGTATCGTTTAATAGGTATTCCAGACATACTATATGGTTTCCTCGACAATTTTTTTGGTACATGTTACGAGTCCGTCGTCCCCTTCCAGCCAAACCACTATTATTGTACCTAGAAGTACATAAGTGGTACATTTTATTACTGTTGTTGTAAGAATAATTAATTTATCAAAGCTGAGTAGACTTTACTAGTTTACAAGTCAAATCAAATCAAACACATTTATTTGTGAACAACACCAAAAGTACAACAGAACAAACACACACAGGAGACATAACAAAAAAAACAAAGAAACAATAACTTAAAATTAAATAAAAATGTAAAATATTGCAGTGTGTGTGTCTCATCGTACTCACTGCATGTGTCACAAAAAGGCTTTAACTCAGCATGTGCTGGGTTACACTGGCTACCCAGCGCTGGTCTTCCGTTACAGCCTCTTTGAGTAGACCCCGGATATCCGCTCACTAATTAAGCAATGTACAACTAAATTCAATGAAATATACTATGGATAAAAATAAATAACATAATAATATATAACAATAATAACGCCTACCTATTTACAAGCTAAAACACGACAAGCTAACCCCACAACAACGCACTAGCTGGCCACCCACTCATACGAACCTACTCCTAGCATTTTCCAATAAAGTGTAGACACGATTAAATGAAGGACACCTCATTTTTGAGGTGTTCGTTCTCCTTTTGCCGTTAATGAGGAACATTTTAAGTCTTTTCCTAAACCCATATAAAGTTTGTTGTTCACGAATAGGCGGAGGAATGTTGACAAGCAGTAGTCGACCAACTTATGTCTGTAGTTGGGTTCGTAAATGGTTCATATAATGTTCATACAAAATGACCATTGCAGTTTGTATTTTAAAATTACTAAAATACAGCTGTTCTGCGGAACCCGTAACTAATAAGTACATAGTAATAATATTTAGTATTGTAGTGCCCCAGCGAGGCTCATGTTTTGAATCAATAATTTTTTGTATGACTTCTATTGTAAAACAAACATGAAACAATAAATATCTATCTAGGACTATGACCCGTCACTGTGCGTGATCCGATACGTGCTTGTACAATTATTTATATTCTTTAACTCATCTCCTCTGTCATACATAATCATAAAATCTGTATAATAATGTCTGTTAGTTAGCGTGTAAAATAAACATAATGAAATGTTAACATTACGCAAAGGTTTAACTGAAACAGAATGCTTGATAGATTTAAGTTCGGCTGTGTACAGATATTTTAATTTTGTACAATAAATAATTTTCAATCAATCAATATCCTATTCTAATTCTAGGGTGGGGGGGAATAAGATCTGCACTGACGTCCCGCATAGGGGTGTATTGCGCATTACCTGGCCCCAGCCATCCCAACTCCGTAGTAGGTCTTTGGGTTAGTAGCAGCAGTTTTACAGAGTCCCCGTGGGTGGCCGTACAGTCCAGCAGCACGTGATCCACTGTATCTCCATCCTGTAGGTATCCCCGTCGCAGCCCACTATCCGTGGCCCCTGTGTTCAGGAGATGGTGATTTAGTTCGCAGTGTCCTGTGATGATCTCTTTCATCATCCGCAAGTCTTCGCGTTTCATCTTTAGCAGTGTGTTTTATCTTCCGGTCTTTTATCGGAATCATTTACTTGGTCTGCTTGCAGTCAGTTCGGCGTTCCCAGATTTTCTGATTCTCCTTATCGGAGTTTTGTTTGAACCTGTTCCTGATTTCCGCAGCCAGTGGGTTGGATAGGCTGATATCGTGCGGAGTTGGGTTGAGTTTGGCTCCTTCCCGTGCTAAGGAGTCCGCCCTATTCTATTCTAACGATCACTTTTGTCAATTCCAGAGAATGGTGTCACGGAACCATGCCACGCTCAACTGGAGTTCTGTGTGTTTCTTGTGTCGGCGGCGACGGGAACGCATACGCGCGAAGCGAGGGCTCTCAGGTTCTGGTTCAAGCCCCAGGTACCCCCGGATGAGCGATTTCATGACGCCCAGTCGTTCTTCAGGGAGCTAGTCAGCCCGCAAGACTTTCCTAAAGGTAGGCTGTTACTTGACATTTTCTGTGAGCTAGTAGCCGGGTGAGATTTGACGGAGGCCCTTTAATATAAATAAAAAAAAAACAGATTTAAATTGCTGAGAGCTGCAGAGAAGCTTAAAGAAAATTGATAGATAAATAATGCTGAACATTTCACACCGGGCTATCTAGCCCCAAACTAAGCAAAGCTTGTACTATGGGAACCAAATAGCTGATAGAATACTTAATATACTTTTTTTTCTAAATACATTCTTATAATATATATAGAGAAACATCCATACCCGGAACAATTAATATCTGTAGATCATGCAAACATGTGTTCGGCAGCTTGGTATTGAAATTGCTCCAACTCGGTCAAAAATGTTACAATTTAAACATAATTTATTTTCTTCATTGTTATGTATTGTACAATGATCATTAAAAAGAACAACCATCCTTGTCTTTCTTGCCTGCCTTTCCTGGCTTGGTCGCGGAGGAACAGGCAGTAAAATTGATGTTTCAAAGTGATCCATGTGGTTGTAATGTTAAAAAAAAAATATTTGATTAGATATAAGAATGAAAGTATTTTTTTTTGTCTAAATCGAACCTAATAAAAATTATTTGTAAAACGAAGCCTGTCAAAAACATGGCTTATTTTCAGCAGTAGATGACTTGTGGCTGAATAATGATGATGATGATGAAATGGGAATTTTCAAAGAATTAAATTGTATAAACTGATGATTCAGAAGATAATTTATATTCTGAATTGTATGCCGACACCTAAGGGAATACACCTACCTTGTTCTAATTTTGTGCCTCGCCTCCAATCTTGATAATGAGTTTCCACCTTTACCATAATATAGCCGTGTTGGCCGCCGGGAAAACTCTGTCTTCCGATCATGTCTGTCGATGCGTAGGTTCGAAACCAGCCTGGCTTGCATGGCCGCCATAGTAAAGTTTTTCTCTACGGAAGAATTGAGCGAAATGACAATTAAGCGTAAAAACCACTCATTGATAGAAGTGTAAGGGCCACAGTAGAAATAATAGTTTCTATAACGTTTTAAAATAAATTGAGTCTTCTTGCATTTCAGATTACGTTGGATTCATCAAAAAAATTATAAAGTTGATGCAGAATAAATACCATCAACTGAAATTGTTAGAAATTGAATTGAGGCAAGAGGGTGCTGGAACCCCACCACCAGGTAATAAACCATTTCTTACCAAAATCCTAAAAAAAAATTAACAAGAGTGCATTTTTACCGAGGAATGCTTGGTAAAAATACACTTACCATAAGCGAACTGCGACATTAACAATAAAAACGTAAATTTAATGGCGTTTGTATTGGGTTTATTGTTTTGTTTTAATTCACACTTGAGCAGTTTCGGAATACGGGTCTAGTACACTTAGACTTTACTTTATACAGTATAATATTTTTAAGAGGTACACACAGCTACACAATCTATGGTATACGCCAAGACGCTTGGCAGCCGGGGCCAACCAATAAGCATTATTTTTGCTATATTTATCGTCTAAACCAGAGGGGTTATTACCTGAAACCAGCGACTGCAACGCGATAGCAATCGGTCGCGAAACGTCAGTTTGCACATAGAAGCTAGCGCCACCAGCAAATCGACGGCAACTGATACAACTATTTTCCCATAGTAAATTTGATGTTTCGCGACCGTTTGAATGGTTGTCGTGTTGCTATTGCAAATTTTACGTGATTAGGTGAAAGGCTTTATTAAAATCTTATTGTTATTATAAATATGGGATCTATCATAATACATAAATATGGCTGGACATTTCACACAGCGCTATCTAGCCCCAAACTAAGCAGAGCTTGTACTATGAGTACCAGATAACTGATAGAATACTTAATATACTTTTTTTTGTGTAAATACATACTTATAATATATAGTGAAACAACCAGACACGGAACAAGTATATCATACAAACATTTGTTCCGCGGCGGGAATCGAACCCGCTACTTCTGCGTCTCAGCCGGCTATTCCGCCCACTGTACCACGGAGGTCGATTTATCATAATGGTTGAAATCAATCACGAAAGTTTTCTAAGTAAAATCTTATTGCTTCAATTCTATTATTATTTTATTGTATTTTTAATTTTATTGATACAGAATCAAATGGCGTTCTCAATAAGAGTATGATATACAACTATCATAATGGGTGTATGTATATCTTTATGAAATTGTATGTATAGTATTATGCATGCTAACTTGTGAAAGTATATTGTTTTTGATTGATATATATGTATGTATAATCATTTAGAATGTTTGTTACATCAGTTTTATATTAATATGTAAATCACCTATTAGAGATTTAAAAATGCATGCTCCTTTCTGACTTTTATTTTTTTGTAAATACAACCTGTTATGCCATGTATGACATTAATTTAAAACACACTTCCGGATCGTGTATACAGATTTTAGAGGTGGATTTGATACAGGTAGCTTGAATATTACATTATAATTCATCATAAACATCGAACAATAATATACAAGAATGAATAAACATCGATGGTGTCAACTTGTCTCATCTTAGATTCGCAGATGATCTCGTACTATTTGCAGAAAACTTTAGTGATCTCCAGGCAATGCTGCAACATCTTTTTGATGCTTCTTTGAATGTAGGCCTTAAGATGAATATGTCCTAGACGAAGGTGCTCTCGATTGTCTCCGGTGTCACAGACCCCATTGTAATAGTGGGAAATGAGAGGCTGGAGACAGTCGACCAGTATATTTATCTTGGACATATTCTATCGTTTGGTAAAGAGCATCAGCAGAAGGAGATCTCTAAACGGATCCAATTGGGATGGGCTGCATTCGGCAAGTTAGACGACATCCTTAGGTCGCCTAAATTTCCACAGTGTCTGAAGACCCACTTATTAAACCAATGTGTTCTGCCCACCATGACCTACGGTGCCGAGACGTGGACGCTCACGCAGGAGGCTGTGTACAGGTTAAGAGTTGTACAAAGGGCCATGGAGCGTACCATGCTTGGCATCAGACTGTTAGATCGAGTTCCAAACGTCGAGATCCGTAGACGAACGAAGGTTCATGACATAACTCGAATAGTTATGGAGCTCAAATGGTCTTGGACGGGACACTTGGCTAGACGTGGTGATGACAGATGGAGCGGGACAGTGACTGAATGGTGGCCGAGGAGCGGGTATAGAAGGGTAGGACGACCAGCAGCGAGATGGGTGGACGACATCGTAAAGGTCGTGGGCCGTCAGTGGGTGAGACTAGCGCGGGATCGTGGAGGATGGCACAAACTTGGGGAGGCCTATACCCAACAATGGGTGAAGTCAGGCTGTGGATGATGATGATGAGCTTGAATATTATCCAGTAATCGATACATTTCCAATAAACAATTTTAAACATCAAATCGGCGGCGACTGTGCGCATGCCGCTTAGTCAGTTTAACAGGTTTCAACAGCTACCTACATGATGAATGAATATGATTTATATACATATTTTATTCAGGCTGTTTCATTGTTATTTTTATGACTTGATATTAAGTTTGGTTGAAAATTGAACATTTTCTTTTGTGACCATTATCAAAAAACCTATTTCACAACAATACTAACCATTAGCCGTACCCGTGTTCTCATTTAATGTCGTTCGTAACATGACAGGTATAAATAACGCTCGGAATGAATTAAAAACTTTCGTTATAGTATTTTTTAAACTTTACCGATCACTACACATAATTACTGAATTAAACGGGTATGTATGTATTTATTATTTATCGCGTATATATATTTTAAATCTTCTTCTCTTAGGTCCGTAAGATCAATAGCAGTTTAAACTAAAATTCTAAGCTTAAGAAGCCGGCGAACCCAGAGCGCAACTTCAATTCGGCCGCGTCAAAAACTTCGGCCTGAATATCGCTATCCCTGTTTAGTGACGAAGTTTAGCCACGCAGAGCGACAGTGATAGCAATAGAACGATTCTAAATTTGATTAGATTTTGACCGTGTTCCGTAATACCAAAAATGATGACTGAAAACTTGTTGTATTTTTCTTATTGTGTTGTTATTCTGTAACTAGACGATATAATCTATGTACCCATGACTAGGATACGTAAGATGTTGTTGTTTTTAATACGAAACAATTAGGTTGAAAACAGGCCTTTTATGACGTAAAAACATGCAGAATGCGATACGCTTCTATTTCATTTTAGGTAAGTATTTTGATCTAATATATGGTTGAGAACCTAGATTAATACTATTCAAATTAAAATAATACCTTATTAAGGTAGAAATATGCTCCAATTAGAAATGATCTGGGTAGTACGTATTGTATGGGCGATTCCCCTCCGGTCTCCCCTTAAACCATCACTGTCAAAGAAAAGTTTTAGTTTAAGCTTACAATCTTAGTTTAAACTATTATTGATCTTACGGACCTAAGAGTAGTAGAGTTCCTTGTGAAAGAGCTCACCCGGGGAAGTACTACCACCATACCTGTTTCTGCCGCCAAGCAACATTGCTGTGTTTCGGTTTGAAGGGTATGGTTTCGGATTTTTATTTCCGAAATTACAGGCACATGGGGCTTTACACCTGTGTGCCTCAAGTTGATGGACGCAGAGCAGTGCATCGTAAGGCACGTTTCTAAGGTGCGTGACCTACGAAGCAATACTTTGTTATAGGTGATGGTTACCACTTAACATCAGGTGGGCCATATGCATGGTCTACCTCCAGGTAGTAAATATATATACATATCTATATATACTAGTGGTTTGCCCCGAACTGAGATCTCGAGATTTTCCGAATAAATCAAATAATATTATTTGTAAGCTTTGACTATCATAGTGAATAGTGTCACGAAATAATAACCATCAAACTTGACTTATAGTTTCATTCAAATTACAGGTAACGGGGGTTCATGTAATTTGGTTATCCTTTTTTGGGGTATAAATTGCAGTTATTCTGGATTTTAGACTTGCCTATATTTGTGTCACTTAAGCTATACACATACCAAATTACAGCACTGTGGGGTCACTGGTGTACCCTGTGAATTTTGTCAAAGTTCAGTTTTTATTATGGTTAATAACTCAAAACCTATAAGGAATTTTCTAAAAATACAAACGGAGTCTAAATGTACTAATGAAGATATTTCATTTGACGTCCCACTTGACCTAATAGTCTCATTTTCATTTTTTTACCCTCTTGAACCCCAATATCTCAACAACCCCACAACATTTTTAGCTCATTTAGTCACACCAAAATTGTGCCACCACTGTATAAAATTTCACGATGATCAGATCAACGCTTCGAAAGTTAGCCTCGGACAAACAAATATACATACATACATAAAACGCCGATTTGCCCAAGTTGATTTAGAGATCTCGCTTCGCTCTATCATATACCCGTTTATTGGTAATATTCTTTATGCTATTTTAAAATATAGTTTTCTTGTAGTATGTATTTTTGACTCTATTTCTTCAACTTGCTATGAAAAAGTCTGTATATATTTGGAAGCAATATCATGTATTTTAAAAAGCACATCTGTATAGTATTTTTCAAACTTTCGCGATCACTGTACATAATTATTGATTAAAACGGGTATTTATCGCGTATGGACCTTTTTTATTTGTTATTCCGACGTTTCGGCTGTGTTGCAACAATCAGCCCGAGACCATGACTGTTGCAACACAGCCGAAACGTCGGGACAACAAATAATAAAGGTACATACGCGATAAATACCCGTTTTAATCAATAATCACATCTGTATAGTATCATTTGCAAAATAGCACAATACACGATCGCAAACAGATAAACTATGAATTAAGTATATTACTCACAAATTGTTCTTTATTTTCAGCCTACATTGACGACAGTATTTTGAATCAGACCACAGTAATATCTGAGCAAAGAGTATTGGATCTGATAGAAATGGCCTATCCTAACCCAATGAATGTAGACGATTTTGTTACGTAAGTATCACTATTTTCAGGAAATATTGTTTTTAATAAGTTCGCGATTATCTATTGCTAACCCACCATCCCTATGGTAGAAGTCATCGTTAGCAGCAGTTAATCTTCAAATGCTTCTTTCAAAGTTTCCGAAGTATTTAATGAGGGCTGCGAGGATTCCCTCACTGCCCTAGCGTCAACTCACAGAGGCAACTACCGCTGAGGAAGCTATGGTTTCTGTTATTTGCCTCTCTTGCCCCCATAACTTCAATTGGCTTGGTAGATAGCCCTGAGGGCCCAAAGGGCCAATTCCCGTATCTTAAAATAGTAAAATTCCAGTATCGATCTAGTCTCGTTATGTTAAATGTCCTAAACGGTATTCACATAACTCACAATACAATGGTATGGGATGACTGCCATTTGATTATAGACTTTATTTATATCAAGCTAATATTGTAATATTAATTGAGCAGAATGACAAACTATTCAATTCATAATTCAATCTCATTTGGGTGAACTTTCGTTGTTTTTAAAATTGTATTGCGTCAATTGACACCCAGATAGTATAAGGCTGTCCGTTGAGTAGCTTCAGTTTCCAACGCTGGGCCCATTGTAACCATGGACTTAGCGACCAAATTTGGACGCAAAGTCATGACGTAACATAATATTGATTGACATTGTCAGTTAGTACTTAGCGATCGTGAGGCATTGTTAACAACATCGAGTTACGCTCCAGGGGTAGATCCATTCGATAACGATATTGTTACAGATCGATAATAAACTGGCATTAAAAATCTAAAGCTTTAACATCGAGAGTTCCGCTCCAGTGGTAGATCGATTCGATTACGATATTGGTTATATATCGATAATAAACTGGCATTAAAAATCGATAGCTTTAACATCGAGAGTTCCGCTCCAAGGGTAGATCCATTCGATAACGATATTGATTATAGATCGATAATAAACTGGCATTAAAAATCGATAGCTTTAACATCGAGAGTTCCGCTCCAGGGGTAGATCCATTCGATAACGATATTGTTACAGATCGATAATAAACTGGCATTAAAAATCGATAGCTTTAACATCGAGAGTTCCGCTCCAGGGGTAGATCCATTCGATGACGATATTGTTACAGATCGATAATAAACTGGCATTAAAAATCTATAGCTTTAACATCGAGAGTTCCGCTCCAGGGGTAGATCCATTCGATAACGATATTGTTACAGATCGATAATAAACTGGTATTAAAAATCTATAGCTTTAACATCGAGAGTTGCGCTCCAGGGGTAGATCTATTCGATGACGATATTGTTACAGATCGATAATAAACTGGCATTAAAATCGATAGCTTTAACATCGAGAGTTCCGCTCCAGGGGTAGATCCATTTGATAACGATATTGTTACAGATCGATAATAAACTGGCATTAAAAATCTAAAGCTTTAACATCGAGAGTTCCGCTCCAGGGGTAGATCCATTAAATAACGATATTGTTTATAGATCGATAATAAACTGGCATTCAAAATCGATAGCTTTAACATCGAGAGTTCCGCTCCAGGGGTAGATCCATTCGATAACGATATTGGTTATAGATCGATAATAAACTGGCATTAAAAATCGATAGCTTTAACATCGAGAGTTCCGCTCCAGGGGTAGATCCATTCGATATAAAGATATTGATTATAGATCGATAATAAACTGGCATTAAAAATCGATAGCTTTAACATCGAGAGTTCCGCTCCAGGGGTAGATCCATTCGATAACAATATTGTTACAGATCGATAATAAACTAGCATTAAAAATCTATAGCTTTAACATCGAGAGCTCCGCTCCAGGGGTAGATCCATTCGATAACGATATTGGTTATAGATCGATAATAAACTGGCATTAAAAATCGATAGCTTTAACATCGAGAGTTCCGCTCCAGGGGTAGATCCATTCGATAACGATATTGGTTATAGATCAATAATAAACTGGCATTAAAAATCGATAGCTTTAACATCGAGAGTTCCGCTCCAGGGGTAGATCCATTCGATAACGATATTGATTATAGATCGATAATAAACTGGCATTAAAAATCGATAGCTTTAACATCGAGAGTTCCGCTCCAGGGGTAGATCCATTCGATAACGATATTGTTACAGATCGATAATAAACTGGCATTAAAAATCGATAGCTTTAACATCGAGAGTTCCGCTCCAGGGGTAGATCCATTCGATGACGATATTGTTACAGATCGATAATAAACTGGCATTAAAAATCTATAGCTTTAACATCGAGAGTTCCGCTCCAGGGGTAGATCCATTCGATAACGATATTGTTACAGATTGATAATAAACTGGTATTAAAAATCTATAGCTTTAACACCGAGAGTTCCGCTCCAGGGGTAGATCCATTCGATATAACGATATTGATTATAGATCGATAATAAACTGGCATTAAAAATCGATAGCTTTAACATCGAGAGTTCCGCTCCAGGGGTAGATCCATTCGATAACAATATTGTTACAGATCGATAATAAACTAGCATTAAAAATCTATAGCTTTAACATCGAGAGCTCCTCCGCTCCAGGGGTAGATCCATTCGATAACGATATTGGTTATAGATCGATAATAAACTGGCATTAAAAATCGATAGCTTTAACATCGAGAGTTCCGCTCCAGGGGTAGATCCATTCGATAACGATATTGACTATAGATCGATAATAAACAAACTGGCATTAAAAATCGATAGCTTTAACATCGAGAGTTCCGCTCCAGGGGTAGATCCATTCGATAACGATATTGTTACAGATCGATAATAAACTGGCATTAAAAATCGATAGCTTTAACATCGAGAGTTCCGCTCCAGGGGTAGATCCATTCGATGACGATATTGTTACAGATCGATAATAAACTGGCATTAAAAATCTATAGCTTTAACATCGAGAGTTCCGCTCCAGGGGTAGATCCATTCGATAACGATATTGTTACAGATCGATAATAAACTGGTATTAAAAATCTATAGCTTTAACATCGAGAGTTGCGCTCCAGGGGTAGATCTATTCGATGACGATATTGTTACAGATCGATAATAAACTGGCATTAAAATCGATAGCTTTAACATCGAGAGTTCCGCTCCAGGGGTAGATCCATTTGATAACGATATTGTTACAGATCGATAATAAACTGGCATTAAAAATCTAAAGCTTTAACATCGAGAGTTCCGCTCCAGGGGTAGATCCATTAAATAACGATATTGTTTATAGATCGATAATAAACTGGCATTCAAAATCGATAGCTTTAACATCGAGAGTTCCGCTCCAGGGGTAGATCCATTCGATAACGATATTGGTTATAGATCAATAATAAATTGGCATTAAAAATCGATAGCTTTAACATCGAGAGTTCCGCTCCAGGGGTAGATCCATTCGATAACGATATTGATTATAGATCGATAATAAACTGGCATTAAAAATCGATAGCTTTAACATCGAGAGTTCCGCTCCAGGGGTAGATCCATTTTATAACGATATTGTTACAGATCGATAATAAACTGGCATTAAAAATCGATAGCTTTAACATCGAGAGTTCCGCTCCAGGGGTAGATCCATTCGATGACGATATTGTTACAGATCGATAATAAACTGGCATTAAAAATCTATAGCTTTAACATCGAGAGTTCCGCTCCAGGGGTAGATCCATTCGATAACGATATTGTTACAGATCGATAATAAACTGGTATTAAAAATCTATAGCTTTAACATCGAGAGTTGCGCTCCAGGGGTAGATCTATTCGATGACGATATTGTTACAGATCGATAATAAACTGGCATTAAAAATCTATAGCTTTAACATCGAGAGTTCCGCTCCAGGGGTAGATCCATTCGATAACGATATTGATTATAGATCGATAATAAACTGGCATTAAAAATCGATAGCTTTAACATCGAGAGTTCCGCTCCAGGGGTAGATCCATTCGATAACGATATTGTTACAGATCGATAATAAACTGGCATTAAAAATCGATAGCTTTAACATTGAGAGTTCCGCTCCAGGGGTAGATCCATTCGATGACGATATTGTTACAGATTGATAATAAACTGGCATTAAAAATCGATAGCTTTAACATCGAGAGTTCCGCTCCAGGGGTAGATCCATTCGATAACGATATTGTTACAGATCGATAATAAACTGGCATTAAAAATCGATAGCTTTAACATCGAGAGTTCCGCTCCAGGGGTAGATCCATTCGATAACGATATTGTTACAGATCGATAATAAACTGGCATTAAAAATCGATAGCTTTAACATCGAGAGTTCCGCTCCAGGGGTAGATCCATTCGATGACGATATTGTTACAGATCGATAATAAACTGGCATTAAAAATCTATAGCTTTAACATCGAGAGTTCCGCTCCAGGGGTAGATCCATTCGATAACGATATTGTTACAGATCGGTAATAAACTGGTATTAAAAATCTATAGCTTTAACATTGAGAGTTCCGCTCCAGGGGTAGATCCATTCGATGACGATATTGTTACAGATCGATAATAAACTGGCATTAAAAATCTATAGCTTTAACATCGAGAGTTCCGCTCCAGGGGTAGATCCATTTGATAACGATATTGTTACAGATCGATAATATACTGGCATTAAAAATCTATAGCTTTAACATCGAGAGTTCCGCTCCGAATATCTCAACTACATTATTTCCTTTTTTCAGGGCTGGAAAATGGTCAAAAGCAGAGGTTAGAGATGCGTTGGAATCTTTAGAAGAGAAAGGCCTAACCCGTGCCATGTCGGAAGGTATATACGTCAGACAACACAGCGTTGATACACAGGTAATATATACTTTCCTACTCCCAACGCATCAATTAAACTGAAAACTATTTACTCGTGCACACTAAAGGCCACCATCCATAGACGAGCGTCTTACAAATCTGTGGACAAATTCGGCGTGGCGCTTGCCGGACTTATCCGCGAGCCGTATGCCGAACCGCGAACTATAACATTCACATACAGATTTGTCATTTGTCCGCCTATGTTGGCCTTAGACACATTTGTATTTAGACATTTAGACCAATTGAACTTTTGAAACTAATTACGTGAGGCGTTTATGACGATTTTTACCCCCCCCCCCCCCCCCCCCCCCCCGGGTTGAGATGTCGCGAAAATTGTTCGACCCACTCTCCCCTTCTCTGACGTGAGATTATTCAAAATATGTATCCATAGGGTAAATGCGTATGATTTATTTAAAAAAAACACAATTGGCTTCATTATTTTTATTTAAGACTATTATTCAAGATTGCTTCTCTCGTTATCTAGAATCACAGTGATAACATTAAAATAAATAAAATGAAAAATTACGTGATATTTGCCGAGACCCAGTATTTGCACTGAAAACGGGATATTTACCATGAATTGTGAGTTTTTGAATATCCTGATATTTCGACGCGGTTGCATGCGCCATGATCACGGGTAAACTTGCAAATCATGGTAAATATCCCGTTTTAGTGAAAATAGTATTTAGACCAATTAACTAAGTGAACTAGCTAAGAAACGGAGATTACCGAAAATTAATTCTTATAAGCTATAAAAATATGTAGTTTTTTTTTATTTGCGAGTAGTCCTTATTTGCCCTTATATACTTACATTTGCCATTCCATATAGTCTAAAATGAAATGAACTCCATAAGGTCGTCAAACAAATGCCAACGTTGTGTTCATCGAGGCAACCTAGTATCGCCGTGATAACGGCTCTGTACTGCGAAAAACAAGCTGTGGACGCCATGATGGACAACCAGGAGACCTACGTGCGATATACTACTGTCGGTAAGTGACTTCAAGAAATTTAAAGCTATGTCCACACCAGTGCGCTTTCATGTTCATCTTAATCGTATTCAACTTTCAATTCGTCTTGCGTCAATTGTATGCAATATTGATTGCCATAAGACGATTGCAGCTTACGTCTACACCTGTGCGCCTCGATCAGTCGTCAAGACGGACGCGTGTGAACTTTTAGCTACCTGTGCGGTATATAAAGTGCAAGGAAAAACGCAACTAATGGAGAATCTGTACAAAAGATTATTTGAAGAGACGGAAGAGCAATCTTTGGCAAACTGCTGAACCGATTTTAATGAAATTTCTATGGCACCCATCTGAAATAAAAAATAACCCTTTAAAATAAAAAATAAATAAATATAAATCGGTTTATAAATGACGGAGTTATGAGACCTCGTTTTTTTGAAGTTGGTAGGCCTAAGTTGTCCCTGTGTTGTCTCACATTATAGGTTACATTATGAAGTGAGCTCCTAAAGCCTACGATATGTCACCCTGTGTCACTTACATATATACGAGTATGTATAGACCGTTTGGTAATGGAGATTCAAAATACAAGAATATTTTTTTGAGGTGAATGAAAAGTTGTGAAAAAAAATTCCTTCCATAGTGGGGAGCAATTTAACAGACGAATGATAACAAAATCGGGGGATACAGTTTGGTGTTGCAGCTACATTATCTATCATCTCCATTCAAAATTTAATTACTTCACTGCATAGCTAAAGGATCAATGAATTCGTTACGCGGTGTGAGGACTGTGACGTATCGCGCGCGGTGGAGCGGGAATTGCCGCCATTTTGAGGTCATTTTGCTGCGTTTCGAGATTTCCATTAGTTATACCCGATGGACTTCTTAGTGTTGAAACATGATTATAACATACATAAAATAGCTTATTTTGTATAAAAAATATTACCGTACACGTATTCACGTACAACACGGCCGTATCCATGACACAGCCACACCCCATTTTTTTATTAAATAAATAATGCTGGACATTTCACACTGCGCTATCTACCCCAAAACTAAGCCGAGCTTTTACTATGATCGGTACCAGATACATGATATAATACTTAATTAAAGAGAGAAACAACCAGACCCGGAACGTTTAGATCATGCAAACATTTGTTCCGCGGTGGGAATCGAACCCGCAACCTCCTGCATCTCAGACGTGTATTCGCCCACTGCGCCACGGAGGTCATTAGTATAACGTTATATTCATGATACAGGTTAATCATTTTCTAAGTAAAAGTAGGTTTTGATTTGTTTGATGAAGACAAATGGACAGGTATAAATTAAAAATGTTTTTTGCCTCTTGGGTTCAAATCTGACATAGATAAGAATTATCACAGTTAAACCAGCTTTCTTTTAAAAAACCGCATCTTAATCGGTCCTTCATTTTGGGAACTACGATACCGCAGACACTCAGACATAGGCGTCAATCTTGTATCACTCTCTCTTTTTGCGTCGATTGGATAAAGATAAATTTATTTGCTTGAACATAATGTATAAAGGTCTTATATAAGTAGGTAAGTGTCAATTATATTCTACCTTATCTAGCATGCAAATTACAAAAAATACAATGGAAAATGACAAATTTAAAGGTAATAATTTTAGATACAATCATCATAATCTATACATATTATATAACACAAAGTCGGGTTAGTTACGCCATTTATAACTCGAGAACGGCTTGACCGATTTTCTATGAAATTTGGTATATATTGAAAGAAAGAAAGAAATTATATTTATTCGCCTCACAAAAGAATCATAAGAATATGATCTCATACAATAAAAACGAAACATATTTACATTAAACATAAAATTAAACATTACCAAAGGCACGTGTTTTATTAAATTATACAACTCAGTGTGACGGCGAAAAGGCCTGCAGCTCAGCATATGCTTCTGCATGTTTCCATGCTGAAGCGCTGGTCTTCTGCTGAGGTCAGTGTTGACTTCACGGACGACCTGACTAATCAACTAATAACAAAACCTGACTATTAGCAGTAGTCTAAAGAAATAAATATTATGACATTCCCTTGTCAATACATCTATGAAAATCTGATGTATGTTCAAGAAAAATAGCGATAATCATAATTTTAGAACTAGAAATAAAGATAAACTCGCTGTTGCCCCTTGTAGACTCCATAAAGTTAGTAAATCGTTTAAAGGGCAAGGTGTTCGCTTTTATAACAAACTCACAAGTGATGTACAAAAATTGACAATTAACAAATTTAAAAACGCAATTAAACAAAATCTTTATAAAAATCCTACTATAAAATATCGGATTATTTAGATGATAGAGAAGCTTGGGATTGGAATTGCTCCAACTCCTTCAAAATGTTACAATTTAGACGTAATTTATTTTCTGTATTGTATTCTAAAAGGATTATTATAAAAAATTACCAGCCTTGTTTCTTGCCTTTCTTTCTGTGCTTGGTCGCGAAGGAACAGGCAGTAAAATTGACGTTTCAAAGTGATCCTTGTGATTTTAATGAATAAAAATTTTTGACTTTGAGGTACCTACTATTAACTAAAAGTAACATTACCCTAACCAACTACAATAAAAACATCCACAATAGCAATATATGCATACTAAAGGAAACACAAAACATGAGTGACCAATAAAAAGCAAAGTGACGCAAAGATAGATTAAAGAGTGAGCAAAAAGAGAGATTTTCCTTTACTATGCCTACCATGGTTGGTTGAGTTGTAAGGTAAATACATGTTTTTTTTTTAACTTTAACCTAAACACATCAACATTAATAATATTTTTAGGGGTGGTGGGATTGTGTTCCAACACTTGGTAGTGGCATAGTGGAAGCTGCCATGAAAGGCTGCGGAGCCATGTGATGGTGTTGTCAGAAGAAGTTGAGATGCAGTCCGTGTATCATACCTGTTTCCATCACGAAACCACCCCAGTTTATTGTAGAGATATTCGGGCTTTCTACTTTTATTAACGCCAAATAGAAGAATAGCAAAGTGAAAGTGTCTTCTCCATGACATTTTGATCAGTTTGGCTTTATTAAAAAATGGTGTTACTTGCGCCTTGGGAGGTATGGGAAAGCAGAACCTAGTACAGGCATTTTGAGCACGTTCACGTTTTTTAGTAGTAGCAAGCAATCTAGGGCCATAGACAGTTTCTGCAGTTCAATTTAGAAAGAACAAGTGAATCGCAAAGGTTAACATTTAAAAACAATTCCTCACAGATTCAGTAACATGCTTTCCAAAACGTAATTCACTATCCATGACCACTCCCAGGTTACGTGTTTCAATACTGTGAACAATAGGCTCACCTAAAATATTGACATTGGGATCCATTGCTGCTATGTTAGAGATTTGTTTCTTTGATCCCAATATCATATGTTTTGACTTAGCTGAATTTAAAACTAAAGAATTTTGTGTTGACCACCGCGCAATGCGGTTATGGTCCTCAGTATTATGATCGGGATTGACACATAGGCTACTTTTTACTCGACTACGCAGAAAGGGGAGGGGGGGGGGGGATGTTTTTATTGACAAACCACGCGAGCGAAGCCGGAGGCAAGTCAGCTAGTATGTAATAAAATAAAGAAAAAACACAAAATTATTAAAAAATTATAATATAAAATTATTAAATGTCAAAGGAGGTTAACAAATATAAAAATGATACTACAAAGTTGTTAGGAATCAATTTATTAGTGGAACAATTCTAATTAAAATATAATATTTAGAACATAATGCGTTTGATGCTCACAAGTAATTAACTAGATAACAATAATGGTATCACTTGGCTTTAAAATGGTGGGATACATTCTATAAATACAACAATTATTATCATAGTCTTTAATAAAACATTCTTTTCATAAAATACATTCAATGCTCAACAAAAAATACAGGCTGCACTCTTACATGTAAGTTACCCTGAAAGTGAGTCAATGAGGCAATTTTGTTAGCGCACGAACTAAACTAAATTACGGTTGGACAGCACTAAACTGGCAACTGTCATTCTCTGTTCGTATGAAATAAAAAAGGATGCCAATAATTTTAGTGCCTGACCTAAATATGTTATTTTGTGCATAAACATTAGTAAGATTAAATCAATGGAACGGTGTCATGAAGGTGGTCCTCACACGAAATATTCAAAATTATAAGTTTTTCAATTAAAAAGATATCTCTAGTGTTTAATTCTTGGTTTTGGCAGCTGCCTAAACATTGGTTTCGGTTAAAACAATTTTTATTTGTGAATTTATAATTTTGCATCTGTTCTACGAGCAGAACATGATAAAGCATCCTGTTTATTTAACAACAATATCAAAGCGAAGTACATGATCAATGACTTGTTATTTTGACCAATCATTGCAACTATACTAGAAAAAACATAGCTAGATCTCTGGGACAGCTGTCAGTAAAATCGCGCCTATGAAGTTCTGAATTTAACAGTACGGACAAACGTACCAGTCAATGTCATACTTTATGGGCATGCTGAGCTAATTATAGTGATGATGAGCGATGAATCATCGTGACCACAGACTATAAACTATCGACATTTTGTATAAAACTTAATTCAAAATTATTTTTTCATTTAATTTAATAAATAACATTATTAAATATTTAAAAAAAAATAACATTATTTAGAATAGTGAGTAAATAAAATCTTAATTTTAACCTACTCGTAACATTTCTTCCGACAACTTTGGGGTTCGAGAGAAGTTTGGCCGCGGCGTGTCTTCTTCCGCAAGATGGCGCCAACGCGCCGCCATCTTGTTTGACATGACCCATTCTCCTCAGTACGAGTGCTAACGCCTTGTATACGCCACGTGTTTTCCGTTCTCATCACTTTGTTTTTGTTACTATTGCTGTTAATTTGTTAAGTTTATTTATTATTGTTAGTTTCTTTGTTGTTATGGTTTATTTTTATTGTTTGTTGGCATAATGCCAAAGAGAACGAAGAAAACTGTTTTGAACAGTCACTATCGAAGATTTTGAAAAATATTGTATTTTCTTACAAAAAAGTGACAAAAGAAAAATTATAATGGAACGAACCGACATTGCTCTTGCTCGAGTGAATTTTCTCTAGAAAGTCAAAAAAAAATACAAATTGGGATAAAGTTGTCTTTCTAGACGAGACATGGCTAAACGCCAATCATACCGTATCCAAAGCTTGGACCGATGATACGGCACAATCGACCACCAAAGTACCCGAAGGCAAAGGTCAAAGATTAATAATAACTCATGCTGGGACGTCATATGGTTTTGTGCCTAATTGCCTATTGGCATTCAAATCTACGAAGACCAATGAATACCATGAAGAAATGAATTTTGAAAAATTTAAAGTGGTTTTTAAAATTATTAGATAATTTGAAGGAGTCACATTATATAATTATGGATAACGCCCCATATCACTCGGTCTAAAAGCACAAACCACCAACTTCAGCAAACAGGAAGTTAAAAATAATTGCATGGCTTCAAGAAAAAGTAATAGAGGCCAATGAAACTATGCTTAAAAACGAATTATTGAGACTCGTTGGTCTGCACAAACCCAGCACACCAACGTATGTCTTAGATGACATAGCCCAAGAAAAGGGTCATAACGTCATAAGACTGCCTCCATATCACTGCCAGTATAATCCGATCGAGCTTATCTGGGCCAAGTAAAAGGTTTGTTTGATCGAATTTCAGTTAGACAGATTCTTTATGTGTTAACTCCTGTATAATTGATGATATTAAAATATGTTTTTCTTTCAAGGTTACGCTGCTAGACATAACACAACACCGCCTTTTACGGCAAATAAAATGTTGCAGTTACTAAACACTGCGGTTGAAAATGTATCTGTAGAAGATTGGAAAAAGGTAGTTACCAAATGCAGAAAATTAATGGAAGAAGATTGGGAGCGGGACGTTCGATTTGATAATATTTGCGAACAAGAATTCATTATAAATTTACAAGATTGCTCTACGATTCTGAAAGTGATTCGGATATTGATTTGGGGTGTACTCCTTTGGAATAAATAAATGTATGTATTAAAATATTCGTTTTATTTTATTACCCAAATCATAATCCAATATACATATAATTATGGCAGACAGCCTTCGTGGCGAAGCGGTGGTGAACACGACTGCTGCGCAGGAGGTCGCGGGTTCGATCCTCGCTCAGTGCAAATATTTGTATGCATGAATATGAGTTTTTGCACTGGTCTGGTCGTGCCTCGGAAAGCACGTTAAGCCGTCGGTCCCGGCTGCCATACGAATATCTAATGGCAGTCGTTACGGGTTGTTGGAGCCCTCAAAAGTCCAACAATTGGTCTTACTGCAAAGCTTCTATCGATAATTACTATCGATATTTTTTTCTGTATCATAACAACCCTAGGAATGTCAGTTTAACAAATGTCGCAGAGATCAAGCTATGTTTTTTCAAGTATAAGATCTACCAAAAGTATCTGTGATTTCAAGGGCGTCCCTAGTATCTACTGAGCAACCGTGTTTGTATCTACATTTGTTCTTGTCGAAATTAGTTTTGTCCACCAGACAGGCAATGTACAGTTTAATATTATTTAAATAGCTGCTAAGTTTACAAAAATAAAGACAATACTTCTTTCCATAAATATTACAATAACAATAGTTATCCGGGTGAATTTGTAAACAATCGACAAGTTAAAAGTCCTGCCCTAATCCAGAGCAATACTATTTTGTATTTATTTCAAGTATAATATCCACCGTTCCACACAAACCGCACTGTCTGGACGCCGCAATGTGTGGTCAAGGTGGATTATCAACTTAATTATTGGATTTAATACCTCAACATTTGTGGACTGTTTACAAATTCACCCATAGTGTTAAATTTAAAAGTATAAAACAGTAAATACAATATTGTATGATGCATACATACTAGACATTAAATATAAGGCACATTCTAAAGAATTTAAAACGCTTTTATATAATTATCTTGTTTGTGTATGTACTCATAAAGCAAATATCTAAATGCAAGAACTACATTAAGGCGCTGCCCAGACACAGAAACTTGTTGCGGCAACTCGCTGTTTATGACGTACATATAACTAAACTTGCTACGCAGCGCCTAAGGCAACTGCTAATTGAAATTGTATGTCAGCATTTCTACTGTTCCATTAACTGATATATTTTTTAAATTATTTAAATCTAGTTCTACAACTTCCATGAAATTACCACTATCACCTGAATTACTCACATTAATATCCGTCAAGGTACCGCTCTTTTGAAATATAAGGATATATTGTGTACCTGCAACAAACAAATAATTTATGTATTTTTCATCATTCATGCTCTGAAAGTTGCGAAACATGATAACGGCACCATAAATACGATTTACGGCCCTAGGGCAGTAAGTAAATTTGAAAATAGAATGAGGTTCATTGCATTTATACTATGCTAAAATGAAATACGATTTCAAAGACAAATCCTTATTTATATTTAAAAACGAAAGAGGCCACATTCTTATGATGCTAAAATGAAATACATCCTCCATGACAAATCCTTATTTCTATTTAAAATTAAAGACGCTTTAATCTAGTTGTGACGAACAGTCAAGAACGATATAGCTGGTCGTATCCAGGTCTCTATTTAGCATTAAACTGTCATTTGGACGCTTAGATAAATTAATTGTGAATATGACTAAAATTATAAAAAGCGCTTTGCGCGGTAGACGCAAGGGCGAGGAACTGATTTGTTTAAGTCTAGCGCAAATTTCATACAAAAATTGTAATCATCAAGTGCGCGCTTTTATTTTGTAAAGAAAATACAGCCCATTCTGCTGAATACAGAGCTTTTCATTTGAAGCCTGGGTAAGAACTCTACACTTTTAGTGAAAAAAAATCGCATCTCGAGTGAAAAAAAAATTTACAGCCCTTGTTTAACAATGACTATGGTACAAAGTAGCTCAGCGTGTTATGGAGAGGGCTGTGCTGGGCGTTCCTCTATTAGATTAAATCAAAATGAAAATATCCGTAGACAACCAAAACTGACATAGCCTAGACTAGAGGATAAGCAAGCTGAAGTGACAGTGAACGAGGTACACAGCTCGAAGTACTGTCGACCGTTCGGGCAGAGAGTTTCTTGAGAGTGCTGTGGAGAGTGCATACCACGCACTGTCATTTTTACAAATTGTATAGTAAATTACTTACCAGAGTTAAAAAATTTTTTTGCTTCAGTTGTATAAACTACTTCCTCATTATTTCTTATCTGTATTCTGTTATTTCCAGAATCTACATTGATTTGCCATGTGATGCCGGTACTTGTTTCAATGGTGAGGTTTAAGCTGAAAGTAAAATTTTCTATGTAAAAATAGATTTCAAAAAGTAAATGGAACCAGAGTGCTAAAACGTAGCATATTTATGCACTAACTAGTTGACCCGCGACCGCGGCTTTGCCAATAAAAACATTACCCTCCTTCTGTGCAGTCGGGTAAAAAGTAGTCTATGTCTCAATCCCGGTCATGATCTATGTATTTACCAAATTTCATCAAAATCGGTCCAGCCGTTTAGTCGTGGAAACGTTACAGATTCATAATATTAGTAAGGAATGATTCAATAGTATACTGGTGTAATAGTTTTACTGGTGGTAGAGCTTCTGTGAACGGGCTCGAGGAAGTGGGCACCACCGCCTTACCTTTATCTGCCGCCAAATAGCAGTACTTGTGCTGCTGTGTTCCCGGTTAGATGGTAATGGTATGTTCCTGTAATTACTGGCACATAGGCATAACAGCTTAGTCCTATAGTATGGCAACGTATCCACATAGAAATCAAGACAACATAATAGCTTGTTTTGAATTCTATGTGGATATCCATGGGCTGCAGTAGCCACTTAACATCTGGTGGACTGCATGCTCGATTGCCATATAAGTAGTATAAAAAAAACAAAGTTAAGAAGTAAATTACGTTTCGTCCGCAGTCATTTGACCTTTGATAGTAATTTTGTCAATTTGATTTCCATTCAATGTCGGAGCCGGGAACATATTGCTGTCGCTTACTGAGTTCCAAGGCGGATGCTGTGTACGGCCGTTTAGTTGGACGCCGTAAATGTCGTTGTGTTGTTGTTGATCCCTTAAAATACAAATCAAAAATTAGAAAGACCTATGTCGCTTCTAGCTTTATAAAATTATATCCTTGCCAATGATGCTAAACTAATAGTTCTCAAATTTTATTTGTTTTTATTTACTTCATTATCCTTCAGCTACATACAGTGAATTGTTATCTCTATATTTTTTTTTACCAAAACGCATGGCATTGCTTAATGTGCAATAAGGCTTGTCAATGCGGTGGTTTAAATTATAATAGTGTTGACCGCGTTAGTAAGCATTTTTATTACTATTTAAAGTAACCAAAAGTAAAAACCCACACGTTAACACACGCAAGTAATGGATGACATTCAATAATCATACCTACTATAGTGTGACCATTAGTGCTGTGCACTCCCTGAGGTAGGTATGCGCGGCGAGGTGGGAGGCAAAGAAAAAACTGCGCATGAGTTCACATGAGATCAATACATGTCGGACATATCTTACGATATCAGTTTGCATTTCTAAGGCAAGACTTGTGGCGGGACGATGGTCGGAGGCTATCTATCTGTAATATATTATACTTACTTAGTTGATTAAAATGTAACTTAAATATACTCATATTTTATTAAAAATATGCAGGTGATAAATAAGAACTAAACTTATAATTCAAAGGACTTGTTTTATTGAACATTTTTTATATTTACAAACAATTATATATTCTAACGAAAGTTATTCTGACATAGATTCTGTTTCAACTTCATCTTCCATTTCATATCACGAGATAACGCACGACCCATCTTTGAATATTTATCCCGTGTGCGTCTGACATAGACCGTCCGGTACAAAATCTACCTACCGCCGTTGACGGCAGACTGATAGATCGGAGCGGCCGACACTTCCCCCCCGTCTCGCCGCGCGCATACCTCAGGGAGTGCACAGCACTAATGGTCACACTATACAAATGCATGTCATGCACAAAAATACCTATCAATAGATCATTTTACCCTATAAATGGTGGAAAAGGTAACTATAATTGTATAAATTGCACATGTGTGTATTTAATCGATTTCCAAATCAACTTATTATTTACTAGCTGACCAATCCGCAGCTTCGCACGTGTAGTTTTTCAATAAATACATTACCCTCCTTCTGCGCAGTTACTCCGGGATAATGTAACATTCTAATGGTGAAAGAATTTTTGAAATTGGACCAGTAGTTTTTGAGTTTATTTGTTACAAACATACAAATCTTTCCTCTTTATAATATTAGTATAGATTATATAGGTATTGAAGTGTTAATCCGATATTCGTGATATTTAGTTAATGTATGGGGTACAAAGGGGGCCATGGCCCCCTTTCCCATGACCCCGGGCGGCGCAGTACTAGGGGGCGTGCCGTTCGGCTGCAGCGTCAGGTCATCATCAGATCAGATAACTGTATTGTCATCAGTACCTACATATTTATTTACAAAATTTGTTATTTACATTTTCGCAAAATTTCAAGACAATGTAACAATTGGAAGCTGTTTAGAATGGAATATTGAGGTTTTTTATAAGATATTGGGGTTCGCATCAGAGACACCTTCGGGGATACTGGAAAACTGCTGGAAAGCATAATACACCCCATGTGGGATGTCAGTGCAGATCTTATCCACTCCTCCTCCATGAATTAAAATTTTAGGTTTTAATTCATGGAGGAGGAGTGGATAAGAACCAAATATTTTTTCAAAAGTAGGTAGTGTGCCTTGTATTATCAAAATCGATACCAAATTCAACAAACAATAATTTCCCCATTCAACCAAGTAACTGCAAGAAGTTGCAAGTTTCATTCCCACAGCAGGACAAATGTTTTCATGATGTGCAAATATCTGAACCAAGACATTACTAAAAGTGAACAATAAGAATTTCAACACTGATGTAGACACATCAGCAATAATGCTGCTCATCTACAAACTAATAAATAAATGTGTTTCGTGTTATAGGTTGTATACCATAGTACTCATCGTACCTGATACCCACACTGATGCAAGCCTGTCGTAGAGTCATGACTATGCGTTTGTGACTGTTGGGTGTGTGAATATGTCCAGCATTATTTATTTACCACTACTCACATTATGTATTAAATAGGTAGGTACCTACCTACTTTAAGTCTTTTAGTATGTAGGTACCTATCAGATTTATAGTTAAGAGATTTGTACAAACACACCTGGCTTCGTCAATGTTTAACTGAGAACTAACTTCTAAAATAGCTGTGTTTATGTAGTAAACAAATTATGAATATCAGCCCTGTGTCCCACTGCTGGGCAAAGGCCTCTCCCCATTCATTTAGACACGTCTTTCAGGCTCTAAGATGGTCCAATCCGCTCTGAAATTAGTAAGCTCGTCCCTACATCTCATAAAGAGACGTTATTATTTTATTATTTATTTTGGGCTAATCTTTATGGGCCGTAGAATAAGTTAATTACTGTCCTGTAACTATTTTATTGTAGCCTGAATTAAATGAGATATTATTATTTTATTTAAATCCTGGAATTTGTTTGACAGGATAAGTGTTTATGATTCCTTGTTTATAATAGTATTTTTGTAACTATTAATGAGCTTTGGTTTTTATGAACTGGTATGTTATTTCTGGAGTAGGTATTAGACATACCTATTTGGGTAGGTTACCTGGCTATGACACCACAAAACACAATCTTATCAGACGATGAGTCCTATAATGACCTCGATAATGTTATTAGTTATTTTATTACCTAATGTTTGTGCAGTTGCTAGTAAGTTATTTCACTTTGAGCTGGTTCACTTAATTTTTTTAGCAGAACTCCTTATCACTTTACGTATCATTTTCCCTTAAATTTCATTGGTGCGTGTTCACTTGATTTTTATCTCCAAGACCTCATCACTTTTCTATACATTTTTCCATAATTTTCAATAATATTTTGATTAATTATAGTGTACATACGCTAATCGCAATCCCAATCACAATAATTTGATAGTTGCGTTGTCAAAATGTCAAATGTCACTTTCGACTTGGCATTGAGTGAATGCCAAAGTAAAAGTTCACAAAATACAATCTAAAATCACATTCCATTCCTATTAAACACAAACGAGTTTCCACGTCGCGTGCGATTTTGCATATTTTTTATTAGGTTTCTCTAAATGATGCAATCTTTAAAAATATATGGATAAATTATTATCTTTTACTATGTCAAGCTAAAAATATCTAACCCAATCAAATCATACCCTGCCATGCAATCCCAGCAAGCTTTCAGCATTTTTTAATGTTTTGATGCACACAATCTTGGTGAACGTGGTGCTATCGTAAGTTAGCTGTCTGCGCGTCAGACACGTCTCGACGACTAAAGGCATTTCGTTCAGTTCGGTCTGTAAGATCGAGGCTCAAATTGGTAAGAATGACGTAAGATGAAAACAAACACGCCTATCGCCTATGCGCTCACACACCTTGAAGTTTACAGTTACCTTTGCGGATTGTAGGTAGAGTCCGTTTCACAAAACAAGTCTCTTGGCCAGGGCCAAATAAGGTTGAAAACATAAATTTACAACTGAAGAATGTTAGTCCCTCTGACAGCAGCGGGAGGTACTTGTATAGAAAAGAAATAGAATAGAAAAGACGTAAGAACAGTTTGAGACACCACTTAGCACTGAGTACGAACTGTTCTTTGATAGGTACATGGTTTTATTAGTGATTCACTTATTAAAATAGGTAGGTAGGTACCCACTTCATTAAAGTACCGAAGTCTACACTCGAAGAAATGAGAAATGGTATACATACTTACTGAACAGTTGGCTTATGATTTGAATGAGCAATTTTCCGATTCGACTCGCTAGCAAGTAACTACTCGTCTAACACAACGTAATCTGCAGTTATTTGTTTACAGTAAGTCTGGAATTCGGAACATTTTATAGGTTGCATCGGAATAGGTTTCTTTACCCGAAAATGGGTCATTGTCCTCACTAGCACCAAAATATTAGTTAAACATTTTTTAAATTAAATATTCTATTTTAGAGAAACTCTTGGCAGTGCCGGTTTTAGTACTACCAGCGCCCTGGGCTAGATTTCTACAAACAAATTGATAAATAAAAATGTCTACAATTTGAAGGTACTAAATACTTTACAATTTTTCAAGTCAAATTAACAATACAAAAATTTGCCTGAAAATTGACTTTTTTCTAGTCAACTTTTAATAAATAATGATTGTCGTCAAAAACGGAAAAACCCGAAGTTGACGGACATTTGACGAAAAAATCAAGAAAACTTTTGTAAAGTAAACTTTTGCTAAGCAAACTGTGGTATTTGGGTAAGTAGTAGTAAGTAGGCCTCGCTCAAAGAGTGAAGGGATATGAAGGGGCGCCTGCGCCCCTTCATATCCGGCGCCCAACCGCGCCCTACCCTAAACTCTTGGTAAAAATTACCTGTTTCTGAGGAAAGTTCTGTATATATATATATATGTATATATATATCTGGGATTTTAGGTGCAAAACATTAAACCCTCCGTCGTCCGAGACACGTTCTCGGAGACCCGGATGACGAAATCACTTCCGCTAATGCGGAAGAGTCATCCACATTAGACAGAGCAAACACTTTACAAATACACCGAACTCGCCGGCAAGGTCGACGAGTCCCTTCAGTCGCCGCCTATACGAGGTACAAGCACGTACCCGGGCGTTTCTCTCCTATCCCCACCCTGGCAACATCCCAAGCCGAGGTTCGTACCTAAGTGGTGCCCTTGCGCTAGTTGCCTCATCAAAATTTACAGGGCTTCTACGCTCGCCAAAAATTCGGTTAAGCTGCAACGGCCTCAGAGGCCAACAGCGAGATAAGTCCATTCGAAAAAAAGGTGCAAAACATTAGTACAAAAAAGTCACACAACTTGTACCTACCTTCTAATGTAGGCACACGATCCAAGAAACATTTATGTTTTAAAAAAGTAGTTTTGGGTTTCAATTATATGAGTAGAATCACGTCATTTCAGGTTAACTATCAAAAATACATTATTCCGTAGCTCCCCTGTATAGGTTACCCTGAATACGTACCACACCACATATATGTACCTTTAAATACGTTATCTGCATTAGCGCGACTTTATCTAAGGTCTCTTAAATGAGTAACTAGATTAGATTAGAAAATTCATTATTGCATTAATAAAATAATACATAGGCGAATTTAATGCTAATTAGCATTTTCTTCCAGCTAACCTTTGTGTAGTGTGGATAAAGTGGTAGTGCCAGAAAATATTAAGTCCTTACATATGAAATTGGCGTTTTGTACGGGAGGAATATAAAGTAATTATTTTTGTAAAATATATTTAACTAATCAAAGTATGCACCGTTGTTATCTATGCACTTTTGCCATCTCATAGGTAGTTCATTGATCCCTTTACTAAAAAAACCATGGGGGCGAGAATCAATAAACTCTTTGAAGGCGGTTTGGACTGCCGCATCAGAGTTGAATTTTTTTCCTTGTAAGAAGTTGTCCAAATTCCGGAAAAAATGGTAATCTGTTGGAGCCAGGTCCGGGGAGTACGGCGGGTGTCGCAGACATTCCAATTGTAGCTCATCTAACTTAGTGGTTGTTTGTTGTGCAGTGTGTGGTCTTGCGTTGTCGTGAAGCAGCAGTGGCCTAGAGTGATTGACCAATCTCGGTTGTTTAGCAGCTAGTTCTTCCTTCATGGTTTGCAGTTGCTGACAATAAATATCTGCCGTAATCGTTTGGCCAGATTTTAGAAAGCTGTAGTGAATGACACCGGCGCTAGTCCACCAAACACTCACAATTAACTTTTTCTGAGTCAATTTTCGTTTAGGGCAGGATTTGGCTGGGTCTGGAGACCAGGCTCAGCCATTGCGACGAGCGCTTCCGATTATTGTACAGTATCCACTTTTTATCACAAGTTATGATTCAATTTAAAATCCCTTTATAATTGTGTCGGTTGAGCAAAGTAACACAGCAGTCGACGCGTGTTTGCAAGTTAGATTCACTCAATTCATGAGGTACCCATCGTTCAAGTTTTTTTACTTTCTCGATTTGCTCCAAGTGGATTAATACAGTTTTATCACTTACCCCGAAGCCTGCAGCTATCTCTGAAGTGCTTTGTGATGGATCCGCTTCCACAATAGCCTTTAATTCTTCATTTTTTACTTTGTTCTCCGGCCGTCCACGGGGTTGGTTCTGAAGGTCGAAATTTCCAGAACGAAAACGTTGAAACCAAAAACGTACCGTTCTTTCTTTTGCGACACCAGCGCCGTACACATCATTAATCCTTAGAGCTGTTTCTGCAGCACTGGTGCCACGGTTCACGGCCATATTTCATGTTTTCCATTGTGCGGTAATAAGCGACGCCAAAGAAAAAAATAATGAGGAAAAAACAAATGAATGACTGTTTTCTAAACTCAAATGTACCAGCTAAATGAATGTATAAATTTGAATTTGGAATTCTTAACCAAAGAGGAGATATTTCAGATCAAAGTGGTCAGTACGAAAAAACACTAATTTCATATGTTAGGACCTAATAGAAAGGTAAACAAACTTTAGCTTAGGTATCATAAAATAAACTAAAATGATATTAATAAAAATAATACACATACATAAACATACCTACATAAAGTGCACAATTTTGTTGGGTGTCCTGAAGAGAGATGAAGTGTTTAAAGAGTTTGGATTTGATGATTCCCATAGAGGCGGCCCTGCGGATTTCCACAGGAAGAGTATTCCACAAGCGGATAATAGTCAGAATGAAAGAGTTAGTGAAGAAAGTAGTTTTATGCTCAGGCGTCTTGAGTAAAATATGTTGAGAAGAACGAAAAGGACGATCAGGTGGAAAAAGAAGAGAAAAACATTCTTTAAGATAGCATGGAGACAGAGGATTTTGAAGGATGTTATAAAGAACGTAGAGTATATGAGTATCCCGACGAAATCGGATTTTGAGCCACTAACTGCGAGCGGTACAATGAGATGTGGTCGTACTTGCGTAGCCCGTATACATAGCAATGAGATGTGGTCGTACTTGCGTAGTCCGTATACATACCTAACGCATAGGTTTAACAACCGCTCCAGTTTATTATGTTGCTCCTCAGTAGCGTTGGGATAGCACACATCAGCATGATCTAGGATAGGGAGTAGGAAAGAGTTTACAAGAGTAATTTTAGATTAAAAAGTAAGAAAGTAGCAGCCTCTTTTATAAAGAAAAAAATATTTGTGTCCGTAAGTAACAATAAATATTGTGCCAACTAAAAATGATCCAATATGGTAAATATGCTATCTAGTTACAAACAAAGGTACGTTAGGCGCGGGCTATAAAGTCAGATCATTATCATGCTAAAACTTGATACTAGTGCCATAGTATTTATCAGCGACTAGCTGTTGCCCGCGACTTCGTAAGCGTTATACCTACTAAATGTGTAGGTAACCTAGAAATAAACCTAAACTCGCTGTTGCAACTTGACTTGACACCCCATTTTTATACCATGGAACCTGATTTATGGGATAAAAAGTAGCCTAAGTATATTTTAATCCAGGTTGTAATCAACGCACATGCTAAATTTCATAGAAATCTGTTCAGCCGTTACTAAGTGATTGAGTAACAAACAAATACATCCAAACAATCACATTTATAATATTAGTGTGTTATTATTTATAATATCGAGCGATCCCTGTAATGTTGTCCATAGACGCAATGGTACTATCAGCAAAAAGTCCGCTCTGCCACCTTAAGGGTGAATTTTCTATGAAGTGACTAGCAGTTACCCCGCCTTGCTATCTTTTGACCACCTTTTGTAACTTTAATAAAACTCTAAAAGTCATAAAAACAAAGGGCTTTCACAAAAAGCCAAAATAAAAGGACAAAAGAAAAAGGCGGTGTCAGCTAGCTAACTACTTGCAAGCGAAACTGTTTCAAAACGGGCAGAGCGGAATTTTTGCTGATTGTACCTACACCTGACTGGTTTACCTGAACAGATTACCTGTATTGTGTAGCTATTCTAAGCCTGTAGGTACAGGTAAACTGCAACGTGTATGTGATTTCGCAATTCTAGCGACTCTTTTTAATAAAAATAATGTCTAGGTAGGTGTAGTAAGTACTGAATGTTCACTTCTATTAAAATCTACAATCTAATTATCAAGCCGCGGCATCCCGCGGTCTCTTTGTTAGTGCTAAGCATCTTAAAATACGATTCAAAATCATTTCTGCTTCTAAAAATCCTTTGCCATGCCGTCCGTCAGTCAGCGCGCCGGCCCTAAAGCGGCGGTTATAAGGCTTGCAATTCGGATATATGAATATCCGTATTATTCGGATATCCGTGTGATTTTACTATCCGGATAGTGACGATCAATATATTCGGATTATTAGAATAAAAAGAATAGTAAAATTCATCAAAAAATCACGATATAAACATGAAATTAACTACATCAAAACCAAAGTTTTATAATTATGTGCAGTAAGTGCATGTATCTAAAAAGTAATCTGAATTTAAAACACTGTTTATCCTATATTTTTAATATTTGTCGCATTTTGTGACAGAAAACGTGATCTAAAGTATACCTATCGAGTTTCCTTACGGTCAAAAGTGATTTATATTTTAATGGTAAATGTTGAAATAACTTAAACATTGTTTATAGCTACTTTAATAACAATTATTTTCGTTTTTACCTATTTTCCCAAAATTATTCGAATTATTGCTAATATCCGGATATCCGAATAGTAAAGTTCACTACTATCCGAATTATTCGAATACCAAATTCTTACGGATAATGCAAGCCTTAGCTGTAACTGACTACGGACAAGCAGCCAGACATGGCGAAAACTTAAGGGTTTCTATTTGACTAAGCTAACGTAAAAATAAAATAATGAAATATTAATTATCAATTTAATATTTAACACGTGTCATGTACATAAAACGGCCTGCCGCTTACACAACTAACACATTTCTATAGTTGACTAGAAGTTGTAATACTACGACTAACTATTTACTTAGTTAAATAATATTAATAGGATAAACCAAATAATACTGAACATTTCACACAATATTTTTTGTTTTTGATTCAACAGATAATTTTGTTCTACGAGTATTAATAGTCTATTAATAGTAATCCAATCTGTGGACACCGGGGCTGATTATACATAAAGAACCTTATTTAGTATTAGCATTAAGTAACCTAATTGTATAATTGTTTGTTGTCCTTAATAAAGAAAAAAAAAATTGTTATCATTATATGCAAGCCTAAATTATAAACCGGCAATAATCTCTTTTTGTTTACTATTCGTGCAACGTAGGTTATATAATTATTTTTTATTATTATTCGTCTCTCTCGATCTTATTCGCCACTCGTCTCTGTTGTTCGCGAGTAACAGCCAATCCTTAAGGTAGGAATTTAGCTCATCCACGTCTTCCACGCGGGCATCGTCTGCTGCTTGGGACCGACCCATTCTGTGGTGGTCTTCGCCCACATTGTGACGACCTCCGTGGTGCAGTGGGCGAATAGCCGGCTGAGACGCAGGAGGTAGTGGGTCCGATTCCCGCCGCGGATCAAATGTTTGCATGATCTACAGATATTTGTTCCGGGTCTGGTTGTTTTTCTATATATTATAAGTATGTATTTACAAAAAAAAGTGTTTAAGTAAGTATTCTATCAGTTATCTGGTTCCCATAGTACAAGCTCTGCTTAGTTTGAGGCTAGATAGCGCTGTGTGAAATGTCCCGCAATATTCATTATTATTATTATTTATTGTGTCTGACATACGGCACACGTGTCCGGCCCAATCCCACTTGAGTCTTCCAGCTTTTTGAGCGACATCGTCGCCTATCTTTGTTCGGGAGCGTATACCCGAGTTCCTGATTCGGTCCGTGAGTTTCACGCCCAGGATACTACGCTCCATTGCACGTTGGCATACCTCAAGGGAGGACTTTTGACGATTTGTTAGCGACTAGGTTGGCGCACCATAGGTGAGGATGGGGAAAATGCATATGGCCATGAGTTTCCGCTTTAGAGAAAGTGGAAGCGGTCTGTTCAATAGGTTTTTCATGGACCAATAGCTTTTCCAGGCGTTTTCCGTGCGTCTTGCAATCCCTCGTTCTTGTCTAGGTTATTTACTTAAAAGGTAAATAGAATGCTGTCGATATTTTTTACACCTTCCGTGAACACTATGTGGCTTAGTGACTTGAAGCTTTCGATCTCGCAATTTAGCAGAGGAGATTCTCTAATCCCTACTACAGTAAATATAATTTCGAAAAAATTAAGTTCTCCTTCAACTGCCATCAGATATAAGCGGAAACGTGGATCTGAAATAAATAAATACTTTATAAAATAGCGTATTGTGGCTCAAGCAAGATGAGCTGTTAGTTGTGAGTGTTGTTCATCAAAACAAGAGGTAATGGACAACCCTTGCGCAAGTCTACAATATTGAATAAATTCTTCTCACAGAGGCTAGCGCAAAGGTTGCGCAAAGAAAGCGTTGACTTGTGTGAGGCCCATAATTATCTCTATTCTTTATCTAAGTCAAACTGACTTTGATTTTTCACATTTTGAATTTTATTTTAACGCACCGGCGAACACTGAGCGCAACTTCAATTCGGCCACGTCAAAAACTTCGGCCTGAATATCGCTATCCCTGTTTAGTGACGAAGTTTAGCCACGCAGAGCGACAGTGATAGCAATAGAACAATTCTAAATTTGATTAGATTTTGACCGTGTTCCTTAATACCAAAAATGATGACTGAAAACTTGTTGTATTTTTCTCATTGTGTGTTATTCTGTAACTAGACAATATAATCTATGTTACCATGACTAGGATACGTAAGATGTTGTTGTTTTTAATACGAAACAATTAGGTTGAAAACAGGTCTATTATGACGTAAAAACATGCAGCATTCGATATGCTTCTATTTTACTTTAGATAAGTATTTTGATCTAATATATGGTTGGGAACCTAGATAAATACTATTCAAATTAAAATAATACCTTATTAAGGTAGAAATATGCTCCAATTAGAAATGATCTTGGTAGTACGTGTTGTATGGGCGATTGTCCCTCCGGTGCCCCCTTAACACCTTTAGCACTCACATTTCGTCGATATCATAAGGAGACTGCGGGATGCCGCGGTATCCCGAAATGTGAGTGCTAAGGCTGCTAAAATAAGATCCAAAATAATTTCCGCGTACAAAATCCTTTGCCATGCCATGCCGCCAGTCAGCGGCGGACCTTACAGTAATAAATTGACAAAGCTGAAGTTCAGCAAAGGACAAGAATAATTTTAGCGAAGTAAAATATATTTGCCCTAACATTGTCTATGTAGGTAGGTACATACAAACCGCTAGAGTTAGAAATTTTCAATAATAAATTTGCTTTTAAGTTTAATAAAATCGAATGGTTCTTTACCTTCTGTTCCCCGACGTATCTTAAATTTTTCTGTCGATGTTTCTAGCTCAGGGAAAACCTCAATTTCTGAATTTTTCTCATAATCAAATCTTACTGTGCAAGATTTTGAACTCTCTCCTTCAATCGGTAACGTGACAATAAAGCTAAAACAAGTAAGAACACAGGCATATTTTATTATAATTCATTAGGACTCTTCGAAAGGTATTTTTTAAGTTTCTGGTTGATTTTTTTCGTAAATTCAATCGTTTATAAAACCACAAAACTCATGAGTAAATAAATTTTCGCATTAGAAATTAAGCAGGATTTTATTAACATCAATATTCATAAATGTTAAGTTAAAAACAGCTTAATAACTTACTTTTTGTCCGACATATTGAGCGTCCCACTTATGTTCATCGCATATTTATTTCGCATTACTTTTGGCAGTATAAACTTAAATACTTCGGAGCCATCTGGTATGCCGGTACTTCTGAAATTTTATAATAATAATAATTGTTTTTCCTTGTATTTTTTAATTAAAAGCACATAAGATCCGCACGAAGAGCGCAAAGTGCTATTCCGATTTCGTAACAAAAAATTCATTAAAAAATTAAAAAATAAAAATGTTGAAAAAAATAAAAGTCGCAGTGGTCTGCTTATGTGATACCAGCCGGGCTTTCAGACTTCTATGCGATCGTTTTATTTCATAGTTGCCAGATAGTCCATGCTATGTTTTGAGAAAATCTGAAGTTTCTAGCATTTTCTAAGGGACCTTAACATAAACATACTACAGTGTAGTTTAGACGTATTTCGCAATCTGTTTATTTTTAACAAAACAGTTGTAACAATTGGATTTAACAATAATTATAAATATCTAAAACATTTAATAAAATATTGTTCTTACCTGGTCTTTGTTTCCATGAGGTTTTCCGTATCATCTACGGGACGTGCCGTCACTTGAGTAAGTGTTATCGCGAACAACGAAAGTAACACCACAAATTCCATGTTTAATGTAATGCCTGACTCGACGAGCAAAGTTTTATATAATAAAATATGTTGCCCTGGTGTTTAATAGAGTGATTGTTTTTAAAGCTGACAAGAAATTTAATTATTTTCAATTTAATTAAATTTGTATTGGTCGTCCCAAGCAGGACTTATACCAATTAGCAGCTAAAGTTGGCGTACAATAAATTGAAAACGAGTAGAAGCAGTTTATATATGTAGTTAAAATGAATCACAATAATTTACCCGTTTGCGCAGAGAGGCTAGTGTTGCTCTGTCGCGGTGACATAGTAAGAAACAACCTTTTAGCACTAGTTGACACGCCCCGGATTGGTACGCATTTTTAAGGAAATAAAATATAGCCTATATAGTTCTCAGGGATAGTGTAGCTTTCTATCAGTCAAAGAATTTTCAAAATCAGTTCAGTAGTTCCGGAGAAACTTACCCCCTTTCATCCCCATCAACAAAAATTTTAAAAAGTCGCTGTTTATATACCCCAGTGGTTCGCCCCGAACTGAGATCTTGCAAATCGCCCATAAACACAAAAAGATAAATATTATTTGTAATCTTTGACTATCAAAATAGTGCCACGAAATGCTTACCAAATTATTAGACCTACAGTTTCATTCAAATTACAGGTAACGGGAGTTCATGTTAATTGGATATTTTTTTTGAGGAAGACATTGCAATTATTCTGGATTTTTTACTTTTCCCTATATTTGTGTCACTAAAGCTACACGAATACCAAATTTGAGCACTGTAGGGTAACTGGTGTACCCTGTGAATTTCGTCAAAGTTCAGTTTTTATTATGGCTAATAACATAAAAAACCACAAGGTTTTAGACTAAAAATAAAAACGGGGTCAAAATGTACCCATGAAGACATATCATTATAAATAATAAATATTGCTGGACATTTCACACAGCGCTATCTAGCCCCAAACTAAGCAGAGCTTGTATTATGGGAACCAGATAACTGATAGAATACTTACTTAAAAACTTTTTTTTGTAAATACATACTTATAATATATAGAAAAACAACCAGACCCGGAACAAATATCTGTAGATCATACAAACATTTGTTCCGCGGCGGGAATCGAACCCACTATCTCCTGCGTCTCAGCCGGTTATTCGCCCACTGCGCCACGGAGGTCGCCATTAGACATGCCATTTGACCGAATGGTCCCATTTTGTTTTTTATCCCTCTTGAACCCCAATATCTCAACTAACCTCTCCCACATTTTTAGCTAATTTAGTCACACCAGAATTGTACCATCACTACCTAATCTGTGTATTAAATTTCACGATGATCGGATCAACGCTTCGAAAGTTATCCTCGGACAAACAAACATGCACATACAACGCCGATTCGCCTAAGTTGATTTGGAGATCTCGCTTCGCTCTATCAATTATTTGTTTAGTAGATCATAGTGGCCCGGTTAATGTTTTATTATATGTATAGATTATGAAAACATTTAATGTGTACTTTGAGTTTTCATTCAAGAATAACATGTCGCGGTGGGATCTACCGGGCTTGCTTACTATTCATTTAAACTTAGACTACTCAACACACAATTGATGGTATCTAAAATAAAAGTTCACTGGTGGTAGAGCTTTTGTGAACGGGCTCGAGGAAGTGGGCACCACCGCCTTACCTTTATCTGCCGCCAAATAGTGCTGACTTGTATAATAACTTGTGCTGCTGTGTTCCGGTTAGATGGTAATGGTATGTTCCTGCAATTACTGGCACATAGGCATAACAGCTAAGTCCTATAGTATGGCAACGTATCCACATAGAGATCAAGACAACATAATAGCTTGTTTTGAATTCTATGTGGATATCCCATGGGCTGCAGAAGCCACTTAACATCTGGTGGACTGCATGCTCATTTGCCATATAAGTAGTATATAATAAAAGTTTTTACATTAGCATTTGTTTTAAACCCCTATTTAAATTAAATACTTAAATTCAATTAAATCAATATCGCGACAAATCTATGACTATCGCAAAAAAACATGCTGCATTGACATTGTGAAAATTAAATGTCACTGGAAATTTGAATAGCAGCAAACCAACTTATCAGATTTACAGATGTTTCTTGTTCAACAGGTGAATCGAATGTTTACACACTGGGAACCATCGGCAGCCACCGTGTCGTCACGACGAAGCTGCCTTCCGTGGGCCGCACTCGGGAAGCGATGACTGCTGCCGGTAACACCACCACTAGGCTTCTTGGTATTTTCCAGAAGGTATGTAATAATGTAGCGTTGAAATTTTGTTTAGTTATTTAAAACTTTAATAGCCTTTCTTCTCTAGAGAGTTTGCTTTGGGGTAGGTACCTTATTATAAGGTTATTGTTAATAAGCTAAAATATCATAATGTATAGTTATACGATTGTTATTATACAGATTACAAATTAAATGAGGAAAAATAAATATGTCAGTGGAGATCCGTGGTCTCTGCCTACCCCTCCGGGATAAAGGCGTGACATTATATATGTTTACATAGTATAAGTATGTCAGTGGAGATCCGTGGTCTCTGCCTACCCCTCCGGGATAAAGGCGTGACATTATATATGTTTACATAGTATAAGTATGTCAGTGGAGATCCGTGGTCTCTGCCTACCCCTCCGGGATAAAGGCGTGACATTATATATGTTTACATAGTATAAGTATGTCAGTGGAGATCCGTGGTCTCTGCCTACCCCTCCGGGATAAAGGCGTGACATTATATATGTTTACATAGTATAAGTATGTCAGTGGAGATCCGTGGTCTCTGCCTACCCCTCCGGGATAAAGGCGTGACATTATATATGTTTACATAGTATAAGTATGTCAGTGGAGATCCGTGGTCTCTGCCTACCCCTCCGGGATAAAGGCGTGACATTATATATGTTTACATAGTATAAGTATGTCAGTGGAGATCCGTGGTCTCTGCCTACCCCTCCGAGATAAAGGCGTGACATTATATATGTTTACATAGTATAAAATGAAGTCGCTTCCGCTGTCTGTTACCTTAATTTTTTTAAACTACTTAACGGATTTTAATGTAGTTTTCAGCAATAGATGATTTAAGAGGAAGGTTAATATTTATAACTAGCTTCAGCCAGCGGCTTCGCACGCGTTGTTTGTCAACAAAAAGTAGCCTATGTGTTAATCCCGGTTATAATCTACGTACATACCGATTTGAAAGTAACTCTGTCTGTTTGTTACCTTTTCACGAGTGAACGGCTCGACCGATTTCGATGGAATTTGGTACCTATATACGTAGATACGCGGTTGCACAGAAGGAGGGTAATGGTTTATTGTCAAACCACGCGTACGAAGCCGCGGGCGGGTCAGCTAGTGTATGTATAAAGATTACAACTTGCACTATAAGCATGACTGCCCTAAAAAAGTTTCTGTCTACGGAAAATTTGAGTAATATGATATGACATTTTAGCGTGAGAGTAAAAACATTTGTACAGTCGTGTTTCTACCCTCGACGATGAAATGTCATTTTACTGTATTCTTCCATATAGAAAAACTGTTTCTAAGGCGGTTACATACTACTACAAATTGATATGACTCATGTAAATCCTGGTCTGAGTGACCAGGATTTTATTAACTGAGTGAGTCTTGGTCTCCAATATTTGTTTAAGTTTATAATTGGAGTTTATTACTTTTAAGTCTATATGAATTGCAGCGGTTGAACTATTTGCGTATACGCAACTAAATAAAGCGAATATAGTAGCTGATTGGTCTTATTTGGAGGCTTTCTCCTCAGGGAAGAATCAGTTTTATGTGCTCAAAAAATATATGTAATTCATTGACCTTTTATCTGCAAAGTGAACACACAAAAAAGTTCTACCTGTTTATTTACTATGAGAAAAAAAATGCAGCTGTTTTCGACTTTCAATTTGATCCAACCTCTAAACGACGTAAAATTTTGTAATTTTTCTTTCACCTAAATGTGGGCAAAGACTATATCTTCAAGTTGAACAAATGATGCTGTGCTGCGACGGTCTTTCACGTGGCAATTAATTATTTTTAATTTTTTCGAATAATTAGCGGGCGCACCCTTAGCGGTTGCGCGGGCGACGGGCGGCAGTATACCGCTGACTGTCATACGGGACGGGAGGGTTGTGCTCGTCTGCCTCGCGCTCACCTTTTTGCTGGTCGGTTAGATGCGTGTGGCGGAAGGTGCGGTTGGTGCGTTGCCGAAACAATAGCTACGCCCATTCGCTCAAGGTCATCGGCTACAGTTAGCGCGTTAACCCTGACTATACTAAGACTAAGGTGTAGGTAAAACAGAAGAAACGTTATATGTATTTAAAAGATACATCCATACTAATATTATAAATTCGAAAGTAAATCTGTCTCTGTCTGTTTGTTACGTTCTTACGACTAAACGGCTGGACCGATTTCAATGAAATTTGGTAGACATAGGCAACTTTTTACGTGACTGCGCAGAAGGAGCGTAATATTTTTATTGAAAAGCGTGCGAAGCCGCGGGTGGATCAGCTAGTAAAATAATATATGATTAGGTGCGTCGTGCGTGACGCCTCTATAATGCAATTGTATAAAATTCGGTACATTAAAGGAGTGCCACGTCGTTTCTGCCTGGCGTGCGGCTTCTTAAGCTGCATCATAGGTTTAGTTTTGTCCTTTGACCTTAGTTGGTGAATCAACCAAGGATTACTAGCACCTTTCTAACGAAGTCCATTACGCACAGTACGTACAGTAGTGACGCTACCCCAACTGAGTTAAGAATTCCTTCAATGATGAGCACACAGGATCGGTATTTTTTGTTTAATGGTGACAAGTCTTGTAAACATGATAGGTCATGATGACAGCTGGTATTTGGTTGTTCTAAACTAAATTAGTCCATTAGTCTGGTTTGTTAGGCCATACCCACCATGACGATGAAATTACATGCACATAAGACTTCACCTGTATGCCTCAAGGTGTTTTTTCGATAATTACGACCCACCATGACGATGAAATTACATGCACATAAGACTTCACCTGTATGCCTTTCGATAATTACGTAAATCTTCTAGCGTGAGCGCGTAACAGTATTTTGCATCCACAATAATAATAATAATAAAGCCAGCACATAACAAGCACACCTATTTTCTGTAGAACTATACACAAATAGATAACTGATAAGAAAGCTTACAAAAATCCAAGAATAAAGAATGATGCGGTGGATGAGCAGCCGATTGAGATGCAATAGATTACGGGTTCGACACTCATTATTTTTTATAATAGGTTGGGGAAAAAGTCTTTTCGCATTATAGTATGTATGAACTTGTAATAAAATCTCTTTGGCTATACTATTTGGATCTGGTTGGTTTTGGTATCATTCAAAGTTTAAATTTTAAAGAAGATAATTCCAAATTCAAATTAGGAAAACGTGTGATTTTTATTTGTTTTTCGTACTGTAAAGACGAGTAATGAAGAAATTCGATACATTTTAAAATTTTTACTACAAAAAATGTAAAAATTCAACTCAAGCCGCGAAAAAAAATTGTGATGTTTATGGACCTAGTGCAGTGTCTGTGAGAGTAGCACTAATTTGGTTTAAGCGTTTTCAATCCGGAAATTTTGATGTGAAAGATGCACGTCGCTCTGGTCGCCCTATTACGGATAAAATTGATGCCATTTTTGAAAAAGTGGAGCAAGATCGGCATACCAGTAGTTACGACGTAGCTGAAGAACTGGGAATTGACCACAAAACAGTTGTAGCGCATTTGAATAAACTGGGTACACAAAAAAGCTCGATATTTGGGTACCCCACGAGCTCACTGAAAGAAACCTAATGAACCGTGTACTCATTTGTGATTCTTTATTACGACGTAATGAAACCGTACCATTTTTTAAAGAAGCTGATAACTGGTGATGAAAAATGGATCACGTACGACAAGAACGTGCGAAAAAGGTCGTGGTCAAAGGTCGGTCAGGCTTCACAGACTGTGGCGAAACTCTGGTTAAAGCGCAACAAGGTGATGCTGTATGTGTGGTGGTATTGGAAGGGCATTATTCATTATGAGCTGTTACCACCAGGCAGGACCATCGATTCTGAACTCTACTGCGAACAACTGATGAGATTAAAGCAAGAAGTTGAGAGAAAGCGGCCGGAATTAATCAACAGAAAGGGTGTGGTTTTTCATCATGATGACCTCACACATCTTTAGCCACTCAGGAAAAATTAAGAGAGTTAGGCTGGGAGGTAGGTTTCATTAACAATAAGAAGAGGTGTTAATGCATCCGCCGTATAGTCCTGACCTTGCACCTTCAGATTTCCACCTGTTTCGATCTCTTCATAATTCTTTAGGCAGTGTCAGGTTAAGATCACGAGAGGACTGCCAAAACTACTTGTCGCGGTATTTTAATCAGAAGCCCCAAAATTTCTATATCAATGAGATCATGTCCCTACTTACAAGTTGGCAAAAAGTTATCGAACAAAATGGTACCTACATACTTTAGTTAAATGTAAATAAACTATATTAAAAAATGTTTAGAATTTTCTTCTGAAAAAATGCGAAGAAACTTTTTCCCCAACCTAATATTTGAAAGGATATACTTTCAGATTGGTTCCATAGAAATGTCTTCATAATCGGTTCAGTAGTAGAAAGTCGATTATATTTTTGTTAAAAAATTACTTGTTATTTTAGATATTCCGCTTTCACGACCTAAATTACATGGTGAACAAATTTGATATTGACCCACTGCTGGGTATAAGTCTCCTCCATTTTGTGCCATGTAATTCTGTCTTGGGCAAATCGCATGTAGATATTGGTGATCAGATATCTTACGCACTAAAAAACGAGAATAATGTATTTTTTATGAAAAAAGTAATCTACTGCAAAATAAACTAAAAACGCACACAAGCTTGCACATTTTGATACTCACAGGCGGGAACCAACATCAATAAGATCGTTAAACTGAATGCTCTACGTCAAAGCGAAATGTTCTTTATGAACTGTTATCACAAGGTTAATTTTGAAATGTTTTACTGTGCGTGAACTTCAAGTGGACGCGGTAGAGGGGCGTTAGGTTTTAGATTAGACGATCTCCACATAAAGTAACTATTGTTAGGAGCTGAGGGTTCGGGATAAAATAATTAAAATCAATCTAACCAATATAACACTTTTATTCAACACTAAAATGCAAAATACACAATCTTAATCACAAGTAATTACAATACACTAATTCAAAACACTATCGCACAATAAACCACTAAAAGTCACCGAAATGTTCGCACGTATAGCCAAATCCAGACTGACTCTGCGGACGTCTCTACGCACTATTTATACCGAGCATTATTTCCAGAACCTTAAAACTAGTATCTAGAAAAGTGTAGGTATTTCGACTGGCTACTATTTCTTAATCTGTGCAACTGTAGGTAAAAACGTGGTATGTAGGTATATTCCATACCAAGTATTACCTATTCTGTGCTACAGTAGGTATAACTTCGAGAAAAGCCGACTATTACTTATTCTGTAACAGCGTTGGCGTAACACTATTAATCTTTATGATGTGATGACACTAAAGTCCCCGCCTGCGATTATCAAAATGACCAAGTCGGAGTACCTCTTTTCAGTTTTGAAATAGGGTATTTTTTGTGTGCGTTATATTTGATCTCCGTAATATTTTCTCTGTCTTAACACCTTCATTTTTTCTTGGAATATGTTGCTGAAGGAATTAGAATTTCATATGGACGAAAAGTATGCTTATTAATAAAAGTATTTCGGTATCGGTTTCACGTACTGCCGTTAATATGATCGACGTATAGTCGAGTCAGTGCCCTTGAGATGCCAGCCCGTTCCACTTTGTATAGATGCATGAAATAGCCATGACTCCTAGTGGCATAGAATAATCAATACTAGTCTTAGAAACGTAACATTGTTTATTTCACGTCTTCAAAATTTAGACCGGGAGATGGTGACACACAAAATGTCAGGTCATTTAATTAGACCCCTGAAGGGTCGCCATACTGGTAGTATGGCGACCCTTCAGGGGTCTAATTACGTAATGACAAAAAGGAAAATGATGGTCATGGCTGGTACCGGCGACCCAATCGCGTGGACGTTAATCGAACGTGTCGGATAAATTATGAGTGTCGAACGATTTGTTCCACAAAACATCTTGTAACAAATAAGTTTTTCAAATATGGCAGTACTTTTTACCCCTACTAGAAGTATGGCAAATATAATAACGGTCACATTTTATCATACACTTTCCAAAAATCCAAATGCAATACTGGTACAAATCATTTTGCAAAAAAAATCCTTTGTGGCGGTATGGCGGCTGCTGATACCAGCCCTATGCCCGTCATTTTCCTTTTTGTCATTACGTAATTAGACCCCTGAAGGGTCGCAATACAAATGACCTGACATTTTGTGTCGCCATCTTCTGGTCTAATTGTATGGTACCTACGTTAAATGGACGGAACAATCGAATTCAGCTTGTCATATTCGAGAGAGCTTTAAATGCATTTTTGTTAGTATTCGCTTACTCGTAAATGTCCAGCTTTCGCATCAGCTTGATAAACTACGGACCTAAGAGGTGCTTCATCGCACTGAGACTTGGGAGCCGTGTTTCGGTCCGGTATAGAAGTTCCGTCTAGCTGCTCTCTGTTCTCGAATGTTTTGTTCGATACAGTTGTTATAATCGTAAGCATTTAGCTCAGCCGATATTAAAATAGTTTTCATGCCAGTTCTAATGTTATGATTCCAGATGTTAAACTAATTTTAGGCACGTCCCAATATTCGCAATGTACTTTGCTATGTTGCGCAGCGCTAATCATTCAGATAAAGTACCTGCACGTTTTCCAGTTGTAGTCACGTTTTACATAGTTTAGATATAAAATAGTTCAAACTGAATTTATAACTGGCACACAGACAAGAACATATTAGAACGTAAAAGTTATATAGTACCACAACAATATTGATGCAACTTTCATTGTTCTTCTTGTGACGTGTCAATGTACAAAACTAAACTATTTTTGAACAGTGTTTTGCCACATCTATAGCTTTGGGTGTGACCTTGTTGCGGTATTCCCTTGTGCAGGTGGTAGGACACAGAGGACAAAGTGGAGAAATGAACTGTTGGATGGAGTGACTTGTGTGGCCACCGAACCGGAGGACTGTTACTGTGCCACCACCATTATATATTACTACAATATGGATATGATAGTCTCTAAAGTGTGCGTCCATTTAAGCAGTTCTCATCTATCAACAAGATTTTTATCTCAAAATATATAACTTGTGGTAGTTTTACTCGTCTCGTATGGTTTAGCACCTAAGCTGTTTATAAAGGACCACTGATACCCCCCATAAGAGTCCGACGAATTATAAAATAGCATTTATTACCAAACTGAGTTTTGAATATAACATTTAAGTATCATAAAAAGTGCAAAAAATTAATATGTAACAATATAGCATGTGGGACATGGACGAATAAGAGCTCCGCAGTCGCATTCTGTCCGGGAGTTTCCCGCATTCCCCAGCTGCAGAGATTTGTCTGCAGTGGCCGAGTTGGGTCCGGAGTCTGTTAATCGTCTTCCAGATTGACCATCCTGCCACGGCAGATCATGACCTGGGGGAAGATGTTCATGCGAGTAACAAAATCAGGAGGTAATGGATGCAACTCCTTCCATCCTTTAAGTTTTAACTTTCATTGTTAGTACGAGTGAAGTGCCTCACTTCAGGCCGTCCGCGTTTGTTTTTTTTTTTTTTTTGACCATGTATTAATAATCTCAGCCTTCAAGTCCAGAGTGAACAGCTTCTAGACAAGCGTGTTCCATCTTCGATCATACAATAACCTACTATCAGTTGAGGTAGTGGTTAAGTTCTTTACTAACAGCAATAAAAAAAAACAAAATGTAAAAAAAACTAGACACCTAATATTTGCAGATAATGCAAAGATTTGTCCCGCAACGAAAATCGATAACAAAACATGTAAACGAACTCAATATAAGACAATGAGTTGTGAACTATTCTTAGTTATTGTTCACGATAAAGCTGTCAAGCGGTTACTACTGAGAAGGAAAAAAGGATATTGCATATAAAAATAGTTCTAGTGCGTAAATCCTATAGGATTTACGCACTAGAATTTTAAATACCTACCCACACAATTATTATAGAATTATTAGCGTATTGACCGTTACCTACGGTCGTCTCAGAGTAACACAGAGCCTTGTCTTTTATGCCAATATTGTAATCAAGTATTAGCTGTTTCCACTAACTCTCTGTCTTTTCACTGAATCTGAAACGATTCTCTACTCCAGCTATTTTGAATTCTAGTTATATTATACATATATTATTAGTTTTTTATTATCTAGTTTATTTTAGTTTTTATAGCTGGAAACAAATTTAATAATTTAGTGAATCAATCCCAGTCTGCATTATTATCTGTCTAAATCTAAATTAATCTCGGCTTTAAGACAACAAAAAGATTTTAATAAATTGGCGTTTTCACGTATGTAGGTTGGCGCGTTTGGATTTTCCTAATTGTTATTATGAAATGTAACGTTGAAACCGGGCTTAATTTAAATCTGTTCTTCTTCTTAGCGCGTCAAGAGTGCTACGTTTTCATTTATACTATGTTGGACAGGTGTTTGGCCACAACCATAGCATTAGAGGAGGCGGTTATTAGGTCCTTACGTATAAATCTGTGTTATGTAATGAGAGTTCTCGAGCATGTCTTCGGACTGCCTCAGCTTTTTATGCCATACAAAAGTTAATGGAGCACTTAGGCCGTGTCTATGCCTTCAAGGCCTATTTTCAGCAGGAGTGAATATAATGTTCCAAATTACCCTATCACCTTGCTAGATATCTCATTCAATTGACACATATTTCGTCTGAAAAACCTGGGCTACAAATTATGCAAATACATTATTCTATCAAAGACTAATGTTCCTAGTTAATCTATCCACCTTGCTAGACTTCTCATTCAATTGACACATATTTCGTCTGGAAAACCTGGGCCACAAATTATGCAAATACATTATTCTATCAAAGACTAATGTTCCTAGTTAATCTATCACCTTGCTAGACATCTCATTCAATTGACACATATTTCGTCTGGAAAACCTGGGTCACAAATTATGCAAATACATTATTCTATCAAAGACTAATGTTCCTAGTTAATCTATCACCTTGCTAGACATCTCATTCAATTGACACATATTTCGTTTGGAAAACCTGGGCCACAAATTATGCAAATACATTATTCTATCAAAGACTAATGTTCCTAGTTAATCTATCACCTTGCTAGAAATCTCATTCAATTGACACATATTTCGTCTGGAAAACCAGGGCCACAAATTATGCAAATACATTATTCTATCAAAGACTAATGTTCCTAGTTAATCTATCACCTTGCTAGACATCTCATTCAATTGACACATATTTCGTCTGGAAAACCTGGGCCACAAATTATGCAAATATGCAATTCTATTGTGGACTCCACAAGGAAATTCCCCTGTCTTAATATGCAGATTCGTTACTTACCTTTGAAACAAGCAAACGCGTCACACACGATGAAGATGCTATAATATGGAATGCGCCATGCAATCCAATCCAATGGACATACGGCGAACATATGACATATTCATTATCAATTTAAGATGAACACATTGTGTTCATCTTACATTGGATTGCATGGCGAGCGAATATTATAGTATTTTAATCGTTTATGAAGCGCTTTAATGTTATGATAACAATTTTCACATAAAAACGTTATAATTACCATGATTTGTGATTCATTGAGTGTCCGAATATCTGTGGCAAAATATCCCGTTTTTAGTGAAAATAATGTAGATTCGTCTTCAAGTTCGTGATAAGACATAGATATAGAAATAACTATTTTTCTTCTCTTCTCTTTTTTATAAAACTTAAACTCTAATACTATGTGAGATAAAACTCCGGAAGTCAAATTCTCTAAAAGCCCATAATAACCAAGCCCAACAAGTAGTAGTAATACGTATAATATAACATATATTCTAGTAAACGTATTATATAAATACTGATTAGTAGATTTATAAGACTTTAACATACATCATCATTCTAACTAAAAATATCGAATTCTTAAGTCGATAGTATTGTATGGAAGAGCAACGACGCCCTGCCATCATACTGTTACGCCGCGGCTATTACAGAATAAATAATAGTCGGGCTCTCGAAGTTATAACTACTCTGTCACAGAATAGGTATGGAACTTATTACGTTTTTGCCTACAGTTGCACAGAATAAGAAATAATAGCCTGTGGAAATACCTACACATTTCTAGTCGACAGTGGAACCTTTGAGAACGTTCCAGAAAACGTGTAGTAACTACGTGCGGTTTAAATAGGGTGTAAAGATACCCGGGCAGTCAGTCTGATTTTGGCGATACTATATGTACGTGATACGTGCGAATATTTCGGTGCCTTTTAGTGGTTTATTGTGCAACAGTGGTGTGCATTAGTATGTTGTGATTAAGATGGTGTATATATCATTTCAGTGTTGAATAAAAGTTTTATTTTGGTTAGATTGATTTTCATTATTTTATCCCGAACCCTCAGCTCGTAACACAAATACAGTGAAAACTAGTACGGAGGGTAGTCACTTGACTATGTATTCATCATAACTGCAAACTTAAGTTACACTAGAAAATATGAATGTATACCTATAGTTTAAGTCTAGATTTTAAGTTTGTAAATTTACTTCTTTTTTTTTACTTACTTAAATTTTACTTACTTATATTATTTATTACCACTCTTCTTGGCTCTCGAGTTTCCTCGGTACAATTATATTGAACAATCCACCCTGAAACCTTCAGGGAAAAGACTGGTCAGCTTCACCCTCCGTATTTCCCCTCTGTTCCCCCCCATTATTAGCATTCCCTCCCCGATCCCCTATTCTATTTCCCACCCGATTACCAAAAATTGTATCCCCAAGAACTTTACTAACTATTGAGACTGGGTGTATAGCTAATTGTTTTTGCATTATATGTATGTTTATAGATGCGTCTAATTTTTCACAATATCTATTTAAACTTTTACCTATTACACCAGTAGGTCTCACCACAATAGGTATGACTTCGGCTGATGTTTTCCAGAGTCGATTAATATCCAGTTTCAATGCGTGAAATTTACCAAGTTTCTCTATTTCTTTAGCTCCTATATTGTACTCGGAAGTTACGGTGATGTCGGTTAAATATGTTTTATTTTCTAGTTTATTAATGTATATAATGTCTGGTCTATTATGTGTTATCGTATTATCTGTTTGAACTGGTATCTCCCACATCAGTTTAGCTTCATCGTTCTCCTTAACTTGCGGCTGTGTTAGGTTTTCCTTCCACCAAAGATGCGATACCTCAAAGTGATGTTTCCTAGCTAATGTCCAGTAGACATATTGGACGATGTTATTGTGTCTCCTAGTGTAGTAAGTGCCAGCTAGCTTTTCGCATCCGGATGTTAGGTATATGTTGCGTAGTCTCATCTTTAGCTGAACATAACCGACATTTGCGATCAACGGCTTTTTTAAAATATCCCTTTCGTGCTGTCTAGTCATTACTGCTTGATCCTGTATTGCGAAAATAGCTGATTCTATCCCTGGTGTAACCGGTTGTTTTTTGATCCATCTCAGCGAGTAGGCTCTATCTATGTTTTCCCTATTTAAAACTTTTAAAATAAACTGGCCGTGAAGCGGCTTGGCTTTCCAAATATTTTAATTTACTTACTTATATATATTTATATTATTATATATTTAAGACAAGAACAAGAAGAATTAGTAAAAGCTTAGAATTATTATGAATTTTAATGTGGAAAAAATTATGTTCGCTGAACAGTACACCCAGACAAGGATGATCAGGATTTTCGTCGAAATACCTAATCTTTCCTATTCTGCTTGTAAAAACCAAGAAAGAGCAAGCTAGGAAAAACCGAAGCGTTTTCCCTAATTTATATTTTCTTAGCACGTGTCTTCCACATAACAAGAGAAATGTGACATTACTATATTATATATTAAACTAGGCAACAACTAGACAATAGTTTGGATACGAGATCTCTCTGTACATTAATATGTTCATATGAGTTAGTGTTAAACTTAAGTATGGATGTTTTAGGTCGTTTATTGGCTTCCTTATAAGAAATACGTCCTTATAAAAGCTGCTGCGGAGTTGCTGGGAGCCGTTGGGTGCAGGCCGCACAAGACCAGTCGCTCTGGAAATCTATGAGGGAGGCCTATGCTCGGCAGTGGACGTCCTGTGCCTGATATGACGATAGGTTTCCGCTTCCTTTACTTGACATTAGCATGGAATTAGCATGGACACTGCGGTATTCCTTCTCTATTGTTTCCTCATTGCTGATAGCTTGATCGATAAAGTTTTCACTGCTTGTCTTTAAGAATTTCTGTCAGTTGCCTGTTGTAGAGCTGCGCTGACTGGCATTTCTAGCTGTTCCCTCATTGCTGAGAATCGTTTGGTCGATGAAGCTTGTTCACGGTTTATCTCTAAGTGTTTCCGTTAGTTGTCTGTTGGAGAGCTGAGTTTTCAGGCATCTCTACCTGTTCGGAATAATGAAAAGTTTAATGCCTGATTTTTTTCTGGCTAGGTCTCGGATGAATAGGCGGTAAAAATTGCGTAACAAATTATCCATGTGTTTTTATTGATAAAATTTAAATAGACAGTTGGATATTTTTAATTTTGATACTTGGTCCGTCTATTGTTTTTTTTTTTTGCACGAGGGTTTTACTCGATGCCTTATTAGAGTAGCAGTTTCAGCGTTATTTTTCTTGCAGGTCGAATACGTGTTTCTGGTCGGGGTTGGAGGGGGAGTGCCTCACTATACCGACTACGCAAGACACGTCCGTCTCGGAGACGTCGTCGTGTCGACACCGGCGCCGGATCTACCTGACAAGTACGTATTGAAGATGGTGCAAGTGTAAATAAGCACAATAAGGGTCTTGTCAACTTGGCTCACAGTGGGTGAAGATTATTGCACTTTTACACCATTTGTTAAAAGTACCTACAATAACTTTGAGACTACAACCTACAATAACTATGCCCATGATCCAGAACAATCATCTTTTTAGTTCAATATTTATATGCTAAATCTACCTTCAAATATATTGCTGCGACTATGGACGGACCGTATGGTAGTATAGAACGATGAGTTCTTGCATTGTATTGTAGTGTACTGAAAATATGTTGAATTAATTGATCTTATTATTTTACTCGGGACCCTACTTGGTATTTACAATATATACTAATATTATAAAGAGGTAAAATTTGTGAGTTTGTTTGTTTGGATGTAATGGGTAAATCTCCAGACATCAGATCCGATTTTAAAAATTCTTTAACTAGTAGAAAGCTACATTAATCTGAGTGCTATAGTTTAAACTATATTTTGATGAAATCCGTGCGAGGCCGGGGTAGGTCAGCTAGTGTTTAATATATCTATAAATAAAATACGATCATGTGAATTCCGTGCAGGTCATTGATTGGTATTGCATTTATAAATACACTTGTTTGGCAGATCCTGCGGTTTGCCGCCGTTAAGTTCTTACTATAACTGATTCGTCTACCATTTCACAACATTCTTTTGTGATTATCGATAAAATTTGCACTAATATATATTTAGTTCTGCCTGCTTATACTTTCCTAAATACAGGAGGCCGAAGTGGTAATATTCGAAAACAATGTCGCAGGTAAGCTACCGGGTTATTAAAAAATATAGAAAGTCATTCTAAATCAATATCAGTTACACATAACATCCACTAATGTCATTTCACTTGGGCATATCGAAGAAAAACAAGACATCGTTTGAATGCTCGTCTAATGGACCTGAGACTGAAGAGATGCCGCGCTTTGTTGAAGCGGTACGCGGGAAAAAAATATCGGGAAATTCTTTTTTCGGATGAAAAAATTTTTACCGTAGAAGAGAGCTACAACAAACAAAATGATAAGGTGTACGCACATAGTAGTGAAGAAGCGAGCAACCGTATTCCGCGTGTCCAACGAGGTCATTTTCCATCCTCGCTCATGGTATGGTTGGGAGTTTCTTATTGGGGCTTAACAGAGGTACATTTTTGTGAGAAAGGTGTAAAAACGAATGCAGTTGTGTATCAAAATACAGTCCTGACGAACCTTGTGGAACCTGTTTCTTATACCATGTTCAATAACAGGCACTAGGTATTCCAACAAGATTCGGCGCCAGCTCATAGAGCGAAGAGCACACAAGACTGGCTGGCGGCGCGTGAAATCGACTTCATCCGGCACGAAGACTGGCCCTCCTCCAGTCCAGATTTGAATCCGTTAGATTACAAGATATGGCAACACTTGGAGGAAAAGGCGTGCTCAAAGCCTCATCTCAATTTGGAGTCACTCAAGACTTCCTTGATTAAGGCAGCCGCCGATATTGACATGGACCTCGTTCGTGCTGCGATAGACGACTGGCCGCGCAGATTGAAGGCCTGTATTCAAAATCACGGAGGTCATTTTGAATACACTTTAGTGTCATAAGAATCTATGTTTTGTTAAGTTCATTTTGGTATATAAATGGTTACATAATGAATAAACTTGTTTCAATTATTTTATATTAAACATGTGACAGAATTTATGACCTGACTAGGTATATATTGTATTTTTTTTATTCTTGTAGTACTCTGATCATATCACATGCATGTTCACCTCCTTATCAACTTAATTGTTAACTTCGCCATCCTGTATAATTAAATTAATTAACTACAGTTTAGGTTTTTTAATAATGGTTGTAGTCACGCTTATTGATTTATAAATAAATCCAAATAAATATAATGAAATTACAGTAAATTAATCACATAAATTAATTGTAATTATATTTACGCAATTACGAAAGCAGAATCAGAAGTATTACCCAATCTAAATCTTACTTCCTACTAATATTATAAACGCGAAAGTTTGTATGTATGGATGTTTGTTCCTCTTTCACGCAAAAACTACCGAATGGATTTTAATGAAAGTTTACAATAATATAGCTTATATCTTAGAATAACACATAGGCTATAATTTTTAAAGATAGTGTGTTAATTGTCTAAAATATAACAATAATTGTCAAGTAAGTCGGAAAAAAATCTGCCATCTGCGAGCTATTCTGGCGTACGCTGCAAAAACTTACACGCATATAATGTATAAGATAAATGTTTATTTTAATTAGTCCTACAAAAAAGTCCGCGACAGCATATATCTAGCTTATATGAGTAAGCCATTATCGCCAAAAGAGTAAACCATAAATCCAATAAAAATTGATAATATATTTCTAATGCACATTTGGTAGTAACAAACGAAGCTACCCGAAGTACTTACTAATCCTGCGCAGACGAAGTCGCGGGTACCAGCTAGTAACCTAACATGAATCGAATTCCATTAATAAAAGTAGGCAATTAAAGCACCATATTTCCCGATTAGTTGTCGTTTTAGCAAAATGACGAAGTAAGTGTTACGTGGTTTATAGTATCATGGACCTTGTTCTGTGGTACCATTGGTGCTTCTCCGCAAGTGACAGACAGGATGATACACGCACCTAAAGGTGGGTGAATAACCAGTAAAACACGGGTCTTGCATCCTAATTATGTTGGATGAAAATTTTATTGTATCCAACACGACCAAGTTTAGATTTTATGTATGTATCTTATGCGACAGTCTTGTGTGGAGTTCATTGGCTATTGTAACTAAGAAATAAAATTAAAAAAATCACAAAATAACTAGGCAAGTAGGTACACTAGGTACGACGTGAGTTCGACCTTGTTTGGATTATCTTAGTGTGCGTGGGATTGAAAATATCATAGCCGCAGATCACCTAATAGCATCCAACGCATACAATCATCTATCAGTTGAGTTTACTGAGTGCCGGGATCTACATGTATTATATGTATTTATAATCCGTATTGACTTTAACTGTATCGTCTTGTACATTTCTGTAACCGCTTCTCGGCCACCATTCGGTCGTCGTCCAGCTCAATTTTAATTCATTAAAACGTTTTCCAACGACTTGGACGCTTTCGTATTTCGACGGCCGGCGATGAGTCAGAATAGCGCAGGCCAGTAGAGGCCAACATTGGGTGAAGCCAGGCTGTGGATAATGATGGTAAAACATATTACCAAATCGCAATTACATCTATATGTTTCATTTGGATACTACATAATAATTTATTTTAGGTTTTTTCTAGAGCGTTTTACCCTTTCATTACTGTACAAGTTTCTCAAAATAAACATTACTGAAGGTGCGAAACAGCAACACAACACCGCAAGCTTTATTATTTTCACGTCGCTGCATTTTCGCGTAGATTTGCAACGTGGCATAATATAGAGTAGCCTAGGAATGTAGATATATTTTTAATAACAGAAGTTGGGATTGGAGAAATGAAAGCAGTAAAAATACCTATATTACTTACCTACTGCAAAGTTATATACTATTTAGTGAGGTACTAATACAAATACATATTTACCTAAACCATTCCTCGCATTTTACAAATAACCCTGTATGAATTCTATGCTTCATTTTAAAAATGCAAGTCATTCCTACTAACCAAATGTATGATTTATATTATAGGTTTTACTCGTATAAAAAAAAACATTTTCCACGCGGAATATTTAAATTAGGAAATAAATGGTATGCGTCGTATTATGCATTAATTACTTTATTCCCGTACTTTATGCAATTATGAATGGATCACATAAGGGTTCTTGACGTATTTTTGTCGCAAGGGAATTCCTCATTAGATTAATATGATCATGACTTCCATTGTTAGTCATTGATCGAGCGAAGCGAATTCTCTTAATCAACTTGGCAAATCCGCGTTGTATGTATTTATGTATGTTTGTTTGTCCGAGGATAACTTTCGAAGCGTTTATCCGATCATCGTGAAATTTGGTTTACCTATAGGTAGGTAGTGATGGCACAATTTTGGTGTGACTAAATGAGCTAAAAATGTGCGGGGGTTTTTGAGATATTGGAGTTCAAGAGAGGTAAAAAAAACAAAATGGAACTATCCGGTCAAGTGGCACGTCTAGTAAAAGGTCTTTGTTAGTACATTTTAACCCTCTTTTTATTTTTAGTTTAAACTTTGTAGTTTTTAAGTTATTAGCCATAATAAAAACTGAACTTTTACAAAATTCACAGGGTACACTAATGACCCCACAGTGCTGAACTTTGGTATGCGTGTAGCTTTAGTGACACAAATATAGGCAAAAGTCTGAAAGCCAGAATAACTGCAATTTCTACCCCAAAAAAGAGTAACCAACTACATGAACTCTCGTTAACTGTAATTTGAATGAAACTGTAGGTCAAGTAAGTTAGTTGTGCATTTCGTAGTACTATTTTATTAGTCAAATAATAAGGCCGGCTTGCACAACGATCCCTAAACGTATTTAGCGACTAAACATGTTTAAATTTTACGTGTTAGTATGATTTATCAACTCCTTAAATCATATTTAGCCCCTAAATACGTTAGGGCATCGTTGCGCGAGTCGCCCTAAGAATATTTTTATTGTGTTTTGGGAGACTCGCGAGATGTCAGTTCGGGGCGAACCACTAGTTTATGAGAATTTATATGTAATCATTGTGTTTCTATGGGTATTATGACTTTAACATAGTAGGTAACGTATTTTATTTCCATTTAATAAATAAAATACATTGATTTCAAGTTATAATGACTCATATAGGATATAAAATAAAAATAACTTATAACACAGGATAATTTGAAAATGAATAAGGTCAGTGGTGCGGTATCTAATACTAATAATAATCGGTATCAAATACTTAGTAGGTATTACTCGTGCGCGATAACTTGGGACCTGCTAGGAATGCGACTCCCCGACCGCTTCCCCTGCACTTCCCCGATGGCGCCCGTATTGTGCCGTTCGCATCACTATTTTTTACTAGGGTTTTTAGTCTCGTACTGGCCTACGTCACGTAAAGACGCGCTCTGGAATTCTTTTAGTTTTCGTTTGTGTTATTGTTTTGTTGTTGTAGTTTTGTTGTTATAGTTTGTGTCATTGTTTTGTTGCTGTAGTTTTTGTTGTAATAGTAAATGTTGTAAATGTATCGGATACCTCTTCGTCAAGTGATTATAGTGAGACTGAGGACGAAGAACACCCTCTAGAAGGCATAAATCCACTAAGTAGTGACGAAGATGAGATAATGTAAATAATAGATAAAATAAATGTATAAACTTAAACATTGTATTTTTATTTTATTCAAATAGTGTAAAAAAGATTAGATAAAAAGCAGCGTCCTCCCTGAGTAACATAATAAATTAGGTTAAAAAAAACAAAGACGAAGCAGCGGGCGGCTGCTTGTTATGTTCGCTTTTTTGCGGGCGGTACAAACACGCCAATATGACGTCACCGCGCTCAGGTCCCAACTTATCGCGCACGGGTAATACACAGTCTCTACTAATGTATTCAATTTACATTAGTAGAGACTGTGCAAAGCCTGCTTTTAGCGGTACAAACCTCATCCAGCTCTCTCCTTTTTTAATCTTTATTTTTTTTTTCTATTTGACCTAGTTGTTGATGTTTGTCGTTATTGTTCATCTGGAGGTAACAGAAGAGGCTTTTACTCAACAATTGTAATTGGCTAATAAAATGAAAATTGTAATATATGGTAATAAAAGTTGTATTGTGTAAAATTTAAATTTGATGTGATACGAGGATGATGATTTTTTAAGATTTTGGCTCTTTTCACTATTAATTTAATGGTGAAATGTCAACTGATTTGGAATTTTTTTTTATTTAAAATGAAATACTATCAGATTAGTCCATAGGAGTTTCATCTAAATCGGTTCAGTAGTTTGTTTTTACATCAAATTAACTGGTTTCGATTTTCTGTTTGAAGAAGTCGGTTATATTTTTGTAAAAAAGTTACATGTGTATACTTAGTTTAGTTTAGAGAATAGTATTTTTACGAAAAATTCCAAGATGTTTAAAACCGCCTCAAAACATAATTTCGAGCCTGACGTGACAAGAGCATGTAGCACAACTAGCAGTGTATCCTCGTATCAAGAGGAAGGTTTCGGGTTCAAGTCCCGTCTAAACTTGAAAATGTTTTACAAATCTTTGTTTAGAGAATGTTTCGTTAACACAATAGGTGTTAATATCTAAAGCAGAAATGTTATAACTTCCTACAGATCCGTCTACGTGTTTTGTGAGAAAGCGGAACGGAACAGCAAAGGCGGATGGGACTACGAAGTGAAACCTTACAAACCTATCGACCCTATGCTACAAGATATCGCCATCCGGCTGACCAAGTCGCAAGCTCTTTGGAACGCGTATGTCATTAAAGGTATTTACACAAGAAAAACTTCTATCAAATTGATCTATCTTGTTTTTTTAAACTGTATAGATCTTCGTTTGACCACAATCTCACCTAATGATTAGCGATGATGTGGTCTAAGGTGAAGCACGAAGATCTGGAAGAAACCTATTCACTCTTACCTTAATGAGACCGGCCCCCTTATTACCTAAGCCAAATTGTTGTCAAATTGCACGTACAGTACGTACCTCACGTATGAAAGGGATGACCTGACTAGCGATAGCGACACGACAGCAATTTGGCTTCGGTATTAAAGGGGCCGGATTGTATTCTTTAGGAAAAACAGACGTCGGCAAAGTGTTCCATACTTTAGCTGTACGCATCAAGAACGTAGAACCAAAACGGTGTGTGCGAATGGGTGGTAGATATATCAACTAGGTACAAATGGTACTAAGCCGTGCGCCTGCTTCTCCTTTGGTGGAAGGGAGATGGCGGGATCAGATCGTATAGTTCCTGGGCACATTCCCCGAAATGTATTCTGTAAACGATCGATAGGCTTGCAACTTTACGGTGGTATTCGAGTTCGGCGTAACTTACCCAAATTGCTGAGACCAAACTTGTTATACAAACATATAAGGCTTAATGTGAATGTATCCTAAGATATTGCATATGTGCATGGGGTAGAGCGGCAAAATCTCACCTGATCACCGCTGAACGTGCACAACGTGCCGTTCTAAAGGTGCTTCTAAACCTGCCCTACAGGCACCCTACTAACAGACGTTTATGAGACAACAAATGTGCTAAGCATCAGACAATTGTTTATTTATGAAAGTCTACGTCGCTACCATAGAAAAGTTGTACCCTATTTACCTGATTTAAAGTAAAGGGTTGACCGCTGTCATGTTCCAATAGTTAGATCCCGATTTGCACGAAAACAATATAATGTCGTTGTTCCCCACATGCGGTGAAGAGGCAGAGTAACAATGAAATCAAAAATATAATACATGGCTCAAACAATTTGATTACGATGGCGTTGAAGTAATGTTAAATAGCTTCAATTTTTGGTGTTTTCTTGTTGTATCCCACAGTTCCTATCACTACACTACCCACATACGCGAACATCTTAAACACTAAATAAATACAAAAACAGTATTAATATGATCTTATTACTAAGCAAAACAAGCACATGGTAGTAACTATGTAACAGACTTGAGTTTGAGAGAGCTTAAGTATTTCTTTTAAATACTTTTCCTTTTTTATACTAATGCTTAAACTTAACTAATCTATTTTTGCTAGACTTAATTAAAAATATTCTTATAGGATGGGAGAAGCCACTGGCACCTGAAACACAGTTTTATACTAGTTCGGGAGCCTATGGATTCAAATTTACTATGTCATACTTAAATATGTATGTCAATAAATACATTTTTAATTTACTTTACTTTAAAGTAATGGATGTGGGTAGAATGATCAACCAGCTGAAGTGGAGATGGGCTGGGCACTTGGCAAGGAGGAAAAACGGAAGATGGACGAGGGCAGCAACCGAGTGGTGGCCGCAAGAAGGGCGCAGACCAGTTGGCAGACCACCGGCCAGATGGTCGGACGACGGGTGGAGGTGGGCTGAGATGATAATGATGATAGGTTTAATTACGAGATCGCTCGAAGAACTGACGATCATTGTTGCTGGAAGGTTCTTGAGTGGAGATCACGCACTGAAAAACGCATTAGGACGCCCCCCCCCCCCCCCCACACTAGATGGATAGATGACTTAATAACGGTTGCTGGGAGCCGTCGTGTGCAGGCCGCGCAAGATTGGTCGCGCTGGAAATCTGGAAAAATTATGTTCAGCAGGATGTCCTACGGCTGAAGTGATGAATATTGGTTTTGATAACGACTTATTATATTTTTTTTATTTCAGGATTGGATCGTTTGAAAGGTGTACCAGGTCGCTGGGAGCCGCCGGCAGGAGCGGTGGATCGGCTTTGTATGGAAGTCGGGGAAGGCGCCTACATTGAAGTCTCACATCCTGCACCCAAAGGCGATCAAATGTACGTATACAAGCAAAATCCAGCGTTTAAGGGGGTGGGGGGGGGGGGGGGGGGGGGGGTAAACTTTGAAGCGCTCCAAACCAAATGAACAGCCAGGTGGACCACAGGTAGGGAGTTCAATAATCGATAGTACATCTGTCGTACGCTGGATTTTTAACAAACATATTTTTTATTGAAGAATTTGGCACTCCCCCCGCCCCCTAGATCCGGGGCTGCCTGTCAGGGTTCATATGTGAAATTACGTACATAGTACCTGTAACAACTTTGTCATCATGTGAAAGCAATAAACAATAAATGTATTGAGTTGTGTATTAATACATGAAATGATGATTATACAAAATATATTAATGGAAAAATGCATATTTCCCTTATGGGGGTTATCCTCATCGGTCTGCGTACATATACATGAAATGATGATTATACAAAATATATTAATGGAAAAATGCATATTTCTCTTATGGGGGTTATCCTCATCGGTCTGCGTACATATACATGAAATGATGATTATACAAAATATATTAATGGAAAAATGCATATTTCCCTTATATTATTACTATTATCCTCATCGGTCTGCGTACAGATACATGAAATGATGATTATACAAAATATATTAAGGGAAAAATGCATATTTCCCTTATGGGGGGTTATCCTCATCGGTCTGCGTACAGATACATGAAATGATGATTATACAAAATATATTAATGGAAAAATGCATATTTCCCTTATGAGGGGTTATCCTCATCGGTCTGCGTACAGATACATGAAATGATGATTATACAAAATATATTAATGGAAAAATGCATATTTCCCTTATGGGGGTTATCCTCATCGGTCTGCGTACAGATACAGGAAATGATGATTATACAAAATATATTAATGGAAAAATGCATATTTCCCTTATGGGGGGTTATCCTCATCGGTCTGCGTACAGATACATGAAATGATGATTATATAAAATATATTAATGGAAAAATGCATATTTCCCTTATGGGGGTTATCCTCATCGGTCTGCGTACAGATACATGAAATGATGATTATACAAAATATATTAGGTCCTTACATATGAAGTTGGCGTTTTGTACGGGAGAAATATAAGGTTAAGTTTAATTTTTTTGTAAAATATATTTAATTAATCAAAGTATGCACCGTTGTTATCTATGCACTTTTGCCATCTCATAGGTATAGTGTGACCATTAGTGCTGTGCACTCCCTGAGGTATGCGCGCGGCGAGACGGGGGGGAGAATCGGCTGCTGCGCTCTGTCAGTGCGCCGTCAACGCTCGTGGCGGCAGGTAGTGTTATTTGTATCGGACTGTCTATGTCATGTGCGTCTGACATGTGTTATTTGTATCGGACTGTCTATGTCATGTGCGTCTGACATAGACAGTCCGATACAAATAACACTACCTGCCGCCACGAGCGTTGACGGCGTACTGACAGAGCGCAGCAGCCTATTCTCCCCCCCGTCTCGCCGCGCGCATACCTCAGGGAGTGCACAGCACTAATGGTCACACTATAGTTCATTGATCCCTTTACTAAAAAAACCATGGGGGCGAGAATCAATAAACTCTTTGAAGGCGGTTTGGACTGCCGCATCGGAGTTGAATTTTTTTCCTTGTAAGAAGTTGTCCAAATTCCGGGAAAAATGGTAATCTGTTGGAGCAAGGTCCGGGGAGTACGGTGGATGTCGCAGACATTCCAATTGTAGCTCATCTAACTTAGTGGTTGTTTGTTGTGCAGTGTGTGGTCTTGCGTTGTCGTGAAACAGCAGTGGCCTAGAGCGATTGACCAATCTCGGTTGTTTAGCAGCTAGTTCTTCCTTCATGGTTTGCAGTTGCTGACAATAGATATCTGCCGTAATCGTTTGGCCAGATTTTATAAAGTTGTAGTGAACGACACAGGCGCTAGTCCACCAAACACTCACAAGTAACTTTTTCTGAGTCAATTTTCGTTTAGGGCAGGATTTGGCTGGGTCTCCAGGGTTCAGCCATTGCGACGAGTGCTTCCGATTATCGTACAGATCTTAATTATCTAACCTATGCTACTCATTTTCAATTAATTAATCTATTTACAAACATAAAATAAACAATGTGGCCTTTGCGAATTCATTTAGAGAAACATGGAACACATCTATGTTCTCCGCAACTAGATTGAGCGTGTGCAGAGTTCGCGTCAGAGGCGCTTTGTCCATTAAGTTGGTTCTGCCTCGGGGCTCCTCGAACAGCCGTGGTCGCCTGCGCCGATGTACGTATTCATCGGGCACGCACATACCAACTCTCCCTAATATGGCCGGGTTGGTAATATTACCTCGGAGCATTTTCATCACGTACAGCGCCAGATCCCTCCGTGTTTCCAACTTGTTGTATCCAACCATGCCCAGAACGAACAAGGTTGGATACATCAATGGATAAAATGAATAGACTCCCGTCCCGATGAGGTACCCGTCGTTCAAGTTTTTTACATTCCCGATTTGCTTCAAGTGTATTAATACAGTTTTATCACTTACCCCGAAGCCTGCAGCTATCTCTGAAGTGCTTTGTGATGGATCCGCTTCCACAATAGCCTTTAATTCTTCATTTTCCACTTTGGTCTCCGGCCGTCCACGGGGTTGGTTCTGAAGGTCGAAATTTCCAGAACGAAAACGTTGAAACCAAAAACGTACCGTGCTTTCTTTTGCGACACCAGCGCCCTACACGTCATTAATCCTTCGAGCTGTTTCTGCAGCACTGGTGCCACGGTAGAACTGGTACTCGTAAATATACCGATATTTCATGTTTTCCATTGAGCGGTAATAAGCGACGCCAAAGAAAAAAAATAAGGAGGAAAAAACAAATGAATGACTGTTTTCAAAACTCGAATGTACCAGCTAAATGAATTTATAAATTTGAATTTGGAATTCTTAACCAAAGAGGAGATATTTCAGATCAAAGTGGTCAGTACGAAAAAACACTAATTTCATATGTAAGGACCTAATATTAATGGAAAAATGCAGATTTCATTATGGGGGTTATCCTCATCGGTCTGCGTACAGAGTAACACGATTAATATATTGGTGAGCTGTATAATTATGAAGTGCTAGACTGACTATAGCTAGTCAATACGATCTAACATGTAATCACACTAATATTATAAATGCGAAGTTTGTATGTTTGTTTGTTACTCAATCACGGCTGAACCGATTTCGATGAAATTTGGTATGTACGTAGATTATAACCTGGATTAAGGCATATGCTACTTTTTGTTGACAAACAACACGTGCGAAGCCTCTGACGGAAGCTAGATTCCCAATAATTTAAATCCACTGCGAGAACGCTTTCAAAATACTGATTAGGTACTGAATATATTTTCACTTTTAATTGAAGCCCGAAGTAGTTGACGGCGAAATATTATGCATTTACCTTCCCCAGCTTTTGTAATTCTAACAATTATTCTAGGAATTTGCAATACAGATTTGCTTATTCTGTAAGACATATATTCCAAGATATTTGTTAGTCTATTTACGTAATAAATAGTACGTTTATTAGGAGGAAACTCAATGTATGAATAAAGTTCTTTATTAATATCTCTTTATAAATAATTAGGTACAATTACTACAATACATTTATTACCACGTTTTTGTCGTCTTATATTATGTACCAACAATGCATATTCATAATATGATTTATTCATTTCAAGCACAAAATAACAATTTTAAATTATATTATTTACAAAGATTTATAATTTTTTTAGATAATGATTTTGTATAAACATCATAATTCCATCATTATTATAAATACGGGACTTCTTTATCACGTACCGTCTTATCGGTGTTGTTTTTTTTGTTTTGTTTTTATTGAACCGAAACATTGTCGGTCGAAACACCGATAAGACGGTACGTGATAAATCCCGTTTTTATAATAATGATCATAATTCCAAACAGGAGCTACACTAAGGCGAGTAGACTTGTGCTGTAGAATATTACAGATAGTTAAAATATTATTACCCCCCCCCCCCCCCCCTTCCCCCCATTTGCTCAGGAAAAAAGTAGCCTATAATCCCGGTAATTACGGTATACTTCACAACCTCCGAGTAAAATTAATGGACGGATAAAAATCATTCTCCCTTTCTCTTTTTTCATGTGAAAACAAAAGACGTATATATATTTTATCCGTTGGATATCATTACTAAGAGGTGGTGAAATTTAGAGTAATTAATAAATTCACCCTGTATTATTACTTATGCAATTTACAATTAGATACTTTAATAATTAAGTATACAGGTTGAATTTAGAAACAATCGATCGAACCACTAGTATTTATAAAATATATCTAGATTTCGCCGGCGGCTTCGCACGCGTTGTTTGTCAACTAAAAATAGCCTATGTTTGAATCCAGGTCATAATCTATCAACACACCACATTTCATCGAAATCTGTTCAACCATTACGACGTGATTGAGTAACAAACAAATAAATAAATAAATATCCAAACTTTCACATTTATAATATTAGTGTGATTTATAATATAAGTATAGCAGTATAGATAGGGACGTAATGTTGATGTAAGTATAATTTATGTTCGTCAGCGACAACGTATCGGGCGGTTTACGCGTCCACTGCGCGCCGGTGGCGGGCGGGCGGGCGGTCGCGTGCGCGGGCGAGGCGCGCGCCGCCTTCGCCGCACACGTCAGGGCCAAGGCGTACGACTGCGAGCTGGACGCCGTATTGGACAGCGTGCTGGGCAACAGGAAGGACTGCTTCGTGTCTATACGAGGTATGTAACCGATTTGCCGCGGCCATCCATCATTATACTAAATGTATAGGTACATAACTTACATAATAACAAATAAAAAAATTGGTTGTCTGTAAAGTCGGTTTACGGACGATAGTTTTACGCGATAACGAGAGAGTTAGATGCATCACAAGCCGAACGTGCCTCTCTATCGCTTGTTCCGCGCTCTCGCTTGCACACTCGGCTCAGGCGAAACGTGATAATGAGTCATGCTTTTTCGTGCGTGCAGCTGGCGTTCATCGATTTATAAGAGGTTTATCACGTCAATAAATCATTTAATGCATACAACAATAAAATATTTGCGGTAAAAACGGGATATTTACCATGATTTGTGAGTTTTTGAGTATCCTGGTATTTCGACGCAGTTGCATGCGCTATGATCACGGGTAAAGTCTTTGCGTCACAAATCATGGTAAATATCCCGTTTTTACAGTAAATAGTGTTCATGATATAACAGGATAGTAAATAACTACGGCCCATAAAGATGTATACCTTAACATGCTATAATAAAAACGTATATTTATTTATTACATAAACACTGAGTTCTCGGTGTTCGGTATCCGTCGTCGGAAACGAAATACGACACCCTTCGGCCAAAAATCTTCCTTCATGAAGGTCGACTGATGTTGGGTCGGCACTCTCACCGCGAATCAATTAAAACGAACCCTGTGTCGGGACTCCAACCACTCAATCCTCAAATTGAAGTTGGTCTTATGCGCAAGTACTCCGCCACCTGTTCAGCCTTCGCGGAGACATAAAGCTGCGTCGTGGGAGTTACTGGACTATGCAGAATGGCCAATCGATCAATTTGTTCGAAGCTTTCACCCGACCGTTTTTGTCTGTTTTCGCTCATTGCTTATTTATTAGACTCAATGATGGGCATGAGCGGCCGACGCCCTCATCTGTACGAGTACGTTTCCGAGCTTTTCACGCTTCCTCTTGGCACGGATGTGTGTGCCGAGACGCCTCTTCATGAATTTGAGTGCATGTTCTCTTCTCGTACTGAGCATGACCGACAACCTTCACGGACCAGGTCACGGACAAACTTGGTGTGTTTGGTTTGAGTACCCTTTAGCCTAGCTGGTCGGATTTTGATGGCTTTGTCGTGAAGTTCCTTCCTACCAGCAGAAATCTTAATCGTTTTCTGGCCTTTTCGCAGACCATCTGCGATCTCGAACCATCGGACCATCGGGGAGCCATGTTTTCGGATTGACAGATCCGACCAAAGGCTAAACTAACTTCTGTTCCTATGCTCTAACTAACTGCTAGAACTTCTGTAGGTACCTATTTATTTTGTGATCAATTTCTCTTTCTGTAATTTCTACGCTTGTCATCTTTTCGTAGTTTCTGTTCTGAGGATAGCGCTCAGCTGAACGATACTATCATATTTTAGTCAAGGTATACAACCATTTCCTTTCATTGTCCCGTAACTGCTAGTTAGTGTTTATGTTATTTATCCTCTTTATGTAGTGTAGTTTATTTATTTATTATTTGTATGTATTCAAGTTTATTTTTATTAGTATAATCAATAGGTATGTTTTATTTTGTGAGTTCTGTTTATGTATGTACTCTTACGCCGCCGTCTTTTGATTTTGTTTATCCTATGTCCATCCAAAGGAAGAGGATCCATCTGGAAGAGATCGCTTTTAGCGATAAGACCGCCCATTGTACTTTTATTTATTGTTTCTTTCCTTTGATACTGTATTTTTGTATGGTGCGCAATAAAAAGTATTTCATTCATTCATTCATATTTGTTATAATTAACCTGTGGTATTAATCATAATCAAAACAGATTAAACTGGGAAATAAAACCACAGCTGAATTACCTTACCGCATTGTACGTCACAAAAGTCACAAAACAAGCTGATGCGCACGTGGGATGCGTTAACAATGAGTTAGCATTGGTGGCACCTTTTTCGTTTTACCCGCTCATGACTCACCATCATCGTATTAGCCACAGGACGTCCACTGCTGTTCACAGCCCTCCAGGATTTCCAGAGCAACCTATCTTGTAATGCATGCGCGCAACGGCTCCAATCAACCTTATTAGATGGTATTTTCATCTAGTGGGGGCCGTCTCTCGAACTCCAGAGTTTATTTGAAATTGAATATAGCAAATCATTGCAAAATAAGCCTTGTGATAACAGTGAATAAAGAACATTTCTCTTTGATGTTCAAGTCATTTATAGACGGTCTACCTAATACTTCTTTGGCGACTTAGACCAAGAGATCCAACACAAAGATTATCTGGAAGAGAATGCTTAAGTTTAACTTTGTACTATTATTTAAATGCGAAAAAGTATTTTTAATGAATTTTGATGTAAACAAACAATATAGGAAGAACTATTTTGTAATAGGTACTTATGATTCAAAGGGATACATAATGCATATTGCTATTTCCCCATTACGTAAGAGTTGACCATCCTTATGTGTCCTTATGTGTGACCTCCGTGGCGCAGTGGGCGAATAGCCGGCTGAGACGCAGGAGGTAGCGGGTTCGATTTCCGCCGCGGAACAGATGTATGTGTGTATTTACAAATTCTATCAGTTATCAGGTTCCCATAGTACAAGCTCCGCTCAGTTTGGGGCTAGATAGCGTTGTGTGAAATGTCCAGCAATATTTATTTATTTACCAATGCGTATTCATTTGTAGGTATTGCCGATTACCGCGATGGAACCCGCGGTAAGGATTGGCAGCCCCACGCCGCGTTAGCCGCCGCTGCCGTCATGAAGACCATCATAGCTGCCATGAATCCGCCCACTGACTAAATACACTGCCTGTAAACACAAACATAGGAACAGGGGGCCAATTCCCGTAACTTAAAATAGTTAAATTCGAGTATCTATTACAGTAATCGAGTTTTATTATTTAGAACTGTGCTTGCGCCGACACCGGGGGTTCTTCTCGTGGTGTTTGAAATAACGAAGTCCTCGGATTTTACAGTTTTTCGTATGTTCAACTTATTAAATAATTAGGTACAGATTTTTGCGTGCGTATATGGTGGTAGGTAGTTATCAAGCGTTTCTTTTATTATCCTTTCTGACAGTTATCAGAGATTTTTGTTTTAATGACGTTTTATGTTTCGTTCTTCGAGTCGGTACACGACAATCTTTTATTTTTATAAATTGTATTAACTATATATATATACAGTGTAAACTCTATATAACGACACTCAAGGGACTGAGCATATTTTGATGTTATAGAGAGTTGTCGTTAAATGGAGAGAAGTAAAATCTGTGTGTGTCACAGTGATTTTCTCTTACTAGCCATGTTTACAATTTGAAAGTTTGTGAGCTACTAAGAATATGACAACGTATAGATAAAATCCATCACTTCTACTAACAACAGTCTGCAGCTACATGTGCAAGCAATCCCATTTTGTAAACAAAAGAACGGATTTCTTAGAAAGTTTGGTGTGTATGATGCCGACAGTCGAGTTTATTATGGTCTAGGATAATAAAACGACAAAAGGATATACACAGCTGCGCAGTTTTTACTAATTTAGCAACTTAAAAAGAACTTTTTATTACAAATTGTTGTCGTTATTGAGAGTGGGTGTAATGCTATACAGAGTGTACCATTGTATGCAAGACAAGCTAAACCAACCAAAGCCGAGTGATTTCGACGCTTTAGAGAGTTTGTCATTAAAACGAGTGACGTTACATGGAGTTTACACTGTATATATATATATATATATATATATATAGGTATGTACCTGTTGGTTATGTAATTATGTGACATATTTTAATTGTTTTATCTGACTTATCCAAGCACATGTCATTTGTCAATGGATATGATGAATAAATTAAATGAAATATCGTTCTAGTCTCGTGTTATATTAAATGCCCTAAACAGTATTCACGCAACTGACAAAACAATTGTATGAGTTGACTGACATGCGATTATACACTTTATTTATACCAAGCTAATGTTGTAATATTAATTGAGCAGAATGACAAACTATATGACGACCTCCGTGGCGCAGTGGGCGAATAGCCGGCTGAGACGCAGGAGGTAGCGGGTTCGATTCCCACCGCGGAACAAATGTTTGCATGATCTACAGATATTTGTTTCGGGTCTGGATTTTTTTCTATGTATTATAAGTATGTATTTACAAAAAAAAAAGTATATAAGTATTATATCAGTTATCTGGTTCGCATAATACAAGCTCTGCTTAGTTTGGGGCTAGATAGCGCTGTGTGAAATGTCCAGCAATATTTATTTTATTTTTTTTATTTTATATACAATTCATAATCCAATCTCATTTGGGTCAACTTTCGTTATGTTTTCAATATTTTATTACGGGAATTGGCCTCCAGATGTAAAGGAACGAAAACAATCTCGGCTCAAGTCGGTCGAAGCTTCGAACAAATGGATTCGAGATCCTCGCGCGACTGTTTTCTTTTTACTAACCTTTAATTCTGTTGTTATTCTGTGCTATAAACCCCTGACAGAATATAATCAGCATTCTTTCAAACAAGATATTGTAATAGTTTTTCTTGGCTTAATTTTACAAGAGTAGCGTTCGAACGTAGATGTTTTGTCAATAGAAAAACTAGGTACCGATGACGTATTGAAATGATTCGGGCATGAAATTATATTATGACCTTACATTAACTAGACATAGAAAGAAAGTACACGCGCGAAAATCAGGCCATTCAACCGGAGCCATATATGGCTCCAACCGGTCCCCGCTGTAAGTTTTAAGTGACTGCTAGTAAATGTGGCTCGGAAAATTAAAATATGACTTTGTGTGGTTAAAATTTCCATCCGTTTGCTGAGACGGGCGCTTGAGTGTGTCGGCGAATGTAAACAAGTCACTTTTGAACAAAAATATGACCGACTATAACAGTAAAAAACAAACTACTCTACCAATTTTCATGAAATTTCCATGGAATCAATCTAAAAGTATATCCTTTCAAATAACAATAAATTAAACAAATTTAAGACTTAGGTATATGGTTTTCTCATGAATGCCACTGTCAAAACTGGACCAATTGGAAATGGGACCACGCGCGAAGCACCAGCTTTCAAATAAAAAAGAATCATCAAAATCGGTTCACCAAGTCGAAAGTTCTGAGGTAACAAACAAAAAAAAATCAGTCTAATTCAGAACTTCGTCCTTTTTGAAGTCGGTTAAAAATATCACTGACGCATATTTTCTTTGTTTTATGGCCCACGTTAAGAACGGAAATTTGTTTGAAACTTCTATTCTATGTGTAGTTATTCTAAGACTATGACGATTAATGAGAAACGCCTAGTAGGCATTCCAATGAGACTTTAGAGAAATACCGTGTGAATTAGTCCAAGTGCATCAAATAATAAAATAAATTTTGGGACAGACAATAATTGTAATATTTTCTCTCTTGTTAAAAGGCGACAAATAATTACTGTTGTTAGAGTTTTGACTCGCTAGGTGTTACCAATTTTACTCAATTTTTGTAGAGAATGTTAAACAATATAATGTACATAATGTTCCGGAGCTAGTATTTTAAGCCTGAACGAAGCGAAGTGATTTCCATCATGAAAATGAACAACTTTTATTAAACAAAAAATTTAAACAACTGTTAAATGCGTGTTATAAAATTTCTTACTAATTTTTGTATGGGAATGTTTTAAACGCAACCTAAACAGTGTTTATATTTTTTTTGTCGTGAGATCCTCATTTTTTCAGGATAATCGTCTTGCAACTTTTTTTTTAGTTCCGACTATAAATCAGCTGTATTTCGTTTTTGGTGTTTGCGCCTTCCGTAGAACTTACCATAAATATATACTATATACCACAGAAAAGTTAAACTATTTAACAAGTGTTTAAAAAAAACTACTAATTTTTGTATAGGATTTTTTATTATATTGTATTTCTTGTATTGTATAGGATATCAGCCGATGACCAAATGATGCTTCAATGGAATTCATAACTTCGAATTTCGTAGATCATTTGTGGTTCTCGTGTCGAGAATCCCCCCCCGGGATAACATACTAGTTCTGGGACAGCCCTGTAGAGTGTGTTCAATATATACAAAAAAATTTGACTTATTATATGATTTTTTTTTTAAATCATCTCAAAAATTTCAAGCCTAGACGGGACATGAATCCGCGACCTTCCTCTTGATACGAGGAAATGAAATCTCTTGAAATTTTTGAGATGATTTTAAAAATCTTGGAATTTTCCGCATGTGTTCGGATAACACTATAAATAAAAATACTATTTATTGTCTGATAATAGATTATGTAACAAAGTGCATTTTTCGACTAATCAAGGTTACACATTTTATCTGATTTACAAGACTACTTGCCTTATAATCTGTTAAATCCTTATAGAGGTTTATCTTATTAGTCGTGTAAGAATTAATTACATCAATACTAGGGTAGTACTTATTTATACTTTAGTACATAGTAATCTAACTTTCGAAACGGAAGTAATGTTGTAATTTTTTCTGACATAATATAGGTAAATAACAAACCATTTACGCATGTAGATATACACATGGTAATACCTTACCAAACCATACTGAAAAATTTATGTATGTTTCTAGGTAATAGGAATTTGAAATATAATCTGACAAATAATTAAATACGACTAAAATATGAATTTAATTATTTTTTAGTCATATAGCCTGCATGCCGGAACTAAACTAAAAACTGAATCAATACTCAAGCGTAGACTGTTGACAGTTTTTTCATTGAAATCTGTCAAAAATATACGCTAACGCCTATCGATTTAAGCTTGAGCATAGTTCTAGAATGCAGGGCTAACTTCTACTGACTGAATCACTCACTAATGGCGGGTTCCTATATCCGTCGGTAACCGACTACGACTCGTATCTCCTTGGAAAAAGTGTAAAACTAGTGTTAGATGGTTACCGACGGATATAGGAACCCGCCATTAGTCACGGGCGTGGCAATGGCCGCGTTCATTCAGCATTCGCAATCAAATTGTAATTCAATGACCTAACCTAACCCAATTTCCTGTATGTTTGATGGAAAGCGACTAACGTACAAAAAGTCGCAGTCACGTTTACTGACGCAAAATGACTCGCTATACCTAGCGACCTAGGTACCTAGCGAGATTTTTGCGGTCTCGCAATTCACAAAACAATAGGTAGAGATATTCCACGTCTACCTAAATTGTACTCTTAACTATTTCATAACATCAAAGCTGTTCATTCAAACTCATTGCCGTTTTAAAGATTATGTTGAAAGAAAATGTGTGAGGCTCTGACTACCAAGCATCCCAAATCGCTGATCGGCCCCGGACAAGCCCGGATTCAGTACGTCGCGCGCGTCGCACAAGAAAAAATTTGAATTTGTCCTGTAAGATTCCAAATGATTTGTAGTTTGAGCTATTACCACAGAATAAGAACAGAATTAAAGCTTAGTACAACAGTCAAAACTTCTAACAAATTGATCCGAGATCCTATACGCGCGCGTCTGTGTTAGCGTGCGACTGTTTCGCTTGTTGTAGGTACTAAGTTATGTTTCTGTTCCTATCTATTTTGTGCCATTACTGTGAGTAAATTTTAAGTACAAGCGGCAGAGGACGCTCAATTTTAGCTTGGAATATCTCTCCTTACATTTTATTATGAGTATAAAATAATAATAATTGTATTGTATTCATTCATTTCAGATAATAATAATCCATAATCACAATAAATTACAATCAAAATAAATTACATTAATATGTAATATAATATGAGTAAGTTAAAATTAAAATACACAACAGACAAATAATTTAATTTAATTTATTTATAAAGGATTTTCAATGAGTAATACACATACTTACATTTAGATAAGTTACAATAGAAGCGCTCCCTGTGCTCACTATGTGAAGGCAACCACACCTAACGCGGCTAAACAAAATTAATTTCATTAAAATAGTGTAAAAAAAAAATAACAGACATTTATAAGTTCAAGACAGTCACAGAAATTACTAAGAGATAGAACATAATTTTAAAACTTTTATAAATAATAATATCAACAGCATAAGTACATAATTTTGCAATATAAGATCACTTACTATATATTAATCAGTTTTTAAAGAAAATGACCACTATGATAGATAACAGTATAAACATGCAGGTACGAAAAGAAAACTATAATAATAATAATGCTTAGATATGTCGATTAATAACAAACATATTACGTTAAAATAAAAGAAATGAGATTAAAATTGACAAATAAATTTAAACTATGCATTGGTACACCAAATTCGTTCGGGTGGTAATTAAATTACCACACTTCGTTCGGTGCGTCCATATAGGGGGACACACAACGCCCTGCCACAGTTTGTAGGATGGTGTTGAGACTGGCTCGCGTCCTGCTCATCAGAGATGTTGTTTTCTTCCTAATGAAAGCCATCAGTTCGATACTGAGCAAACATCTCTGAGGCACTACAGAAACGGGGGGAGCCTCAACATCATCCTAAAGGTATTGTTATACTGGACTCGTAGGGCATCCAGCCAGCGATTTTTTGGTGTAGTTTACCCATAGATTATAATGACGACCACAGAGTACGAATAGCTGGCACACACAAGAGGCCGTTCTTTAATCACGTGAGATTTTTTAGTCCATTGCTTTACCGCACGGAAAGTATACACGTGTTTGTCCCCCTCCATCATGATGTTATTCTAACCCCCTCCCCCCTGTTCGTGAGGTTCGAACTAAATTAAAAACCGGCCAAGCGCGAGTCGGACTCGCTCACGAAGGGTTCTGTACCATTATCTATAAAAACGGCAAAAAAATCACATTTGTTGTATGGGAGCCCCCCTTAAGCATTTGTTTTATTTTAATTTAATTTTCTATTTTTAAAGTGAATGTATAATTAAATATTCTAAGAATATTTCAAGCGTCTACCTCTTGCCGTTATCAATATCGAGCTAAAACTCACGCTTGTTTTATGGGAACAACCCTTAAATATTTATTTTATTCTGTTTTTAGTATTTGTTGCTATATACATCATGACACATCAACAGAAATACATCATGTGTAAAAATTTCAACTTTCTTAACGCTTCATGAGATACAGTCTGGTGACAGACGAACAAACAGTCAGCGGAGTCTTAGTAATAGGGTCCCGTTTTACCCATGATCTTCAAATATTTGTTCCGGGTCAGGATTTTACGATAGCATCGCAGTCCTTATTGCCCGCCACATAGGAACTCTAATTGTGTGGTCAGGAAGTAGTTATAGGTATGTGGTTGTATTGTAAGTTTTATTACTTTACTTTAGGTATGGTCCATACATTAATCCATGTCCATACAGTACTTACCTGTGTCAAAATGAGTAACTTATGGCTGGTTAATATTTGGAACTGAATGCAAATCGAAATTGAATAATGCAAATATTGGAAGTTCCTTAGTAACCCACCAAATGGAACTTGTATGTATTCAAATGGTGTAAAAATATTTAAAGGCTAAAAATAATAGCTCAAGTCAAATTGTCTTCCTATTGTTAGGCCAAACATCTCTGCCAATTTTTTTTCTGCCATGGCCATTGAAAATGTATGACTGTAAAAGCATTCCGTTACCTTTGACTAACAAATTTTACTTTAAAAAAGTGAGCAATGTTTAATCTATTGGAGCTTAGAAAGTACCTTAGGGATTTATTATTAAAAGTTGGTATGTATAACACTATTTAAGCTATTTATACACTGTTATCTCACTGCCATAAATGGCCTATTTAAATTAATATGATACTTAGATCAATCTGTTGTGAAATTAAAACCAAAGTTTAGACTTTTGGCTGTTTTTTGACAACCTTGGTCTAGTCGCCTAAAATGTGAAATAAGTATTTATCTTAATACTTACTATTTATAATCTACATAGGAATAAGATTCACTGGTGTTGTTAACTCACAAAGTTTTTATCATGTTGATTTATCCTAGAAGGTTAGAATAACTACACATAAAAAAGTACACGCGCGAAAAATAAGCAATTCAACTAGAGCCATATAATGGCACAAAACCGCCCGCATGTATTTTATTTTATGAGCCAGGTGGTAGCGAGTGGCGCTCAATATGTCTATGACGAAAATAAAATATGACAATTTGTTCGGTAAAAAATACCATTCGCTTGCTGCATACAGCATTACTCGTGAACTCACGCACACATTCATTGACAAGTGGCTTACGGGGGGTGGGCGAATAGCCGGCTGAGACGCAGGAGGTAGCGGGTTCGATTCCCGCCGCGGAACAAATGTTTGTATGATCTACAGATATTTGTTCAGAGTCTCGGTGTATTTGTAAATATATGTATTTACAATACAAAAGTTATTTATGTATTCTATCAGTTATCTGGTTCCCATTGTACAAGCTCTGCTTAGTTTGGGGCTAGATAGCGCTGTGTTAAATGTCCAGCAATATTTATTTATTTATTTTACGTTTCGGATGGAAATTGATTCGAAATTTCTGTTCTATGTGTAGTTATTCTAAGCCTAGAAGTATTTTTATTATTTTGTTAAAGTATTGTCGTAGCATGTACCGTTACGACTTTTATTATTTAAGTTAATTTTTGCTTAGCATTATGTGCGTATTACGTAAAATATTTTATTACTTATTAGCTTGCATTTTTCTGTATTGTTTTGTATCACCATGCACAAATAAATGATTCTTAAATATAAAGTTTTATTTTATATATCTTTTTAAGTTGATAGAACTCGTTTGACCACAATCTCACCTGATGGTAAGCGATGATGTGGTCTAAGATGTAGCACGAAGATCTAGAAGAAACCTATTCACTCTTACCCGGATTGTATTTATTAAGAAAAACAGACGACGGTAAAGTGTTCCATACCTTGGCTGTACGCATCAAGAACGTAGAACCAAGTATGTACCTACAACTTGGCAGCATGCAGAGTGTAAATTATGGTTGTAGGAATTTATTATTCTCACACTAATATTATAAATGTGAAAGTTTGAATGTTTGTTACTCAATCACGTAACGGCAGAACAGATTTCGATGAAATTTGGTATACACGTAGATATAACCTGGATTAACACATAGGCTACTTTTTGTTGACAAAAAATGCGTGCGAAGCCGCTGGCGGAAGCTAGTGAAAAATATATATGACAAACAAGCTGCCGCACGCGTGGATTGGCAAGAAGTACATGACCTTCCTTCTGCGCAGTCGGGTAAAAAGTAGCCTATGTCCTAATGCCGGTCTTAATCTATCTGTATACCAAATTTCATCGAAATCGGTTCAACCAGCCAGTCCAGTTTAGTGGCGAACTTAACAAACAGACTAGAGTTACTTTCGAATTTATGATTATAAGGATTTAAAGATGCATCCTGATGAGAGCCTGAAGACTAGTCTTCAACCAGTGTGTTGCCAGTGATGATGATGACCTATGGCACTGAAACGTGGTCCTTTACTCATGGCCTCATGACCAAGCTCAAGGTCGCTCAACGAGCTATGGAGAGGGCTATGCTCGGGGTTTCTTTGCGTGACAAAATCCGCAATGAGGAAGTCCGCAGAACTAAAGTTGCCGACATAGCTCTCAAAATTAGCAAGTTGAAGTGGCAATGGGCTGGCCACATCGCTCGTAGAACCGATAACCGTTGGGGAAGAAAGGTTCTCGAGTGGAGACCACGGACTGGAAGACGCAGCGTAGGCCGGCCCCCCACAAAGTGGACCGACGATCTAGTAAGAATCGCGGGGAGCCGTTGGACGCAAACGGCTAACAACCGCTCGTTGTGGCGATCTAAGGGGGAGGCCTATGTTCAGCAGTGGACGTCTCCCGGTTGATGATGATGATGAAGGATTTAAAGATGCATCGATTAAATAAATGTTATTAGCTGAGGTTATTATTCAGTCAGAGATCTTTTTTTTAAGTGAAAGCTTTTTAGGATATTAAACTTGCTCAACGATGCCTATTTAAAGGGTATTTAGCGGTTAGATATGATTTAAGCAGCCGTCAATTCATACAAATACTTCAAATTTAAACATGTTTAGTCACTAAATACGTTTAGGGATCATTATGCAAGCCAACCTAAATGTAAGAAAAACCACTTTTATTTATTCATAGGTATTTTATTTAGATGATGGTTTCTCCAGGCCTACCCTAGGCAAATAAGAGACATCTGTAAATACTCTGAAGAATGGGTATTGCCATTGCCAGCAGTGGGAGATGAGTTCTTGGATCTCACCATTTTCTCGAAAACAAGTTTCGTTAGCTTCAAATATACTCCATACTGATAAAATGGGTTTATTCTGAAAAAACAATTATTATTAAATACAAAGAAAAAATTAAATATGTAACCCATTTGATGGTAGGTAAATGAAGTGGGAATTAATCATAGGTTTTAAAATATTACGTTTTCTATTAGCAGAAACAATTTACCTATGTAATATTTATGTATGTAGAGTGCTTTCCCGTTAAGATTATTTTTATTAGAAGTTAAGGGTTAGTACATGGAAAGCTTTGCATTTCAAGCTATGCTGATTGAGCATATGTATGGGGAAAATACTCAGGTTAGAAAGGAAATCAAGTGTAGCAAACAACATGACTGTAGTTCCTTGATCAACAACCTACTATAAAATGAAAGAAGGTCTAAAGAAACTTTTTTTAGCGATACTTCGACATCAATTTAAAAAAAACCGGCCAAGTGCGAGTCGGACTCGCGCACGAAGGGTTCCGTACCATTATCTATAAAAACGACAAAAAAATCATGTCTGTTGTATGGGAGCCCCCCTTAAATATTTGTTTTATTTTAATTTAATTGTTTATTTTTAAAGTGAATAATAACAAAATATTCTGCAAAAACTAGCAAAAAAATTACGTTTGTTGTATGGGAGCCCCCTTAAATATTTGTTTTATTCTGTTTATTAGTATTTGTTGTTATAGCGGCAACAGAAATACATGATCTGTGAAAATTTCAATGGCCTAACTATCACGGTTCATGAGTTACAGTCTGGTTATAGACAGACAGACAGACAGCGGAGTCTTAGTAATAGGGTCCCGTTTTACCTTTTGGGTACAGAACCCTAAAAACAAACAAAAACAAAGCCTCACATTTCATATTTCATCCATTCTTAATAAATGATTGGTTTGTGTTGAAGAGGTAAGTTTGGATGAAAACTAGTTACCTGATAACAAAACCAAACTAGCACTGGTTTTTGTTTTTTATTTTCCTGTATTTATACAGGGTGGGGCAAAATTTTACTTTATTGAGGGCATCTACCAGCCTGTTTATCCAGAATTCAACTTTTCTAACTACCTTTATCAGTTCAGGGTAGTTAGAAGAGTTTATCAAGAGCTTCAGTGTAAATACATAGCAATCATCCACAATGGCAATTAAAGCTGTGAGGAGACATTAGAACAAGGTGCATGCACACAAAAGCAATGCATCAAAATTATATTTTGTTACTTGCATCAGTCTTAGTAGCATGACGGTGTTGTATGGCCATCAAGATTATTGCTGATCTTCTATAAGTTAACAAAAAAACATTATACATTAACATTTCATCAATTCAATAAAAACCCAGTATTTTTTCTTCATTCAAAGCAAGTCATTTTCATTTAAAATTTTGGTACATCTACTTACCAACGTATTTAACTTCATCAAAGGCCTTTCTTGCTTTCTTTAGTTCCTCATTCATAGTGAGTAGGTCTTTTACTCGAGCATATTTTCTTGGATCCTTTCGTACTAAGAAAATTATGTCTTCTACTTGAACGCGACCAGTTCTTCCAACTTCCATTGCTCTGTAAATTTATTTAGAATTATTGACAGCTGATGATATGTATAGAGATATTATGTAAAATAAATGCATATTTAATTTGAACACCATTAAAAATTAACTAACGGATACACATATAAATCATAAGGTGTGTCTTAATAGAACATCTGTTAATTTACATTACTGATGATTAAAAATGATGAAGGTGTGTTTTAAGATAAATAATAACAACATAATACTAAATCCTAGGTAGGTAGAATGAGGTGTTATTATAGAGTGCCTGGTGCAATTTAAAATGAGCTAGATGTGGGATAAGATTGAAGAAAGTAGTGTAAAAAAAACAAAAACATCCTACAAATTCCAATTCTAGGGTGGGGGGAATAAGATCTGCACTGATGTCTTGCATAGGGGTTAATTTTGTAATACCCCACTTCTATCATCCTATGTTTAAGATGAGGTGGCATGGTCTAAGGACTTTATGTTGCCTGAATGGGCGAATAAAACAAATAAGTACTTGAGCTACTTGTACTTTACTTATTTTTCTATAGTTGTATATTTAGTTGTGTTATATTTACCTGTGTGTGGTTTCAGTGATAAATTCCATAACCAAATCTTCTAAGAAATCCACGCTCTCTGTGTAGGGATTCTGGTCATCACCAAATCCGTACATCATACACCGTAGCTCTTTGCTGAAGAGTCTCTTTCTCCCAGATGCAGTCGCGCCAAGCTGCTGCTCCGTTTCTTCATCTTCCATTTCATTCTTTAATTAATAAAGCTTTTAGCATACGTTTCAGTAGGTAGGCCTTTATACCTTCCTAGGATGTTTATTTGCTACGAGTATTTATCTAGGTACCTTACCTGTTCAAAGTTTTCCGGTGTTTCTTGGGTAGGGGTAGTCATGATGGTTACAATGATCAACAGTAAATAATATTATCACTCAGTCTTGAAGTAGGTACTTATGAAATGTTTTGGAACGTATCTTTTAGAGAAAGAAAATAATGCTCTAAGTTTCAAAACAAATTCTCGACAAAACTCAAACAAACTTTCTTTATTCTTTCACTTCACTATTGGTTGTATGGCGTCTGTGGCTAGTTGTTGCCACAATTATGCCAATGTCAAGTTGACAGATTAAAAACGGTAAAACGACGGAGTTCTGAGTATTGAAATGGTTGGCCAGTGTTTACAGAAGGAGACTCAACCAGAATTTAGACTACAAGCTGATTTTTTTATACCTAAAAAGCAGAGACAACACACTTAAGGACATGCAAAACACAAATAAATATGTATATGTACAAATACAGAATATCTAAACATAGAATTAGTGGTTCAATATATTTCTAGTTTTATTTTATTTACATTAATATATTTACATAGAAGGGCTATGAAAGGGGAGAACACGAGGGATAATATAGTTTTGGAAGAGAAAGGACGAGGGATTTCAGGAGGAAAGACATCATACAGAGATGGCCGCAGCCTAGAGCATGACAAAAGTAGGTGCTCTACATTACCTTCATCCAAACCACATTTACATAGTGAATGGTCCCTAACTCTTATTTTGGCTAAGAAAACCGGCGTACAGACATGTCCTAAACGGAGACGACAAATGGTTGACGTAGTCGTTTTGCTGGCTTTGCGATATTTAAAAAACCATGGTTTTGTTGGAATTTCGGGTTGAATTTCACCGTAATGTTTTTTTTTCAAAGACCTGGAATCAAGCCACATACGGGACCAGGAAGTAGTTAGGTGGGAACTAGGGACTGAACAAAGGTCGTGCGAGTATATTTGAAGGTGGTCATGAGCCCCTGTCTGAATGATCTGCTTTGCACATGAGTCCACTGACTCATTGCCAGGGATACCGGAATGACCAGGGATCCAAGTCAGAACTATGTTAATTCCAAGTTTATGACAGTCAAACAGAGCTTCACGAATTTTAAGAATGACAGGAAATCTGGATTTGGAACGAAAAGGGTTGGAGAGAATGGATTGAAGGGAACTTTTAGAGTCAGAAAAATGTATTGAGTTTTGGAGATTGTGGGCTTTAATGTAGATACATAATAGCTTTTAAATGAGCTATTGATTCACCAGTAAAAAAGAAGTAACTGATGGACATTTAAAACTAAGAATATTTTTTCCAGACGGAATCCAGACCGCTGCACCTACAGGGCTAGAGTCATTAAGTTCAGAGGCATCTGTAGGTATAAATAGGATGCCAGCCACTAAAATTCCTAGCCATCTGTTCATTAAATATTCGGCAAGCATAATGAGAGCCTTTACCAATACTAAAATCTAAGATTATGTTGGGTCAGAATACTAATGCCTCTTAAAGGGTGGAATACAGTGGGTCAATTTGACTCTGAATGACAGGGTGTGGGAGGCTTGTTAATATATTTTCTGAAGCTACGAATTAAACAAGGAATTTTATTTTGATAAAGGTCAATGTGTGGTTCTAAAACTTTAAACAAATCGTTTAATTTTACCAACAGGGGGTGACTAGAATTTTGGATAATTTTAAAGAAAAAACGATCTGCAAGGTATTGTCTTCGAAGGGAGAGGGGAGGATCGACGCACTCCACCTGCATCGCATTTATAGGGGAGGACTTCATAGCACCAAGAATTATTCGAAGGCATTTAGACTGAATCCTGCCCAACTTTCCCAGAGCCATTTTAGTACATGGATCCAAAAGAAAAGAAGCATAATCCATATGACTGCATACTATTGCATTATATAATATTTTATGACAATATGGATGAGAACCCCACCAAACGCCAGATAATGAACGCAGAATATTGTCATTTTTTTCACATTTTTGTGAGATATAGTTGAAGTGGGGAACTCCTGTTAATCTAGAATCCAGCTTAACACCCAAAAATTTTGCACTATTAATCTGTTGAATCAGCTCTCTGCCGATATACAGGTCACCAGGAGGAAGGGATATTTTCCTTGTAAATACCACGCAACTACTTTTAGAAGCCGAAACAGATAAACCGTGATCAACTAACCATTCATTTAAGAGAGTCAATGCAGTATTTAAGTTATCACGTGCATCGACAATGGAATTCGATTGAACGTACAATGCCAGATCGTCTGCGTATTGTAAAACTTGACTTATGGGGGAAATAGGTTGTTCTAAATCATGTGTATATAGACTATATAATAAAAGACTGAGGACTGAGCCCTGAGGTAATCCCTTCCTAACACACGTAGCTGGTAGAAAATTGCCTTGGTTTTTGATCAATATTTTCCTCTCTACCAAAAGGTTATAAACAAAATAAACAAGCCTCTCAGACATGCTCAGCTGACGAAGTTTATTCCTGAGCAATGGAAGCAGGACGTTGTCATAAGCAGCTGTTACATAGAGCTTTATTTATTTGTTTGTTGCAGTGGCATAACACTGACATTAATTGCTTTGACACACAGTTCTGACAGAAACCTAGATTGTAATGCTTCGCGAAATGATCAAGCAAACACACACCTGTATTCTCTTAAAAAAGACCAGACATATTCGCCAAGTTAATTTAATTTTAAAATAGGGATTCCAAAAGCTTAATATTACGTTTAAATGCATTATTGGTTTGATTTATTGTATAGGTTGGCATCGTGTTGGCATATTAAATAACTATCTATGTACTCAACTCAAACAAAAGACTTAAAGGAAGAAAACATCCGACGCACGTGGATCTATTCAATTTTAAACTTTATTTATGTGGGCTTTTTATTCTAATACCTTGATGGTACGTTGTTCCTGGTTTGGTTAAGTTAGGTATTTTATCATGCTTGCTTGATCATGTGGCGAAGCATTATTAATTTATCTACTAAACAAACTCGACATCTCACCTATCAGAACGGTTGTGTGTCAGGGCAGTCAACGTCAGTCGTCTGTCCGTCACAAAAAAAGAATAAAGAAGGAGGTTGACTTCTGGTACTGGAGCAGTAAATATGTTAGCGAGATTCCTTTGAGTTTTAAATTGTTTTCTGGCTGAGTCACTTGCTCATTCCCAAGTTGATTTATTTCATTTTAGTGGTGCTGGGTTGGTGCATTGGTGGTGTTATGTATACTAATAGCTAATAGGTATGTACCTATACGCACTAACGCGCAGTCTGTTGCAAATACAATCAGTGTGAATATTACCGTCTTTCTGTCAACACCCTTGTAGGCTCAATATAGAACAGTGACGGCGAGTACCTACCCACAAGTAAAAAAAAATAGAAAATGTTCGGCGCAAATTCAGCTTTGGGAGCAATTTCCAACTTTGATCACCACACCCAGGACTGGAAGCTTTACAAGGGCCGCCTTCAGCAATGGTTCATTGCCAACAGCATCGGCGAGGATAATGATAAGGCTGGAGTGAAGGGAAAAGCGGTATTGTTGAGCGCACTCACGGAGAACACGTTCCAACTTGCGTGTAATCTCGTTTTACCTGAAGATTTGGATACCAAGAACTACGAGAGTATTGTGAAAATCTTGGATGACCATTTTCTGCCAAAACGCTGCGGGTTTGCGGAAAGGCACAAGTTCTACACGTCAGTGCAGCAGCCGGGCGAGACGCATTCGCAGTGGGCCGCGAGGTTACGTGGCCTTGCTACCTATTGTGCGTTCAAGAATTTGGAAGATTATCTTCTTGACAAGTTCGTAATGGGAATGTTACCGGGGCATGAACGAGATAAACTGTTCGCCAAAGACATCAAGGATTTAACGTTAAGTAAAGCTGTGGACCTAGCGGAGAGCGTCCGCTGCGCGCGCGCAGGCGCCGCAGTGTCGCCATCGGGGATCACCAACGCTAATCAAGACGCCGTTTTCAAGATTAATCAACAAGAAAACAAAGGATCGCGCCAAAACAGCGAAAAGTGTTCTGTTTGCGGTTACAAGAACCATAAATCGTCGGAGTGTCGTTTCTCTAACTATACGTGTAAATTGTGCAATCGTAAAGGTCATTTGCGTAAAATGTGTTCGAGTAATAAAGTGAATTACGTTGAACAAGGTAACGCCGATGACGAGGGAGATGATGGTGAGTTACTCTTAAACATTGACTGTTTTAATGAAGTGCCTATGACTGAAACTGTGAGTCTGGAGGGTCGAAGTATAATGTGTGAGTTGGACAGCGGTTCCCCTGTTTCTGTCATTTCAGAAAACTTATATAGAAGTACTTTTTCTGAAGTTCCGTTGTCAGCACCGACTAAGAATTTATTAACTTATACAAGTACTAAAATGGTTGTAACAGGGTGCATGATTTTGAGCATCACTTATTTAGGTCGTTCGATAAAATTACCCGTTTATGTTATTCGTAATGGCGGCCCGCCCCTTCTCGGGCGTGATTTTATGCGTGCGTTTGAATTACGCTTGGTATCCACTCTCAGTTACTGTAATAATATGACTGATGCAGATAATGTTTTGCAAGACCTAACCAAGGCCTATCCAAAAGTATTTTCAGATCAACTAGGCTGTTTTCAACAATATGAAATTAAATTACCTCTTAAACCAGATGCAAAACCTGTGTTTTTCAAGTCTCGCGTAGTACCTTTTGCTTTAAGAGATAAGGTAAATAATGAATTGGACAGGTTGGTAGCGTTAGGTATATTAAAACCGGTTACGTATTCAGAGTATGCGTCGCCGATTGTACCCGCCCTAAAGCGAGATGGTAGTGTTCGCATTTGCGCTGACTACTCGGTAACAATTAATAAACAGCTACTTGTGGAAAAGTATCCTCTTCCAACTGCGCAAGATTTATTCACTAAATTGCATGGCGGGGAAGAATTTGAAAATTCATGAAAGCTCGCAAAACGTGACTTGCATAAATACTCCGCGGGGCCTGTTTAATCATACTCGTCTAATTTTTGGTTTAGCAAGCGCTCCGTCAATTTTCCAAAGGGTCATTGAATCTATAGTAGGTAATATGGAGGGGGTTTTAGTTTTTCAAGATGATGTTTGTATCACTGGCTCAAATAGAATTGAGCACATGATTAGGCTTAAAGAAGTGTTAAGGCGTTTGCAGGAAGCCGGGTTAACTTTAAGAAAAGATAAATGTGTTTTCTTTCAAAGTGAAATATCCTACCTGGGGTATATTATTGATAAAAGTGGTGTGAGGAAAAATCCACAAAAGGTAGATTCTATTTTACAAGCAAGTATTCCCAAAAATGTAAATGAACTACAATCTTTTTTGGGTCTGATAAATTATTATAGGAATTTTACCCCAAATGCGTCTTCTATCTTAAGTCCATTACATAGTTTGTTAAGAAAAGGCATCAAGTGGCACTGTGGCTTGGAGCAAAGTAATGCTTTTAATAATATTAAAAAGTTGTTATCTTCGGATAAAATCCTCGCACACTTTGACAACAATGCTAAAATTATTTTAACTGTTGATGCTTCCCCAGTTGGCTTAGGTGCAATTTTATCACAAATAGGTCGTAGTGGTGTAGAAAAACCGGTTTCTTACGCGTCTCGTTCCCTAACTGTGGCTGAAAAGAAATATTCACATATACAAAAAGAGGCTACAGCTATCATATTTGGCGTAAGAAAATACCATCAATATCTGTATGGTAGGTCGGAACCTTTTACATTACGTACGGATCATAAGCCGTTGACTATTATATTCGGAAAAAACCGTGGTATTCCCGAAGTATCTGCCAATCGCTTGCAGCGGTATGCAATATTTTTAAGTGCATATAATTATGAAATTGAGTTCATTAGCAGCGTGGCTAACACAGCTGATTTCTTATCGCGAGCGCTTCCGGATAATAGCTGCCTCAGCACATCGGAGCTGCAGCAGGCGTCTACGCTAGGTGCGAGGGAGTTAGCTGCTTATGTTAATTTTGCCATAGATGGTTGTTTGCCTGTTACGGCGCGAGATTTAGAAATTGAAACTGAAAGGGACCCGGTTTTAAAGATTGTTTGCAAATATGTTCAGACTGGTTGGCCCCGTACAGTAAAAGATGATTTGCTTAAACCATATTTTTTTATGTAGATTGCAAATATCGTTTGAAAATGGAATTTTATTGCGAGGTCATAAGGTAATTATTCCTGATAAATTACGTACCAAAATACTAAACGAACTACATAGCTCACATTTCGGAATAGTTAAAATGAAGGCTGAGGCTAGGGCTCGTATTTGGTTCCCAGGCAAAGATCGGGTTTTAGAAAACTTAGTTGGTGCTTGTGAAGTTTATGCACAATTACGGCCGTCTCCACCGCGCGCGCCTCTTGCACCCTGGCGACACCCGCCGCATGCATTCCACAGAATTGACATGGATTTCTTGGGCCCCATGTCTAACAAAATGTTTTTAATAATAGTAGATGCTTATTCGAAATGGGTTGAGTGCTATGTGATGAACAACAATATCACTACAAAGGCAGTTTTAACGAAGCTTAGTGATTTCATGTCTAGGTTTGGTTTGCCCAAAATAATCGTGACTGATAACGGAACTTCGTTTGCGTCTCAAGAATTTGCAAATTTTTGCAAATTGAATGATGTAACACACCTATTTTCGCCTGTGTACCATGCGATGAGTAATGGCCAAGCAGAGTCTTTTGTAAAAATAATTAAAACGGGTATTAATTCTATTATAATTTCTGGCTGTAAGGACGATTTTCAAAATCGTCTTTCTAAGTTCCTGTTTGATTACCGCAACTCTAACAACAGTACTACCGAGACTTCTCCGGCTCAGTTAGTTTTTGGTCGGAAACTGCGTTCACGACTAGATTTGGTTTCAAAAAAAGTTACTGTCACTACATTGTCAACGGAATTACCTTGTTTAATCGATCGGAAACAGTGCTCTCAGGTTAACAATTACGGCGGTAAAATACAAAATGATTTTGTTATTGGTGATATTGTATGGTATAAACAATTCATAAACAAAAGTAAATTCAACTGGTCAAAAGGTAGCATTATTAGAAAATTTGGAAAAGTTATGTACAAAATTAAATTGCCTGGCCTTAATAAGAATATAATGAGACATAGAAATCAGCTTCTTCCTTACAAAGGTAATGATGTTAGTAATTGTGGCACGGCTGATGTGTGGGATGTAACTTTACCTCAAGAAGAGATGAACTCTGATAACAGCGGCAATGATATTCCAAGGGAAGCCTCATCGATTCTGGCACCGGATCATTCTCAATTTCCTGCCAATGTCACTGTAGAACATGATGATAACTGTTCAGACACCACGGCAATACAAAATACAAACTCAGAATCGCCACCTCGAACAGACTTAAGTTCTTCGGAGCCAGGAACGCCTTGGACGCCTTCAAACTCTTCTGCAGCGACTGCTAGCCCTGAGTTCAGTACGCCGCAGCCAGTTTTACCAGTTCACGATGATGATGACGATGACTCCCACACGCCCGTGCGAGTCCGCAGTCGCAGGAATAGACATTTCGTAGATTATAAGAAGTATTATTAAGTTTTCCCCTGTTATTTCCTTGATTTTAAAAAGAGGGAAAAGTGTTATGTATGTATACTAATAGCTAATAGGTATGTACCTATACGCACTAACGCGCAGTCTGTTGCAAATACAATCAGTGTGAATATTACCGTCTTTCTGTCAACACCCTTGTAGGCTCAATATAGAACAGGTGGTAAGGTGTAACTTTGTATTTTACTAACTAGTTTTAACTGTTTAACTTTAGTGGGTTTCGGCGGGAAGATGGAGGTTGTTCCTCCGGACCCCCCTCCGGATCCGCCAGATGAGATTATTATCTCACCCATGATTCCTGAGGAGAATCGCTCAGGCTCAGGCTCTAAACGTAGAATGGAGTCAGATGGTGAAAGTTCACCTGTTTCCCAAAACAAAAAAAACTATAACATCCCCGGACATGGCCGCTGCCTCCATCCAAACAATTTGGCTGCATGCTATCATGGTAATTGGAGTGAAAGAATACTCTACCGCAGACAAAGGTCCATTCGTTATTCATGTTGCAAGAGATTCATGGAGAACCCGACCCGTCAGCTGGATAAACAATCCGCTTAATTAAATTTGGACAGTTCTTGAGCAATCATTACGTGTCTAACATTTGTTCAGATGGAATTAAACAAGTTGGCAGAAATCGAATTTCCGTTGAATTCCGCACGGCAACTGATGCTAATAAATTCCTGGATAATACAACTCTTCTTACCCAGTACAAGTATGTTGCATCAATACCGACATTCAACATCACTCGAATGGGTCTTGTCCGAAATGTCCCGGTTGATATGTCAATGGAGGAATTCGCAACCAGCTTGGAAGTTCCAAATGGTTGTGGATTTGTTGTCAAAGCCCGTAGGTTAAACAGAAAATCAAATGATGATGGCAAAGTGACCTGGATCCCAACTCAATCAGTAGTTCTCACATTTAGAAGTCAAGTTCTGCCTCAAACAGTATTTTCATACCACACCTCACTACCGGTTGAAACATACCAGCTCCCAACAATTCAATGCCTTAACTGTTGTCGTTTTGGTCATGTAAAAGCTCAGTGCCGCTCCAAGCCCCATTGCTTTAAATGCTCTAAAGAACACACGGGTGAAAACTGTGACTTGGAAGAGTCTAAAGCTTCTTTCCTCAATTGCTCAGGCCGACATTATACAACTAACAGGGTCTGTCCTGAACAGGATAGGCAAAAATCTATTAAAATGCTTATGTCTCAGAATGGAATCTCGTATGAGAAAGCTGCGACTAATTTCCCTAAGGTTGGAAGAGCATATACTGAGGTTGCTCAGGATATGATTTCTTCCACTAATCTTGATCCACAAAACTTCCACCTCAACCAACTCTCCTACATACCGTTCCTATGTTAAAAATGTTTATGCCAAACCTCGTGCTAAAGTACCCTTGGGTAAATCCTATGACAAAGCATCCCACCAAGGAATCTCAACTCCATCCTCATCCCTCCTTAATGGCCATGCCATTATGTCCCAAGCCTCGGCCCCAGTGTCGGACAACCGTCAAAGCTTCCTCATTGAAACTCTATTGAACATTTTAATCGAGTTGTGTTCATCAACCAACTCATCCGTACCGTCCAAAGTTGCACAAAAACTGTCCCAGATCTTTGCATTAACTGGTAACAATGGATCCAGTCTCCATTGTCCAGTGGAACGTGAAAAGTCTTCGAGCGCGTAAATCTGAACTCATTTACTTAATTTCTAAATTCTGCCCGTCAGTCATTGCCATCTTGGAGTCATGGCTGAAGCCTGGATCCAATTTTCGGATCCCGGGCTACTCCTGTATCCGAGATGACAGGTCAGACGGGCATGCAGGTAGTGCCCTGTTAGTCAGGCGTACCCTGCCCTTCTCTCAAATCTCCCTCCCTTCTCACTCCTTAGACATGAACCTAGTAGCTGTTAGAGTATTTGATATATCTTTTATTTCTATTTATTTCCCTCACCCCTATTCTGCTCTACAACCAGATATTTTTCTTGTAATTTCTTCCGTCCCCTCTCCTATTGTCCTTTTAGGCGATTTTATGCCCATCACACCTCGTGGGGCTCTGGCCACTGTGATCCTATTAGAGATGTTTGACGAGGCCAATCTCTGTGTCATAAATGACGGTTCTATCACCCGTAGATCTTCGCCTTCACAAGACCCATTGAGTGTTATTGATTTGACTGTATGCTCACCTTACCTTTCCTCTCTTCTTTCCTGGCAAACTCTGCCTCTTACTTATGGCAGCGATCACTTCCCTATCCTCATTACCATCCCAAACAGTGCCTCCCCTAAATATAACTTTAATCTCAGTTTAAAATATCGACTTACTGACGCCGATTGGCCTATATTACCTATACAGACAGACAATACTGACAGTTATCTTTCGGCCTATTCCAAATTTGTAGATACTCTTCTTTCATGTGCAAATAAAAATATCCCTGTTAAAAACAAGCCAGTTCTCGTTTTAAGATTTCCCCCCCCCCCCCCCCCCCCCCCCAATGGTGGAATTCTGATTGCTCTAAGGCAGTCAAAATGAGAAAAAGTGCAGAGTTGGCCTATAATGCTTCCATGATTAACGAAAATTTCATACAATACCAACATATGGCTGCAAAAGCTAGGAGAGTTCTTTCACTCAAAAAAAAAGGGTTGGGTGAATTTTTGTGAAAATGTATCCCCTAGAGCACCTCCATCGTTAGTCTGGAAGCAAATAAAGCGATTTAGAGGTTCATGTAACATCCCAAATCTGTCTTCCAATGATCCTTCTTCTTGGGTTGATGCCTTTGCCAATAGATTGTCCCCTGACTTTGTCCCTTACCTTGACTGCCTTCCTATTCCCCCTTCATTTCTTCCTTCTGTTTCCAATATAGACGATAAATTTTGTTTTCATGAACTTTTACTAGCTTTAGATGGTTTAACGGATACATCTCCGGGTGTAGATGGCATCCCGTACTCATTTTTAATTAAATCTCCTGATAGCGTCAAAGTATACTTTTTAAATTTAATTAATGTTTTTTTAATGGAGTCGTTCCGGATGAGTGGAAGACTCAGATAATTATCCCTATTCTTAAACCGGGAAAAAAGAGTTTTTGATTGCTGTTTTTCTTGATATTGCAGCTGCTTATGGCAACGTCCTGCTTCCATTGCTCAAGAATAAACTTCGTCAGCTGAGCATTCCTGAGAGGCTTGTTTATTTTGTTTATAACCTTTTGGTAGAGAGGAAAATATTGATCAAAAACCAAGGCAATTTTCTACCAGCTACGTGTGTTTGGAAGGGATTACCTCAGGGCTCAGTCCTTTATTATATAGTCTATATACACATGATTTAGAACAACCTATTTCCCCCATAAGTCTAGTTTTACAATACGCAGACGATCTGGCATTGTACGTTCAATCGAATTCCATTGTCGATGCACGTAATAACTTAAATACTGCATAGACTCTCTTAAATGAATGGTTAGTTGATCACGGTTTATCTGTTTCGGCTTCTAAAAGTAGTTGCGTGGTATTTACAAGAAAAATATTCCTTCCTCCTGTTGACCTGTATATCGGCAGAGAGCTGATTCAACAGATTAATAGTGCAAAATTTTTGGGTGTTAATCTGGATTCTAGATTAACAGGAGTTCCCCACTTCAACTATATCTCACAAAAATGTGAAAAAAATGACAATATTCTGCGTTCATTATCTGGCGTTTGGTGGGGTTCTCATCCATATTGTCATAAAATATTATATAATGCAATAGTACGCAGTCATATGGATTATGCTTATTTTCTTTTGGATCCATGTACTAAAATGGCTCTGAGAAAGTTGGACAGGATCCAATCTAAATGCCTTCGAATAATTCTTGGTGCTATGAAGTCGTCCCCTATAAATGCGATGCAGGTGGAGTGTGTCGATCCTCCCCTCTTCCTTCGAAGACAATACCTTGCAGATCGTTTTTTCTTTAAAATTATCCAAAATTCTAGTCACCCCCTGTTGGCAAAATTAAACGATTTGTTTAAAATTTTAGAACCACACATTGACCTTTATCAAAATAAAATCCCTTGGTTAATTCGTAGTTTCAGAAAATATACTTACAAGCCTCCCACTCCCTGTCATTCAGAGTCAAATTGACCCACTGTATTCCACCTTTTAAGAGACATTAGTATTCTGACCCAACATAATCTTAGATTTTGGTATTGTTAAAGGCTCTCATTATGCTTGCCAAATATTTAATGAACAGATGGCTAGGAATTTTAGTGGCTAGCATCCTATTTATACCTATAGATGCCTCTAAACTTAATGACTCTAGCCCTGTAGGTGCAGCTGTCTGGATTCCGTCTGGGAAAATTATTCTTAGTTTTAAATGTCCATCAGTTACTTCTGTTTTTACTGGTGAGTCAATAGCTCTTTTAGAAGCTATTATGTACATTAAAGCGCACAATCTCCAAAACTCAATACTTTTTTCTGACTCTAAAAGTTCCCTTCAATCCATTCTCTCCAACCCTTTTCGTTCCAAATCCAGATTTCCTGTTATTCTTAAAATTCGTGAAGCTCTGTTTGACTGTCATAAACTTGGAATTAACATAGTTCTGGCTTGGATCCCTGGTCATTCCGGTATCCCTGGCAATGAGTCAGTGGACTCATGTGCAAAGCAGGCCATTCAGACAGGGGCTCATGACCACCTTCAAATATACTCACACGACCTTTGTTCAGTCCCTAGTTCCCACCTAATTACTTCCTGGTCCCGTATGTGGCTTGATTCCAGGTCTTTGAAAGGAAAACATTACGGTGAAATTCAACCCGAAATTCCAACAAAACCATGGTTTTTTTAAATATCGCAAAGCCAGCAAAACGACTACGTCAACCATTTGTCGTCTCCGTTTAGGACATGTCTGTACGCCGGTTTTCTTAGCCAAAATAAGAGTTAGGGACCATTCATTATGTGAATGTAGTTTGGATGATGGTAATGTAGAGCACCTACTTTTCTCATGCTCTAGGCTGCGGCCATCTCTGTATGATGTCTTTCCTCCTGATATCCCTCGTCCTTTCTCTTCCAAAACTATATTATCCCTCGTGTTCTCCTCTTTCACAGCCCTTCTATGTAAATATATTAATGTAAATAAAATAAAACTAGAAATATGTTGACCCATGTTACATATACCTAATCCTACATATTTGCCGACCTGCACGATTCTATTATTTACGACATAAAATAGAAGCAAAGTGCATCGACGGAATCAGCCGACGCTGCACCATTGCAACACGCCGGACACCGCCGCACGTCATCGGAGCCGAGCCCCGCGCACCGCGTCGCCGCCGGCCTTCACTTCGGTTCACACATCGAACCCGTCAAGTAGTTATAACTTAGTTCGTAAAATCTATATATTGTAAAATCCTGAATAAATTAGTATTCCAGAATCGGTTTTTTTGGGAACCCCGGGCGTCGTTCCTATATTTGGCGCAGGCGGTAGGATAATCCGGGTCATTCCAGGAAATCCAGGAGGAAAATCCAGGAGTGATAGACTTTTCAAGGTCGAGCCGGGTCATCCACACTCAGGCGTTCGCCGGGAATCAAGAAATCGATTACCTCCCAAGAAGTACCGAGATGCAGATTATGTAAGTCCACTGAATTTTCTCCAGTACTTGCTTTCCTTCCTAAAATTAAGTCCTTTTTTTTTAACTCATAAATTTTTCGATCAAGAAAATTAACGAGTCTTATGAGTAGTAGAAACAGTTTAATTGATAGTAATAGGGATTTAGAAAATTTAGATATTAGTACCGATAGTAGTAATTTCAGTTTAAGTAGTTTTTCTGAAAATAGCACAATGACTACCAGCTTAGATAGTATTTGCAAAGCTCTACGATTGGTCCCAGAATTCGATGGGAATCCCAATGTGTTAGTTAGATTTGTTAATTTGTGTGATCAGTTAGTAGCTACATACGGAATAGACGGAAATCCTTTAAATAATTCGGGATTATTAAATGGTATTCTTAATAAAGTCGTGGGCGCAGCAGCACGACAGATCAATGCGAACGGCATCCCGAATGATTGGAGTAGCATCCGTAATTCTCTCATAAATAATTTTGCTGATCAGAGAGACGAAACCGCCCTCTACAACGATTTGGCAATTTTAACACAAGGTTCTAGCACCCCTCAAGAATTTTATGAGAGGTGCCAAAATCTTTTTAGCACAATCATGACTTATGTGTCCTTGCATGAATCCTTGCCTACTACCATAGATGCTAAGCGGGAATTGTATAAAAAACTAACCCTCCAAGCCTTTTTACGCGGTTTGAAGGACCCTCTAGGATCACGCATTAGGTGCATGCGTCCTGAAACAACTGAAAAGGCTCTGGAATATGTGCATGATGAAATGAACACTATGTATATTCAGAGTAGGAATGTGTATTTTCCTGATAAGAAAATAGGTGATAGTCAGAGAAACCAATTTGATAATTTTAAAGTGCCCAATCAAGTTTTTCAGCCCTTCAGGCCCATGAATTTTAATACGCCTTCAGGGCTTAGCTCACAGTCTTTCAGACCACAGTTTTTACAAAGGCAGCCCCCATCATTTAAAACGCCTTTTAACCAGCCGAGAATGCCTTCACGCACTCAACAAATATTCAGTGCTCAGCCGCAAAATTATCAGCGTGGCTTTCAAATGCCTCCTAGGCCGCAACCCTCTTTTCATGGCCCTAAGCCTATGAGTGGTGTGTCACACTTTGTCACTAGGGACAGACCGACACCAGCGGGACCCAGTGGTTGGAACTGGGCTAAGCAAGGCAATCCACCCCCTTCCAATTATTTTAAAACTAAAGATGTTAATGTAAATGAGTGTTTGACTTATGACTGTGACGGTTATGAATACTATGACTATGGTGACTATGATTATTACGACGATTATTACAACGAATATTACAACTACCCCACTGACTATGACTATCCCTGCCAACCAAATAGCAGTGTTAGTGTACAGGAAGTAGATGACGAACAACCCCAGCCTGAGTCGAAAACCGAGGATTTTCTCAAAGTTACGACTATAAAAAAGTCAAAATAGAATTAAATTTACAGACTCAGAGACAGTTACCCTATATTCATATAGCAAACCCTCCATTAAATTTTCTCATTGATACAGGCGCGAATCAATCATTTATTAGTCCAGAGGCTGTGGAAAATTATTTCCCACATGTACCCCTTAACTACGATCCATTAGAAGTTACAAACGTTCACGCTACTAGTAGAAATGAGTATTCTATAACTCTTCCATGCTTTTCAGAATTTATAGATTCGGAAAATATTAAGTTATTCGTGTATAGGTTTCACAATCATTTTGACGGGTTAATAGGTATGGATTTATTAACCAAATGGGAAGCTAAACTCGACCTTAAAGATTTAGTGCTTATTACCAAAACCGCAGTGAACCCTATTTGCTTTTATAACTCGCGAAACTTGAATCTTTACGAAGATATCATACCAGCAGAATCATCAAAATTGGTTAGACTACCGATTAACGCCCCGGACGGCTAAGTTTTTATTCCGGAACAGATTATTTGTAACTGTGTGATTAGCGAGTGCTTAACCACAGTTAGTAAAAGCCGTGGTATAGTAGAGGTTTTAAATAACACCCAGAACGATATAATTTTATCGTTAGATCACGCGACGCAAGCGACCGTATTCACTATGGAGTGCACGCGCACCGAATCTATTACGTCACGCGCTAGGGATGTTACCGCGCGATTGCGAACTGATCATTTAAATGCAGAGGAAAAGGCCAACTTACTCGCCCTTTGTTCTAATTACGCCGATGTATTTTATATCGAGGGTGAAGCGTTAACGTTCACGAATAAAATTAAGCATAAAATTAGGACTCATGACGAAATACCCGTTTACACAAAGAGCTAACGTTACCCTTACATACATCGTGAGGAAGTCCAGGATCAAATATCTAAAATGTTAGACCAGGGTATTATCAGACCATCGGAGTCTGCGTGGAGCTCACCTATTTGGATTGTTCCGAAGAAGATGGACGCTTCGGGTAGACAAAAATGGAGATTAGTGATAGACTTTCGTAAGGTTAATGAAAAGACTATTGACGACAAGTATCCCATTCCCAACATCAACGACGTACTTGATAAGTTAGGGAAATGTCAGTATTTTACGACACTAGACTTAGCATCGGGATTTCACCAAGTTGAGATGGATCCCGCCGACATACATAAGACAGCATTTTCCGTGGAAAATGGAAAATTTGAATACTTAAGAATGGCCATGGGATTGAAGAACAGCCCTATCACCTTCCAACGTGTCATGGACAACGTCCTTCGAGGCCTAAATAACGTAATTTGCCTCGTATACTTAGATGACATCATAGTTTTTTCCACGTCACTACAGGAACATATGGTAAACCTTGAAAAAGTATTTCAGAGACTAAGAGAATCTAATTTTAAAATTCAACTCGATAAATCAGAGTTCCTCAAACTCGAGACCGCATACCTAGGACATGTTATCACTAGAGAAGGAATTAAACCTAACCCCGATAAGACTTCTGCAATACAGAAATATCCTTTACCTAAAACTCCTAAAGAAATAAAATCATTTTTAGGTCTTATCGGTTACTACCGTAAATTCATTCCCGACTTTGCCAGGATAACTAAGCCCTTAACGCAGTGTTTAAAGAAAGGTAGAAAGATTACATTTGACTCTGAATATGTTAATAGCTTTGAAAAATGTAAAACTCTTCTGACAAACGACCCCATATTAAGATATCCTGACTTTGACCGTGACTTTATTCTTACGACCGATGCATCTAATTTTGCTATAGGTGCAATTCTTTCGCAAGGTCCCTCGGGCTCCGATAAGCTCATAGCGTACGCATCACGTACTTTAAATGAAAGCGAGATAAACTATAGCACCATAGAAAAAGAATTACTTGCTATCGTGTGGGCGACAAAGTACTTTCGTCCTTATCTCTATGGCCGTAAATTCAAAATCTTTACCGACCACAAACCCTTACAATGGGTTATGAACTTAAAGGAGCCTAACTCTAAGTTGACTAGATGGAGACTTAAATTAAGTGAATATAACTTTACTACCGAACATAAGCCCGGTAAGAAAAATACCAACGCCGATGCTCTCTCTCGCGTCGAGATCTGTAACGAAGAGACTAACTCTATGGCCGGTAATACATCAGAAGTACCACCACCTATCCCCAACGACTCTGACTCAAGAACGGAGACTGTACATACTTCCGACGAAAACCCTATCCTTGAAATTCCCTTGACTGACGAGCCCTTGAATAAATTCAATCGTCAGCTTATCATGACGATAGTAGGTGACGTCAAGAAGCGCGCGTCAGCGACCAAGCCATTCGACACTCACACACGTACTTCCGTACAGTTATCTGAATCTAACTTAGAACAAGATTTAATTAATGTTATAAAGGAGTATGTTAACCCTAAAATTAAGACAGGTATGCTTATTAACCCTCCTTTAGGTATGTATAAGATCCTCCCTATTTTACAGGAAACATTCAAAAGCTCATGTATGAAATTGGTACTTGCAAAAAAGGAACTTGAAAATGTCAAAGAATATCTCAGACAGCAGGAGATCATTCGTAATTACCACGAAGGTAAAACTAACCATCGCGGCATTAACGAATGCTACCTAGCCCTTTCAGCCCGTTACTACTGGCCCCGAATGAAAGATCACGTGACCAAATTCATAAATGATTGTACGATTTGCGGACAAGCTAAGTACGATAGACATCCCATTAGGCCCAAGCTCAATATAGTGCCACCAGCTACAAGGCCCTTTGAGATAGTGCACATGGACAGCTTCACTGCCCAAAATGAGAAATACGTTACTTTAATAGACGTTTTCTCAAAGTATGGTCAGGCCTACCTACTTAGAGACGGCACAGCGCTCAGTGTAATACAGGCTTTATTAACATTTAGCACGCATCATGGCTTACCGCTCACTATTATCACAGATCAAGGTACTGAATTTACTAATCAGATGTTTTCAGAATTTTGTAAGGTTCATAAAATCATTCATCATCAAACCTTAGCACATTCACCTAACGCTAATGGAAATATAGAACGTTTTCATTCGACTTTACTTGAACATCTGCGCATTTTAAAATTAAAACAAAAAGATCAGCCCGTTATCAATTTAATGCCATACGCTTTGATTGCCTATAATAGTTCGGTACATAGCTTCACTAAGTGTAAACCATATGACCTCATACTGGGACATACTGACCCACGTGACCCAACTGACATCGACATTACAGGACATTTGTTACAACAATATTCACAATCCCACAGAGAGCAGATGATACAAGTCTATGATCTCATAAACGAGACATCTCTCGCTAATAGGACCGCGATTATTGAAAATCAGAATAAAACTCGCGAATCCGAGGTTGAGTACCAACCCGACCAACAGATTTTTATCAGTAATCCTTGTGCTAGTAGATCTAAGCTCGCACCTAGATACACACAGGATACTGTTTTAGCTGACCTTCCTATTCACATCTATACATCTAAGAAAAAGGGTCCCATCGCGAAGAATAGGTTGAAACGAGTCCCTAAGACAGCGAAATTGTTACAGGATGCTGACCCTGTTGCTGTCACTCCTGACTCTAATACAGACTCACGGACAGGAGATAAAACTTGAAGGACTTGGAGACGGACTAGGACTTTTACCCTTCAAACTAGGACCCATGCGACTAACAACTCATTATCATACGTTTTTACAATACATTGAACTAAAAGAAATAGACTCTAACATTACCTTAGTAAGGTTGCAACTCGCTGAAATAAAAACCAAGGTAGATAATTACACGTACGCAGTCTACGAAACTCAGCTAGATCACTTAAATAACGAATTAAATAACGCAGAGCTTCAATTAAAAACTTTAGAGCCAACTCGTTTTAGAAGAGGTTTAGTAGATAGCCTTGGATCAGTTATTAAGAGTATTACAGGGAATCTAGATTATACAGATGCTGTAAAATACAATGATGCCCTTTCAGTTCTAAGAAAAAATCAAGATAAAATCGTTTCAGAACATAATCATCATATCAGTCTCAGTCGAGATTGGATGGATGAACAAAATAAAATTATTGCTAAAATCGTAGATAATCAAGTTAAAATAAACAAAACATTGCTGATGCTAATTGACCCCGATTCGTATCCGCGACACGATTTAATTAAACTAGCTAAATTCGCACAAATATTGGCGATAACTAGCAACAACATAGGTAGCTTAGTAAGTGAAATAAGTAGGTTAGAAAATGCGCTAGCATTTTGCAAGGCTTCGCAAACTCATCATTCGATGATAGGTATAGAAGTAATGAAAAATATGTTAGGTAAACTGAAAACTTTTTACATTAAAGATCAGTTATTAGACTTAGAAATTAGAGAATACTACGACGTTATAAAACCAGCATCGTTTTATAACGGAGATCAATTAGTTTTTGCTTTTAAGTTTCCCGTGGTATCACCACTAGTTTATACTTTATATAAGTTGGTTATAGTTCCGAATAAAAATAGGCAGGCTGTCATCCCACCTTTCCCATTCCTCGCAATTACTGGAAATATTCACGTGTACATAGAGGCTGAATGCCTGAAATTAGGTACATCTGTGAAGATCAACTCAACCATCAACTGAAGTCTCAACCTGACTGTATCAGCAACATCATCCAAGGAGAAATGACCAAAGGAAAACCCTGCGAGATGACTACTATCGATCCGATGAAACCCGCCATGGAAAAACTGGACGACCGCCACTACGCCGTCGTGTTCCCTCAACCAACTCAAGTTCGACTCACATGTGAACGAGACGAACTCAACACGCTCACCGGCAGCTATCTAGCAACTATACCGCACCACTGCAAACTACGTACAGATGACTTCACCATTGTCAATGTCAATGACCATATCCAAGGACAACCTTTGAAGATATCCAGAGTTCCAGCTCACCAGGACGAAGTACCTTCACCTGCACCCTACATCAAGATCAATTCAATCAACCTGAGAAAACTGCACGATCTTCAAGATAAAATACACCTACAAGATCCTGTGTATAGAGAACAACCCACATCGTTCTATCATACAACCATACCTTTCTACAGTATACTATCCGGGGCGCTTGTACTCACTATCATTGTACTATATCGTAGATTCTTCATACGCCGAACAAATGAAACATCGAAGACTGAGATAGAATTAACTCAGGTGGCGCCAACTTACGCTGTACCAGACTCATCCCTTAACCAGAGGAAGCTGCCAACGACATTTTTTCCCAATCTTCAAAAATAGTCGTTGATCTCAGGGGGGAGATGTTACATATACCTAATCCTACATATTTGCCGACCTGCACGATTCTATTATTTACGACATAAAATAGAGTCAAAGTGCATCGAGGGAATCAGCCGACGCTGCACCATTGCAACACGCCGGACACCGCCGCACGTCATCGGAGCCGAGCCCCGCGCACCGCGTCGCCGCCGGCCTTCACTTCGGTTCACACATCGAACCCGTCAAGTAGTTATAACTTAGTTCGTAAAATCTATATTGTAAAATCCTGAATAAATTAGTATTCCAGAATCGGTTTTTTTTGGGAACCCCGGGCGTCGTTCCTATATTTCCCACTAATTCTATGTTTAGATGTTCTGTATTTGTACATATACATATTTATTTGTGTTTTGCATGTCCTTAATTGTGTTGTCTCTGCTTTTTAGGTATAAATAAATCACCTTGTAGTCTAAATTCTGGTTGAGTCTCCCTCTGTGAACACTGGCCAACCATTTCAATACTCGGAACTCCATCGTTTCACCGTTTTTAATCTGTCAACTTGACATTGGCATAATTGTGGCAACAACTAGCCACAGAGGCCATTCAACCAATAATGAATAGTGAACCAATAGTGAATAGTGAAAGCTCTATGTAACCTAAAAAAACCCCTAAACGTAAACAAAACAAAAAAAAAATAATTTTCTGTGTTGACGATAATTATTAAAACAACGGGTAATATTACTAAGTCATCATGAATCCCATGACGTAAGTAATTCCTGTTTCTGGTCTGGTCTACAATGAATATCGCAACATCTAGTACCTGCCCGTAGCACTAACTTTTCTTCCCGATTACAGAAATATAAAGAATGTCCTAAAACTGAGTGAAAGAGAACTATCTAACAATTCTAAAAGTTCTTGGCATGATCAATATAAGGACAGTGCTTGGGTATTTGTTGGCGGTTTGCCGTATGATCTCACGGAAGGAGATATCATCTGTGTTTTCTCCCAGTAAGTAAAAGCTTTGTTAGAGTAGTACCTAATCTGTTCAGTTGTTGCTGACTATTAACTAAATATTCATCACATCTCTCTCTGACCTATGATTAGGGTTAAACTAGTAGGTTTCGTAAGCTTTTATGTCTGAGATGTAAGTAATCTTTATGTGTACAATATAAAATAGTAGGTAGGTAGGTAATAAAGTTATTTGTATGGTGTTGATTTGTAACCAATGAACAAACTGCAAATTAACAGCAATGGCCATGTTCCACTACAATATCTCTGTTTATTTCCATACAAACTATACTACTTAAAGATTAATGTGTGCTGGATTTCAACTTTATTATCAAATTGACAAAAATCATAATCCCAAATTTTTTATCTGTATATTGGCAAGAAATGTTCATCACAATTTGTTGTGGTTACAAGTTTACCCTGATTTTCTAACAAAATATCTCATGAAATTATCTTCCTAAACAGATATGGTGAAATTGTCAATATCAACTTGGTTAGAGATAAAGCGACGGGTAAATCAAGAGGATTCACCTTCATATGCTATGAAGATCAACGGTCCACTATACTTGCAGTAGATAATCTAAATGGAATGAAGGTATGATCAATCTAGTATTCCTTTCAAACAGATTATACCTGGACCTCTTAACTTACATTGATATTGTTATGATAGAACTAGATTAAACATGTCCTATTTAACATCAATAATAATTATAGGTTGGGGAAAAAGTCTTTTCGCATTATAGTATGTATGAACTTGTAATAAAATCTCTTTGGCTATACTACTTGTATCTGGCTGGTTTTGGTATCATTCAAAGTTTACATTTTAAAGAAGATAATTCCAAATTCAAATTAGGAAAAAAGGTTTTTCGTACTATAAAGATGAGTGAATCTAATGAAGAAATTCGATACATTTTAAAATTTTACTACAAAAAAGGTAAAAATGCAACGCAAGCCGCGAAAAAAAATTGCGATGTTTATGGACCGAGTGCAGTGTCTGTGGGAGTAGCACAAATTTGGTTTAAGCGTTTTCAATCCGGAAATTTTGATGTCAAAGATGCACGTCGCTCTGGTCGCCCTATTACGGATAAAATTGATGCCATTTTTGAAAAAGTGGAGCAAGATCGGCATATCAGTAGTTACGACGTAGCTGAAAAACTGGGAATTAACCACAAAACAGTTTAGGCGCATTTGAAAAAAACTGGGTACACAAAAAAGCTCGATATTTGGGTACCCCACGAGCTCACTGAAAGAAACCTAATGAACCGTGTATTCATTTGTGATTCTTTATTACGTAATGAAACCGAACCATTTTTGAAGAAGCTGATAACTGGTGATGAAAAGTGGATCACGTACGACAAGAACATGCGAAAAAGGTCGTGGTCAAAGGCCGGTCTGGCTTTACAGACTGTGGCGAAACCCGGGTTAACTCGCAACAAGGTGATGCTGTGTGTGTGGTGGGATTGGAAGGGCATTATTCATTATGAGCTGTTACCACCAGGCAGGACCATCGATTCTGAACTCTACTGCTAACAACTGATGAGATTAAAGCAAGAAGTTAAGAGAAAGCGACCGGAATTTCATCGATCGAAACAACAGAAGGGTGTGGTTTTTCATCATGATAATGCTAGACCTCACACATCTTTAGCCACTCAGCAAAAATTAAGAGTTTGGCTGGGAGGTGTTAATGCATCCGCCGTATAGTCCTGACCTTGCACCTTCAGATTTCCACCTGTTTCGGTCTCTTCAGAATTCTTTAGGCAGTGTCAGGTTAACATCACGAGAGGACTGCCATAACTACTAGTTGCGGTATTTTGATCAGAAGCCCCAAAATTTCTATAGCAATGGAACCATGTCCCTACCTACAAGATAGCAAAAAGTTATCGAACAAAATGGTACCTATGTACATACTTTAGTTAAATGTAAATAAACTATATTAAAAAATGTTTTGGATTTCCTAAAAAATGAGAAGAAACTTTTCTCCAACCTAATAATTTAGGATATAATTTATAATGCAACATTATTGTAGTGTAGGTAGTGCATTAATTGTGTTGGTATGTAACTACTCTAATTTTATCTAAAAGTATTCAATAAAAATCTTTTTTTATCAGATTCTAGGCAGAACAATAAGAGTGGACCATTGTGAACAGTACAAAGCTCCAAATGCTGACATGACAAAGATAGATGAAGTAACAGCATCCATACGAATGGAAGGGTGCGCCCCTACCATTGCACCTGTGGAACCTGTTATGACTGTTATCAAGCAGGTTTGTAACTTTACAAAAAATCTTTGCACCTAATAAAATCTTCAAAACAAAAGCTTTAATGATAATGGATAGATAGACAGACAAAGGCTTCTAACTTATAACACTCTTTTCGCACCTGGTATTATGTCTTGTAGTATTCGATTACTAAGCTTTAGGGCCCTTGTACACGCTAAGAAATTTCAGTGTCTGCGGCAGATAGGACTAATGATAAGAATTTAGTCAGATCTAGCCACGAAAATTTGTCGTGTCTGCTCCAGACAAATAAGAATGTGTAAACGGTGACATTTTTTGTGACCGTGTAAACGGGCAGTCGTGCGTGCTTAGGGTATGGTATGATGCACTAGTCAAGTTTGACAACACAACCTACTCCGCCCCTCCCTTCACTGCAACAGCAGAGCGCGTTGTGTCTAGCACAGACAACATTTTTTTCTTGGTCAGCGCCGGAGCTGTGTACACAGTTCGTGTGTAGAAACGACACGAATTCTTGCGTAGACCCGGCGACTTATTAGCGTGTACAAGTGCACGTGTACACACACACACAAGTGAAAATGTATGACAATAACAACATACGTGAGTTAGCAACATTAGCTGTTTATTGTACCAATACAATAAACACTGACTAGCTTATGTTGTTATTGAAATGCCATCATCATTCTGAATTAACCAGATACTCTATTCCATTTTAAGAACATACCTGAGTAATTTCTTTATTTTCATTACCTATCTTAACGAGATCTTAAAGAGTAGATATACAGATTATTGATAACTATTCTTTAAATCAAAGAATATTCATATGAAAGAAAGAAAATATATTTATTTGAACCCACTTGACATCACACACAATAAAAAATCAATAAAAACAAAGGCAAAGTCAATATTCACTCAGACAGACAATACTGGTGTTGCGTGGGGACAAAATGGTCCCTGTCTCAGCATAAGCTGTTTCGTACCACGGTGGATACGATACATATCATAATTGGAATCCAATAATTTATTTCAGGAAAAAGAAGAAAAGAGAGAACCTAAAGTAAAGAAGAGAAAAAGCAAAGAAAAAAAGAGAGATAAGAAAAAAAAGAAGAAAAAGAAGAGTAAAAGTTCTGGATCTGATTCCTCTTCTAGTGATAACTAAGTATATTGGAATAGTGAACAGAATAATTTGCAATATAAGTTTTGCAAAAATATATTTTAATTTATTATACATACACAAATGAAATAAATTTCCTGCTTTTATAAACCTATTTTAGTTGCTTAGATAAATACATCTATGATAAAGAAAACACAAAAGTATCTCTTCTCAATAAATTTAGACAGTTAGAAAGGGACAACCCCTCAAACACATTCTGCTAAAATAAGTTTGTAAAATCATTAAATGAATAGAATAATTAGATTATAGAGAGGTCATTTTAACTTATTCCCTAAGAACAGAAATAAGACAATATTAAAGATTCCTAATAACAGTGACTAGATAAGACCATAAATATACAAATACTTTAGATAAATGCACAACATCAATTACCTCATGAAATGAGATGTAGGATAGGAAACAACATTATGATTGTATTTTTCAAACTTCAGAGATCACTGTACATAATCACTGTAAAGGTACATACGCGATAAATACCCGTTTTAATCAGGAATTGTAACAATAGAATTGTTTTAAACATTTTTATATTAGGGAAGGCACCAACAAGTTTCAAAAGTACATAATTAAAATTCATTCTTTGGCATTGATTTTTATGCAAACCACAAGTGACAACTCGGGTTATTCCAAAATAGAACTAAATTTTGACAGAATCTTCATTGAAACCTGTCAAAAAATCTATGCTTATGTATACTTTCTGTCCAGGCAAAGGTGGCGAGATGAGCTAAACTCTTACATCAAGGATTGGCCCTTACTTGCGAATAACAGAGACGATTGGAAAGAGAGAAGGGAGGCCTTTGCCCTGCAGTGGGACACAACATGCTTATAATAATAAAAAATAACGTATACTTCTAGAATATGGGCCATCTATTGGCCACTTTAGGTGTTTCATATTGCATTTCTGTTCCAATCAATTGCATCTCTATTTTTGTCCTAGCATCAAAAGTTTTCAAATTTATACAGATAAGTATTATGTCTACTTTACGTATAACGATTGGATTACAAAGCTGCTGATGAAACATACAATGATTCATCTTCCACTTTGTTCAAAAACGTTGATCTGATCAATGTTAGTTGAAGATTACTTTCAGTTTCTCAAACACTGTTTCTTCGCCATAAGCTATGAACCCCCCTGAGTTGCAATATGCCTTTGGTTCGAGATTGTCAGGGTCATTGTAGGTGAGGGGGAGTTTTGTAGTGTAGTTGAGGATCTCCCCGCCCTTAGCTTTTAGAATAGCATGCGGACCGCATGTGTCCCAGCGGAATGTGGTGCTTTTTGAAAGGATGTAGCCAGCTGCTTCTCCTGAAATTTATAAAACACAATATGAGTGTTAGTTTTTAGCTAATTTAGATTCTTCCACCCTTGGTTTTGCACACATAGTTTGTCAATAAAAAGTAGCCATGTCTCAATCCAGGGTAATTCTAATTCTAGGGTGGGGGGGATGAGATCTGCACTGACGTTCACATTGGGGTGTATTGTTAGTTTTGCATTACTCCCCTTCTAAGCTGATCGCAGCCATCCTAATTCCTTGAAATAGTGGAGTAGTACTTTGAGTTGATGGCAGCAGCTTTCCAAGATCTTCGGTTAATATCCAGGTTATGTGTATGTATACTACATTACATCTAACATAATCAAAATCTATTCAGCCATAAAAACGTATAAAACAAAAGCTGGAGAGAGATACTTTAGAATTTATATGTATGAATTGTATTATTTGGTTGTGAAAAGAAAACTAAACATAGAACTGTTGACATGCTAAGAAGTGTGGATATGCATTTAAAAAACAAAACTTATAATCAATGCAAACACTTAAGGGGACACCGGAGGGACAATCGCCCATACAACACGTACTACCAAGATAGTTTTTAATTGGAGCATATTTCTACCTTAATAAGGTATTATTTTAATTTGAATAAGTAGTATTTATCTTGGTTCCCAACCATATATTAGATCAAAATACTTACCTAAAATTAAATAGAAGCGTATCGCATTCTGCATGTTTTTACGTCATGAAATACCTGTTTTCAACCTAATTGTTTCGTATTAAAAACAACAACGTCTTACGTATCCTAGTCATGGGAACATAGATTATATCGTCTAGTTACAGAATAACAACACAATGAGAAAAATACAACAAGTTTTCAGTCATCATTTTTGGTATAACGGAACACGGTCAAAATCTAATCAAATTTAGAATCATTCTATTGCTATCACTGTCGCTCTGTGTGGCTAAACTTCGTCACTAAACAGGGATAGCGATATTCAGGGCGAAGTATTTGACGCGGCCGAATTGAAGTTGCGCTCAGGGTTCGCCGGCGCGTTAAAAATCTCAAGTGTTTCAGATCTCATACCATATTTTATCTATATGTCTATATTTTATCTATAGTGGGTCATCATCATCATCATCATTTTCAGTCCGTGTCGACCCACTGCTGGGCATAGGCCTCTCTTTGTTTCTGCCATTCTTCCCGATCCTGTGCCAGTCTGAACCACGTACGGCCCACGGTCTTATAGATGTCGTCGACCCATCTCGCTGGTGGACGTCCCCTATTTCTATAGTATTATCTATAGTGGGTACCTACATAAAAAGAGCATAGGGCTAAAGGTTGAAGATTTGTTGATTCTTACCAAATTCTTATAGTTATATTGGATGAACATTTCGCACCCTCAGAACGACAGGGGCTTAACTTAAAAAACCAAGTTTGTGGGAAATCGCAAAAGAAGATCGTGAAGTTTAAACTTTTCACTTTGAGACTAATTATTCCACACATTTCTTTTTTAAATGGGTTTTAAATTTTATTTGAAAGTCAAGGTTTTAATTTGTTAATGCATGCTAAAATAAATGTTTTATTGCTTTCATTTATTTCATTATGTTTTTTTTATTTTAATTTAGAAAATATAAGCCCTTTTTGTTCCGAAATATCTATTCTAAAAAGTTTTTTTTTACTTAGGTCTCTTTATTTCTGAAATAATAGCCTTTTCTCTGATATTAACTCTATAATTCTTAACTTATCACAAAAAACAGGGACTCCATATAAGATAAGTCTTTTCTTCTATAAAAAGTGAATTAAATTAAATACTTTTTTTAGTACTGCAAGAACGTAATACACTTTTATCAAAATAAAAACTAACAAACTTAAAAAAATCTTCTAAAAACAAGTTTCCTAAAAATTGTTTTGCTTCATTGCAATCATTGGCTTTCTGAGTGATCGATATGTACAAACATAATCGGCTCTAACTTACAACATATTTCTGAACACTATATTACTAAATAATATATTATAGCCGGCACCTAAGTAAAACACAATCAAACTAAAAAAATATATCCATTAGACGTGGAGGCATGTGGGTCAGTCTATTGAAACTAAAAAAATATAAATAATAGGTTGATGTCGGGTTAGATTAGCGAGATCAGAGATACACAGTTTAGAGGAACATTTGTTAGTCCTTAAAAGTAGACCTAGTATTATAATAATTGTCAGTCTGATAAGGCGGATAAGTAATATTAAATATAACATTTAAAACGACGCCGACGTGAGAGTTTACAATTAAAATTGCACTTAAATCGAAATACTTCCACCTATAGGTAGTTTACAGTTAAATAAAATCCTTTGAGTTACACAATCACAGTAAGTTATATACTATTTATGAATCTAATTAACAATCATATTATCAAAACTTTCCTTTTAGTAGGTAACACATAATTATGGCAGACTTACTAAATTTTTATAATAAGAGGAATAATAGTATGGTATCAAATTGTTTTCAACAAGATAACGCAAATCGTCACTCTTTCGTTTCGGTAATTTAAGGGCATTTGCATATAATCTGGTCATCGCTATATTCTGGACATCGTCCATCTTTTTTCGTTTATTTCGCATGCAAACTTTGGAGAAGTCCGTTTGACTGTAAGATGTTATAAATAGAAGTTCAAAACATACTGCTTTTCGAATTTGAGGACTTTAATGTCATTCCATGCAAAAGTTTTTTTGCTTTCATCCTCATTAAAATTATAAGCCCACTTTTCTTGCAAAGCTTTTAAATCCGAGAAAAACTCAAAGGTCAATTCTTGGACGATAAACGGTTTTCCATTTTTTCGGAATTTTTTTATGATCATCACATACGGACAAGGAGCATAAACAGGCCCAGATTTCTTTTGTCTCTGTATTTCTTTTTCAATTTGTCCATGGACAATGTCCCCTTCGTTTTGTGTGTGTCCTTTTATTAGATATTTATGGGTGATTGAATGTATATTTGTATACTTATAAACGGCATACAAGTATAGACAAGTGATGAATTTGTTTTTATTTCGCCCGCAGCAGTTGTCAGAATAAAATGTTAAGTGAATGGCTTTGCCATCGTGTTTTGCATTAAACATTTCTATATAATTCAGTACACAGGACCCAATCTCATTAGCACCTCTCTGGCCTTGGGTTACATCCCAAAAATAAGAGTATACGTCTTCATAAGCTCGAAGATCAGGCCCGCCGTCGTCGTCACCTGTGCTTGTTTCTCCTTCTTTTTGCTTCTTTTTTAATAATTCAGCTATTGTGAAGTTCAGGCAGTTAAGTTTTGATATGTAATAAAATGCAGACTTTTCGCCACTTGGGCATTGCATTACGGCTTGCAAATCGTAAACTGCAACGATATGGGTTTCGTCGATATTTCTTCGATCTGTCAGTTTCTCTTGTCTAGCCAATATTTTTTCTTTTAAGTGTTTGTCAAACTTTTCATCTTTTAGCTGTAATGCAATATCTGGCGGTGCAAGTTCGTATTGAATGCACAAATCGCATCTATCTTTTTTCGGCTCAAAAAATCCGATATTAAAATCCTTATTAAAAGTCTCATTATAGACCCAGTAAAGACACGAAGGTTTTCCTGCGCCTTTTTGAACTGCATCAAAGTCTCTCCACAGATCAGCTATTGTTTTATCTCCGCCAATGAATTCCCGTGTAGTAGAACTCCTTAGATAATGGGATTCAATCCTAGGTATGGAATTAATATGATTTTTTATGTCTTGAATAAGCGATGGATCAATCCTCTTCCTCTTGTCCTCATTTTTACCACATCAGTCTCTCTCTATGAATCCTTGTGCATCTGTTTTGGTCTTTACTGTTCGTATCACTTTGTCACAGATGTCTAGTGTATTAACGAAGAAACTCTGATTTTAGCCTTGTTGACTGTGAAATAATACGCACTATTCGGGTTTCTTGGTTTCTCTGCGTTCGTGTATTTATATTTGGGTGTAACTTCCACCATGGAATTCCTAATAAAAGATCGTTGCAGTTCAATGTCACCCAAAGCCCAGTAAGAATTAAATATACCGTTCCTATCAGCTTCATCTATGTTGGCTGAACATTTCAGTCTGCACTTGTTTGTGCAGGGGTTTTTCATGGATAGAGCAAGAATTGTTTTCTTTGATTTTGTGAGTGAAACGTATTCTTTACCACTATTTCGCAGTCTTTGCCAAATTTTGTTTCCAGGCTTGGGGATTTCTTTGACGCTTGCGAGATTTTTTTGTATTATCCGAGTTTTGAGAGGTTGCTTGTACAACTGCTGGTGCTGCTGCTGATTCTGCTGCAGTTTCTACTGCTGGAGTTGCTCCTGGTGGAGTCACTGGCGTTGACGAGTCCGAGCTTGAAGAGCTGGAGCTGCTACTGCTGCTACTACAGCTACTAGAAGATGATCTCCTGCATGCACCGTCAAGAACTGAACGAGGTCTTCTACTGTATCTTGGGTCAGTGTCGCTCAAATCTACATCGCTTTCGTCTGTGTTTATAGGAGTGTAGTTTTTCGGTGATTGAGATACAGTGCGATATACACCTTTTGATGTTGATGGTTCATCATGTAACGAGGTTTGATTTTCTTTGTTATCTTCGGGGATAATTGTCTCGTTTCGTGCATACATTACGACACCTCTTTCAGCTTCAAGTTCTTCAGACACTGGCCGCTGAAATAGGAAATGAGTTATGTAAGTATCAATAAGTTATTTTGTATAGAGAGCTCCGTGGTCTAGTGGGTTTCATGTTTGCCTCTCACGCAGGAGATGCAGGTTCGAATCCCGGTGCTGACTATGTACCAATGAGATAAGTCATTTATCTTACGTTTTACGGACGTTCTAAGGAAACCTTCATTACTCCATAGCTTCGGCGATAGGCTAGCCCCTGTCACGCAAAATGGAGTATTGAATCACTGGCTAAAAGTGGGCACAGTTGTGCCTCTGCCACCCAGTATGGGAAAAGGCGTGACGCTATGTTATGTTGTTATTTTGTATCCTGTACATAAACAGATACTTACTTCTATGTAATCATTCTGAAGGTTGTTTTGCGTATTTTCTGTTAGGGTTTTTAGTGGCAAACTATCCTCGTCCTGTGGATTTTCTTCACCTTCGTTAAGTTCATCATTGTTAAAGAGCCTCTTTCTAGGAATGGGAACAGTTTTTGGCTGTAAATAAGAATACCACTGGTTTACACGTGAATTTTTTTGTAGCCAATGAAAAAATAAGACAACTACATTAACAATTACCAAAATTGTTGTGTAAGTAATGAAAGCTTATAATACTTAAATTTATGAGGAACGAGTTGGTACTACCTTACTAATGCGATAACATGCACTTTTTTGTGGTGTATCTTCGATCACCATAGGACTTGATGGACAAACAGTTTCACTTTACATGTACTCCTGCAAAACGTCAAGTATATATTGAAAAGTTGGTTTGTTACGCTTCTGGCAAGTAGCTAGCTATTTCAATACCTAAATATGTTTGGGTTGTTTATTTATTTCATACAAACTTAGCAAGCTAACCCTCCGGAGCTTGTCCTCCTAACAAGGCTTCGAAAATACAAAGAAAGCAAGCGTTATAATACTGTTAAATATTTTATCGATGTACTTACCTCGACAGTACTTTTTCTGCAACTGTTCAAGTATTATGTCCGCTCTTTTCTTCATTTTTAGGTATAACTTATCTGAAATAAATCAGGGCAAAAATGAAGTAATCAACTTTATTTTCGATAAAACATAGTCCTATTTTACAATAAGGCTGGTAAACAATATCCTGATTAGGAATTAAAGAGACTTAAATGAAAATAAATTCTTTGCATTGAATGGATTACTAGAACAAAAGTGATATATTTTGGATTAAAATTTATAACCAATATCGGTCGGAAAGGAAATATAATCGGAAAGGGACCCAATCTGATTTACTATAACTTGGTTTGAATAGTTTTAGGTATGAAAAAGGCGCAATCGCAATTAATCCTCACCTACCTACAAACTTAATTTTGTATTGTAAAGAACTATTTCAAAAAGCGCCTCTTCTAAATTCAACATAAGTATATAAACTTACCGATTTGTTCGGGCGAAATTAGTTTTACGCCTGTTCAATACTGAACTTGCGACGACCTGTCGGTTTCAACGTTGGCACTTCACTGATTGCGTCACTTTCGGGCGGAGCGCGGGGGGTAGATTCTTACAGTGTAATATAAATAAATAAATATAAATATTGCTGGAAATTTCACACAGCGCTATCTAGCCCCAAACTAAGCATAGCTTGTACTATGGGAACCAGATAACTGATAGAATACTTATATACTTTTTTTTTTTGTAAATACATACTTATAATACATAGAGAAACAACCAGACCAGGAAATAGGGACGGAAGATTCGCTATGCTCTTTTTTTTACAAAAAGTGCCTTTGTTTTACTATTCAGCGGATAGAGCATACCTTTTTATGTCTCTCTATGATTGTAACTCAATTTCACTATTTTTTTACTTAAGACTCTTTCGTTCTGAGGGTGCGATTTGTCCATGGTAATGTATATAATAACATACCTAAAGCCACTTTCATTAGTTTGTGACCAGCACCAGGTAAAGATTGTACATCCCAGCCCAGTTCCTTGATCTTTGCAACTACCTCAGGTTCTTCAGCAGCACTCATGAGGAATGTGTTGGTTTTAGTGTAGGTTTTCGCTTCAGTTACTCCCCATTTACGGGCCTTACCATAGCACAATCCCCAGACTATTCGCGAATTACCACTGTTAAATGAAAAACACCACTTTTAGTATTTGAGACATTGTATAGGTGTTTTAAAAATATTGAATTTAGCATGTTTAAGTAAAAAGACAGTTATAAAATTCTTACTGGTCATAGAATGGTTGATTAATAACTCCAAATATTGGTTCTCCAGTAGTCCTTAGATATGCACCGATAAGCACAGTCACACATGGGAGACCTATATCGGCGCCAGCTTCTCCGTTCACTCCGTTGATGAATTCTGCAGTTGCATCTGAAATACACCATATAAGTCCAAAGTTGCTCTTCCAACATAATAGGCTCCTAGCTGGGAACACCACTCACCAATAGGATCAATCCATATAGCGATGTCAGAAGGGTTTACCTCAGGGAAATCTACGGGCACAATTTTACCAATAATAAGGTCTATTTTACGATGTGCGGCCTTTGCCATTCGCCTGGCAGCATTCGACGGTACAAGGGTTTTGAGTAATTCAGCTGTCTTTTCTTCAGTTTCTTTGATTTCTATTGTGACCCCACCTATTTCAGCACACTCTTCGCCTCGGACGTTATCAACTAGCCCCGGGCAATGCTTCTCTATTTCGTATTTAGCGCATACTTGAGCTAATACATCAGCTATGGTTTTGAAATCTTTTTCAAAGCGATCATTTGCCTCTCCTTCGCCTTTTTCAGCCACCAGTAGGGCTTCGGAACTGTAGCTGCAACAAGAACGCGCAATAGTCGCAGCTTTTTCTGACGCGTGTATTAAAGCTTCTACAACATCCACCATCAGAGAATTAGACATCTTTAGTGTTTTTTTTACTATACAAAATAGTTTGAATCTGTAAGCGAAAAAAAAATCGATAAATTGACCCACACAGGCACACCCACAACCCAAAACAAAATTCAAAGAGAAATCCACCAGTCAGTGTTGCCAGCACCTCAATCAGAAAAAGGCCGGTAGCTTTATTAAAAAAGGCCGACTGTTGGCACGAAAGGCCGAATTTGATAAAAAACGTTATTAAACTAAAAAATATATTTTAATGGTTTAAAGAACAAAGACTGGACAGTCTTTACTTATTTTAGCACATAACGTTTCTGGTGATGACTCGAAATTTATTTTACCACCACAGTTTTCTATGCCTGCAGTAGAGGTTCTAGTAGTCATTATAGAAGCTACCGTCTCCGCATTAAGACGAGTGAGGTTTTCAGTTTTGTTTCAATAACCTTGAGTTTACTAAAAACGCGCTCAACACTCGCATTTGGACATGGGAGGTCAAAGATGATGACGACCTCCGTGGCGCAGCGGGCTAATAGCCGGCTGAGACGCAGGAGTTAGCGGGTTCGATTCCCGCCGCGAAACAAATGTTTGCACGATCTGCAGATATTTGTTTCGGGTCTGGTTGTTCTCTATTTATTTATTTATTTAATTTATAAAATGCTTGCACACTCACAGCAGTGCCAAGGCGTGTGACGAGCTAACTAATAATATACACTTTACAGAACAATACAATATAAGAATAAAAGTCAACTCTTATTGCTACTAAATACATAATGTCAAGTTAAATTATTAAAAATTAGAAATTATATTAATGAAATTAAGAATAAGTCAGTTAATTAGGTACATATAAAATTAAAAAAATCAAAATATTGAATATGATGTCAAATAATTAATACATAAATTAACAAATACATAAAAATTAACATAAAATAAGTCAAAGTGAGGGTGATGAGCAACCAAGGCGTTGACCAGAGATACAGCCTGGGCTGTGGGAGCATACTGGGTGGTGTTAGTGCGCTATATATTATAAGATTTATAAGTATGTATTTACAAAAAAAAAATGTATATAAGTATTCTATCAGTTATCTGGTTCCCATAGTACAAGCTCTGCTTAGTTTGGGGTTTGATAGCGCTGTGTGAAATGTCCAGCAATATTTATTTTAATAATTTTATTATTTTATTATTGGTGGGTAAAGGCCACAAAAAAGCCGATGGCTGCCAATGGCCCCCATAAATTTGCAAAGGCCGATAATCGGATAATCGGGCCGAACTGGCAACTCTGGAAATTGTCTGACAATCCTGACATTGACATCACTTCACTATTTGGTTGTATGGCTTCTGTGCGTAGACAGAGAAACTATTTTACTGCTTAGCGTGGCCACATGAGATAGAGAATGATGACGTAAATCTCGGTCGTGTCTTGGCTAGTGTTGTCATACAAAAACATTTACCCCGTTCGAAGTAATTGACATATTATTATCGTCAGTGGAATGAATAAAATGCTAAATCGCCAAAATGGTATTTTAGGAATCAGAAGTTTGTAATTATTTATTTTATGGAAATAACTAAGGAAGGAAGCAGGAGGAAATAAAACTACATAACTCGGTGAAGATTGAATTTATTGCCCTATAAACAGTACAAACTTATTGTGTATGTTGCGAATGCTATAGTAGGGCGAAAAAAACTGTTTTATGCTATGATGGATGCATGGCGACTGCTTTCAATACATTAATCTGTGATTATCAATCAGTGATTCGTTATCGTTATTGTGAAGATCTACGAATACCTATATTAATAAGACGTATACCTACAGACAGTCCTTAAAACATGAAAGTATCAATTTCTGCATTAAGTTTTAATCATTGAAGAAACTGCTTTTATGTGAACGCATTCGAAAAATTTTTTCAGGCCTTTCATATACTTTAATCATGCTACTCGACGGATAAATTAGCCCTCCTTTATCTTTTTTTTATCCTTTATCAATCCATAATATTTATCCGTGACTAAACATAGGAGACATCATATCACATTTAATTAACTTTCTCAATATTTTTAATACGAATTCGGCTATATACGTAATGATGACTTCTTGTGTATAGGTACATAGAAAGTCTAGTAGGATCTGCCAAGTAATCATGGTCACTATTGAGAGTTGGTAGACTTTCTTCAGACTCTTCATTATCATATGTCAGTGTATTTGTAAATAAATTATTTTTCTTTTCGTCACGAATTTCACTAAACGTCAAAATTGTTGTCTTCAAGAGGAATACAATTTCTAGTAGTATCAAAATGATTGCTGCATATCTTTGAGGTTTTTTTCGGTTTCCAATCATTTCTTCCTGTGTCAGTTATTCAAATTTCACGAAAATTCTGCTTATTCGGAAAACTGCAACAATCGAATTATAATATACTAGTTGATAAATCCGCAGCTTCACACGCGTAGTTTTTCAATAAAAACATTTCCCTCCTTTTGCACAGTTGAGTAAAAAGTAGGTAGCCTATGTCACCCAGGGATAGTGTAGCTTCCCAATAGTAAAGGAATTTTTTAAATCGGTCCCGTAGTTTCAGAGCCTATTCAATACAAACACACAAACAAATCTTTTCTTTTTGTAATATTAGTATGTATAGAAATGTAAGGTGATAATGTCAGGTGAGCCTTTAGCTCGCCTAGTCGCCTAGTTTAGATGCGCCATTCTATGCCATATAGAAAACGTTAATAATAATTCGAAAGTCACGTAGGTAGCTACTCATCAGCCTTAATTTGTGGGGGTTTTGCTATACGAAACTAGCAACACTGAAATCAGGTTAAGTCACAGAACATAAAAACAATAGAAGTCGTAAGTAGGCGGGGCGCGCTTAACACCAAGTACGCGGAGTTCCGCGCACTACAAGCTTCGCTCACTTCAGTCGTGTTTCAATTACTGTGGGGTAAACGTACTTCAAAAAAATATAAAAAAGCCATATTGTGCCGTTTTGGAGTGTAAATATTATAGCCGAACCAAAAATTCAACAAAAGGAGGCATATCCTATCACCGGTAAGTATTATTTTATTGTTTTTTGTTAGTTTTGTTTAAAATGCAAAATCGTCAAACAAAATAGACTGTGAATCAAACTCCTTAAGGTCGCGTTTCTCTTAAACCTCAACTTAAGCTACTCAATTAGGGATGTGACCCCAATATACTGATGAATGTTTTATCGATAGCTTTAATTAGTTACCCCCTATTAAAAGGTGTATAAGTTTTAGGGCGTTAATTCCTTGTTGTTTTATTGATGATTTTCTGAATGTATTTTAGACCTATGGTGTGAAATAATATAATAACTTCTGTTTTCAGTTTCCCCAAGGCGCAAGACTTTTATATCAGTCATTGCATCATCTTATTTGTCCTATCATGGCATTGTCAAATACGCAAAAAGTAGACTTAATTGAAGCATACATCCTTAACCGATGAAGCCCAATTAATGCGCTGAAGTGGTATCAGGAAAGCTACCCAGACCGCGATTGAGGAAGTATGCTTCAATTAAGTCTACTTTTTGCGTATTTGACAATGCCATGATAGGACAAATAATATAATGCAATGACTGATATAAAAGTCCGACAGGTGCAAGAACCATGTTCGAAATTCAAAATTATTCTGAAATACGAAATGTTTTTGAATTGCTCATGAGAGCATGGAATTCCTAAACTTCTTAATCGCTACAGTATTAATACTTCTTTAATGTGCAATTCGAATCTAATAAAATGGTTGTAGAAGGAATTTTGTTTGTCCTGTTGTATGAGAATACTTTTTATCAAATTTGACTATCTTTCGCTGTTCAGATTTTTTCCATCCGATACAATAAAATGATCCTTACAAAGGACGGCATCGATCCGCATCAAAAAAAAGTTACCAACTTGATTCATTTTAAGGCGCTACTCACACTTGACCAAAAAAAATTGAATGCAAAAATGTTTTTCTTCGAAAACGAGCTGATGTTTTAAAAGAAACTGCACCTGTATCTCCTCTGGTTATGGGTGCTGCCGTACTGTTACAGTTAAAAAAAACACTCTGTATAATAGTCCAGTAAAATAATATTTTTTAAGTAAGTATTTATGAGTTGGATACCTGTGATTATGTTAAGAAAGAAAGAAAAGAAAAGCTTTTTATTTCTACCACCACAAATATAACCTGACGTACCTATTTCGTTACCCGTAGTAGGTAGGTGATAATCGATATCGATACATTCGTCTTGTATGCTCATTGGTACATCACTAAGTGAGTAGCGCTGTTATTTAAGCATGAGAGTAACAGCCAATGCATTATCGATCTTATACTTTCCTGTTAGAGACTATAACAAAAATCGTTAGCAACAGCGCCATCTGTTGTTGGGTGGCTTTGTTTTGTGGGTAATCAAGTATCAGCCATTGCATATGAAGTATATATGAATATATATATGAATATATATATGAAGTTTTAAATTTAACAGTATGACACAAACGTACCAGTCAATGTCATACTTTACGGGCATGGTGAGCTAATTATAGTGATGACTGCGATGAATCATCGTGACCACAGACTATAAACTATCGATATTTTGTATAAAAATTAATTCAAAATTAATTTATCATTTAATTTAAAAAAATAACATTATTAAATATTGAAAAAAATAACATTATTTACAATACTGAGTAAATAAAATGTAATTCTAACCTACTCGTAACATTCCTTCCGACAACTTTGGGGTTCGAGAGAAGTTTGGCCGCGGCGTATCTTCTTCCGCAAGATGGCGCCAACGCGCCGCCATCTTGTTTGACATGATCCATTCTCCTCAGTACGAGTGCTAACGCCTTGTATACGCCACGTGTTTTCCGTTCTCATCATTTTGTTTTTGTTACTATTGCTGTTAATTTGTTAAGTTTATTTATTATTGTTAGTTTCTTTGTTGTTATTGTTTGTTTTCATTGGTTGTTGGCATAATGCCAAAGAGAACGAAGAAAACTGTTTTGAACAGTCAAAGTCGTGAGTTTGTGATTCGCTTGCGTGAATATTTTGAGCGAGAACACCAAAATGGTGGACTGCTATTACCCACGGTAAAAGTTTGTGACAGAGTTGCAGATGCTCTTGGCATTGGACGTGCGACAGTAATTCGCATCAGTAAAGAAAAATATGGCGAATCTTCAACCGCAGTATTGACTGAAGACGAGGAAAAAAAGCTTTCAACGCTAAATAAAAAAATAAGAAAGGCTGCTCCTGTCACAAAAATTGACGACTTTGACGCCGCTGCGATTCGCAACCATGTATGTGGTTATTATACACGGGGCGAATTACCTATATTAAAAAAACTGGTGGCGTCCCTAAAAGACGCAGACTTGTTAAAAGGAACCTTGCCGTCACTATCGAAGATTTTGAAAAATATTGGATTTTCCTACAAAAAAAGTGACAAAAGAAAAATTATAATGGAACGAACCGACATTGCTCTTGCTCGAGTGAATTTTCTCCGGAAAGTCAAAAAAATTACAAATTGGGACAAAGTTGTCTTTTTAGACGAGACATGGCTAAACGCCAATCATACCGTATCCAAAGCTTGGACCGATGATACGGCACAATCGACCACCAATGTACCTGAAGGTAAAGGTCAAAGATTAATAATAACTCATTCTGGGACGTCATCTGGGTTTGTGCCTAATTTCCTATTGGCATTCAAATCTACGAAGACCAATGAATACCACGAAGAAATGAATTTTGAAAAATTTTATGAGTGGTTTTTAAAATTATTAGATAATTTGAAGGAGCCACATTATATAATTATGGATAACGCCCCATATCACTCGGTCCAAAAGCACAAACCACCAACTTCGGCAAACAGGAAGTTAGAAATAATTGCATGGCTTCAAGAAAAAGGAATAGAGGCCAATGAAACAATGGTTAATAACGAATTATTGAGACTCGTTGGTCTGCACAAACCCAGCACACCAACGTATGTCTTAGATGACATAGCCCAAGAAAAGGGTCATAACGTCATAAGACTGCCTCCATATCACTGCCAGTATAATCCGATCGAGCTTATTTGGGCCCAAGTAAAAGGTTTGTTTGCTCGAATTTCAGTTAGAAAGATTCTTTATGTATTAACTCCTGTATAATTTATGATATTAAAATATGTTTTTCTCTCATGGTTACGCTGCTAGACATAACACAACACCGCCTTTCACGGCAAATAAAATGTTGCAGTTACTAAACACTGTGGTTGAAAATGTATCTGTAGAAGATTGGAAAAAGATAGTTACCAAATGCAAAAAATTAATGGAAGAAGATTGGGAGCGGGACGATCGATTTGATAATATTTGCGAACAAGAGTTCATTATAAATTTACAAGATTGCTCTAGCGATTCTGAAAGTGATTCGGATATTGATTTGGGGTGTACTCCTTTGGAATAAATAAATGTATGTATTAAAATATTCTTTTCATTTTATTACCCAAATCATAATATAATCCAATATACATATAATTATGGCAGACAGCCTTCGTGGCGAAGCGGTAGTGAACACGACTGCTGCGCAGGAGGTCGCTGGTTCGATCCTCGCTCAGTGCAAATATTTGTATGCATGAATATGGGGTTTTGCACTGGTCTGGTCGTGCCTCGGAAAGCACGTTAAGCCGTCGGTCCCGGCTGCCATACGAATATCTAATGGCAGTCGTTACGGGTTATTGGAGCCCTCAAAAGTCCAACAATTGGTCTTACTGCAAAGCTTCTATCGATAATTACTATCGATATTTTTTTCTGTATCATAACAACCCTAGGAATGTCAGTTTAACAAATGTCGCAGAGATCAAGCTAAGTATGTTTTTTCAAGTATAGAGATGGGTACTCTTTATTCCTCAAAGTGAATGTATTCACCTATTCCGACTCCGCCATCCGATCTGATCCCTCTTAATGATTCCTCTATTCCTTGGACTCATTTACTCCGGACGTCCATAGTCGACCGTTAATCGTTTCTAGTAAGGTAGGTGTATCGGCGTGTGTCATCTCGCTCTTGGCGCGCACAATAGTTTTAACCTTGCTTTTGGTTCGTAGATCACAGATTAAAGAAGTTAAGACTATATAGGAAATAAGTTGATGGACGCAGGCAGTGCATCGTAGGGCATATTTTTAGCGAGCGTGATCTACGTGGCAATTCTCTGTTATAGGCGATGGTTACCACTTAACATCAGATTGGTCAGAACTTGTTTCTTAAGCATGTAACAAAAAAAATAAAAATCGTTAAATGGTAATTATATATATACTATCACACTAATATCTTAAATGTGAAAATTTGGATGTTTGATTATATAATTGTTTGTTTGTTACACAATCACGTCGTAACGGCTAAACCGATTTCGATGAATTTTAGTATATCAGCACCTTGCCCACGTCTACAAAATGTAAGCCCGTTACGTTTTCACCATAAAAATTTGGATAAACATAATTTACGGCCTGCTTACAGACTTATTATTTACCTATTATTCTAGCACTAATCCTCTTTACTATATAGAACAACTAAATTTAAAATCCATTGTAATTTCGGCTAAAATGGTGTAACCTAATTATTAAAAACTTTTAGCGGCACAAGAATTTAATGGCTTTTGGAAATTAAATACGTACTTTGATTGATAGATTGAAAATTCTATAACGCACAAAAATACATAATCTGTTCATAGGCGAACTTAGTGCTAGCAAGCATTCTCTTCCAGTTAACCCTTGCTTAGTGTAGAAAAAATAATTTCGTAGTTAGTGCAAGACATATGTAGCAAGAAAAAGTTAAGAAATAATAAGACTAAGATATATTGACAATAATACCCATACCAAACATCAAATAGAGTATTTTCAATAAACGTACTTTCTATTAATACACATCAATAGTTGAAAATAATAGATAAACTAATAAATAGGTAGTTACAATGATGCTAAATCAACTCGTATGATAATACTGTGGATAAATAACAGAGCATCTACAGGGCACCACTCATTTTGTAGGCCTCGTTCATGAGAGTAAGGTAATGCTTGCACACTTTGGATCTGAAAACCTCAATAGAGGAAACTTGCCGAATCTCCTGCGGAATACTATCCCATAGTCGGATAGCAGTAATGGTGAATGAGTTAGAATTGTGTTGTGTTGAGAAGTCATTATCTGGAGAATATGTTATGTAGAACGTACAAGACGGTCTGCAGCATACAGGGTAAAAAACCGCTCTTTGACGTAGTTAGGTTATTTGGGGTCATGTAGGATGTTATAAAGTAGACCTAGTATAAATGTAAATCTCTATATGTAAATCCCGACGCTCTCTGACCTCAATCCACTGTAATTGAGCGTGGAAAGCAGATACGTGATCATATTTCCGCAAACCATGGATGCAGTGGTTTTGCAAACGCTCCAACTTGTTCAACCCATCCTCTGTAGCATCGGAATAAGTGACATCAGCGTAGTCAAGAATTCGAAAAAGTAGTGCGTTCACCAGTGTCCTCCTTGCAGATTGAGGCAGAAGTTTTTCATCAAGTTCAGGGAATGCATGCTGCCATACATTCTCTTACTAACGAGCAATGTGACGGTCCCGTGATAGGTCGTTGGTGATATACAGGCCCAGGTATATTACCTCTGTGCAGTAAGGAAGAACTATAAGGAATTAACTAAGGGAGAACTACTGTATCTAACTGGGAGGAGGAAACTAACGGCTAGTCTGGAAATGTGATACTTACTACCAACAATCATCACTTGTGTCATAGTAGGATTTATAAGTAGACCATACTTCTGGGTCCACTCATACACAGAACTGAGGTCATTGGTAAGGTTTTCAATACCACGTACCACCAGATCGGGTTCAAAACTCAGGTATAGTAAGACGTCATCCGCGTAAAGGTAGTGTAATCACAAGCCAATGTTCGATACGAGAGTGTTTATGAAATGAATCGTTATTCGTTTCAAAAACTTATTATCTTATAGACTTTTTAGATAAGTCCGTTCTGATTTATGCACAAAATCCGTAGATTTACAAAAAACTAAGTAGCTAGTTTGTTTTTGTGGGCGTGGGCGTGGGCGTGGGCGTGGGCGTGGGCGTGGGCGTGGGAGTGGGCGTGGGCGTGGGAGTGGGCGTGGGAGTGGGCGTGGGCGTGGACGTGGGCGTGGGCGTGGGCGTGGGCGTGGGCGTGGGCGTGGGCGTGGGCGTGGGCGTGGGCGTGGGCGTGGGCGTGGGCGTGGGCGTGGGCGTGGGCGTGGGCGTGGGCGTGGGCGTGGGCGTGGGCGTGGGCGTGGGCGTGGGCGTGGGCGTGGGCGTGGGCGTGGGCGTGGGCGTGGGCGTGGGCGTGGGCGTGGGCGTGGGCGTGGGCGTGGGCGTGGGCGTGGGCGTGGGCGTGGGCGTGGGCGTGGGCGTGGGCGCGGGCGTGGGCGTGGGCGTGGGCGTGGGCGTGGGCGTGGGCGTGGGCGTGGGCGTGGGCGTGGGCGTGGGCGTGGGCGTGGGCGTGGGCGTGGGCGTGGGCGTGGGCGTGGGCGTGGGCGTGGGCGTGGGCGTGGGCGTGGGCGTGGGCGTGGGCGTGGGCGTGGGCGTGGGCGTGGGCGTGGGCGTGGGCGTGGGCGTGGGCGTGGGCGTGGGCGTGGGCGTGGGCGTGGGCGTGGGCGTGGGCGTGGGCTTGGGCGTGGGCGTGGGCGTGGGCGTGGGCGTGGGCGTGGGCGTGGGCGTGGGCCACGCCCACGCCCACGCCTACTCTACTTCTACTTCTTTAATTCTAACCTACTCGTAGCATCCCTTCCGACAACCCAAAGGTTCGAGAGAAGTTTGGCCGCGGCGTGTCTTCTTCCGCAAGATGGCGCCAACGCGCCGCCATCTTGTTTGACATGACCCATTCTCCTCAGTACGAGTGCTAACGCCTTGTATACGCCACGTGTTTTTCGTTCTCATCACTTTGTTTTTGTTACTATTGCTGTTAATTTGTTAAGTTTATTTATTATTGTTAGTTTCTTTGTTGTTATTGTTTGTTTTCATTGGTTGTTGGCATAATGCCAAAGAGAACGAAGAAAACTGTTTTGAACAGTCAAAGTCGTGAGTTTGTGATTCGCTTGCGTGAATATTTTGAGCGAGAAAACCAAAATGGTGGACCGCTATTACCAATGGCAAAAGTTTGTGACAGAGTTGCAGATGCTCATGGCATAGGACGTGCGACAGTAAATCGCATCAGTAAAGAAAAATATGGCGAATCTTCAACCGCAGTATTGACTGAAGACGAAGAAAAAAAGCTTTCAACGCCAAATAAAAAAAGAAGAAAGGCTGCTCCTGTCACAAAAATTGACGACTTTGACGCCGCTGCGATTCGCAACCATGTATATGGTTATTATACACGGTGCGAATTACCTATATTAAAAAAACTGGCGGCGTCCCTAAAAGACGCAGACTTGTTTAAAGGAAGTTTGCCGTCACTATTGAAGATTTTGAAAAATATTGGATTTTCCTACACAAAAAGTGACAAAACAAAAATTATAATGGAACGAACCGACATTGCTCTTGCTCGAGTGAATTTTCTCCGGAAAGCCTGAGAGGCCAAACTGCAAGCCAGGATGGCACTCCGGACATCACCCCGTGACTCAGAGAAGCCAGGGTTAAGCACGAAAGTCCAACCCTTACCACACTTCCCAAACAAAAATGGTTAAAGTGTTGAAGACCCATGATGATGATCTAGTTGTTGCCACAATTATGCCAATGTCAAATGACATTGACATCAATCTGCTGACTAAAGGTAAGACCGCAATAGAGCGGCGCTGTGCAGCGCAGGGCTGCACGTCACTTCACGTCACCTATAGATCGCACTACTGGCTTATGAGCGGCGCAGCACTGCACGTCACTTCACGTCACCTTTTTAGGGATCTGTAGCTAAATGACAAAAACGGAACCCTTAGGGATTCGTCATGTCTGTCTGTCCGTCCGTATGTCACAACCACTTTTTTCCGAAACTATAAGAACTATAATGTTGAAACTTGGTAAGTAGGTAGATGTATTCTGTGAACAATTTTTGTGGGTTCTCCATACATAGAATTGAAACTCGTATAGGTTTGATGAAAAAAAATTTTTTTCGTCAAACCTATGGATAGTTCTTCATAAATGATATTGAGGATTCTAATATCATTTTTTGCTAAACCGAATAGTTTGCGTGAGATACAGTTCCCAAGTGGTAAAATATGTGCCCCCCTCCCGTAACTTCTAAAATAAGAGAATGATAAAACTAAAAAAATATATGATGTAAACTTCCACCGAAAATTGGTTTGAACGAGATCTAGTAAGTAGTTTTTTAATACCTCATAAATCGTAAACTGCAATTTACCTTTCATTCAATCAACTCAAATATAAAAAAAAGTTACAACGAACTAGGTACAAGAACTTTTATAATAAGTTACTTGCTGCTACGTAACCCTTCATGGGCGAGTCCGACTCGCACTTGACCGCTTTTTATTTGCCTCTCCATCGAGCGCAGCACGCAGACTGACACGACGCGCCGCTTGCTATTTCGCATTGAGCATCGCTGTACCGCACGGCGCGGGTCTCCGTCAGTATTATAATCTCTTTGGGCGCGGGCGGCGCGTCGTTGCACGTCACAATATTATTTTGGAGGCAACTATGCCGCGCCGCGCAGGTACGCATGCTGCAGCGCCACTCTAGTGCGACACGCGCCATTCAAAATCATTAAAACAATATTTTAACGCTTTGTGGCGCGGCGTGCAGCACCGCGCAGCGCCGCTCTAATGCGGTCTTACCATAATACCTCGGGGAAATTGTCCGCCAGAATAGGCATTACCTACTTAAAAAGGACTTTAGCCTGCCCAAAAGGGAAAAGAAGACACAAACGAGAGTGATGTTTGTACCATACGACTTCTTTTTCAAAATATTAATTTATAAAATTGTTAAATTCGTAGATGGATTATTCTCAATCTACGGTTCAATTACAAAATTGTCCACACGTCTGTAGTGTAGGTCGATCAGTCTATGTTCATTCTGAACAGACGCAACTCGCACATTTAACGTTTAAAAATATACGAAACGTAACTCTCTCTCTTTCTATCTTCACTAACTTTTAGCTCCCTCTCAACTTCCGTTCGTACTTTTCGTAACGCATTCACCAGCTTACTCCCCAAGTCAAGGGTGCGTAAAGAAGTTTTACTTAAAAAAAAACAGGGAAATCGTGGCGGTGACGGTTGCCCATTTTTGCCGACCCTGTCGTATGGTATTTTACGGTTCACGTACGCATTTGTGCGTCCGGCCCGAGTACGCGATCGACGACGGACGCAAGGCTACAGGCACAATTTTTGTTTCATAGTTTTTACAAACTTAGAGCAAGGCTTTTTAAAAGACCAGTAATAAAAAAAATATCTATGTACAGTTTTCATCACGTAAATGGACGATCCAGTCCACAAAATGACCCATCTAAAGTTCACTTGTGTAGGTACTTCCCAAGAAATCTAAGTACTTACCTAGGTACCTACCTAGCTATGTAGTCAAATAAACAATGAAAGTAGGCTGTGGTAGTTAGGTAGAAAGAGCCTACTACAAAAATTACCTCTTAATGTAGTTTATTCAATAACTTGCTAATAATGAAGTAAAAGAAGCCAAGGTTCCTAAATTTCAGCGATTTCGAATTCTGCTCACGATTGTTCGGTCTTTGTCACCGCGCCCGCAGTGCGTGTTGCGTCTGCGTGACCTTAGCGATGCGTGTCGGTTACTTTATTGAAGAAAATTCATTCAAGAAGGCTATTCTGTGTAAAGTAATTCACGATAACGGTTTAATTATTACAGAAAGTGCATTTGACGGGATGTATAGCTCACTCATGTGTATTTATTAGATTGATACGTGGTCCATGTCCCATGTGACTATAAAAGGCCAACCATCATAAAAGGTTAACATATTGATCAGAGTGTGGTTCTACTCTAGCCCTCTCTCTGCAACCACGATTGGCCACTTTTCAATCAAATACTTATGTAATGTTTCGCACAATTGGATTAATTATATAGTGTATAATACGCGACCATGATTCCAATTTAGTGATAATCCTTTCTTTGATTTGGCAACATCCTGTGTTTGCTCAATAGACGGCCGATGTTAAGGGGGCACCGCAGAGACAATCGCCCATACAACACGTACTACCAAGATCATTTCTAATTAGAGCATATTTCTACCTTAATAAGGTATTATTTTAATTTGAATAGTTTTATCTAGGTTCCCAGCCATATATTAGATCAAAATACTTACCTAAAATAAAATAGAAGCATATCGAATTCTGCATGTTTTTACGTCATAAAAGACCTATTTTCAACCTAATTGTTTCGTATTAAAAACAACAACATCTTACGTATCCTAGTCATGGGAACATAGATTATATTGTCTAGTTACAGAATAACAACACAATGAGAAAAATATAACAAGTTTTCAGTCATCATTTTTGGTATTACGGAACACGGTCAAAATCTAATCAAATTTAGAATCGTTCTATTGCTATCACTGTCGCTCTGCGTGGCTAAACTTCGTCACTAAACAGGGATAGCGATATTCAGGCCGAAGTTTTTGACGTGGCCGAATTGAAGTTGCGCTCAGTGTTCGCCGGCGCGTTAACTTGCAATTATGAAAGTTGCTAAAGAAGATGTTTCTTCAGACTCTTGCGAGGCGTCACTTGAGATAGGATGATGGTGGGAGGGTAGGCAATATGGCGGTTTCATTATTCATTAGCATAGGGTGGGTATAGTATTGTTACGAGCTGAGGGTTCGGGATAAATAATGAAAATAAATCTAACCCAAATAACACTTTTATTCAACACTAAAATGCAAAATACACGATCTTAATCACAACACACTAATTCACAACACTATCGCACAATAAACCACTAAAAGTCACCGAAATGTTCGCACGTATCGCCAAATCAAGACTGCCTCTGCGGACGTCTCTACGCACTATTTATACCGACACACAGTTACTAGAAAATTATTAGAACGTTCGAGAACGTTCCGATAGCACCTAGATAGGCATTCCACATGTCTACTATGTATTATTCTGTGCAACGGTAGGTAAAAACGTGGTATGTAGGTATATTCCATACCAAGTATTACCTATTCTGTGGCACAGTAGGTATAACTTCGAGAGAAGCCGACTATTACTTATTCTGTAACAGCCTCGGCGTAACAGTATTGTAAAGTTTTACTTTTTGTTTGTGCTATTTGGTTATAATTACCTAGGTACCCAAAAAGTTGATCTTTGAACATAAGTAGGTACAAGGGCAGATCCAGGGGGAGGGTCATGAGGGTCATGACCCCCCCTGGGCTGGGTCCAGGACCTAGGTGGACCACTAATTAAAATTGTTAAACATAATGTTTTTATATATTTTTTGTCAGAATTAGATTTTATGTAAGTAAGTACATTCAATATTTAATTAATTTAATATACTATTTTGCTTAGAAAAATTGATTTTGTTATTTAAATATAGGTATTTTTAAGTACAGTATGTAAGTACATTAATAAAATACCTACTTTTTACTTATCTATGATTATAAATATTAAATTATAACTTCTTGTGAACTGACCACGACTATGTGACCCCCCCCCCCCTCTGGCACCAAAGCTGGATCCGCCCTTGGGTAGGTAACTTATCGCACAATATTTTAAAATTTAATTTTCATTACCTAAAAGGCCAAAATGGTGAGTGTCAAAATATCACAATAGAGTAACTAGGTCACCCAATTGACTTTGGTACTCTATTTTGTATTATTTCATACGACCCCCCCCCCCCCCCCATCCCCACTGGAAAGCGCAGCGTAGGACGGCCTCTCACTAGGCCGTAAAACACCAGGCCGTGTCGTAACATTGCATGCCACAAATGATTTTTTAGTCGTGAAATAATCACACAATTTTAGGCGACTGATAATTGTCATAGTTAGGTAGGTAATCATAGGTAGGTAGGCACTTATAATCTACGAGGAAGTATTAAGATAAGTAGGGTATGTATGCACATGGTATGGTAAATCACATTGTGATATTTGTGATGTCGCAAATTCGGTGTAGGTAGAAAACTTAATAAAAAAAGTAATTGAAGGCCTAGGTAAGTACTTAGCTTTTTATATTTTAAAGAAAATATAAGTATCTAATATGCGTATGTTACTACACCAACATTACTTCCGAACCTTAAGAATAACTACACATAGAACAGAAGTTTAAAAAAAATCCGTTCGTAACGCAAGCCACAAAACTCGTAAAACTCACAGCGCGGAGGTCATTTGGAGCCATATACGGTTTGTGCGGTGAAATCGTCCATCAGTTTGGTGCATTATTTGTGCGTTTTTTTTCTTGGCGTTGCACGGTTTTGTGCATTTGCCATTGGCAAATAAAAAATTAAGGAAACAGAATAGACACAAAACCCGGGACATATCTACACTAAACTATGAAAGGATCAGGAGAGAAAAGGAATACAAATTATCTAGGTTAAGAGATACATATTTACAAAATTATCATCTATGTACAAATTTGTTATTTTATATATTATTATTTTGTGCGCTTGTGTGCGTATCGGTTGAATGTAAACATGGCACTAGGGTTGCGTGATACGTGTTTTAAATATTTTGATGGGAGACAATTAAAACAGCAATGTACAATAAAGATAATCCATTTCAAATTTATATTTATGGTTAGAAGAAACACCTTTTAAAAACTCTTTATTTTGAGAAGCAAATGTATAAAAATCTTTGTAAGTTATAATAAAATTCGATTTGACTTGTAACTCCGCTTTGACAGTCTCAATATTGAGTCGGTTTCGACTATCTGTCAATGCATTGCGACACGAAGAAAATATTATTTCTACTGGAGCGTTAGAAGCTAGAATGGAGAAAACCATTTGTAGAATGTGAATCGTATTTTTGAAGTTGCTGCCTTTGCAAGTTTTAAAAAAAGTTGTCCATAAGTCAGGGGTTACGCTTTTGCCGGCGGGCTTTTCTTGTAGGTACATATTTATTAATTAACGGTGAAATCACACAAAACTCTTCATAAAGTTCGTCTAAACTGACTTTGGATATATTTAGCCGAGTAACTATCGCTTATATTTCTTTAAAAACCAATTCTTGCTTCAAATTTAAGGGGAGTAGACTGTGTAAGTACCTAATTGTTTCCGAAAAGTCAAATCTTGATTCCAAATATTGTATTGCGTTCATGTACCATGTCAAAAAGCTTTGTTTTGTAGCGTCACTTACAAATCTTCATGCAAATTAATTTGCATGCCAAAAAAATTGTCTTTTACTCTTTGTTGGAGCATTTTCCGTAAACCATCCATTATTCCATAAGCACTGTGCCAAACAAACGACGAATTCAAAAACCACGCACGCGCCAGCCAGCCAAAACGGTAGCGTATGGTGTCGCTAGCCAGCTCCGATTTAGTTTGTTAATAATACGGGAGCTTTATTTACCCCATATTTTATTTTCGAAATTATGGGTGTTTTTATTATTAAGCCTGAAAAACGAGGTAACCCGTAAAATACGGGGCATCTGGCAACCCTACATGGCACTCACGCACACATTAGCTGTTTTGTGGCCTACGTATCGAACGGAAATGTATTTGGTACTTCTGGTCTATGTGTAGTTATTCTAAGGTTTTTATAATAATTTAGCTGAACAATCCGCAGCCTAGCACGCGTAGTTTTTCAATAAAAATAATACCCTCCTTCTGCACAGTTGGGTAAACAGTAGCCTATGTCACCCGGGGATAGTGTAGCTTCCCAACGGTGAAAGAATTTTTTTAAATCGGTCAAGTAGTTTCGGAGCCTATTTAATGCAAACAAACAAACAAACAAATCTTTCCTCTTTATAATAATATTTTTGTAGATATTGATATGTTCTTTAATATTGTAGAACATACTTTTGTTCTATCATCAATAGTTTCCGCAGCGCATGCGACGAAAGACGTTTTAGGGCACTTTTTTACATGTTACTTAAGTTTTAGTAAAAGATCCCTAATATTTTCTAGCAATAAATATAGCCTATGTCACTCACGGTGAATGTAGATTTCCAATGGTGAAAGAATTTTTGAAATCGGCACAGTAGTTTTTGAGTTTACCTACTCATTACAAACATACACACATAAATAAGTACAAAAACACAAATCTTTCCCCTTTATAATATTAGTATGTATAGCGTATGTGATTTGATAAAATACCCGTATTTTCAGATTTAATATTTATTTACTTCAAACCATAGGGACATATAGAACTAGTAAGTACGTCAACTTCCTACCTACGTATTAAGTTAGTGATGATGATTATCATAGACGAAAATATCAGTCGGAATTTTTTTTGGTTTGCTTGGTATGATGTACCTACTTACCGTACGTACGTACATAAACGTACCAAGATCCGGTACCTACATACAGCAGGCTGCATGGTGGTAGTCCTTCAACTGTTTCTACTTTCATTAAGTCTGTGGTAGGTACTTGTGCAAAAACCCAATTCAGATCCTTTTACAGGGCTTTCCAAATAGGTATGAATGTGGGGCAATTTTTCTGCGTAGCTACCTACCTTGTGACCTTGCACTAAATTAATTGTTGTTATTTTCGAAAGCAGCTTGGGTTCACATGACACGAAATGCACTAATAGGTAGGTAGTTGAGTTGTGTAACGTAGGTACTTACACTACCTACCACTGGTCATTAAAATCATACATAAACCTAATTTGTATAGTTTATATGTAAGCATTAAAAAGAAGAACCTAAGCAGGGAACTAACAAAAATAACTTACCTATTAGGTATACCTAATGTGTACGTACCTACTTACCTAATATGAAAATAAGTTGAAAATGTACGCATTCAATGACACTATTTTAGGCACCCAAGCTTTGGGACTTCTTTATGAATCAGACTCCTTATCAGACTTACGCATTATTAGCGCTGACTGCACATACCTACCTATTATGTATCTGTTTTTATGTCTACGGTACATACACCACAAAATTACTGTTCTGTGATTATGACAGTATGGATTTTTTTTTAAAGTGGGCTATTATAAATACATTGACGTCCTCCGTGGTGCAGTGGACGAATAGCCGGCTGAGACGCAGGAGGTAGCGGGTTCGATTCCCGCCGCGGAACAAATGTTTGTATGATCTACAGATATTTGTTACGGGTCTGGATGTTTTTCTACATGTTTATTATAAGTATGTATTTACAAAAAAAAAACAGTATATATCAGTTAACTGGTTCCCATAGTACAAGCTTAGTTTGGGGCTAGATAGCGTTGTGTGAAATGTCCAGCCACATTTATTTATTTATATATATATATATATATATATATATATATATATATATTGTGTGCCTGTTGTACACTCTGTTTAAAGGATTACTTTATATTAGACTAGCTGTGGCCGCAACTTCGTAAGCGTGGAATTTATTTTTAAATTTTATTTTATGAGTAAGTAAATCTTCTGTGTTCTGTGTCTGCAACAACTTTTTAAAGTAGTAAGATTGAACAAAACGAACGAAGAGTTTGTTTTCTTCACTAACATGAGAGAGAGCCACGTAAAGCTGGCTGTACGAAAAGCAACTGACTGACACTAAGGTACACGACCACAACACGCAGCGTCTGGCTTTACAATTTTTTTGTGGTCCATCAGTGAAATCGGAAATTGTTAGAAATAAGCGGGATGCGGGATATAAGCAAACGCTCGCCTGCGCAACTTACAGTAAAAAAAATATTAAAATCAAAAGTGTCAGTTGGGACACTGTGTCCTAATAAATTTTGTCCGAATCGTCAGCAACTCGAAATAAATTTTTGTGATATTACGTTGCGTTGCAGCAGGTGGGCTTAAATTTCTCAACAGAATTATTAATATTATATTATTAAAATGTTTTGCTTTATCAATAAAATCTGTAAGTCGCTTGAGAAAGTGGTAGAGCCTTGCTTTGTGCTAGAAATATCACGCTAAGGTCGGTAAGTGCAAGAAATATCATGTAACTTAATCGTAATTGCCTTCAAAAGGGCTTCTAATAATAATAAAATTGATATCTGTGTACAACAATGCTTTCGTGATTACACGATCTGTTGCTCAATTCAAATGCACTAAGAGTCTGTAGGTACCTACATACATTAGTGCATTCAACTTGCGCTTAACATTTAGGTACACACGGCTACACATCAAGCTATACATTTCCAGTATAACCTGACCTCTCATTCTACGAAAAGCCTACACAATGCGAGGTAAGCTTATACTGTAAATTATAGCTTGATGTGTAGCCGTGTGCACCTACGAGTACCTACCTATGTAATTTTTGATTCTGCAACGAACGAATAAAAAAAACGGTAGGTATTTACTGCAAAAAAAGCATTCTGTCTGTAGAATTAATTATTTAATATTAGTTATTCTACAGAATGATTTTATTTAAACACATGCTTTAATTTCACCTGAACCTACACTTTTTCGTGGCTGTAGACTATTTCCGGATTTTGGCCTCGGAGCGGGGTGCCGTCATGCCGGTGAGGTTGAGAAAAAGTAGTATCGTCCCCGGTGATAATACTAGGCTATAGTAATCTATACTAATATTATTAAAAGGAAAGATTTGTTTGTTTGTATTGAATAGGCTCCGAAACTACTGGACTGATTTAAAAAAATATTTCACTGTTGGGAAGTTACACTATCCTACGGGTGACATAGGCTACTTTTTGACCTCCGTGGCACAGTGGGCGTATAGCTGGCTGAGACGCAGGAGGTAGCGGGTTCGATTCCCGCCGCGGAACATATGTTTGCATGATCTACAAATATTTGTTCCGTGTCTGGGTGTTTTTCTATATATTATAAGTATGTATTTACAAAAAAAAAGTATATAAGTATTCTATCAGTTATCTGGTTCCCATAGTACAAGCTCTGCTTAGTTTGGGGCTTGATAGCGCTGTGTGAAATGTCCAGTAGTATTTATTATTTATTTATTTTACCCAAATGCGCAGAAGGAGGGTAATGTTTTTATTGAAAAACTACGCGTGCGAAGCTGCGGATTTGTCAGATAGTATCTATACAATACAAAGGGGGAACAAAGTTTTAACTAGTGGTTCGCCCCAAACTGAGATCTCGCGAGTCTCCCAAAACAAAAGAAAATATTCTTAGGGCGACTCGCGCAACGATGCCTAAACGTGTTTAGTGGCGAAATATGATTTATGGAGTTGTCAAATCAAACAAATACATAAAATTTAAACATGTTTAGTCGCTAAATACGTTTAGGGATCGTTGTGCAAGCCAGCTTTAATCTTTGACCAATAAAACAGTGCCACGAAATACTCATCCACCTTATTTGACCTACAGTTTCATTCAAATTACAGGTAACGGGAGTTCATGTATGTAGTTCGGCATTTGTGGGGTACAAATTGCAGTTATTCTGGATTTCAGACTTTTTCCTATATTTGTGCCACTTAAGCTACACGCGTACAAAATTACAGCACTGTGGGGTCACTGGTGTACCCTGTGAATTAAGTCAAACTTCAGTATTTATTATGGCTAATAACTCAAAAACTATGACGAATTACTAAAAATAAAAACGGAGTCTAAATGTACTAATGAAGACCTTTCATTTGACGTCCCACTTGATCAAATAGCCTCATTTTCATTATTGTTACCCCTTTTGAACCCCAATATCTCAACAACCCCCCAACATTTTTAGCTCATATAGGCACACCAAAATTGTACCATCACTACCTACCTATGTATTAAATTTCACGATGATCGGATCAATGCTTCGAAAGTTATCTTCGGACAAACAAACATACATACATACAATGTCAATTAGCCCAAGTTGATTTAGAGATCTCGCTTTGCTCGATCAATAATTAACTAACAATAGCTATTATTTATTGGTTTTGTTTTCGTTTTTATGCAATATCGAGCAAAGCGAGATCTTTATATCAACTTGGTCAAATCGGCGTTGTATGTATGTATGTTTGTTTGTCCGAGGATAACTTTCGAAGCGTTGATCCGATCATCGTGAAATTGAATACATAGGTAGGTAGTGATGGCACAAGTTTGGCGTACCTAAATGAGTTAAAAATATTGGGGGGGTTGTTGAGATATTGGGGTTTAAGGTAGGTAAAAAAGAATGAAAATGAGGATATTAGGTCAAATGGTACGTCAAAGGAATTCATTAGTATATTTAGACTCTGTTTTTATTTTTCGTAAATTATTTATAGTTTTTTAGTTATTAGCCATAATAAAAACTAAACTTTGACTTAATTCACAGGGTACACCAGTGACCCCACAGTGCTGTAATTTGGTATACGTGTAGCATAAGTGACACAAATATAGGCAAAAGTCTATAATCCAGAATAACTGCAATTTGTACCCCAAATTAAAACCAATTATCATGAACTGCCGTTACCTGTAATTTGAATGAAACTGTAGGTCAAGTTTTTGGTTCGGTATTTCGTGGCACTATTTTATTAGTCAAGATTAAGGGCGGCTTGCACAACGATCCCTAAATGTATTTAGCGACTAAACATTTTTAAATTGTACGTAATTGTATGATTTGACAACTCCTGAAATCATATTTAGCCACTAAATACGTTTAGGCATCGTTGCGAGTCGCCCTAAGAATAGATATTTTGTTTTGTTTTGGGAGACTCGCGAGATCTCAGTTCGGGGCGAACCACTAGTATACACGGTGTCCTTTAAATCACTGTTTTCCCAGAACAAACGTTGTTCTGACCATTGTCTACTAACTGTTTAAAACATCGAATTAAAAAACAAAATGAAATCGGTCTTTGAAAAACATAAAAAGTTGCGAACTTAAAACGTCTATTTTAACGTTACGCCCTACAGCATACTTAGCGCGCTGACCGGTGGCTACTAGATACCTATTTAACTAAGGAGTAGGTAAAACGCCACGGCTAGCGTACTCATGAACTTTATGTTACGGTTAGTTTTTTAACAAAGTTAGACTTATTTGAGAAGGTCTAGATTTTAATTTTTATTCACTTCTTTGATGCTATAAACAGTTATTAGACCATGGTCTGAGCAACGTTTGTTCTGGAAAAAACAGTGATTTAAAGGACACCGTGTATATACCTAGTCAGGTCATAAGTATTGTCACACAGTAAAAACTTTTCTTTTAGAATGCTGGCGACAAAAAAGTTTATAGAATTCGAATTTCGAATTGCTCATGAAAATAAAAATGTATACTTTTTAGAATTTTACTCATTTTTAAATATGGAGTGGACGCTTAAAGAAGACCGTGTTGCAGTTATTGCGTTGCATCGTTGCGGTTACGCGCCAATTCAAATTTTTGACAAACTGAAAAATTTGAATATAACCAAAAGATACGTTTATCGCACTATCAAACGATACAATGAAGACTCTAGTGTAGATGACAGGTCAAGAAGTGGTCGCCCTCGGTCTGTTAGGACTCCAGCAGTGATAAAAGCTGTGAAGGCGCGAATTCAAAGAAATCCCAAACGTAAGCAGAAACTGTTGGCCCTTCAGATGGGGTTAAGCAGAACCACGGTGAAAAGGGTGTTAAATGAAGACTTAGGGCTTCGGGCATATCGAAGAAAAACAAGACATCGTTTGAATGCTCGTCTAATGGACCTGAGACTGAAGAGATGCCGCGCTTTGTTGAAGCGGTAAGCGGGAAAAAAATATCGGGAAATTCTTTTTTCGGATGAAAAAATTTTTACCGTAGAAGAGAGCTACAACAAACAAAATGATAAGGTGTACGCACACAGTAGTGATGAAGCGAGCAACCGTATTCCACGTGTCCAACGAGGTCATTTTCCATCCTCGCTCATGGTATGGTTGGGAGTTTCTTATTGGGGCTTAACAGAGGTACATTTTTGTGAGAAAGGTGTAAAAACGAATGCAGTTGTGTATCAAAATACAGTTCTGACGAACTTTGTGGAACCTGTTTCTCATACCATGTTCAATAACAGGGACTGGGTATTCCAACAAGATTCGGCGTCAGCTCATATAGCGAAGAGCACACAAGACTGGCTGGCGGCGCGTGAAATCGACTTCATCCGGCACGAAGACTGGCCCTCCTTCAGTCCAGATTTGAATCCGTTAGATTACAAGATATGGCAACACTTGGAGGAAAAGGCGTGCTCAAAGCCTCATCCCATTTTGGAGTCACTCAAGACATCCTTGATTAAGGCAGCCGCCGATATTGACATGGACCTCGTTCGTGCTGCGATAGACGACTGGCCGCGCAGATTGAAGGCCTGTATTCAAAATCACGGAGGTCATTTTGAATAAACTTTAGTGTCATAAGAATCTATGTTTTGTTAAGTTCATTTTGGTATATAAATGGTGACATAATGAATAAACTTGTTTCAATTATTTTATATTAAACATGTGACAGAATTTATGACCTGACTAGGTATAGAAGATATAAGTATAGATTACTGTACTCTACCATTGACAAAAAGTAATAAACGCTTTATTACTCTTTGACAAGTATCAAACGAATAAGGTAAAAGTTAGTAGACCAAGGTCTGACTCAATGCTTTTGTTATCAAATACTGTCATTTTGCGCCTTACGTAATATAAGCCGCGTTCAGCACGCAAATAGGTAGGTAGGTTTAATTAGTACCTTTGTTGTATACAACACTCGAAAGGATATATATATAGGTTCGATAATATGTTAGGAAGATATCCTTTGAAAGCCTAGCGAATAGGAGGCCGATTTCTATTACAGGTAACTACCTATTTACAAGCTTTTTATTAACTTGCAATGTATGTATGTTTGTCCGGGTGGAATCTTGCAACTGAATTTAAATAAGTTATCTTTAACCGATATTGCTGAAATTTGGTATACATGTTTATTTTGGAGAACAATGGTTATTTAACGGCATATTTGCATGCATATTTGACGACCCTCGTGGTGCAGTGGGCGAATAGCCGGCTGAGACGCAGGAGGTAGCGGGTTCGATTCCCGCCACGGAACTAATGTTTGCATGATCTACAGATATTTGTTCCGGGTCTGGTTGTTTCTCTATCTATTATTTGCATTTACGTATACAAAAAAAATGTATATAAGTATTCTATCAGTTATCTGGTTCCTCATAGTACAAGCTCTGCTTAGTTTGGGTCTAGATAGCGCTGTGAGAAATGTCCAGCAATATTTATTTATTATTTATTTATAGTTAGCATGACTTGATTCTACTCCCTGGATTGGCTCCAGAGGAAGGAACTCCTCAACGGTCAACAGCACAGATACGAAATTTAGTATACGCATTTAATTATGATAGCCCGTTCTAAGTTTCACTATGACATGTCTGCTGCACTCAGGGTTGGCTTCAAGAAGGAACTCCTCAACGGTCAACAGCACATACACAAAATTTTGTGTACGCATTTAATTATAATATCCTGTTCTAAGTTCCACAATGACATGTCTACATGGCACTCAGGGTTTGCTCCAAGAAGGAGCTCTTCAACTGTCAACGGCACAGACACGAAACATTGTATACGCATTGAAATTTGGAATACATATTTAACTTTAGTGACAATGCAATAATATAGTACCATGAAGGAGATCTGATGATGGAGGCGGATGCTAGACAATGGAACTTCTAAATAGATTGTAGTGGGCTACTAGTGTTTGGGCTCATTTGAATCTGCTTGCGGTTCTAATTAAGAATTTTATAAAAGCTTGTTTTGAATAAGTAATTTTGCAACAAAAAACTTATTCTAAGGTAAATTTAATGTCTTTATTATTCTAAATTTAATATATCATGTATTTAATTTAATATTTAATATGTAAAGGTAATTTGACGTCTATCATTTTTCATGCTGTTGTACGAAAGTCTACACAAGAAATTGAAAAACAATGGTTATCATTGATACAATGAGCATCATTGATACATATACGTACAAGGTTAATTAGTAAACATCCGACTAATGAGGAACGACTCTGACTGTAATGCAGTACAATATTCTGTGTTGATTTCATTACAACTATAATTCCGACAAATATACGATTTTTTTTAACTGAACAGAACTTAGTTTGACCACAATCTCACCTGATGGTAAGCGATGATGGTCTAAGATGAAGCACGAAGATCTAGAGGAAACCTAGCCTATTCACTCTTACCTTAAAGATGCCCGGATTGTATTCTTTAGAAAAAACGGACGACGGCAAAGTGTTCCGTACCTGTACGCATCAAGAACGTAGAACCAAAACGGTGTGTGCGAATGGGTGGTAGATATATCAACTAGGTATGGATCATACTGAGCCGTGCGCCTGCTTGTCCTTTGATGGATGGGAGATGGCGGGATCAGTTCGTGTAGTTCCTGGGCACATTCCCCGAAATGTATTCTGTAAAAGATCGATAGGCTTGCAACTTTACGTCGGTGTTCGAGACTTTCGGTCTTAGTCTGCGCCATATATTGCTCACCTACAAGCCTAAAAGCCCTACGTTCTATCGAGTCTAAGGTAGCGAGCTGGTATTTGGCGGAACCATCCCAAAGGTGGCAGCAGTACTCCATACCAGACCTCAGACCGGACTTGTGCTTTGTAAAGACTAAGAAGCTGTCCTGGTCATATTTTTGACGTTTATGAAATGTCAAAATGTTCCACTCCCCAGTTGCTAGTGTTGGAACACGAAAAGCTTATGTTTTTAAGACAAAACGGGTCTTTTCGCGCACAGATTTATATCAAAATTATAATTTTGACTAACCTCGACGTTTCGGCCAAGTTACATCGGCCGTGGTCACGAGAGACTGAAAAGCTTATTTATTAAATTCAGCTCATCATCATCATTGTGAGCCCTTTTCATCCCACTACTGGGCATAGGACTCTCTTCGTTGTCGCCATTGGCCTCTGTCCTGCGCTTTTCTAACCCACATACGACCTGCGATTTTTATAATGTCGTCGACCCATCTTGCCGGCAGACGGCCTGCGGTTCTATTTCATGGCCATTACTCAGTCAGCATCTCCTGTTCCTCCTGTCATCACCGCGCCTGGCCGCATGTCCTGCCCAACTTCAGCTCAATGACAGGTAAATTTTCTTTAAATTAAGTCAATGTCTCAACACTTACTAATTATAGCGTATCATCATGCTAAATTTGAGCTTTACAGCACTAATAGGCTGTAACGGCTTGAACTGAGTGCCATGGCAAAAATTATTAACGAACCATACAAATTTAGTCCGTTTATTTTACGAACAGAAGTTTTAAGGTTACCGTTAGAACAAGAGATTTAAATTATAAAGGAACTAGCTTCCGCCAGTGGCTTCGCACGAGTTGTTTGTCTACAAAAAATAGCCTATGTTTGAATCCAGGTCTTAATCTATTAACTCACCAAATTTCATCGAAATAGGTTCAGCCGTTACGACGTGATTGAGTTACAAATAAACAAACAAACATCCAAACTTTCACATTTATAATATTAGTGTGATTTAAAATAAACACTGGCACGTTTATATATGTACATCTATTTATGAGTTTGATATACATAGTTTTATTACCTTATCTAAGGTCAACCTCGCTTCAGGCTTTCAGATTACCTACCTTTATTTATTATTTGTTTTGTTACTAATAATAAAAAAATACATCCTGAAAGCCTTTTATCCAAATAATTAATTATACAATATTCATGACCACGGCGGCCTTCGTAAATCTCAAGAACATATCATATCAATGCCCTAAGTTTCAGAGTGTTGTCTTGCTTGGGCGCGCGCGCAATGCACACCACACTTCTTACACTGACAGTACCGACCAGTGTCTTGACTTGTATTTAAAAAAATATATCGATAAGTGCATGCATATCGATATTTATTTCGTGAAGTTTTTTTGTGAAAATGTTACGTTTGGAATTTAGCTGGTGAGTTAATTTTGGGTTGTTTTTTTTTATTTTTACCTCGTGATGCAAAAAGAGGGGTTTTATAATATAAGTTTGATGCCTTTATCTGTCTGTCTGTCTGAGGCTTCATAGTTTCTAAATGGATGGACCGATTCTGACGCGGTTTTATAATAGAAGGCTAGTTTTTCAGGAGTCAAATTAAGAATTAGTCAAAAATTGTAGAAGGTCAAATTTTTGATTTTACTTATTATCCCTACACATCAGATATAAGTACTCAAAAATCGCTAAGTGCCCTACGCGTCCAATAAAACAATGGCTTCAGAAAGTTTTTAGGGTTGCCTCGATACTGCAGTGCATCTAACATGTTTACTGAGGCGCGGGTTTATGGTTTCCATGCCATAATCCGTAAGAAAACGGCCTCATTTCTAAGCAGAGTACCTACGGGTCAGCTCCAACAGCATTCTGTAGGTACCTGATAGATATGACCTGACTGTGATTCAATCTTCCATTCGGATCCTGATCAAATAGCCTTATGGCTATTGGGTTGGGATGCGAATGAAAATTTAAACAAAATATATGCTACTATATAATAATATGCTATATACTAATATTACTAACATAGATGGTATTTAAGTTTTATAAACTAAACTAACTAACCTTACACAAATGGACTTGTAAATTGTCTGATTTAATAAATGAATTGAATTTAATTAGTGTCAGATTAGTCTAATTTGGGATACATATTCACAGTCATAAGTTCACTCATAAGTTCTACGATTAATCTTCAGACTCGTTTCTCCCGGGCTTGTCTACGTCTGCGTCCTCTCTCTTGAAATTACTTATGTAGATTTTATTAATTGTTAGATTTCGTTATTAGTTCAATGTCACTAAGCCATTTAAAAAAGGTAGATAAGTATTCAATTAATTCATGCTTTTGCACAAACATTCTGATTATTATGCTAATGACATCAAAGCAGAAAGTAATAACGAAGAAATAGAAAGGGACAACACTACTTACGTTCTTAATTAATTTTATCAACTGAAATAATCCATTTGCTTTAATTATAGGTTTAACAACCTAGGTTCATAAACATATTTCTTTTAAAACATAACTGTGGACAATTACCACTACCTACTGTCAAATATTTTTACTTATTTTACTTTAAAACTTAAAACGAAACCCTGCTTTTTGCACAAAAAAACTAACCAGTTCATCCTTTAGGCAACTACAATGCCAGAAGCACACAGAAAGACATAGCCGTCAAACTAATAACACACCAGGGGTTAAAAATGGTAACAGACACCAGAAAAACCATCTATTTCGCATATCACTTCCGACGGGAAAATAGCTTGTCGGATATCCTGCCCCTGGCAACCCTGAAGTTCAGTCATTCAAGTATTCATCTTTAGAGCTGACATCGTAAGTAGCTGCAGTCATATATGAGTTAGGTGGAAGTGCTAGGCTCAGTGGAATACCTCTGGACGGTTCCACCTTGAAGAAGCTTCTTACATTATCATGACCGATGCTTGTGACCGTTCGCCGTCACGGTCACTAGTGTCCTCACTAACGAATATCATTCTACAACTTTTCGCAATCCTATGTTTTTCAATGATACATTAGGTAAAAATCTGCAGAGAAAAACAGAGAAAATTAAATTTATCAGCTGTTACAACAAGATTTCGGTTTTTTGCTAAATAACGACTATAATTTTCAAGTCAAACACTTTATAAGTTAACATACATACTAGTATGTTTCGAAGCACCCTGTAGACATTAAACTACAACATAAATATGCATGGATATAAATATGTAATAAAATCACCAACAATTTCATAAAATGGGGCAAAATGCCTTTATTAACAGAAAGAATATAAAAATATTTACAAGACAGGAGAAACAGTTGAATAATCTAAAGACCGTTGCAAACGATCTAGATCTATAGATAGCTCTACTGCTCCAGATCACTACCAGGCAAAAGTGTCCCCAAGACCCAGAAATAATTTTGAAAACGCGATAGGCCCTGGTACTCCATGGACCCAGGATCTCGACCCCAAATGGCTCAAATGCGTAAGCTCTGTCGAAACTGCCATATTTCCGCCGTTTGAGATTTTCGGCTGAATTTGCCGCCGCGCCGGCCCCAACTGCTATACCAGACAGATGGGATGGCGCAAAGGTATCGCACGCACGTGGCATCCCACACCAAAGACCAACCCTTCTCCCAAGATACAAGAGTCAAACCGTCAGGCCGCTTACCATCGTCACGTATCAGACCGTTCGGTTCAAGATAGGCTGGAACATTGAGGCTGCAAAAAGCCCGGCGTATGATATCATTAAGGCTAGCGTGACGGGAAATCCTACTGGCCGCCCTGGAGTAATTGGATCCATTAAAGTAGCAGTATTGTGAGAAGGAAGAGCTTGCAGCCAAAGTCCTGACTCCCATTTGGAAACAGCAAAGAGACGCGCACTATTTGTGGAGTTTGAAAACGTTTGTAACAGACAATTCCGCGTCAACTCGCACAGAGGCAAACTCGTACAATGGGATGGCCATTTCCGTTGAGACGAAAGACGATTATGGCAATTTGCCGGTACGATCGGTATTTGGGAAAGCTTTGCAAAGTCATTCTAGGCTCGCCAAAAAACGATATTGTGATAGTATTGCCAGAAAAAACGGACGCAGGAGTTAGAATTTGTTCTACTAAAGCACTTGTGCTATGCGGAGGACAAGAACGCCGGTAGGGCTACACTTGAAATTTTGCGTATACCTAAGCCTCCCAATCTGACATTTCAGTTCTAAACTGGCTTGCCGAAATTCACTATTGATGATCTTTATATCTCCAACAACAGTGTCCACGTCTCCGCCTAAAATTCCATCATCCAAATACCAAACATTGAGTGTGGATTGGAGACGTTGAATGATCGGATAGATGGCAAGGCAAAAAATGGCCGGAGCGCGAGGGTCGCCCTACTGGCAGCCAACAGCAGACGAAATAACATTCTTCCTATAGATTAATTTAGAAGGTGAACCAGAACATTGCCATAGAAACGGGTAAATTTCGGGAATTTTGTTTTCGATTTCTTCGAGCAGAGCGCCCCTAATCTAGAAAAGTCAAAGTCAAAAGTTAAAATCTTTTATTCACTAAAATCACAAGGATCACTTTGAAACGTCAATTTTACTGCCTGTTCCTTCGCGACCAAGCCAGGAAAGAAAGGCGTGAAACAAGGCTGGTTGTTTTTTTAATGATCCTTTTAGAATACATTACAATACAGAAAATAAATTACGTCTAAATTGTAACATTTTGAACGAGTTGGAGCAATTTCAATCCCAAGCTTCTCTATCATCTAAATAATCCGATATTTTATAGTAGGCTTTTTATAAAGATTTTGTTTAATTGCGTTTTTAAATTTGTTAATTGACAATTTTTGTACATCACTTGGGAGTTTGTTATAAAAGCGAACACCTTGCCCTTTAAACGATTTACTAACTTTATGGAGTCTACAAGGGGCAACAGCGAGTTTATCTTTATTTCTAGTATTAAAATTATGGTTATCGCTATTTTTCTTAAACAAATTAATATTTTTGTGAACATACATCAGATTTTCATAGATGTATTGACAAGGGAATGTCATAATATTTATTTCTTTAAACTTATTACGTAATGATTCTCTGGGGCCCATATTATAAATTGCACGAACAGCCCTGTTCTGCAGCACAAAAATGGTGTTTATATCTGCAGCACTCTCCCACAGCAGTATACCGTATGACATAATGCTGTGGAAGTAGCTGAAGTAAACTAGTCTAGCTGTGTCTACGTCTGTAAAAAGACGGATCTTTTTGACTGCGTATGCCACAGAACTAAGTCTCTTCGACAACTTATCAATGTGAGGGCCCCATTGAAGCTTATTATCAGGGGTTATACCTAAGAATACGGTAGTGTCCACAAGAGCCAACTCCTCGTCTTTGATATTTATATCTGCTTTAACTTGTGTAACATTAGGTAGTATAAATCAAGTAACATTAAGTAGTATAGCACTTTGTTTTCTTTTCATTTAGAAGTAGATTATTTCAAGAGAATTGACGGCGTGTTTAATATCCATCTTTAAAACTACTTCCCCACAATTTTGGTCCAAAATGTACGTAAAGAACCTGCGGCCTAGCTGAACGGTCATAAAACATTTTACTTAACTTAATTTAGGGGAAGGCCACCAAATATAGGATGGTCGAGATTTCTCAAAAATACATCTGTTTGTTTTATAAAATACAGTTTAACCTACCTACCTACTACAAAAAAGTCACAGGCGGACTGTTCCGCCTAACTAACATTTTATTGACCACGCGAAGAAAAATTACAGTTTTGTCAAGAATTTACAAATTATTACTTCGCAGGGTATAATTTTAAAGAATGTTATTTATTTTCCTGTACAAACTCTTGTACTTTCTCCATAAATTTCCCGAGCAACGGATCTTGTGCGGCCTTTATCAGGTCGTGTTTCCATCTAGTGAAGGGCCGCCCTAAGCTGCGCTCTCCAACGCGTAGTCTCCACTTTAGAACCTTTCTGCCCCAACGGCCACTTCAGCTTTATAATCCTCTTAGCTATGTCTGTGACCTTGGTTTGTCTACGGATCTCCTTGACTGACACGGTTGTAATGCTGATTATCGTTAGAATTTACCTATAATAAGTTTAAGTAACTTAACATATTTTCAGGAAACAATGGTGGACGATTTTAGTAATGATGTCAGCGTCTGCGTATCCACGGCAGCCTTCCAACGTAGTTTTCATGATGGTCGACGACATGGTATGCATAACTTGATGTTAGTAGTACCTACAATTCTAAGAGTTAAGGTCTAAAGCTAGTTTCATACAATTTTTTTACGAGTTGGAACCTGTTGTTAAGTGGTAACCATCGGCTTTATTTTTTTATTTTATTGTGTTGACTTTTTATATAACCAGTAGCTACTAGGTACCTATCTAATTAAGGAGTAGGTAATACGCTATGGCTAGCGTAAGTTCATGGGAACTTTATGTCACGGTTAGTTTTTGAACAAAGTTAGACTTTTTTGAGAAGGTCTAGATTTTATTTTTATATTCTCTTATTTGATGCTATAAACAGTTATTACACCATGGTATGAGCAACGTTTATTCTGGGAAAACAGTGATTTAAAGGACACCGTGTATGCATTGGACGCTAACATAACTTTTTTCAATCTTTCATAGGCTAACGTGTAAATGTCACATTATTAGGTATTGCTGACTTTATGATTTTTATAAACATCCGATGCCTATGCAGCAGTATTAACTGAAAAGGACGCTCTAATCTAAAGGCTATAATTTATTCGAGTTAGGCTTTTTTACTTTTTGTATTATTATCGAGGTTAATAAGCAAAATTTACACGTAGGTATATAAAGTTTTGTGACTCGAAATTTACATAAATGATTAGTAAGATAAAAATGTTTATTGCCAAAAGAAAGATACATCATTTGCTTACAAAAATGTATAAGAGCATGACAGCGAGACCCAAACTAAGCATGAAGCTTGTATCTTGTGTTTGTAGAGTGCAGTTTACAAAAGTAGGTAAGTTTTTATGATGTATCTAATATTGCTGGTTATACATTACAATTTATCAAAAAAAAAATAGGTAACATATGATACTGAACGAGGTACGAAGGTTAGAAGGTATGAAGTGTGTGGGACACACGTTATGTACTTAAAGTACTTACAAGGAAGAAAATTACTATTTTGGGTCTAGACGAGGCTAGAACTCGGTAATGCCTTGCCGGCAAATTGGAAAGTATTACCCGTGCGCGATAAGTTGGGACCTGAGCGCGGTGACGTCATATTGGCGTGTTTGTACCGCCCGCAAAAAAGCGAACATAACAAGCAGCCGCCCGCGGCTTCGTCTTTGTTTTTTTTAACCTAATTTATTATGTTACTCAGGGAGGACGCTGCTTTTTATCTAATCTTTTTTACACTATTTGAATAAAATAAAAATACAATGTTTAAGTTTATACATTTATTTATCTATTATTTACATTATCTCATCTTTGTCACTACTTAGTGGATTTATGCCTTCTAGAGGTTGTTCTTCGTCCTCAGTCTCACTATAATCACTTGACGAAGTAAAAAGTAAAAAATAGTGATGCGAACGGTACAATATGGGCGCCATCGGGGAAGTGCAGGAGAAGCGGTCAGGGAGTCGCATTCCTAGCAGGTCCCAAGTTATCGCGCACGAGTAATACTGAAAAAAGGACGTCGAAGGTTGATTTCTATTTAGTAGTAGAATTCGACACACACACAATGTGACTTGTTGGTGTGTATGTTAATAGGATTAGGTAGGTGTATAGACAGAAACATATACCTCTAGTCTTTGATATCTGAACACTTCTACTATGATTATACCATCAAAAAATTAAAAAAAACTATGTATGTAGTTAGATTGGTAAGCAAGCACCCTGCAGTGTCAGTATAAATGAGCAAAAGTTATAATTTCGAATAAGTGGTTTCTTATCCTTTCAGTAATATAGGTGTGTAATTGTGTAAAATATGTTTCATATATTATCTACATTCGGTAGGTGACTCTAACTTTTCGTATCGGTGCGTCCATGGAATACCTATAGTATTTACATAGAGCTGGACAAAATACATGCTTTGCGTTAATTATAACACAAATTACAAAATACCATCTCACACGTATTTAAAATACGAAATACCTAGAAAATATTTTAAGTCGTCTATTTCAAATATAAAATACAGTATTTTAACAATTTTTATTTAAAATACAAATAACAAAATACATTCAGGTGTTAGGTACTTGACAATTTGACATACGGTACAGGTGCAGTGTTGCCAACTTTAAAGATTGACATATTTAGCGGTCGCCATTTTGCTTACGAAACTATCGAGCGCCATTTTCTGTAGAACGCACCACGCTAAATGTTCATGTTCAGATGTATTTTGAAGACATACGTTTTTAAAGTACTAACTACAAACCTCAGCGTCAGGTATTTGAAATACCAATTACAAATAACATTTTTACGAAGTAATTGAATTACAAATATAATATACGTATTTGTATTTCAATGCCCATCCCTGAGTATATACAAACAAAGAATATAGTACCTATATAGTAACAGAGTAATTAACAAGTGAGTAATTAGATTACACACATTAAAATCCTACACATGTTTACATAATATAAAAATAAAACTGTTTCCTGTAGGTCATATAACACACTTTTATAATGGCACGGGGCAGTCCCTTTACCCAACACGAATATGATTAACTGATATGTGACAAAAACAAATAATGAGAGGTTCTTTTTAGGCAATCTAAAAATACCTATCTTCGATCACACCCATCACTTACCATCAGGTGAGGTAAAGTAAGGCCAAGAGCTTGACTATCATCAATAAAAAAAGAGACGCAATCTTGACTTGACACCTATAAACAAAACAGGATATTTGAATTTTCCATCAGTTTTTACCTTGACTTCCGGTTTAGTTTAGTAAATTGGTTTGCCGTTGGGTCCCCATTGGCTCACGCGCTATTGTGATGGAATAGGATTTTGAAAGCGAATTTTCGATTAAAAACGTTTAATTTTGCTATAGAAGCGATAGAATACGCCTTTATTTCCTATGTCTGTTTTGGCCACTGAACGTAAAAAAAATATTATTTAGATTTTAGTCAAGTCTGTCACATTTATTACTGAATCTTTAGGTACCTATACCACAACATATCTGTGGGTATACCTATTTATATAACAAAAGGGAACGCTAATTGGAAACATATCGCTTGGAATTTTTAGGTATCCGAATTTTTAGGTATCCACCTATAAAGTAACGTGCTCTAAGGTGACCCACGTTTTTGTATTTTGCTATAAACTGGTGAAAATAGTTTATTAGCAAATATGTAGGAAGTAGTTTATTTATAGTTCAAACCAATATTCTGGATATTCGTTGTTTTTTCTGCATTTTAAATGCCTTTTTTGCAAAGTTTTAAAAATGGCCCGAAGTCATGTTTTAAAAGACCAAAACATGACTTCGTGCCATTTTTAAAACCTCCACTAGGTTGGCCACTAAGATGGCGCAACATTAGCGTCAATTTGAGGTTTTTTTTTGTTTTTCATTAAACAATCGAACTTTACGTAACATAGTAATTATTTTGTTAAAAAATGTCATGCGCATCTATCAATATTAAAAGTAGCAATAAAACAAAATATTTAAATTTGAATATAAAATAATACGTTTTCACTTAGTCATGGTGGCCAAGTTAGGAATATAAAAAAGTCATTTGTACACTATTATGTAAAAAAAACGCAAGACTATTGGCGGGTTCCTATATCCGTCGGTAACCAGCTACGACTTGTTTCTCCTTGAAAACCTGTCAAAAGTTTGAGACTAGTTTGACACTTTTTCAAGGAGATATGAGGCGTAGTCCGTTACCGACGGTTATAGGAACCCTCCTTTAATGTAGGTATATACAGGTACAAAAAATACAGTTAAACGGCTCTTTTGTTTTTGAATGAGATCAAAATGGCCCGGGCTATCTTACGTTCACATAGAATAAATAGGTCATCATCAATCATCATAGTGACATTTTCATAAAAAAATAAAGGAAATTTCTCGGGGAGGGTTAAGGCAACTACAAAAACACCATAAATATATGTTAACTATAATAATAAGTCTAATAACTATAAGTAAAGTAAGGTTGAATTTAATGCACAAAAGTTTATTTAGCAAGGTCCAGTAATAAAAACAAAAGAATCCGTCTTTCAAACGCCCAAATCGGAATGTCACCATTCTGGATTCGTTTGGAGTTGCGATTTTGTTTATGGAAGCGTTCACACATTTCCGGGAATTTTAAAAACAGCTTTGAATCAATGGAAACATTGTTTTTTAAAGTGGGCTATCATAAATACATTGACCTCCTCCGTGGTGCAGTGGACGAAGGAGGTAGCGGGTTCGATTCCCGCCACGGAATAATTGTTTGCATGATCTACATATATCTGTTCAGGGTCTAGCTGTTTTTTTATTTATTATAAGTATGTATTAACAAAAAAAAAATGTATTTCAGTATTCCATCAGTTATCTGGTTCCCATAGTCTTGTACTATCTCTGCTTAGTTTGGCGCTAGATAGCGCTGTGTGAAATATCCAGCAATATTTATTTACAGGGCCATCTTAAGACAAAGTACCTTACATGTTAGTGAGTATATCTATTTATATAACAAAAGGGAAGAAATAAATGCTACTTTAGAGATATCACGCGAGAGAATAAGCTGTGGTACCAAGTTACACGTACTCGTAACTAATTGTGCAAAAGATAACTGTCCAGTTATATTTTAAGAAACCTTGACCGAGAGCTCTTGTGCTGATAGAGAGTTGATAATAATAAGTGGGTGAACGTGCACCGAGTTTAAATTGATGAACTTTGTTCAATGTGAAGGTTAACTCGTTACATCATGTAAGGCAGAGCATGTTGATACCACCTAACAACTTAAAGAGCATTATTGGAAGGATAAATCACATGTGTTCATGCGAATAAATGATTTCATTCTTTTTCTTTTTTTTATACTACTTATATGGCAAACGAGCATGCAGTCCACCAGATGTTAAGTAAGTGGCTACTGCAGTCCATGGATATCCACATAGAATTCAAAACAAGCTATTATGTTGTCTTGATCTCTATGTGGATACGTTGCCATACTATAGGACTAAGCTGGTATGCCTATGTGCCAGTAATTACAGGAACATACCATTAAATCTAACCGGAACACAGCAGCACAAGTACTGCTATTTGGCGGCAGATAATGGTAAGGCGGTGGTGCCCACTTCCTCGAGCCCTTTCACGAAAGCTCTACCACCAGTTCTTCTTTTTTAGTGTCAATGACTATTTGATTAGCCCAATAGAGAGCAACTTCCACACCCCTCTCTGTTGCCTGGTACAAGTCATTCCGTGTGCAGGTGGTTGGGCATAGAGGACATGAGAGCAGGTGGGCCATTGTTTGTGTGGTGGCCCCGCAGTGGCACTGGCTCCGGAATGGGTCGATGTATCCCCACTTGCCTAAATTGTCTCGGCAGCGGCCAACTTGAGTGCGCAACCGGTTCAGGGACTTCCAAATTGGCCACTGCAGCTTGTAGCCGGAAGGAAGATGCTCCGCTGGTGGAATGTAATCAGGGGGGGCAATGTGATGGGAGGACCATAATTTAAGTCTCGCTACTACCGGGCTTTTGTCCGTGGGATTGGTGGATCAGAGGAAGCTCTTACGGCTTTTCAGTTGGGCCGATGGCGTTGATTTCATTCATTTATCTCAATTTAGCTACACAGATAAATTTAAATTAAGTATAGTATTGTTAAGTCCAAGCGTGTCACATAATAAGCAATAGTAGTTCTAGGGTATACCTTATGTCACAGTGTAGGTAATAGTAGGTCCACACATCTAGAATGTTCTAGAATTATGTAGATATAAACATGGCCGGATGCCGGATGGGCATCAGGATGACCGAGCAGGCAGTCTTCACTCAGCTATTATATGAGTGGTGAGTCCTTACTCAGCTATGAGTTATGGGCTACCAAAGGCGATGGTACATAATACGGACAAGATCCAAAAAATAGTTTTTGCCCAGCAGTATGTTCATAGGTTTACAGGCTGTGATTTTTGTAATTAAACATTGTATGTCATTGCTGCGCACATGCATCTTACACTAAAAGCAAATACCGTAAAGGTACTATTCTGGGCGACAACGCTGCCGATTGCAACTGCCGTGCAGCTGCCGCAGCGCTCGGAATGTCTGTCATAGACATACAAGCTAGTAGTGCCACTGCACTTGCAGTTAGCAGCGTCGCTCGGAATAGTACCTCAGTTCATCTTGCTAGGTCATTCTCCACTCATCATCTAAGTATATTTTACAGGGCTGGAACGACGTATCGTTTCATGGCTCAAACCAGATCTTGACACCCAATATCGACGCGCTGGCCTACCAGGGAGTGATTCTACAGCAGTACTATAGTGAAGCGATATGCACTCCAGCACGGACTGCATTACTAACGGGAAAATATCCTATGAGATTGGGTGAGTATTGGTCTATCTTTTCAACAATAGTGTAAATTATGAATGAAGGCTCGATTCCCAAATCCACAAACCGATGCGGGTGACTCGAGTGGCTTTACAAAGGAAGAGTTTTGGGCGAAAAGGGTGTTGTTTGTTTCGCCGTTTTCGCGTGCGTCTACACGAGACAGCACAAGTGCGTCACACCTACTTTACGTCTCAGCAAATAGCAAGTATATTATATGTATGTTAGGTACTAAGGTATATATCTATATGGGCTATAGAATAAGTCGGGTGTAATAATAATGCGGGTGCTTCCAGCATTAACCGAGGGAACAGTGTTAGGAGTGAGCTAGTGCAGTGTCTTCATTGTTCCCAGGCACGTTATTTCAAGGGCTAGCGTGGCTTGAATGTTCACATTGGCAAGACGCACAAGTCTCTCTCCCAGTGTGACCATTTGGGTAATCTTGGCCCACCTTTGACTCTTCTAAACTCGACTCAACCCTCTGGAACCAAACCTTTCTGGCAAACTATTTCCAATCTAAAAAACACAACCACTATAATGAAAAGCATACCTCACGGTGCGCGCATCACTGTAGCTCAAAACTTATCACTTAAAATTCAAAAAGTAATGAATGAAAACTCTGAGCGCTCCTGGGAACAATTACTTTTATTCCCCTATCAGGTCCTTCACGCTCAAAATTCAGAAACATCACTCACCACCTCAATTAAAAAAATTGTTTTATTCCATTCAATTCGCAAACAAGCCCTATCCAACAACCCCGTCCTAGCCATCCTACCCACAACTTTCCTCAAAACCAACATTATATTTTCGATAAAGTTGAATCAAAAGTGAGTGATGGAGACTTAAAGGGTGCTGCACAGCTTCTTTTTTCAAATGATGTTATCGCTACTGACACGCCAGAAACTTTATCTGCCAATGTCAGGGCCCCATTGAAGCTTATTATCTAGGGTTATACCTAAGAATACGGTAGTGTCCACAAGAGCCAACTCCTCGTCTTTGACGAGTAAGAGAGCCTGTTAAAATTTTATAAAATTCTCTGTTTAGAATATTGCAAGATGGAAGTGAGACAGATGGTATCTCTATTGTTAAAATGGTTTAAAATCCGGGCTATTGAAATGGTAATGCATATGGTATGGATGATAAGTAATGTATATTTCCGAGCGCACTATTATCCAAAAATTAAAATTTTATCCATTATTATGAAACAACGATAAAATTTGATCTGCAAGAATTTTTAGTTCAAGATCCGACTGCGTGAAATCTACGTTCATCTTGTATTTAATACAATAAAATACTTGCGGTCATATTTTGATAGAAGAAAAAACACATTCCTCTATTCTCTCTCTCTTCCCAGCTATGTATCCGACATGGTGGTGAGGTCAGCTTTCCTGGTCATTCTTCTCCACTTCGCTCTATCCTCGACGTCGTCATCAGAAACTTGGCACTCTCTCATGTCTTTTGATCTCTCCACCTTGTCTTCTTGGTCCACCTTGGTCTAGCTCTAGATCTTCGACCGGGGATGGAAAGTTGTAGTGCCAAATTCCCTACGTAGTCAGGTGGCCTCCTCTTCACGTGACCGTACCATCGCAGTCGACTCTCCTGCATCTTGTCAGCGATGTCGCGCACCCCCAGGCCTCCTCGCACGTACTCGTTACGGATTTTATCGAGCCTGGTGACGCCACACATCCACCTCAGCATCTTCATGTCGGCAACTTGGATGGTATGTATGTTCTTCTGCGTTACTGCCCAAGTTTCGCTTCCATACGTTTGGACTGGTCTTATGATAGTCTTATAAATAATACCTTTAACTTTTACTGGCATTCTTTTGTCGCAGGTGACACCGGTTACTTCTCGCCATTTTAGCCATGCTGCGGCTATTCGGTGCTGAATATTACATTCCACGTTCCCAGAGTTATGCATCATACTACCCAGATACTTATATTGATCACACAAGGCTATGTTGCTATCGGGCTATTGTTGTTTGGGTCTGATTCATTGAACGACATGAGCTGTGTTTTTGATATACTTAGCATTAGGCCACCGGTCTGTAACTGATGCTTCCACAACAAAAGCGCCTAATTCCTCTATTCATAATTATCATATATATAAATGTTTTGATTAAATACCTTCAAGATAAACGTAGATTTCACGCAGTCGGACCTGGGGCTATTTCGTACGACAGTTTCCGAACCGATAAGTAGAGTCGATATTTACTGCATTTATGTATTCAATTTTACTCAGATTGTGTTATATTAAGATAACTACGAGCGTGATGTAATATTAAGTTTGACCTTGTCATGACTCGAAAAAATATTATTTGGAAAACTGACAATAGTAGTTAGGTATATTGAAATGCTATACATGCTTATGTAATAGCCAATCTTGAAAGATTTTGGAGGTTCTCTCTTCATTTTTCTTATTTTTTAGGGTTCGGTATCTAAAAAGGAAAATGAAACATTTATTTACAGGATCACTTTATTTTCCGTATGTCTATCTGTCCATCTGTCAAGACCCTTTTTCTCAGGAACGCGTGGAGATATCAAGTTGATATTAATATCAAATACGTAGGTCTACGGTTCCTTGAAGCTGTATAAAAAATCAAGCTTTTATTATTTATTTATTAGGAAAGGCCAACAACATAAAAAAAAAGGTTGCCTGGAAGAGATCGCTTTTAGCGATAAGGCCGCCCATTGTATTGCCTTATTTATTTTAACCCAGTACTTATTTTTTTTTATTATTTCTGTTTGTGTGGTAATTCAATAAAGAGTTATCTACTCGTATCTATCTAAATACAACATTACAAAGCTTTTTAAAATTATTTTATAAAATGTGTGTCAATAACAGGCATGAACAGGATTTACAATAAAATTAGAAACAGACATCAGTTAAGTAAATAATAAAACACAGATAAGAAAATAATAGGTCCTTCAGTATAAAAAATCATTATAAAATCAGTATAAAAAGTAATAAAAAATACGGCCATTTATGCCGCATATTTTGCTTGCAAATAAATCAAAGCCTAGGGTAAGCTAGACCTAGAATCATGAAATTTGGTAAGAAACAAGGTCTCATATCGTAAAAAACCGGCCAACTGCGAGTTGGACTCGCGCACGAAGGGTTCCGTACATCTATAAAAAGGCAAAAAAAATACGTTTGTTGTATGAGAGCCCCCCTTTAATATTAATTTTATTTTAATTTAATTATTTATTTTTAAAGTGAATAATATAACTCAATATTCTGTGAATATTTCAAGCGTCTACTTGTTGCCGTTATCAATATCGAGCAAAAACGAACAAAAATCACGTTTGTTGTATGGGAGCCCCCTTAAATATTTATTTTATTCTGTTTTTAGTATTTGTTGCTATAGCGGCAACAAAAATACATCATCTGTGAAAATTTCAACTGTCTCACTATCACGGTTCATGAGATACAGCCTGGTGATAGACGGACAGACAGACAGACTGACAGACAGACAGCGGAGTCTTAGTAATATGGTCCCGTTTTACCCTTCGGGTACGGAACCCTAAAAATCCTCCAATATAGGGAAGTTCAAGCATCCCCTCTTTTGGGGTATTATTTAATAGGTCTTATAAAATATTATAACATTTCCTCAACACTTTTTTGATACAAGGCCCCGTTTACGAAATATAGAGCCTCATAATTGGCATTTTCGTAATAGTCGTGTGATCTTATTATCCTTAATAGTAGTAGAGATAATCAGTGTTGCCAATTTGCGGGTTTTCCCCCTAATTTGGGGGATAAGTTAGATGAAAAGGGGTATTTTTACGGACTAAATTTTTAGGGGCATACACTAGTGTTACAATTTTTTGAAGCAGTTTTCGGAGTTACTTTTTCTTTAAGAGAATTTCGACGGACGCTATGGACGCTTACTCGAGGTTGGCAACACTGCAGATAATGTATGTAGTTGTAAGAAGAATTGTCAAAGCTGAGTAAACTTCACTAGTTTACAAGCTATTCGACTTATGTCTTATGTCTGTGGTTGGGTTTGTAAATATGAATGAATGAAAATTCTTTATTATACCTTACAAGCTAGACACAACAGATTTATAGAAAAAAAAACAAACAAAAGTAAGCATAATGGGCGGTCTTATCGCTTAACAAAGCGATCTCTTCCAGACAACCTTTGGATGGAGAGGATCATTGCTTAATGGAAGATTGGCCGAGGTGTAAAAAGAATAAACTTAATAATAGAAAAAGAAATTAGTTATATACATACATATTAGGTACATAAATAACTTTAAATAAATAAATAAATATCATATATAAAATAAATAAATATGTACTTACATACTTATACTTACAATAATAATATTAGAGATCAGATGAATCATGACTCTTCATGGAGATAAAAGTTTTTGAGTCTAGCTTTAAATACGGAAGGTGAGGGGGATTTCTTAATGGAGACCGGCAAGGCGTAAATATGTATGTAGTTCATATAATGTTCATACAAAATGACCAAAATCAACTGCAAAATTAAATTTGTATTTTAATATGACTAAGGCCCGTTAGATCAATAGCAGTTTAAACTAAAATTCTAAGCTTAAACTATCACTGCCAAAGAATTTTTTTAGTTTAAACTTAGAATTTTAGTTTAAACAGCTATTGATCTTACGGGCCTAATATATCTATACCCGTACTGACTATGGAATTCACTGTACGTGGTTCGACACGCGCTTGACCAATTTATTTCTTTACATTCGAGCCAATACAATTTAATAAGATCTTTTTAAATCATTCCAAAAATTACAAAGAAGACGAGATTTGAACGCAAGATGTTGGATATGATGGTCGTGTTCCAATTTGGGAACATATAATGACTTTTAATTATTCAACTGTTTTTTAGAATTGTATGCATTAGGTATCATTTATCATGTAAAAACGCATAATGTAAGGTACTCGAAGTACCTAAGTACGGTCATGATTTAAAAAAAAGGTTAAACATTTGCATACTCGTTATTATATCTTCTTTTGAAAAAGCAAGCAGTTGGTTTCCAAAAATTATTTATAAAAATAAAAAACCTGACTGCAAAACAAACTAATTAAGGGGTAAACAAGCTTGCACATTTTGATAAACTCAGGGGGGCTGTTATCGACGACCTCCGTGCCGCAGTGGGCGCATAGCCAGCTGAGACGCAGGAGGTAGCGGGTTCGATTCCCGCTGCGGAACAAATGTTTGCATGATCTACAGATATTGGTTCCGGGTCTGGTTGTTTCTCTATGTATTATAAGTATGTATTTACAAAAAAAAAGTATATAAGTATTCTATCAGTTATCTGGTTCCCATAGTACAAGCTATGCTTTGTTTGGGGCTAGATAGCGCTGTGTGAAATGTCCAGCAATATTTATTTATTTTATTTATTTATTTATCATTAATAATACCGCAACTTTAATGTCATAACATCACAAAGATGTTTTATTAATCTTAATTTATTTATTAAGCGCTCCCTGTGCTCACACTCTGTGAAGGCAACCACACCTAACGCAGCTAAACATAAGTAATTACATAATTTCATTAAAATAGTGTAAAAAATGAGAATAATAATAGACATTTATAAGTTCAAGACAGTCACAGAAATTACTAAGAGATAGAACATAATTTTAAAACTTTTTTAAATAATAATATCAACAGCATATGTACATAATTTTGTAATATAACAGCACTTACTATATTTTAAACAGTTGTTAAAGAAAATGACCAAATCTTAGAATTATCACGTAAATTGTCTCGCATTTAAATAAATAAAAATAGCAATACTATTTTCTTTACAGATAGAATACAGCCAAAATGTTTTAGACGATAATAATTAATGTACCAGAAAAATAATGTACAAAGAGTAGAATTAATGCGAAACCGTATTTTCTACCAGTACAAAGCCAAACGCCAAACAACATAAGGCTAACGTTTGTTAAAAATACATTTTAGGAAAATCATGCACCGTCAGGTAAAGGTAAAAAACGAAACAAAAGACTACTACTACCTACTCGTATTTACTTACTTAACTATTCGTGGACCCGCATTTAACCTTGGTTTTTAGGGTTCCGTACCCAAAGGGTAAAATGGGACTCTATTACTAAGACTCCGCTGTCTGTCTGTCCGTCTGTCACCAGGCTGTATCTCAATAACCGTAATAATTAGATAGTTGAAATTTTCACAGATGATGTATTTCTGTTGCCGCTATAACATCAAATACTAAAAACAGAATAAAAAAAATATTTAAGGGGGCACCCATACAACATACGTGATTTTTTTGCTCGTTTTTGCTCGAAATTGATAGCAGCAATAGGTCGACGCTTGAAATATTCACAGAATATTAGATAAATATTCACTTTTAAATTAAAATAAAACAAATATTTAAGGGGGGCTCCCATACAACAAACATGATTTTTTTGCCGTTTTTATAGATAATGGTACGGAACCCTTCGTGTGCAAGTCCGACTCGCACTTGGCCGGTTTTTATCTAATTTTAACTAAAACTCACAAAAAGTTCTGTATTGTTAGGTTTTTTGCAAGTGGATAAACACATGCCATGAAGTAGGTAGTTAGCTAGTTATCAACTGATAACGGACCCTGCAATGTTTCTCGTTATTGCTCAAAGTTTTGCAATCACTGTAAGTACTTAATTAAATAGATATTTAAACAGATATTATCGCGAATTTTTATCTTTTTATTTATAAAACCGACGTCGAAACGATGTTTCTTGTGTTTCGGAGGAAAGGAATTTGTAAATCGGCACATTTATTACTACATAGGCATTCATTTCAACAAGTATCAATTTATATGTGCTTCATATTATGACTGGGTATTTATGTACGCAACGCTGAGATGCGACGTCGGACCAGTCTTTTTTTTTTCGAATGGAATAATCTCGCTGTTTGCCTCTGATTCCGTTGCAGCTTAACCGAGCTTTAGGCGAGCGCAGAAGGCGCTCAGCCCTGTAATTTTTTTGATGAGGCAACTAGCGCAAGGGCACCACTTAGGTACGAACCTCGGCTTGGGCTGTTGCCAGGACGGGGATAGGAGAGAAACGCCCGGGTACGTGCTTGTACCTGGTATAGGCGGCGACTGAAGGGACTCGTCGACCTCGCCGGCGAGGTCGGTGTATTTGTGAAGTGTTTGCTCTGTCTAATGTGGATGACTCTTCCGCATTACCGGAAGTGATTTCGTCATCCGGGTCTCCGAGAACGTGTTTCGGACGACGGAGGGTTAGGACCAAAGTCTTTGACGTCGGGGTCGGGTCTTTGAGTTGGGCATGGACACTAGGCCCGGGGCGGCGTGGGGAAGGCCGGTAAAGCAGGCCTTGCCCGAGTGGTGGCCGAATTCAGGCCAGAGAAGTCCAGGTCGACTGAAGGCGAGATGAGTAGATTACGTAAAGGTCACGGCGAAAACCTGGATGAAGGAAGATAGGACGATACCCCGCAGTGGGTGATACCGGCCTGACATTATGATGATTTATATGATAAAATACTAAAGAAACAGTTGAACAATCTATAGACTGTTGTAAACGATTTCCCCTGGGGGCAGGGGCAAAGACACTGGCTACATTACCCCGTCATGTAAGCAATATCGGAACATTATTGATTGTATATTTGTCACAATTCTTGAGACCACGTACTCTGGTCCATGCCACTGATCTTAGTTTTTTTTTTAAATATATTACTAGTGGTCCCGCCGAACATGCATAGGTATAACGCGGGCTGTCAATATGTCCCCGGCCATCATTATGTATGAGAAAATGAATGGCTTCCACAAATAAAAATTAGTCAAATCGCTCCACCCGTTCTCGAGTTTTAGCGAGACTAACGAACAGCAATTAATTTTTATATATATAGACAATATATCTCGGGATAACTCCTACTGAAGCATCTGTTTCAAACGATATTCATTTTTTACATCCTCTGACGATATTTGCAGCACGCATTCTGTCAATTCTATGTCAAACGTCATAAGGTTACAGTATAAAAGCGCTAAGATTAGATTATAAATAATTTTATATGGTGGTTAAGTATTCTTAAATTTTATAATTTTGCGCGCAATTTTCTTAATTTTTTCTTTCATAAGAACCTTCTCCTGACAATAAGAAATACAACAAAAAAAGAATTGTCCAAATTGGTCAAGGCGTTGTTGAGTTATGCGCTTACCAACACATTTTGCGATTCATTTTTATATTATAGATAGGCTTGCGTTTGACCACGATCTCGCCTGATGGTAAGCGATGATGCAGTCTACGATGGTACACGCTTGCCTAGAAGAAACCTATTCACTAGTTTTATCCATTTTAATTTAATGATCTAGCAGTTGAGTCATACAGATACTTTATTACCTTAAACTATTTGTGCAGTAGGTCTAGGTGTCCTATTGTTGAGACGATTAGCGAAAAGATCGCGTGATTACTCCGTAATTACTTATATTGCATTGTATTAACAGTTGAATAAGGCCAGGATTGCTATTAACATCTTTATATAAGACAAGCAAGACAACCACTTAACCTAGTATGTACCAAATCAATAAAATAAATGCCTTGTATAATCTACATAGTACCTAATTATTGTTCACTGTACAAAATATTATATTATCTATACTTCTATACTAATACTAGTGGACCCGCCGAACTTCGTATCGGCTTGACATGCATAGGTATAACGCGGGCTGTCAATATAAGTCACCCTTTTAGTAGAATTGTCAATTATTGTCCCCAGCCATCATTATGTATGAGAAAATGAATGACTTCCACAAATAATTCAATACCAAAGTTAGCCAAATCGCTCCACCCGTTCTCGAGTTTTAGCGAGAGTAACGAACAGCAATTAATTTTTATATATATAGACAATATATCTCGGGATAACTCCGACCGAAGCATCTGTTTCAAACGATATTCATTTTTTTACATCCTCTTTGACGATATTTGCAGCACGCATTCTGTCAATTCTATGTCAAACGTCATAAGGTTACATTATAAAAGCGCTAAGGTTAGATTATAAAAAAAATTATATGGTGGTTAAGTATTCTTAAATTTTCTAAATTTGCGCGCCATTTTCTTAATTTTTTCTTTGATAAGAACCTTCTCCTGACAATAAGAAATACAACAAAAAAAAATTGCCCAAATTGGTCCAGGCATTGTTGAGTTATGCGCTTACGAACACATTTTGCGATTCATTTTTATATTATAAAGATTATAAAGAGGAAAGATTTGTATTTTGTGTATATTTGTAATATAAACTCAAAAACTACTGTGGCGATTTCAAAAATTCTTTCTGGAATTCTGGAACATTCACCCTGAGTGACATAGGCTATATTTATTGCTAGAAACGATTTGGGATCCTTACTATAACTTCAGTAACGTAACCCAAGGTGTAAAAAAACTGCCCTAAAACGTCTTTAGTCGCATGCGCTGCGGAAACTATTGATGATAGAACAATAGTATGTTCTACAATATTAAAGAACATATCAATATCTACAAAAAATTTCGTAATATTATAAAGAGGAAAGATTTGTTTGTTTGTATTGAATAGGCTTTGAAACTACTGGACCGATTTAAAAAATTCTTTCACTGTTGGGAAGCTACATTATCACCGGGTGACACAGGTTTTTTTTACCCAACTGCGGAGAAGGAGGGTAATGTTTTTGTTAAAAAACTATGCGTGAAAAGCTGCGGATTGGTCAGCTAGTCTCTTTATAAAATGGTTTTACTCTTATAACAATTACATATTATATAGTTCTTACCACTTCATTATCATTAATGATTCGTTTATTGGGATTAAATACCTTTTATTATGATTAGTTACCCTATATTAATTTAGTTTACAATTCAAACACATTTTCCCCTTTTTAACTTTGATAAATCTGATCTATGCTCCATGCATAGCTTCCTTACTAAAACCAAATCTCTACTTATTAATAAAAGGCTTTGACGCTAATTTATTCCCATTGTCCGTTCATTTTCCTTTGAGGTAGCACTAACGTGAATATAATAATCGAAGGAGTATTATTCCTTAAACCATATTGAGGTGTACAGTCAAACTTCACGTTTGATTCTTTGAAAAGCATGCCTTTTTGCCGCAATAAATACAAAGCCGGATATCCCAAGGGAAAAAATCGGTTGTCTGTTTAGAAAATAGATTTTCTTTTCTCGGTTTCCGGCGGTGACCTTTTTAATCGAAATTACTGTGTTGCAAACTGAGAACAAAGGCAAAATGAACTAGGTAATTAAAAGGTGTTAAGCAAAATGTTTTGTGATTAAGTTCGTAATGTTACGTTGAGTGTAAAATTTTCTTTTTACGTTTATCATAGTTTGAATTCTATGTTATTCTAGGTGAAAGTAGAAGGCTTGCAATGTTTTTAGTACTAGACTTAAAGATTGGGCCACTATAAGTTATTATGCCATACACATACTAAATAAGCTGCATAATGGGATATAGTAGCCAACCTCAAATTTTTAAGCAGCTCAAAACCACATTGCTGTCGATTTATAGCCATATTTTTATGCGTAACGTGGCAAAATCTTTTCGACTTGTTAATTCGTACACAACAGAGATCTCTTTATGTGTACCTGTGTTAAGATGCGCACCGTAATTTAGACAAATTTGGACACTGCTCCGCGAGTATTAGATAGATAGATAGATAGATAACTCTTTATTGAATTACCACACAAACAGAAATAATAAAAAAAATAAGTACTGGGTTAAAATAAATAAGGCAATACAATGGGCGGCCTTATCGCTAAAAGCGATCTCTTCCAGGCAACCTTTGGATGGAGCGAAATTTTAACGTTTGAATTTTAGTATTATAACGTACTTTTTGGACGAGATACCAAGATAAACGTAGAGTGATGTTTTATGACCACAAAAAGAATTGTGACGAATGACAACAGACATTTCATTCGAGTCGACATAGTCAAAATGTTTGGTGTCATGCGTGCCCTAAGTGTCAGATGATAAACCTTAAGGGGTGGGGGGAGGAACAATCGCCCATACAACACGTACTACCAAGATCATTTCTAATTGGAGCAGAAATATGCTCCAATATGCTACCTTAATAAGGTATTATTTTAATTTTAATAGTATTTATCTAGGTTCCCAACCATATATTAGATCAAAATACCTACCTAAAATGAAATAGAAGCGTATCGCATCCTGCATGTTTTTACGTCATAAAAGACCTGTTTTCAACCTAATTGTTTCGTATTAAAAACAACAACATCTTACGTATCCTAGTCATGGGAACGTAGATTATATCGTCTAGTTACAGAATAACAACAAAATGAGAAAAATACAACAAGTTTTCAGTCATCATTTTTGGTATTACGGAACACGGTCAAAATCTAATAAAATTTAGAATCGTTCTATTGCTATCACTGTCGCTCTGCGTGGCTAAACTTCGTCACTAAACAGGGATAGCAATATTCAGGCCGAAGTTTTTGACGTGGCCGAATTGAAGTTGCGCTCAGTGTTCGCCGGCGCGTTAACCTAAAACATTTATATTTCAGGAATGCACGGCTTGCCCTTATTCAACTCTGAAGATCGGGGAATTCCGCTCACGGAACGTTTGCTGCCTTCATATTTGAAGGAGTTAGGATACTCGACTCACCTAGTGGGAAAGTGGCATGTCGGTATGTCTCGCCGGGAGTACTTGCCGACATCGCGCGGATACGACACGCATTATGGAATGAGAGGCGGCTATATAGACTATTATACGTATAACAAAGTTGAAACTGTAAGTATTAACGAATACCAGTAGTTTTTATTATTATGTAATAAAACATTCCATAAACCTTAGGTACCCAACCCCCCACTTTTATTTTAAATGTATTAGCTATGTATACCAACATCATAAGTGTAACTACGATACGAAAAGTTTTTGTAAACTAAATTTATGGTATGTTCTAAAGTATCTTTCGGTTTTTCAGTGGCCAAATGGAAGATTGTTGCACGGACTGGATCTCTTCGATGGCGATATTCCGCAGAATGAGGAACAGCGATACATCGTCGATGCAATCACAGATCGATCTGTAAAGAGTAAGATTATGAAAATAACTAACAAAATATGTAATGCGACCTCCGTGGCGCAGTGGGCGAATAGTCGGCTGAGACGCAGGAGGTAGCGGGTTCGATTCCCGCCGCGGAACAAATGTTTGCATAATCTACAGATATTTGTTCCGGGTCTGGTTGTTTTTCTATATATTATAAGTATGTATTTACAAAAAAAAGTATATAAGTATTTTCTATCAGTTATCTGGTTCGCATAATACAAGCTCTGCTTAGTTTGGGGCTAGATAGCGTTGTGTGAATTGTCCAGCAATATTTATTTATTTATTTATAATGGTGCCGAATTTGTTATCTATTGACTTAGAAAACTTTCGTATTTGATTTCAGTCATTATTATAAATACAGGATTTATCACGTACCGTCTTATCGGTGTTTCGACCGACAATGTTTCGATTCAATTCGTGAACCTTCATCAGGGTGAGTGCGATCCGCTTAGACCGATAAGACGGTACGTGATAAATCCCGTATTCATAATAATAATACTAAAATTATTAAAATAACAAAATTTTGTAAATTACACTTAGAATGTCATGCTAATTTGGTCGTGGTAGTGTGAACGATATAAGAACGTTCGTAATTTTATGAAATTTGAGTTAATCAGTAGGTAAACAATAGAATCGCAACCATTGAAAGGTTAGATGCCCATTTTGTGCATAAAAAATTCAACATGAAACTCATTCCTTATTGTGTTATATCTCTTAAGAGGCTAAATAGGTATACGAAAAAAATATTTAGGTAATTAAGACATTGTAACCTCTATTTAAGTGAACAAATATATTGATAATTTATAATAATTTATCTTCTCTTTCAGTAATCCAACGCCACAACACATCTCAACCCCTCTTCCTTCACGTGACCCACAACGCTCCCCATGCGGGCAACGGAGGCGCAGCCCTTCAACCACCACTCTACTCTAGCGTTAAACATCGACACATTGCTAACTCTGATCGTCGTCTCTATGCAGGTAAACTAGCAAGAACTCATCCGTCGTACCAATTTATATAGAAAATCAACCTGCAAACAGAACAGCCGAGAAACCATCCAAATGAGAAATACATATATCTATTAGAATGAAATTTCATTCTCAAATTAAATTAATTTCAGTGAATCTGCGCAGGCAAATGAAAACAAATTTCTAAAATGTGCGTTAATACGCGTAAATTAGGATGTATTATCACTTGAAATTGGTTTCATATGTATTTAGATAGATTATGCTTATTTAAGATTTGAAAAAATCATAGTGGATCATAGTCAACAATATTTTTTAACAATACTAAAACAGAAACCAATCTTCCACTTTGATAATAGTCATCCAAAATAAACAAATAAAATGTAGCCCTACCGGGACAATGCGTCTATTTGATTACATTGTTAGTTATTTTAAGGTCCAACCAGCTGTCTCAATAATAGTTTAAGTCGGTATTGTGGGCGCATTGTATAATTGAGATTTTTACCTAATGTTACCTACATTACGTAATTATGTACTCCTACCTCCGTGGTGCAGTGGGCGAATAGCCGGCTGAGATGCAGGAGGTAGCGGGTTCGATTCCTGCCGCGGAACAAATGTTTGCATGATCTACAAATATTTGTTCGGGTCTGGTTGTTTCCCTATATATTATAAGTATGTATTTACAAAAAAAATGTATATAAGTATTCTATCAGTTATCTGGTTCCCATAATACAAGCTCTGCTTAGTTTGGGGCTAGATAGCGCTGTGTGAAATGTCCAGCAATATTTATTTATTTTATTTATCTATGTAGGTAGGTACCTACTTATAATACTCTCTACTTAACTCAAAGCAACAATCCGAGTAGGTGACCTACATAAGCCCAAACTTAACAAAGTGAAAGGACATTAAAATTGGGTATACTGATTGTAAAATAATCCATTGTAGATTATATTAACTCTTTCCTAACCAGTTTTGCGAAGGCTGAGAGAAAGGACAAATTAGGGCTATTACTTTAAAACTTGCCAGGAATGAGTAATATGCTCGGTCGCACAATGACGAAATCTCTCCGTAGTCCCAAAAGTGGGGACTTTGTAAGTATTCCTGATTGAAAAATTTATTGTCAAACTTTTTCAGAGGTCGTGACCCAGATAGACCGCAGTTTAGGAAGGATTGTCAGAGCGCTCGCAGATAAAAATCTTTTGGACGATACTATTATAATATTCGTATCGGACAATGGAGCTCCAACTGTCGGTGATCTTAGAAACTGGGGGGTAAATCTGCCTCTGAGAGGAAAGAAAAACACGCCTTGGGAAGGTGCGGTCAGAGTACCTGCATTCATTTGGCATTCGTCATTCAGGCCAAGAGTTTGGAATGGTCTTATGCACATCACAGATTGGCTGCCGACATTGCTAGCCGCCGCTGACGGACGCATTGATAAACCTATTGACGGAATTAATCAATGGGACTCGATCGTACAAGACGGCGAATCGAGTCGCAGAGAAGTATTGCTGACTGTAGAAGATAGTGATAGGAATATGTATGCATCATATAGAGCTGGTGATTTTAAGATTGTTGTAGGAAATGTGACTGGTTTGAGTAATGGATACTACGGAGCAGAGTTTATGACGAATAAAGGGCCTACACAAGAATACTATCCTACATTACGCACGTGTGAAGTGGCCAGAACGTTTGAGGAGATGGGAATGTATTTAGGCGCTGAAGGTGTTGAATCTATGAGAGCTGCGGCTACGATCAGACAAGAGGATACCGAAAGGGATGCTACTCCATGTATTCCAACGCTAAGTAAGTAGAACTAGTAAAGCTTTTAATTATGCCAGTTTCATTATGGCTAATATAATAACTCAAAAACTGTACTTTTCTAAAAATAAAAATGGAATCTAAATGTACTAATGAATAATACCTTAATAATACCTTTAATTTGACACCCCACTTGATCTAATAGTCTCATTTTCATATTTTTTACCCCTCTTAAACCCCGATATCTCAATAATCCCCCAATATTTTTAGCTCATTTTGTCACACCAAAATTGTGCCATCACTATGCATCAAAATCCACGATGATCGGATCAACGCTACGAAAGTTATCCTCGGACAAACAAACATACATACAGACTGTAACGCCAATTTGCCCAAGTTGATTTATGGCGGGTTCCTATATCCATCGGTAACCGACTACGCCTCGTATCTCCTCGAAAAAGTGTCAAACTAGTGTCAAACTTTTGACAGGTTTTCAAGGAGAAACGAGTTGGAGCTGGTTACCGACGGATATAGGAACCGGCAATTAGAGATCTCGCTTCGCTCGATCAATGAGTATTTTTGTACACATAAATCGAGAATATGGAATTTCAAATATGATTCCATAAAAACACTAAAATTCTACCTTTGTTACTATAGGTACTTAATATAACTAAGTATTCATTGCTATATAGGCTTGATACTGTCTTGATTAGGTATTATTCAGCTAACTGTATAATCTTTTAATAGTTATGTTTTCAAAACCCTTGTTTTAATTGGTTGATAAAAAACACCACAGGAATATAGCTTTAATTTATAAGACTTGCTAAAGAAAACATTGTATTTACTTTCAGCGCGCGGTTGTCTATTCAACGTTCGGCGCGACCCTTCAGAGAGTCACGACCTTTGGAACCGCGCTTCCAAAATCGCCATTCTTTTGACGAGTAGATTACAGGGTCTTTGGTCCATGCAACAAAGACGTGGCCCCTTGGCTCTCCGGAACGAGTCTGATCCAGCCAACTTCGGTTACACTTGGGAGACATACATAACCGGCAACGAGATCGACCAGACTGATGTTATGAACTCCTTGAACATTCCCCTGGATTACAGTGTGAATAAGACCAGTAATCGGTTCTCCACTCAAGCGGCAGCTATTAATTGCAATAGAACGACTGGATTTCGGAACTTTTTGTGCATACTGAAAAGTGTTTTTTAATGTAATTTTTGACTATAATGTTATGTTTATTTGTTATAGTTTACATGTATTAAAAGTTGCCGGGAGTCGCACATTATAGTGAAGTGAACTTTAATACACCCGTGTATTAAAGTTCACTTCCCTGTAATGTTTTAGTGTACCTAAGTGTTGCAATTAGGAGTAACAAAGACGATTGTTGGGGAAGTTTTATCTATTTATGTATATAGTATGTATTTCTTTTAAGTCTTTCAATTTCTATGCTATTAATTAGTTTTTAATATGTCTCCATGATGTTGTGATATTACATTATTTCCAATAATAGATACGTTTTTTACTGAACATGTGAGATGACTGAGCAACACGACGACAAACAAAGAATTCTATTAGTAGTTTATAAGATAATGTTTACATAACTTAAACATTCTAGTTGGGAATTCTAATTTGTTTATTAGTACCTAGATACATTTACCTACTGACATTAGAGACCTAAAAGTATAGCAAGTTAATGTGGCAGTGATTGGGGTACATATAGGGTTACCTACTTTTTTCTATCAAATATAGTATTTTCGAAGCTGTTACCTCTAAAACACATGGCAAAAAATAACAAAAATATAGTATGGGGTTAACATATTTATTTTGATGAATATTTTTTGCTGCTCTGCGGCTTAATTATTAAATTTTATTTATATGATTGATGGCAATCCAAATTTAATTTGAAAAACACCATTAATTCTGCTATTCAATCAATTATGCTTCAAACTAGCCTTGTTACGCTCATCTCTCCATTTCGACTTCATGACAGAAAATATGCGTTCCGCTTTACGCAAAATAGAGTAGATTCGCTTACCATATATTTTTTTTGAAATATAGTATTTGATCTCCTAATATAGTAGGATACTATAATATATAGTAGGATTGGCAACCTTAGGCACATAGCCCCGAGAACTGCAGGTTGTTAGGGGAAGAAAGGTCCATGAGTGGAGAGTGATTTAAAGGTTGGTGGGAGCCGTTGGGTGCAGGTTGTACAAGGTAGGTCGCTCTGGGAATCTACGAAAGAGGCGTTTGTTCAGCAGTAGACATTGATATATTTATGATTAATTTTCAGTAGATACTTCTTGCTATAAAAAAAATATCTTACATCAGGACAGACTAATAAAATATAGATAGATAGATATAGACATTTATTTTGACACAAGTAACAAACACACAGAAACTACATACAGTGGATAATTAGAGACAGACAATTAAAACACGGTAACATAAACAATAAAATATAAGTAAAACACATAATAGGTACCCAGTCACTACGAGCCCTGCGCCGAAATAGGAGAATGGCTCAGCATTATGCTGAATTATTGCTCTTATTGCTCAACGCGGTTTTCAGCCATCAAACCTGCATTGACGTCACGGACGTCAGTTAAAGTGCCTTATTACTTAAACTAGGTACGTTCATACAACTCGTAGCAAACTCTCAATCAAATTTTGCAAAATAGAACTATGATTACCTATCCGCTCTATTTTTTTTTGCAATAATTCCAAAAAAAAAATGGATGAGACTCGCAAGGGACCGCAAAGAATGGCGTAATAAAGAGGAGGCTTATACCCAAGAGTGGGTGCAAACGGGCTGGGATGATGATGATGATGATGATTTCCAAACTCCATTTATCTATTAGTCTATTTCTCTTAATAACTTTTCAACGTCGCTAGCGTACGCCTTTTGTAAAAAAAAAAATGCAATAAGTGTAAGTAATTCTAGAAAAAACATGTTTTTTTCAAAAATAAGCTTTTAGGCAAATAGTCTGGTCTATCTCATTCGGACAAAAACTTATAAAAATGCGCAAATACAAAAAAAAAAACAATTTGCGAAATGGTCCTTAATATACAAGTAGAAAGAAATATAAATAATTATTTTGAAGAAAAATGAGACAAATCTCATTTTGGTGTTGCAATGAATAGATAGATACTTACTAAAAAGCGAGGCCTATTTTATAGATGAATGTTATTGCTACAATGACACAATTTGTGTCGCAACATATTGGCATTACGTGGTTTCTCTAACTTATAGTCTAGCACGTAATGGTCATGGTCTCATTTTATGTGATTGGCCGTGATCGTGAAAACCTATCTTACATTGGAAAATGAAAGTAAACCCAGCATTGCCTTTATTTAGGAAATCAATGTTTGTTGTATGAGTTTTAAAACTAGATGTTTTTCTTAGAACTTGAACTTGTGATTTCTAAGAAAAACATCTAAAAATCATTTTTTGGGAAGAGTTTCAGTCGTTCGGTTATATATAAATCGATATTTACTTGAGTCTAATAAATTTGCTTTGACTGAAGAAATCCTTTTTTTCCGTGTAGGAGACTCTACCTACAACGTAGTAAAACGTTTATGTCAAACGAAAGTAGGCACTCACATTTTTTCGTAACTTTTTACATGGCAATACTAATGTGTTTCCACCTACGGACGCTATGTTCTACAGCTGGGTAAATTTAGGGTAGTATAAAATAATAATTGCACGTACTATAAACAACTATAACAACAACGAATTGTAACCCACTCTTATCAACTGCCGGTCATGTCATTCTGAACCGGAAAAATAGTCAAAAAATGCCTTTTCCCGAAGATGTAGGCTGGAACCACGGATGACCATTTCCCATGAATCTGACTTACTTCTTTCATTTCAGTCACTCTCTTAATATTCTTCAAATAGGTCGTCGTTTCAAGTAGGTACTCTTGATTTTTTTTCAACAGATTAGGGAAAATGAAAATCGGAGTGTGGCATCATTATTATTCCCTAATGTTTGGGTTGCCACGCTGATATTTTTTGAATTTGCCGCGATTTTTCAGGGTCTACTATCATTTGACAGACTCTAGGTATTTTATGGCAATCCCACTAATATTATAAATACGAGTTTGGATGTTTGTTTGTTTGTTACTTAATCACGCCGTACCGGCTGAACTGATTTTTTTTTATTTTATTTGTGGGGAAACAGGCTTACGGCCCACCTGATGGTAAGCGGTCACCGTCGCCTATTGACACCGGCAACACCCGGGGTATTGTCGATGCGTTCCCTACACTGTAGAAACCTGTTTACATATTTTCTCTTGAAGCGTGCCATGTCGTAGTCTAATGGGAAAACCTCAGATAGTAGCTCATTCCACATCTTGCAAGTATGGGGTAGTAAAGATCGCGTGAAGCGTGTGGTGCGCGATACCCATTTGTCGATTATATGTGGATGAGCTTTATTACGTTGTTGAGAAGTGCGGTGGTAAAATCTCGACGACGGGATGAGATCAAATAGCTCCTCAGAACATTCCCCATTATACAGGCGGTAGAATACACTAAGCGATCCGATGTCACGGCGTTGACTCAGCGGTTCCAGCCTGTCGGCGAGTTTGGGATCACCGATGATTCTAATGGCTGTTCTCTGAAGGAAGTCAAAACGAAGCAATTAGTACTTTGGAGCTCCGTGCCAAAGATGGGAACAGTATTCTACATGCGGCCGAACTTGCGCTTTTTACAGCAATAGCCGTTGTTGTGCCGTAAAATACTGTTTGGCACGGTTAAGGACTCCAAGTTTTTTGGAGGTGTGCATAGCTTTTGCTTCTAAGTGACTCCCATACTGGACCTCATTAGAAATTTCGACTCCCAGAATCCCTATACTCGCTGAGACGGGGAGAGGAATGCCCTAGAATCGTGGAGCTATTGTGAAAGGGGCCTTCTTTGTGCTGAGCGCACAGACTTGCGTCTTGGTTGGGTTAAAAGTTACCAGATTAAAGTTACCCCAATCTGACACGCGCTCCAAAGAGCCTTCAACCTCAGATACAAGCCTTTGTCTGTTGTCTTCCACTTCCGACCGAGAGACATTAGGACGGCCAATGTAGAAAGTATCACCCGTACTGTCATCCGCATAACAATGACGGCCGCTTATGTGCAGCATATCATTGATGTGAAGAATAAACAGTGTGGGCGACAGCACTGACCCTTGGGGTACACCAGAGTTAATGGGCATTAAGTCCGAGCAAGAACCATCTACAACGGCTCTTATGCTCCACCCGGATAAGAAACTGGCGACCCAACTGTAAAGTCCCCCGGGGAGGCCATATGAGGGAAGATTCGAGAGAAGCGCCTTGTGCCACACCCGATCGAACGCCTTCGCGATGTCTAAATTAACAGCCTCCCCCCTACTCTCAACGGCTTCCGCGCAGCGGTGAGTGAGGTAAACTAGAAGATCACTAGCTGATCGCCCATGACGAAAGCCGTATTGGCGGTCACTGATCAGCTGGTGTTCCTCAAGATACCTAAGAAGCTGAGTATTAATTACTCGCTCCATCACTGTACAGAGTAGGGAGGTAATTGCTATAGGCCAATAGTTAGACGGATTGGTTCGATCCCCTTTTTTAGGGATTGGGTGGACATGGGTCACTTTCCAAAAAGACGGCACGATACCAGTGGTATAAGACAATTTAAAGAGGGACGTAAAGACAGAACACAACTCAGGAGCACACTTTTTGAGCACAGTGGCTGGAATGCCATCCGGCCCACTCGACTTTCTTACATTCAAAGGAGTTCCTTCCGTACCGTTTTCTGATGAAAACGTACCTCTGGCATGGAACTCGGACACCGAGGTATAACCGGTGCTGAAGCATTTCCGTCGAGGAGGGTCGAGTTCGAGGCAAAAAGAGGTCCAAGGAGATCGGCTTTCTCTTTTGCACTATGGGCCAGAGATCCATCCGACTTGAGTAAGGATGGTAAGCGGGACTGGCAGAAGTTACCATCAGCAGCTTTGGCAAGAGACCAGAAGGATATCAAAAGAATACCCCAGCAACTGGTCGCCAATTCTGCTAATGTGCTGCTTCCTCGCTATAGCCATGACCTTTTTGATGATTTCTATGAAATTTGGTATATACGTAGATTATAACCTAGATCACCACATAGGCTACCATTTATCTCATAAATCAATTCCCATGGGATAAAAATGGGATGTCAAAGTTTGTATATTATAGTATTTTGAACCCCAGAAACCGAGGGCTAAGCCGCTGGCAACAGCTAGTACTCCATAAAACGAACCTCTATAGAAAGCCTGAGGTGGCAGATGGCACTTTGAAAAAATAATGGTAGGACGCGACCAAAACAAAGGGTTTTCCTTGGACCGTTTAAAACGAGAAAATCTCTATTGATCTAAATATTACAAATTATTAGGTCATTATAAAATATATTCTATAGGTTAAGTTAGTTTTTTCTAGTTTTAGATATTTAAACAGTAAGTAGTTTTTCTGAACATTCAGTTTATTTAGTTTATTTTCATATATTTTTCAAAAAAAAGTTATGGTAGTCATAAGGTAGTTTAAAAAAACAGTTGTGTCTTATTTGAGTAGCTTGATATTTTGAGAAAAAAGCGCTTTCCGCCGATCAGGGTGCCACAGACCGACAACACGAGTCGTGAAGTTTCCGCGAGCCACCGTCTCTTTGGGCGCTACGTATATTTGTGTTCTGTGACCACTACTGTCTTCAAACAAGTTAAACCGCGTGCACGCATCTCCCTAAACTATGTATAAACCAAATTTTGGATAATCCCTATTTTCAACAAGTAAAACTTACCTAATTCAGCCGAGGAAGTGTTAGTGCATCTCCAAAAGTGTGGTTTTGTCTCGGGAAAGGCGAAAAGGGTAAGATTTTTCTTATATTAAGCCCCAATTTTTTTAAATTTCATCTCTCTAAAAGTATTGAAATTTTTAAAAGCGATAGATTCTGTATATTGTTATATAAGCATTAGCTTAATCTGATTTTACTTACTTGTTCTATCTTACATAAGTATCCACCAAGTTTTTATGCAAATGTTTTTAAATTGCTACTGAGATTACTTTGAACGTAGAAAGGAGCAGCAAGAATTAAAACCACTATCCGCTAAACCCATTTCCTCGGTAATATAAATTGGACAAATTAATTAGCGTAGAATAAGTTGGGACCGCAGCAAGAAATATCCGTGGGAAAAAACTAGCTTTCGAGATGGACCCCGTTATTTAAACTAATATGCAAATAAATAATGCAAAAAAAAAAATCATTAGTAAAGTTTGAACTTCAGCAGATAGTTGTGATCTGAGGTAGGTCTCTCTATCTTCCAAGAAAAGGCAAATTTGGAAAAAAAAACTTCTAGTTGTCCGAGCGAGCGAAGCGTCTCAGTTTCGAAATTGGCCAAAAAATGCTTTCACCAGGCTGTCTGTAACGAAAATTGGCACACAGGTTCTTTGATTCGTTTAAATTTTTTGGTCGATCGTAATTTTTGATTGGGGGGAAAATAGGGGAGAAAAGGGGCAAGTTTGCTGTAGAGTTATTTATCGACGGATTTCAATCTTTGAGAGGCACACTAAGGACTTCATTCTACACAAGATGTTGCGAAAAAAATCCTAAAAGGGGGAGTGGAGGATGGAAAAGAGGGGGAAGTTTGCTGTAACGGATTTTAATTGTTGAATTTTTTTACGGAAATTTTATACCTACCTATACTAATCAGACTACGCAGTCCTCTACGCCTTCACGAGATGAACCCGTAGACACCAGATTAGACCTCCTAGGACCGAGGGAACGCGTTATCGCCAAAACTTATACCAATATTTTGCTCAAAAATCTACATAGGTAAACCTATTGGAAAATTCAAGAAACTGGAATACGATTTAAAAATAGACTTTCTTTGTTAATTTTGTTGCACAATTTACTTTTTGGACTCGGGACGCGATATCTAATGTTCTCACAGAACCACTTGATAATGATTTATAAGGGTGTTATTGGCACGATTACATCCCTATAGAGACTGGCACGTCGCGTCGCGTCGTTATCAAAATCGAGGTGATAAGGACTTAGAACTTAAATGTCATGACCTTTAACAATAAAATACAATGCATTGTTTTGTGTTAAATGCATTAATTTAATTAATGAATGAATTATCAATACGTGCATTCTTATTGTGTTTGAATGTGCAAACAACAAAGTTCTGCTTTGGGCGCTCGCTGAACACTTTTCGTATTAAAATATTTTTATTTTCTGACTAGTGTTTTGTTTCGTATTTTCAGAATGTTAGTTTGGTTTTTGGTATTTTGGGCCAGTGGTTTAGTGAAATGTGAAGCAAAGGAATCGCCGTCAAATGTAGTTTTAATTATTGCAGATGATATGGTAAGTTAATTTATGTAACTCAAGTTTGTTATAAATATATAGAATATAATCAGAATATCTTAACCCGAAATAGGGTAATTCTAACAATTAAAATTAAAAATTTATTCTTACTGCTTGCCTAGCGTTAGATTTATCTTTTATACAAGGTTAACGCACCTAAAACAACTGAATTTACTGAATTGTTATGAAAATACCTGATCACCTCCGTGGCGCAGTGGGCGAATAGCCGGCTGAGACGCAGGAGGTAGCGGGTTCGATTCCCGCCGCGGAACAAATGTTTGCACGATCTACAGATATTTGTTCCGGGTCTGGATGTTTTTCTATATATTTTAAGTATATATTTACAATAAAAAAAGTATATAAGTATTCTATCAGTTATCTGGTTCCCATAATACAAGCTCTGCTTAGTTTGGGGCTAGATAGCGCTGTGTGAAACGTCCAGCAATATTTATTTATTTATTTATATGAATATATCGAATTCTGAAAATAATGAATAAATAAGTAGTAATAATAGGTATTTAGAGATAATAATCTCATCCAGGCCGTTTTTGACCACGGCGACTGTTATTTCACATTTTGTGAATTACGTTCATGCGCTCTCATATGGCTCATAAGCCCTATCTTTGTTGTGAACGTGCGCTTGCAGATACTGCACGTAAGGGCATTATTCTCGTAATGGTAAATTATGTCATTTTGTGATTTATTTTTCAGTGTGTCACGTTTTTGGTCAAGATCGCGCCTTCTGTCGTCTTCAAATGACCAAACATTTTGCTGGACTTGTCTCCTCCATTCCGTGCGGGTTTCCGCTAGTTTTCCCCAACAAAAGGGCTCAATGTTACATCTTTGTATCAATATTTTTTTTAAATTTTGCGATCTAAAAAATAAATCTGTAAGACAAGCAAAACAAATACTACAAAAGTGGCTAACTACTCTGACGTACGATGATACTGAGACTATTCTGAGTGTTACAACCTAAAAGTCCCTAATATTTATCCTATGTATTTACATTATATTACTTATATATATTATATACATATTTATATTTAATACTTTATTAGAAGTTGTATATATATTTATTTGTATGTATATATATTTATTTATGCATTATAAATTTAGGTTATATTAGTATATAGGGTTTCAATTGTTATTTTAAACTGTTTTATATATATATTTCAAACATTATTAATTTAGTTTATTAGTCCGAGGTGTAAACAACTGAATAATCTATATAAGAATTTCAAGGTCTTCACGATTCAGGCTTGGCCTAGTGTGAAGACCACCGACTAAACCTTTTAGCTATTAAGCTCTCTCAACAATAAGTTCGTTTAAAAATTATCTGTTTTAAACATATTAGTCATAAGGTGTGCTTTTTGTTGCTAAATAAATTTTTTTTCATTTCATTTTATGTCTTTTCTGAACACCTTGTACCTGAGAAACTGGCCTCCATGTTTGCGCTTGCCTTTTTGGAGTTCAGAAAAGAAGATGCGCTTCGCCACTCTCTCCTCAGGCATTCTAGAGACGTTGCCACACCATCGCAGTTGACGCCTCATCAGATATGCCTCGATGCCGCAGACATTAGAACGGCGCTGAATTTCCGTATTTCGAATGTAGTCGGACCATTTCACGTTCATAATGTCACGGAGGCATTTCAGATGGAATCTGTCTAACGTGCGGATGTGGTTACGATATTGACACCAGGTCTCCGAAGAGTAGAGAAGAGGTGTAATGTCTATTGTATTGCCAAGTATATGAATGTATTCGTAGAAGGGAGAGTGTCAGTCATACTGTGATTCAATATCAAAATACTGTTCGTGTTCTGAAATTTTTTAAGAGGAGAGATTCATAGAGCAATATTACTAAGTTATAATCCTGGTTATAGAATACAGTTTCATAATAAGGGAAATAGTTTTATATTTGTTGTTCCAGGGTTGGGATGATGTTAGTTTTCATGGATCCAACCAGATTTTGACCCCCAATATAGATTTGTTGGCATACACGGGGGTGGCTCTCGAAAGGTATTACACTCACTGCGTATGCACTCCTTCTAGAACAGCGTTGCTGACAGGAAAATATGCTTATACTCTAGGTAAGACGTGTTTTTCTATAAAATCAAAATTCATTTAAATCTTGTGTAAACAAATAAATAGTGCTGGACATTTCACACAGCTCCATCTAGCCCCATACTATGAGAACCAGATAACTGATAGAATACTTAATTTTTTTTTGTAAATTCATTCTCAAATATACTCAAATAAGAAACTACCAAATCTGTAGATCAAGCAAACATTTGTCCTGCACCGGGAATCGAATCCGCAATCTTCTGCGTCTCAGCCAGCTATTCGCCTACTGCGCCACGAAGGTCGTAAGTAGGCTGAAAATATCTCTAGTTCAACGTTTGATATTCAAAGCCATGTTCCGAAATCCGATTAGTCGCACTGCAATATTTCTCAGGTATGCAAGGCTATCCCCTAACAAATGGTGAGGATAGAGGGCTTCCGATAACGGAAAAAATATTGCCCCAATATTTGAAGGAGCGGGGCTACGCAACACATTTGGTTGGGAAGTGGCACGTAGGCCATTCCAGGGTCGAATATTTGCCAACAAAAAGGGGTTTTGATAGCCACTTTGGACATAGAGGAGGATATATGGACTACTACGAATACACAATTGGTGAAACTGTAAGTAATTGGGGATTTGTATTTTGTAGTTAAGTAGTGTTCTAGTTTAAAATGTAGAGCAGAGAAAATGAATTGATTTGTAAAACTTTTTAAAATAACGAAAAGTCTGAAAATAGTTTGTTCAGAATCAATCTAACTGTTTTTAGGGTAGGTTTTTTTTATAAATAATTATAAATATAAAATAAAAAAATCACAAAAATAAATATGTACACTCTTAGTGAATTTGCTTTGCATGCAATATGTTAGTTCATAAATAGATAATTCTTTATTGTTACACTAAATTAAAATACCTAACTTAACCTAGAAAACTTAAAGACTAACACATGGTGGTACAATGGGCGGCCTTATTGCTCAAAGCGATCTCTTCCAGGCAACCTTTGGATGGACTGGAGTAAAAAAACGTGTGAGGAGGTGGTATTACAATAAATACCTATTTAAGTTGAGTAAAAATAAATAAATTCCTAAACCTAAAATATACTCACATATACTTCATCATCATCTCAGTTCGTCTGCACCCACTGTTGGGTATAGGTCTCCTCTTTATTACGCCATTCTTTCCGGTCTTTCCGGTACTTGCGAGTCTCATCCATTGACACCCAGCTACGCTTTCAATGTCATTCGACCATCGGACGGGTGGTTTGCCTCTAATATATACTTACATAAATAAATATATAATATATACTTTAACAATATATATCGAAAGGAAATACAATGTTTAATCTAAAGAAGCTGCTAAGTACAGTTTGTATAGAGCTCATTCATATGTAACGTATCAGTGAAAAGTTACGTTTTCCTTCACTTCGGCACCATATCTAAGATTCGTAGAGTTATGCAGCAATCAGAACTATTGAAGAATCAGAACTGCTCAGAGCAACATTTATATGTTGCTCTGAGCAGTTCTGATTCTTCAAGCAAATATCTTCCAGCTTAAACAACAAATTTATAGACAAATTAATTACATATATAAGTTTTTTTTTGAAAAAATACTTTCTCAAAACAAGTTTTTATAAAAGTCATTATCGGAACCGCAAGCAGAATCAAATGAGCCAAAAGCCTACCATAATCCATTCAGAAGTTCCATTGTCTAGCATCCGTCTCCATCATGAGACCACCTCCATGGTACCATATTATTATATTGTCACCGAAGTTACGTATGTATTTCAAATTTCAGCTTAATCAGTTGAGGGGAACGGGTTTAAAATGCAGTTGCAAGATTCCACCCGGACAAACATACATACATTGCAAGTTAAAAACCAGCTTGTAAAATCAGTTTGGGTATTTGAGGTTTTGCGTTATTTCACGAATACGTTATATATAATTTTTCGCGTTCTAAAACAGCGCATTTCATAATCATTTTATTTCAAAGAGAAGAAATCGGTTCTATGTGATATATCCTTCCATTGTATCCATTTTTATTTTTTCATACGAGTACAAGTTTGTTTCTTTTGTGGTGTGCAATAAAATATTTTATTAATTCGTTCATCAGTAGTATTCTCTTAATACCCTGGCCCAGCTGGATTCCAATAATGTGGCCGCGGAATAAATTAATTGATAACTTACTGTAATTATACAGAGTGTTTGGTAATATACTGACGATATTGAAGTGACAGTTTCTCAAAACATAAAAAAAGTCTTCTCGAAAAAAAAACAACTAGTTATATTATAAAATTTTAAAGAAAATCGAGAAAGTTTAGGTGATTAATTCGATATAAACTTACTGCCTACTCTTGCAATTGACATGCAAAAATAAAGGTCGATTTGATATCTCTTTCGGAAATGGCTGCGGGTTTTGTGTTAGAAAGGGACAACAAGAGATATTATGAGACGTCACCAATACAGTACCTATCTGTAGTTAGATGGCAAGCATTGTGCAATAGCACAGCATAAGTTTAATAAAGTATTTGTTTTTACATGCCAAAATAAATTTCACATTTCTATGGTAAACATTTCACAAATTTATTTATTCTCATTGCTCATCAAAATAACCCCTTTCATTTGTGTGCGTATATTATCAAACACCCTATATACGATAATTATTTATACGTTTATTATCGGTATATTACGTTGAAAACATGTTAATGAACGTTAACTAATTGATCATGTTTTTTGCAGTGGACTTCTGGCGAAGTATTCGGTTTGGATTTATACAGAAATATGACAGCAGATTGGGACTCTAAGGGCTACATCACCGATCTCTACAATCAGGAGGCGAAATCGAGTAACTTATTTTAACTTTTTTTTTCCCGTTGAAGTAAATCCACAAATTTCAAGAGACAGTCCTTACAAGATCTTGCTAGCTGCCAACGGCATCCTTTTAACCGAATTTGGGGATATAAATCTAAAGTAGCGACGACAATGCACGTCTAAGAAGCTTCTAAGTCGTATTCTATCTAATCTTGGAGAATTTAGCGTTGGTCTGTTCCATTTTAAATTGCTCTATTTGTCGTGCCAATACATAACTGTGTCTGTACAAAGTTTTGGGATATCTATCTATATTGTATTCTACCCAAACAAGTTCAGTATAGGTACTCCAATATATCAAAATAAATAAAGTGGTTGGTTGCATTTGCTTTTGCTACAACATTTGCTACAACGTACCTAAACATATTTTGAATGTATACAACAACTACAATATTATGATATCAATGGATGAGTTAATCCAGTAAAACGAAATTATTTGAAATCTAATTTTTTTTTATCTAGCCTATGCTGTTCCACTGCTGAGCAAAGGCCTCCCCCTCATTTCTCCACTTTTCTCAATCTTGTACTAAATCCCGCCAATCCCTATAGAAAGCGTCCAAATCATCGCGCCACCGCTTTTTAGGCCTTCCACGGTGTCGCTTTCCATCCACAGGGATCCATCCAGTTACGACCCTAGCCCAGGTGGGATAGGAAAGCTAAATAATGACTGCAAATATTTATTATTGTTTTGGCAGTTATTATGCATCACAACTCTTCGATCCCTTTATTTCTGATGGTGGGACATAACGCGCCGCATGCTGGTAATGACGCCGCGTTGTTGCAAGCACCGCCTGAAGAAGTCCGAGCTATGAGGCATGTAGAGTCTCCCGGGAGGAGGATATACGCTGGTAAGGTACTACGAGAATTTAGAGCACTATTTTCATTTGTGAATTTTTTTTACGAGTGGATTTTGGATTTATTTGGTCCGAAACAGTAGGTACGTGTATGTATCGATAAAATTCCTTATAGGAATCCTATTTTAATGTCCTAAAACCAAGTAATGGTATCCTAGTTCAATTTTACAGCATTATAGTTCCAGGCCCTGGTTATATTTCATGGTGGTTCTGACGATGGCAGATGGCAGACACAGCGTTGCCTGATATGCACCTACAACCTACATTTTCACGCTGTAAATTAGTTAACCGCAAAACCGATGTGTTCACCCTGTTTGCAGAGGGCTTCCTGTATTTTCGCAAAAACGAAAGTAGATATTTACTCAAAATTAACAATTTTAACCCTCTCAATTTCAGCCATGGTGAAGAAACTGGACGATAGCGTCGGTGATATAGTCAAAGCTTTATACGTAAAGGGTATTTTAGAAAATACGGTAATAGCCTTTGCGTCAGATAACGGTGGAATCACACAATCGAATCGCGCTTCCAACCGGCCTCTAAGGGGAACAAAAATGTCGCCTTTTGAGGGAGGCTTGAGAGTACCTGGACTAGTGTGGTCTTCTAAAATGAACTGCTCAAATCATTTGTGGAAAGGCTATATGCACGTGAGCGACTGGTTACCAACTTTGATAAGGGCTGCTGGCTTTAAGCCTCCAACAAATATTGATGGAATTGATCATTGGAGTGCTATTATCGAGAATAAAGAATCAGACAGACAAGAAATGTTTGAAATAGATGATTATTCAAGATTTTCTTCTATTATTTACGGTGACTATAAACTCGTCGCAGGAGATCCTCCTTCAGAATACAGCCACTATTATGGAAGGGATCTAAATGGAATTATTGGTAAAGGTCTTAACTACACCAATGCTGTTGCAAAAAGTCACGTCTACTCTGTTATGGCAAATATTGGCAAACCTTTTAATATGAGTAACATAAATATTAGGAATGATATAAAACTGACATGCAGCAATGAGACAGAAGAAATCTGTTTTCCTTCGAATGGTAGGTATATCTTTAAACTTTGTTATAGCAATACATTTACTAATTCTGATATAATAGAATGATAAATTCATTGTTTTAGGTACAATTTGTCTTTACAATATAAAATCAGATCCATGTGAAACCAAAGATATTTCAACAGACAATCTTCAAATGGTTTCAATGCTGCAAGCGCGCTTGGAAACGGAAATGAAGCGATTAGTGCCAAGAATAAAACCAATATTTAGAGACCCCAAGGCGGCTCCAAGTCTACATAACTATACTTGGTCTACGTGGATTTGAGTTTACCTACTTGTTTCGAACATATCACATGAAAGTAAGAAAATATAGAAATACACACAAGGGAGAGCTTTGAACTCAAATATATAAATTTTATATAATTTTTCTTCTATCATTTTGGGAAAAGAGGTACAGGGCCTGATCATTATTCGTATTTCTTTTAGCGCATGCAGTCATTCCAGGTGCATGAAATAAATTAAACTTACATTTTTATAAATTATAGGTTAAACGCTAGCGTTTGACCACGATCTCGCCTGATGGCGCGCGATGATGGAGTCTACGATGGTACACGCTTGCCTAGAAGAAACCTATTCACTCGCGACTTGAAGATCCCTAGGTTGTAGTACGCCCAAAAGTCAACAGCCTGTCTTCACCCTTGGTGTAGTCCTATATTTTTTTCTATGCCTCTTTCCACTCTCCCCTCGCCAATAACAGTACGGAACACAGCGAGGTGATCGTTACTGATTGGTGGCAGAAATCATGTACGGTGGTAGTACTTCCCTGGACAAACTCTTTAACAAGGAGCTACTACTAACATACAAGCGGTGTGATACCTGGCGGGTTAGCTAGAAATAAATGTTACAAAAGAATGCAACTATCATACTTTCCGCTGCATGAAACATATATACGACCGTGCAGTAAAGGTAAGGGCGTCGTCGTGCATAAAATAAATTATTAGGTAGTGGGTTCACTCAACCGTGATTGCTCAAATATTTATAATGCAGGCTACAGCCAGACCTTACGAAAATACGGTATCTACCATTGTTACCTTCAAACATTCTAGATACCTTCAGTTTAGTATTTAGTATTAAGTTATTATTTTAGTTTAGAGCATAAACAACTCTGGATAACAACAGACTCTGGAATGCCCTACCTGTCTCAATTCGTCATGCAAAATCTCTCCCTATCTTTAAAAACATGGTCAGACAACACTTTCTGTCATCCATTGCTCACTAGGCCATTTATTTATTTATACATTTTTATAATTTATGTATGTAGGTATGACAATATATATATATATATAAATATATATATATATGTATTTTATGTATCTTAATATTAATATTTATTAATTTTATGATAATATTATTTATTATAATTAAGCATTTTATTTTATATTAACTATATTTTTTATAAATTGTAATATATGCTTGTTTTTAAAAAAAAAAAAAAAAAAAAAACTGATTCTAAAAAATCTTATGCCGCCGTCCTTATTTGTTCATATAGATTCTGTCCATCCAAAGGTTGCCTGGAAGAGATCGCTTTTAGCGATAAGGCCGCCCATTGTACCTATGATTTGAAATTGTATGTTCTTTTATATGTTTGTATTTAATGGTGTGCAATAAAGAAATTATCTAATCTAATCTAATCTAAACAAAATGTTTCTTACTAACTACCACAAAAAAAGCACTACTCCGAGGGGGTTGTAGATATTAGTAACAATAATAGATTAAATCTTCATTTCAGAATTGTTCCACAGCGCATACAAACATAAAAAATAATACTTACACAGGTTTTACAGCAAGATCCAACAACATACAACCAACAAACACATAAAAAGGAAGACAAGACATAAAACAATTATTTTTCAAACTTTATTTAGTATTCAGTTTATACTTAATTGTTTTATAATTATTGATTAAAACGGGTATTTATCGCGTATGTACCTTTTTTATTTGTTATCCCGACGTTTCGGCTGTGTTGCAACAGTCATGGTCTCGGGCTGACCCGATACCATGACAAACGTCAGGATAACAAATAAAAAAGGTACATACGCGATAAATACCCGTTTTAATCAATAATTATAAAACAATTAAGTATAAACTGAATACCAGTTATTCAGTTTTGACTAGACTGTCTAGTCGCCTACCAAAGACAAATTATTAAATTTGAGATCACAAAATTATGTACTTACTAAATTAATAACTCAACCCAATGCACTAGAATAGGACAATTTTGTTTGGCCGCGACGATTTTCAAAATGCTGATAGGGATATTCGTTACCTGCCCCAGGAGCAAAACTATTCTTGCGGCGTCACTTCATGCATCGGCGAACATTCCAGATGCACCACAAAATCGCGGTAGGCCTAACGACTTTCTAAAATTTTTAGGTATTGTTCTATCCGCGTAGAGTCCTGATATATCTTTGGGCATCTTACCATAGGATGTAACTGCTCCTGAACAGTTGGCAAACCCACGGGCTATCATATTCCGTGTCACCGCCAGCACTCTTTCAATATCGGCATCATTCTTTAGGTCTTTAGTAACAAAATGCCCCAGGTGTTTAAATTGTTTAACCACATTGTCATGTCGTAACGAAAATTTTCACGGAACTTTAAAGAATCTTTATTTCTCATTTAAAAACATTGTCACATAAAATGAAAATGAATTATAAACTCAGTAACATTAAACTATAGATCATGATTATTCGCATAAGACTCGCAAATAGCTACTAGTTTTAATTGAAGGACACAAAAAAACCATATCGATCCGTCAATTGAACAACCAACGTTGCTTTTACATAGCTCCCCAATCAGTTCATTCATGTACAGATTGAACAATGTAGGCGAAGCCCCTTTGCCTCACTACACATTCCAACCTGTACATGTATGAAAGACTATTTCAACACATAACATAGTTACCTGGATTACAGTACCAGAACTTAAAACATTAAAAAGTTCTTCTGGCAATATCCCTTCCAGTTTCCTTCACAAAATGGCATACGGAACTCTATTAAATGCTTTTGAAACTTTGAAAGGTCTAAGAAGCATGCGTAGACTAAGGGCTGCTTCTCCTTTATGGCACTGAACTCTATGCTTTACTCTCAGAATAGCATTTTCGGTGGACACGCCTCTTTAAAATCCAAATTGGGTATAATGCAATTTGACTACTCTATTAAGGTTCCTTTTTGTGCACATCATTGGGAGTGATCTCCAGGCAATGCTGCAACATTTTTTTGATGCGTTTTTGAGTGTAGGCCTTAAGATGAATATGTCCAAGACGGCGGTGCTCTCGAATGTTTCGGTGTCAGAAACCGTATTGTAACAGTGGGAAATGAGAGGCTAGAGACAGTCGACCAGTATGTTTATCTTGGACATATTCTATCGTTTGGTAAAGACCATCAACAGAAGGGGATCTCTAAAAGGATCCAATTGGGCTGGGCTGCATTCGGCAAGTTAGACGACATCCTTAGGTCGCCTAAAACTCCACAATGTCTGAAGACCCGCTTATTCAAACAATGTGTTCTGCCCACCATGACCTACGGTGCCGAGACATGGACACCCACGCAGGAGGCTGTGTACAGGTTGAGAGTTGCACAAAGAGCCATGGAGCGTACCATGCTTAGCATCAGACTGTTAGATCGAGTTCCAAACGTCGAGATCCGTAGACGAACGAAGGTTCATGACGTTGGGATTCGAGTTATGGACCTCAAATGGTCTTGGGCGGGACACTTAGCTAGACGTGGTGATGACAGATGGAGCAGGACAGTGACTGAATGGTGGCCGAGGAGCGGGTATAAAAGGGTAGGACGACCAGCAGCAAGATGGGTGGACGACATCGTAAAGGTCGCGGGCCGTCAGTGGGTGAGACTAGCGCAGGATCGTGGTAGATGGCACAAACTTGGGGAGGCCTATATCCAACAATGGGTGAAGTCAGGCTGTGGATGATGATGATTGGGAGGTTTTGCCATAATCGTCACGCTGGGCATGCGGGTTGGCGATCGCATGGGCATATCTTGTCAAGCCAGCAGATGCTGCTGCCTATCAACGGCCAGAATTTAGAAGTGCCAATATAGGAAGGGCTATACCGCCATCGACCGGTCATTGTGCACCCTGGGAGATACCTACGTCCAGCAGTGGAGTGCTATGGGTTGATTAAGGTTCATAGAATCAAGTCGAAGTGTTTATGATATCTAATTATGGTTTTCATAATAAATAACGTTTTACTGTATTCGGGTTTCAATGGCCATAAATTTAGATTAAGGATGGAGATTATTAAGCTTCTCAAAGCTTTTTGCTAAAATTTTAGTAACATTTTCTGATAAAGGATCCCTTCTTTTATAAAATGAACATAAAAATCAAGCGGACGGTGAGAAGCACCTTTTTTCAGATTTTTCAGTGAGTGGTTTCACGATCCAGCGTTTTTTTTCTAATCTCCAACAAGAACCTTCTGAATACCGTTTTGTTATTTTGCCATAAGATACTGTAAAATTTATCCAAATACAATTTTTTCACCTCGCTCCATTTCGTGATTAAAATCTATAGAAAGTACCTTTTCGGGCACAGAATAATATTGCAGATGGGAAGTAATTTACATAAATATACAAAATACTTATTTTTAGGCAGATTTCAGTAATGAAAGTATTAGCCTATTATTACTAATGTATATTCCAGTTTTTCTATCGTATTGTATCCACCATTTTTCTTAAAATTTCGGTTTCTACCAGTTTAATACTGTAAGACATCACCAAGAAAGAGCTTAAATCTCTCAATAGCTATCCTATTTAACTAATCTGGTTATAAATAAAACCGGCCAAGTGCGAGTCGGACTCACGCACGAAGGGTTCCGTACCATTATATGGGAGCCCTCCTTAAATATTTGTTTAATTTTAATTTAATTATTTATTTTTAAAGTGAATATATTACCTAAATATTCTGTGAATATTTCAAGCGTCTACCTGTTGCCGTTATCAATATCGAGCTAAAATGAGCAAAAAAATCACGTTAGTTGTATGGGAGACCCCCTTAATATTTATTTTATTCTGTTTTTATTTGTTGTTGTAACTGCAACAGAAATATATAATCTGTGAAACTTTCAACTGTCTAACTATCACGGTTCATGAGATACAGCCTGGTGACAGACGGGCGGACAGACAGACAGCGGAGCCTTAGTAATAGGATCCCGTTTGACCCTTTGGGTACGGAACCCTAATAAACGAACATAAGCTGATATACAAAAGGACCTTAATCTGTGACGTTTTTAATGTAAAGATAACGGAGAAAATGGGTTGCCCGGTCTCTTCTTTAGATAATTGAATCAATTTGTTAACAAATTACTTAACTTGTTTCTACCCAATTCGAAGAAATTGCCCGCAATTTGCACTCTCCTCAGTACTCTTTAGGATGATATTATGCAATACAGATCTACAATTTACTTGGGATGCCTGGGGTTCTGATCGACTAATACCGTGCTCTAAAACAGAATTCTATAATTATAATCACTTTTACTGTGGATATTGGCAAAGGTGGCGGGTTTATTAAGTTTTACTTTATACAACTTATATGGCAATCGAGCATGCAGTCCACCAGATGTTAAGTGGCTACTGCAGTCCATGGATATCCACATAGAATTCAAAACAAGCTATTAAGTTGTCTTGATCTCTATGTGGATACGTTGCCATACTATAGGACTAAGCTGTTATGCCTATGTGCCAGTAATTACAGGAACATACCATTACCATCTAACCGGAACACAGCAGCACAAGTACTGCTATTTGACGGCAGATAAAGGTAAGGCGGTGGTGCCCAATTCCTCGAGCTCGTTCACAAAAGCTCTACCACCAGTAAAAGTTCAAGTAAGTTTAAGTATTTAAATAATGTGTCGACGAGACAAACCTTAGGTTTTACAGTAATGTATGTATTACTATTAGTATGTAACTTTTTGTCGAATAAATATATATAATCTATATCTATATTAATAAATATTATAAAGAAGAAAGATTTGTATTTTTGTGTGTATGTTTGTAATGAATAAACTCAAAAACTACGGGTCTGATTTCAAATATTTTTCACCATTGGAAAGCTGCATTTACCCTGAGTAACATAGGCTACTTTTTACCTAACTGCGCAGAAGGAGGGTAATGTTTTTATTGAAAAACTACGCGTGCAAAGCTGCGAATTCGTCAACTAGTATATTATATTTAATAACTCTGTAACAAAGAGTCTAAACAAACTGTTTGTAAGTAATAGTTTGAGTGTGTTATCCTAAACACCTATGATGTAGGAATAAAACCCACTATGCGCGCTAATAATATAATAAACCACCACGAACTCATTCTAACTATGAACGAATAATAAGGAAATCAATTGCTAATTCGAAAAGCATGGTGCTTGTTGATAGAAGTTTCGCTGGTTGTAGGGGCATCGACGAGGGCCCGACACCGGCAGAATTTCATTAGGCCGGTATTATCCTGCATAACTTTCAAACACCATTATCCAACGCTGCCTAACCAACCCAAAAAAACAAAAACCATTCCTAATTCACCCAATTTTATTTTTGTAGACGAAAATATATTTTTTTGGGATAATCTTATAGCGGAATCAAGAAAGAGACTGTGGTTTGTTGAATGTGATAACAGACTGTATTCGTTCTGTTATACGAATTTGTAGAAACCCATCAGTTGTTAGGTTTACTACTGCACGACTTTACTTATCATATTTACTCAAAAATTAAACTGTCTTATCATCATCATCACCATCATCATCATCCACAGCCCGACTTCACCCACCGCTGGGTATAGGCCTCCCCAAGTTTGTGCCATCCGCCACGATCCTGCGCTAGTCTCACCCATTGACGGCCCGCGACTCTAACGATGTCGTCCACCCATCTCGCTGCCGGACGTCCTACCTTTCTACAGCCATTCCTCGGCCACATTCAGTTGCTATCCTGCTCCACCTGTCATCACTACGTCTTGCTAAGTGTCCCGCCCAAGACCATTTGAGCTCCATAACTCGATTCCCAACCTCATGAACCTTCGTTCGTCTACGGATCTCGACGTTTGGAACTCGATCTAAGAGTTTGATGCCGAGCATGGTACGCTCCATGGATCTCTGTGCAACTCTTAACCTGTACATAGCCTCCTGCGTGAGCGTCCATGTCTCGGCACCGTAAGTCGTGGTGGGCAGAACACATTGCATAAATAAGCGGGTCTTCATCACCATCAACAGCATAATATATCATCAACATAATCAACTGTATAATTAACCTTTCTAAGTTCCTACGGAGTATAGTATCCTTTTGCGTCTGCAACTCACCTCAGTCTCGGTCGGATCCAGGTGATGCCCGCGACTTTAATCTCGTCTTCCCTACGAGAAAACTACAACTGACAAAAATTAAATAATATAGCGCTTTTTTCTGTTATTCATATAGGAGAAGTAGATTCACATCGGGCGCGATAATGTTGACAATGTTCAAATCAGTTTGTTGAGTACTCCATCCACATGCGCAGTGTATGCCGTGCACACTCGAATACGATCTCATGTTCTGAATACCTACCTACAAATCTACAGCAGAGCAAATATACACCATATCATAGCTTTGTAGCGTGTGTTTGAGTGCCTACTTGCTTAACACATTGTTGTTCCACTTGAATGGTGTATTGTCATTGAAGTGCTGGAGTGCACCATTCCTAACCTTAGGAGGACAGCTTGAGGGCAATGGCTTCTCGACAAGTAAAATTGAAAACTATATTAGCTAACATTAGACTCAGTACCTAGCCGGTCGCAGGTTTATCTCTACAAGTATTTCATAACAAATAAAAACAACCATTATCTATAAAAAACGGCAAAAATCACGTGTGTTGTATGGGAGTCCCCCTTATATATTATTTGTTTTATTTTAATTTAATTATTTATTTTTAAAATGAATATATAACTAAATATTCTGTGAATATTTCAAGCTTCTACCTGTGCTGTTATCAATTCGAGCTAAAACGAGGAAAACAATCACGTTTGCTGTATGGGAGCCCCCTTAAATATTTATTTTATTCTGTTTTTAGCATTTGTTATTATAGCGGTAACAGAAATACATCATCTGTGAAAATTTCAACTGTCTAACTATCACAGTTCATGAGATAGGTACAGCCTGGTGCCAGACGGATAGACAGACAGACATTCAGACAGCGCAGCCTCAGTAATAGGGTGTCGTTTTACCCTTTGGGTACGGAACCCTAAAAAAACGATATTGTATGACTATATGATTTCAATTGAGCATCAATATTTTAATCTTTAAAATAATGATACTAACTTTTTAATCTCATGACCGAAAAATCTCCGTCTGTTTGTAGTTTTTGTCAGTTTTGTCGGTCGGCCTGCATTACCTCAGTCGGTAATTTGCGGTGTGTTAGTCTATTATGGGAGTAGGTGAGTCTTATGTCTTCTTTATGTACTTCGTTTTCGTATACTAAGTAGTTACATATATTTTTGTGTATGCTATATCACAAAACATATTTAATATGTATCTTAATGTGAAACATACTTACATTTATCTATATTATTATATGAAACAAAAAAAAAACAGTTATACCTACCTATTTATAGTAAGCCATTTATTAGTAAGATTAATAATTAAAGGGAGTAATACCTACTGGTTTTGTCCAGACACCCTACTAATATTATGCTAGGTGGTTCTCGAGATTGCAACCTAGACGCAGTAAAATCAGTAATGTCTTCAAATATTTATCCTGTCCAAACGAGGTAACCGTAACTTGCCCCTTCTATTTTACGATCTCTCGTAAATTGTGTGACTTTTTGGGGCAGAATAAATTTTGATTCATCCCTTATTTTGTTGGTCATCCTGTTTATTTAGGATTTGATCATACCATACAATTGAAAAGACGTGATACTGGGCAATAAAAGTACTTTTTAATGTTTTGTACCTATATGTTGTTTTTTTATGTGGTACTTGTGGTGAGTGCTTTGGTTAGAGATAGTAAAATGTGTTACTATGTAGAAAGAGACAATGATTGTTTCAATATAAATTCTGCGAGTATTTAGCTTCGTAATTTACAAACGACTTCCACAAAATTGAACGTGAAACAATTTTCGGTGCCTATTATCCTTATGGCTATAAATTAATATGCGTGTGATTTCACGAGATAGCGGAGTACCTGATAGTTCATTGTTTGCTAAGTTTAATTGGAAACGTCACAAACACTGTATCGTATCGAAATGAGATTCCAAATGGCAGTAACACAATAACCATTTTGGGGATAATGACGTAAATTAGATTTGTATTTATCGAGGAACTGTTGTTCAACAATGGTAAATTGTAGAAACTTTTAAGTTCTCATTTATTTTGACCAAGCTGCGTTCATCAAGTTGAACACGGCGTATGCTTGCCGGATCATCTGAAAGATAAAAATAAATTAAACCCAAATATTTTCGATCGTAACACCGATAAAACAGTAATTTTGTGATCAATAATAATGAAATATAGAAAAGAAATATGAAAAATAACCTTTAATAATGAGAAAAGGAGATAATAAATTACCCTCCTAATAAAACTCCTATTGAGCCATTAAAAAGAACCAAAGACGTGCAGAATGGTTGAAATCTTGAAAAGCAGGGACATATTGTAAGAATGTACAGAAGCCTAAACTTATAAACCTGAGATAGGTTGCTGGGAGCCGTTGGGTAAAAGCCGCACACAATCGGTCGCTCTGGAAATCGATGGGGGAGGCCTATGTTCAGCAGTGGACGACATGTGACTGATGTAATGATGATGATGACTTACAGTAGCAAAGGTGTCTAAGCTTATGTTGTAGAACACGGTGCTGATGCCAAGAGGCCGCGTGGCCCTGGTGAGCATGAACAGTACTGTCTGCCGAATACTCTTGTCAGGGTACTTCTCCCATCCGCAAGAATAGATGGCTTGGCGAAAACCATCACTCTTCAAAGCGAAACAAAATTATTTAATTACCAGTACACAAAAGGAACAATAAATTCGGAAAAGTGCGAGTCGGACTCACGCAGGAAGGGTTCCGTACCATTATCTATAAAAACGGCAAAAACTCACGTTTGTTGTATGGGAGCCCCTCTTAAATATTTATTTTATTTTAATTTATTTATTTATTTTTAAAGTGAATAATATAACTCAATATTCTGTATATATATTTCAAGCGTCTACCTGTTGCCGTTATCAATATCAAGAAAAAAAATTAGGTTTGTTGTATGAGAGCCCCCCTTAAATATTTATTTTATTCTGATTTTAGTATTTTTTTGTTATAGCGGCAACAGAAATACATCATATGTGAAAATTTCAACTGTCTAACTATCACGGTTCATGAGACACAGCCTGGTGACAGACGAACAGACAGACAGCGGAGTCTTAGTAATAGGGTCCCGTTTTACCCTTTAGGTACGGAACCCTAATAAAAACTATGATTAAAATAATTTCACTTACCCTTTCCATAAGCAGGTCACTGTAGAAACAGGGCATCAAGAAATGGAGTGTAGCGGCAAGAAAAAGCATGAAAAATTCGTAGTTAATTCTATTATAGCGGATATCCTGTAAGCGAAGTTAATTAGTTCAGCAGATATTGTGAAAATCCTCCCATCGTAAGAAGCGGAGGCAGGTAGATAGGTAAATTTGAATATTTACTAATGTGGCAAATTTTCTTTATTCACTTGGCAAGAATTGCACAAAAGGTGAGAAAAATTAATAAATCTTACTTCAACAATATGAAACGCGATGATAGGTAAAATTATTGTGGTAGTTTTCATATTAAACTCATTTAGGATTGTAAAATTTACTTGGACTTCATTAACTAATCTGTAAAAATAAGAATTATTTTAATTTAAATAAAAATCCTTATTTCGTAAATGCTCATTATTCATTAGTACACACGGCTACTAATCAAGCTATACTTTTCCAGTATAAGCTGACCTCGCATTGTGTAGACTTTTCGTCAGCTTAAACTGGAAATGTATAGCTTAATGTGTAGCCGTATGTACCTGTACAAATCCTGTAGTTTGATGATAATGTCTTTTAAGTTTTCTTTCATTTGTTCTACAGTTGCAGCGTTAGAAAGTGCGGTATTAATCCTCCTACTCAGTAAATCCAACTGTCCGCAAGTATGTAGCGTGAATATTGGTATAAGCGGATCAAACCCTATGTACATTAATGAAGCAAAGAAGGCAAACATAAAAGAAAGCGCGAACAATCCCCCATAAGTGGATGGAGAGTCTTTGTGTTTTTCTATAATTTCTGGGAAAGTGATATCAAACATTGGTATCAGTTTGTTTTCTCCGATCCAGAAAGAGTGAGCTGTCATAACCACAGCCTTTAATAGAAAAACGGAGCATGCGCAGGAGGCGCACACGAACCAAAATAGACATGTAACTTTACCTTTCCTAGCATATCGTTTTACTATATATTTTTCATCTGGTTGGAATCGTTTGGCCAGCTCGTAATCATGGTTCACAATACGAATAAGGTCCACAATCGATTGCTGGTGATAAAGCAATACCAAATATTTTATAGTTGTATTCATACAAATAATAAGTATTGCCAAATTTTTGCAGACTTCGGTAAAGTTTCCGTTTCTGATATCGTGAAATAAAATAGAGTTGAACAAGAGATAAAAACAAAAAATATTAATTGAAAAAACAAAAGAAAAATGAATGAACCAAAGTTTATTCCGAGCTATCGCCGGATAAGATCCATTTAGCCGTAAGGAAATCACAGCGACTTTGAAAACATTTTCAAATTGTAAATCTTTATCAGACATTTTAAGATTCGTGTTGTATCGATAGATTCAGAAATGATATTGGTTTCATTTCAACATCATACGCTTATTGCAGTTAAGTGATTGAGAGAATAATAGACTGTTATTACCGACTCTACTTTCTAGGTAGAGCAGGGTTGTTACCTAAAAAGTAAGACTAGCTAAAGTGCAAACGCAGGGAGAATATAATAAAATATTAATGTACAATAAACTGCCAGCAAACATTGTAAACTTAGAATATATTTCTAATTTTAAACAAAAAATCAAATGGTTTTTTGAAAGACATGCTTTTTTTTTGTTTAAATGAATTTATGAATTTGAATTTATTAGAATATTCCTTTGACGCAATTATTTGACATATTCTACCATTATATTTTCTTTCATTTTAATTTAGTTTTGACATACCGTTTTAGTTAGGATCTTATGTTTTTTGTTATGTGTATCTATAAATCGACCTACCTACCTATCTGTTTTGTTTTAGTATTTTGTTATGACTTTTTTTATAATTATAAGTATTATTATTATAATTTTTGGTGACACGATCTTAAATTATATTATTTAAATTTAATTATTATAAGTTTTAAAATGTAAAAATTGACATGCCTGTAACAACCAATGTTATAATTAACGTGAAATAAATAAATCTCAATTCTGAAATCTGTTCCTATTTTATAGAGTTCTTACAAAAATACAGCCATAAATTTTATATACCTCAGCTAAAGTTTTGCTGCTTCCTAACTGACATCTCAGAAAGGTGAAATATTTCCTATGCGAGTCAGCATACAATATTCTCTTACAGCAAGCCGCTGCTACCGCTGCTAAACTAAACACAAACAAAGCCTATCAAATGAGTAGTTAAAGGTACAAAGGGTGTTTTTTCTGCCATTTATAGTAAGAAAATGTCAGCCCTAATTTAATAATGATAATAACATTAGATAGCCAATTGAATTAAAGCAGTAGGTACGAGTAGGCTGCAGAGTTATCATCAATCAACCGTACAAACGTAGCTACTCCTTATTTTGTTGTCAAACTGACGAAGCTAGGTGATATTTACGTCTGAATTATAACGAGTCCAATCATTACAATACAATCATTACTCTAACCTAACTTATTAATGCGATTCCAATGATATTATTGAATACTTCATTTCTGGTTATTATTTTTACTAATTTGCATTGGATACATTTGCAAATTGTAGCAGACTAAATTATGTTTTGTAGAGCTGTAAATGTTGCAATTTATTAAGATAAATTAAAAACAATCGTCGTTTTTATAAACAGTTACATAAATACTTTAACCTTCATTAAGGAGTGAGGAATAAATGGAGCTACCACAAAGAGCATAACATTTTAACATCAGTAATTACCACGGTGAAATAATTAGGGATTCAGTTACAGTTCATATCTTTTCATATCAAAAAATACCTACATTCTGTTCACAAATTTTCAGGTAAAAGTATTCGCCTCGAAACTTTTCACGCGGTTTCTGATTCGTTAATATTTAGAGAAAAGTAAATTTGACATTTTTACTGTGTCTGTTTAGGATAATCTGGGATGGGATACTGTCTATATTGTTCATCTGTATTCAGACTGCTATCCGGAGAGCCGACCGACGTCGTGTTGAATTTCTTGTTTTTGAATCTCAACGTCTATTTCAGCTTCATACCGAATTGCGGGAAATACGATACTCGAGAGAATATGTAGGAAGTTATCTACATAATGAGGTTAATGCAAAAGCGATTTGCCTAAATTTCGCAAAGAGGATTCCACATTTGCATAACTGTTAATGTCTTTAAAGGCATGTGTTCGAGCAAAAATGCAAAAAATGGAAAATGCTTGGGAAAAATGTTTGCATTAGCTTACACTCGTGTGATGTTTGAGTTCTCTCAAAGTTTTTGTTACTGGCTGACGCTTCGAGTCAATATTTCTGGTTTGGATATGTAAATTCATGTTATTACGTGGAAAAAGCATTTGTTCAGTTATATAAAAAGCTTATATACCTGTTATACCTAAATTGAAGGTACTTTTACTATTTCATACCGGAAACAATTACATGTTTTTCATTAAAGGAGTTAAACCCGGTTTAATGTAGGTCATGTCGGTATAAAACCACAGAATTATTGTGCTTTTATAATAAAACAAACCAGACAACTAACTATAGATAATTTATAGGTATTGTTTGATATTGATCTTCCCGCGCAATGTATTTTGTCGATAATAAGCCAGTCTAGCCAAATTATATCATTACAGTGTGCAATAGGCATGGGATATCCGCACCCACAATCAATCATGACATGGTTAACATGGTACACCTGTCACTAGACCGGACATTCATCTGGTAATTAGCACAACAATGGAAAATTCAACGCAATACACTATTTTATGTCATACTTAGTACCACCAACCGTAATCTGAACAAAGATAATCATCTTTTGTATAAATTACTCATTCGGTTTATAAATAAAACAACCCTTTTCCATTTCAGTTCAGGTAGATAGGTACTGTTGAAAAATATTTATCCTTGTTGAAACGAAAACAAACGAAACCAAGTTTAATTCTCTTTGGTCAGGTGGCGACGTGCAAATGGTTGCTGGGCTGAGGCCGAGCCCAATGGGTCATCACATCAGACAGACAGCTTGATGGATTGCCTATAGTGGCTCAGCGGGCAGTAGGGTTCAGACTTTTTCTGGTATCTTTTGTCAGTTAGGGCCGTTCTATTAACAGTTTTCTGTAGAACTCTGCGCTCTTCCTTCTCCGTGGTCAAAGGCATCGCTTAAAAAACAATACTGTGAAAAAGTAACACCTTTATTTGCTGGAAGAAAGTGACGAAAACATATTTTTTTTTTTCATTTACCTATTAACACGATAAGTGCGAAACAGGGCTTGAAACACCCTGTCCGTGTCTCGTCTTTATAGCGGTAAGAAAAAACTTAAACGTCTCTGTCGTGCGGGAGGCATAACTTCCATCTGGTTCAGTCTAGGAAAGAGATAACTATATATCTGAGATGTGCTATTGATTCCTAGTTCTATGGTTTACCAACCTCAATGGCCTCAATGGTTTCTTAGACCTCGTGACGCACACCAAAAAAAACTGTAAACTTTGTCTTATTTGGCGCCAAAAAAAGGATTTTGGTCTCCTATAGGCGGTGGGGTTTAATATGCCTCGTGACGCTACAATATCTGGTTTAGGACAAGCGACCCGTAATGCAGTAATGGAAGGTACAGATAAATCTGTGCCGCTGGGAACGTGTTGATAATCATTCTAATCAGCGCTAGTCTTTGTTGTAAAATGTTTCACAGCAATCTGTAAGAAAATACACAATCAATTCATAAAATAGATTAAACCAAGCTCTGGCAATTGATTTGTCGATTTCCTTTTCCATCATCATCAACATGGCATTGCGTTTTCATCGGACCTTGACATGAAGGAAACATTTCACTCAATAGGATATAAGGGGTCGATCATAATCAATTTCTAAGCAAAACGGACTCAAATAGTCTTGTAATATACCGTCGCCTTTATAAATCGGGAAAGCAATTCGCTTCATTGTCCAGTTGTAAATGTGAACGGGGCTTTAAGCTAAGGCTGACTCATTGGGAAGGCATTACCATTCCTTTGCGCTTTATTAGAAGGTCACTGAAGCTTTTAGAAGAAAGGAAGTTATTCCTGGTATTACCGGAATTTATCTAATATAGCTAGAGTTCGAATTCTTATCCGTATTGTAAGACGTCGTTTAATTATGGACATTGAAGTATTTTAAAACACAAATTAATTCTACGACCTCCGTAGTGCAGTGGGCGAATAGCCGACTGAGACGCAGGAGGGTTCGATTCCCGCCGCGGAAATTTATTTAATTTATTAGATACTGTCTGAGGCGACGCGATATTTATAACTCATTTCTCATTAAATATTTTTTTTATTTCCACTGCTGTTTCAGGTTTTCATATAATGTTATTTGGGTCACACTTATGGGACAAGCATGAATTAAAGTCACATTAGATTATAGGAGCATGGAATAATGTAAGGTCAACACCAAGCTGACATTTGCAATCCACGCTTGGCATATTGATCCCGGACCATCACAGCTATTTTCAATACCCTTTGTGTGCACATTGTCTATACTAATATTATAAAGAGGAAAGATTTGTATTTTTGTGTGTATGTTTGTAATGAATAAACTCAAAAACTACTCTGCCGATTTCAAAAATTCTTTCACCATTGGAAAGCTACATTCACCTTGAGTGACATAGGCTATATTTATTGCTAGAAAAGATTAGGGATCCTTACTAAAATTTAAGTAACGTAACCCAAGGTGAAAAAAAGTGCCCTAAAACGTCTTTCGTCGCATGCGCTGTGAAAACTATTGATGATAGAACAAAAGTATGTTCTACAATATTAAAGAACATATCAATATCTACAAAAAACTTCGTAATATTATAAACAAGAAAGATTTGTTTGTTTGTTTGTATTGAATAGGCTCCGAAACTACTGGACCAATTTAAAAAAAAATCTTTCACTGTTGGGAAGCTACACTATCTCCGGGTGACACAGGCTACTTTTCACCCAACTGCGCAGAAGGAGGGTAATGTTTTCATTAAAAAACTACGCATGCGAAGCTGCGGATTGGTCAGCTAGTATCTAACAAAATCAAATCAATAAATAATTATTTATTTAAGAAAATTTAAGATAATCACTAAAGATGGCTAAATGAAGGATCTAGAGACTTTCTCTCACTCGCAGTAATACACATTCACATTCATTTGCTAAACAAACTTGCTCAGATGAATATTGAGCAGAAAGTTTGCGATTTATACCGAAAACAGCAATTACTTACAGTTTCTCATTCGCTGCAGTTGATAGTTCCTTTCAAACTTGAACCACAGTATTTGCAAGTTACTCGAACTAAAGAGAAGCATAAGATTACTCAAAAATATAATAAAACCGGCCAAGTGCGAGTCGGACTCGCGCACGAAGGGTTCCGTACCATAATCTAAAAAAACGGCAAAAAAATCACGTTTGTTGTATGGGACCCTGTAAATATTAATTTTATTTTAATTTAATTATTTATTTTTTAGTGAATATATTACTAAATATTCTGGGAATATTTCAAGCGTATACCTACCTGTTGCCGTTATCAATATCGAGCAAAAACGAGCAATAAAATCACGTTTATTGTATGGCAGCTCCCCTTATATATTTATTTTATTCTGTTTTAAGTATTTGTTATTATAGCGGCAACAGAAATACATCATCTGTGAAAATTTCAACTGTCTAACTATCACGGTTCATGAGATACAGCCTGGTGACAAACGGACAGACAGACAGACAGCGGAACTTTAGTAATAGGGTGCCGTTTTACCCTTTGGGTACGAAAGTCTGGGGGGCTCCCATACAACAAACGTGATTTTTTTGCCGTTTTTATAGATAATGGTACGGAGCTCTTCGTGCGCGAGTCCGACTCGCACTTGGCCGGTTTTATAAAAGGTGAATTCTATTAATGGGATACAAATGATGATAAATAATAAGATAGGTACGAATAAAGAATGAGAATACAAATTAATAATATTTTGATAGATAAATTTACTGGTAATTTTCCATTTGTCTTGTGGTATTAGTATATATATTACCCGTGCGCGATAAGTTGGGACCTGAGCGCGGTGACGTCATATTGGCGTGTTTGTACCGCCCGCAAAAAAGCGAACATAACAAGCAGCCGCCCGCGGCTTCGTCTTTGTTTTTTTTAACCTAATTTATTATGTTACTCAGGGAGGACACTGCTTTTTATCTAATCTTTTTTACACTATTTGAATAAAATAAAAATACAATGTTTAAGTTTATACATTTATTTTATCTATTATTTACATTATCTCATCTTTGTCACTACTTAGTGGATTTATGCCTTCTAGAGGTTGTTCTTCGTCCTCAGTCTCACTATAATCACTTGACGAAGAGGTATCCGATAAATTTACAATTAATTGCGATTCATTCGTCTCTTGTAAGAGGTCATCGTCCCAATACTTTTGTCGACAAACTTTTTACAAACTATAACAACAAAAACTACAACAACAAAACAATAACACAAACGAAAACTAAAAGAATTCCAGAGCGCGTCGTTACGTGACTTAGGCCAGTACGAGACTAAAAACCCTAGTAAAAAATAGTGATGTGAACGGTACAATACGGGCGCCATCGGGGAAGTGCAGGGGAAGCGGTCGGGGAGTCGCATTCCTAGCAGGTCCCAAGTTATCGCGCACGAGTAATAGGTACCTATCTACTGAAATTATAAGTGCATAATAGTATCATTGTAATGCCTAAGCAGGGCTCAAGCTTTGAACCAAAATTTTGTACTAAAAACCTATTGTAAAAACAAACATGAAACAGATTATTCGAACATTTTGTTCAGTGTTATTCAATGGACGTGTTTCTACGAGAACAAAACACGAACTAATTGAAGCGGCCAGAGGAGTGAACGTGGACGTAAAAAATACAAAAACGAGCAACAAAAGGGCCTCCAATAGGTTTTTGTTGGTATCGTCCCGCTCGATGAGGCTCGCAGCACGAACAGGATGATTTAGCTGTTTTGTTTCGGTAAGAGGTTTGGGATTAACTAGTTAAGAAAGTTGGTGAATTCCTTCAATCAAGAGTTTAATTATTTACTTGGGTGAGCACGGGCGGGCTAGTTGCAATCAATATAAATTTTAATCAACATTCACCAGCTTAGTTGAAATTTTATTTTCAGATTTCTAAAATACATCTCATCAGAGAGTTCATATGCATTTATTCTGCTTACATTGTACACATGCATTTTTTAGCTTAGAAAGTAGGTAGCTTAGAAGTAAGTACACCCTGTAAGGGCACTGCAAGTTGGGTTTGCGTCTTTTCAAAAAGTACATTAATTAAACATAGTATTAAACATGTCAAATCAATTAAATTTAAATTAGTTTAAGTGACATATGTCAAAAAATACAGTAGAAGGACAAAAGTATGTCAAGCTATCGGGTAATAATTATATAGTCAAGTGGAAAAATAATAAAAATCATAACGTCAAGTAATTTCAAAGTATTAACTATATCTAAACATGCGTACATACTACCTATCAATTCAATTCTATTCTATTCAGGCGGTAAATAAAAATAATTTATCAATAGGGCTCAATATATATAATAGAGTATCCTGACCAACAGGGGTTTTTGAAACAGTGACGTCTGCTAAGCTGACGTCACTATTTTCAACATTAAAATCACTCATTGCTAATGATAAAACGGCTTTTATTAATATTCACAATAATTGTCATAACAGCTAACTCTTAACGCGCCGTCGAACCCTGAGCGCAACTTCAATTCGGCCGCGTCAAATACTTCGCCCTGAATATCGCTATCCCTGTTTAGTCACGAAGTTTAGCCACGCAGAGCGACAGTGATAGCAATAGAATTCTAAATTTGATTAGATTTTGACCGTGTTCCGTAATACCAAAAATGATGACTGAAAACTTGTTGTATTTTTCTCATTGTGTTGTTATTCTGTAACTAGATGATATAATCTATGTTCCCATGACTAGGATACGTAAGATTGTTGTTTTTGATACGAAACAATTAGGTTGAAAACAGGTATTTTATGACGTAAAAACATGCAGAATGCGATACGATTCTATTTAATTTTAGGTAAGTATATTGATCTAATATATGGTTGGGAACCTAGATAAATACTATTCAAATTAAAATAATACCTTATTAAGATAGAAATATGCTCCAATTAGAAATGATCTTGGTAGTACGTGTTGTATGGGCGATTGTCCCTCCGGTGTCCCCTTAAGTTAAATATTAGGTGGTAGGTACTCACAGAACTTGGCTCGACGGCTCACCTTCAAAACGTGTCGTCGCCGTCGGTCGCCCGGTTGCATTTTAAGACCGATTACCAAAAATGGCGTCGTGCGGTACTAAGTCAATTTAAGAAACTATTACTCACAAAATCTTTACCAGTTACTAATTTAGTCCGTAACTTAATGAATCAATTTTTAAACGTTTTTAGAACCTGCAGATTACTTTATTTTTAGTTTTAAGCAATCAACATCCGTTGTTAATAAATCTTTACAAATAAATGCGATGTTCAAAGCGAGTGTTTGCTTTAAGATTGTCTTAATGAAAACACCAGTGAGATCCATCGCTTGCCTTTTACAAATCAGGATTTTAATTAACCATCAATTTTCAGGTCTAGAAATCATCTAAAAACAATGACGAGTAGTTAATTACGTTCCGTTTAACGGAGAAAGCTGAAAATTACATTGAGAACCGAAACATAATTCGTAATTTGATTTGATATTCAATAATTTAATTAATAATCTTATAATTATGATGGTCTTGCGCCGACATATATTATATTAGTAGCAGAGTAGTGCCGCTTTTTTAAACTTTGAAGGGGTCAATTGGTATGATCTTATTACCATTGGCGAATATTCACACTATTTAATGTACCAAATAAAATAACCGGAAAAGTTGGGACCATTTGTCTCTTCTGCCATTAAGTCTTTGCAAACAATCGTACATACGTAAAGCCTAGTTCAGACTACTTTAGTAATTTAGTAGAGTAGCATGTAATTTAGTGGCTAAACTACTCGCTACTGCACAGAAATCGTTCCCATTACGGTCCAGTACAGTACCTACACAAGTCAGTGGTATTCTGCAAGATGAAAGGGCTGCAACGCAATAGAGTGAATAAACTGATTAATCGTTCACTAAACTACTTGACTAAATTTTTGTGGTTCGCACACGTTTATCCACTAAACTACTCGCTACTCTACTAAATCACTAGCCTAGTCCGAACTAGGCTTTAGGGCCTATTTCGGATTCTCTTGATGACGCTACGTGTAATTATAATTAGCGAGCTGCCACATCCTCCCGGCATCCGCACACCCACGTCCGGGGACACACAGGGCGTTGAAAAGCGTCACACTCTCTTAAGGGGCTGATACTCTCTGTCAGTTATTATCGTCACAACTGGCAAATTGAACTTCGCAGTCACACTACTACATTGCTAAAATTAAAAGCAATCTTAACCTGAGGAACTTAAATAAACCATGTCGGGACGAACTAATAATTTCGAATTCAGAGTTAATGGACTATAACTCGAACAAACTTAACTTTCTGAATTTCTTTTAAATACAAGAAATTGCGCCTTAAGTTGTAACATTGGTTTTCTGGATGTGATCGCGTTGTTTAGCGATAAGATCGCCTATTATGCATACATTTATTTGTTTTTATTATTTCTTTTTAACTGCTGTGTCTAGCTTGTAACGTTTAATAAAGAATTTGCATTGATTCATTCATTCATATTTGAAACTATTCCTACCTACCTGAAATCCTACTTTCTCTAAAGACTTTAAAAAGTACGCCAGTTAGCGTGACGCTTTGATTTCTACGAGATTCTATGTTGTGCGGAATTTGTTTATCGAAATCTACAATACAGGAACCTGGTAGAGACATAGTTAGTGTTGTGTGTTTGCCTGTACCAAGAACTACAGAAGAAAGCAGCAGTGATGATAATGATGATGACACAGCGGGTCAACGCACTGTGCTTTCGTTGGCCCAATCCCCACAACCCCGCCCGTCCACTCGCGCGCAGAGAGCAGCAGCGCGCAGTGCGAGGCGAGACGTTATTCGGAGCGGATCGCACTCACCCTGATGAAGGTTCACGAATTGGACCGAAACATTGTCGGTTGAAACACCGATAAGACGGTACGTGATAAATCCCGTATTTATAATAATGATTGAAATCAATCACGAAAGTTTTCTAAGTAAAATACAGGAATTGGTCGTGTGAAAGCACCTTACTGTAAATTATTTACTCGTTAGATTGTATATAACTTTTAGTACCATTTCCCCTGGGTCGTATGGCGCTGTGTAGCGGCGTATCGCAAGGTTAAGTCGTAAAATAAGTATTATCACACCTTGTTCAGGCGAAATAGGAAAATGGGTGTTTATTTTGTTTGATATTCTTTGCCTGTTGAAACCTTTACTGTAAATATTTTTATTTCGATTTAGGATAAAGTTTAGTGAGACCAAATCAAATCAAAGAGAGTGTTCAATAACTAAATTGTGTATTTGTGGTGGTATTTGTAGAACTACAATTTTCATTAGGTGTTGTTATAAATCGATCTGTGTTTCGAATAAATTACCATTGGTTACTTTGTGATAGTTTAGCTAAAATAAACCTAATACTTGACAAAAATTCGTTACTTTGATTGATTGAAAATTCTTTATTGCACAAAAATACATAAATCTGTACATAGGCTTAATGCTAGCAAGCATTCTCTTCCAGTTAACCTTTCCGTAGTGTGGAAAAAATATTTTTGTAGGACATAATATGTAACAAGAAAATTTTAGACTGAGATATATTAGTCTATTAGATATATATATTATATATAAGATAATAAGATAAGATATATAAGACACTAGCTGTTGTCAGCGGCTTCGCACGCGTAGTTTGCCAATAAAAAGTAGCCTATGTGTTAATCCAGGTTATGAACTACGTACATACCAAATTTCATTGCAATCGGTTCAGCCGTTCCAGCGTGAAAGAGTAACTAACAAACATTCATACATCCATACATACAAACTTTCGCATTTATAATATTAGTAGGATATATAAGATATATATATATATATATACATATATATATAGATATAAGATAAGATAATAGATATATAATTAGTATAAGATATATTATAAGACTAAGATATACCTATTGATGTTAATACACATACCAAACATCCAATTCGGAGATCGGACAACGTTTGTGTGATCGAACGTCGCCGCACAGCTTTAGCTAGTCGCCACTTCCACTGCATAAGTCCATCACTGTACATCAGATTAAACCAATTGCTTAACATTTATCCATTACCATACTACAAATGCAAGTTGAAATGTTTAGAATGGCTGATATCCTTATCCTACGATGACACTGAAAATCTTCTGCTTTTTGCTGAATAACACACATTCGCTGTACACACCCTAGACTACATTTTCCACACACTTACACATCCTTACATTCTTACACACTGCACACAAACACATGTATTCTACTCTGTTATTACTTAAAATTCAAAATAAAAAATAATTTAGATAATTAAACTTTATCATAGTTACTATTCTTGTTAATATATATTTGTAAATCGTATCAATACTCGATTCTTTTAAATTGTCTGTTTAACATTAAATTAACTTTAGTCTTTCGTTAACTTAGCTTCTCTCTTAGTCTAAATATTGAACTCTTTATTTGTTAAGGTTTATGGAGGCGGGCGTTGATGCCTGCGACACAGTATTTTTTACTCCTGCAGGTATCACCGTTTTCATATTGTTTCTGTACGCTGTTTATGTACTAAATAAAGACATTTTGATTTTTTGAATTATATATAGTTAAAGAGTATTTTCAATAAACGTAACTTCTAATATTACACATCAATAAACCCTAGTTGAAAATAATAGATACGCTAATAAATACGTAGTTACAATGATGCTAAATAAACTCATAAGATATAAATATAACAGAGTGGATAAATAACAGAGCATCTACAGGACACCACTCATTTTGTAGGCTTCGTTCATGAGAGTGAGGTAGTGCTTGCACACTTTGGATCTGAAAACCGCAATGGAGGAAACATGCCGAATCTCGTGCGGAATACTATTCCATAGTCAGATAGCAGTAATCGTGAATGAGTTAAAATAGCAGGTGTGTTGTGTTAAGGAGTCAATAACTGGAGATGTTGAGTGGAACGTACAAGACGGTCTGCAGCATACAGGGTAGAAACCGCTCTTTGAGGTAGTTACGTGATTTGGGGTCATGTAGGATGTTATAAAGTAGATGTGTACTTTGTGTGCATTTCATTGTATTTAATCTTAAAATTTTGTTTGAAAAATAGATTTTACAATTACTGATTTTTAGGTTTATAAGTGACATTATCGGATGATACTTGTCTTTTGCTGTTGTTGTAATATTTAATAACGTGTTAGTTAAACTTCTTCATTCAAGCGGCACCACACCATTGAGTAATTAATCAAAACAGTCACCAAGCTGTGGAAATTGATGAAGATCGCGCACAACTGTGAAGGAGGAAGGAAGCCTTTGGCTAAACACTATGAAATTGGATTTAAGATTACCCACAATAGAGGGTTGCTTGCTACAGACGGATCTATGACGGAGTGGATACCAAGAGACATTTACAATTACAGAGGGATTACCCATGTTTGAAACGACACCCTTTACAAGATTACGGGTTTAGCATAAAAATGCGTTTGTATTTTTTTCCCACGTTTTGGACAAGGTTGAGGTAGATACGATCGAAATGAGGCATTACTGCTGAAATACATGTTAAAACCTACTTAATCACAAGATATTTAAAAGACAAACCTTTTTTATTAACTTATTTTCAATTCAAAGAGTAGATGGATCTCATTTTATATAGACCTTACTAAATACAATTCAATTTGCTTAGTACCGTTTTAGATCTAATTTCAGAAATATTTCGGAATCAGGAATATAAATCGATCTCGGTAAAATATGAATGGAATTCATAATATAATAACTTAAGGCCTTGATTATCATAGATATAAATATTTATGGTAACAATTATTTGACCTTTCGTCACGTTTTTCTGAAAACACTTCAAGGAAATGTAAAATTCATAGTTTCCAAACTTAACAAAATATAATTATATCGAATACCAATCGTAAAGTTTTCAAAACAATAGCCACGTACTTAACCACCAGAAACCTACCAAGTGCACTTCAAAGGATCAAGCACAAAGAAAGTACCTTAGTGAGCCAATTTCATTTCATCTCTCTAACAATACCAATTTGGAGTTACCCACTTGAAGCCAGTAACAGCCAGTGTCAGGTAACTTTGTTAGAAGTAACAATTTTGAGCGTTTCCAAATTCGATTGGCGTTTGGTTTAAATATTTTAAATTACCTACGGATATTTCCACGTTCATTTCAAATTTAGTTACATTTTGATCTTTACGATTTGGATGTTTATGTTTACCGCAGCCTTTGAATTGCTGTTACTTTCCTTGTTGATCGAGCGAAGCGAGATCTCTAAATGAACTTGGGCAAATCGGCGTTGTATGTATGTATGTATGTTTGTCCGAGGATAACTTTTGAAGCGTTGATCCGATCATCGTGAAATTTAATATATAAGTAGGTAATGATGGCATAATTATGCGGTGACTAAATAAACTAAAATGTTGGGGGGTTGTAAAGATATTGGGGTTTAAGAGGGGTAACAAAAATGAAAATGAGGCTAACTGGTCAAGTGAGACGTCAAATGAAAGGTATTCATTAGTACATTTAGACTCGGTTTTTATTTTTCGTAAATTATTTATAGTTTTTGAGTTATTAGCCATAATAAACACTAAACTTTGATAAAATTCACCAGTGGTGACCCCACAGGGCTGTAAATTAGTACGCGTATAGCTTAAGTGACACAAATATAGGTAAAAGTCTGAAAACCAGAATAACTGCAATTAGTGCCCCAAAAAAGATTAACCAAATCACGTTAGCTGGTTAGGTATTTCGTGACACTATTTTGATAGTCAAAGATTACAAATAATATTTATATGTTTTAATCGGAGACTCGACTCGTTGGGGGCGAACCAATAGTTAAATTCATTGAATTAATTGGTTAATTGGCAGCACTAAAATATAACTGTATATTTGTTAATAATTAGTTGGCATACTGCGTCTTCTGCCTTCTGGGCCTGGAGCCGCGAGGCGGCGGCGATGGCAGCACTTTGCGTTGTGGAAACAGTTGACTGACGGGTGCCTGCCATCATTTTGCCGTGGGTCCACGAATTTTGCTCAGATAAGAAGCAGCAATTGCTAATTTTACCCAGATGTTTCCAAAATCAATGGGAGGGACACATAAAACTGAGATGAAACTAAACAGAACCTCAGACCATATTTGAATTACTTTAAACGACTTATGTACCTACTTAAGAACTTAGTTATTTGACGCACAATGCCTAACTGCAAAAAAATACTAATTCCTAATTGCATAGTTAATTAAACTATGTGAGGATGTTAGTATATTATATTAGGACGTTTTCCGAACTCATCTGTCTCCATGCATTCGATGCGGAGCTTTCAAGTCTTTTTCAACTTCGCTTTCATATTTTAATAGATTGAATTATGCAAAGCTTACCTAAATCTATTCCGACGGCACCGAGTCTGGCGTTAATTTGCCGCGTCGGGCTTTGGCAGCGATGCCGAGGCGATGAGGATGCTGATGGATGGCTATCAGCTCCTGAAATAAGCCACTTAGAATGGGATTTATATATCATTCGGTTTGGTGCTAGTCGATGTTGCGGTTTCTATTGTATTATCGCTACTGCACCATCGAATTCTCCGCATGGAAAAGTTTGAAATTTTCAAATTTAACACGGATGCAAAATTAATAAAATTTGTCTGCGTATCCAGTTTGTAGCAATATGTCATGTCAGCGGTAGACGGGCTGTGATGATGGGCCGAATAACGGTGACGTCACGCGTTCGAATTTCAGAATAACCTATCCGTTAGAAAAGTTGAAACGATGATGGTATGTAGCGACTCCGATTTCCAATTTACAGATACGTAGCGGTCGTCCGTGATTGGTCAGCGTGGCAGGGCCGTCAATCAGACCAACCAACGCTGGATTGTAAATCCATTTCATTTTGAAAAGTGATTGAGTGATATCTTCGATCATCGTTGACGTTGGGTTGTCACCACCAATATTATATCAATAAATACTACCGAGTATAGGTTTAATAAAATTATTACTGCGACTCGGAAAGAGAGAGAGAGATAATTCTTTATTGTACACCAAATTAATAGTATATTATGATACAAGTGAGCTAACTTGCTCATTATACACGAGGCTGTGGTTTGCAGCCCGAGCCGTAGGCGAGGGCGTAAAACAGCCGAGTGTCTAGTGAGCTAGTTGCTCACGAGTTTCATTCGCACTTTTTCAACACACTTGCGAGGAAAAAACAAACATGTATTGCATAAATCGTTTAATTATTAAAACAATTGGTGACTGTACAATTTTAAAAACGATATTGGATTGTTTTTGATGGCGATTTCACAGTTTGTCTTACATTGGTAATACTTGCCACTTCTTTAGTATTTTCATTTATTTCTTGTGTAATTTTTTTTTGACTACCTCCGTGGCGCTATGGGCGAATAGCCGGCTGAGACGCAGGAGGTAGCGGGTTCGATTCCCACCGCGGAACAAATGTTTGCATGTTCTACAGATATTTGTTCCGGGTCTGGATGTTTTTCTATATATGATAAGTATGTATTTACAAAAAAAAAGTATATAAGTATTCTATCAGTTATCTGGTTCCCATAGTACAAGCTCTGCTTAGTTTGGGGCTGGATAGCGCTGTGTGACATGTCCAGCAATATTTATTTATTTAAATGTCGGCGACAAAGGTAAATCATACAAATTACTGGAAGGAGAAGGCACCAAATAACTCATGCTACGAGATGTACATGGATGTGGGTTACAGTACGTTTTGATACTTCTTAATATGGAATAGATGCACCACAGGGAGCTGGGTTTGTATGTATTTGACGAGTTCAGAGAAATACGCTAAAACACATGTTCACAAAATGACTGGGTTTTTTTGTTGCTTTCCCATTGTATGAAACTATCGTAAGGAGCTAAGTACTTTGTTCTAGATTTTGCAGGTATGGCTTTCATTTGCATTTTGTGCTGCGTTTAGTATTTCTGGCGGGGTTAAATCTATCAATTGTTAATCTTCTGTACTAAAACTTGACATTTTTACAATTATTTACCACACAGCAACAAATGCGATACAAACAAAAAAATGAGATATGGCGCGCAAGTTTTTTTTACACGCGCCAAATGTATGTTGATTGATTACATATAGCCATACCAACCTACTTCAAAATTATAATTTTAGTGATAAAATGCAAATATTTTATAACACATTATTGTAAGGAATTATTCCAAAAATGTACTTAATAGGATTTTCAGCGGCATAAAACCTCTTAGTTGTTACAAAAACTGTATTACCCGGTTAAATTGAAAATGCTCTGTTTACTCGCATATATAATTTGCAGTTAGGTACTAACTTAACTTTGTAGGGATAATTCGATTATGCACTAGAGTGTTATATTATTACGCACGCGTGTGTTATAGTTCGGTATTAGGCCCTAATAACGATGTACTATGGCTCGCTTTACCAGCAATTGTGTTGAAAAATAACTTAACCTAGAAAACTTAAAGACTAATAGACGGTGGTAACAGAAACAGATGTAAACAGAACAGTTTGGAAGTAACAGAATTATTTATTTGCTGATGCAAAAAGGTTTGAAACTATTTCGATTGTAATAATACCCTTTACTGTAATTTTCTGAACGCTTAAACAATGACGTAACACTGTATGGGCAACTTGCGCAACGATTCTCAATCGTATTTAGTGCCTAAACGTGATTTAAGAGAGTTATCAAATCATACAAATATCAAATCAAACACGTCAAATTTAAACATTTAGTCGCTAATTACATTTATGGATCGATAAGCAAGCCGGGCCAAGTCTATGGACCTACGTATCTTGGTATGTTTTCAGTCGGCCTAAATGACCTAAGCACTTTCGTACTTCCTAATAGTTGTGATACCACAGGATCCGCTTTAAATTGGATTCCGGTGTCACAGAGAACTTCGACTTGCAACTCGACTTTTGCAACTTTAGTACAGTACAGGTAAAGTGATAAAGCTCATTTGCATATCGTACACATGGAGATACAGACAGCAACGTAGGCTTTTAAAACTGCATTTTTGAGTTTCAGATAAAAATGTAGCCCTTGATCTAATTTTAATTTAACTCTTTAAAATGAGTAGCAGTACAGAATTACTATACGAAAATAAATTGTATTAATCAACTTCTTTTACTCACCGTACTTGCGGCGTAGTGGGAAAGTTTTCGCATTTACGCAAAGTTCAATGACCGGAAAAGCTTTATTGAGCGAAAAATGTACCGTGTGAAACAATTCTACAAAATAAAGAGTTTCAAGTATATGTGTAGGTAATTTTGTTTGGTGGATGAGACAAACTATTTGGTTTTTAAATATAAATCTTGAATGGAAATGTAAAGTCTCAGATGTGATCTCGGATAGAAAGTTATGTCAGAGGATATAGTTGGTAGGTATATCACATTTATACTTTGAGCTGCTGGAGCAAACCCAGTTTGACATGGAAATTCGATATCAGGTAACGCGTCGCCAATTCTAGTATTTGATGCCATTTTGCATCAAACGAGTGTTTCAATGTGATAAAACAATTTTATTTATATAATATATCTCTCTGCAGTAATTATACTTGGAAACACTGGAAGTGGTTTGCGATTCGCGCTACACGAAAGTAGCTGTTGTTGTCTAAAATGATTTTAACCCAATATTTTTGTAGGTATCGTTCTGTATTATAAATAAGTTTTTTGTTGTAATATTACTTTCTCAATATAAGCTTATAAAATTAATAATCAGAACCGCAAGCAGATACAAATGTGTTGAAACACTAGTAGCCTACTACAATCCATTCAGAAGTTCCATTGTCTAGCATGCGTCTCCATCATGAGGCCACCTCCATGGTACCATATTAATGCATTGTCACCAAAGCTTCATAAGTAGGTATTCCAAATGCGTATACAAAGTTTCGTGTCTGTGCTGTTGACTGTTGAAGAGTTCCTTCGTCTGGAGCCAATCCAGGGTGTAGAATCAGGTCATGCTTACCATAAAAATGCATTGTCATCGGAATTAAACTGACATGTCAAATTTCAATTCAGTAGGATAAGAGTAAATGGTTCTAATTTAGCAAAATTTTACCTTAACCAACTAATTAAGAATCAAACACAGACGGACTAATAGCAGCAAACTCTAGTGGTGATATTATATGGCATTTACTTATTTCATAGCATACTTGGGGCGGCCATTATCCACCAGTAGGTGAAGTCAGCCTGTGGATGATGACTTATTTTAAACTTCGCCGGTAGAACTTCCAATCACCTGAATCTTCTACAGTGGCGTCGTTAGGCGTAGGTGACGACGGCGATCGCCGACCGCAGACGGCCTTGCAAAAACGTTTTACAAATAATTATTTCCGTACGCATGAGTAATATTTATCCAGAGACTACGTCGTTTGGAAACACTGTGAAAGTTATAAAAAATATTATTTTTGGCCTTTGGGTGATCCCAGACTCAAAAGAACAGGAATACATTGTGTAATTTTTGTTATCATTTTATCTATACTATCTATACTCCTATACTAATATTATAAAGAGGAAAGATTTGTATTTTTGTGTGTATGTTTGTAATGAATAAACTCAAAAACTGATGGTCCGATTTCAAAAATTCTTTCACCATTAGAATGCTAAATTATCCCTAAGTAACATAGGCTACTTTTTATCTAACTGCGCAGAGGGAGGGTAATGTTTTTATTGAAAAACTACGCGTGCGAAGCTGCGGATTGGTCAGCTAGTTAGCAATAAAACTCATATACCCATACATTAGTATATAATTCAGCTCATCATCTCGATGATGACGTATGGTATGGGGAAATGCGTCACAGTCAAATAGAGTGTTTTTGTTGCAAAACCGAGCATTTATATTAAAAATTGATGAATTAGACTCTTGCAGACTGCGATTTAGAGAATTAGATATTTTGACATTAACTAGTAAATATATTTTTCAAAATTTAATTTATGCTGAACTACATATTGCCAATTTCAAAGCAAAAAAAGACATATATAGTTACAATACACGTAATAAAAACAATAAAATAAAAAATAAAAGGTTTTATGCTTAAGCATAAAATTATTTCATAAGCTGCCTTTAGTTATAAGATATTTAGATTGCAGTTGTAAAATTTAAAAAATATTATTGCAACAAATAATGCATAATTCATGTTATGATATTGATGAAACACAAGCTGATGACTTTAGCACATACTTTAGTACGTGTCACTAATTATTTTGTTTGTACCTACTGTTAGATACATACTTTTACATTGTATTCTGCTGTGATGTTTCCTCGTGTACATTTATAGTATCAATAAGTTTTTAGTTGAAAAATTACTTTTGCGTACCACTCGCTCAAAAAAGTGACATTCTATGCCGCAAAAAGCGAACATAACAATAGTCATTTTTAATCTGTTAAAAACAGGGTAAGAAAATTGTACTGAATTTCATTCATCCTCTAGGGGGAGAATGTGATTTTAATTTGGAATACTTACCGAAATTTATACTGAACTACATCTGTGTTTACACCATTGAGTTTGTATATAAAGCATTATACATCTTTTTGAAAAAGGAATACGCATTTATTATGCAGTTATGATTATTAAATAAAATTACGAAAACCGTCGAGGCCGTATGAGCTTGATGCCTTTGCTTTTCCGGCAAAAAAATATATTAGTCTAGGAATTTGCCGCGTTTTTGTTTTCTTCAAATACATAAACGTTAAGTTTATTTTTAATTTATTTTTATAAATAAGTTAATGTGCTTATCTCATATTACTATTGTGTTAATTTTTTAGCAAATGGTACGAAAAGTAGAGTATTTTCCTCGGTGATAAAGCTGTCTTAGTCTTGGGTGAACTTAAATCCCTCGCTACACTCAGGACTCGTCTTAAATCCATCGCTTCGCTCGTGATTTAAGTTTTTAACACCCTCGCTACGCTCGGGAGTAAACCTCGAGTCCTTCGTTACGCTCGCGATTTAAATCGTCACCCGCGACAGAAGACACTGCTTTATCCCCATGGTTAATAATCTACTATTTCAAAACAAGCTTTTATAAAATTCATAATCGGAACCGCAAGTAGATTCAAATGAGCCCAAACACTAGTAGCCTACTATAGGACCTACCTACTTCAGAAGTTCCGTTGTCTAGCATCCGCCTCTATCATGAGATCACCTCCATGGTACCATATTATTGCATTGTCACCGAAGTTACATATGTATTCCAAATTTCAGCTGAGTCGGTTGAGGGGAACGGGTATAAAATTCAGTTGCAAGGTTCCACCCGCGACAAACAAACATACATTGCAAGTTAATAAAAAGCTTGTAAAAAGGAATAAAAGTAAATACAACAATTTAACGTTTCGACTGATTTGACTGGGAAATGAAAGGGGGGCCTCGCAAAGCTGATGTCGCCTACGTCCATGTTTGTTCTAGCGTCGCCACTGATCTTCTATATCTTAATCTGAAAGTTATCAATAGATCTGACATTATCAAGTACACCATAAGCGAATTAATCCAGGGCAGAACGTATTCGGTGCTAGTGCGGCACGCGATCGAGCGGCGGCGGAAACTACAAGTGCTAAACTTTTAATTGGTTCGACAACTCTCAAAGAAGCATTTAAGGCTTCTCGACTTCCGCCTGCTGTTTGTTCTTGCCCTAATCAATGCTTTTGCTTCCACAGTCAATAAATTAGTGGTTGAATTCTACAGTTGTTTGTGCAGATTCGTTTTCATCAGATCCAGATGTATCATTTGAAGAGATCACTTTTAGCGATAAGACCGCCCATTGTACCTTTATTTATTGTTTACTAGTGGACCCGCCGAACTTCGTACCGCTTTGACATGCATATAACGCGGGCTGTCAATATACGTCACCCTGGTAGAATTGTCAATTGTTATCCCCGGCCACCATTATGCATGAGAAAATGAATGACTTCCACAAATAATTTAATACCAAAGTTAGCCAAATCGCTCCACCCGTATTCGAGTTTTAGCGAGACTAACGAACAGCAATTAATTTTTAAATATATACATAGACAATATATCTCGGGATAACTCCGACCGAAGCATCTGTTTCAAACGTTATTAATTTTTTACATCCTCTGACGATATTTGCAGCACGCATTCTGTCAATTCTATGTCAAACGTCATAAGGTTACATTATAAAGCGCTAAGGTTAGATTATAAATAATTTTATATGGTGGTTAAGTATTCTTAAATTTTCTAATTTTGCGCGCAATTTTATTTAATTTTTTCTTTCATAAGAACCTTCTCCTGACAGTAAGAAATACAACAAAAAAGAATTAGCGAAATCGGTCTAGCCGTTCACGCGTGACGGCGTGACCAAGGGAAATAGGGATTCATTTTTATACTCTATTTTTGTTTGGTGTGCAATAAAGAGTATTTCATTCATTCATTCATTTGCGGTATGGACCATCCTATTATTTATTTATGAGAAACTAGCTGACCCGCCCGCGGCTTCAAACGTGTGGTTTATTAATAAAAATATTACCCTCCTTCTGCGTAGTCGGTTCAAAAGTAGCCTAGTCTCAATCCTGGTTATTATCTATAGAAAATGTAACAAACAGACAGACAGACAAAGTTACTTTTGAATTTATAATATAGTATTGATATAAATTTAATTATCTTAAGGGACAATCGCCCATACAACACGTACTACCAAGATCATTTCTAATTGGAACATATTTCTACCTTAATAAGGTATTATTTTAATTTGAATAGTATTTATCTAGGTTCTCAACCATATATTAGATCAAAATACTTACCTAAAATAAAATAGAAGCGTATCGAATTCTGCATGTTTTTACGTCATAAAAGACCTGTTTTCAACCTAATTGTTTCGTATTAAAAACAACAACATCTTACGTATCCTAATCATGGGAACATAGATTATATCGTCTAGTTACAGAATAACAACACAATGAGAAAAATACAACAAGTTTTCAGTCATCATTTTTGGTATTACGGAACACGGTCAAAATCTAATCAAATTTAGGATCGTTCTATTGCTATCACTGTCGCTCTGCGTGGCTAAACTTCGTCACTAAACAGGGATAGCGATATTCAGGCCGAAGTTTTTGACGTGGCCGAATTGAAGTTGCGCTCAGTGTTCGCCGGCGCGTTAAGAGCATTATGAGTATTTATGACAGATTAAAGGCAGAAATATGTTCCTGATGTGAGTTCGGTCTTTGAGATTGAAAGTTAAAGTTTTAACATAGATAATGCGTATATTTTGTATAATTTGTGACTGTTTATTATTATTACACAGTATCTTAGGTAGACTTGTTTGGTGGAAGCTCAAATGATTTTTTAAAAAACATAAAAATGATTAAAATTAATTTATTTATATATTTTAATGTCTAATACATTTGGCGACTTGATACAGAATGAATCTCTCTAGGTTAAAAGTACTGCAGTTGAATTTAAACATAAGCAAAATCTTATCTGGCTAGCCCGGCGACCATGCGTGGGCGCTTGTGTGAATAAGCTATAATATGATTAGTTGGCTGAAAATATGGAAGGGGCAGTTATGCCAGCATCTGTAACTCCTCCCTCCGTAAGTTCGAAATTATCCGAAGGATGAGGATCATTTCGGGTTTTCCCCATAATACAAATATTTTTAAATTTATGCTTAAATGCTAACAATAAAAGACAAATTACAATAATAAAGCAAAACACAAAATTTCCTATACTAACACTTTTATAATCTAGAGCACTATCACTAATAATTTCACTTCCACTTTTCTGTAGTATATAGTTCAGCGACTGAACGTCGGTGAGGTCGATTCCATTGAGATTGGCAGGTTTTCTCTGCATATCTGACGGATCGGTCGATATTTGAGGTAAGTTGATTACTGGAAGTTTCATGAAATTTACGTCATTTCCTTGAGTTTGGTGTCTTTTAAATGACAGTCCCTTTATCCTTACTAGACAATCATCATCCATGGTCAACAGGTATGTTCCAATGATAGATTCTTGTGTTATATCGTCTTTGCAATACTTGGTGAGTAAGGTTTCTGTTCTTACGTGGATGATCCAGCGATTGGGCTGTATAGAGTCAGCCTTTACATCGTCGATGGTAACTGGAATCGGGTGACAGCTCGAGATATTTGTGGAAAAGCTCATAAGTTCGGTAATGCAATCATCTTTGATTAGTAACGTGACATCGTTCTCATGGCATAGAAAACGGTATTCATCAATCTCGCGGCATGACTGGGAGAGCGGCATCGCTTTTAACCCTTTCACAAGGACATATGGGTATTTAGGTAGGATAATAGAGGTAAGGTTATTGGCTCTATCGTGGATAGGTAATGGAATCATTTTAAAATAATTAAAAAGCTCATTCCTGATTAAAGGAATGTGCATAATGAATTTTATCTGATTTTGTTTTACATATGCTTTTATCTTTATACATTGCTCTATTTTTAAAATATTTTCAATACTAACTGGAAAAACTAATCTGTCTGTTTTCTCAATTTCCTGCAACAATGCCACTAACTCTTCAGTGTCTATAATTGATTGATGTAACAAATTAATTTTAGCAAAGGCAATAGCTGTCTCAATTTCATTCAGTCGAATGTAGAGTGTTTGAAAGTTATGTATAAACGCGTTATATATGTGAATAATCTTATTACTGATTTGGGATACGTTTAATTTATTTAAGCTACGATTGATATCTTGGATACTGTCTTCAATCTGAATGAAATTGTATTTGGTAAAGTTGGCTATTTTTGTGAACGTACCCACCATTTCGGCAACGATAGTCATTTTACTATTTATGGCGTCTTGTTTTGTATTTATTTTATTAATTAATTTTTCATACATTACAGCGTCATCATTATCTAGATTTCCTGTGATCGCTTTGATAAATGAACCGAGAGGATTTATTAAACCACGTTTAGATCTTACAGTTGGAATCAGCTGTTTGTACTTAAATATAGTTATGTTAATAGTGTAATCCGTTTGTAACTCCACATCAGTAAAGTCTGTGTCAAAAGCTTTAATATCGAAACATTTTTGAATGTGCGTTTTAAATCTTTCATAACTACCTAAATTGAATTCCAATTCCTTGTATAAAAGTTTTAAATCCAACACCTTTATAACAGTCCATGTACCATGACTGATGACAGCTTGACCTTCTTTGACGGGTAGCAGTCCCGGGTTCTTATTAATAGGGTGTAGTTGAAGGGCCTGGTTTTGGATCACTAGGACCGCCAGAAGAATTAACCTGTGGAGGACGTTTTATGTCTTTAATAGGAACTTTAGTATGTCGACTATGTGTTATAACGGGTACAACGTTTCTTTGTATGGCTCCGGTAACCTGAGCTTTCTGATATCGCGGTTTATCCTTACTACGTCTAGTGTTTACTCCTTTGATATATACTGTATCGCCTACATCTATATCGAATTCTTTCTCGCCACCACGTTTCTCTATTACAGCTTTCTTTTTGTCAATTATTTTATCTGTTAGGTACTCATACAAATGCTTAGTCCTTCTAACGTGTTCTTTAACCAATTGTTGAGTAAATTGTTTGTTAAAATCTACATAAAAAGCGCTATTAGACTCGGTATGACCGAAAACTACTTCAAATGGGGTAAGACCTGTAGTAGAATGAATTGTGTGGTTATATGACATAACAGCGTAACTCATAACAGATGCAGCGTCAGTTATTTTTTGTTCGTATTTAGCTATCCGATATATTTCTATGATGGTTGAGTGAAATCGTTCAACTATTCCCATAGAGTTAGGGTTATGAGGGGTACCAATGTGAAGGTCGATTTTATAAAATGATAACATTTCCTTCATTAATGTATTATTAAATTCTGTGCCTGGATCTGAACTGATTCTACTAGGTGTTCCATACAAAGAGAAATACTTAATTAAGGCTCTAACTGCTTCGGGCGTGGATTTCGTGTTAATCTCGAATGCTTGGCCTAACTTGCTGAAGGCATCGACTATTGTTAGGTAATGTTTTCCGTCAATTGAAAATGTGTCAATAAAAAGTTCTTGGAATGGCTTTATTTGAGTTTGTGATAACTGTAATTCCGGTTTAAATGGTTTTCTATCATATTTCATTTTCTTGCAGAGTTCGCAAGCATTTATAATGCTAGCCACCGTTTGATCCATGCTATTCCAATAATAGGTGCGTCTTATGTGCGCTAACGTTTCTTTTATTCCCCTGTGACTATTTTTTCCTACATGATATTTGAGTACAACGTCTCGTTGCTCCTGTTCGTTATCAACATAAACAACTCGCTTGGTACATTCATAAAATTTTACTGTTCCTTTTTGAAAAAGTAATATGGTAGCCTCCGAAAACTGCTTTCGATGTAACGGGTCTTCAAAATAAAAGAAATATTTTATTTTAGGCCTAATGTAATTTTTCAGGAATCTTTTGATTAGATCTGGATGATCTAAAGGTAAGTGAACCTGTAAAACCTTTTGTTTGTCCCTAGATAAGTCTTTAACTGATATTTCGTCCCTGTTCCAGGTATGTACGAGTATTTGATTCGGCTTGGTATCTACAGCTTCTTGCAATATAAGCATACCATCTGTATCTAAATCGCGGGCTGAATGTACTGTCCCCATACTAGCGTCGTCTTGACGACCTTCAGATGCAGATGCAGTAGTACTACCTCCAGATGGAATTGAGTAGGGAGATCGACGTCGACCTTTACCAGCTTTCGATGTATTACTTTTCTCAGAACCTGATGATATAACTATCGGAGATGGCGTTCGCTCGCGCGGTGTAGAGGTACGGGTGGTGTCCTTATTACTCAAACGTATAATATCGTCAGTTACGTCTTTAATATGGCGTTTTAGTTTTTGTTCCTTTTTATCTAAATTCACCTTCATCGAATCGTCATCATCGTTACTTAGGGCGTTAATCCTAATTCGCGACAATGCATCGGCATTACAATTTTGTTTTCCTTCTTTATGTTTAATGTCATAATCAAACTCCGATAAGCGTAATTTCCATCTAGTTAGCTTGCTGTTAGGTTCCGTAATGGATTTAATCCAAGTTAAAGGTCTGTGATCCGTATAAATCATAAATTTCTTTCCGTATAAATAAGGTCTAAAATGTTTCGTAGCCCATACTATGGCTAAAAGCTCTTTTTCTATTGTACTATATCGCGTTTCGGCGTCGTTCAAAGTACGACTAGCATAAGCTATCGGCCTATCGCTGCCTATAGGACCCTGCGAAAGGACAGCTCCTATAGCGAAGTTTGAGGCATCCGTCGTAAGGACGAATGGTTTTGAAAAGTCGGGAAACTGTAAAAGCGGTGCGTTAGTTAAAAGTTCTTTACACTTTTCAAATGCATCTATGTATTCCTGTTTTGTACAATCTATCTTATTTTTCTTTTTTAAACATGAAGTTAATGGTTGTGTGAGTTTAGCAAAGTCTTTGATGAATTTCCTATAATAACCAACTAAACCCAAAAAGCTTTTAATTTCGGTTGGTGTTCGAGGTAACGGAAAATTTAAGACTGCCTTTATTTTATCGTTGTTAGGCATAAGGCCATTTTTGGTGATGGTATGACCAAGATAAAGGACCTCTTTTCTCAGAAATTCGCATTTGTCGAGAGTTACCTTAAGGTTAGTTTCCCTTAACCGATTGAATATTTTACGGAGTTTATCGACGTGTTCCTCTAGACTAGAAGAAAATACTATAATGTCGTCAAGATATACCAGACAGTGAATACCCTGAAGTCCTCGTAGTACGTTGTCCATAGCCCTCTGGAACGTCGCAGGTGCCGTTTTTAAGCCAAACGGCATCCTTTTAAACTCATAATGGCCCGATTGTGTTGTAAATGCTGTTTTTGACCTATCTGCCTCATTTACCTCAATCTGATGATACCCGCTAGCAAGATCTATTGTGCTAAAGTACTGAGATTTACCTATCTTATCAAAAAGGTCGGTAATATTAGGTAACGGATATTTGTCGTCGACTGTGATTTCGTTAAGTCGTCGATAATCGATCACCATCCTAAACTTCTTTTCACCAGATGCGTCTACTTTCTTTGGAACCAGGTGGACTGGTGCACTCCAAGGTGAGTGAGAATCTGCTATTACGTTATCTGTTAGAAGTTTATCTACCTGATTTTGTATTTCCTGGTTAATGACAGGCGGGTGTCGATAAGGTCGAATATAAATCGGGTCTTCATTTGTCGTTCTGATGTTATGTTTAACTTGATTTGTGAAGGACAAAGGTAGTTTATCACAATAAAATATATCACGATATTCGTAACACAATCTGTAAATCCTATCACGTTCCTCTTTATTAGTGTGATCTAATCGCAATTTTCCTAAATTCTCTTTCAAATATTCATCATTCATGCCGTAATTGTTCACAAAATTTACCTGACATTCTTCATTATTAAATGCCGTAACATCGAATGGTTCTTTAAACGTGATAACAGCTTTCACATCGGATGTATTTTGTTTAACCGTTTCCGCAAAGTAGTTCTCACACCTAACAAGAGCGGTAGGCATACGGACGCCTTCCTGATATTCAAGATATTCTAATATCGCATCACCGTGATGTAAATTGGTTGGAATTTTCACTCTTGTTTCAGATCGCGGAGCTACGTGAATTTCATATGGCGGAGTATAAATGATTGGAATTCTCGCATTGTGTGTCATAAGGACTTGGTTTCTCATGTTAATATTAGCTCCTAATTTGGATAAAAGGTCAGATCCTATTAATCCGTCGTATCGTCCATCAACATCATAGATGTAAAATTTATGAGGTAATGTGCTTTTGAAGGTCTTTAACAATGGAATGTAAATTATCTCATTGTGCATGCTCTGAGCATGTGTACTGACCACTGTGAATGGTTCGATGTGTTTGAACTCACTGAAAAACTCATTAGCTTTAGATGGGCTAATAAAAGATCTGCTACTACCAGTATCGATGAGAAACTTTGATTTTATTTCAGGAATCACCACGTGAGGTAATTTTAATATACTATCACAACAATTTAAATTAATCACTTCACCACGTTCTTCGAGGCTGTTTTCTGAAAATTTTCCGGCATGGTTTCCACACAGATGTTTTCCGTATTAGTGGAATTTGTCCCTTCGACATATTCCATATAATTACACTCGGTAGAGGGGTACTCTACATTATCATTCGCATTATAAACGTCATAATCGTTGTAATCAGGGGTGTATTCGTTATAAGGGGATGGATCCTCTATATAATATAGATCGTCCGCAATCATATTCTGTCTAACCGGCGCTGTGCGCATCGAAATGTCACTATCCTGTAACCTTGGTTCTTGTACTTGTCGGGGTGGTACACCAAATTTATACTGGTTGCCTGAGTGAGGTTGGTTCGAAACACCGAACTTATAACCTTGTTGTTGGGGGATACCAAACCTAAAACCACCGTGTTGGAAAGGCGCGCGAGGCGCGGGCGCTTGAGCAAAATTTCGTTGAGGCTGAGTTTGAGTCCCAAATCGAAAACCTTGCGCGGGCGGCGCGAATCGCATTTGCTGAATAAAGTTTGGTCTATATCCACCTTGATTTTGTGGTATACCGTATTTGAAGCTATTTTGTGGGATGCCAAATTTAAGATTTGAGTTAGGCACCGAATTAAATGTAGTTTTGAAACCTTGAGAGACCGGAAATGGTTTTGGTGTATTATTTGATGGCATCTGGGGGAATGTTTGTTTTAGTGCTTTATTTTTAGCGTCGTACTGAAACTTAAAATTAACTTCCTCTGTAACAATGCTTAAGGCATTTTCTAACGTCGAGCAACCTTTTAACCTTACTATCCGAATCATGTCCTCAGGTAAATTATATAAAAATACATTTAGTGCAGTATTGTTGTACACGATCATTTTTGCTGCCTTGATGCCCTCGTCGGTCAGTCTATTTACCTTCGCGAACAAGGAACTTCTAGTGTTTTGAATTCTATGGCAAAGCTGTATGTATGACTCGCCCTGTTTATGTTTTATTGTCTCGAGTTCTATGGCAATACACTCCTCTGATCTGGGATCACCGAAATGCTGGGTAAGAATTTGCTTTAACTCCTCGTATGAGTTAATATTTGGGTGGTCACTGAGTAGAGTCGCAGCTCTACCAGTAAGTCTACTAGACACGGCATGAAATAAGTAAACATTTTGTGCCGCGTTTCCAACGATCTTACTACCACTCACGACATAATCACATTTGGAAATAAATAAATTTAAAAGATTTTCATCCCCATCATATTTAGGGATGAGACTAAGGGTCTCTTTCGGAATTGCTTTAAATTCCATTATAAAATTTATTTATTTTTTTAACACAATTATATTTTTCAATGTAAGTAAAAATCAATGTGTCTATTCTATTCTTAACTACTCTATGGTAAACTATAGTGCACTGATTTAACCGATTTAAGGGTCAATCAATATGCCTATTTTATATACCTTCTTAACTAATCTATAATAAACTATATAGTCACTGACTTAACCAATTTAAGTGTCAATCAATATGCCTATTTTACTAATTACTATACACTAATTAAATACGTCTAAACAGTCTGCCTATTTATGTGCAAACAAAATCAGATAAACGCAATTAACTAGGTGAACTTCGATAGCTCAATAAAAGTGGAAAAGACACAGGAATATGAAAATACAGGAAGTGAAAAGGTTTACTCACAAGCTGCTCGATCCCATGTCCTCCCGAAACTGCACCAAGTCACTATTTCACGCTTTACCGAATAGTCGTATTTATTTGGTTTTTCGTTTCCGCGTCCGCTAATAGTCGGTTTCTTATAAAACAATACTCTCTCGTGAGACTGATTTTGAATCTTCACGAGTGTATGGCTTCGAAAATCGCGGAAATCCTACCGGCTGCGCCAGACTTGTTTGGTGGAAGCTCAAATGATTTTTTTAAAAACATAAAAATGATTAAAATTAATTTATTTATATATTTTAATGTCTAATACATTTGGCGACTTGATACAGAATGAATCTCTCTAGGTTAAAAGTACTGCAGTTGAATTTAAACATAAGCAAAATCTTATCTGGCTAGCCCGGCGACCATGCGTGGGCGCTTGTGTGAATAAGCTATAATATGATTAGTTGGCTGAAAATATGGAAGGGGCAGTTATGCCAGCATCTGTAACTAGGTTGTACACACAGCTACACATCAAGCTATACAATTCCAGTATAAGCTGACCTCTCATTCTAAAGAAAAGCCTACACAATGCGAGGTCAGCATATACTAGAAATGTATAGCATGATGTGTAGCCGTGTGTACCTCAATTTTTCTATTACAATTTTCAGAAGTCAACATAAAACTCCTCTGCTCAAAAATAGATTCCAAAATTGTCTAAATCAATACGCAAACATGAGGGAGATGGTAAGTGAATACAGGAAATGAGTTCTGAAAAATGCAGCAATATAACGGGATTTTCGAAAATAGGTATTCAGTCGACAGCTGTTGCGCCAGCAGCAGATATGCGGAATTTAAATTCGGGCGGTGTAGGTACGCGAGATATTGCACGGTGGTACATTGTGAAAGTCACGGGGTACAATAAAAAGTAATCCTAAATTATTAGACTAAGCCCCAGTTGCACTGACATGTACCAGTGCAGTGTGTGTGCTCAATGAGTCAGATTCGAGATTTAGCAAGTATTTATGCTGCAAATGGGATTATGATATTTTTTGATTGTCAAATAACACTTTATTTTTTCTATGTAGTTGATAATTATTGATTAAAACGAGTATTTATCGCGTATGTTTTTTATTTGTTGTCCCGACGATTCGGCTGTGTTGCAACAGTCATGGTCACGGGTTGACTGGAATACTTGGAGCTACCGTCGGGAAGTGTGGGTAGCTGCAGTAAGCAACTACCCTCACTTGGTCTTCAGAATTAGAAATGTCTTCGTTCATATTACGACACACTACACTAACCGTATCTACGCACTTAGTGGACCGATCACGACGCCCACACCTAGCGATCACCGGGTTCCAGGACGCTGAGAGTCTATAGCCATCTACCCGATTGAAATTTGGAAATTTCTAGATTTCAATCTCTTCACGAACTATTCTCTTGTAATAATGGCGTTCGCTAGAGAGAACCTTAGGATCAGGAAGTTCAATCAAAGATTCGGTTCTGAGTCTACCAGATGCTCTGCTATCGCTGACTTGTTTACCTGGCGATTTTTGACAGCTGCGATATGCTCTTTGACACGCTCGGCTATGGTACGTTTAGTTTGCCCGATGTAAGAGCGGCCACAGCTACAGTCTATCTTATAAACACCAGGCATCTGCAGAGGTATACCATCATTTGGAGTCCGTAAATGCTGGCCATCTTTGAGAGAGGAGTGAAGACCGACTTGATTAAAAACCTTTTCAACACATTTCCAATTTTATCCGTCACCCCCTACAAGTAAGGCAAAAACGTTGGCTTTCTATAGGCCTCCGTTGGTTTTTCAGATTCTAGGTTCTCTGGTATAAAAGTATTAAATATTAGGTTAAATATTACCTACCACTTTCCTTATCGTTTCACAATTAAGTTCTCTGCATGAAATGTCGATTAAGAATATTCATGATCATCAGAACTGTGTAATTTTCAGAACCGTGCGTAATACATTTCGTCTGTTAACAAAGTGTCATTATGTTATTTATTAAAATAAAAAAAAAATAAGCAGGAGCGGTACTGTTCTTCAGATTTATTGCCATAATATACAGGACGGGAGTGATAATGTACTTGAGTTTCTATGGCAAATAGTATTTTTATACGGAAGATATACCGAGGGTAGATAAGTACTTCCCTCCTTGAAACGTATTCTCTGTGAAAAACTCTTTTGTCAAAGAATGTTGATAAAGCTTGTAAGAAAAGTTAGGGGAATAATAGAAGTCGATTTATTGTGGGTTTTCTTCAAAAGTTGTAAACTACATGGGGTTACTTAGCGTACTATGTGGTGAGATTTTATTCGTTCCCATTGGAGTGTGGTCATGTTTTTAGTCGGAGTCATAGTTTGTAGTATCACACCAAGGTAACGTATCAAATAAAAGAGGTTTGGTTTAGCTTATCACTGATTATTTTTTAAATAATAAATAAATATGTAACAACAATAACAGCTGTTGCTCTTGTGAAGAAGACTTGTGGTCTTTGGTAGAGAGTTAAAGACTCACTTTCCTCTAATTTCGATGGATAGGATGGTTTGTTCAAATTTCGCTTTCTATATTAGACGCGAAGGATCAGTATTTATTTATTACATGAGTTTCCAACTAATTAAATTATATTTTCCGAAAAGAGATTTTTGAAGCAGATGTTCTCGTTGTTCATGCAAATTACTGTTTTATAGCAGAAAGTTCGCTAAACCTGCTGCTTTGTTCCGGCACCGCTTTACGATGTTTTAGGGTGTATTCGCGTTAAACTACGTGTGTTGATTGTAAAGCTACATTTTTTTCAACTTCCTTTGCCATTGTTGGGGTTTTGTTTTTACTCTAATATATAAAATTTTTTGAGAAAATATACTTACACGTGAATGTCTTCACATGTCATTGTGATCATGGAGCATCAAGTCAAAAATTGGCAAACTTCCTCCAAGCAAAAATAAAATGCGTTTAATTTCAGAGAATGTAATAAAGCCAATATTTTAAAACAAATTTTTCCGTCACAATAACGCTATCTAGGTATCTACTAGACGGTGATACGTCTCCGTCTTTGCAATAAAAGCAGTTAAAATATTATCTTGCTAAGTTTAAACAGGTGTTTTATTATGGTCGGTGGTTTGGTGATGAGAAACGCGATTCTTAGTTACCACTAGTTACCTTAGTAATTTTCATGTTTCTATTTTATTGAGGAAATACAATTGTGAGCGACCACTATTTTAGTCCATAAATGGCGAAAATTATGAATAAGTATACTTGAATGTTTCCGAGGATGGTTTCTTTGTCTTTGTTATCTAAAGAACCGCTATCCAAGCCACGTCTTGATATTAAAATTCTATCATACCAAGTTCAAGATAGCATTCTTGACAAATAGGATTAAGGTTTTGCGGAGCATTTTCTTCGCTCTCTCAATTTTCCGCTCCGCTTGCGCCTTGATGCATTTACGGATATTCCAGTTACCCAGAAATTATACAAGACACTACTTATAAGTCAAAACTGTGTAGACTCGTGTTTATATCGCATACGATTTTATACGGACCTCAGCTTCATATGATATGATACATCGTCGGAATAACTTTTATTAATACTATAACGGATACTCTTTTGTACCGGCTGACAGAATGGCAGTGAAAATACTTTAGTGAGTTCAATTTAAAATGGTATGAATGTTGGATATCAAAATAAATCTATGATGATTACTAATTTTGTTGTAGTTTTTGGTCCGTATTTGCTGTTTATACGTGCCATGAAATAAAGCAGCCGAACATAGTGTTTATAATGGCTGATGACATTGTAAGTAACAAGACTTTAAAAATATATGAACTAATACGTGTCTAGGGTTTACTTTACTATATTATTCAACTCACTCACACTCGCTGCTTTTTTTCAATGCCATACAAATCACTGTGGAGTTTATTGATAATATTGTGGGAACCTTTGAAATTTCATGTTATTTTGTAGTCTTTACTAAAGAAACTCTTTTAAATTTCGTTTATTTACTAATTTGCAGGGCTGGAACGATGTGAGTTTACACGGTTCAAATCAAATAATGACACCTAATATAGATATGATCGGCTATGAAGGAGTTGTATTACAAAACTACTACACGGACGCACACGGGACCGCTTCAAGAAGTGCCATGTTTACAGGAAAATACCCTTTCAGGATGGGTAACTAACATGTCCAACATTTTTATAACCCTACTGTTTTATTTTACCCATCTCGTGAGAAATTTCTCGAGTGTTCAGCAGAAAATGTTGACAAATAAAGGATCATACGTTGTAAATTGAATTCAAATCCGATCTCATGAGAAAACCATATCGAGAAATTGTTGATAGCTTCTTAATTCAGTTAACTCTGAAAATGCCAAGTTATTTGGACGAATTAGTAACAACTTGCTTGCGAATTTCAAAAGTTTCCTACAAATGACAGCAAACCAATTCAAACTTCATTACTTTGACAACTCGACGGGATTTGCCACGAAAGTATAGTAACTTTAATGTATACCATTTTGTATTCAATTTTATAGGAACTCAAGGAGTTTCAATTGGAGTAGCAGAAGACCGAGGACTTCCAATTTCTGAAATACTTTTGCCTTCATACTTGCAAGACCTTGGGTACGCTACACACTTAGTAGGAAAATGGCAGCTCGGTAAATCCAGGGAATATTTTCTGCCGAGGAACAGAGGTTTTGATACTTTCTACGGCTTTTTAGGCGGCAGTGTCGATTACTACACGTATAATCACGTAGAGGTGAGTGCAGCTGGTACCTACCGAAACTTGTATAACGGCTACACAGCAAGCTATACAGTCCAAAATAAGCTGACCTCTCATTCTATGAAAAGCCTACACAATGTGAGGTCAGCTTATACTATATAGCTTGATGCGTAGCCGTGTGTACATATCTAGTGGAGTGAAAAAGGCTTTGTTCTAACAAGTTAGGTTATAAACTTGGCTGCTATCCAAGATATAGTGTCCAAAACGAGTTACTGCCTATTGCTCCTATTGGACATCAATGGCAACATTACCCTTGTGTTATTTCGTAACTTTTCTAAAATTGTTTTGCTTGGTGCATGCCTCTTGGGATAAATCATAATTTAATTTCCGTTGTGTATGTTTCGCCAATGAATAAGAAAATATGATCTATAATGTAACACCAATGACGTTCATGTAGCACTGTTCGTTTACAGAGTTGTAATGGCACTGAATTCCTTGGATTGGATCTCTTTAACAATTCAGAGCCCGTGCTGAATGAAAGCAGACACCTCACAGAAGTTTTGACGGAACAAGCTGTTAATAGTAAGTTTCTACATAGTCCAATACAATGCAAGCGATATTTATTTGGGAAATCGGTATTAAAAGATTTAACTGTGCTAGACTAAAAAGCATGTTGTACTGTACTGTATTTTTCCCTGTCGTATGATTTGCGTTGAGCCAGAGGAGTAAAACATAAGTAGTAGGTTAACTAAGGTAACATCCAGTCTAAGGCTAAAACAGCTGCCATGAAGCTGGACATCCTTAACAAGGTCAGGAGATACTTCACACCAGGACAGCTTCTTAGTCTGTACAAAGCACAAGTCCGGTCTGGTATGGAGTACTGCTGCCACCTTAGGGATAGTTCGGCCAAATACCAGCTCGCTACCTTAGACTCGATAGAACGTAGGGCTTTTAGGCTTATAGGTGAGCAATATATGGCGGAGGCTAAGACCCAAAATCTCGAACACCGCCGTAAAGTTGCAAGCCTATCGATCTTTTACAGAATACATTTCGGGGAATGTGCCCAGGAACTTCACGATCTGCTTCCGCCATCTCCTTTCCATCAAAGGACAAGCAGGCGCACGGCTCAGTACCATCAGTACCACCACCCATTCGCACACACCGTTTTGGTTCTACGTTCTTGATGCGTACAGCTAAGGTATGGAACGCTTTGCCGTCGTCTGTTTTTCCTAAAGAATACAATCCGGGCCTCTTTAGGTAAGAGTGAATAGGTTTCTTCTAGATCTCCGTGCTTCATCTTAGACCACATCATCGCTTACCATCAGGTGAGATTGTGTTCAAACGAAGATCTATTTAGTATAAAAAAAAACTTGTAGGATTGTCTAAGGACGAGTCAGGTAGAAACAATTTGTATAACAGGCTGTCAGTTCCCTTCTTAACCGTGTTTCGTGGTTTACTTAATTTTATATTGTACTGCACAATTTTTAAATTGGAAAAAGTCAGTGCTCCGAAATTTTTAACCCACAAACTTCGGATAAGGGGTTCTTTGGCTATCATTACTCGTTATAAATATAACTATATTGATAACTAAATTTATATACAATTTCAGTAATAAAAGATCACGACCCGTTGGTACCAATGTACCTCCACGTGGCTCATGCCGCGGCCCACACTGGAGGCGGCGGGGTTAATCTGCAGGTGCCAGCTCGTTTCGTAGCCGCAAATGACCACATCGCTCACTCTGCTCGGAGATTGTATGCAGGCAAGCATAATACCCCACTTAGTACTGTACCTAGTGCTGTTAGAAATATTGTCCGTGTCGAATTGTTTTAGTACAATGACTAAGATGCAAGTGGAGCTTTATTAGAAACCACTCATTATGCTTGTTCGTGGTTTGTGGTTCTTGGCACGAATTGGTAGTTCCTTTTTTATAGCTTCACTGTTAAGGTGGTATCGGGAGGCAGAAAACAAAATTGTATGATTTTTGTCAGGCACATGTCTCATCAAAGTCATCAATGTAAATCATGAGTATGTTTTAGAGTATTTATTTCGATTACTAAGGTTGGTTTTCAAATAAAATATTTTTGCACTATAAATTTTCGTTGTTCGAATGATTATTTTATGAGAGTTTATTGTAAGTTTCTCTGAATCTGTCTTTTGTCGTTACCAAACCCTCGCTGCAAGAAATGTTGTTAATTATCAACAACTAAGACAACATTTTCGTACATTGATTAAGAATCCTGTAATAGATAAAATTACTTTTTATTTTATGAGACATGTGCTTGACTCAGCAAGTTTCCGATAGGAATCATATGATTATGGGTGTTTCTCCTCAGGGTAATCCTTTATGAATCAAAGAGTTACTGACGACATGATCTTTAAATGGTTTCGGATAAGAGTTAGTATATAAATGTAGTGTAATTATAAATACTAATAACGCCTTAAATAATGACTGATAAATAATACATATTTCAGGCTTAGTAACCCAAATCGACAAGTGCGTGGGAGAAATTGTATCAGCACTGGCCGAAACAAACATGCTAAAAAACACCCTTATCATATTCGTTTCTGATAACGGGGCTCCTGTGAAAGGACCGAATCAGAACTTTGGATCCAATCTACCTCTACGTGGCACTAAAGGCACACCGTGGGAGGGTGCGGTGCGATCAACCGCAGTTTTGTGGCACAATAAAATAAAACCTCGAACATGGAAAGGAATATTCCACGTCACTGATTGGATGCCAACTTTATTATCAGCAGCTGGGGGTAATACGTCGGATCCTATGGATGGAATCAACCAGTGGTATGCTATGATCAATGGCGAAGAACCCCCACGGTCAGAAGCCATCATAGCTGTTGACGACCTGAATGGCTGGGGGTCTCTCAGAGATGGAGATTTGAAATTAGTGATTGGTAATATTGAACAGTGCTGTAGTGAACATTACGGTAATGAACTTGGTCAGCTAAGACGCGTAGAACCTTTGTACGAGAAAGCATTGGTTGATTCCGAAACTGCGATTGTTTTTAGAGAGGTTTTGAACATGAAATTAAACATAAGTGATGCTTTTAAGAAGAGAAGTTCTTGTAGTCTGAAAACTATGGAAAATAATACTCAGCTGTGCTTACCTACTAAAGGTGAGTTAACCTGTATCAAAGAGACCCATGCGTGCATTTTTTTTTATAACACCCTATAGTTACATACATAGGTCTGACTCCATACTTGCATAAGTACATAAAAAAACATTCATTAATATTATTACATTATTTTCAGTAAAAGGTTGTCTCTACAATTTAACTGCGGATCCAGCAGAAACCAGAGATCTTTGGTTTGAAAAACCTGATATTGTCAAAAAGTTATCACTTCGCATTCGTCTTCTTTGGTCAGAAATAAAGCCTAGACCGCCGCTTTCTTTTGACTCCGAGGCTAATCCCGCTGACCATGGCTTCATCTGGTATACATGGCGTGATAACTATGCACCGGCTCCAGCACCGTTGATGACCCCACCTCGATGCCCTTTGCAAGTTTCCACGGAAGAATTTCAATACTACGTGGACATGAATATAAAAATTTTAAAGGAGAAAATGAATAGCTATCTGAAAAGTATGACCGATACATTGTTTTCCAATGTCAACAGTATTCTCTAGTCTAGTGGTATAAAATAAAAAAATCAAATAAACTTATTAATTTTTTGCCTTTTTATGCGCTCATTTTAAACGTAGCCGGTAGAGTCATAAAGAAAATGTTACGAAGTTTGCGAGACGACGCTTGTTTGGGCGGCCTCGAATAACGAATTTTATGGACCGTAGACGCATTTTGTCATCGCTCCAACGGCGACGGTCGTCCTTTGATCAAGCCGTGCATTAAAAAGGAAAATTGTTCAGCTTTTAGATCTCGCATGACTGGAAGCACACCCTTTAATTAAATTAACATTCTGACCCCTTAAATACTCTTAACACCTGTTAGATGACGTAGTTTTTGTACTCTTGTAAGGTTTTTTTAGACATTTTGTGATGTTTGGTGTAATTAACCTCTCAGACTTAGTGACCGGTAAGTTTAACTGACAAATAGTATAGTTAAGTAGATATGCCTTGTGAAATATTTTGGAGCGCAAACCTGTATAAACCGTGAAAAAATAAAGTCGTAAAATCAACACGATGCGCCCCTGAGCCATTCATGAATAAAACATGTTGCTGTGCCCGATCCAATTGAAATCGTATAATTGGCATGAAATCGCCTATGTCACATCTAAACCTGACACAATTTTTACTAGCATGTAGATTTTTACTAGCAGGTTATAGTATGTAGATCCATAGAACATTAATTATGATCATGAAATAAAAACGTTGTATTTTAAAATAACTAAGATACATCCGTAATGACTATACGGAACCTGAAGGGTTGTGCTTGGTCCGACACGCGCTTGCCCAATTATTTTATTAACTATTCCATTTCCTTCTTATTCTATTTAGATATTTTCTTATTCATATTCTATTTCCTTTTTAATTACAAAGTAAATTAAATCTGCCAAAATTCTGAACTTTCTTTTCCAATAACGCTTTCAATCGAATTTTTCAGCCGTTTAATTGATAGCGTAAACGTTTCAGTCGGATTATTTTCCCGAATATTAGCAACCATTCGTGAGAGTTGTAAGCTTCCTAAACGTCTTGAATGGAGTTATTCGTCGTATTGCCGTCATAAATCTTTTGAACCGTAGCACACTCTAATCCAACGCTTCAAGTTGACAAGAAATATACGAGCCTTCAGGCGATTTGTGCAGCATTTTTGTACGGCCCGGTTTCGAGAAATATGATTTTAGATATTTTCAAAAGCAGCGGTGACTTTCCGTTTGAACTTATAACGATGTGAGTTGAAGATATTTTAGTTTTGCCGGTGTTATGCAGGCTACTTACGTGCGGTCGACTGCACTTGTTGAATCGGGAATGTAGATTCTGATGTTGTTGTATTCTAAGATTTAGATGCAAAACGCAAAACATACAAATGTTTATGTTTAGTTTAGAAACTTGTACTTGCCTCTGACCCCTTGTGGTATACCTTTACGAGTCTGCGTTCTGTACATCATGGGGATTAATATAGTCGAGCGTGAGCAATATTATTGTTATTTCTTACATGGTAAATTTAATCAGGTTTACGAGTAAAATCGTTGATAGAAGCAACTCTATTTGCAAGTTTCTAAAGCAAGTCAGCCGCTTAACGATCACAGGCAACGCATTTGGACCATGCGGAATTGGAGCGTAGAGTATGTTGGTATTTTGTCTAAAAGAGTTTATCATCGAACAGTTATCGCTGGCGCAAACTGCTGGCTGCCAGCCAGGCCCTGCTGCGCTCGCTAACAACTTTATTATGCATTACCCCGTGTCGCGTGAACCTAAATAAGCAACAGTTCACTTGCCAAGTTTTGGCGTTACATTTTCATTAGCTGGTCTGTCATGGCGCGGTCGCAATTAACGCTGATGCCCAGCTTTTTATGGGTTTAGAGTGCTCTCGTACAATACCACCTAATGTAAATTACTTTTGCAATATATACCTATATTAATCCTTTCATGGCAACCTTTTGGTTACGTAGCTAGAAATTTACTAACATGGCAGGTTAATTACCAAATACCAAAAAAATAACTTATTTAGCGATGGATTAATTAAAATCATTCTTAAATTTTAAAGATAAATACTTTTTGCCCAAACATATAGTGAAAACACTATTTTACATACTCAGTCTCGCTGTGGAATAGGCTACGCGAATGACTTCGAAATAAATGAAGAGAGGACGAAGAATAGTAAATATTCATGAATTGTATGAAGCAAAGTGAAAACCTGCAACGGCTAGATTAAAAGAATATCGGATAAATAAAATGTGCAAATAATGAACTCCACTTGAGTTCGTCTTTGATCCGCCCCTCGTTACCATGTAAATCCAATTAAAATGCTTTGAGTATATGTATGCAATCAGTGTGGTATTCCTTTAGAATTCGGACCAAATGAATTAAGTTGAAACGAATCTCATCTCATAACTTGGTGTAATCTTATAATCCGGATCTCATTTAATTTATGATGATGATTCTAATTTTTTTTCTTTTTATTTGTTACATTAAAGTAGGTACATATGCTCGGCATCAAACTCTTAGATCGAGTTCCAAACGTCGAGATCCGTAGGAGAACGAAGGTTCATGACGTTGGGAATCGAGTTATGGAGATCAAATGGTCTTAGGCGGGACACTTGGAAAGACATGGTGATGACAGGTGGAGCAGGGTAGCAACTGAATGGTGGCCGAGAAATGGCTGTAGAAGGGTTAGGACGTCCGGCAGCGAGATGGGTGGACGACATCGTTAGAGTCGCGGGCCGTCAATGGGTGAGATTAGCGCAGGATCGTGGCGGATGGCACAAACTTGGGGAGGCCTATACCCAGCAGTGGGTGAAGTCAGGCTGTGGATGATGATGATGATGAGGTACATATGAGCTAGTGGCTAACGCTAGTGTCTAAGGTTTTAGGCCGACTAATGCCCCCCAACATATTGCTTTTTTAATAACGCCCGCGCTCTCTCATGCGTTGTTTGTCAATCAAAAGTAGCCTATACCTAATCTAGGTCATAATCTATCTATATACCAAATTTCATAGAAATCGGTTTAGCAGTTCATTCGTCAAAACGTAACAAACAGACAGATAAACAGCGGGACAGAGAGAAAGAATTACTTTCACATTTATAATATCAGTAAAATCAGTTCAGTGTGTGTGAGCGGCCAGTTCAGTAAAAACCTAAACTATAGTATAGATTTAACGGAATTTCACCCGAGCCTAAATAATTGAACAATTAACTTGACTGATTCACGAACCGGGCACTGTCCTTTACAAGGAGATAACTTAAAGGTAATGGTACAAAATAAAACGTTGATACTTCAATGGAGCGTCAGCGGAAGGCGGAAGAACCAAAATCAGAAGACAGAGTTGATATACTCCTAGGATAAACTCACCACTCACTTTTTTATGTACGTACTATTATCACGTCATCGTCACTACGTGATAAATATTATAAGTTACTCAATTATTATTCATGTATTCAGTTTTTAAGGTATATTTCTATGGGCCAATTCATTTTTAATACTAATAAATTTCAGCAAATAAATTTCTGTCTATCTCTAAGTTTCTTAAATTAATTCGAACAAGGAAAACCTTCCATCCTGTATTCCATTCTGTAATTTTTCATGTAATAATATTATAATTAAATGAAAAATTACAATATGGAATTTTATGTATCCACTGCAAGACTAAATTAGACTGAAAGGTTTTCCTTGTTCGAATTAATTTAAGAAACTTAGAGATGAAACTTTAAAGAACGAAAATTTATTTGCTTTTAACACATGTACCGACCTATTTAAAAAAAATACTAAAAAGAATAGCAGAGTAAGTTAAGAAGGATGACTTCCTATCTTTAAGAATTAGACGGGAATTTATTTTGTTCTATAAACACACTTACCGACAATTAAAAAAAAAACAAGTGTGCTTTAGACCAGACGACTGAAGTAAACCTTTTTTTACAAAACATTAATTAATAAAATTGTTCAATTACAAAATTGTCCACACGTCTGTAGGTCGATCAGTCTATGTTCATTCTGGACAGACGCAACTCGCACTCGCAAATTAACGTTTAAAAATATACGAAGCGTAACTCTCTTTCTATCTTCACTATACTAGAAAAAACATAGCTTGATCTCTGCGACATTTGTTAAACTGACATTCCTAGGGTTGTTATGAAAAAAATATCGATAGTAATTATCGATAGAAGCTTTGCAGTAAGACCAATTGTTGGACTTTTGAGGGCTCCAACAACCCGTAACGACTGCCATTAGATATTCGTATGGCAGCCGGGACCGACGGCTTAACGTGCTTTCCGAGGCACGAGCAGACCAGTGCAAAACCCATATTCATGCATACAAATATTTGCACTTAGCGAGGATCGAATCCGCGACCTCCTGCTCAGCAGTCGTGTTCACTACCGCTTCGCTACGAAGGCTGTCTGCCATAATTATATGTATATTGGATTAAATTATGATTTGGGTAATAAAATGAAACGAATATTTTAATACATACATTTATTTATTCCAAAGGAGTACACCCCAAATCAATATCCGAATCACTTTCAGAATCGCTAGAGCAATCTTGTAAATTTATAATGAACTCTTGTTCGCAAATATTATCAAATCGAACGTCGCGTCCGTAAGTTTTATACAAAATATCGATAGTTTATAGTCTGTGGTCACGATGATTCATCGCACATCACTATAATTAGCTCAGCATGCCCATAAAGTATGACATTGACTGGCACGTTTGTCCGTACTGTTAAATTCAGAACTTCATAGGCGCGATTCTACTGACAGCTGTCCCAGAGATCAAGTTATGTTTTTTATAGTATAACTTAAATCTCCCTCTCAACTTCCGTTCGCACTTTTCGTAACGCATTCACTAGCTTACTCCCCAAGTCAAGTTTGCGTAAAGAAGTTTTACTTCAAAAACATTACTAAAAAGAATAGCAGAGTAGAAGAAGGGTGACTCCATATTTAAAAGAATTTTAGAAAATGGAATCTTGTCTCCTACGAATCCCATATAAATACATGACAACACCCGGGAACTGAGTAGTTAACAAACCTACCTATTAATACTCCTGGCGTTAATGAACGGATAACCAAAGTTTTCAGCAATTTAGGAAGGTGCTACTGATGGACTAATTAGTTACAAACTAACGAGCACCTCAAATATTAATGAGCTTAGAGACTGGAGTCTTCGTTGAATCACGATGGATCACGTTAGGATGTAGTAGGATGGTGGTATACCACACCTAACGACATGTTAGTAACATAACAAGTGGCATGAAAGGATATTTTAGGGGCTTCACGCCTTTGTCATGTCCTCGTCTTACGTTTCTTCAGGCCAGACTTGCAGCTGAATATTGCGACGAAGAAAGAAATGAGAAATTTGTCAATTTGTTATGGCCGATTAGTTAATTAAGTTCACTGCTCTCTTTATGCGGACGACCGTCATTTGGGGGTTCTCGCTTCTTAAGAAACCATAGTATAGGTACCCATCTATTTTATATGAAAGTTAGGATAACCACAACATCCTGCCAGGTTGCTTACCCGGGCAAAAATTAATAAGCTTTATCTAATTATCATAGGCAGCTACAAAGTGCCTACGATGGTACACACTTGGTGACAATGGTAATGGAGCCGTATGGTGGATATGGTACTTTTCATTGGTTACTATTAACCCCCTCTAGTTTGGGTTCATTTGGTATGTTTTGTCGCGACCAATAGCTGCTGTTTCATGATTACCGACTGCAAGAATCGTAGTTTTTAGACTATAACTAGTGGTTCGCCCCGAACTGAGATCTCGGGAATCCTACTAATATTATAAACGCGAAAGTTTGTATGTATGGACGTATGGATGTTTGTTACTCTTTCACGCCAGAACGTCTGAATCGATTGTGATGAAATTTGGTATGTACGTAAATCATAATCTGGATTAACACATAGGCTACTTCTTATTGGCAAACCACGCGTGCGAAGCCGCTGGCAACAGCTAGTCTCCCATAAAAACAAAAAAAATATTATTTGTAATCTTTTACTATCAAAATAGTGCCACGAAATGCATAACCACTTTACTTGACCTACAGTTTCATTCAAATTACAGGTAACGGGAGTTCATGTTATTGGATAATCTTTTTTGGGATGCTAATTGCAGTTATTCTGGATTTCAGAACGTTGTCTATATTTGTGTCATTTAAGCCACACGCATACCAAACAACAGCACTGTGGGGTCACTGGTGTACCCTGTGAATTTTGTCAAAGTTCAGTTTTTATTATGGTTAATTACTTAAAAACTAAAAGGTAGAAACTAAAAATAAAAACGGGGTCAAAATGTACTCACAAAGACCATTTATTAAACGTGCTATTTGACCGGATAGTCTCATTTTGTTTTTTTTACCCCAATATCTCAACAACCCCCAAACATTTTTAGCTCATTTAGTCATACCAAATTTCACGATGATCTGATAAACGATTCGAAAGTTATCCTCGGACAAACAAACATGCATACCTACATACAACGCCGATTTGCTCAAGTTGATTTGGAGGTCTTGCTTCGCTCGATCAATAAAAGCTTATTTACAATATTTTTCATTAGTGTACTAAAGAAACAATTTAAAAACGTTGTCGTGAAATGAGCTATACTGAAACTATCCTAGTTGAACAGCTTGAAATATGTGGGCATTTGTCACTGTATACCTACCTATATACTGTATACCTACCTACTCATGTACCTATGTACGGGACATGAAGTGCCTTGCCAACTTTAGTTTTAACTTGAAGGAAAAGTTAGGCAGTTTGTATAAACCATCTTAGAGTAAAGACTTGACTGAAATACTGATGATATAACTTTCAATGATGTACGGCTGATCTGTCGAACTTGCTTATCGGAAAGTGAAAACTTTGAGAACTCAGCTTAGGCAGATATACTAATATACAGTTTCACAAAACATTAACTTGCAGACTAAAATACCTAAGCAAAAGCAAACTCTCAACTTTTCTGCCACAAGGGTAGTAAGGGTAGCTGGGAGCCGTTGGGTGCAGGCCGCAAAGATCGGTCGCTTTGGAAATCTATGGGGGAAGCCTATGCTCCGTAGTGGACGTCTAATGGCTGATATTATAATGATGATGGTAAAGATAGGTACCTACTGATATCCTCAATGCGCGAAAGCATTATTGATAAATTATTTGGAACTTATAAACATGTCGAGTCATGTGTAGTAAACATTATAGAAGTTTTTATTTTTATGCTACTAACTAGTAGTTCGCCCTAGTAGTATAACTGAGATCTCGCGAGTCTCCCAAAACAAAACAAAATATTCTTAGGGCGACTCGCGGAACGATGCCTAAACGTATTTAGTGCCTAATATGATTTAAGGAGTTGTCAAATCATATAAATACGTAAAATTTAAACATGCTTAGTCGCTAAATACGTTTAGGGATCGTTGTGCAAGCCGGCCTTAATCTTTGACTAATAAAATAGTGGCACGAAAAGCTACCAAACAACTTGACCTACAGTTTCATTAAAATTACAGGTAACGGGAGTTCATTTTTTGGTCCACTTTTTTGGGGTACAAATTGCAGTTATTTTGGATTTCAGACTAATACCTATATTTGTGTTACTAAAGCTACACGCATACCAAATTACAGCACTGTGGGGTCACTGGTGTACCCTGTGTGAATTTTGTCAAAGTTCAGTTTTTACTATGGCTATTATCATAAAAACTACAAAGTTTAAGCTCTAAATAAAAATGGGGTCGAAATGTACTGACAAAGACCTTTTATTAAACATGCCTCTTGACCGTATAATCCCATTTTGTTTTTTTTACCCCTCTTGAACCCCAATATCTCAACAACCCCACATTTTCAGCTCATTTAGGCACACCAAAATTGTGCCATCTCTACCTACCTATATACCAAATTTCACGATGATCGGATAACCGCTTCGAAAGATATCATCGGACACACAAACATACATACATAGATACATACATACAAACAACGCCGATTTGCCCAAGTTGACTTAGAGATCCCGCTTCGCTCGATCAACTAGAGAAAACCTATAAATATAAGTACATAGAATATAAAACTTACAAATACATAGGTGTGTAAACACGTTTATTTATGAGTATGTTTGTATGGATTCGATCTTAGTCCATGCCTTAAAGATGGCTTTGTCATGTCTTAGATATGCATGCTTATCGCTTATGCTTACCAAATGTTAGCATAATGCTAGCAAAAGTAAACAGTTGAAGAGCATGCAGTTAAACGCATTTTTATTAGGTGAGATTAAGTAATATTGGTATAACTAAAACCCAATCTATATTAGAGGAACAGCTAGTGAAATTTAATGTTGTTATATATTCATATTATATTAATGTAGGGATGCAAAAAAATGCGTCCTAAAAATTACAATGACAGGGCGTTGTTGGCGATTCTCCCTATGTAAAAAAAGGATATCGAAACTTTACAGGATGCAAATATCAAACAGAATACGGCAACAAAGAATCAATTTGTTTTGTAACGGCGATATGACAGTTTGACACAAAAGCACAATTTTCCCTCGGCTGGAAGTTGAAATGCACGGAAATGCATTTTGTCTGCTTCGATACTTCGTTTTCGATGTAAATTGACAATTTTAATTCGTTGATGGGAGTTTATGTTAACGGAATACTCGTAAATGAATATATACAGTCATTATTAATTTGGTGTGTTCTTATGGAAAGGGGTATTTTTATAAATCCATTTTCAATTGTTCGTATTTAGAGTGTCAGTTTTATTTTTTGATGCGGGTAGCCGTTGTTGGCATCTGAATAACGATTAAAATCTACTATCGGCGTTTTAATTTTGGCTTTGTTATTAATTTTAAAAAGAGTGCTTGTTTCAATTTGTTCCTTGATTTTCATCATTCACGATATTTTACAAAATCTACAAAATCAAAAGAAGTAATAAGGCGCCTTTGTATTAAATCAAAGTGCAATAATTATCCTGAATTTGAGAAAGTACCTATAATTATCACAGCAGTCTAATACATAAAGTCTAATGAGATAACTCAAACAATGCACGGTAGTAAAACCGAAGAGCGGAGAAAGTAATATTACGATTCTCTATAGATATGGAAACAATAGACCATAATCGGTTCCCGTCACGCCTCTACAAACGATGGAATAATCTAACCGAGAGGCAGGTATAAAGGTAACTTTTTATAACATTTGAAAGGAACACAAATATTTTGCTACACATTGAGTTAAGTACAAGTGACTTTGAGGTAATCAAAAATAGATTACGTAAATACGTAGCTGAGTTTAATGCATTGCTTTAAAGGCGTAAAGGAGCATACAGGTTTACAACAGTAATGTATTTTAGCCGGAGAACTGATAACACATTTAGGGTAGGTATTTTAACCCAGTTGAAACCATAAAAAATAGGTACTACAAGAATAACTATGTTGTGAATCTGGAATCGAGAATCGGACTGGGTGTTTCCTGTTATTTCGCTACTGCGCTGTATAGGACATTTGCAAAACAACAATTTCCAAAAATATTTGCTGATGTGACTTGGTTTTAATTTAAAAATTTTCTGTTTAGTATTTTTAGAATTCAGAAATACACATACCCGACTTTTTGTAACCCACAAGGTGTGGGATAAGGGCAAAGAAGAAGAATCAAAAGGTTGGTATATTTGATAATCTTAATACCATAATTGGTATTATAAACCTTATAACTTTTGAAACTATCACGGTTAAGAACACTATTTGCAGTTTGCTATTTGAACTATCTGGAGCATGGAATCCTGTGGTGAGAATGTAAAAGAACCGAAAAAGTGAAGTGCCAATTACGCGTCCTGATACCGTGAGTCATCAGCCGCCCGAACAAGCTGGTTTTCGGCGCGGCCTTTCTACCACTGATCATCTCCACTCTCTGAATCAACTAATGGAAAAACATTCCGAATTTAATCTACCTATCTATTTGGCGTTTATTGACTTTTCTAAAGTCTTTGATAGTATTAAACACCATTCCCTTTTCGAATACCTTACTAATCAGAATATACAACGAACGTATATAAAACTACTCCGAAACATTTATAGTCATAGTACAGCAGCAATCAAACTTTCTTCCACTAGTCCTTCCTTCTCTATTGAAAAGGGGGTTAAGCAAGGAGATCCGCTTTCCCCGAAACTTTTTACAGCAACTTTGGAGGAAGTCTTTAAGACCTTGACACCGAGCTGGGCTGACAAGGGGGTCGTCTTAGGAGAAAGGCGGTTAATAAATCTCCACTTCGCCGACGACATCGTTCCGTTCTCCTCCTCAGTCACAGAATTAGGCAGTATGCTGAACGATCTGAACCAAGCCAGCCTCGAGGTTGGACTTGCGATGAATATTTCTAAGACTAAGCTCATGACTAACAGCACACGACAACGGCTGCATATCGAGGGGGTCGAGGTCGAGTATGTCTATGAGTATGTGCATCTCGGCCAGATTGTCTCCTTCCAGGCGCGACAAGAAAAAGAAGTTGCTCGACGCACTGAAAACGCCTGGAGGAGATACTGGTCGATGAAATAACTAATGAAAGGCGAACTACCACTCTGCCATAAACGCAAACTCATGGACATGTGCGTTCTCCCCATCCTCACCTATGGTGCACAGACTTGGTCTTTGACTGTTCAACAAAGGTCCAAACTCGAGGTATGTCAGCGGGCTATGGAGCGCAGTATTTTAGGTGTCCGGTTATCAGACCGAATACGGAACTCCGTACTGCACTCGCAAACAAAGATTCTGGATGTCACAAAAAAATCAGCACAGCTCAAGTGGGATTGGGCCGGCCACGTCTGTCGCATGCCCAAAGATCTATGGGCAAAGATAATAACTGATTGGGTCCCTAATGCAACTCGCCCATGCGGCAGACCATCACGGAGATGGCGTGACGACTTGGATGTGCATTTACCAGACTGGCCCACTAAAGCAGGGGACAGAAAAAACTGGAAAGAAGGGAGGGAGGTCTTTGCCCTGCAGTGGGACAACACAGATTAAAAATAAATAAAAAAATAAATAGATACCGTGAGTGTTGTGTGTTGGTCGAGTTATATATTCTGATAATTTGTATTAGTGAATTCATTCCTGGCAAGAGACTGAGCTCAGAGTCGCTCAACGAGCTATGGAGAGGGCTATGCTCGGGGTTTCTCTACGGGATCGAATCAGAAATGAGGAGATACGTAGGAGAACTCAAGTCACCGACATAGCCCGACGGATTAGCACGTTGAAGTGGCAATGGGCAGGCCATATAGCGCGCAGAACAGATGGCCGATGGGGCCGAAAGGTTCTCGAGTGGAGGCCACGGACCGGCAAGCGCAGCGTAGGACGTCCACCCACAAGATGGGCAGACGACTTGGTAAGAACCGCAGGTCGGCGTTGGATGCAGGCCGCTTCCAACCGCAGTTCCTGGAGATCAATGAGGGAGGCCTTTGTCCAGCAGTGGACGTCCTACGGCTGATATGATGATGATGAAGAGACTGAGAAGGAGAGTAGATCGTTATATCTGCCAATCGCAAAGACTTCAGTTTACCCGTGATCATGGCGCATGCAACTGCGTCGAAATGTCCCGATACTCAAAAACTCACAAATCATGGTATCCCATTTTTAGTATCCCATCGTCCCGTTTTTAGTAAAAATATTATAAACCTTAGGTATTCTAAAATGAGTCTTCGTATAAAGGAATTGGATTTGATTTTTTTTTATTTTATTTGTGGGGGAACAGGCTTACGGCCCACCTGATGGTAAGTGGTCACCGTCGCCTATTGACACCGGCAACACCCGGGGTATTGTCGATGCGTTCCTTACACTGTAGAAACCTCTTTACATTTCTCTTGAAGGTGCCATGTCGTAGCTAATGGGAAAACCTCAGATGGTAGCTCATTCCACATCTTGCAAGTATGAGGTAGAAAAGATCGCGTGAAGCGTGTGGTGCGTGATAACCAATCGTCGATGATATGTGGATGAGCTATAATACGTCGTCGAGAAGTGCGGTGGTAAAATCTCGACGACGGGATGAGATCAAATAGCTCTCTTGGATAAGTAAAGCACCCCAATTGGATGTATGCTTTACAGAATAAAGCAATATCATGAGATGAATAATGAAATGCAATAGTGTGGCACGCTGCCCGAAAAATAAATAAATAAAGTACTTATACATTTTTCTAATGACACAGAACAAAAATATTCCGAATTAATTAAACGAGGTTTTAAGGTCAATCTTTTTTAATGCATTATTAGAAATAATAAAACCGGCAAACTAAAGACACTGACTAGCCCATAGGATTAGCATGCTGAAGTAGCAGCACGCGGGCAGCATAGCTCGAAGATCTGACGCCCGTCGGAGCAAAAACGTTCTTCAGTTTTGACCACGCACCACGAAGAGTGGCCCCTACTAGATAGAAGAATTACCTGATAAAGAACTTTTTAAATTTTCGCGAACTATACTCATGTTTTAAGACAAAACGGATCTTTTTGCGCACAGATTTATATCAAAATTATAATTTTGACTAACCTCTACGTTTCGGCCAAGTAACACCGACCGTGGTCACGAGAGACCCGTTTTGTCTTAAAATACCTGATTGAGATTGCTGGGAGCTATTCAGGCCGCACAAGATATGTCGCTCTGAAAATCTGTAGGGGAGACGAATGATCAGCAGTTGACGTCCTAGCCTGTTATATGATGATGACGAATCATAAAACAAAGTACGTAAAGGTACTTTTTTGGTATACCTACATAATCATAGTAGACCGTAATCCCGGTTACGATGCATCTGTCATAAGACTCATAGCGTTTTAAAAGTTGAATCATCGTTTGGAGCAATAAACTCTATTCCTGATTTCATTCATCTCGATTGATCACTCTGAGGTCAAAATCCGTTAAAAGTATGACTAATGGAGTTGCGAGAGTGAATCAAAAACCACTTGACTTTTGTCTTCGATTAAATTAGCAGACTTATTATGACACGGTTTGTACTATACCTGTTTAAGTGATGATATTGACAGTTGACTTCTAAACACCTAGTTTCTGGCTGTTGTATTCTCCGTTGTTTTCGTCTTTATCGTCCAAAGAAAGTGCTATAAATAATGATTTACAAAACCCATATGCCTTTACAATAATTGAAAACTATATTCTCTAGCCTCAAAGGTTTGCTGGAAGAAAACTCTTCTTAGAGTTAAGCTCGCCTTTGTACATGTCCTCTATTTCTGTACTTTTTAATGGTTGTATTTTCTTGTGTACAAGAATATTCTCATGGCCTCATGACCAAGCTCAAGGTCGCTCAACGAGCTATGCAGAGGGCTATGCTCGGGGTTTCTTTGCGTGACAAAATCCGCAATGAGGAAATCCACAGAAGAACTAAAGTTGTCGACATAGCTCTCAAAATTAGCAAGTTGAAGTGGCAATAGGCGGGCTACATCGCTCGTAGAACCGATAACCGTTGGGAAGAAAGGTTCTTGAGTGAAGACCACGGACTGGAAGACGCAGCGTAGGCCGGCCCCCCAACAAGGTGGACCGACGATCTAGTAAGAATCGCGGGGAGCCGTTGGGCGCAAACGGCTACCGACCGCTCGTTGTGGCGATCTAAGGGGGAGGCCTATGTTCAGCAGTGGATGTCTTCCGGCTGATGATGATGACGATGATGAAGAATATTCTCTAGTAAAACATTAAACATCATCAGATTTGAGATGAAAGTCCTTTTTAGAAACCATGTTATTACTTGAATATTGTTAAAAACTTGATTAGTATACCTACTACTAAACAACTATTTTTTTTATTATTTACGCGCAAGATGTGCCGTCATGGCGGGTCCTTAGTTCATATTGAAGCACAGCGTTTTATTAAAAACACCTGCCATATTTCCTTTGTAACTCAACATACAACACGTGTGTCATACAACTCCGTTAAATTCAAAATGTACTATATGTACCTAGGTCTAGGTAGTCTATGTACTTACTTAGTTTTTTGTCTAAATAATCCTAAACTGAATTCTCTAAGCTTTGCCATGATATATATATATAGTGTGTGAACCCTAACTGTTCACACTCGTTCGTTTAAACTTTCGCTATCACTAAGAAAATGTAAAGAGCCTTCCATAACACGATTAGAAGCCTTCGTAAATAACTCACAGGTAAGCTGTGGCCCAACGGTCATGATGACTAGGATGACCACGCCAGGGGACAGGCAGGAGCGAGCGGGACAGACGAACCAGTGCGTGTCGCCGCGTCTCAGTCAGTCGCCGTACCGGCATTATGCTCCGCGCATTCTGTTTCAACGAACAAGCTTCATGAGTCTCGCGAGTGAGTTCTAGTGAGTTTTCGTGACTTTTTGGATGTTTTAAAAGTGGTGCCATGGGGCCACTGGTGTTATTAGTGATGTGCTTCGGCCTCGCAGCCGCCGCTGATAGGAAAATGACCGTTTGGGAGAAGATACAAGACGACACTGATCTGTCGCAGGTAACTTTTGAATAAGTTTTTAAACTGCTAAAATACTCTTAGTCAAAATACTGAATTCTTCTGACAGAATATATAGTCTTTTCTGTGTTTATTCTCCCTTTTTTTTAGTTGAAGTCATTCAAAATCGGTTGGAAGAGTAACGGACGACGAAGTTAAGTTTGCCACAAAGTTATCGCTTGTTTTGCTTACGAGAAAACTGGTTTTGTTAAAGAAGGAAAATATGATTCAATATATCTTTACTTATATCTATTGTGTATTAGGTACTCACCAATTTACGGCCAATCATTTAGATTGATCGTAAGTTTAAAAGCGCTTCGGGCAATTTGGTCCATTAAAAATTTTTAATCACATACCTAGATAAGTGTTTAAAAATGTACCTAGTTTGTAAAGTCTTCGTTGACCTTATAGCTAAAAGTTCCACGGAGAAGTGTATGAGACCTAGGCTCTACAATTTGCCATCCAAAGATAAAGGTACTTTTATCAAAAGGGTCAGATTAGCAAAAACTTGAAGCCGATACGGCAAACCGAAACAGCTGCACTTATTAGGTACCTCTAAAGTTACCTAAGAATTATCATTAAAAATATTCTTCTATTACTGAAGGTCGTCAGTTATGTTATGCTAACAGTTATGTTACTTATTGTCTTATAGTTATACCTAATTATATAAGTATTATAACATAAGTCTGTTAGAAGCTAAGTTACGAAGCTACTCCGACAGACAGAGGCTTCAAATGATTAACACGTTTTTGGATTGGTAGTAAAAATAATGACTTATAATTACTGGCCGAGCGTTCGCTATTATTAGGTATATTATGCAATCTACACTACTTACCTACATACTTTTCTCTTTCTTATTCATCACTAAACGCCCTCTTTTCATAATATTCATGTAGGACTGGCAATTTCAATATCTGCGTCTTCTGAAGATATCTAGAAAAAAAATTACGTAGCTAATAGTCTCAAAATGCGCACCCACTTCATTAGGTAAAAGCCCAATCTTTATTCAATGCAAGTGTAATGTTCATAGACTGACTAGTGGTTCGCCCCGAACTGAGATCTCACGAGTCTCAGATTAATACAAAAAAAATATTTGTAATCTTTGACTATCAAAATAGTGTCACGAAATAATATAATAGTTACTTGACCTACAGTTTCATTCAAATTACAGGTAACGGGAGTTGATATAAATTGGTTATTCTTTTTTGGGGTACAAATTGCAGTTATTCTGGATTTCAGACATTTGTCTATATTTGTGTCACTTAAGCTACACGCATACTAAATTACAGCACTGTGGGGTCACTGGTGTACACCTGTGAATTATGTCAAAGTTTAGTTTTCATTATGGCTAAAACTCAAAAGCTATAATGAATTTACGAAAAATAAAAACGGAGTCTAAATGTATTAATGAATACCTTTCATTTGACGTCACATTTGACCAGTTAGCCTCATTTTTTTTTTACCCTTCTTGAACCCCAATATTGCAACAACCCCCCCACATTTTTAGCTCATTTAGTCACACCAAAATTGTGCCATCACTATCTACTTATATATTAGATTTCACGATGATCAGATCAACGCTTCGAAAGTTATCTTCGGACAAACTTTCATAAATACATACATAACATACAACGCCGATTAGCCCAAGTTGATTTAGAGATCTCGCTTCGCTCGATCAAAAAGTCAAACTCTGAGCCAATTTCAATTAGACGCGTTAGATGCAGGGGCGTGCAATTTTAGCTAGAGCCTAGGTTTCTCCGGCATAGGTATCTAGGCAGGTGATTGTGTGTTCTAATAATCTCACAGATTCTTCATTCTTGATGTTCAACCTGCAGGTCGTAGGGCACCTACAAGTAAGACGCCTTTACTGTACCATTTCATTCTAATGGCGGTTTAGGCTAATCGCATTCAAGATTCCAGTTAGTCGTCCTATTTCACTGAGCGGTCTGCCAACTCTTCGTGTAGCTTCTTTGCAATGAGTAACCATTCTTATATGGTTTCATACATTTTTCTAGTAGTAAAGGGCGGAAAGGTCGAACGGGACTTAGCGGAAAAGTACCTATCCTACATAAATATATATATTTTTTGTCTTCTTTGAGTTTTGTTACTTAGTAAATGTTGTTATAAAAACATTCATTTATTTTTTTAAATAGTCGTCCCAATCTCTTCCTATTTTCAAAGTCAAGGTATACAACCATTTCCTTTCGTTGTCTCGTAACTGCTAGTTAGTGTTTATGTTATTTATCCTCTTTATGTAGTGTAGTTTATTTATTTATTATCTGTATGTATTTAAGTTTATGTTTATTAGTATAATTAATAGGTATATTTTATTTTGTGGGTTCTGTTTATGTCTGTAGGTATTCTTACACCGCCGTCTTTTGATTTTGTTTATACTGTCCATCCAAATGTTGTCTGAAAGAGATCGCTTTTAGCGATAAGACCGCCCATTGTACCTTTATTTAATGTTTATTTCCATTATTACTGTATTTTTGTTTGGTGTGCAATAAAGAGTATTTCATTCATTCTTGGCTAACAAGTACGCTTGCCTAAGCCGGGAATTGAACCGACGAGACTTGGTATGAATGAATGGAATTATATAATCGTACTACTTGAAGAAAAGCATAATAAACTTATGCAAGTTCAGCATAACATTTATAATTCTTGAGTCATTGTTTCCTTTGCATACAACGATAACAGCTGCGTTTAATTATTGCGAAATTATCGTATTATCTGCCATCTGGCTATGCTCTGTGACTCATATAAGGTAGCCCTTTCCTTAATGCTTACACACGGGCAACATTTGATTGTGCAACAATACATTCCTGGGCAACATTATAATTTACAGTATTGTTGCTTTAGTTAATTTTATGATGTGACGCAAAAAGCCTGTGACCCAACTCATGTTAATTATTATAGATTTTATTTTATTTTAATTTATTTAATTAGATCGGAATTTAACCATGTAAACTAATTAATATAAAAGAAATTCAAAACATTAATTACATAAACAATTGTCAAATTAAAATTACAATAATAATCTACACAGTATACCAATTATTAACAATAAGATTCATCATCATCATCATATCAGCTGTAGGACGTCCACTGCTGGACAAAGGCCTCCCTCATTGATCTCCAGGAACTGCGGTTGGAAGCGGCCTGCATCCAACACCGACCTGCGGTTCTTACCAATAATATTAAATTAAAATAATACACATTAATATAAAGAAATTAGTTAAGCAGTTACCTTTCCAATAATTGCATTACCTCACAGGTACGAGTAGGTAACAATACTAAGTCTCATGAGCATGTCACTTTAACGGAACACAGCAATGCGTGCATTAATTCAAATTTAAAAAAGAAAGTTTTTATGCGACCTTTATATGTAACAAGCTTATTGCCCATGTGATGTCATGTGGTAACCATTGGCTATAACACACTATTGCCTCGTAGGTCACGCACCTTAGGAGCGTACCATGCGTCCATCAACTTGATACAGGTGTAAAGCCTCATGTGCCTGTATTTTCAATTTGCCATCGGTGGTAGACCAACAATGAGTTCTACTGCTAATTAATTATTCTTTAGTCTGATTTTGGATTTCTTGTCTCGCCCGCGCTTATGAAAGGAATATTGAAAGAAAAATGTAATTTGAATAGGTTCAACTTTAAGACCTTCAGTTTTAATATCTTTCACCTCTCGCCATTCTACTTTCGAGTCAAGTTTATGTCCGTAACTTCAGTATTACATATTAGCAAGCACACAATATCGGTCTGTATAATCGTCCAGCAACAAAAGTAGAACACTGCTTTAAATAAAAGCGGTCAAGTGCGAGTCAGACTCGCCCATTAAGGGTTCCGTAGCAGCAAGTAACATAATATAAAAGTTCTTGTAGTTCGTTGTAACTTTTTTATATTTGAGTTGATTGAATGAAAGGTAAAGTGCGGTTTACGATTTATGACGTATTAAAAAAAACTACTTACTCTAGATCTCGTTCAAACCAATTTTCGGTTGATGTTTGCATGGTAATGTACATCATATATTTTTTTAGTTTTATCATTCTTTTATTTTAGAAGTTACAGACACACACACACACACATACATTTTACCATTTTGGAAGTGTCTCTCGCGCAAACTATTCGGTTTAGAAAAAAATGATATTGCGGTTTCTAATATCATTTTTTTCTAAACCGAATAGTTGGGTTTGCTGAAAAAAAAATTGTTGAGTTTCAGTTCTAAGTATGGGGAACCCCCAAAATTTATTGTTTATTTTCTAATTTTGTGTGAAAATCATAATGCGGTTCACAGATTTTTTTTATTTTATTTATTTCGGAACAATAGAATACATCTACTTACCAAGTTTCAACAGTATACATCTTATAGTTTCGGAAAAAAGTGGCTGTGACATACGGACGGACACACAGACAGACAGACATGACGAATTCATAAGGGTTCCGTTTTTTGCCATTTAGCTACGGAATCCTAAAAAGTGACCGCAAATGCTTGAGTCGTGTGCAAACGTAGTTGCCGGATGTAAGTTAACTTTACCTACACTTTATAGTCACGAAATAGGTTTTGATTCTATTCCTTTATAACAGTTTTATCGCGAAGAAAGATCTATGCTATCGCTAAATTCGAATTTGCAGACTTTGTGAAATTTATTTAAAATAGATTGGGGTGAGTTATACCTACTTATTAGGTTAGTTGAAACGTAACGGTATTTAGATAGTAGATGACATTAAAATATAGCTAATATTCCTGAGCCTTGACAGAGTCTACGTATTTAAGACATTTAGGGTCGACATCCTGGGTCTAATGCAGAGGTTCCCAATTTTATTTGGCCATGGAACCTTAATTGATCATACTTTTTTTGGCGGAACCCTAGCTGGCTATTTTGATAACTAAAGCGTTTACCTTGTAGTTTGAATATATTGATGTGAGACTCGAAGAATGAACAAATTATAAATGAAAATAATTATTATAAGTATTGCAAATAATTTATTGTAACAAAGAAATACAATGCACCTAGGTAATAACTTATTGTGAAGAATGAAATTTTTTCACATTATTTCTTATAAAAGCCGCAAAATTAGGCTTTATGTCTGACAATTGAACGCAAACCAATCTCGCATCGGTAAGTCTTCACAAACTTAAGACTAAAAGAAGATAATCTCTGCAATAAAGCTCTTGAGAAATCTATTCTACACTATCTACGAGTATACTTCTAAACTAATATTATAAAGAGGAAAGATTTGTATTTTTGTGTGTATGTTTGTAATGAATAAACTCAAAAACTACTGGACCGATTAAAAAAATTCTTTCACTATTGGGAAGCTACACTATCCCCGGGTGACATAGGTTACTTTTTACCCAACTGCGGTGAAGGAGGGTAATGTTTTTATTGAAAAACTACGCGTGTGAAGCTGCGTATTTGTCAGCTAGTGTAATATAATGCCGATTGGTTTTGCGGTTAATCCTATGGTAATTCCAGGGCATTTACTTGATCAAGATCATGTTGATGTCATGTTAATTGGTTCCAGATCGCTTATTACCATCAGAATCTAAATTAACAGATGAAATCATGTGTAAATCTAATAGCTGATCTTACCTAAACCTTGGTTTCCTAGATAAGCGGCAACCATATCGACCTTGTAACGCTATATAACGGCGCGTCTGTATGGTGAAAATCACCCGTGGCCCAATTCTTCTAAACCAATCGCTTCACTATGACAATGATATCATTCCATAATGCCCACAAGATTGTGTTAGTACAAAAATCTTCTTTTAGTATTGGTCTCATAAAAATAAAAGAAACGTCACGTAAGAATTGCTGTATTCGGCCATTTCTGGTTAACAAGATCAGGTATATTTTCTTCCCTTGCTAACTACTGCTACACAGTTAAGTAGCAATGAGTACTAATAAGCTATTGTCATCTCTCGTTAGATATAAGAGGTCAATTATGATAGCAATGAACCCGGTTTTTAATCTTAAATTAAACTAGGGGTTCGCCCCGAACTGAGGTCTCACGAGTCTCCGATTAAAACAAAAAAATATTATTTGTAATCTTTGACTATCAAAATAGTGTCACGAAATAAATAACCATAAACCTGACCTACAGTTTCATTCAAATTACAGGTAACGGGAGTTCATGTATTGGTTGCTGTATTGGTACAAATTGCAGTTATCTGGATTTCAGACTTTTGCCTATATTTGTGTCACTTAAGCTATACGCATACCAAATTACAGGACTGTGGGGTCACGGGTGTACCTTGTGAATTTTGTGAAAGTTCAGTTTTTAGTATGGCTAATAACTCAAAAACTATAAGGACTTTACTAAAAATAAAAACGGAGTTTAAATGTACTAATAAAGACCTTTCATTTGACGTCCTATTTAACCTAATAACCTAATTTTTATTTTTTTACCCCTCTTGAACCCTAATATCTCAAAAATCTCCCAACATTTTTAGCGCATTTAATCGTATCATAATTGTGCCGTCACTATCTACCTATATATTAAATTTCACGATGATCGGATCAACGCTTCGAAAGTTATTCTCGGACAAACAAACATACATACAACGCTGATTTGCCCAAGTTGATTTAGATCTCTCGCTTCACTCGATCAATAAATAATTCACGTATTTCTCGATATTGTTGTATAACGGCCGTCATAATATAACAGTCACCACTACAGGAAACTAAGGTTTAAGCAACGATGTAATTGAATGTATTAACGTTTATGGATCCTTAACAACCTCATTATTTAGGTATAATGTTATTTATATCAAAACGAAGTATAATCGAAGAAAAACACAATGTTTCTACGCACGTCATGTAATGTTTTGTCTTTAATATTAAAACTGTGATTTATGTACCTAAAACATATCGATTATATAAAAAAAAAACCTCCAGTAAAGACGTCGAGATAGAAAGACCGGCAAAGTTGAAAAACCTTTTTTAATTAAAAGAAAATAAGTTCCTTATGCTACTAATTGGCGAGATAAACTTTCTTTCTCTTTTCCAACTTAAATTGTACCTCTACCAAAATGTCTTCGTTACACAATTGAGTGGAGAGTCACAAACGGCTGCATCCGTTGTCTTTAAACGGTTCCATTGTGAGTAACTTCTACAAAGCACTATCTCGGTTATTAGCTTAAAGACGGTATAGAACAATTTAGAGTACGACACTAATTGTGACGGTAATGTCTGACTTTAATGCCTGTTTTTACACTTGGGAAGGTTGCGCTGAGAGTGATGTCGCAATAAATGTCAAGGGATAATAAAGTTCACATTATATAGTTCACATACTTTATAATATAACATAGAATTAAAATACTTTTCAACACACTTGCTCGTAAAGTGAGTACATCGTTATTAGGGCTATAAACCGAACTTTAACACACGCGTGCGTAATAATAGAATTATCCCTACAAAGTTAAGTTAGTACCTAAATGCAAATTATATGCGAGTAAACAGAGCACTTTCAATTTAACCGGGTAATACAGTTTTTGTAACAACAAAGAGATTTTATGCCGCTGAAAATCCTATTATATTTTTGGAATAAATAAATGTATCCCTAATTAATTAAGACGAAAAAACATTTATATTAAATTAATATATATTAATATAATATATTAAATTACTTATAATTCACAATAAATTGTTATAAAATATTTGCATCTTACCACTAAAATTTAATTTTGAAGTAGTCTGTATGACTATATGTAATCAATCACCTTACATTTGGCGCATGCCAAAAAAAAATCCGCGCGCCATTTCCTATTTTTTTGTTTGTATCGCATTTGTTGCTGTGTGGTAAATAATTGTAAAAATGTCAAGCTTTAGTACAGAAGATTTGTTTTTTCCTCGCAAGTGTGTTGAAAAAGTGCGTATGTAACTCGTGAGCAACTAGCTCACTAGACACTCGGCTGATTTAGCAAAAATGCTGTTTTGTAATAATCTCTTTTAGTGGTTGGTTATTAATTTACTATTACTTTTACTATTAATTTTTAATCATTTTATTTTTGTAGAAAGACGTAACTTAAATGGAATCAACATTATGGAGTTCAACCTATTCGGTTTTTCAGTGTAGGCTAGCGTTTGACCAGGATATCGCCTGGTAAATGTAAATGTATATTATGCAAATGGCGGCTTTCTCGCTAACTAGCGATCTCTACCAGACAACCTTTATGTACAGGGAGAATCACAGGGAGAATCGATAAACCGCCGACAAATATTTTAAAAACGGCTATATCCGTAATTTTGCACAGATTTTCCTGTTCAGATAATAAATAAATATTTCTGGACATTTCACACAGCGCTATCTAGCCCTAAACTAAGCAGAGCTTGTAATATGGGAACCAGATAACTGATTGAATACTGATATACTTTTTTTTTGTAAATACATACTTATAATATATAGAGAAACAACCAGACCCGGAACAAATATCTGTAGATCATGCAAACATTTGTTCCGCAGCGGGAATCGAACCCGCTACCTCCTGCGTCTCAGCCGGCTATTCGCCCACTGTACCACAGAGGTCGTCAAGGATTTATCTATGTTCATTTAAACTCAATAATGTAGTTGAAAATCCACCTTCTCATAGTGCGGCCATTTGCGGCGTCTTTATCTAGTGCGGTTTCTATGGAACTGTGAATTTTAAACTTAAAAACTGGATTAAAATAAATACAGATTATCGTTCTGGATTACGGGCAAAGTCGTTTCTTTAAAACTGGCTGACTTTTTACAGTTTCACATTGTTAAAGACTTCCTGATCGATTTTGATGACGGCGAGGCTTATTATAATGTAATAATGTATGTATTACACGAACACTGAATCTATAAAGTAAAAATGTTAAGATATAAAGATATACATATATCAACTATAGAAAATCTTAAATAAGTTCCAGCCACGGTCTAACTCAGAGTAACTGAAGGCTTTGCTCCATTGGCGTTACGAATGAAAAGCCAAGTTAAGCAATAATTCTGCTTTAGAGAACAGTGTCTGGTCGATTTTCCAGAGATTTATACCTGACTTAACTTGAAAGAGTGTAACTCTGAAGGATAGTCTTTTAAATCTCCTCGACTTTTATTTCAAAGGTCAGGGTTTACACCAAGAGCCAAATTATGAAAGCTAAAGTTGGAATATTTTCTTTTATCCAAGTGTAAGCGCGTGGGTAGATTTTTTTGAAATTGCTATGATTCTTTACAAAATAAAATGTTTACATTCAAGCAGACTACTTAGTCTAAGTTCTTATATTTTTATATTTTTTTGTTAAGAAATACAAAGCATGTACTTATAACTTTTTAATTAGCAATACGAACCTTTAATTATTTCTCATGGATAAATTTTATGTTGTACTAGTGGACCCGCCGTACTTCGTACCGGCTTGACATGCATAGGTATAACGCGGGCTGTCAATATAAGTCACCCTGGTAGAATTGTCAATTGTTGTCCCCGGCCATCATTATGTATGAGAGAATGAATTACTACCACAAATAATTCAATACCAAAATTAGCCAAATCGCTCCACCCGTTCTCGAGTTTTAGCGAGACTAACGAACAGCAATTCATTTTTATATAAATGTATAGACAATATATCTCGGGATAACTCCTACCGAAGCATCTGTTTCAAACGATATTCATTTTTTTTACATCCTTTTGACGATATTTGCAGCACGCATTCTGTCAATTCTATGTCAAACGTAAGGTTACATTATAAAAGCGCTAAGGTTAGATTATAAATAATTTTATATAGTGGTTAAGTATTCTTAAATTTTCTAATTTTGCGCGCAATTTTCTAAATTTTTTCTTTCATAAGAACCTTCTCCTGACAATAAGAAATACAACAAAAAAAGAATTGGCCAAATTGGTCTAGCCGTTGTTGAGTTATGCGCTTACCAACACATTTTGGGATTCATTTTTATATTATAGATAATATGATTGTGCGTCAGAAAAATCTTAAAAATATTTAAACCTGACGACGCTCTCTCTATACTATAAAAGGTAAAGTTCTAGAAGTATATGCCGCTTTAACGGAAATGACTTAGCATGCATGAGTGTTAGTCCAGTAGCTGGGAGACCGCTTTCTGTTCCGCTGGGCGTAGCCTTCCCTGTGCCCACTTCCTGCGATAATGAGTGTAATGTTTTACGATCATTGCTGCATGACAAGAAATATCACGAAATAAACATTTTCGTAATCTTAACTCGGAATCAACTTCTGATTGATAGGACGGTCGGAGACTATGATGAAGCGACAAACAATTTACCTAATCGTGGAGTATTACCCGTGCGCGATAAGTTGGGACCTGAGTGCGGTGACGTCATATTGGCGTGTTTGTACCGCCCGCAAAAAAGCGAACATAACAAGCAGCCGCCCGCGGCTTCGTCTTTGTTTTTTTTAACCTAATTTATTATGTTACTCAGGGAGGACGCTGCTTTTTATCTAATCTTTTGTACACTATTTGAATAAAATAAAAATACAATGTTTAAGTTCATACATTTATTTTATCTATTATTTACATTATCTCATCTTCGTCACTACTTAGTGGATTTATGCCTTCTAGAGGTTGTTCTTCGTCCTCAGTCTCACTATAATCACTTGACGAAGAGGTATCCGATAAATTTACAATTAATTGCGATTCATTCGTCTCTTGTAAGAGGTCATCGTCCCAATACTTTTGTCGAAGCCTGTCCACATGGTTGACTTCTTTTTTCCAGACAACAAAACAATAACACAAACGAAAACTAAAAAAAATCCAGAGCGCGTCGTTACGTGACGTAGGCCAGTACGAGACTAAAAACCCTAGTAAAAAATAGTGATGCGAACGGTACAATACGGGCGCCATCGGGGTAGTGCAGGGGAAGCGGTCGGGGAGTCGCATTCCTAGCAGGTCCCAAGTTATCGCGCACGAGAAATATATGTATGTCTATGTTGTTAATTTTGAGAAATCACATTGGATTATTTTATCCAGATATGAGATATGCGTACTCATATCAAAGTGTTTCCTAATTACGATAAAATAATAAGAACTTTAATTTGGGTAACAGTTGTTAAGTATTCAATAATTTAAAATATTGGTTTTGTTTTGTCCAAGTTTTGCTGGATGTTGATCACTAAACTACTGTACTATCCTACAACCATTATGCATTAAGAGGGCAATTACACTATCACATATCTAGGATCATGATGTATGGAGGGAATTAGGGGAGGCATACGCCGTGGAGGCAACTACTGCGAAAGAAACAGATAAATAAGACCCAAATAGTGATAGTATAATTAGTATGTAAATAAAAGTGATTAAGTAAGTAATATAAGAATATGTAGTAGAAATATAGGCTTATTTATTTTATTTATATATCATCAGATCAAAGACGAATAACAAAGAATAAATGAAGCGTATATACACTATCATATATTATATCTATGATTCAAACAATGTACAATGGTGTAATATTCCACAATTTTCATGCAACAAGGTGTCAAAAACTTACCTCGAAGGTTCGAATCAATAAGTTCCCAAAATAACAAGAAGAACTAGCTGTAAGAGTTGATTAGTAGCACTGTAAGGAAAGTTTCTGACGCATACAATGTTGTGCTTTTTCGGAGCCCAAAGTTGTATTGTTAATGTGTTCCAACTAGTAATAAGGAAATTACGGTTCAATTTGGCGAGTTCACAAGTTTACACAACACATCTAAATACATACAAAAATATCTGCTGTGTGCTTCTGCGTTTTTGCAATGTTTGCTTATTCAGTTTCGTTACGTAGACTTCGTAACTTTTTACCGACCGCCACCAAAATTACGCTTGCATAATCCCTTCTACTCCCTTTTTTTAGATTACACCGACGCCAGCTACCTCGAAATTTCCTAAGTCAAAATGAGCAAAATTGAGCGCCTTCAAAACCTTTGTATTCGGTTCATATTCGGCTTGCGCAAGTATGACAATGTCTCAGAACTCCGCGCTCCCTATCCGTCTTCACCGCAATACACATAATATACTATCACTTCTTTTTAACATTCTCTCTTATCTAAAGGAGCGCTTCGAGTTTCTGTATCAGGCACACTCTCGAAACCTTCTTTCTTCCGAAGCTCTACAGCTTCGAACTCCCGTCCATAGTTCACAATGTTATGGTGACTCCTTCACAATACAAGCTGTGCGACTGTGGAACGCCTTACCACGGTCCATAAGGTCGTCCCAATCCCTTCCTATTTTCAAAGTCAAGGTAAACAACCATTTCGTTTCGTTGCTTCGTAACTGCTAGTTAGCGTTTATGTTTATTAGTAAAATCAATAGGTATATTTTATTTTGTGTGTTCTGTTTATGTATATACTCTTAGACCGCCGTCTTTTCATTTTTGTTTATCCTGTTCATCCAAAGGTTGTCTGAAAGAGATCGCTTTTAGCGATAAGACCGCCTAATGTATCTTTATTTATTGTTTATTTCCTTTGTTGCTGTATTTTTGTTTGGTGTGCAATAATGAGTATTTCATTCATTCATTCATTCATCTGAAGGCAAATTAACGTAAGTTCTTATTACTGTAATTCAATTATGTCCATATAGATTGTCGTTGTGGTAACGTCTACGAATATCGACTGAAGTTTAAATTACGAGAATTTTAACTGTTTATATTAAACTAAGTCCATCCTTCAATGGAGTAGTCATAGGCAAGTCTAAATATAACTTTTAATACATGCCTACTTTCAGAATATAAATTAAGCATTCACGTGACAGGTTGCAAGCCCATCGCCGCTTATTTAACCGGAATGTTAATAAATATCACGGCTCCCATCAGGTTCCATTTGTTACATAATCAGTGTAGGTATCATTATTCTTGTACCACGTCATTCATGCGCTCATCTTACCCACTTCCTCTAGATAATTACGGTGGACAAGGGGTCCCTTCAATCAACGGCCAGTTAAATAACATTTGAGCTTCCTTTGTGATTGTTCAGACGATATAAGGTTACTTTAAATGGAACTCCTGTTATTGGGGTTTCAATAATTGCCCTAATTCCTGCTAATTAAATTAATGTTTCAAGAAACTATGTTAAACTTTAACTTAATCAATTGGAGAGAAGGCTTTCTAATATTAAGTAGGTAGTAGGTAAAATTAAGTTAATTTTGTGATATAAATACTTTCCAATGAATCACTAAAAAAAAACTTTACTAATCAAACTAAAAAAAATTACTATACAATTGACGAATATTTTAATGATAAATTTAATGAAAAATGACAAATTTTAGATACTTACCTACTCTATTTTGACACTAGATTTGAGTGTTTTCGTTTTTAAAATAAATATAACCTAACAAGAATAATGACGTCCTCCTCTCTCCATGATATTGTTGTGCCCAACAGGGTCCATAATGACCATGTACCTATTATTTACCACCTATTATTACATTGTAGAATACAATAAACGATTGAGTATTGAGTATAAAGGAAAACGGGCATCCTGGTCTACAGTCCAATAAAAATGAGCAGCACATTTTCGAATTGGCATACAATAGTACATCAAAATATACTATTGGAACTTTCCCCAAAAGTCTGTCCGTTTTGAGTTACAGCCATGCAAACACCAGCATTTTTTGTTTTAAAGAACATAAAATAACGGTTTCACGATTACTATATCCATACATAAAGGCTCCTATACAATGCAGTAGCAAGAGCGAGAAGGGAGAAGAGCGATGTAAGGGCCGTGGGGAGAGGGATGCGTACGCGGGGGAGGGGAACGGTTGTGTACACGCCGCGCCGGACGGCTACAATAATCAGTCGCATCGCATCAAGTGAGTGGCTACGTCACGTCTTGTTACGATAGTGCTGTGTTTGAACTTCTTTCTCTGTTTTTACTGACCCTGGCTTGCTTTTGGACCCTGTTTCTTTCCCTAATGTGTTAACTTTGGCTCGACTTATTGACTTTTGAACTGCCTACCGATAATGGAAGTTTTTCGAAACTGTGTGATGTGTCGTCGAGGACTTTACCGCGGACGGTACCAGCAGCATATCTTGGCTGATAACCTGCAAAGGGAACGACCAGAATTCGCCGCGCTTATACAACAACATGCTGTGTTGGAGGTTAGTTACCTTTTATTTTTATTATATTGAGTAGTTAGGCATAGGATTTATTTATTTTAAGTATTAATTGTTATTATTTTCAGGTGGTGTTCGACAGTACTCGAAGCTTGTGTCACCGATGTTGGCAGAGGACTGAGCGTGATCATAGACCTGCACAGCAAGCGGCGCGAGCGCCTGGTACATTGCACTCTCAAGAATACACGAGGGCACCGAACACTTCGGTGCATTGTATTTACAACAACTGTGCTAATATTACCCGTAATCATATACCAAACGCGATAAGAATTAATGTATTTTGTGAGAGCAAGCTTTTTATTCCTGATAGCGCTAGGGTGTGTACAGAACACTTACAAAATAATGAATGGAGCAACCTGCCGCAAATGTGTAATGTGACACATGATTTTAATGACGCTCAGTTTACATCGCTCTGTGACTTGATGAGAATGGCTGCTAACAACCAGCCCAGAATCGACTTCGAAAACAGAGGCACCTTGTCTAATGAAAAGATGCACTTATGGACTGGGCGCACTTAAGATCAGTTCGAAGCTATATTAGAACAAACTCCGTCACTAAGTGAACGTTGTAACCAGCCTAGAACTGTATTAGGCATCTATTTAACAAAACTTAGAACTGGAGACTCTGATGAGAGACTGGCAACGTTATTTCATATGTCTCGTCGAAAACTAGAACGTTTTTTGCCTATAGTTCGAGAATGTCTGAGCAACGATTACGTTGTGCTGCATCTAGGTGTGGACCACATTACCAGAAATGATATCCTTCAAAGAAACTTAACAATTCCAAGGGCTTTATTTGGAAACGATGAAAACATCAAAGCCATAATTATATGTGACGGTACATACATATATATATTAACAAAAGCTCCAACTTTTTGTTTCAACGGCTGTCATACAGCTTACACAAATATCAAAACTTGTTGAAGCCGTTTTTAATGGTATTCACGGACGGCTATATATTAGATGTCAAAGGGCCATTTGCCGCTACCAGAACCGATGCCCAGATCATGAGTGAAATAATGAATAACGAAGATGAGCCGCTGCATTGGTTACTCGAACGTAATGATGCGTTTATCCTAGACAGAGGATTTAGAGATAGTTTGCAGGATATAGAAGCATGTGGCTACGAACATCATGTGCCACCAACTAAAGACAGAAGAGAAAATCAACTCACTACAGAACAAGCTAATCAGTTTCGTTTGGTCACCATGTGCCGATGGGTGGTGGAAGTAGTAAATGGGAGATTTAAGCGAGATTTTAAACTTTTGCGTCAAAACTATTTTAATAAAACGTTGCCAAAAATGTTTGTTGACTTCAAAATAGCTGCAGCCATTCTAAACCACTTCCACGCCCCCATCGAAGATAGTTCACACGCAGCAGCCTTTTTGAATTCAATAAGAGCTAAAATACACATACCAAACACATTGCACAATTATGTGGAAGCAAAGAGATTTAATTATAGGAGAGCAGACTTCATGCGAATCGAAGCAAATGAAATAGAAAACTTCCCAAGGCTTAGTGAAGAACAAGTCATACATTTTGCCTTGGGAACTTACCAGTTAAAGCTCGCTCGATCATATTGTAGCGAGCACTTACAAAATGGTCTTTATATAATCGAGACGTATAGAGATAACGCTCTAGAAGACTTGGCACAATATGATATCAACGAAGAGGCTTGGCTATTACGTGGACGTATACAGTCTCGACATGTCCGAGCCAGGAAATATTTTGTTATATATTAATCAATAATATTAATAACAATATTACACAATATTATTGTACCTGCTTGACAGGGCGACGTACTATAGGTACTTGTGCCCATGTACTGTCAATTATATGGTACGTAGGTTATGCCCGTCATGAAGGGTTCAATGAACCTGCATTGTTCCTTAACAGTATTCTCATCGATGATGATGATGATGATAATGTTTAATAACATACTGTTTTGATTTTTTAAGAAGATGTTGTTTTTATTTGTATTACTACTTACCCAACTTAAATAAAATCATTACATTACACAAAATGTTTTTTTAATTACCACGATATTCAATGTTTGGCACTAAATATTATCAGATTCAATTTTTAGTAGAACTCAGATCGGACAATACTTAGAGAAATGCGACTTTCTACATATGAAAATACATAGAATTACCTTTATATTGACATATGACTCATTTTTATTGCAAGGTAGACCAGCTTCCATACACTTATGCCCGTTCTCCTTTGATTATTCATAAAACGTTGGAATTTTGTATACACCGTGGAGTTATCATTCGATATATATAGCTAACATCTTTCGTCACGTTTGAATCACCCCGCTGTGTGTTTGTTCGGATAGTTCTAGAGAACCTGAGGCTTATGTCATTATGACCGCGCGGTACCGCGCGGTACAAGATCAAACTAAATAGTGTTTATCGTCTACATTACCGCGCGTTCATATGAACTTAGCCTAATAGTTTTATGTGTGGCCCGTAAGATCAATAGCAGCTTAAACTGTCAATTTTCTTTGACAGTGATGGTTTAAGCTTAGAATTTTTAAACTGATAATTATCTTGGCCTTAGTAATTTCAGATGTCATGCAATTGGTTTATACATCAATCTTTCTGTTATAAGGGTAACGAAGGTATTCTACTACACTACCTCGCATGGTCTATGGTAGGTTGCTCCATAGAGCTCATTGACAGTTTAATAAAAAAATATAATTGGGTTAAAAAGCCCGACTGCAGATAATAACCTTTTTTCAATCGTCCAATCGCCCACATATTTACTGATAGATCTTCTATCAGCAAAAATATGTGGTATGACCTTAGATAAAAACAAAAAGGGAAGATAAGGTACGCTTAAATTGCTAATAGTCAAACTAGGCCCCGCTGCACTACATAGATAATCTCACGCACACGTCTATAAAGTAAGTTACATCACGTTATTACGTGGAGTGTCCATCTGGTGAGCGAGACAGAACGAAGAGCCCACGAAGTAAAACCTAGTTGTTCCCGCATTGGACTTTGTACTCCTGTAATTTTTCCGCTGACTTCGGTAATACTGTGCCACCCTCATAACCAAAAATACGATTTTATGCGGAAATATGCGAAGTCGGTGGAGTCGAAATCGCTTGTAATGTATGACAGTTTGATACACGTTTGACATGACAACCAAACCAACTAAACTTTTGACAACTACTTTGGTCAGACTGATCTCTTGTGTCTGTTGCTTGCAAGTCAGTCATGCGTGTTTCGGTACTCCTAACGAGCAGTATATTTGTAGCATAAATACTGTTTGTCAGTATCACCCTTCATAAGTTGTTGATAATTAATTTATTTTTTTGTGTATTTAACTTTTATTTCTTAAATCACGAAAGATAACATTGTAAACAAACTAACGAAACAGTATTTGAGAATAGCTTTTATTTTGCTAAAATGCTCGTTATTGATGTTATAGTAGGTACATTATTGTGTAAGTAGCTATTTAATTACATTCTGACTATTTTTAGCCAGCAGATTGTGTAAATTAAGTTTATTATTATCCATCCAGATAAGGCATTTTAGTTGCCCACTTCCTACTTTTTTCTTTAATGTATAACTTTGTATTTTATTTTATTAAGTAAATATATATATTAGGTATATATAACATAACTGTAGGATATTATTGTAGATATTATATTACTAACAGCTAAGTATTCACAGATAGTATCTGATGAGCTCAGGTGATGAATCCTTTGTAACCGCTGCTGATGATTTTTAGTCTGATAGCTCAGGTGAAATTCCAGTTACTTTATGTGATGAGTTGAAGGCTGTCTTTGATCCTTATCCCAAGAATTTTAACATCTGCCACATTAATGCCCAAAGCATACCTGGGCACTACACTGATGCCCTTGATACTTTTAATGTTAAATCTCTTGATGCAATACTTGTCTCAGAGAGCTTCTTTAAGCCTACACTGCCTTCCACCTCCTTTCCAATACCAGGTTTTGCTCTCATACGCAATGATCGCACTGGGTCAGGTTGTGGCGGTGTTGCCATCTACATACCTGAGGGGCCACATTCCGTTCAAAATTATTGTACAATCCCCCTCAGCTTACTCTGCATCCTCTGAATTTCTCTTTATAGAGATTGATGTTGGGATCAAGGTTGCTCTTGGTGTTGTGTATGTTCCTCCAACGATTGAGCACACAAAACTAGAAAGTGTCTTTGAAGAACTCTCCTCGGACTACAACCGTATTATCATTATGGGTGACTTTAACTCTTGTATGATTGAAATGAAGCCCCGTGCCAGAAGACTTTGCACTATGATTGAGTCCTCAAATCTCAACATTCTGAAATTGTCCCCCACTCACCACACCTCTACCGCTGACACCCTAATTGATTTGATTATTTGCTCGGAAACTGACCGTGTATCTGCCTATGGCCAATTATCAGCACCTGCGTTTTCTCACCATGATCTTTTATATGTATCTGTTAAAATAAAAATTCCCAAACCCAAGCCAATAATCTTGAATCAAAGAAATTTTTCTCGTATTGATGTTAGCAAATTTGAGCGACAAGCACTAGACACAAATTGGAGTGATGCCGAGGCCCTTTTGAGTGTTGATGAAAAGCTAGACTTTCTACTTGGGAACATTATTCAAATATTTAACAAATATGCGCCCGTGCACCCTGTCAGAATAAAACATCGTCCGACCCCATGGATTAACGATACAATCCGTAAAGCCATGTCAAAACGCGATCGAGCTTTTCGAAAATTTAAAATGGACCGATCAGAGGATAACTGGGCTGAGTACAAAAAACTTAGAAATCGATGTAATCAGGTCTGTCGAAATAGCAAGCGTAAGTATATTGCAGAGCAAATAGAATTATCGACTCCCGCGGGGTTGTGGAAGTTCCTAAAGTCTCTTGGGTTTGGTACGGTCAAAAGTGTCGACACTAAAATAACTCTTAACCTCAACGACCTGAACACACACTTCACTTCCATAGCGAAAATCACCCCAAACATTAAATTTGATACCCTTCTCGAAATAAATGACTTACCTCGACCTAATACTACTCATTTCGACTTCGTAAGCGTGTCTCACGACACGGTTAGGAAAATTTTAAACTCTCTCAAATCTAAAGCGGTTGGTAGCGATGAGATTGGCCGGATCATGGTAATTCGCCTAATTGACCACATTATTCCGTCTCTTGTACATATAATTAACCACTCCTTGTCAACTGGCCATTTCCCTGACCAATGGCGTAAAGCTCATGTCCTGCCATTACCAAAAACACCCAACCCGCTTCTCCCTAACCAGTTTCGTCCCATATCAATCCTGCCTTTCCTGTCTAAAGTCATAGAGTCAGTTGTCCACAAGCAAGTAATGGAGTTTCTGAACGACGGTGACCTATTGAACCCATTCCAGTCTGGTTTCAGGGCTGGCCATAGCACCACAACTGCCTTGCTCAAAGTCACCGAGGACATTAGATCAGCTATGGAGAGATCTGTGCTGTGCATAAGTCACTGTGCTGGTACTCATTGACTTTAGCAACGCCTTTAATGCTGTCGACCATGATTCTGCTGTCTTGAGTCATCTGAATTTCTCGCCGTTAGCCGTTCAGTGGTTCTCGTCCTATTTAACGGGGCGTCGCCAGTCCATCCGGAGTGGGCAGACTTTCTCTGATTGGTGTGAGCTGGAGGCTGGAGTCCCTCAAGGGGGAATCCTATCACTCCTGCTCTTCAGCCTATTCATTAACTTGCTTTCCTCCAAATTCCACTGCAACTATCACTTCTACGCCGACGATCTGCAGCTTTATTACCACTCAAAGACTGAAAACTTGAATGCTTCATTGGATGCTCTTAACACTGATCTTCTCCAACTTAAGACCTGGTCTGAGAACTACGGCATCCAAGTGAACCCAAACAAATGTCAAGCAATCATTATCGGGAGTACTCGCCAACTTGCAAAAATCGACCTACCCTCAACCACTCCCTTAGTATATAATGATTGCATCATACCTTTTGCACTCTTCTTCTTGGCCTCCTTGTCGATGCTAACCTAAACTGGGTGGCTCAGGTAAAGGAAGTATCCCGTAAATTTTTTGCATCTCTCCATTCTATTATCCGTCTTAAAATCTTTCTCCCAACAAATACTAAAATATCCCTAGTCAACTCTTTGCTCTTACCTATAATCGACTATGCGGATATATCGTACCTAGACCTTAATCAGGACCTCCTTAACAAATTGGATCTACTGCTCAATACGTGCATTAGGTTCATCTACGGTCTCCGTAAGTATGATCATGTGTCTGAGTATCGCTCCAAACTGAAATGGCTCTCAATTCGTGACAGGAGAAAGTTAAGAGTTTTATGTCTTCTTTTTTCGATCCTTAGGGACCCCTTTACTCCCCATTATCTTAAATGCAAATTTTCCTACCTCTCTGACACCCATGACCAAAACTTCAGATCCACTGATTCTCTCCTTCTCGCTACCCCGAAACACTCAACGGCCTTCCGTGGCAACTCTTTTGAGGTGGTAGCTATGGAGCTATGGAACTCTCTCCCTACTCATATTAAAAAGGCGCCTAGTAAACCGGTTTTCAGACGACTAGTCTATAGTCATTTCTTGCAGTCCTCCACTGGCTGTTAAAATATATGAAAACGTAGTATCTATGTACATATGTGTGTTGTATGTAATAGTATTTTTTGTTTTTTATCTATAAATATATATATATATATATATATATATATATATATATTATATATATTTGTTATATTTCTCATATTCTATGTATTATTATTGTTATATCAAGTAGGTTTATGTATTTATTCTAACTGTAATCGGAGTTTATTGTTATTTGTGTTTCTTTTGTTTTTTTTAATAAACATTAATATTGTTAAAAGTTAGCACGCCAACCTTTTTTGTTACCTCTGAGGTTGGCAGGTAGAAAATGCTATTAGCATTAAACCCACCTTTTGTACATGTAATTTGTATTTTTGTGCAATAAAGTATTAAATAAATAAATAAGAGCCTATGTTTAGTGCAAGCGAGAGAGAATCAGTTGCAGCGCCGAGTCGCCGTAGTACCAGCACACGATTGTGACTGAAGCGAAATTGTATGCATGGACCTAATTTGAGCTGCCCACTTGCGAGACGCTTGTGCCGTATCTTCCCTTTTTGTTTTTATCTAAGGGTATGACACGATTAAAAGAAAAATGTTTAAATGAAAATTTTTGTGGGTGCAGACGGCTTGGCAGAAGGCGTTGGCGTGGCTTTAGCTGAAGTTACAATTCAGGTTAAAACAAATCTAAAGTATTTTAATAATCTTCTCATCTACCAAACTCCGCACAAGTATGCTTTTATCTCGAAATTTAATTCTCAAGAATGTGTTTTATGTCATACCTGAAGCTGAATTTGCTGTGGTTATGATCCGTTTGAGAAATTCAATTTATAGCGTCCTCAAATTCCAGTCCCTAATGCGATGGGATTTCTCACTGTGTAACTTCATTAGGATTTTCCCCTCTTTTTCCAACCTTAGTTTTTTTAGTCGTTTCATAACTGTGTCATCAGGAAATAAGAAGTATAGAACCGACTTAAATTCATTTTAAACTACTTATTTTATATGAATGACTAATTATAATTCTCTAATGAGTTTTTACAAAGTCAATAAATAATAAAAAAAAAAAAATCTCTGACATGCTTTACAATAAATGACGCCCTAACCAAACTGACGCCAAACTAAGTTTGTGAAAAACTTGTATCTTGGCAATTAGTGCCTTTAGGTTATGTCTACTTACAGAGATGAATGAATGAATGAATGAAAACACTTTATTGTACCCAGTATAAACAAAAAAAAAATACAAACAAAATAGAAAATATAAAGCAAATAGTACAATGGGCGGTCTTATCGCTTAGAAGCGATCTCTTCCAGGCAACGTTTGTTGTCTGCGATATGTAAACTAAAAACAAATTACATTATGTACATGATATAGATTATCATGATTAGATAATGGTTGATTAGTCATTTTGTCATCAGTGCGAGCCGTCTATTTAATAAAAATAATTAATAATATTTTATTTCAGACAAATACAGTCCATATCTTAAGACTACACAGAACACACACAGAAAATAACACTACAAACAAGAAAAACTAAATATACAAGAATAAAAAAAGGCACTGGGTGAAAATAGAAAACACCATTTTGTGCCCAGGGTGACTAACTGAGGAAATTATTTACTTCATTAATCACCCTCCGCACAAAACACTTCCAGCACTCAGCCACTGACCTCAGGATGCTGTTGCGACTGTCCCGAACTCTGCTCAACAGGGATGCCGTTTTTTGCGCACGTTGGCGTGAAAGCCATCTGTGTGATAGTAGGCAAACATCCCCGATGCACTGCAGTATCGGGGCAACCGCAACGTCATCCGGAAGATGTTATTATATTGGATGCATAGGACCTCCAATTTGGTATGTCGGACCCACAGACTTCCCGTGTAAAAGCTCTGACAGTACGCTTTAAAAAGCGTAACTTTAACTTAATCAGTACAACGGGAAAATCTACGGGCCAACATGTTACCTCGGACCGCCAAAGCCCTACGCTCCCTATCAACAGCTGCATCGTCTTTAAGGTCGTCGGCAAGATAATGCCCAGATATTTGAATTTCGTAACACGATTTAAGTTCAAGCCGTTTAAGGTTATATTCAGTGTATAACCGAGACATTTACCGGCGGCCTTAAAAACCATGTATTCGCTTTTTTCGCATTATATAAGCCCGTGCTCAACAGCATAGGCTTCACAGACCTCCAGCGATTCCCTGAGACCCTCCACTGTCAGGCTCAGCAGCACCATGTCATCGGCGTAACTAATGTTGTTGATGCTAACGCCGTTAATCCGGCAGCCGACACGCATGCTGCTCAGCCCGACGATAAGGTCGTTTACATAGAGATTGAAGAGCTTGGGAGAACTCAAGCCCCCCTGTCTCAGCCCGCTCTCCAACCTACTCGTAATGCATTCGAGAGAGAATTGGCCCACCTAACATAGTTGGTCTGATTTTCATACCAAAATTTAAATATATTTTGGATTTTAGCCGGCATACCCTGGTCCCTCAACTACATATCTCCAGAGCACATCATAAGACACAAGGTCAAAGGCTTTGGAGAGGTCAAGGAAGCAGGTGTTCATAGGCGTCCTACGGTCTGTATAATACTGGACGATATGCTTGAGACTTATAATCGCACTTTCAGTAGAAAGATTTAAAATAAAAAAAAAGATTTAAAACAATTTATTAAATTATATCTTATGCTTGTTTCTACATCAGCTCAGGCGAGCAGAACCGAGCATTCAAGGTATATTCTGTGTAATTTAAATCGAGGTGAAGTGTAGGAAATTACCATGGTTCCGAGCCGGTGCAAAGCGCTCTATTGCAGTGTGATAAGAGTGCGGAAATGGGGACGGCTGGCGGCTGGTTGCAAAAACTGTTGCAATAAAGTAAATCCTATAACCAAATAGGGTTATCGACTTTTTGTATCGGGAAAAAGCGCTTGTATTCAAAGCTTTTCCCACTGCAATGAGAGTGCGATAGAAATTTTGAGGTTTGCCTCTCTCTGGGAACAAACTGCTGGTAAAAATAAAGCTATCGGTTCTTTGTACTCCTATCTGATTTTATTTCCGTTTAACACAGAATGTTTTGAATATTCAAACACTCAACAAACGTAAACCATATTTTTATGCAATTATAAAAACCTGATATTGCAGAGATATAGGTACATTTGGGATTAGTTCTTGATAATATTTTTTTTAACCTATATTTTCCCACTGCTGGGCAAAGGTCTCCCCCCCTGTTCCTCCACATCTCACGATCTCTCGCCACGTCCCACCAGCCATCTTGGAATGCATCGAGGTCGTTACGCCAACGCTTCCTCGGCCTGCACCGGCTTCGATGCCCATATGCAGGCTCCCATTGTGTGACGACTGTTGCCCATTTGTCTGTGACCATACAACTGACGTGACCCGCCCAGTCCCACTTCAGCCTGGCAGTCTTGTCACCAACTTCTGCGATGCCGGTCTTCGCGCGCAGCCTGGTATTGCGGATCCTGTCGATTATCTTTACCCCTAACACGCTGCGTTCCATGGCTCTTTGGCAAACCTTGAGTTTGGACTTTTGAGATTCTGTCCAAGTTTGGGCACCATAGGTAAGGACGGGCAGAATACACATGTCGATGAGTTTACGCTTAAGTGACAATGGAAGGTCTCCCTTCATCAGCGTCTTGATAATATAAAAAAATGTATAACAATAAACAAAAATAATAATGTTGGCTAAATAGCAAAGGTTCTGTAATATCTTTGGAGGATATTCAGGTGTAAATAAAACCCCAAAATTGCGACAGGATTAAATATAATATAAATGATGACATGTGTGCTTCTAGTACAGTGGTTTGATGACAAGTGAGTGAACGAATGGTATAACTAGATTGATGAATGATTGAATGAATCCTTGAATGATTTAGTTACAAAGCGCCATATGGAATGAAGACGTTAATGGTTGATCTCGTATTTTTGAAGGCGTTAGCATGAACAGGTTCGATTATAAGGTAATAACCATTGAGGAAGCAATCTGATTTATAACAATTTATCTGTAATTAATAATTATGGAGCGAATTCAATATTTGAAGCACTGGGTCAGGTACAACCCTTGCTTTACTAAAGAGTATAAATGCGCAAATATAGCTCTGCCTTTAGCTAGGTCTGAAGCCAGGGAAACACAATAAAAAATAAGCTACATCTACATATAAGTAATGTGAATGCTTCAACACTTTTCACCTCCGAAACGTTCGAATACGTATTTGAATAATACAATTGGGATATGGCAATATCTTGCACAACATCCTGTTAAGCTTCCTGCGTTGTTAGTATAAATTGGAGGGAATTCAATATAGTGTTGCGTGGCGTGCGTGACGCACCTCCATACTTTTTGGTATTCTGCCCCAGAGACGACACCTGAGATGTTCCTAATTTATTCCTAACATGAGCCTAAGCTAAACGTTTTTTAACGTCTCTCGATGTCGGTTGGAGCACGTGGTCACAATTGGAAATAAAGAGCTGTGTGAATCTTAGGCTTGTGAATTTGTGCCCTTATTGTGATTAAGTTTTTTTTATTTTTAAATAAATAATAATAATAATAAATAAATATTGCTGGACATTTCACACAGCGCTATCTAGCCCCAAACTAAGCAGAGCTTGTACTGTGGGAACCAGATAACTGATATTTTGTTAATACATACTAAAGATATACAGAGAAACAACCAGACCGGGAACCAATATTTGTAGATCGGGCAAACATTTGTTCCTCGGCGGGAATCGAATCCGCTTCCTCTTGCGTTTCAGCAGGCTATTCGCCAACTGCACCACGGAGGTAGTCATAAATAAATTTAATCATCACCACCAGTATTAAAATTGCCATAATTACCAGATGGGGTGTGTCACGCCAGTAGATAATTTTATAATTGCGAAAAAGACGTTTAAACCGAGTGAACCATTTGTCAATTATAGACACCATGGCATGCCATAATTATAGTAAATTGTGGTCTTAAGTGTAAACTATTTATGTCCTTCCAAAAATACGACTATTACTTTATCATCATCATCATCATATCAGCCGTAGGATGTCCACTGCTGGACAAAGGCCTCCATCATTGACCTCCAGGAACTGCGGTTGGAAGCGGCCTGCATCCAACGCCGACCTGCGGTTCTTACCAAGTCGTTTGCCCATCTTGTAGGTGGACGTCCTACGTTGCGCTTGCCAGTCCGTGGCCTCCATTCGAGAACTTTCCGGCCCCATCGGCTATCTGTTCTGCGCGCTATATGGCCTGCCTATTGCCACTTCAACGTGCTAATCCGTCGGGCTATGTCGGTGACTTGAGTTCTCCTACGTATCTCCTCATTTCTGATTCGATCCCGTAGAGAAACCCCGAGCATAGCCCTCTCCATAGCTCGTTGAGCGACTCTGAGCTTATGCTTAGTTATTACTTTATGATACCTAGAAATAGAGCCTATTACCTATTACCTCTTGCAGAGAGGTAGAGGGATGGATAAAATGGTTCTGGAAAGACTTTTATTTTATTTTTTTACTTACTGTTGATTAATTTGTCGCACTAATCACAAAACCAGCTGTATACAAAAAGAATAATAAATGTAACTATGATCTCAACTTATTTACCTTTGCTCCAAACATCTTACTGGTCTGGTGGTTATTTGGCCTATACAGGTTGTTTGGTAATATACTGCCCATATTCAAGTGACGGTTTTTCAAAACATAAAAAAAGACTTCTCGTAAAAAACTACTAGTTATATTATCAAATTTTAAAGAAAATCGACTAAGTTTAGGTGATTAATTCGATGTAAAACTTACTGCCTACTCTTGCAATCGACATCCAAAAATCAAAGCCGATTTGATATCTCTTTCGGAAAGGGCTGCGGGTTTTGGGTTAGAAAGAGACAACTGGACATATCTTGAGACTGGTTAGATGGCAAGCACTAAGCAATAGCACAACATAAGTTTAATAAAGTGTTTGTTTTAACATGCCAAAATAAATATTACATTTCTATGGTAAACATTTCACAAATTTATTTATCACTAGCTGTTGCCAGCGGCTTCGCACGCGTGGTTTGCTAATAAAAAGTAGCCTATGTGTTAATCCAGGTTATGATCTACGTACCTACATACCAAATTTCATTGCAATCGGTTCAGCCGTTCCGGCATGAAAGAGTAACAAACATCCATACATACAAACTTTGGCGGTTTATAATATTATAATAAAGTAGGATGTTCATCAAAATACCCCATCCATGTTTGTGCGTATATTATCAAACAGGCTATATATACCTGACATGAAGGATACTCTTATTCCTAGTTTGTCCCACGGTAGGAAATATAAGCCAATATACCGAAGTATTTCTCGGTGCTTCAAATCGTTTTAATATAACGTCGCGCGATCCCCACAATGCAAATAATGCCGGGGTCCAACGCTGACAGTGATGCGGGTGACATCCACTTAAGTGATACCTCTTGTACAGATTTATGTCTACAAGACAAATGTTTACGTATAGGTTTTCGTGATAGAAATATTTTAGGTTAGTAAATATATTTTAAGAAAGTAATGTTCTTTTATGTAAACTTCGTAAAATTTTAACAGAATATATTCTGTTAAAAAATACAAGTTAAAATAAAAATTCTGCTAAAAAATATAAGTAAAAATAAAAATGTTGCCTACGTAACTTTTCAGTGTTGCCTACATAAAATGCGCGTGCAGTACCGGTATTTTTAGTTACCATCGTATTAAACTCAAGTTTCTTACTGTTGTCAGTTATTTTTATTTTTAAATGTTCACCCAGGTTAAAAACTCCTAAGTGATGTATATACAAAAATTGACAATTATCAAATTAAAAACGTAATTAAACAAAATATTTATAAAAAAGCTTACTATAACATATATCGGATTATTTAGATGATAGAGAAGCTTGGGATTGAAATTGCTCCCACTTGTTCAAAAATGTAACAATTTAGACGTAATTTGTTTTCTTTATTCTATGTATTGTAAAAAGGGTCATTAAAAAGAACAACCAACCTTGTTTCTTGCCTTTCTTTCCTGGCTTGGTCGCGAAGGAACAGGCAGTAAAGTTGACGTTTCAATTGAATAAAAAGATTTTGTTTTTGTGATCCGACTACGCGAAAATCAAAAGCTTAAAATTATTTCAAGAATTATAAACTACACAAGATTTGCCGTAACCTTCGTCTTGAGACGGGGACACTTTTACGTTTGTAAAAATGTGGTTCTTTATACCAACACTAGCTGACCAATCCGCAGCTTCGCACGCGTAGTTTTTCAATAAAAAATATTACCCTCTTTCTGTGCAGTTGAGTAAAAAGTAGCCTATGTCACCCGGGGATAGTGTAGCTTCCCAACGGTGAAAGAATTTTTTAAATCGGGCCAGTAGTTTTGGAGCCTATTCAATGCAAACAAACAAACAAATCTTTCCTCTTTATAATATTATTTTTATAGATTGTAGAATAATATTGTAGAACATACTTTTGTTCTCTCATCAATAGTTTCCGCAGCGCATGCGACGAAAGACGTTTTAGGGCACTTTATCACCTTGGGTTACGTTACTTAAGTTTTAGTAAGGATCCTTAATCTTTTCTAGTAATAAATATAGCCTATGTTACTCAGGGTGAATGCAGCTTTACAATGGTTAAATAATTTTTGAAATCGACACAGTAGTATTTGATTTTATTCTATCCAAACATACACACGCACAAAAGTCTGAGCTACCTTCTGAGGTTTTCCCATTAGACTACGACATGGCACGCTTCAAGATAAATGTAAAGAGGTTTCTACAGTGTAGGGAACGCATCGACAATACCCCGGGTGTTGCCGGTGTCAATAGGCGACGGTGACCGCTTACCATCAGTTGGGCCGTAAGCCTGTTTCCCCACAAATAACATAAAACAAAAAAAAATATAAATCTTTCCTCTTTATTATATAGTATAGAAGTATAGATAGAATTGTACAACATTTTGATGTAGCCCTGGCAGAAACACTATAATATCCATTATAGGTCTATCATGTAGGCCAACAAAACCAGCTATCGAAATATTTTGACAGCAAACTTTATTAACGGCAGCTGACTAATGAAACTACAGTGCCACGAGCACTTAGAGCACTCATGTGCTTAAAATATTTCTTATTTTATTTAAAGAAGATTGGAATATACAGTGGAAATGCTACTAGGTAGCAATTTAGGTTCAGCTAATATCCAAGTTACACACCCAAGGTGCATAGTTTCAAATATGATTTCCATAACTTCGGAGCAGGTGCGCCTAATTGAACTATAATTGTATGTTCCAAAGCAAGAGCACTTTATCCATTAATTTGTCAGACAATTGTGAACTTGTGTATGATATATTACTTCGATGATCACACTAATATTATAAATGTGAACCGATTTCAATGGAATTTGGTATATTCGTAGATTATAACCTGGATTATCACATAGTCTACCTTTTAGCCCATAAATCAGTACTCATGGGATAAAAATAGGAAGTCAAGCCAAGTTGCAACAGCGAGTTTAGCTTTATTTCTAGGTTACCTACACATTTAGTAGTGTAACGCGTACGAAGTCACGGACAACAGCTAGTACAAAATATAAATAAGTAACATTGCCCATATTATATAATCTACACAAAAGTTAGCATATTTAAGAGTTTTTTCAAGGTGGTTTTTTTTAACTTACAACCCTCGCTGAAACTCCAAGCTGGTTTACAAATGCCACTTAGCCCTAGAAAGAATCGCCATGAAAAACAAGGAGATCTTACAATGGGTTAAGGGGCATAGCGGATCACTGGGAAATGATGCTGCAGATGAACTAGCTAAAAGAGCTAACAAAGGATCGGAAACCACGGCTATAGGCCCACCTCCATTCCTCCCTCTACCTTTCACACAACTACGAACTTGGATACGACATCGCACTGTAAACCTACACAACGAATGTTGGGCACAGATCATGGACTGCAGACAGTCGAGGGCGGCTCTGCCGGCCGTCTCGCCAAGACTGACACGCCGACTGCTCAACCTTCAGAGACTGAACCTTCGAATCATCGTGGGGACCCTTACAGGACATTGTCCCCTCAACAAACACCTCTACATCATGGGAACAACAGATAGCCCACTCTGCAGGGGATATCTCACCGAAGAAGAATCAGCAGCCCACGTAGTCCTGGAATGCGAGGGAGTAACAGCACAACGTGCAGAAATCCTGGACAATCCAAGGTCACTCCGTAAAGCCTGCGAAGACCCCAGGGAAACTTCTGCGCTTCTGATCGGAGTTAGGCTGGCTATCCATATAGCCAACTCTCTCACGCATAATGGACCACTTAAGAGTTCAAATGCGGAAAAGGGAGTCCACCAACCAACCAACCATCGCTGAAGTTTGATAATGGAATGTAATTTTTAACAAAAATCAAGTGAAGTTTAAATAAATCCTTGCCAATTATTGTTAAGGAATTTTCTAAATGCTCCAAAGATGTTTAACTTTATTGGTGGCAGGGCAAGGTAAGGTATGTTTAAAACCGTGAACATTAAAATTAGTAAAGTTTAAGAAGTATTTGATAAATAATTAAATAATTTACCTATAGGCATATTTTAAAATACCTTTTATAGGCTTTGTTTCTGTGATTTCACGCTTCTTTTCTATTTACCAACAGAAACACGGAGAAAGTATCTTCAATCATTGAAGTTGATTTTAAACTAATGAACTTTCAGTTTAACAAGAAAAGTTAGTTTGGTGAAATTTAAAGTTAGGCAGTTACCACAGTTCGGTTCAGGTAATTTATATTTGAACAAGATAAGTAGAATTATCCTCGATTAAGCCCGTATTTTCTATAGTTGATCTATCGAAGCGAGATCTCTAAATAAACTTGGTCAAATCGGCCTTGTATGTATGTATGTTTGTTTGTCTGAGTATAACTTTCGAAGCGTTGATCGATGGCACAATTTTGGTGTGACTAAATGAGGTAAAAATGTTGGGGTGTTGTTGAGATGTTGGGGTTCAAGAGGGATAAAAAAAATGAGACTATTAGGTCAAATGGGACATCAACTGAAAGGTATTCATTAGTATATTTAGAATCCATTTTTATTAGTAAAGTCCATATAGTTTTTGAGTTATTAACCATATTAAAAACTGAACTTTGACAAAATTCACAGGGTACACCAGTGAACCCACAGTGCTGTAATTTAGTATGTGTGTAGCTTTAGTGACAGAAATATAGGCAAGAGTTGAAATCCAGCATAACTGCAATTTGTACCCTAAAAAAGAGGAACCACAGCACATGAACTATCGTTACCTGTAATTTGAATGAAACTCAAGTCAAGTAATTTGCTTCTTTATTTCGTGGCACTATTTTGATAGCCAAAGATATAATAATAATATTTTTTTGTTATAATAGGGGAGTCGCGAGATCTCAGTTCGGGGCGAACCACTAGTGTAATTATCTAACTTTTATCAGGAATCTTTTATGGAATCATTTTTCCATCCCGTCCCCGTCACTACAGCGGTAGCGTCTTTTACCCAACGAATGCCGCCATTTGCAACTTCTATTTAAATTTATATATATTATATAATATATATATATATATATATATATATATATAATATTTATATATTTATATAAATTTAAAGAAATCCGTGGTTACGAGTATCCTATGATTCGTGCCTTAAATATTTCTGACAACCAGCGGTTGATTTTTTATAAAAACTGTTCTACCCATACCCCTCTTGATACGACAAAATACTCTAACAACAACGGGAAATTAATCGCGAAAGACATCTGAGATGGTAGTAGGTATACAAACGACTGCACTGCGAAACGAGGAAGAATGTTTTCGTTTCCTGGCAAATGACACATGAATGAATCCAATGTTCGGTTGGTTCAAGCAAGCATAACTTGCTCAGCACAGGGGTCCAATTCTTGAGCTTATTTTTTTTATTTTTAGGGAATCGAACCCACGGAGCTCGTATGTTATACTTGCCACCTTCCATCACACTAATATTAATAGGTTGGGGAAAAAGTCTTTTCGCATTATAGTATGTATGAACTTGTAATAAAATCTCTTTGGCTATACTATTTGTATCTGGCTGGTTTTGGTATCATTAAAAGTTTAAATTTTAAAAAAGATAATTCCGAATTCAAATTAGGAAAATGTGTGATTTTTATTTGTTTTTCGTACTGTAAAGATGAGTGAATCTAATGAAGAAATTCGATACATTTTAAAATTTTACTACAAAAAAGGTAAAAATGCAACGCAAGCCGCGAAAAAAATTTGCCATGTTTATGGACCTAGTGCAGTGTCTATGAGAGTAGCACAAAATTGGTTTAAGCGTTTTCAATCCGGAAAGTTTGATGTCAAAGATGCACGTCGCTCTGGTCGCTCTATTACGGATAAAATTGATGCCATTTTTGAAAAAGTGGAGCATGATTCGCATATCAGTAGTTACAACCTAGCTGAAGAACTGGGAATTGACCACAAAACAGTTTTAGCGCATTTGAAAAAACTGGGTACACAAAACAGCTCGATATTTGGGTACCCCACGAGCTCACTGAAAGAAACCTTATGAACCGTGTACTCATTTGTGATTCTTTATTACGACGTAATGAAACCGGACCATTTTTGAAGAAGCTGATAACTGGATGAAAAGTGGATCACGCACGACAAGAACGTGCGGAAAAGGTCGTGGTCAAAGGCCGGTCAGGCTTCACAGACTGTGGCGAAATCCGGGTTAACTCGCAACAAGGTGATGCTGTGTGTGTGCTGGGATTGGAAGGTCATTATTCATTGTGAGCTGTTACCACTAGGCAGAACCATCGATTCTAAACTCTACTGCGAACAACTGATGAGATTAAAGCAAGAAGTTGAGAGAAAGCGGCCGGAATTAATCAACAGAAGGGCTGTGGTTTTTCATCATGATAACGCTAGACCTCACACATCTTTAGCCACTCAGCAAAAATTAAGAGAGTTTGGCTGGGAGGTGTTAATGCATCCGTCGTATAGTCCTGAGCTTGCACCTTCAGATTTCCACCTGTTTCGGTCTCTTCAGAATTCTTTAGGCAGTGTCAGGTTAACGTCACGAGAGGACTGCCAAAACTACTTGTCGCGGTATTTTGATCAGAAGCCCCAAAATTTCTATAGCAATGGGATCATGTCCCTACCTACAAGATGGCAAAAAGTTATCGAACAAAATGGTACCTATATACTTTAGTTAAATGTAAATAAACTATATTAAAAAATGTTTTGAATTTTCTTAAAAAATTCGAAGAAACTTTTTAATATAAATGCGAAAGTTTGGATGTTTATTTGTTACTCAATCACGCGTAACGTCTGAATCAATTTTGATGAAATTTGGTATGTAGGTAGAATATAACCTGGATTAACACATATGCTACTTTTTATTGATAAACCACGCGTGCGAAGCCGCGGGCGGATGCTAGTAATATTTGTCACAGTCCACTTCCCAACTTGATACATTTGGAGCTTGATATAATCTCTAAAGTACGACAATTGGGCCTCAGGTTGGATATGCCATATCTACTCGTACTCTACATTTGCAGACATTTCTCACTAGATGTTGAGTTTACCATCTCCTAGCTTTATGTATGCGACACAATGCAACAGTGGGTTCATACATTTACATGACTTCCTGTTCTTGTATCAGAGACCAGGGTGCGTATTCTCACATAGATCTCGTCCATTGGATGACGTTACTTCCCCCATGACGTCTATACATAAACATTGATTACGTGCCTGATATGACGTCATCACGTACACGTGATTTATCAGAGAATAACCCTGCTGATAGAGATATGGTAGCCCTCAAAACCCACATTGAAAGCAATCGATGCAAAATTTAAGAAATTTACTTAAAAATCTTTCATGAATTATTGAAACATTATTTAATACACATATTATAAATACGGGATTTATCACATACGTGAGGATAATGATGATGATGCAGCTTCTCAACATGATGGGTGACCGTTGACGCAACCACAGCTACCGCGCCCATCTACTCTCTAAAAGTGCCCCTCTCTATAAGAACGTCCTAGTCTATTAGTAATTTTAAAACAAAAGTGCACACCCATTATCTGTCCCTGTGTTGAAGTTGTAACTGCTTGTTAATTCATCATAACCATTTTTATAGTTGCTTATTGTATTAAAATTAAATTTGTATTTTAGGTTTATAGTATGTAGGTATGTCTTTAATTGCATATAGATGCACCGGCGTCATGTGATACATTATAATCCTGTCCATACAAAGGTTGTCTGGAAGATCGCTCTTAGCGATAAGACCGCTCATTGTACTAAATCTATTTGTAAGAGTTATGTTCTGTATTTTACTATGGTGTACAATAAACAGTTATCTTATCTTATTTACTCACGCGCGGAGGGCTGCGGCGCGTAGTGCGAGGCGTGACGCAGTACGACACGGATCGCACTCACCCTGATGAAGGTTCACGAATTGAACCGAAACATTATCGGTCGAAACACTGATACAACGAAACGTGTTAAATCCCGTATGTAAAATAATGAGTTGAAAATTTCTTTAAAATAAGATTAAAGGTAAATGGCAGCGAGAACGACATTCAAACCATTACATATGATAAGTATGACGCATGAAGGAATCCAATAACGTTCAGGTAGTGCAAGCTCATCGCATGTTCCTGTCACGATTCTGATGCAGCCATGAGAGGTACCCTCTACAAAGTTATTGAAAAAGGTGTAGCAATCATACTGCAAAAGTGAGTTTCTTTATTTGTTATGCTTTTACGTCGCAACGGCTGAACCGATTTTAATGAAATTTGATTAAGACATAAACTATGTACCTTTAATTGACGTACACACGGCTACACATCAAGCTATACAGTTCCAGTATAAGCTGACCTCGCACTGTGTAGGCTTTTCGTAGAATGAGATGTCAGCTTATACTGGAAATGTATAGCTTGATGTGTAGCCGTGTGTACGTGTGAATTCGCAGGTGGTGGCGATAGTTATAGTTTCCGCCCATAAGATGAAATTAGGGTAAAAGAAATATTAGACGTGATTGCAAGTAAGCCTTAGTCAGTTATAATGAAAAGAGTATTGGGGGAAATTCTAGGATAATTAAATGATGAATATAATAGGAAAGGGATAAAAGACAATTAATAACATTAAATAATTTTGGGTGGATAGAAATTCTGGAAAGTTACGAGTACTTAGTAAAAAAAAATAACAATCTTTACCTAAGCCACGGTAATGCTATCTGTACAGTATTGTAACTCTGCCTTGTCCATGAAATAATTACTACACCCGCGTGGTACACACGGCTACACATCAAGCTATAAATGTCAAGTATAAGCTGACCTCTCATTCTACGAAAAGCCTATACAATACGAGGTCTGCTTATACTGGAAATGTATAGCTTAATGCGTAGCCGTGTGTACGTAAACACGCGATAGCCTGCAGTATTTTAATTTTATCTACCTACATTTCTAGTTATTTCTAGTTTTGTGATTGTATATTTTATATAATAGGAAGTATAAAACGAAATAGGAAGTGTTCATTAAAAATACATGTGTATTTTTGTAATAAGTAGATTTAATAAAATTTTACTATTATAGTGTGACCATTAGTGCTGTGCACTCCCTGAGGTATGCGCGCGGCAAGACTATGTCTATGTCATGTGCGTCTGACATAGACAGTCCGATACAAATAACACTACCTGCCGCCACGAGCGTTGACGGCGTACTGACAGAGCGCAGCAGCCGATTCTCCTCCCCGTCTCGCCGCGCGCATACCTCAGGGAGTGCACAGCACTAATGATCACACTATAGTCCTAGTTTACGAAACGTAAATGATGTTGATAGGTGCACTAAATAGCACACTTTCAGATAGTCTTCTTGGGGAGTTCTTCGGGAGTTTGCAGGTAATTATAAAATGTTATATCTGAGTGCGTTATTGAAGAATTGAAACAACCAAAAACAGCACAATATAGTCTATTCGTGCTCTTTGCCATAATAAGTTAGTACTTGTACTTATGTGAATAAAAATTCACAAATCGCAGGCGTAATGCTTACAAAAAAATCACACCGTTCGTCACTGCGGCAACGATATTACCGTGCTGCGGCGCATTCGCGACTGGTTGCAGTGTTGTCAAATGCCTAGGTGCTAAATCTGGTAATATGATGTTTTAAATCTGTATAAAATCTGTATGGGTCTTTAGCTAATAACTGTCTATTATTTTGTATGATAGTGGGAAGGATAGGAGTTACTTTACTTTGAAACAAAATGAAGTAATGTTACATTATGTATTATTATTAACATACATACCTACTTATACATATCTTGGTTCATTTTGCCAATCATTTTACTAGTTACATTTAATTTGAAGCATGGATCATCGTTGAGCAGCTGTTTAGTAAACCTTCAATAGTATCTGTATGTAAATGATTGCGTATTTTGGTTCTAATCAAATTAGGTAATTGATGAATGAATGAATGAAATACTCTTTATTGCACACCAAATAAAAATACAATAATGGAAATAGACAATAAATAAAGGTACAATGGGCGGTCTTATCGCTAAAAGCGATCTCTTCCAGACAACCTTTGGATGGACAGGATAAACAAAATCAAAAGACGGCGGTGTAAGAGTACCTACAGACATAAACAGAACCCACAAAATAAAATATACCTATTAATTATACTAATAAACATAAACTTAAATACATACAAATAATATAAGAATAAATAAACTACACTACATAAAGAGGATAAATAACATAAACACTAACTAGCAGTTACGAGACAACGAAAGGAAATGGTTGTATACCTTGACTTTGAAAATAGGAAGAGATTGGGACGACCTTACAGACAAAGGTAAGGCGTTCCACAGTCGCACAGCTTGTACTGTAAAGGAGTCACCATAAAATTGTGAACTATGGATGGGAGTTCGAAGCTGTAGAGCTTCGGAAGAACGAAGGGTTTGAGAGTGTCCCTGATACAGAAACTCGAAACGCTCCTTTAGATAAGAAGATGAAGTGGGATTATAGAGAATGTTATAAAGAAGTGATACAATATGTGCATTCCGGCGAAGACGTATAGGGAGCCACTTGAGTTTTGCGCGGAATTCTGAGACATGGTCATACTTGCGCAAGCCGAATATGAACCGAATACAAAGGTTTTGAAGGCGCTCAAGTTTACTCATTTGGACTTCGGAAATGTCGAGGTAGCTGGCGTCGGCGTAATCTAAGATAGGGAGTAGAAGGGATTGTGCAAGCGTAATTTTGGTGGCGGTCGGTAAAAAGTTACGAAGTCTACGCAACGAAGCTGAAGAAGCAAACACTTTGCGGCTGATCTCAGCAATACACGGCACCCATGATAGCTTGGTGTCCATGATAATTCCCAAGTTTTTCACCGTCTGACTGATAGCTATTTGTGTTCCATTAAAAAGTACAGGTGGGAGTTGTGCAAAATCTAGCCTAGGAATCATTTTGTGACTACCGATTATGATCACTTGTGTCTTTTTAGGGTTTACGGTAAGACCAAAGGATTTGCCCCAGTCACAAATTGATGAAAATATTCTTTCCACTGCAGCACTAGAATGTGGTAGCCTTATGGCTACCACATACCAATATCGCGGAAGCTAATTTTATTTTGTCGTTCCTTGATTTTAGCCAAGCTTTAAATTAGTTTTCTTCCATCCAAGCCTGATTGAAGCGCTGTGTTTTTCGAGACTTTTTAGCTGCCATAATTATTATTGTCACTTTTCTTGCGTAAATTATCACTAGCACATTGCTAGCACACGTATCTTTTAACTGTAAGTTACGACTACCGACTCCGAAACACATGAATGAAACGGATAACAAAACGGAGCGACAATACCATGCTGTTTCATTCCAAACTTCAATCAAAGTCTTTCGGGGAAACCCCCAGTTTATGGTAGTACTGCCAGTTTAGGCTTTAATATGTTTATGGTAGAATATTTTATTCTCATTTCAAGATTGGTAATAAAAATACTGCGTAATTTTATAATTGAATGTATAATGTGTTAATTTTCACAAAATCTCTATAAAGCAAGTGTCAAATCTTTCATCTGTATCCGAAGTTCTAATTCTGTATAGGTACAGATAAATCTGTATATATGACAACACTGGGTTGTATACCAAGTGGGTATCGAACACAAGGAGCGTAGGTATGACTCACGTTCCGGCCGTTTGTATGAAGACAGAATACTGTACAGATAATATTTTTACCGCGCCTAACCAGTTAAACGTCAAACGAAGTCAGCTATCATAAATATCGTATTTCAAAAGTTTAAAATCAACCTCGACCCGGTAAATTTTCTTTGGCTTTCGTTATTGGTGTAACTAGACAGGTGTGGTATCAGTATTACAGCACTTTTAAACCCTGATGTTTATTCAGAGCGCGCCCCCAAGAAATGCTAACCGCTTCTTCCCAGAACACGTTTGACGCAGCAATTTCTTATTTCTTCTGAAAAAGTATTGTCTGTGAAGTTAAGCGGGCTATATGTTGTTTGGTCTGGGTTATTTGATAACTGCAGTTTTATTAGTCTTTTATTGTTTTTCTTATATCTATCTTAGGCATTCTCTTATACTAGTCTTGGAAGTTTTCCTATAGGGACTATCAAAAGAAGTGAAAGGCACCTAGAATCACTTTTCTTTCATTCCTAATAGATAATCATGATGAAGAACCATCTGCAGTGCGGAGTTAATGCTCAGAGGATGTAGATATAATCTAATGGTCATCAAATGTAATTGTACCTATACCTACCTAAATTTTGATCGAACTAGAAATTGCTCAACTTAGTTAATCTGCAGATATCGACCAGCTTCGACACAGTTTTCACTAGATTATTACAAACTCTTATTATTAAAATTGTTATAGAAATAGCAGAGCCCCAATTTCCTATAAACAACATAAATAAAATAAAAACATTGAACCCATATTCACCCATACCAAATCTCTTTGTGCAAAGTAGGGAGGGACAACAATCAATCAATAAATGCCACCAGCAATCCAAAGCTCGTACATTCGTGAGTCACTGAATTTAAAAATCTGCACGCTTGAAATCCACTCCGGCTGTGATAACCATCGCGCATACTGGAATCACTGAATTAAATTGGCCCACAAGCAGTAGAGACACTGATGAAGTCAATTTCGTGCCTTTCGTCGGCGTCGGTCGTACCTGCTCAAAGTCAAAGTCATTTTACGATTATACTTTACTCTAAGTATTAGGTACATATTATTTTATTGTATTTGTCAGATTAATATGGTATTTTTACAGAGCACTTGCCAACATGACAGCTTGGAGAGATAAAGGCTGGTTTCTAAACAAAGAGAAAGAGTTGACGACCTCCGCAATGGGCGATTAGCCGGCTGAGACGCAGGAGGTAGCGGGTTCGATTCCCGTAGCGGAACAAATGATTGCATGATCTACAGATATTTGTTCCGGGTCTGGTTGTTTCTTCATATATTATAAGTATGTATTTACAGAAAAAACTGTATATAAGTATTCTATCAGTTAACTGGTTACCATAGTACAAGCTCTGCCTAGTTTGGGGCTTGATAGCGCTGTGTTAAATGTCCAGCAATATGTATTTATTTATTATTTATATAAAGAGACATACTGATACGGGTACTGCAGAGGTGGAACAGGCACTGTTGATAATCTAAAAATGACATTCAGATAAGTCTCAGTACAGCAGCGTCTCAATCCCAAATATTATGATAATCTCTAACTTGGCTATATAAATATTACGACAGATGGTTCAATTGGTGTAGTTAAATGTGGCAAATCAAAATAGTATAAGAATTTATTCAAGCTAATTAAAAATTTGATCGCAAATAACCACATACATACATAAATTAATTGATTATACGCATTTAAAAACTTTATACTACTCGTATAAAACTATCACAGTTACTCCGACGACGACCTCCGTGGCGCAGTGGGCTAATAGCCAGCTGAGACGCAGGAAGTTGTGGGTTCGATTCCCGCCGCGGAATCAATGTTTGCATGATTATTCTACGTATTTACAAAAAAAATCGTTCCTAAGTATTCTATCAGATATCTGATTGCCCTAGGACAAGCTTTGCTCAGTTTGGGGCTAGTGGCGCTGTGGGAAATATTCAGCATTATTTATTTATGTTAAATAAATAATTGATCGCGCGAAGCGAGATCTCTTAGGGCAAATCGGCGTTGTATGTATGTATGTATGTTTGCCCGAGGATAACTTTCGATGCGTTAATCCGATCATAATGAAATTTGATACGTAGGTAGGTAGTGATGACACAATTTTGGTGTGACTAAATGAGGTAAAAATGTTGGGGGTTGTTGAGATATTGGTGTTCAAGAGGGGTAAAAAAAATGAAAATGAAACTATTAGGTCAAGTGAGACGTTAACTAAAAGGTCTTCATTAGTACTTTTCGACCCCGTTTTTATTTTTAGTAAACTTTTTGTAGTTTTTGAGTTATTAGCCATAATAAAAACTAAACTTTGAGAAAATTCACAGGGTGACCCCACAGTGCTGTAATTTAGTATACGTGTAGCATAAGTATCACAAATACAGGCAAAAGTCTGAACTCCAGAATAACTGCAATTTGTATCCCAAAAAAGAGGAACCAATTAACACAAACTCCGGTTACCTGTAATTTGAATGAAACTGTAGGTCAAGTTATTTGGTACTTTATATCGTGGCACTATTTTGATAGTCTTAGATTACTAATAATATATTTTTTTGTTTTTATGGTAGACTCGCGAGATCTCAGTTCGGTGCGAACCACTAGTATAATATTAGTTACTACCGTGAATCAGAATATCGATACTGTTAGTAAAACAATATCGCTACTGTGCGTGCTGAAGGCATCATTCGAACGCCACTTGACGTGCTAGGTGCGAAGTGGCTCGCTGTGCAAAACGTGACATCACGGGGGAATTTAAAGGTTCTATTATGCAGTTACTACCAGTACCTCGTTTTTATACACCCATTGAACGTTCATACGAGCTATGGGATTAAGTAACTTTGCAACAATTAGTTTCAATCAGTCGGTAGTTCCTGACAGAAAACCCAACCAATTTACACTTGTAGTAGGAACCGTCTTTAAACCAGCTAACCAATATTTACCCGTTTTAAATCGAGATTGATCGAAACTGATTGCAATTAAAGTTTGCTTCTCTACACCCCTTCCCATAAGACTTCTTATTTCTCCAACTCGTTTATGAGATTGGTGCGTCAACGCGTCCTTGAGAAGATAAAGATAATTAAGCCACCGATACCAACATTGCGGGCTTACAATGTGATTTCTATAAATTTTTTTTTGCTTATTTATAGGTCTTTACGTAAGATAACTGTATTTATATATATATAAATATGTATCAGTGTATTCTACCGCCTGTATAATGGGGAATGTTCTGAGGAGCTATTTGATCTCATCCCGTCGTCGAGATTTTACCACCGCACTTCTCGACAACGTAATAAAGCTCATCCACATATCATCGACAATTGGGTATCACGCACCACACGTTTCACGCGATCTTTTCTACCCCATACTTGCAAGATGTTGAATGAGCTACCATCTGAGGTTTTCTCATTAGGCTACGGCATGGCACGCTTCAAGATAAATGTAAAGAGGTTTCTACAGTGTAGGGAACGCATCGACAATACCCCGGGTGTTGCCGGTGTCAATAGGCGACGGTGACCGCTTACCACCAGCTTTTATCAGGTGGGCCGTAAGCCTGTTTCCCCACAAATAACATATATATATATATATCATCATCATATCAGCCGTAGGACGTCCACTGCTGGACAAAGGCCTCCCTCATTGATCTCCAGGAACTGCGGTTGGAAGCGGCCTGCATCCAACGCCAACCTGCGGTTCTTACCAAGTCGTCTGCCCATCTTGTGGGTGGACGTCCTACGCTGCGCTTGTCGGTCCGTGGCCTCCACTCGAGAACCTTTCGGCCCCATCGGCCATCTGTTCTGCGCGCTATATGGCCTGCCCATTGCCACTTCAACGTGCTAATCCGTCGGGCTATGTCGGTGACTTGAGTTCTCCTACGTATCTCCTCATTTCTGATTCGATCATATATATTATTCATTATATATATGTATATATATATTATAATTATTATGTTATTATTTAGTCAGTTAGGGTCTGTATTTATTATTAGCTTTGAAATACCTTATTTCCTGTGTCACGCCTTACCTTCTTCTAGCGCGACCAGAATAACTGGTAGATAATGCTATTAGCATTAAGTCCTAGCACTATTCTGTTTTGTGTGAAATTAATAAATAAAAATTACGTAATTGCCCGACTGCGGATAAAGTATCGCTACAGGCTTATTTGAATTGTGTGCGCGAATTGAATGTACCCTTCCTTTTTGAATGGCCGCATTAAAAACACAAGTGCCTTGTTACTCAAATGTTCCACTATTCGACAATACAACTCATTTGCATCACATCACATCAGGTTGTCAGTATTTTCTTAGTTGCTTCTTAGTATTGAAACGTCGTGTAAATTTCCGTTCTGACGATATATAACAAGTAAACGGTTTCAGTTCTCTAATGCAGAGGTTCCCAATTTTATTTGGTTATGGAACCTTAATTGATCATACTTTTTTTGGCGGAACCCTAGCTGGCTATTTTGATAACTAAAGTGTTTACCTTGTAGTTTGAATATATATGTTAGACTCGAAGAATGAACAAATTATAAATGAAAATCATTATCATAAGTATTGCAAATAATTTATTGTAACAAAGAAATACAATGTACCTAGGTAATAATTTATTGTGAAGAATGAAATTTAATTCACATTATTTCTTATAATAGCCGTAAAATTAGGCTTTATGTCTGACAATTGAACGCAAACCAAACTCGCATCGGTAAGTCTTCACAAACTTAATCAGAACCAGGACAGCTTTCTCAACGATTGCCGGGTATTCATCTTTAAGTACAATTCAACTTTAACTCTCGGACAGACCGCGTAACCCCTGTGACCCATCCACGGAACCCCAGGGTTCCGCGGACCACCTTTTAGGAATCACTGCTCTAATGAACCTATCCCATAGAGCGATTCGTACGTCGAATTTTAGTACAGAAATGATGTACTTTATTCACTACAAAGATTGCTTTGAGTAAATCTTATGTTCAAAATGTATGCCAATTATTTTGAGTTAAAATGTCACGGGCACTCTTGTATAATCGTCGAAACGAATGCAGGGTCTGTTTAAACAGATACCCAGAAACTGATTTAAAAAAATGTGTATGGCCCATTAAATCCATCATCGTCCTCAATTTATTGCCCGGTCCTGATGCCCCCTCCAATAAAAGTCGATGAGCCGTGATCTGAAAACTTCCACAATGGAGCAATAACTTGGTATTACTGTGTACCGAAGCTTCCGTGCATCGAGGGGACTTATACATTAAATCTATGAAGCGATGCTTCATATTTTTTAAAGTAGCTATGGATTAATGATTTCAATAAATAACGACGTTCGTCATTTTACTAGTATTTTCGTGCATTGCTTTTGGTGAGTCCTGAAGTAAGGTGACTCTGAAAATGATATTTTTTATCATCACATCATCAGCCATAAGACGTCGTTTACATAACTTTGTGAGCAATTGAAACATGACAAAGCTAACAAAATCACGTTTGAAAATTCCGTGGTTTATCATTTATCGTCAGTAATAAACTCACTGCAGTAATATTTCCCATATATGGATAATCGTGAGTCCAACTCTTGGATAGTAAGACCATGTTCTACAACATTTTTAAGGATGAAGATGTGTCAGCCAAAGTAGAATTTCTCGGGCTACGCGAGGATATAGCACTTTAAAAGTGCAATTCCAATATTATGATCTCTGTACATTTTGGCGAACAGTAGAGACGGAATATCCTAATAAAGCAGACGAGAGTTGATCGGTATCAACATTTTTAGAGCTCTGTCTGTTTACTACTACTTATAGATGTGAGAGTAGTTTTTCAACTTAAGTGACACTAAAAACAAAGGCTAGAAATCGTCTCAATGTGGAACATGACTTGAGATGCGCTTTAAGTGAAACAAAACCTTGCGAATACGAAACAGTACCAACCTTCACACTTAACATTTTGTATTTGCAAGTTTTTTAATGTTAGGTTTAGTAAAGTCTGTAAAGATTATATCGACAGGTAATGTGATTGTAAGAACTTACTCAATATTTTTGAGCAATTTTCATATGTTTAGTAAATTCAATTTGTATTAATGTATGTTGTTTTGTTTTGTGTTCATTGGTAACATGAGGGAGAGCGGGAGGGGTAAATCAGAATCTCTTGCTAAGTCATAGGGGTGACAAGATCGAAAAGGTTAGAAACCACTGTTCTAGATTCTAGCTCTACTCGCTTCTCGCTCATCGCCGGCGGTGAGACAAGTGCTTAACTTAATAACTAAGCTTAACCTTTTCACAACTCGAACTTTAACTTTCTGTATAGACTTAATAACAATTGTGTTGGTGTCTGTTATATAACAATATATATGAAGGTTTGTTGCGTGAGTTTCCCGGTGATTGGTTGCGAGGAACTGGCGTTAATTAATTCAAAGTGATCTCAAGGGATTGAATGGGTAAAGAGTTTTGAATTTGTGGCGTTTAGGACTTTACCGCTGATGTACAGTAATTATTAAAAACAAACAAACGTGAAATATCTTAAACAAACACATTTTAATATGTTAGGTTTAAAAGAGAAATAACATCATAATCCTACCTACCCTTGTCAAGTGCCGTAAAGAGGTCGCTTCTCAACATCTTAACGAAATATAACATCAAAAGATAAACACGAGTGCTCAAATTCTGCAGTGGCAACTGGGAAATTCACTGTAGGTTGTCAAGTAATTTTGTTAACTTCTCTATTCTCGAATTAACTTGACAAGCTACCGAATTTACTTGAGAAATCTTTTGTTCACAAGTTGCTTGTTTTGTTATTTCTAAATGAACCCTTCGCACATTTTCAAAGTTTCTGACTTTCTGAGTCGCAAGAATCCTGACACGACAATTATGAAAAATACTCGACCATTTTGCTGATAAGGTTTTTTTGTTACTTCTTAATTTTTTTTATGCTGTCACGTAAAGAGTGGTTTTGAAGACTTTTGTCCCGCAAATAATATGTTTCGCAAATATTTGTTCGCAGTCTTGAGGGGCCACACAAACAATTATATAATATATTATTGTTTTTATAACAAACTCCCAAGTGATGTACAAAAATTAAAAACAAATTTAAAAACTAAACAAAATCTTTACAAAAAGCCTACTATAAAATATCGGATTATTTAGATGATAGAGAAGCTTGGGATTGAACATGCTCCAACTTGTTCAAAATGTTACAATTTAGACGTAATTTATTCTCTTTATTGTTATGCATTCTAAAAGGATCATTAAAAACAACCAGCCTTGTTTTCTTGCCTTTATTTCCTGGCTTGGTCGCGAAGGAACAGGCAGTAAAATTGACGTTTCAAAGTGATCCTTGTGATTTTAATGGATAAAAGATTTTGACCTTGATTTTAATTATACGAAATAGAGGTCATTCGAAGGCTTATCTATATTTATATTTTAGGAGTGTGTGATAGTGGCACTTATGTTTATTAATGTAATTCGACTATCTGGTATCAAGAATTAACCTTTACATATTAAAACTGCAATACCACAAAGGAAATCACATCTGCTGTGGTATTACATTACGGCTAGCCTTGTGGAGTGAGATCGAAAGTATCTTTGGGATTTCAAACAAGAATTTGCGGTAAACACCTTTTTGGCTAACCATTTCAATGCCTTTACTAAAGTTTCCAATTCTTTTTTAGCTTTTCTACGACATCACAGACGACATAAAGACAAATCGAAAGGTTTTGAAGATTGGCATTTGTATAGACAAAGGATGTTTGATAGCTGGCTCAAAATAAAGGATGCTGACCGACTGGTTGTTTTTAGAGGTGCAAAACTTATCCAATCCTCAACATTTTCAGATATTCTAAGATAAGCCTGAGAGTAGCTCTAACAGTCTAAGCACTAAATACCTACAAAAAAGTGACTAACTATGCGGTTTCCGGTTTATGAGAGTAAATAAAGGTAAACAGTTTTTTATTTCTTGTAGAAAATACATAACAAATACAATCACAACTCAAGCTAGATATTAGACAAAACAGTCGCAGGGAGTGAAGCATCATTCACAGGTAATATAAAAATAAGGAAAATCGAATACCGCTATCGATCCTTCTGGCTGGAGTCAAACTCTATTGAAAATAAGAGTGGTTCGGTGTTCTCAGTTTTATTATGTAATATTTCTAGTTACATCTTACTACTACTAAGTAGTACACTACTTAGTAGTAGCTTTACAGTAGTAAAGCTCTTCTATTTTAATGTCATAACTAGAAAAGCGATTAGATTAGCAATTTAAATGAGCTGCAACAAGGAGGCCCTTAAGGTGGGCTTGTTTCGGAACTTTAGGTATTTTACGCTACCTCAGGCCCCGTATCTGCACTGCACTAATTTGAAACGCGGGGGAATTTTTGGGAGACAAACGGCATGCGTCCGACCCGACGGGCACTGGCCGCCCGGCGCGAGCGCCTGTACGAGTAGATTTTGATCGTTTTATTTCACAGAGATTAATAATAACTGAATTACATATTGTTGTTTCACAATTACTTAGTTAATAATAAGCTCTATCTTTTGGTATAAGTTTGACATGATTTCTAGAAGAAACCTCTTAGTATGGACTGTTTAAATATCAATTTAGTGTCAACTTAATGTTTTTTTTTTATCAAGAAAAGTATTATTAATCATGTTTCTATCTTCACAAAGCGGTAGATTATATGTTCAATTTTAATAAAATATGTTTTTCTGTGCATATTTTACATTTTATTAGAGATACAGTTGTTAAAAAAACCTAAAAGTCGTCACCCTTCAAACTTCCCCGCCTTAACACGAGCTCAATCGATAGCGAGCCGTATAAATTCGTTCCGCGTCTCTTTTCAATTCTATCGTCTCTCAAAGGTTCTAAATTAAAAGCACTTGCCTACTACATTTGCGATAAGTAATTTTATTAATATTTCAGTATAAATACTACGTCACTGTATTTAAATTTAGAATCTGCTGAAATATTAGAACAATGAACGTTGCAAAGATTCTCTAACAACTCCCTTATATCTGACCATAAGAGAACTTTTAGTAGTTTATGTAAGGTACATGAAATCTCTTCACCGCTGAAGTTTTTTCCAAGATTTCAACTTCGACCCTTAGAAGTTGAAGGTATGGAGTCAATTCGGAACCGTTGTTAGAAAGCTGTCGATCAAATTTAATGATGTTCCAAGTGAATAAACGAGCAGAAGAGAAAGTAACTCCTGTGGTTTAGACAGTAATAAAACAAGGAAATTTCTTAGACAATGATAACCATTATTTTGGTTTATACATCTACTTAGATTGTATGTAGTTAAATGAAATGCTTTATTTAGAAGGAAGGTAGAAATGTTGTTCATGAATGATGGTTATTCGTTATGTTTTGCTGTAAACTATACCTAGTTATTATTTTTTTTATTGTTTTACTTTAGGAGCACAATTATTGAGTATGCAGACGGATAACGGAAACTCCTTGCAACAGATTTGGACTAATTTTGTTCACCTGCTAATGACATAGATATTGTAATCCCGAAAGACCAATTTTATTGATGTCTGTTACAAAAGATATTTTTTTCTTTTATCCTCTAATATTTTTGTTACCAATTACCATAATTTCTTGGAAGAAACTTGCGACAGGCAATCTATTTTACCCGCAATCCTAGTATTACGCAAAACTAGGCAGATGTTATCATAAATCACTAATACTCAGATTACTCCAAGCAAATTACCATCATTGAACACCATTAAACATAACGGGAAGAGCATTATAAAACAGGATATTAATGGTGCCTACAGACTCATGGCATGTCGGCCATCCATAATGTAAGTGGTGAGCACCTTTGCGAACGCTTGCGCAAATATTGGCCACTCTATGAGTTCTACTTAGTATTTAGCTAGAGAATAAGTCAATTGCGTCGGGGATTAAAAAAATTAACATAGCTAAGACATCCCATCCGAATCGGTCCATCCGTTTGAAACTATGATGACACAGACAGACACACATATATACATAGGCGTCAAAGTTATAACAACCTCTTTTTGCGTTAGGGGTTACGATGATGTAAAAAAAATTGAGCTACTAAGTAACTATCGTATTCAATAACGAAAAATGGTACTGATTTCATATTTAAGCAATAGTTACTTGAGGATTTAAACTACATTAATGAAAGTCAGAAACGCAGTTGGTCAAATTTTTCTCGATACAATTATTTGTCAAAATCGGCTCTTCTAATACACTGACATCGTTCATTCTTAGACTTTAGAAAAGATTTAAAGTATTTTTTTACATAGTTATGTAGATAAATATGGTACCTAAACTACTGGAAAAGCATTTTTTTTCATTTGTTGGTACTCATGCAATTCGAGATTTTATCTTTTGTCGCTTACCTCATTACCTTACTCCTGTGACAATGCGGCGCAGCTATGATACACATTTGTCTCGTTCTTCACCTAAGTAAGTAAATAGCGCTGTCACTTTTTTGCATTTTGATATGCTCCGCCCAATCGTCACCGATATTAAATTTGTATATCGTGTTAAAAAGGCATCCTGAACGCAACAGTTTTTGTCGAATCATGTTACGATAGTTTGCCGTGCGTCTGCAGCCACTATTATGTGCATAATCCACCGGGTTATTTGTCATAGTGACTGGTTTTGTTCGTAATCTGTTGGTTTTTTGTACCATGTTTGGGGTAAAATATTACGGTTGTTGTGCAACATGCTATTGTTGAGCGTTACATCTGAATAGTTTTCTATTGTATTGGATAATCGAATATGCGGGTATAATCGATGCTTTATAAAATATCGCCATTCAATAAGAGCTTATTATGTTCCGACACAGTACAACAATGGAGAACACTTTCGCTCACAAATATTTAGCTGCTTTTTTGTCTAATCGATTTTGGAAATAACGTCTCATTTCTATAAAATAGCGATAATAGTAGGCTAGAAATTAATTCCCAGGAGCCTCTAGATTATTTGAACACCGAAGTTTTTAATCTCTGAAGCTCCAAAGATTAGCCTTTTAGACCTGAATGTGTACCAAAAAGTAAGTGCCTTTAAAGATTGATATTCAACTGCTCTTATAGAAACTCGGGAAGGTTCTTGACAAATGACAAAGCGCCTGTGTAAATACGGCGTAAATTGAAAATTGTTGCTCTACTCGGTGATAAATACTACTATAAGCTATAAGTAACTTTTTAACAAAAATATAACCGACTCCACATAACAGTAAAAAACAAACTACTCAACCAGTTTTGTTGAAATTTCCATAGGATCAATCTAAATAAAAAACGAATTTTTTAAATCAGTTGATATGTAACGGAGTTCAGAGCTAACAAACATAACATAAAATTAAACAAATTTAAGACTAAGATTTTTAATATATGGTTTTCTCATGGATGCCATTGTCAGAACTAGACCAAATGACCACACGGAAAGCACCAGTTTTCAAATAAAAAAAGGATCATCAAATTTGGTTTACCCAGTCGAAAGTTTTGGGGTAACAAACATAAAAAATACAGTACGAATTGAGAACCTCCTCCTTTTGAAGCTGGTTAAAAATATTAAAACACCAAAGTATTATTTTACATCAACACTACAAACGGGTTTATTTTATGGCGTGATCATCAGTGTTTGGTACCGTACCTAGGTAATCATACGTAAATAAACATAATCATCATCATTATTCAGCCACAGGACTTCCCCTGCTAAACATAGGCTTCTCGCATACATTTCCAAAGTGACCGAACGGTGCGGCCAAGGGCTCCCAGCAATCTTTATAAGGTCATCGTTTTAAAATATTTAGACACAATTACAATAATTTAAGCCTTGGTACTACGCTACGCTTTATTCCAACTTGAAGCTCTGGAATCAATTCAGAGAAGAGCCAAGAAGCTCATTGGCAACGATGAGCTAATTGATGCAAGGCTCCTCAGCCTGGAGCATCGACGAAAGGTTGCTAGCCTCTCGGTTTTTTATCGAGTACATTTCGGGAAGTGTGCGGTGGAACTTTTCAACCTGATTCCACCATCTCCATTCTATCAACGGACAACCAGACGGTCTACGGTGCGCCACCGCTATATCGTCGAAATATCTCCCATTCGCACAAAGCGGTTCTCTTCGACCTTTATTATGCGCACCGCCAAAGAGTGGAACGCCTTGCCAGAGTCTGTGTTTCCTGATAACTACAACCTGGGTATCTTTAAATCGCGAGTAAATAGGTTTCTTCTAGGCAAGCGTGTACAATCGTAGACTGCATCATCGCTTACCATCAGGCGAGATCGTGGTCAAACGCAAGCCTATAATGTATAAAAAAATTCTACGCTTTGAAGGTTCATCAGTTGGCAGGAGCAACAAACTATTAAAAATATGCAGTGTAGGCACATACTGTCTGCGCTCCGTGTCACTAGTTGCCTAAAATAGTATATTTACGAAGCAGCCCTTTTCAGCTGATGACAAAATTGTAGTTCACAAAGCAAGCACGTATTAGAAATGAGGTGCCAACAACGTGTGTAAGGTTGTTTTGTGAATAACTAGGTAAATTAAAGGAAGCCGGATGAGTGCTTGTTCCGGTTTCGAGCGAATTGGCTGGTAGCACTATTGAGGCTTCCACCGGAGCCGCTAAGGTGCCGACCGCAGCCCACATATATTAATTCTCGTACCTGCTTACATGTAAGCAAAAACTATACACAAACTTACTTGTACGCCGCAAGGCAAAATCTAGCGCTTATATACCTGTCAGGTCATAAGTATTGTCACACAGTAAAAACTTTTCTTTTAGAATGCTGGCCACAAAAAAGTTTATAGAATTCGAATTTCGAATTGTTCATGAAAATAAAAATGTATACTTTTTAGAATTTTACTCATTTTTAAATATGGAGTGGACGCTAAAAGAAGACCGTGTTGCAGTTATTGCGTTGCATCGTTGCGGTTACGCACCAATTCAAATTTTTGACATACTGAAAAATTTGAATATAACCAAAAGATTCGTTTATCGCACCATCAAACGATACAATGAAGACTAGTGTAGATGACAGGTCAAGAAGTGGTCGCCCTCGGTCTGTTAGGACTCCAGCAGTGATAAAAGCTGTGAAGACGCGAATTCAAAGAAATCCCAAACGTAAGCAGAAACTGTTGGCCCTTCAGATGGGGTTAAGCAGAACCACGGTGAAAAGGGTGTTAAATGAAGACTTAGGGCTTCGGGCATATCGAAGAAAAACAAGACATCGTTTGAATGCTCGTCTAATGGACCTGAGACTAAAGAGATGCCGCGCTTTGTTGAAGCGGTACGCGGGAAAAAAATATCAGAAAATTCTTTTTTCGAATGAAAAAAATTTTACCGTAGAAGAGAGCTACAACAAACAAAATGATAAGGTGTACGCACACAGTAGTGAAGAAGCGAGCAACCGTATTCCGCGTGTCCAACGAGGTCATTTTCCATCCTCGCTCATGGTATGGTTGGGAGTTTCTTATTGGGGCTTAACAGAGGTACATTTTAGTGAGAAAGGTGTACAAACGAATGCAGTTGTGTATCAAAATACAGTCCTGACGAACCTTGTGGAACCTGTTTCTCATACCATGTTCAATAACAGGCACTGGGTATTCCAACAAGATTCGGCGCCAGCTCATAGAGCGAAGAGCACACAAGACTGGCTGGCGGCGCGTGAAATCGATTTCATCCAGCACGAAGACTGGCCCTCCTCCAGTCCAGATTTGAATCCGTTAGATTACAAGATATGGCAACACTTGGAGGAAAAGGCGTGCTCAAAGCCTCATCCCAATTTGGAGTCACTCAAGACATCCTTGATTAAGGCAGCCGCCGATATTGACATGGACCTCGTTCGTGCTGCGATAGACGACTGGCCGCGCAGATTGAAGGCCTGTATTCAAAATCACGGAGGTCATTTTGAATAAACTTTAGTGTCATAAGAATCTATGTTTTGTTAAGTTCATTTTGGTATATAAATGGTTACATAATGAATAAACTTGTTTCAATTACTTTATATTAAACATGTGACAGAATTTATGACCTGACTAGGTAAAACTCCTACCACCATCACTGTAGGTACCTAGATTTATAAGGAATCAATGAATTATGAAAACTTTTTTAGACGATAATAAACTTGCTGGCAATTTATTCGATATAAATATATTAAAATAAAACTGAAAACATATCTATAAAATATTTATTACGATTATTTTTACATGTCACATTTTTCCTTTTAAAATCTTTACTAATATTATAAATTTTTAAGTAACTGTCTCTCTATCTATTTGTTACGTTTTCACAACTAAACAGCGGGACCGATTTTGATGAAATTTGGTACATAGATAAATTATGACCGGGATTGAGACTTAGGCTGCTTTTGATCGGACTGCGCAGTATCCATTTTGTAAATTTAAGTTTGGTCGTGTTGCCACTGGGTCACGGGTACTGAATTTATTGAGAAACCAAAGTACGAAGCCGCAGGCGATTCAGCTATTTATTCATATAACACAAAACATATAAGATAGATAGATAATTCTTTATTGTCACACCAAATTAAAATAACTTAACCTAGAAAACTTAAAGACTAATACATGGTGGTACAATGGGCGGCCTTATCGCTCAAAGCGATCTTTTCCAGGCAACCTATATAATACATAAGCTCAGCTTTTGTGCTAATGGTGGTAAACAACTTGTAATGTATACTATTTTTACAGATTAACAATGAATATGCACACACGTGTGTTATACCAGATCAAAATACCGTTCTAAAGTACAAGTGATTATTGACATGTTTTTTTATTATTTTATTGTTCAAATTGTTTATTAGTTATATATTAATTTTAAGGGTTCCGTAGCCAATTGGCAAAAAACGGAACCCTTATGGATTCGTCATGTCTGTCCGTCCGTATGTCACAGCCACTTTTTTCCGAAACTATAAGAACTACTGTTGAAACTTGGTAAGTAGGTGTATTCTGTGAACCGCATTAAGATTTTCACACAAAAGTAGAATTAAAAAAAAAAATTAGAATTTTGTGAGTTCCCCATACTCAAAATTTTTTTTGTCATCAAATCTATACGTATGGGGTATCTATAGATATGTCTTCAAAAAGAATATTGAGGTGTATAATATCATTTTTTTATAAACCGAATAGTTTGCGCGAGAGACCTTTCCAAAGTGGTAAAAAGTGTGTCTCCCCTCTGTAACTTCTAAAATAAACGAATGATAAAACTAAAAAAAATATACGATGTACGTACATTAGGTACCTTGCAAACTTCCACCGAAAATTGGTTTGAACGAAATCTAGTAAGTAGTTTTTTTTAATACGTCTTAAATCGTAAACCGCAATTTACCTTTCATTCAATCAACTCAAATATAAAAAAGTTACAACGAACTACAAGAACTTTTATATTATGTTACTTGCTGCTACGGAACCCTTTAACTTGCGAGTCCAACTCGCACTTGGCCGCTTTTATTACTCTATTCATTTGGCAATGCTATTGCAGAAAATTTATTGCACGTTTGGTAACATTATTTTATCTAGTTTGTGAAATTATAAGATAGGTAAGTTACAAACTGAAATCTTATGTGTTGTATAAGTTTAATCTGTAATAGATAAGTTCATATGAATAACTTGTAAACTTTGACTTGTCTAAGTGCATGTTACCATGTCTAAAGATGAATAAATGATATGAATATGAATTAACTACAGCTGTCTAAAGTAGTATCATATCGTCACTGTTCGGACTAAGTGACGTAACCGACATTTTAGAAAATATTACTAAAAGTCGTAAGTGTACTTAGGACACTTCGAATGATTTATGATTTTAGGATATGTAGATACGTCAAACATAAATCTGGACATAGTTAGAAGATACAGATACGCCGATTAGAAAGATCGGTTCGTCTTCAAAAGTAGATAAAAGTAACATTACAAATGTCAGTTACGACTTACGTCAAAATGTCGGTTACGTCACTTAGTCAGAACAGTGACGATATGTAGTAGTATGTGTATATGTAGTAGGTACACCATTACTCTCCAGGTAATGTCCACATAGCCCATTTCATCCAAAGAATTTCTGATAGAGATTGCTCTTTAGCGATAAGACCACCAATTGTATTCATAGATTAATGTTGTCCTTTTTATATTGTTTTATTGTGTGCAATAAAGAATTATTTAATCTATTCTATCAGAAAAATTAAGAACTGATATCGTAATAATGCGTTGCGGTAGGTAATACCATCCAGTATAGCTATTGTTGCCTTTTACTTAGCATAAATTTAAGTTTGCAGCCTATTTTCAGTTAACAAAACCTTTGGCTTTTTGTTCGAAGGTCGCATTTGCAGGCTTTTTCTAGAATATACAATAATATGTTTGTTTGCTTTGCTGTCATTGTACGCTGAACACTGCTGGGTTCATACATGTTCTGGGTCATATTTTGTTTTTACGAGAGCGTACGCCTAGCTGATATCTGTTATAAAATTTAATATTAGCACAAAATATACGTTCAACTTACATTCGTTTCACCAACGGCCAAATTGTTTTATGTTTTATGAATGTACCAATTAATAAAATGAATTGATACCACGTTTTCACCGAATTCTTCGCATCAAAACAATAATTTTGAATTCCAGAAATTGGTGCCTGTCATGAATATTGCTGGGTGAAATGAATGATTACAGTTTCCAAAACTCTGCTGGTAGATTTATTCGGGTCCAGCTGTAAATAAATAGCCGTGCTGCTGAAACCATCAATAAAATGTTCGCAAACATATCATTCAAACAACTTTTAGACAAAACAAAGATGAAAGTGTCGAAGAATGCAAAGTTACCAATGGAAGTAAACCAATGTATAGAGAAATACAGAATTATATTATGATTTCAATGAAAACAAAAATGATATTTTATAAATGACGACCTCCGTGGCGCAGTGGGCGTATAGCCGGGTGAGATTCAGGAGGTAGCGGGTTCGACTCCCGCCGCGGAACAAATATTTGCATGATCTACAGATATTTGTTCTATGTTAGGGTGTTTTTCTATATTTTATAAGTATGTATTTACAAAAAAAAAGTATATAAGTATAATATAGGGTAGCAACTAAATGGTGGCCGAGGAATTGCTGTAGAAGGGTTGTACGTCCGGCGGCGAGATGGGTGGACGACATCGTTGTAGTCGCGCGCCGTCAATGGGTGAGACTAGCGCAGGATCGTGGCGGATGGCACAACCTTGGGGAGGCCTATACCCAGCAGTGGGTGAAGTCGGGCTGTGGATGATGATGATGAAGTATATTATATTATTCTATCAGTTATCTGGTTTCCATAGTACAAGCACTGCTTAGTTTGGGGCTAGATGCCCAGCAATATTTATTTATTTTATTTCTTTATATATGTCTTTGATAAAATATGAAACTTTGATTCAATAATTAAAACAGAACGACTGTGTATCCCGATACCTAAAACTAAAACGGCTGCCTTTGTACCAATTTGTGACCTGTCTTTCCATCATTAAACCAAGTGTAATTGTGGCCAAAACAAGGTACCTACAATTTCGCAAATTATAAAATTATCAAACCCTGGTTATATTTTCAAAAGGCCCAGGGAACAATACCTTAGATTAGGTAGAGTTTACATAGTTTAACTTTCATTACTCCAGCGAGGGCATGCACTCCGCATACTTAATGCGTATACTCTTCAGTTTAATATCCTAATGTTGCTCACTCTCGGCTCGACAAGATGAACGACGTGAAAGATTTACGTGAATTTTAGAGCTGGATTTCGCAAATAAGGTTCCGGAATAGCTAAATATTGAGTCATGTCATGAGAAAATAAGAGCAAAGAGGGTTATTTTACTATCTGACGGTGTAACAATGGTGTCGTTGTCCTCCAATGGTTCATATTGAATGCAGTCAGGCGCGCCACTCAATGCAGCCAGCGGCAAATCAAAAGGGCTCGATCACTCAGGAAATTCTCACTCGGTGGTCTGACATCCATACCAAAGCTTCGTTAAGACTCAATATTGCACCGTATTCAGTTTCAATCTTTTGTTTTCTTAAAACGACAAGTACCTATGTTATTTGAAATTTTGTACTGACTACGCTACATAAAGAAAGTCATTGAAGTTTGCCAAGATTTTCGATCAAAGCCCTCAGCTCGACCACTTGCTGACGACGTCGGATTAATATTTCAGCTTTCAACCAAAATCCAGAAAGCTTAATCCATTCGGGTTCCCAGTTTTGTAAGCACCTAACCACTGAACCACGCTAAGAATATTTGGACTTGAAAGAAGCCTTATAAATAATATTAATATTGAACAAAATAGATTCTCATTCAGCAAACTTCTGGGCGACATAAATAATAATGAGTGACCTGGGAGTGTTTCTAGCATGGAATCTAAACGTAGCTTTCAATTTGAAAGCTGATCGTAAATTCAAATCCGATACAAGGTTCTAAAAGGAGTACTGAAGAGCGTGATATACAAAAGAGTCACGCTATAGTCAGTACTCAGGGTTTATACAACATTGCTTCTAAAGAGCTTTCTCTCAGTCGGTACATTTAATTTTATTTATAGCGTGTAAGCGGGGCCTCGACTCGTGTTATTCACGAATATGGTCTCACTATCTATTCATCCAAAATAATGTTTGCTGTGTGAGTAAAACGAAAACGTTTGTGCAGAACGATTTTAGGTTTACAGTACGGTACTTGCATGTTTATAGATTTCTACGGAATAATAACTTCTTTACGCTACATAAACTTTTACAAGGCGCTACAGATTTTTTACTTTTTTTTCATAAAAAATTATTTATTTGGTTCAAAAACACATAGGAATCAAGAACAAATAGTGAACGTTGACAGCGGCAAAAAATTAGGAAAAACTGTGTAGCAGTGTCAGCGCCCGTCTCCTAAACCAGTACAATTGTTGTTACTTGTTGTACCAGTACTTACTATTTTAATACAAAATAAAACAAAATAAGTTATTTAAAAGTAAAAATGGCAGAAGAAAAAATTAAGTTAGTTTAGTTTTTAAATAGTTAAAATGAGATATTAAAGGTTTAGACTACTGAGTGTACATGATTGTGAGTGTGTGTATATGTGTGAGTGTGTGTATGGTTGTAACTAACTACACTAAACTTTACTATAAACTCGCCTTTTCATACAATGTCAAGTACTAAAAAAGCTCAACAAAATCTTTAAAAGTAAGTACAGTTCGTGAGGCAACAGTACACAAAATAACATGTCTGGATAGAGGAATGCGGGTCCTCTATTGTTCATACGTCCGCTGCAATCATCCGTCCGCTTAGGCACTTGACTTCCTTTGTCTACTTCCAGACAATTTTGGAGAACTAAAGATATACCGCCTATACTACTCTGTGAAATACTTTTGTAACGTAGGTAAATTTCCAATAAAATAGAGGAAGCCAAAGAGAAAATACCGATGTTGGCTGATATCGACACTACTCTTAATATTGTCGAATTTCTATGTGAGCACTTGTTATCATTTTATCTACCTAAGCTAAGCGAATCAATTAAAATTTTGAACCAATTAGGTTATGGAGAAATGATTCTATATTTATATTCTATGTACTCATCAGATTCATCACTTCTCCAAACCGCTTTAGTATATAACGATCATAACTCCATTTTTATTTGATTTCTTCTCGAGACTGGAAGGACATTATAAAAATTTGTAACCAGTGCAAATAGAAGGACGAACAGTGGCAACAGTCAGCTAATGTTTCATTCATCGCGGATGGAGGTCTGCGAGCTTTGTTGGATGATTGTTCATACAAAATTAATCAGGACCTAATAACTTGGCAAGTATGAGGGTGCAAATGTGTACAAATGCCGGTGGGGATAGCAATGGGGATTATAACGACTTGCATTGGTGCACATATGGCAAATTAAATTTGCAATAGCAGTGTGTTGACCAGGAATTAGACTCTGCCTGTTGTGAAATAATATAGATATCAACATACAACATTAACTATCGGAAAATCTATTAAAATAAAACGAACGACCTGCGAACTCTGACTCGTTAGATGAAGTCAACTGTATTGGGTACAAGATTAGATTATTCTTTTTATGGCTCTCGTCTTCAAACTTATAACACGCCGTTTGTATTAGCGTCTAGTCTGGGACGTTCAACTTATCTCGATTACGTAATTTCATACGATTTGGAGATCGATGGAGTTCGCCGACCTTGTTGACATACAGCTGTTCATCCTGCCAGAGTCTCTGGCGCCTGAAAGACTGGACCGGCGCGACGCTACGGCGCCAATCTTCCTTATGAGCTTACACAGATCCGTAAACTAAAATAATTGTTTAACTGAGGGGTGTCTGTCTGGTGTCTATCTGATCAGATACAGTTCTATATAGTTGCCAGTTTCAATGTTTTCGAATTCAGGTCAGCGTAACTCCGATTTATGGCAATGGAAATTCATTTCTCACCCTGGAACTTTTCCATTAAAGTAGAATTTAATCTTACTTTTTACTAGAGGAAACTTAGTTTACCTATAATTAATAAAATTGATTGATAGCTCCTCCTTTCCAGGGTTTACAGCAATTAAGTGGTTTCCAACACTCATAAAAACAACATTAAACTCGCACCTACTCCCGGAAAGTGAATAAAGATACAAAACTACATAAATTGTATCATAAAATATAAACAGCCCCGCAAACCCGTTTTTATCTCTACTTTACTTCATTTTATGCGCCATTGGTACCTATCTCAGAGTTTGTTTCAATCGTAAAGCTATCTATAGATCCTTCGCACTTCCTTAGATTTAGACGCCAATCCACTTTGCTAGAAATGAGTCCACACGATCGGCAGTGCCTAGGGTTTCGGTTCTTGCTGAGCTTTCAACTTTGTTCTCAGTCGTATGCTGAGATGACATAGGGTAATGTAGAAATCACAGAGCATAACTTGGTAGGTGAATTGGCTGACTGGTGGCAGCGTTGCGTATAATTGAGCTTTAGTTTGCAAGGCCCGCATAAATAACATACCCACTCGTAGATATTTTGCTGGAAAAACAACGTGAGTTTGGATTTAGGTATTTGATTTAGCAAATGATATTTTTATTGGTTCATTTATCAATATAGGATATTGATTACCTAATTGAGGAAAAGTAGACGTGATTCGTAGGGTTTCTTTTTTTACGGTTGGTTTGAAATTTTTCTTTGAAGATAAATATTTTGATTGTTTCTCATTATCTCTCGTTAAAGACTTTCCAAAAGTAGTTATTTTATTGCTCACTCACATATTAATAATAATAACAAAACTCTTGACTATATTAATCCCCATGGGTCCTTGTCTTACTAGTCAGAGGCAAGTCTAAATACTATCTACGTTTAATACATGACCACTTTTTGCATAGAAGTTAATCACGTGACAGGTTGCAAGTCCATCGCCGCTTATTAGCTAGTATACTAACCGATTGGTGCACGTCCGGGTTTTGAACTCACAAAGGTTTCAAATCGGAAGTTGGTAATCCCACTAGACCACAACGGCTATTCGGCTATCGTATATTGATGAGGGTATAAATCATAAAACAAAAATTACTCCACCATAATAAATAACAGCGATACAGCTTTTTCTATTTGCAAACGTTTCCCGAGCAATTTATCCACCCGAATTCATAGTAGGATAAAATGCTTACCAAATGCTTCCGGCGATCCTTAGGATGCTTGAATGATTCCAAAGTATTTTCTCTCGTTCCGTGATCTTGTTTTATGTGCTGATTGAGCGCAATTCGAACGATTGGCACGTATCTCTGATAGCCTTTATCGATAACATTCCCATCTTTTTACCGTGGAGGTGCTTTCGTAAAGTGTTGAATGAGGTAAATTATTATTTTTAAAGTGGTTAATCTATCTCAGTGGGTTTTAGCTACAATCGGTTTTATACTAGCATTGTTTTGATAGAACTGAACCCAAGCGAATTTTATCGTTTTCAGTGCGAAAATATACATTTATCGAGACCCGTTTTTCATTTCCTCTTCGTATTTTGTATCTAAAGGTAGTCCTATTTCTCAATTGAGCCCGACCGATCCCGTGCTCCGAAATAAAAGAACTCGCCGTGATTTGTTTAACGACTGTAGCGACAGGTAAGGCTTTGTTTTTCTTTATATCTTGCTTTATTGCTTTTATTAAAGTATGCTCTTTCAAAAGCGCGCTCTACATTTAGGGCCTTATCACACTGATGGCGAGTTTCGAGCGTGATTACATTGAAGTGATTTTTAGGGCTCCGTACCCAAAGGGTAAAACTGCACCCTATTACTAAGGCTCCGCTGTCTGTCTGTCTGTCCGTCTGTCACCAGGCTGTATCTCATGATCCGTGATAGTTAGACAGTTGAAATTTTCACAGATGATGTATTTATGTTGCCGCTATAACAACAAATACTAAAAACAGAATAAAATAAATATTTAAGGGGGGCTCCTATACAAAAAACGTAATTTTTAGGGTCCGTACCCAAAGGGTCAAACGGGACCCTATTACTAAGACTTTACTGTCTGTCTGTCCCTCTGTCACCAGCTGTATCTCATGATCCGTGATAGTTAGAGAGTTGAAATTTTCACAGATGATGTATTTATGTTGCCGTTATAACATCAAATACTAAAACAAAATAAAATAAATATTTAAGGGGGGCTCCCATACAATAAACGTGATTTTTTTGCTCGTTTTAGCTCGATATTGATAACGGCAACAGATAGACGCTTGAAATATTCACAGAACATATAGTTATATATGCAATTTAAAAATAAATAAATTAATTAAAATAAAACAAATATTTAAGGGGGGCTCCCATACAACAAACGTGATTTTTTTGCTCGTTTTAGCTCGATATTGATAACGGCAACAGGTAGACGCTTGAAATATTCACAGAACATATAGTTATATATGCAATTTAAAAATAAATAATTTAATTAAAATAAAACAAATATTTAAGGGGGGCTCCCATACAACAAACGTGATTTTTTTGCTCGTTTTAGCTCGATATTGATAACGGCAACAGGTAGACGCTTGAAATATTCACAGAACATATAGTTATATATGCAATTTAAAAATAAATAATTTAATTAAAATAAAACAAATATTTAAGGGGGGCTCCCATACAACAAACGTGATTTTTTTGCCGTTTTTATAGACAATGGTACGGAACCCTTCGTGCGCGAGTCCGACTCGCACTTGGCAGCTTTCGCTCAATTGGTAAGCACGCGCGTCTTGCCTCTCTTTAACCTGTCATATTGTAGAAACTATTGTAACGTACAATTTACGTTTTACAACAACTCGCCGCGAGTTCGCGACACAATCGCGGCGAACACGTTCACAAACCGCCTCGCTGGAAACACGCTCGCAACTCGCCAGTGTGATTACGCCCTTAAAACGAAAGATCTTAGAGTTTGTGGGGTTTTATTAGTAAAATCTATACACGCTTGAAACTAAACTGTCTAAATATTACAATTTACATTAAATTTTGAATCATAAACCGCAATACCACGTCTCTTAAATTACGGCTTCCGTTACGTAAGTTTGTAGGAGCTAGTAGTTAGCCTTAGTGGTCCCATTAGTAAGGGCTGCGATAGAAATCCTGAAAATGGAGGCAATTCAACAATACATTTAGTTTGTAGGCGGTATTTCACAATGAATTATATTTTTAATTAAAACGGCCAATGTTGCGAAGGTAGGGTTGATTTAGGATTTACTGAGTCGTTCCAAATTGTAGGAATCACCCGTTATTTATTTTTTTATTTAGAGTACTACAAAAGCGTGAAATTAACCAGGCTGATTTTTTTTTACAACTTATATGGCAAACGAGCATGCAGTCCACCAGATGTTAAGTGGATACTGCAGCCCATGGATATCCACATAGAACTCAAAACAAGGTATTATGTTGTCTGGATCTCTATGTGGATACGTTGCCATACTATAGGACTTAGCTGTTATGCCTATATGCCAGTAATTACTGGAACATACCATTACCATCTAACCGGAACACAGCAGCACAAATACTGCTATTTGGCGGCAGATTAAAATAAGGCGGTGATGCCCACTCCCTCGAGCCCGTTTACAAAAGCTCTACCACCAGGCTAATTGGTTACTACTGCCGATAGTAGTGGAATACGTCATAGCTCATATCTACCTGAGCTGTGTTCTATTGCATTGCATCCACCACCAAGTTTGAGTTGAACCGGTCAAAGTTAGTAACTTTAAAATGGTTCGTATCTTCGTGTGTGTCAAGTGCAGATGAAACAGCCTCTGTGTAAAGAGAATAAATCTAGGCACCGAAGTAGAGCGTTCCCTATTTTCATTGTTTTCGCTTTATTATCGTTGCCCTATCTGCAACATCCACACGATTCCATTATTAAAAGCGAATAAAAATGTAAATTTTACGGCTCTAAAGATAAAGGCCTAGAAATTTTGGTAGCTTTTCAAAATAACGATGTGCTTACCCAAAATAGTATTTATGAAAAGAGATATTTTTACCTTCAACATTACTTTACTAATAACTAACAGTATTATCTATAGGTATCTAATTTTGAGCTAACCTCTATTATGATTTTAATGTGCAGTTTACTTTTTGAAAACAACACATTTGAGATAATTCAATAATATACAAAGGGTGAAAATCTTGAAGCAAATTAAGGTAACTAGCCAGAAAATTTCCGCTCGTTTCTCTTTTTAATTGGGCATAATGATTTACTACAGCGTTTCTATACTTTTGGGGCAAAATTATTTTACGTTTAATACGATTACAAATATTCTATACCATCAGCATCATCATCATCATCAGCCGGAGGACGTCCACTGCTGAACATAGGCCTCCCCCTCAGATCGCCACAACGAGCGGTTGGTAGCCGTTTGCGCCCAACGGCTCCCCGCGATTCTTACTAGATCGTCGGTCCACCTTGTGGGGGGCCGGCCTACGCTCCACTCGAGACCCTTTCTTCCCCAACGGTTATCGGTTCTACGAGCGATGTGGCCTGCCCATTGCCACTTCAACTTGCTAATTTTGAGAGCTATGTCGGCAACTTTAGTTCTTCTGTGGATTTCCTCATTGCGGATTTTGTCACGCAAAGAAACCCCGAGCATAGCCGTCTCCATAGCTCGTTGAGCGACATTGAGCTTGGTCATGAGGCCATGAGTAAAGGACCACGTTTCAGTGCCATAGGTCATCACTAGCAACACACACTGGTTGAAGACTTTAGTCTTCAGGCTCTGGGGAATTTTGGACGAGTAGATATCGCGAAGTTTCCCGAACGCTGCCCAGCCGAGTTGGATTCTTCGTGCGACCTCTTTGTCGAAGTTGGACAAAGAATGGACAGATGCATAGACATTCTATACCACAAGTATTAAAAACATTACACTCTTATGTATCCTAGTATATCGGTTATTCGATTATTTTTTGCATGCATAATTCAAATGTTACTAATACTTCACATATTTGCACACATCAAAGTTATTTGCTTATGTTTATATTTTTAGTGTATGTGGGTACGAGTCGTACAAATATTTATGCAAATGCGCCGGGTGAATTGTCATCAAAGCCGCCTCCAGCTGAATTTAGATGACTATATTTCAGCATTTCATAAATAAATATTATTCTTACACGTATCTACTGCCTAGGCTAATAAGATAGACAGACTATGCGAATGCCAAATTGCCAGTATGGGCATTTGATCCACCACAAGACATCTAATCTCTGACACGCTCAACTAACAAAAATAAACATTATTAAATTTCACGTCGAAACTTGTAAGTTAGGTAGTACGTTCACCTTCAAGACACAAAATATTCTTCATCAAGGAATTCCATCCACAATTTGCAAAAGCAATACTTTGAAGATGAGATTCCCTTCTAGAGTTATCCCTTTAATGTAGTACGGGCGGGACTCACAGGAATTTATTAAAATTTTCAATTTACGCTGTCAATCATCTTGCGATAATTTGTAAGTTCGAATTTAAATAATTGAGTCTAAGTTTACTTGACAGCAATTTTCGACAAAATTTCTCCAAAGCTGAAAGTAAATGAGAATATAACTGGGTTTTGAATTAAGTGCTGCTGTCATACTAGAGTTAACAGTGCCTATATAATAACCAAAAAAATAAAGAAGATTCAACGACACAATTTTAATAAAAAGTGGAAGTCCGGGAGTGCTAACAGTAGTGAAAACTTGAATAAAATCAGACTACACTACAGATACTTATATACAGAGATGTCAGTGTCAGCCGTCAGGTGTCAACAGTCAGTGTCAGTAGTCAGTGACAGGTGTCGGTCAACCCAAGAGCCATCTCAAAAATGCTCAACGCGCCTAAAGAAGTTTTCATTTCAATAATGCGTGGAAGAAAAATGGGCACAAAACATAAATTTATAAATGTATACGCGTTCATCAGAAATATGGGTTATAAAGAACAGAAAATAAATTGTGTTGTGTATCGAGTTCCAAGCTATCTCACTGCAGAAGACACGGCTAAGATGAATGAATGAAACGAATGAATAAATGAAGCTTACGCGTTCGGGTGGAAAATACAGAATAAAACGCGGAAAAATTGTGCAAATAATTATAAAACCGAGCCACGTGAGCGTATCCCTATGAACATTTTTACTTATTACGTACACACGGCTACACATCAAGCTATATATTTCCAGTATAAGCTGACCTCGCATTGTAGGCTTTTCGTAGAATGAGAGGTCAGCTTATACTGGAAGTGTATAGCTTGATGTGTAGCCGTGTGTACATTCAGCGGCTGCGGAAAATATATTTTTTGTATTCTCCGTGACAAGTGGTCCGTATTGTGAAACCGAGATACCTTTTATGTGGATGTTACGAATATTGGGTGATTTTCATTAGCGCCGCGCGGTCTCATATAGTACATTCATAAAGTGTCAGAAATTGTAAGCAATTTAATAATCGCTTACAATTTCTCTCTTTCATCCTATAAATGTTAATACGTTTAATACTTTGAGACCCCAAAGTGTGTTATTTAATTATTTAATACTTTCACACAAAATAAAGTAGTGCTAGGAACATTAAATGCTAATAGGATTAACTAGGGCGTGCATAAATTTAAGACGTGGCATAAAATAAATGAAAGCCCTAATTAATAACTAAATAAGAATACTTTACATAAACAATAAAATACATAATTAAAATTCCTACATTTATTAACAGAACGAATATACAATTATTTTTCTCTCACCATAAACTTATATAATAAATAATACTTATAGTATAATAATAAATACGTATAAACTAAATTAAATAATAAAATTATATGTCAAACTTTTCACGGATTTTTGCAAAAATAACACCCATTATGGTTCAAAATGATCTGGAATCTTACGATGTAACAGCTATAAAAAGTTACGATTAACGATCTAAAGCATAAAAAGGTCTAAGTTGCGAACAGGTACCAACTTTCATGTTGTGTTTTTCAATTATGCAGAGACGAAGCTTTTAAACCAAAGTTAATTATTTTCGCTAGCCCTTACTTGGATAATTAGGTATTCATGTCTCTGGCCTTTCTATCTGCAAACGTAACGAGCAGACAGACGTTCCTACATTAACTCGTTTCGGTTTATCTCGTAAAAACAGAAGAGCATTTTTGTGAGGTCTTCATAAATATTTTAATGAGCGCTCTCTACAAAGCTAATCCCTAGTCATTTGGGCGGACACTCGGTCAAAATAATTTGACTTTCAGATTGACTCAGTGGCAATTTGTTGTAAGGTTGTTAACCTTCTACTTTGTATTTAAATGTGGGATAGTCACTATGCTTTACGAAGCACTAGCTATCAAAGATTACTTTCATGTAAACATATTAAGATACCAGTATTTTTTGTTAACATCTGGGACATATTATAATTCTGCTGCAGTCGGTAGATACCATGTTCAGTCATAAGAGTCATACATAACATTATCACGTAAGTATTGGAAATTCAGATGCACTTTTTTTTATTACTTATATGGCAAACGAGCATGCAGTCCACCAGATGTTAAGTGGCTACTGCAGCCCATGGATATCCACATAGAATTCAAAACAAGCTATTATGTTGTCTTGATCTCTATGTGGATACGTTGCCATACTATAGGACTTAGCTGTTATGCCTATGTGCCAGTAATTACAGGAACATACCATTACCATCTAACCGGAACACAGCAGCACAAGTACTGCTATTTGGCGGCAGATAAAGGTAAGGCGGTGGTGCCCACTTCCTCGAGCCCGTTCACAAAAGCTCTACCATCAGTACAAAAGCTGAACAAAAAAGATGAACGTACGGCTTTTAGTTTCTTACCGTAAAATGACGACCGTAATATTATTACGAGTACGAAGTAGTTAGAGTAAGTAGAAGAGTTTACGACCTACGTGGCGCAGTGGCCGAATAGCCAGCTTAAACGCAGGAGATTGCGGGTTCAACTCCCGCCACGGAACAAATGTTTGCATAATCTACAGGTTTATGTTTCGGTAGTTTTCTATAATTTTGTGTAGATATGACACAAAAAAGAAATTATAAGTACTCTATCAGTTATCTGGCTGGCATTACCGTCCTGGAGAAGTTTTCCTCTACGGATGAATATACTAAAATTATATTTTAGCGTAGACTGTAAAAACATTTTGTACAGACGTGTTTCTAATCTTTACGATAAAATGGCATTCTCTATTCTCCCATAGAGATAAACGTTTATATAGCGGCTACTTCGGCTGGTTCCTATAGTACAAGCTTTGATTAATTTGCGACTAGATATCGTTGTGTGAAATGTCCAGCATTATTTATTTATTTATTAGTATTTAGTCATCACAACCAAACGTCAAAGAAAAAGATCCTAACCTACTTCCTACTAACATTAAAAACGCGAAAGTTTTTATGTATGGATGTTTGTTACTCTTTCACGCCGGAACGGCTGAACCGATTGCAATGAAATTTGGTATGTACGTAGATCATAACCCGGATTAACACATAGGCTACTTTTTATTGGCAAACCACGCGTGCGAAGCCTTTGGCAACAGCTAGTCCTACTAATATTATAAACGCGAAAGTTTGTATGTATGGATGTTTGTTACTCTTTCACGCCGGAACGGCTGAACCGATTGCGATGAAATTTGGTATGTACGTAGATCATAACCTGAAATAACACATAGGCTACTTTTTATTGGCAAACCACGCCTGCGAAGCCTTTGGCAACAGCTAGTCCTACTAATATTATAAACGCGAAAGTTTGTATGTATGGATGTTTGTTACTCTTTCACGCCGGAACGGCGGAACCGATTGCGATGAAATTTGGTATGTACGTAGATCATAACCTGGATTAACACATAAGCTACTTTTTATTGGCAAACCACGCCTGCGAAGCCGCTGGCAACAGCTACTTATGAGTAAAACTCCGCTGCAACGGACGTATTATAATGTTGCTAATCTATAAAACAAGCCTTTATAGAGGGTTCAGAATTTCACATGTCATGTTAACGTCGGCTGTTGTATTGTGATTTGTGTTACTTAGACCTGTCAATCGCTAATAAGCTTAGGCACTACAATGTTCGAACTTAAACATCCATTCGCAACGGGAGTTACAATTATAAAGCGACCCTTTCTATTGAATGAAAAAAATCACGCTCTCCTGCTGTGTAAACACATAGAATTAAATCAGATTAACACTTTAGTACTCCGTACAGCGCTTTGTAAAACGCTTTCTAATCAAGATTAGGGGTGTCACACAGTAATTCTTTACATTTAAATTTCGTCGTCAACAAAGGGAGCTTAATCCAGTAGGGATAAACAATTTCACACGTTATTAGGGTGCCGAAGCTTTCTGATTTTATCGAGTCAGCTAACCTTTATGAGAACAAGCTGTGCTATTATTGTGCTGGTAAAAGGCAGATGTACTGTGCCATTGTCTATGAGATACGATTTCATGATAATACATAAAAACAAGTCGTGCTGAAGATTATAACATGTAACAAAAAACCCTTGTATTTTCGCTCGAATGAGGAAGGATTCCGTTTTTGTGTACCTTTTCTATCTACGTACCTAGGTTAAAACTGTTTGTAAAATTGCATGCAAAATGATAGATGTCAAATTTTAAGAATTCCAACCTACGCCCATCTTTTTATTTTATTTTCCTTTTCAATAATGGCAGAACACGTTTTAAAGCGGAAACTGGGAGCACCCCGCCTGTTTAACGATAGTCTGACTCACGCTGTTAACGTACTCGTAAGTAACAGGTTTGGTATCACTACAAATATTGAACGTGAATCTCATGTTTGCCGTTATATCATCGACGGTTCATTTCTAGTAAAGAATAAGTAGGTATCAATTTGTAAAGCCCTGATTTTATATTGATAACCATAATATGACGGAATCATTTTTGGAGGGTACTTGTACTCATGTTTAAAATTATACAAGCTGCCGCCCGCGGTTTCGTACGCGTGGTTGTTAAAAGTAGCAATCCAAGTGATCAATCAATCATAGTAGCAATCTGTCTATATACCAAATTTTATCAAAATCGGTTATTCTGTATGACGTAAAAGCGTAACAAACAAACAAACTCACTTTCACATTTATTATATTAGTATAATTTACGGTAAAGGAATACATAGTGAGGTAATCTTATTGACCATGACGTCTTTTCTGTAAGTGATGCTGACAAGAAGAGAGTAAGGTTGATTGTATGGTGCTGGGAAAGACTAATCCCTTAAAATCCCGTCCCAAGCACTATACAGCGGCTGCGTCCATTAGCTTAGCTAGGGCTTACTTGTAGACGCTGAATAAATACAAGTCAAGTCTCACTAATCATTGTAACTTTAATATAGTAATCGGTGAACAGCTGTGGCTGTTTCTGTTTTGTTATCGACATCTTTCCTTATCTTAGTTCAAACATAGTATTACCCGTGCGCGATAAGTTGGGACCTGAGCGCGGTGACGTCATATTGGCATGTTTGTACCGCCCGCAAAAAAGCGAACATAACAAGCAGCCGCCCGCGGCTTCGTCTTTGTTTTTTTTAACCTAATTTATTATGTTACTCAGGGAGGACGCTGCTTTTTATCTAATCTTTTTTACACTATTTGAATAAAATAAAAATACAATGTTTAAGTTTATATATTTATTTTATCTATTATTTACATTATCTCATCTTCGTCACTACTTAGTGGATGTATGCCTTCTAGAGGTTGTTCATCGTCCTCAGTCTCACTATAATCACTTGACGAAGAGGTATCCGATAAATTTACAATTAATTGCGATTAATTCGTCTCTTGTAAGAGGTCATCGTTCCAATACTTTTGTCGACAAACTTTTTACAAACTATAACAACAAAACAATAACACAAACGAAAACTAAAAGAATTCCAGAGCGCGTCGTTACGTGACGTAGGCCAGTACGAGACTAAAAACCCTAGTAAAAAATAGTGATGCGAACGGTACAATACGGGCGCCATCGGGGAAGTGCAGGGGAAGCGGTCGGGGAGTCGCATTCCTAGCAGGTCCCAAGTTATCGCGCACGAGTAATAGTTCAGTTTAAACCTGTTATTTTCTTCACAAACTGTTTAGCCTTACATTTTGCTATTACTTACTACAATACAATACTTTATTTATAACTTTACTAGCTATTGCCCACGACTTCGTATGCGTTACACTACTAAATGTGTAGGTAACCTAGAAATAAAACTAAACTCGCTGTTGCAACTTGACACCCACACCATTGTTATCCCATGGGAACTGATTTATGGGATAAATGATAGCCTATATGGTGATCCAGGTTATAATCTACGTAAACTGTAGTACTGTCGTGTTACTTTGCGACCGTCTACAGCATTCATACCTACGGTGTGGAGCTGTGGGCGCGAGCCGCGGATGTCGAGCGGGTTTTCGTCATGCAAAAGGGAGCCTGTCGTGTAGAGACTTGTTTAAAGAGCTGAATATTATGCCTCTCCCCTGTGAACTTATATGCCAAGTAGCCCTTTTCACTCATATCAACATCGATGAGTCCCAGAGGAGAGGTGTGAACACCGACCGCGCTCTGCGCAGTAACAAGCTCGCTCACGTCCTCGTCACGCCCGCAAACAAGCTGTGCAAGTCGAAGAGGTATAATATATATAATGTGTCCCTCGGTCTACAACAGGCTGCCGGACAAGATTAAAAGGGATGCAACTTCCACCATAATATTTAGAGAGTTATTTTTACTCTGTAGATGAGTTCCACACATTGTCTATTGTATAATTTTTGTTATAAATGAATTTATTATACATTTAAGTAATTATGTGTAAATTAGATATTTTTATTAATGTTCAGTATTGAATTTATTGCTAACCATTATATCTTTTTGACGACCTCCGTGGCGCAGTGGGCGAATAGCCGGCTGAGACGCAGGAGGTTGCGGTTCGATTCCCGCCGCGGAACAAATGTTTGCATGATCTACAAATATTTGTTCCGGGTCTGGATGTTTTTCTATGTATTATAAGTATGTATTTACAAAAAAAACGTATATAAGTATTCTATCAGTTATCTGGTTCCCATAGTACAAGCTCTGATTAGTTTGGGGCTAGATAGCGCTGTGTGATATGTCCAGCAATATTTATTTATATATTTATTGTATATACCTACCAAATTTCATCGAATTCGGTTCAGCCGTATATTTGTGTGATAGTTACAGATCATCATAAATCACAATAAAGTTATTTAATTTAATAATATTTTTTTTTAAATAAATAAATATTGCTGGACATTTAACACAGCGCTATCTAGCCCCAAACTAAGCAGAGCTTGTACTATGGGAACCAGATAACTGGTAGAATACTTATATACATTTTTTAAGTAAATACATACTTTTAATATATAGTGAAACAACCAGACCCGGAACAAATATCTGTAGATCATGCAAACATTTGTTCCGTTTCATTTTAGTCCTTTACTTTATACTACTAAAACTATACGTATTTCTTCTATTATAGTTACTAGCTACTAGCCCATGCATATTGTATCGCCGTTGGTTTCTCTAAATAAATTCATTTACAAAATAGCGGTTGTCTAATTTATGTACGTCATTTTATTTAGTAATAATGTTCATTATAACTTTTGAAACTATCATGGTTATGAACACTATTTATACTAAATATCGGGATACTCAAATACTCACAAATCATGGTAAATATCCCGTTTTAACTATAAATAATAATGTTCATTATTCATATCAGCCATAGCGGTCTTGTACCATATTTAGTTCCGAAAATCAAACTAGATGTCACTACTAAAATGTGTCCGTTCCTAGATCGCGCTGACGAAAACCGCTCGGCATACGGTATAAGGCCTCAGAGTAAACTATTAATGTTTGATTGCTCGGTTAAGCTGCAACGGCCTCGGAGGCCAACAGCGATTAGTCCATTCGAAAAAAAAAGTTAATGTTTGATCGAGCACGTTTTCTGGTGTCTGCAATAAAGCAACTTTGAAAGTGCAGTGCCTTATGATTTGGGAGGATCCTTTACAGCGGTAAAAAGTAACAGGTTTTTATACCACCTAAAGATGGAACAAGCACATGGCCCACCTGATGTTAAGTGGTAACCATCGCCTATAGCAAAGTATTGCCTCGTAGGTCACGCACTTGAGGCATCCTGGTTTAAAGCCATGTGCTAGTAATTTCCCCGGAAACCATACTCTTCATACCGAAACACAGAAAAGCTGTTTAGCGGCAGAAATAGGTACGGTCGTAGTACTTCCTTCGGTGAGCCTTTTCATAAGGAACTCTACTCTTAAATCTAATTATAGTCAGCTATTTCAATTTATGTTTCTAAATTTTTCAAGAAACTTTCTTTAACAAATGGATTCGTACTTAAGTTTGCTTAAAAGCAAAAATTTAACGGCCATACAAAGTAAGAAAACTTCAAATGAAGCTTTTAACCACTTAGGTACCCAAAGTTAAAAAAAAAATAAGAATAAACTTCATTTAAGTATGTTAAATTTGTAAGATAATTATAAGTAAGACGCGAATTAATACACTTTTCAACAAACTTATAACTTCACCTAGATAAAAATAAAGATATGATAAGAAGTTATTATATACTAGCTCTTGCCCGCGACTTCGTACGCGTTACACTAATTGTGTAGCTAACCTAGAAATAAACCTAAGCTCACTATTGCAACTTGACTTGACACCCCATTTTTATACCACGGAAACTGATTTATGGAATAAAAAGTAGCCTATATCATGGTAATCCTTATAATCTACGTATATACCAAATTTCATCGACATCGGTTCAGCCGTTACGACGTGATTGAGTAACCAATAAATAAATAAACAAACAAACATCCAAACTTTTACATTTATAAGATTAGTGTGATACTCTATAAAATCATAATTTCAGTAAATTTTAAACAAATTACCGAATGTTATTTATAATTGTGGCTCAATTGTATCTTTTGTATCTTTGACTTGGTAAGAACCGCAGGTCGGCGTTGGATGCAGGCCGCTTCCAACCGCAGTTCCTGGAGATCAATGAGGGAGGTCTTTGTCCAGCAGTGGACGTCCTACGGCTGATATGATGATGATGATGTATCTTTTGTATGTTTAAATGACTTCATAACTAAGTAGATGTTTCTGCCTCAACTTCGTACGCGTAGAACTAATTTAAGTGTACAGTTTTGACTAACTGGTAAATAGTGGTGCGCTGTGCTTTGTTTTATACATTTAAAATGGACGATATCATAGTGAGTTACTAAACTATATATATATATATATATAGAGTCCTCCTCATCGATTTCGATGACGGCGACCCTAACTATATTTAAATTTAAAGAAAATGCTAGTAAATGCATAAAAATTACAATTATTTTAATAATACTGCGTTTATATTTAAATTCTAGCATGAGCCCTAATATGGCTTTGCATCACAATAGAGTTGGCCTGCTGCGTTATAAGTGTAGGCATAAGAGGGCTTAGGTCTTTCTTTACGTATCTGGCGTTTTATATCGAGTGTATGAAGTCGGCTTTCTTCGAAAGTTTTGATGTTATTATAGATGGTAGAGCGCCAGGACAACCTGTGTGAAGCGACCTCCTCCCGACTAATAAAAAAAAAGAACTAACTAAACCCAACTACCTCCTACCAAAAAATAAAGTAAATACAAATACAAAAAATACTCCCGACGTATGACACAAGTGACCTTCAGCATTTAAGCCACTTTGGTAATCAAAATGAAAGCATTTAAGAATTTTTCAACTCTCAACAAAGGTGGACAAGCAATATTTATCTTTTATAAATTTCAAGTCCAAGGCTTCAGTAATTGCTGAGATATTCAGGTGTAACAGGCGGACAGTCACACCATAAGGGTCCAGTTTCTACCACTTTGATCCGGTATCCTAAAAATAAATATGTTTTTATGAAAAGTTTTCAATCGTCCCCTTTCTGATTATAATATATAATTCGGATAACTAAAAAAGTTTAACAAAATAAATAACGTATGTACCAAATAGCAAAATCAGCCAGCGAATCATTCTACCCTCATGATGAGAATTATACAATAATTAGCACGTTCGCGCTTGATTATCTGTTAAACGTACGTAATTATGCCTCAGGCCTAGTTTATTAGACAATGAAAATTAATATAGTGCTTGTAGGTTTCCACCAACCGGTACTTCAAACCATATACTTATAAAAGTATAGGTCTACATAACCCAATTTTACAATAGGAGCTCAAACATAAAGCTTGGCTAAAAAGTGGTAGGTACTCTTAATTTCATACAAAATACTAACAAAAAACATTTTACTTGTAAGACACTGACGGCCATAGTTTTTTTACAAGCTGTCTATTATCTATGTATGTCCCCTCAATCGATTGAGCTGAAATTTGGAATACATACGAGTATTAGCTTGGGTGACAATGCAATAATATGGTACCATGAAGGTGGTCTAATGATGGAGGTAGATGCAAGAATGCAACGGAACTTCTGAATGGATTATACTGGGCTACTTGCGTTTGGGCTCATTTGAATCTGCTTGCTGTTCCAATTATGAATTTTATAAAAGCTTGTTTTGAAAAAGTATTATTTTAATTTTTTTCGGACAAACTATCCTACAGCGAAGCTCAAGTGGGATTGGGCCGGGCACGTAAGTGGAATGCTTGCGGAGAAATGGGCCAATATCATAACACCCTACCAGGGGATGTACAGTGACGTCGGGGTCGGCCGCGAAAGCGTTGGCGCGACGACATCAGCTGATTCGAGAAGGAATGGTGGGAATCTGCCAAGGATCGCGATAGGTGGAAGAAGTTGGGGGAGGCCTTTGCCCAGCAGTGGAAAAATGTAGGCTAGATAAAAAAAACTATCCTATATCTATGAGTGTTACGGTTTTATTTCCAAGAACTGCATTAGCATGCAATCAAAACGCAGAAATATGTTTGTAGCTATTTATTTATAACGTTTATTAATATGGAAATAAGTGGACCCTGCTTTCAGAAAGATGAAGTATTACTCTGAGCTTCAATTACTGAAATGAATGAACGGAACAGAATATTAACGGTGTTTAAAGTTGATTGTGGTGTTTATTTATGAGCTCAATAACATGTACTGAGTTTAACCGAATCCCAAATTTTACGAATTTGCTCTTTAGAAATTAAATTACCGTAGGCTTACAGGAGTTTAGAATCTTATAATGTGTATTAATGAACTCGGATACTCATATCTTGGGCCTTATGTCTCAGAAACATAAACTCTGTCCAGAAACGGAATCACTAGTAGTATTTTTATTACCAGGAGAAGTTATCTATATATAGTACAAACCATGGAATTTTGTATGAAAATTAATGTTTAATGTGGTGGATCGGTCTGTCGTCGTACTTTAAGAAGCACAGAATATTTACGTACAATACACGCGTATGTTCGCTTGATCGTTTCTCTACAGGTGCAGCCTATTTAAGAGAAATGTGCCCAGGAACTATACGATCTGATCCCGCCATCTCCCTTCGATCAAAGGACAAGCAAGCGCACGGCTCAGTACCATCCCTACCTAGTTGATGTACCACCCATTCGCACACACCGTTTTGGTTCTACGTTCTTGATGCGTACAGCTAAGGTATGAAACACTTTCACTGCTCTATCCAATCTCTCTTACGAGGAAACTGAGGAATTACTAAACGTAATAAAGTAAGATTTTAAAGATTATATAGTACGTAAACTCATACCTTCCATGTTTACACTTAGTTTATTAGTTATTTTTATTTTTCTTCATTATGTAAAAAGATTGTAAGTTTTGTTAATTTGTGTATTCATAAGTTACACCAGTCCAGCCTTTTTCGCCTGAGATACAGGTTTTCCTAGTTCAGGCAATGTACAAAATCTAACCTATAAGTAGATATTAATCCCTAATGTTAATCTTAGCTATATGAAAAAATGAATAAAGATTTATTATTATTATTACTTTGCCGTCGTCTGTTTTCCCTAAAGAATACAATTCGGGCCTCTTCAAGGTAACTCTTTAAGAGTAAATAGTTTTCTCCTAGATCATCTTAGACCACATCATCACATACCATCAGGTGAAATTGTAGACAAACGAAAATCAATACAGTTTAAAAAAAAATTGGCTCATGTATTTGATAAACAAGGTTATCTATGTCGTAAGTAGAGTATCGAAATACGATAGAAAATATCTCCTTATGCTGATGATAGCATGTAAATACGAGATATGACATAGATAATTTCAAAACTTGTTAGTGTACACCAATATGTTTGATTGTACGTAACTGTACACAGGTAAAGCGAGTCAATTTAGTTGAGAGGATCTACATCTATTGTGCGAGTCAGAAGCATCAATCATAATTTCACTGTCAGTTTCTTCTGGCAGCATTTTTTTTAATGTATTTTTAAACAGGCTTACTTGCGCTCCTCTGAGATCTTGCAACTTAAAACTCCTGTACACTCTTCTAACTTTTATGATAAATCCTTCACTGTACAAGCTATCCGTCTATGGAACTCTATTCCTCCACACATTAGAACTGCCAAATCCCTTCCCATCTTTAAAACAGTTCTATTTAAACATCTGTCTGCACTACAATGTTGATTTCTCATTTTCTCATCTATCGTTACGCTACTCCTGGTTTTTTATTGCATCCTTCTATTGTACACCTATATGTATCTACTTATAGTATTTTATATAATATACCTTTTTTATTATTAGTATGGAATATTTATGATAAAATATTATGCATTTTATTTATTTATATATTTGTTTGTAATTATTTATTTTGCTTATGTAAATACACTGTTTATTCAATATTCAATTATTTTTATTAATAGCTACCGTCCTATAACGTTCTTGTGAAATCCAGTCCATCCAAAGGTTGTCTGGAAGAGATCGCTTTTAGCGATAAGACCGCCACGTGTATTTCTGCGTGTATTGTTATTTGTTTTTATATTGTTTTTTTTAAATTTAAGTGTGATTTACAATAAAGCGTTTTCTATCTTCTATCTATCTATCTATCTTACGGCCCACCTGATGGTAAGCGGTCACCGTCGCCTATTGACACCGGCAACACCCGGGGTATTGTTGATGCGTTCCCTACACTGCAGAAACCTTTTTTTTTATATATATTATACTTGTAGACACACAAGCTGACGGGCCTCCTGTTGTTAAGTGGTCACCGCCGCCTATAAACTCTTGCAGCACTCGAGGTACCGCAGTCACGTTGCCTAGCACTTAATACCCTATTTACACCTCTCTTGAAGGCGCTTAATTTGAAGCCCACCGGAAAAACCTCCGGAGGAAGGTCATTCCACATGTTGCAGGTGCGTGGAAGAAACTTCCGGGTAAAACGCTCTTTATATTTCTCTTGAAGCGTGCCATGTCATAGTCTAATGGGAAAACCTCAGATGGTAGCTCATTCCGCATCTTGCAAGTATGGGGTAGAAAAGATCGCGTGAAGCGTGTGGTGCGCGATACCCAATTGTCGATGATACATATGTGGATGAGCTTTATTACGTTGTCGAGAATATAGCCATTCGAAGGTAAGGTAGGTTTTTACAGTCGAGAACGATAATTTAAGCCACTTCTTAATTTGTGGGAGTTGCGGTTATTATTCTCTTAATGTTTGAGTAAGGAAATTAAGAACCAGGACCGGTTACAAAACCACAAAAGTCAAATTCTGAAAAGTCTTGACGAAAAATCAGAAAAATCAGAGGTAGCTTTATTAAGTTATTGCTCTAAGTAATATGTACACTTGTTTGTGGGTTTCCTTTTGTGGTCATTCTCGTAATAACAAGCAGTAATACACGTGCTATGTTACATATATTATGTTTCTTGCTTTTTCCAAAAGCAAGTTGATTTTTATTTGTATGAGCTGATGGCCAACTCAGTTGTCACAAGTTTAAGGCAGTTCGAAAGCCTGACGTATGGCTCTCCTTATTGCAAGTAAAACAAGTAACTTTTTAACAATAACAAGTAACTTTTTAGCAAAAATATAACCGACTTCAGATAAGAGTAAAAACCAAACTACTCTACCAATTTTGATGAAATTTCTATGGGATTAATTTAAAAATATATCAGTTTAAACAAAAAAAGAATTTTCCAAATCGGTTGATATATAACGCAGTTCTGAGCTAACAAACATAACATAACATAAAAATTAACAAATTGAAGACCAATTAAATTTAATGACCAAATTTAAAATTTAAAATTTTGAGACCATTTAATTTAATTTAAAGTTTTCTCATGAATGCCATTTTCAGAACTGGGCCAAATGGAAATAGGACCACACGGGAAGCCGCAGCTTTCAAATAAAAAAAATCATCAAAATCGGTTCACCCAGTCGAAAGTTCTGAGGTAACAAACATAAAAAATACAGTCGAATTGAGAACCTCCTCCTGTTTTGAAATCAGATAACAGAAAAAATAAACTACTGAACCGATTTTGATGAAATTTCTATGGGACCAATCTGAAAGTATATCCTTTCAAATAATAAAAAAAATTCCAAATCGGTTGATAAATGACGGAGTTATGAGGTAACAAACACAAAAAATACAGTCGAATTGAGAACCTCCTCCTTTTAATTTTTAATTTTAAATCAGTTAAAAAGGTAGTAAACATAGTTTAAAAAATCCTTTGGGGGATTTCCCAAAATTTTTCCAAAGGGCAATCCTTGTATGGGATTTTCCAAAGGGCAATCCTTGTATGGGATTTTTCCAAAGGGCAATCCTTGTATGGGATTTTTCCAAAGGGCAATCCTTGTATGGGATTTGGACCAAGTGCTGCCCAGAATGACCACATTTTGCATAATGTTCCTTAAGATCATTATTATAAATACGGGATTTATCACGTACCGTCTTATCGGTGTTTCGACCGACAATGACTCACCCTGATGACAACCCTGAAGGTTCACGAATTGAACCGAAACATTGTCGGTCGAAACACCGATAAGACGGTACGTGATAAATCCCGTATTTATAATAATGATTGAAATCAATCACGAAAGTTTTCTAAGTAAAGTTCCTTAAGATAATACTAGTCTGTAAACTAAAGCGCTTCAGTTACATTTTTTCCCAATAAATAGCTCTCATAAGACTTTATCTTTCTCAGCTTTCCGTGGATAGATTCAGAAGTGCTTTGGTTTACAGACTAGTGTAGCCTAAGGAACATTCTGCATTATATGTTCCTTCTAGGCATCAACTCCAAACACTGGAATTCTCCTTTGAAAACTTAGTGCTTTATTGTTTTAACTCGTGTAGCGAACTTGCGGTTTTCCTTTTCCGTCCCATGCTGCAGTGCCATTACTAGTTCCTAATTAGTCGGGCACGCCACGTTTCACTTAGTGCTAGGAACGGGAACTATCGTGCAATCGCCTGCTCGTATTTGGAGGGAAGAACAAAGGCAGTGTCTGCATTGTGCAAATTATGGTGGTGATATATAATCTGAATGTTGGTAGTCGACGCCGATTCCGATTGTAGAGCCGCCTGACGCATTTATCTTACTCGTAAGGCGCCAACTACAACACCTATCGAGTGGAGTGAACCTACCTCTACACTTATAACAATGAAATTTCTAAGGTGTGTGAATCAAGGTTCACTCAACCTTATTCTTCTATTGTTTTATAAGTCATCAGTATCCCTTGTTGTTCGGGATCTATAGCCATCATCTTTCATTAAACCATGTTTTCTATAGTAATCTTAAATAGAGCCATCCTACGCACGATTTGAAGAAAAATAAATGTATCTCTTTAATATTTCACACGAGAGTAGTACTTATTTCAAACAGTAGCATTTAAATCCTACAACATTGAAGATAATCAACCGAGAGGAATGGTATTATTCATTATAACCCGACTAAAAAGAGCTCGCTCATCACAACTCCACAAGCATTGCAGACGAGTGCCACATTAAGCCGTCGTGTCAACAGTGAAGGCGTTAGGATCCCTAAAGTAATTACACGAAAAACGTCTATTCGAGGGTCGTCGAACTCGCAGACAAAGAGCCCTTTATACGTAAGTAAGCAGGGTACAGAGATTTTACATTAGCCGCAAAGATCGAGCAAGAAGTTTAGATACATATTTTAGTAGAAAGTTCCCAAAGTTCAAAAGTTCTAAACCAGAAGCTGGGCTAGTTCGATCCAATCTTGTAGAGCTCAATTTGTTGCGAAGTTTTCAGCTATGGGGTCATTAAACGTTCCGCAAATGGGGTATTAGTTCGCTCCCTTACTTTGCCAAATCTGAGCGGCGTTGTCGCCCGCCGCGACGGCGCCATACAACCTTTCCCTATTTTGCAAACAAAGCCAACGTACTCGTAACCTATTTCGGTTGCCAGAAGTGGAATAAAATTCATAATTTACTGTGTCTGTATGCTTCTTGAATTACTTAGATAACTGCAATGTTGTCGATTCAGCTTGTTTACCAGTTAACCAAACCACCCTTTTGTTTTTATATTAGATTATTATCGTTTTCAGCAATATAGGTTTATACCACAAAGCGCAAACTGTATGACATAATGACATAACACTTCAAAATCAAGCACGAAAACCTGGAATCACACACATTACGGAACACGAAGTCCGATTTCCACGGAAACCAAACAATATGCTGCAATTTGAATACTATTGCCAAATGTGGAAAATTATGAATACCGCAACAATGGCGTGGGCTAACGTGCGTTGATATAATTTCGAGAGATATATCGCGTAAACTTACCGGCCGTTAGAATGGCACATACTACTTTACTTAAAAAGAGTAGATGGTCCTTAGGGCAATTTACACTGGCAATTTGCAAGCGTTTCCAGCGAGGCGGTCAACGTGCTCGCTGCGTGTGCGTAGCGACATCGCCACACGTGCGTAATGAGCCCGCTACTTTCACGGCGTTGTTTCTACATTAAGACTGACTGAAGTGGAGCGGGCGCGCGTGTGTGCTTATTGCGCGAACGCGGTGTCTTAATGTGGCAAGCTCGCAGCAAACATGTTTAGAAATCACTAGTGTGGGCACGCCCTTACGAAAAAACGTTACATAACCAATCATTTATTCACTAATAAATGCTAATGTGGCACACAATATAAATTGTTTAATTATATGCCACATTTTTGGTATAACACATGTTTGGGATTGGGCACAGGTGGTTTTCATATATATTCCCCTGCCAACTGACTAAAACCTGTTAGGTTTTCCAACATAAGAACAAAATTAAATGAAGAGATCGCATATGATAAAGGTATTGTAAAGGCATTATGTAGCCTACTGTTTTAGCTGTAACATCCTCTTGTCCCAAGAGCCATGTGCAAAAACAGTCTCAGATAAGCTCTCCACTTAGCAAATGAAAGAGTGATTGGACAGGTCAAGTACACTCGACAGTTCATAGCTTTGATAGCCAGCTATCGATGTTTCTCTATACATACATTCTGAGTCACTTCGACTGGGATCAGTAATACTTGAAGTATGAATTGGCAATGACAAAGAATTCACTTATTATAACTACTATTAAATTTAAAACTTGTTACTAAGATTAGTTTTGTATTTAACATATGACTTGTTAGTCTCGGATAGTAGTAGGTACCCTTTGACCCTTGATGTATCCCTTACAGACGGATAAACGAAAAGCCGTAAAGTTTGCGAGTACTAAATCTGTTCCGTGGTTGATGTGCTTGTTGTTAAGTAGAGCGAAGTCCACATAAGCCCCTATGTCGTCCCATAAATGGTACAGTATTTGGTACAGTATATTACTCTAATGGCGGGTTCCGATATCCGTCGGTAACCAGCTACGACTCATTTGTCATTGAAAACCTGTCAAAAGTTTGACACTAGTTTGACCCTTTTTTTAAAGAGATACGAGGCGTAGTCGGTTACGACGGATATAGGAACCCACCATAAATCAACTTTGGCACATCGGCGTTGTATGTATGTTTGTTTGTCCGAGGATAACTCTTGAAACGTTAATCCGATCATCGTGAAATTTAATGCATAGGTAGGCAGTGATGGCACAATTTTGGTGTCACTAAATGAGCTAAAAATGTTGAGGGGTTGTTGAGATATTGGAGTTCAAGAGGGGTAAAAATATTAAAATGAGACTATTAGGTCAAATGGGACGTTAAATGAAAGGTCTTTATTAGTAAATTTTGACACCGTTTTTATTATTAGTAATGTTTATTTTTATGTTATTAGCTATAATAAAAAAGGAATTATGACGAAATTCACAGAGTACACAGTTCTGTAATTTGGTATGCGTGTAGCATAAGTGATACAAATATAGGCAAAAGTCTGAAATCCAGAATTACTGCAATTTGTAGGTACACCAAAAAAGTGTAACCAGATAACATGAACTCCAGTTACCTGTAATTTGAATGAAACTGTAGTGAATTTGGTTTATTATTTCGTGGCACTATTTTGATAGTCAAAGATTACAAATATTTTTTTTAATCGGAGACTCGTGAGATCTCAGTTCGGGGCGAACCACTAGTTGAAACTTAAGAAAAAAAATGTTTTGGGTACTTCTAGCCTTATAGATGATACAAAGTATAAAATACTTCAGTAATATAGGGCACAGATAGACGTAAGTAACGTGATTTGGTCGTGTTAGTTTGCTATCTGATTCACTATGACACCAATCCGAAACACTTATATTTTCCAAGATTTCGGGTATTGTTTTTTAATCGTTGACAGATTCATAGATTGATAAAAGAACAACATTTCGTACACCCCGCACGAGTTTGCTTTTATTTCCTGTAGGATTCACACAATAAGAACGGAATCGAGTTTGTATCAACACCAGTATAGTGTAACTGTCCGGAAATGACCCGCGCAGGTGTATCGACCCGACATGTACGATGATTAGCGCTAATCCAGCAGCCGTAGATAGACTGATTATTTTGCGCAATACACTTGATCAAAGAAACCTACAAAATGTCAAAAGGTCGACTTCGATTTTTGTCAGACATTGAGCAAAGATTACTTTATTTTTAGATCGAAATAAGTATTCCTTTATTATTTTGGAGTTCATTTCTACCATAAAAATGTTACTCAAAAGAAAATTGTTCTTTGGGAACTCTAGAAATTCAATTATTTTAATAACTATTTCGCTTTTATGACGGCAAAATAATAAACACCAGCAAAATGAATTGAACCACAACAAAATGGTGTCGTTATTCCAAATATTACGTGTTATCATGATATTTTATTAATGAGGGCTGTTGTTACACTGTGGGGCTGAATATGAAATTATTGTCTCTAGGGTTTTACAGATTTACCAGTAAACACCTGTGCGTTTGTTTCAAATAGGTATTGGTAGAAATTAAAATATCTACTTTAATAGATATCGGAGTTTGTATAATGCATATGTTTAGCTCCATCACGGAGGACACGATACGTAGAATGCTCTTGTGTATTATCATTTTATAATCTAATCTAATCTAAAGAGCCTGCTGGATCCGACTGCTGGGCAAAGGCCTCCCTTCCCTTCTTCCGGTCTAGGGCTTCTGTCGACAAGTTCCTCCTGCCATCTCCGCCTGAGCCGGCCACTAGGTCTCACGCCATTTTATAATAAAAATCTAAATAAATAAAGAGACTAACTTGACCACAATGTAATTGATAAATCACAGGATTTAGAGATTTCGTGCCAGGCCACAACTTAGAGTATGATCACAGGTAAAACCACATTATTATTATAGTGTGACCATTAGTGCTGTGCACTCCCTGAGGTATGCGCGGCGAGGTGGGAGGCAAAGAAAAAACTGCATGAGTTCACATGAGATCAATACATGTCGGACATATCTTACGATATCAGTTTGCATTTCTAAGGCAAGACTTGTGGCGGGACGATGGTCGGAGGCTATCTATCTGTAATATATTATACTTACTTAGTTGATTAAAATGTAACTTAAATATACTCATATTTTATTAAAAATATGCAGGTGATAAATAAGAACTAAACTTATAATTCAAAGGACTTGTTTTATTGAACATTTTTTATATTTACAAACAATTATATATTCTAACGAAAGTTATTCTGACATAGATTCTGTTTCAACTTCATCTTCCATTTCATATCACGAAATAACGCACGACCCATCTTTGAATATTTATCTCATGTGCGTCTGACATAGACAGTCCGATACAAATAACACTACCTGCCGCCACGAGCGTTGACGGCGAACTGACAGAGCGCAGCAGCCGATTCTCCCCCCCCCCCCGTCTCGCCGCGCGCATACATCAGGGAGTGCACAGCACTAATGGTATTTTATTACATACTACAACTATATTTTAAACATTCAGATATCCAAACAATAAAATTACACTCAAACATATCTGATAATAATACCACCAACATTTAATTTGTATGTACATTAAAATCATCATAGCATTCAAAATCATTATCCGATTCAATCCATGAAATAATTTTATGCATATTGACTCTATGTACCTGCAGGGTGTGAAAAACAAACGAGTACTGATGGGAAAGTGACCTAAATATTGAAGTTAGCAGATTTTACTTAAAGAAAACATTTCTTTATTTTATTTTATTAAGTAAAACTGCATTTAAACAGTTTGAACAGTTGCTTGTATCAAACAAACACAAAAGCGAAAATATAAATATGTACACTGATGCTGACATAGACCACCGATAAAAGACTTATCAATACTCTTTGTGGTTACTCTTTATTCATGTTTTCAACATAATCCTTCAGGGCCTCAGAAGGGATTGTATCTCGGTCGAGTCCATTAGGTTTAGCCACCGGATGTCGTACCACACGTACCTACCCGTATGTCACTTGTACAGGACATATCAATTTACTTCACGTCCGCACCATTCGAAAGGTTTTTGTGTATTGACTTTCACTTTGCTGATAATGGGTAGCGTTATAATATCCGCGGGGATTTTCGATTTTTTATCTCTTAAAATCATAATTGCATTGCTCATAAAAAACCTATACACGTTATATTAGGTCTAGAGTAATATAATGCAGTTTCTATCTGGCAAGTACACAAAATGAAATGAAGCACTGTTATGTTTTCTAATAAAAGTTTGATGCAAGAAAAAAGTTTATAAGAAGATTTTGTGAGTGTACGAAATAACTTGCTCCTAAAGCAATTCTTGTTGTCTTCGAAATGGCCGTTATCTTGTTTTTATGACGAAATAAAACTACGATTTTCACATTATAAAGGGAAATGGACCCTTTTGAAGCAATTGAATCTGTAATGTTGGATTGTTTGGAAGACTTTAAATGTAGGAACATTCTCATAAACAATGATGTTTGCGCAAGATAATACCCCTGCCGTGCTCACATAATCTCTGTAAGGGTAGTTTTATTTCAAACATAACACCGCTTCCCTAAGCAGTGTTTCTTCTAATCTTGTCACTATGAAAGTTACTGCGTTATTAGTACTTCCACAATGTCTACACCTTACATTCGTATTTCCCCTCACACCTAATTTGCCAGACCTTTAGTCAGTCCACATTTGGAGTGCGAGACAGTTGCATTTTAGCCACTTTAGGCATTTCATAAGATGCCTGTCTGGTTAAAGTTCATGGGACAGTGAAGATGAGCGAATGGACTTGTTACAATGGCCGACTTCCGACCGCATTACGACAATTGTCTCAGATGTACCTGCTACTTAACATCCCAAAATAGCAACGTCTCACATCCGTTCCTTAAATGTTGGAGTGTTTGCAAAATTATTTTACTAAGGAGATACACACTTTTGCTTTTCTGACAACATTTTACGTAGATAGGTGTTAATGCCGGGATCTGCTTTACATTATATTAAAAAGTTTCCAGTGCCCGTGATACTCGGCGTTATTTTTTCTTCAAGAGCTGAATTATATATGCTAGTTTTACTTAGAAAACTTTCGTGATTGATTTCAATCATTATTACAAATACGGAATTTATCACGTACTGTCTCATCGGTGTTTCGACCGACAATGTTTCGGTTCAATTCGTGAACCTTCACCAGGGTGAGTGCGATCCGCTCCGAACAACGTCTCGCCTCCTAGTTAATGAAATATAGTCCACTTAAAAGTGTTTTTAAGTTTAATAAGACACTTGGACAGAGTTTGACTAGCCTTTCCTGTCATAGTTTTGAAAATTTTTAACAGCATGCATTAATTTAAAAAAATGCTGCAACCAAAAATCTCTTTGACAGTAAAACATTAAATGAATTCGTTCGTATCAGGATTTATGCGTTTCAGTGCTGTATTAATCCCTGTTCCATTTTACTTTATTGTTTCGAATATGTGGACCACCGAATGTAGTTTAAATATATTTTTTCAATAAGCTCATGATCTCTATTTACAAGCTATAGACAAAGGTAATTTTCTAAATTATTTCTGGGCGTCTATCTCTTCTGGCTATCTGGATCAACGCATACTCGTAAGGATTGCGATTCACTAGGACAATGCAGTCTTGGGGACACTCGGTAGTGATCTTGGCCAGTTGAACTATGACTGATGATGAAGTGTTTTTTGTATTTTTAAAGATATAATATTATGTAATAATTATTTCTATATTTTTTTGTAAATAAACATTAGATATTTTCATTTTATGGATTATTTACGTTGTAATATCATCGGGACTTCGTAAAATAACTATTACGACAAGGCCTTGACATGTAATGTATAGATCTATTATTATACAACATTATAGGTACTTGAAAATACATATAATTAATATACAAGGTACCTACTTTATCATATAGATTACCTTTAGATGGGTCTACGTCCATATTGAATTCTAAAATTGGCTCCGAATAATATCTTCATAATCTAATATCCGTGCCAAACTCAAACAAAGGATCTACGTCCAATAAAGGCTACCTAGGTAGTACCTGGATTGTACCGGCAGGCTTACATAGACGTATGTATGCAAAGGTAAACAGCATAGACTCTCCAGGGGCCCTATTGTCTGCCACTGTGCAATAGAACGTGATTTCTATCCCACTTGTTGGCTTTCTTTCTAATGGTTTGTTATCATCATCAACTTAAGTAATCTTACTGATTATAACTGTATTCTATCAGTTATCTGGTTCCCTTAATACAAGCTCTGCTTAGTTTGGGGCAGATAGCGCTGTGTGAAATGTCCAACAATATTTATTTATTATTTATTACCTTAGTTATTTATCTATACTTTGACTCTTACGGTTTTTAGGGTTCCGTACCCAAAAGCTAAAACGGCACCCTATTACTAAGGCTACGCTGTTTGTTCGTCTGTCTGTCCGTCTGTTACCAGGCTGTATCTCATGAACCGTGATAGTTAGACGCAATTTTCTCAGATGATGTATTTCTTTTGCCGCTATAACAACAAATACTAAAAACAGAACAAAATAAATATTTAAGGGGGGCTCCCAAACAACAAACGTGATTTTTTTGCTTGTTTTTGCTCGATATTTATAACGGCAACAGGTTACACGCTTGAAATATTCAGAAAATATTTAGTTATATATTTACTTTAAAAATAAATATTTAAATTAAAAAAAATCAAATATTTAAGAGAGGCTCCTATAAAACAAACGTGATTTTTTTTGCTTGTTTTTATAGATAATGGTACGGAACCCTTCGTGCGCGTGTCCGAATCGCACTTGGCCGGTTTTTAAGGAATAAGATGTTGTAAATTAACAGATTCGTTCATTCCAGAGTAGGTAAAAAGTATCAAACGGACATCTCCCGATGTCTAAGCATACTGTTACATCTGTAACAGTACATATTACCCGTGCGCTATAAGTTGGGACCTGAGCGCGGTGACGTCATATTGGCGTGTTTGTATCGCCCGCAAAAAAGCGAACATAACAAGCAGCCGCCCGCGGCTTCGTCTTCGTTTTTTTAACCTAATTTATTATGTTACTCAGGGAGGACGCTGCTTTTTATCTAATCTTTTTTACACTATTTGAATTATAACAACACTATTGAACTATAACAACAAAACAATAACACAAACGAAAACTAAAAGAATTCCAGAGCGCGTCGTTACGTGATGTAGGCCAGTACGAGACTAAAAACCCTAGTAAAAAATAGTGATGCGAACGGTACAATACGGGCGCCATCGGGGAAGTGCAGGGGAAGCGGTCGGGGAGTCGCATTCCTAGCAGGTCCCAAGTTATCGCGCACTAGTAATACGTATCTAAGTGCATGTAAATGTCAAAAGATAAATAAACATTATCATTATCTGATCTGTTACATCTCGTAGAAATATTAAATTTCTATGACATCTCGTATATTTACTGTTTTCCATTGTTTCAGTTCCTGTCGCTGCTGGAACGCAACGTGATCGCGAACACGAGTCTCCATTACCGACAGATGACGCTGTTCGCGCCGACCAACGAAGCCTTCCAGCGGTACAACGGCGAAATGGACGACAACCTCGTGCTATACCATATTGGTAAGATATTTCTGTAATTAAGGGTACTTCTTTATCGTGACGTAAGTAATGAAGCATCGCACAATCGAGTATTAGGTGTATAGTGTTCCAACTGGTCTTTCACAGTGACGATGTTAGTGACCCTTATTTTTTATGGTACACAAATAAAGCTAAGAAAAATTACAAAACGTACATACAAAAGCAAGCATTACCCTAAAAAGAGTTGTCTACCTGCATAATTTTCTTCCTTCAACCCAATATTTGATTGTAATCCAACCAAGTTATAAAAAAACTTTTTTAACTTAAAAAAAAAATATATTTTGTGCAGCATTTTAATACATTTGGGTACTTTTTGTTAAAAACCAAAGATGCTCATTTTTACGTACCCAAAAGGTAAAACGGCACCCTATTACTGAGGTTTCGCTGTCTGTCTGTATGTCTGTTTGTCCGTCTGTCACCAGGCAGTATCTCATAAACCGTGATAGTTAGACCTTTGAAATTTTCACAGATGATGTATTTCTGTTGCCGCTATAACAAAAAATACTAAAAACAGAATAAAATTAATATTTAAGGGGGGCTTCCATACAACAAACGTGATTTCCTTGCTCGTTTTATCTCGATATTGATAACGGCAACAGGTAGAAGCTTGAAATATTCACAGAATATTTTGTTATATATGTACTTTAAAAATAAATCATTAAATTAAAATAAAACAAATATTTAAGGGAGGGGGGCTCCCATACAACAAACGTGATTTATTTGCCGTTTTTATAGATAATGGTGCGGAACCCTTCGTGCGCGAGTCCGACTCGCACTTGGTCGGTTTTTTTTAACTTACCATTTCAAACCTATTTTAAATCAATGTCTCGTTTACCGAAATTCCATAAACATGCAAACATGCTTGAGCATTAATGAAATCACTGCATGCGATAAAGTTGTTCATTAACTAAAAAAAAAATCTACAAGTATGTTTTTATGGTGAACTGCCAGTTTCAATTATACTTTTATCCAATTAGACATGCAATGTTCAGGACATTACCTGGAACCATGAATGCAACTCTCTTGAGTAGCCGCAGTGTACTTTACTATAGTTATATTCCTCTGCTGCATCACAGTAAAGCAGAGTTCTCTTTATATAATACTAGTGGTCCCGCCGAACTTCGTATCGGCTTGACATGCATAGGTATAACGCGGGCTGTCAATATAAGTCACCCTGGTAGAATTGTCAATTGTTGTCCCCGGCCATCATTATGTATGAGAAAATGAATGACTTCTCAAATAATTCAATACCAAAATTAGCCAAATCGCTTCACCCGTTCTCGAGTTTTAGCGAGACTAACGAAACAGCAATTAATTTTTATATATATAGACAATATATCTCGGGATAACTCCTACTGAAGCATCTGTCTCAAACAATATTCATATTTTTTTTACATCCTCTTTGACGATATTTGCAGCACGCATTCTGTCAATTCTATGTCAAACGTCGTAAGGTTACGTTATAAAAGCGCTAAGGTTAGATTATAAATAACTTTATATGGTGGTTAAGTATTCTTAAATTTTCTAATTTTGCGCGCAATTTTCTTAATTTTTTCTTTCATAAGAACCTTCTCCTGACAATAAGAAATACAACACAAAAAGAATTGGCTAAATTGGTCCAGGCGTTGTTGAGTTATGCGCTTACCAACACATTTTGCGATTCATTTTTATATTATAGATTAGGTTAAGTACCAGAGCAAAGCAGGGTGGTTTAAAATAATATTTACAAGGTTATATTCATACCTTAATTTTCTAGTTAGTACCGTTTTCTGCGAGAGTGTGACAGACAGACGGGGAGAAATGAGAGTGGTGCCATTAGTGTTTCTTTTATCAAGTTGGTAACGAAACAAAAAGAGTACCAGTGGAATTTTTAAAACAACTCTCGGTTAATTTTATTTTTGCAATATTTATTGTAATTTCCGTGCTGAAGGCTCTTTCACCATCACATTTAATTTTAGATTTAATTCAAATAACTTTAGTTTAACTGTTAATGTTATATATTTGGTTCTTTGTCGTAACACCGATAAAACGGGAAGTGATAAATCCCGTATTTATAATAGTGAAAAAAAAACTGCTCCTGTAGATTAGATACCCATCTAAGTTCGGGGATGTAAACGGTTCTCTTAAGAGCAGTAAGTGCACAAACGAAGTTTACATCCCACAAATCCGATCCGATGTCATTTCGGTTATGACATAATCCGCAAGCACTCAACTCAACTATGAACTTCGCCTGTGAATTTCTGGCGTCAAAGCCCCGAAGGGTTTCCCCCGCAATTAAGATTGACTTAATCGCTTTGACCAGTATAATAACGTCTCTTAGACTTCTCTATATTTTGTCACTAGATTTAACATCTAAATCGTAACCGGAATGATGTTTGTGTTGGCTTCAACATTTTCTAAGACATGATGACGAAAGATATCTATACTTAAACTCTGGCACCATAGTTTGGTATTCATTATCTTATCTTTGGAATAGTCATATCGTGTCATTCTTTTTTATTTGAAACTACCTTTCATTGCAAAGAACAAAATACGGTAAAACTATGTACTATATACTAGGATAATTCGAGTTTATTAGTACGCAAGTACGCAGTGAATATTTTGAATAGCACGGCCTTTCTGGAAATAGTCATATCCCTCTACCTCTCCTTCTCGTCCCTGCCTCACGTTCTTCCTCGTACGGGCCTATGTACGACGATATCACAACGCAGACGGAACACCATTATGTACAACAAAGGTAGTTTTAATTTAGTTCAGTTCAGTTCAGTTCTTGATTGTGGCATCTGTGACTAGGGAGTGTCACAATTCCGCCAATGTCGATGTCGCGATAACTTAATTGGAGCTAATGTAGGTCAAGAATATGACTAGTATTCTAAATTTGGAAAAAACCTTTGATAATTCTAATAGAAAAGAGACAACACAACATATAAAACAGCATTTTAATTTAGTTGGACTAAAGCGCGTCTTCGAGCGTAGGCAATTTGACAATTCGTGATCAACACAAGCGACGAAAATTCGGCCAGCAGCAAATATGTCACTGTCAACTGTCATACATTTGACACCCACCACAGACAACATAAATTAAGCTCCACCTTACACTAACTATTTTATTCATTCAAGTTTATTTTATAATTTGCGTATGTGTATCCATGTATGGCTATGTATCTGTTTACTCATTATTTATTTTTCTGCGTTCGTGAGGCTACCCATGGGTCCCATCTGAAAACTAGCGCCGATTACCTTCCTCGGATGGTAGGCAGCAATACGCTGAGCTGGGGCATGTTTGGTCCACACAGCACGGAAGACCATATTATCTATACCTACCTATATGTATAAGTACTAAATTTTTATCTTGTGTTTTTTTTTGTAATTCTGTACCTAAATATTTTTTCTTATTATTATTATAATCTTTAGGTAAGTAGGTATGTTTTTTGTATTTGTTCTGTTCTGAATGGTCTGTCCTATGTGTGTGTTAAATAAATGTATTTTCTTTCTTTCTTTTCTTTCACGGCGATGTCAGCACTACTTACTATTACCACGCTCTAGATTTTTAATAATCGCGAGCGTCTACAAAATTTTTATATCAGATTTATATTTGACCTCCGTAAATATGATCATGTGTCTCCCTTCCGTTCAAAGCTTAAGTGGCTTCCAATTCGTCTTCGTCGGAATACGCATCTCCTTTCTCTTCTCTATTCTATTGTTTTCATCACTTCTCTCTTCATGAACTCTTCTTCTAGAACTCCTTTGCATAGCACTTCCTTCTACAGCGCTTCTTTTATTGTTCAGACTGTTCGGCTGTGGAATGCTCTGCCCGAAGAAATTAGACAGTCATCCTCTTTACGCACCTTCAAGTTGAAGGTGAAACACCATTACCTAACGATATCATCTTTCTAGCGTTATTTATTTACTATTTAAGTACTTATTTTATCTGTTAGTATAGTTTGCCATATGTATGTACCTATATATATTAGTCTATTTTATATATAGGATTAAAAATTCATCATATTTTTATGATATCTTAGAATATATGTGTAAATGTATCCTCTAAAGTACACCGCACTCCGTATCTTTGTAAATTTCGCTCCATCCAAAGGTTGCCTGGAAGAGATCGCTTTTAGCGATAAGGCCGCCCATTGTATTGCCTTATTTGTTTTAGTCTAGTGTTTATTGTTGTATTATTTCTGTTTGTGTGGTAATTCAATAAAGAGTTATCTATCTATCTAATTCATTTATATACGATTGATTTGATTTGATTACCCACTATTGATTTATATTTGTTTCCAGTCTCGGCTTGCAAATTCAACTGTAACGTTAGAATCCAATATATTGTACGGCGCGGAGTAGAAGGCACAATTTGTTGTATTAAAATAAAGCAGACTAACTAGCTCTCATGCTTTTAAAGTTAAATCTTGTCTAGTGATCTGGAATAAATTGCCAAAACAGCTTTAGCGGCTTAGCGCACTCCAAACAAATACCAGCACGAACTTGAAGTAGTTGAATAGCTCTTCTGATACGACACATCGTAATTCGAGTCGAACCGGTGGAACTTTACCCTGGGTTTAACCCCAGTTTGCCTCCACTCCCAGTTTGACGGTACAGCAACTTTCTAAGCTTGCCAATCTTGAACACTCATACCGTTTATTGTTGTAGTCTGAATACTCTTGTGGTTACATCTGGGTACCCAACAATGTTTACGTACAGATTTGGTTCTCTGAGAAACCGCAGCCGTCACAGTGTATTTTCTTTTCGTCCTTTATCTTAGCGGAAAGCAGCAGACGTTATGTATCTTGTGATGAGATTTTGAACGATTGAAATAAAGAATTCACCGCTAAATGATGTCAGTCGTTCGTTAATTACGAAACTAACGATTTTACAGTGAAGGCAAAAGTTATGAATCTCATGGGAATCGCGATTTGATACAAGTCATTTCAAAAGCGTCATCGCTTATTGATTTGTTTCGTAGCGAATTCAAACAACCAAAATAGTACTACGACATTCGTAGACAAGTTCTACGAATTGTGCTACGAATTCTTTTGCAATTTACTAAGACTATTTATGCGTTTGTATAAGTTACCTTATAAACAGATAGTGAAGGCATGTTATTCCACAGCTAATCTCGCTACAACCTTGACGAACCTGGACTATGCGATCTCGTCTGAGTTGGACGGTAACCCTCCTCTATGGGTGACGCGGCGACGGGATACAATGCACGATGACATCTATGTTAACAACGCTAAGGTCTACATTTCAAGATCATACCAGGCTGTAAATAGAAATAATAAACGACAGGTGAGTACACAAGGTTATATTATAAAAACGTTGGTACAACGTTATGTATTGTAAATGATTCCGATTATTAATAAAACATTTTTTGATTTGTATCTTGTGCAAAACATATAAACACGAAGTTTGATTTACCAAAATATAAATTTATATAAACACATGAAGTGTGATAAAAATAAACTAACTTGTTATAATCATTGAACTTATAAGTTTACCAATTAGAGCAACCAGTACATCTTGCTTGCGACTTTATAGGCGATACTGATCATCTGATTAATTTCAGCAAACTCAGTTATGCAAACTCCTTTTCCGTCCAAGCTGTCCGATTATGGAACGCCTTGTCGGTCTCCATTAAGAAATCCCTCTCACCTTCCGTATTTAAAGCTAGACTCAAAATCTTTTATCTCCATGAAGAGTCATGATTCATCTGATCTCTAATATTATTATTGTAAGTATAAGTTTGTAAGTACATATTTATTTACTTTATATATGATATTTATTTAAAGTTATTTATGTACCTAATATGTATGTACATAACTAATTTATTTTTCTATTATTAAGTTTATTCTTTTTACACCTCGGCCAACCTTCCATTAAGCAATGATCCTCTCCATCCAAAGATTGTCTGGAAGAGATCGCTTTGTTAAGCGATAAGACCGCCCATTATGCTTACTTTTATTTGTTTTTTTCTTTAAATCTGTTATGTCTAGCTTGTAAGGTATAATAAAGAATTTTCATTCATTCATTCAGGTACTCCACGTAATAGAGCAAGTCCTCCAACCACTGCAGCCGCACGGAACAGGCTCGTCCAGCTCTCCTGGACCCGTCTACAACCCCAACGCAATGCAGTTCCTAGAACACTCTGACGTCTTTAACATCGGACAGCATAGACTGAGGTTTGAACAACATCAGTGGGTGGCATCAGTTATTGCAAATTTGAATTGTCATTGGACTAGCTACCTACACCGTCTTTTATTATTTGCATTGGCAGGTAGTGTTAAATCCAATCAAATAGGAAAACACGGTGTAACTATTTCAAGGTAAGGGTTGGTTTCAGCCGGAGATTGGCGAGGAAGCTGAGCAGTGCGCGGGGAAAAAATCCGTCAATAGGATAGCTGCACTGTGCGAGGTAAAGGCGGCGGTTCGCGTCGCGACAAAGACGGGAGACCGAGACAAGAGACTGAGACGGAAGACCGCGACCGTTACTTGACTTTAGGAAATGTATAAAGCATCAGTTCGCGAGTGATACAGAGACAGGAGACAGAGACGCGAGACCGGAGACTGCGCGACGGTTGCTGCCTCTGACCAGTAGTGTCTCGTATCGTGCTCGAAAAGTACGTGTGTTTATTGTAAAAAATTACTACTTTTTCTGACCGTGAAAAACTGATTCAACTGATCAGATAACACACTCTGATATACGACGCACAACTAGGCTCCTACAGAGACGAAAGTTTCCATCGACAGCCACTCCGATACCGAATGAATTGTAGCTTTGATTGCGGTCTCAGTCTCGACCCACAATACACGCAGAAGAGACCAAGACACTTGTCACAGTCTCCCGTCTCAGTCTCCTGTCTCGGTCTCCTGTCTCGATCTCCTGTCTTTGTCGCGACGCAAACCGCCATCTTAAGACAAATGAAGCAATCCTATTGTGAATTGTTTCCTCGCTCACCGCCTAGCTACCTCGCACAGCTCTAGTGGAAACGCACCCTAATGCGAACTTACTGCAGGGTTAGTAGGCCTTTACCCCTGCAGCCACATTATCGGAATTCGGCGAAGGTTCGCGTTGTATGTCTCTTTATAACTGTTTCATTTGTCACATAAAAGACATACTCGTACAGCACAAACATTTACCGTAGTCCAAAAATGTGGCCGCAGGATTATAGATTATGTTCGAACTGAGATCCGAATCAATATTTGACGCTTGTTCTGACAAATTTGATACAAATAGTGTACAAGATCTGCCAAAAATGATAAAAAGAATCTTCTTTCCAAAAACAGTTTATTTCCTCATTCCGTTTTATGTATTTATCGTTTTTATACATAAATCTGTACATTGTCTTCCAGTTATCCTTTCCGTAGTATGGAAAAAATATTTTTGTAGGTAGTGCATGACATAGGTATGTAACAAGAAAAATCACAAACACTAGTTGAAAATAAGAGATAAACTAATAAACAGGTAGTTACAATGACACTTAATAAACTAATAAGATATAAAGATAACAGAGTGGATAAATAACAGAGCATCTACAGGACACCACTCATTTTGTAGGCTTCGTTAAGTTCCATTGGTGCGTTAAGTAATCGGAATTACCCAAGAGTTGACAAGCGAAGTGGTTTTAAATGAATTATTTTGTCTTTTTGTTAACCCGTGAGAAGGCGCGCCGTATGTTGTTACACGGATAAGCACGCATTAGCAAATTGCTCACACTAATTTTAAATGCTTAATTTTTTGCATTTTTGGTATGTTTGGCTATAAATGGGATCATAATGAATAAAACAATATTTATTTAATACGAAAACAATAGATTTAATTAAAATTAGAAAATATAAATACAACTTCTACCGCAAATAACAAATTAAATAATTTCGAATCTTTCGCGTCTTTGGTAGTATTAAAGAAATCACGATAAATAAAATTACGCAAATAAAACTTAAAAATTTCACTCTTCTATAAAATTAGGATAAGTGTGCCTCTTGAAACACAATGAACACATGTACGTTATGTGCTCGGTGCACAGTAATTGCTTGCACGAAGTGCATGCTTTTTTTGACCGTTTATTCATACATCTAGGCCATATCGCACAGAATGTTGTAGCGGAAAACAAAAAAACATTAGCATTAAAATAGGACTTTAGAGTACTTATGTAATAAATAACCAATTTAATACAATTTAACAAAAGAAAAACAACGTAATTAATAAATAAAACTAAATAATTTGGTTTTTATACGAGCAAAATAACTTACGCGGATGGGCGCGCGATGAGCAAATTGCCGCGAGACGGTGCAGGGCCTCCACAAGTGCTTTACTGCGCAGTCGCAGTGGGATGGAGCAGCGCGTGAGTTGCGCGAGGAACAGGGGCTGAATAGTTAGGAAGGTACCTAGGTGCTCGGGAAGCTATGAAGTCAGGATCACCAAAAACTTTTGCAATCAATTTTAGTGTGAGCAAATTGCTCATAGCGCGCCTTCTCACGGGTTAAACAAACAGTTGAACTGCGAGCACTGTTTGCTTTTTCCAATTAAAACATAACTCGTGGTTAACTAAAGTTTACCCTGCATTGAACTTTTTGCACACAACACAATAATGTTGTTTTAAACATGCACTTTACAACTACAAGAGCGCATTATGCCAATGTATTTACCGCCGTTTAATATTCCATTTAGACTATTTATTTACTAGTGTGGTATTGACACTTAGCAAATTATCGCGAACGTGTCAGGCTCAGATACTAAATACTAATTCTCTACAAATTCGTGGCAAGCCCGTATTATCTACACTTGCCAGTCGTAAAGTATATATATCTTTTTCGCTTCCGTACCCAAAGGGGACCCTATTATTAAGACTCTGCTGTCTGTTTGTCTGTCCGTCTGTCACCAGGCCGTATCTCATGAAACGTGATAGTTAGACAGTTGAAATTTTCACTGATGATGTATTTCGGTTATCGCTATAACAACACATACTAAAAACATAATAAAATAAATATTTATAGGGGGCTCCCATACAACAAAACTGATTTTTTTGCTTGTTTTTGATCGATATTTATAACGGCAACAGGTAAACGCTTTGAAATATTCACAGAATATAGAGTTATATTATTCGCTTTAAAAATAAATGAAAAATAAATATAAATGAATAATAAGCTCATCCACATATAATCGACAATTGGGTATCGCGCACCACACGCTTCACGCGATCTTTTCTACCCCATACTTGCAAGATCTGGAATGAGCTACCATCTGAGGTTTTCCCATTAGACTACGACATGGCACGCTTCAAGAGAAATGTAAAGAGGTTTCTTCAGTGTAGGGAACGCATCGACAATACCCCGGGTGTTGCCGGTGTCAATAGGCGACGGTGACCACTTACCATCAGGTGGGCCGTAAGCCTGTTTCCCCACAAAAAAAAAAAAAAAAAAAAAAAAAAAAAAAAAAATTATTAAATTAAAATTAAATTAATATTTACGGGGGGGCTCCTATACGAAAAACGTGATTTTTTTGCCGTTTTTATACATAATAGTACGGAACCCTTCGTGCGCGAATCCAACTCGCACTTGATACATGTCAAGATAACTTTTAGTGAGAATGTAAATCAGAGTTTTCTAACAGTTTATATGAACTTACTTTTTTTTGTTAAGTTGCAACTCTACGAATGGCGTCTAATTAGCGATTGTTAATGATGCGGGATGTTTTTTGCAGATCGTTCAGGCAAAAAGTCACCCAGCTTCAGAAAAACAAGGTCTTTAATGCTGATGGCAGACACACGTTCTTTATTCCTGTTGATGAAGGATTTAAGGTAATGCAACAACGACGTAGCTGTTATCAACTCACATTTGGAGAAATTTTGCTAAGTGTACAATTTTGACGGTCCTGAGTTTTGAGTAAAAATTAAATGTAAAAGTAAATCTTATAATTATTGAATAATGAATTATTTTATAGCCTACAACCCGATCGGACCTGATAGATGAGAAGGTGATTGATGGCCACGTGATACCCCACCACGTGCTGTTCACGCAAGCTACTCCTGATATCAAGGAGTTCGAGACCCTTGCCTTCGGAGACAACGTGAAGGTCATTATATCGTTCAGCACAGCTATGAATGGAAGGGAAGAGATAAGTAAGTTCCTATTTATTGAAACCTTTAAAACACAACTTTAGACTGGCCTCAGATAATACACTCACAAACGGCCAAAGATACCTACAAAATCTTACTCCTATTGATATGATTAGGGTTACCCCGAGTTGGCAAACTAAGTTGAAAAAATGCCACACTAAATAACACATGAAAGAGTTTCTGTTGTTATAAGTTTATTTTAGATGTAACTTTAAGACAACCTAGGAAATTGTACGTGACAACGACTGAGCCCATATTCGGCATAAGTGACTCCAAACTTTACGATTTAGTATGGGACGTACAAGAATCAAATTTAATTGTTAAACAAATATTTTATTTTATTTTCTTCGGAAAACATAGTGATAAAAAAGCTTAACTATTAGTGTATACTTATAGCTAATCACCATTTAGACGTTTTCGCATATTTAGTTTATTTGCTAGCTTGAATATTAAAAAAAAAGATATTACATGTGATTTAGACAAGACCTACAAAAAGGAGCATTTCAGTGGAAAAGGAGCATTTATTAAAAGAGTATTTAATTATAATTAAATTATATTATTAAGTAAATTTTAATTAATTATATATTATATTATTGTTAATTATATATTAAATTACATTAAGTATTTAATTATAATTACATACTCCTGGTCTTCAAACAGCCAAGAGCACCTATTGAAACAGTTATGTGATTGTATTGAAACGAGTACGTAAGCACAAGATCCCGTTTTAGTTCGACTTTCACCTATCCGTTTTCCTATGAGTGCATGTAGATTGAAATTGAATTAATTGAACTGTTTTTTAATAGTGTTTCGTTAAACATTTTGGTCTACAAAAAATGTGTTATTTTGTGGCACGTACCTTCGAAGTCAGATTCTTTTATCTGCAGATATGCTTTTTGACCTATAAAATATTGGACACGCTCCAAAATGGTATTTTTGATTCAAATAGACATGACATCCAATAGGTTATCTGCCGCGTGGAGGCAGAGTAAATTAACGGTTGTAGATTTACAATTCCGATAAGAACACAGTCCGTAGTTGGGTGGTGAGCTTCCATTAATTAAACCGCACTGTTTTGCCTACCGCCTATTGTAGGTCACGCGTGCTCTGTGATTTTTAGAAAATGGTACAAACGTATAGGTGTAACAATGGACGAATTGATTACTTTCTGTTGAATTTCAAACTGTCTTTAAAATACAAGTCATTAGCGTCGGACGTTGGCTAATAATTTTTTGCTAATCTGGTCAATTTCAATTCAAATAAAACCCAGGCGTGTCTGTTCTCCGCAAAACGAAGTCAATTTAATCTGACTCCTACTTTCCGAAATGTATCCGTGGCGATATCTGACCACCTCGAGCTTCTTGGTATCACATTAACTCCGACTCTCAATTTCGGCTCCTACATTGAGTCGAAAGCCCAGTTGGCCCCTAAAAAGCTTGGTATACTCGCAAAGGTGAGGCACTACTTCACACCGGGACAGTTGTTCAACTTGTACCAAGCACAAGTCCGATCGTGTTTGGAGTACTGTTCTCAACTCTGGGACGGATCAGCGAAGTACCAATTTGAAGCTTTGGAATCAATTGAGAGAAGAGCCAAGAAGCTCATAGGCAACGATGAGCTAGTTGATGCAAGGCTCCTCAGCCTGGAGCATCGACGAAAGGTTGCTAGCCTCTTGGTTTTTTATCGAGTACATTTCGGGGAGTGTGCGGCGGAACTTTTCAACCTGATCCCACCATCTCCATTATATCAACGGACAACCAGACGCTCTGCGATGCGCCACTACTATATGGTAGAAATACCTCCCATTCGCACAAAGTGGTTCTCTTCGACCTTTATTATGCGCACCGCCAAAGATTGGAACGCCTTGCCAGAGTCTGTGTTTCCTGATAGCTACAGCCTGGGTATCTTTAAGTCGCGAGTGAATAGGTTTCTTCTAGGCAAGCGTGTACCATCGTAGACTGCATCATCGCTTACCATCAGGCGAGATCGTGGTCAAACGCAAGCCTATAATGTATTAAGAAAAAAAAACAATCATCAGGATATCGAACGTAGGTTTTTGTACATTTGAGATTGGTTGTAGATTTAGTTTAGATTTTGTTGTATGTATGAGAATTTAGGTATTTAAATCTTATTTCTTTATGAATTGTCAAGGGCGATAAGCGATAAAGAAACCCGGTAAAAGTGCGAGTGAGCCTCGCGTGCCGAGGGTTCCTTACCTACTAAAATTTATGATAATTTAGCAGCGTCATCTAGATATGTGAGCGGTAAACTCAGAAAACTATTAAGGCAGATTTCTCAAATAATTTCTAGATTAAAGACTTTGTTTAATTTTGCCTGTAATCTTTGCATGACTATCAATTGTACTCGTCTGGTAGGTCGAATATTATTTAGTTTATAAATTTTATATATAAATACACAGTAGTTATAAATATTAATTTCAGATTAAGTATTCGCTTTAGAAACTTCGGAGATAAGGATCGACAACTAGATGACATAAAAAACGATTTTGGAATGTGTAAATTAAGCTCATAAATGACACCCCACTTGACCTAAAACACTATTTGGTGTCCATTTTGGCCCATTTAGCAGTAAAATTAACATATTTAAGTTTTTGTTACTTAGTTGTGCGCGCATTACTTATAACTGTTCCAAATTTTAAGTGCGATAGATTTAATAGATGCTGACATAATCAGCTGTAACAGTTTTTACCGTTTTAACCGGAACCCTAAATGGTAAATAATGAACCGCATTATCAAACAATCACTGCCACTATCTTAAAATACCCAATTACTTTGAAACCGACCTCTACAAATATCATGATTGATATCTACAATGTTCTTATTCTTCCTTCTAGCATACGTGAAGTCCAACACGGTGGCAGGCGATGCCAAGCACAGCAGAGGAGTAGTACTGGCTGACATCGTCAGAGCCAACATCCCTGTCAAGAATGGAGTGGTCCACCTCATCCAAAGACCTCTCATGGTTATAGATACATCTGTCATCGATTTCCTCAAGGTAAGTTCCCTTAGTATTAAAACAATTTGTATACAACGAAGTTTTCCTACATACGACCATCAATTTTGGTCATTATAAACTTTGCCACAGTTATTTCGATATAAATAAAATCTAATATTTCTTCTATGTTTTCTTTTACGCTTTTATTAGGTACACGATTAATATTACAATGTGTCATTGACTTTTCGCTCCATTTTTATGGGAACCAGGCAATGAAGGTAAAATGAAGAGCCTCACTAATTTATTCCTATTTATTTTATCCCTGTGACTGTCCTTTTGTAATTAAAAATTAAAGCACGTTTTTATTAAAACTTTGTTTGTGTGCGGTGACATGTAGGTAAATTAGGTTAAACGTTATGATAAGCTTATCGATACAAATAGAAGTTTTGTTTGAATTATGTAACAAAATAGTTTCATAGTTCATACCTTTACCATATGCGTTTTATTCAGATTTTTTTCACTTTAATTTATTACGGCACATCACAAGTAACGTGCCTCCTGGCACGGTCGAAATTCTATAGAAACATTTTATTCTTTTTTCACACTAAACAAGGGGCATGAGTAATATACAGTTATAAACGCTTTCCACGTAGGGATAAACATAACCTTAATAAATAATTTAAATCATTTCAATACAAAGCAACATTAACCATTAAAATCTTTGTTGGGTAAAGTACTTAGTAACTCGTAATTTAGTAAACGTATTGTTATATTTTATATGTTTGTGCCTCCAACCCGCTCCGCTGGACCCTGCATGACCTTCAAAACTTAGGGAATCGTAAGTACTGCCTACATTTGCATGCCCTAGATTCTTATTAGCTCTATCCCTTAACCTCTAGATACTTTTTAATCGTAGCTAGTGTTGTTTAAATCCTTTCTCTTTTTACAAAGTTCTTGTGCCGAGGTAAAGTATAATTAATTTCTTTGAAGATGAGAGCTCAAAGGCGTTTTCTAAGAATGGGAAGAGAAAAAATAGACTTTAAAGTTTTTGCGGTAATGTTAATTGTCATAAAAGAACTTGATATAATTTAAAAAGGAGGCAGTTCCATTAAATAATGTAACGCTAATGAGCATTGGAAAATAAACAAACACTTATTTTCGCAGTCCGCCGTCTAATCACCAACTTAAAAATTCTAGATGATATGGAAAATGTCTTCGGAGTTCAGTTGAAAATTGTTCGCGAACGATACCTGAGAACTTTACGTTTTCATTCAAGCTAATTGCTCTTTGTATTCAAACAGGAGAAGGAAGACGGTCCTCTTTGCAAATTCTACGAGGTGATCATGGACCTAGGTGCTAACAACCAGTTCCTGAACGAACTCACACTCGCTAAAGACATCACTCTCTTCGCACCTTCTAACGAAGCGTGGAATGACATCAGCGTTCAAAACATTCTTAGGTAAAAATAATATTTTCTCCCTAATCTGCGCAGGGAAAGTTGTTTATTTATGCAAACGACAAAGCCGCAATTTGTTTTGTAGAAACTGAGCAAACTCATTTTGCTTTTTTAGGAACCATCAAAAGCTAATGGAGATTCTGAATCTGCACTTGGTACGGGAGAGGCTGCCTATGGACGCCATTATCCACAACAACATGAATCAGGTAAATATTTTTAAATCATTAAACTATTACAGATATCTCCAATATCCACATACAATGATAAAATATTCATTGAAAATCATGTTTGCGACGTAATTTTTAACCGTAATTTTTCCATTATACATATCCGATCAATAATAATTCCGTGTACCTACTGGATTTAATGCTCTGGTTTCGCTGCTGCTCGCGGGAACAGCTCCCAGGAACTGTACGTTAATTCAATTTTAAATTCGATTCATTCACTTTCTCGTCGCCGTTTTATTGTCGGGTCATTTTGTTTTATTTATGGTTTTTCAATCATTACCAGATGCTCGTTTATTAATGAGTATTTCCTGTATTGCATGATGGTATCGTCTGTGGTCTGGGTAGTTATTAGTTGAGTAGAGTTTTTTTTAGAATGTTCCGTTCATGCCGGTCGTTATTGATTACCAGATCGAGCATGACTGCCTTGCTGCATACTTTCGAAGGACCCTTAGTTCGTAGCTTTCACCAACTTATTTAAAGATGAATATTAATAAGTATTTATTATTGTAGATTTACCAAGCCCCAACGGCTTCTCCCCGTAAATACCTATATTTCAACGTATTGAACCACGGTGCAAACCAGACGTTGACCGTTGAAGGTGGCGGGGTGAACTCTACGGTGACCTTGCCCAACATTGCGGCAACTAATGGATTCATCCATATCATCGATAGAGTACTGGGAGTGCCTTACACCACAGTCTTTGAGAAATTGAAAACCGATCCGATGTTAAAGTAAGTATTCAATAGTATCAATACCCACAGATACATAATATATTTATTTATATATATGTATGTATAACTATATAAACTTCTTAAATTATTTTGATGCAATTCTATTATAATAGATATTTTTATTTTAAAGTGTGATTCTATTAAATAATTTAAGTTATTAAATTCATTATTTTTCATGTCATTATTTAATTACATTTTACATGTACCTACTTATTTTTTAATTAACCCCACTTCCTGGAATCAGGTATTACTCACCGAATATTTTCATTAGCTCGTAAAATATTATCTTAGCAGGAATACAAAAAAAAATCTTACGTACCAACATATGGTACGTAAGATTTTTTTTTGTATTACTAGAAAACTTACTCTTCCTGTGCCTAGATAAAATATTACTTAAGGTGGTTCGATTACTATACATACGTTCAGTTGCGATTCACTAGATAACTGAACAGCATAAATGTCTAAACATATGCGTATCGGATTACTTACGTCTTATTGAGTTGCTGACGATTCGGACAAAATAAAATTTATTAGGACACAGTGTCCCAACTGACACTTTTGATTTTAATATTTTTTTTACTGTCGATTCGGACACCATCAAATTATTGAAGCTGTTGAGGACAGTCAGGTAAAAAAATGTTTAAGCGAAATATAATATAATGTGATAAAGCTAATCAAATTGCTTTGCGAGCGTGTGGTGACTTTTACCGTCGTAAAACCAATACAATTGCACACTTTCATTAATAAATATCTAAGTATTCATAATTTTCACTTATTTGAAATGTCATAAAAAAGTGTTCTTTCTCGAATCTTTGTTTTTTGAATGAACTTGTGCAAATTTATTGGTTTTACGACAATAATAAGACGTAACTAATTCGATACGCAGATCTCCAGACATTTCTGCTGCTCAGTTATTGTTAGTGAATCGCCACTGAACGTTAGGAATCTCTGTATCTGAGTATAGGAATCGAACCATCTTAAAATATATTATTGCCTTTACTTTCCAAGAACAATATCTGTAAACAGTATTTTAATAAAATTGTAAAGTTTAAAAGAATTTCACAAAATTTCGAGGCGGACGGGACTTAATAAATGGCAACTCGACATCTCTCGTCAATGTTCTGAACTGTATTATTGGCCATTGAACAGATGAAATACTGTAAAAATTATCTGTAGATAACGCGAACCCCGAAGGCAACTTCAATTCGGCAGCGTCAAAAACTTCGGCCTGAATATCGCTATCCCTGTTTAGTGACGAAGTTTAGCCACGCAGAGTGACAGTGATAGCAATAGAACGATTCTAAATTTGATTAGATTTTGACCATGTTCCGTAATACCGAAAATGATGACTGAAAACTTGTTGTATTTTTCTCATTGTGTTGTTATTCAGTAACTAGACGATATAATCTATGTTCCCATGACTAGGATACGTAAGATGTTGTTGTTTTTAATACGAAACAATTAGGTTGAAAACAGGTATTTTATGACGTAAAAACATGCAGAATGCGATACGCTTCTATTTCATTTTAGGTAAGTATTTTGATCTAATATATGGTTGGGAACCTAGATAAATACTATTCAAATTAAAATAATACCTTATTAAGGTAGAAATATGCTCCAATTAGAAATGATCTTGGTAGTACGTGTTGTATGGGCGATTGTCCCTCCGGTGTCCTCTTAAGACGTAGAATTAATCTTTTCGGTATGATTCGGTATGCTTGACGTGGAGTGGGCCGGTATCGAAATCGTCATCCTCGTATCAAAAGAAAGGTTGCAAGTTCAAGTCTCATCCGGCTCGAAACTCTTGAGATTATTTATAATAAATAATAAATATTGCTGGACATTTCACACAGCGCTATCTAGCCCCAAACTAAGCAGAGCTTGTACTATGGGAACCAGATAACTGATAGAATACTTATATACATTTTTTTTGTAAATACATACTTATAATATATAGAAAAATACCCAGACAAGAAACAAATATCTGTAGATCATGCAAACATTTGTTCCGTGGCGGGAATCGAACCCTCTAACTCCTGCGTCTCAGCCGGCTATACGCCCACTCCGTTGCGCACGGAGGTCGTCGAAATTTTAAAGATCTGGATATCTATCAATGTAAAAATAGTATTTTTATAGTGTTATCCGAACTCTTTCGGCCGCCACTTACGGAAAATTCCAAGATTTTATAAATCCATCTCAAAGATCCCGGGAAATCGAACAAATCCGGGTTCAAGTCTCGTCTAGGCTTAAAATTTTTTGAGATGGTTTTAAAATTCCTGGAATGTAAAAATATCATGAAATCGAACTACAAATAAGTTTAAATCTCTTATAGCATCACCTACAAGCTCGGCAAGCGCGAGATGTTCAACCAGCAGCTGAACGACATGGAGCACCGATACACCTATTTCGTTCCCCGCGACCACGCCTGGCTTAAGTTCCAAATCAGACATCCGTCGGCGTACAAGGCGCTTTTCAAGGAGGACTTTGGATACTTTGTAAGTTTTGCCTACCAGGAAATACTCTGTGACATTTCTTTTTGCGTCCTGAGTCAAAAATTACAGTTGTAACTTTGAATCCTTTGTCCGTGGCATCGTAGTTTCCAAACGGAATATCCGATGCCGATTTTTAGGTTGCCGTAGTCAAACCCAAATAGTTTTGCCATGCCTGTCAGATCTTTATCGTGCTCTTGTAAGCATGAGAGACTTCGAAACTTATCGTTGTACTATTTGTAGACTCTCTATCAACTCCTTATTTTTAACATGCAATGATTTAATGTGTGTACAACGTGTGTGCAATAACATGTTTAGTTGCTAAATACGTTTAGGGATCGTTGTGCAAGCCGGGCTAAAACTTAATAACTAGTGGTTTGCCCCGAAATGAGATCTCGCGAGTCTCCGATTAGAACAAAAAAATATTAAATAATTAACCAAATAACTTGACCTACAATTTCATTCAAATTACAGGTAACGGGAGTTCATGTCTTGTGGTTTGATTATTTGGGGTACAATTTGCAGTTATTCTGAATTTAAAACCTTTGCCTATATTTGTGTCACTTAAGCCACACGCATACTAAATTACAGAACTGTGGGGTCACTGTTGCACCCTGTGAATTTTGTCAAAGTTTAGTTTTTATTATGGCTAATAACTCACTTTTTAAAAAAAATACTAAAAATAAAAACAGAGTCTGAATGTATTAATGAATACCTTTCATTTAACGCCCCACTTGACCAGTCTCATTTTCATTTTTTCTTACCCCTCTTGAACCCCAATATCTCAACAACCCCGAACATTTTTAGCTCATTTAGTCTCACCAAAATTGTGCCATCACTACCTACCCATTTATTAAATTTCACGATGATCGGATCCACGCTTCGAAAGTTATCCTCGGACATACATACAATGCCGATTTTCCCAAGTTGGTTTAGAGATCTCGCTTCGCTCGATCAATTAAATCAAGGTCTTATTTCGTTATCATTTATTTACAATAGAATTAGCGTAACACTTTATGTGTTATTCTAAAGCAAAACAGGAATTTCCTAAACCTTTATAGACAAATTTGATAAAAATACTCTTTGCGTGAGTAAATATCTGTGTGTACTCTTATAATGATGTAATATATAACTTGTTAATCGAGTGAATAAAAGTACTTGATCTATAAAAGTATTGTTTAATCAGTGTCAGTGGTAACAAAGCCAAAAGCATATTTACTTAATAACGTAATTTATTCAGAACTAAACCATGTCTTCATACGGATTTTTATCATAATAAAATAAAGCCAGAGACAAGAGCAGCATTCTATAAATGAAATAATTTTACAAAATGTAAATATATCAGTTCATTATATTCTGAGATTTCCTTACAAACATACAAACAACAAACTTTACCCATTTTTAATATAATATCAGACCTCACTCGACATACTAGGAGACTCGCTCGCAATATTTTTAGCGCCAACACTTATTTTTCGTCACAAAATTGAGATTCCGTACTGAAAACGACTCTCCCGCAGATTATTTGTAGTGATGTTATGCTGCCAAACTGCAATTCTTGTAGACCTAAAACATATTCATAATAATATCACACATTAACTGTATATATAAGCAGAAATGTCCATAAGATTTTCACACAGACACAGAGTTATCCAAACGTTCACTTTTCAAATCAAATCAAATATTTTATTTTGCAACAACACATAATACAAAAATGACAACAAAAAATAAAACACAATTTATAACACAATTTATATTTGTGAGTATTTGAGTATCCCGATATTTCGGCGCAGTTGCATGCGCCATGATCACGGGTAAACTCACGATCACGAGTTTACCCGTGATCATGGCGCATGCAACTGCGCCGAAATATCGGGATACTCAAATACTCACAAATCATGGTAAATATCCCGTTTTTAGTATAAATTGTGTTCATAAGCATGATAGTTTCAAAAGTTGAAAAATAAAACAGTACTTATAACAATAAAAACAACAGGTAGGTACACAGATTGGTTGCAAGAAAGGTCTCAACTCAGCGTGTGCAGGACGTTAGAACCTGCACTGGTCTTCCGTTGAGACCTTTAGGACCAAGAGAGACAAGTAATTAAAAATAAATACATAGCGGACGCAATTTTAAAGTACATAAAAATAACACTCCAAAACAATAAGAAGTATCAAACAGAAAAAGTTTTACAATAACAAGAAAAGCTAAATAAAGTCATATTGAATATATAAACTAGTTAAATATATATAAGTAGATTTAAAGTAAGAGATTAAAAGTATTATTAAGTAAAACCATTTTTTGTTTAAATCCTGGTTTTAGCTTGTTGGTTCTTAACTAAGTTTAATTTGTGTAACTGTTGCTAGGATCATCAGCTCTGAACGTTGTTACTGGAGTAGACCGAATGGAAAATATCCATTCGGTCTATTTTTAAAAGTTAGTATCAGTATCTAAATATGTAGGCACTTTATTAAACCAATATACATATTGTTCGATGATTTACGGCTTTCGTTGATTATTGGGTAAGTATCTAGGCTACTCTAATTTATCGGATAGTGGATTATTGTATACTGTAAGTAATCTAATCCGGTAATCATGAACTACTTACTAGAGGTATCTTGTACGTGATGATATAATTCTGCAATGGCTTTCGACTTGCACCTATAGATAAGATGTCCTAATCTATACTAATAAAATTGGTTGTTTGTTAGTTTTTAGGTTTGTAGGGGTAATCTCAAAAACTACTGTACTGATACTAAACATTTTTTCACTGATCTAAATCTAGACTATCCCAGAGTGCTATAGACTATATTTTATTTTGATAAATATCCATGCGATGCCGGGCCGGGTTAGCTAGTGTACTTTGACATTTCACACAGCACTATCTAGTCCCAAAATAAGCAAATCTTGTACTATGGGAACAAGATGAGATGATACGTATAATTTTTTTTAATACTTACGAATAATCGTAAAGCCGCATCTAATATAGTTAATAGAAATTTGGGGAAGTGCCGCTAAAACTAAATTATCTGAACTCTAAATTATCTTAGTTTCTGTATTGTAATGTATTCTAAAAGGATCATTAAAAAAAACAACCAGCCTTGTTTCTTGCCTTTCTTTCCTGGCTTGGTTGCGAAGGAACAGGCAGTAAAATTGACGTTTCAAAGTGATCCTTGTGATTATAATGAATAAAAGATTTTGACTTTGACTTTGAACTACAAATTCTACAAAACTTAACTTACTTTCTAAAATTATCAAATTGCTATTTTAACTATCCACATCTAACATCAACTAATAAAATCTACCATGAACTAAAATTATGAACGTATAACATGAATTCTCGTCCGAAAAATCCTCAATAAATCGATCCACACTAATCTAACGTTCACTAAAGCAAAGGAATTGACAAAGCGAAGTACGCGTCGCGCTAGCTTTCTTGTCCTACCTAAATGTCGTACGAACTATGGCAAAAAAAACAATAGTTCACGAAGGCTAAATGTAAAAATATAAAATAAAAATGTAAGCTCATTTAACGCATTTAAAACTAAAATCGCTCAACATATTACAACCAATGTTTACTAAATAAAGTAATTATTTTAGCTAACAAACAATCTACCTGAATGCGTTAATTGAGTACCTACCTACGTATCTCGAATGAATTACATTAACTTTTCTATGTGTACTGATTCTCATGTAAGTGATAATTATTATCTTTTTGAGAATAAATGATTGTTAAACCTAATAAGTTAGAACCTGATCGCGAAAACATAAAAAAATTATAACCAGTATTGTTTCAGTACACTTCCCCCGTTGTTTGGTACCTGGATGTTTCCGCTTGCTCCTAACTACTAATCTAACTTCCATTCTATCCACAGACTAAACAGATACTAGAGCGTCACGTGATCAGAGCTGGGCGAGCCTACACGGTGTCGGATCTGAAACTGCTAGGAAACGAGACGCATCCCTTCGTGCTGCCGACGTCACGAGACCCACTCCGGCTGCGTGTCAAAGAATCTGATAAGAGTGAGTATTCTACGATATTGTAATCCTTAAAATGCTTTAAATAATATAGATGGTGTAGCAAAATCTATCAAATAAAATTCGCGTACTTGCGGGAGTGCAGATCTGTATCATCGTGCGGGTTTTTCACGCGCGTAGTCGCGTTTTGTGGATTCACGGCGGCTCTGATTTATTTCATTCAAAGCTGCCTCTAGTGCAGTTCCAAAGTAGTGCGCTTTTAAAATCACGCACGGCACTGCGGGACTCGGTGTGGCATACCTTGCGTCTCGCCCCGCACCTACGCGCGGGGGTGTATGTTTCTCCGCGTTTGAGCGCGTGATCTGCATGAACGCGCGTGGATGCATTTTCTGTGTATTGGACTGTGCGTGTTTTCTATACAAACGGAGATACTTACAAGCATAGTTGGAATACGCATTCACGCAACATGCAGCGTGGTGCGTGCCAGTGTGTTGAGCGCCTTATTCCGCAATTAGAACAAATCGTGAATTCAGAAAAATCAACGATACTGCCAGTGCCACAACTCTACTAATTTATAAGAAAAACTATTATGGTGCATGTATTTAACGTTTATGATTGTTGTTTCTGTCATAAGCTGCCACATTTTCAATGGGGTTTTCATAGCAACGGTGGCGGTCATTGAAAATATGTAAATTGTGTTAGTAGAATACCAAGGAATCTAGAGTAGCCATTTTGCGACGATGACATTGTCACAGTGAAGCGATCGGTTTAGTAGGATAATTGATTTTTTTTTCATAATCATAAATACTTTATTTAGAACTTATACTTATACAAATGATGTGAAAAACGATGATATCTGCAGAAGTATTATACTGTGTAAATTGGGCGCCTGGCCTGCATAACACCAGTCGTAACCTATCCGTTCCCAATAGTTGGGAATAATCAGGAGATAACATCCACTCAGATGTGTTATATGTATTCAAATTACGCTGGCCTTCACTCTCTCGAAGTGAAAACATAACTTTTTTATTAAATAAATATTGAAGCAGTATTCGAATAACTAATAACATGAAACATTATTAAAAATAGTAATAATACATTTGAATAAACTATATTAAAGTTTAGAACACGGAGTTGCATAATTCATGATGAGCTTATACTTTAATGCCCCTATTCAGTATCTCGGAAATCACCCGGTGACTAGCATTTAAGTGAAGCGAAGCAACTGCTCAAAGTTACTTTCAAGAACTGTCAACTGTCCTCAAAAATTGTCAAATCACATAGTGACTCTCGCTGGGTGACATTCAAGATAGAAAATATAGGAGCTAGGTTCTAGGTAAAAATTGTGATATATTCGGTTGCATGTTTTAGCGACTGGTAAAAATAGGAACGAGATCTTAATGTGCCCTTCGAAATAAGGGGGTACCGGAGGGACAATCGCCCATACAACACGTACTACCAAGATCATTTCTAATTGGAGCATATTTCTACCTTAATAAGGTATTATTTTAATTTTAATGGTATTTATCTAGGTTCCCAACCATATATTAGATCAAAATACTTACCTAAAATGAAATAGAAGCGTATCGCATTCTGCATGTTTTTACGTCATAAAAGACCTGTTTTCAACCTAATTGTTTCGTATTAAAAACAACAACATCTTACGTATCCTAGTCATGGGAACATAGATTATATCGTCTAGTTACAGAATAACAACACAATGAGAAAAATACAACAATTTTTCTGTCATCATTTTTGGTATTACGGAACACGGTCAAAATCTAATCAAATTTAGAATCATTCTATTGCTATCACTGTCGCTCTGCGTGGCCAAACTTCGTTACTAAACAGGGATAGCGATATTCAGGCCAAAGTTATTGGCGCGGCCGAATTGAAGTTGCGCTCAGGGTTCGCCGGCGCGTTAAGGAAGCACTCAGTTGTTAATACCACTAGCGTTACTATAAATCTATTTAGAACAAATAGACTGGCTTTGCTACGAGCGCTTCTGAACAGTTTTAATTGAAACGAGATCTGTAACTTTCACAAAACATTTTTAAAAATTCACGGTGTGTTCGAATCGTCAGCAATGTTCTAAATCACCCGGCCACTGCGACTAACGAATGCGAATGTTAAAGTTATTATTTGTTACAGATTACTATGTCGAATGGAATGGCCACTGGATCCACGTTTTCAGACCTGATGTTGAGTGCACCAATGGCATCATCCATGTCATTGACGAACCTTTCGTCCTGGAAAGTGATATTAGAGCCACAGGTGCCGCCGAGAAGTTATACTTCGCCCACAGTATTTTTATTCTACTTGTCTCCTTCGTTTTCGCTAGAATCCTAGAAAATTAAACGTCCGTTAGTTTATGTTATGAGTCAATTATTTCTGCTTTCTTAAATATGGTGTTCTTATTGGTTCTACCAAACATCGTTGTCCATAAGTTACCGTATTTTTCATTATTATAGTTAGGTACATTATACATAAATGTACAGATACAGTTTGTAGATGTTCTCCGCTCCCTTTATGAAACACTTAGGTAGATTTTGAAAATGTATTATAAAATATTGATTTACAAGTAGATTGCGAGATTACAAGTATGATAATATTTACTGCCAGTATTTTTAATATTTTTAAATAAAATGAAATTATAAAAAATATCACTCCATAAAATAGTATTGAATATGATTTATTCATGTTCGTGTAATATTGTTAGGTACTTAGAACCAAAAAAAAACTATAGTACCTATCAAATTCCAATATTTAGGGATATTAATAAAATATTATTGTTTAACGTAAAGAGTATTTTAAAATTCGAAAAAATATATTTATCTTGTTCAACTATTTTCACATTAATTGATCCTTTGTGCCTTCTTTAAAAGAAAATATTTACATTTCCGTTAAAAAAAACCTGACTAAAATCTATTTATTCAAAGACATTCCATCTTATTTATGTAAGCCCAATATTTATTAATTGGTATACCTTACCTATGTATGTAACTATCATTATACATTTTGTTATTACAAAAAATATGATATATACACTAGTTTATATATTATTTAAAGAAATTATAAGGTAAGTAGGTATTTCAATGTTAAAATATTCTAAGATGCATTTTGAAGTACAGTATACCCAACCTAGAAATTTGAATCTTACAGTCTTGTTAAAACTACTAGTTTATCGTAAATTATAGGTAATCAAATTAAAATTAAACAATATATCGCTATGCTTAAGTGTTCCGTGTGTGTTTTCAACCAAATATAATATTAAAAGTAAAATTATATCAATAAGTATTGCAATGGTTTTACTACCAATAGTAGTTAGTACTCGATATTGAACTATCAATGATTTTAAAATTGTATATAAGAATGAATGCTTATAAATTATGGGGATACATTTGTGATTTTCTTAGTTCTTTATGCAGGTGTAAATAATTTGTGTAAGTTATGGTAGTTCGTATAATTGATGTGTTATTTAGAAGTTATCAATATTTAATGCGACTGAATTTCTAAACTTTGACATGAATTCGCTCGCAAAACTACTTATTAAATTAAGTATTAAATGTGGCGTACTTACTATATATAATACATTTTATCTCAAGCAGTTTAAATCTAATTCATAAAAACAGAATTAAAATCAGGCTAACTTTTTTAAATGAGTGTAATAGAAACACATACAGCATCACAAAGATGTCAAAACTTTGTTTAAAAATGTCTAAACACATTCTATTGACGGTAAGTTTGCCAAATGAGCCAAAGCTATGAATACTTATCATTCGAATCAGAATTACTTAAATAAATTGACTACATACTCGTAAGATTAAGAGTAAGACACGTAGCCGGAGAAGTATACCAAATTATGGCATTTTATTAGAATGCCTAAAGCTGATTCCCAAAATTAACTTTCGAAATGTTTAGGTACTTATAAAATGTGAGTAAAAGGGACGAAATTATCCAAGACAATATACCTATATGATCAAATGCTCGAAGCTATGTAAACATTTTAGTTTTATGTTACCTAGTGGATATTTCGTATACCCGTTGGAAATATTGTCTATGTCAAATTAGTTAAAGTTATGAGAAAGTGTTTCATGAAAAAGAATTTACGTATAAAAATATAGATATTAAAATTTATATACTGGTGTTTTTTTTATCAGTCTCAATGGCAAAACAGTTCCAGATTAAGTCAGAGGAATTATTAAGAAATATAATGACTGACCACAATGGTCTCGAAAATCACTACCAGAAGTGAAACTGCGATATCAAAACTGAAAGAAACCGAAGGCGTTACAAAATCAACATTCAGATTCTGCGTTCGCTGCATTTGGAAACAAAAATCGTGTGGCATTTTCAAAAATCCCTTTGAGATGAGTTTGGGTAGCGCGCTCCGTTTTTTAACGGAATAATTGAACGGAGCGCAAAGGTCGCGCTCGGTTCTTAATCCCACAAGGTTTGAACGTGACAGAACCCTCCTTCAGTAATCCTCCTGATGGATGCTATAGTACAGGCTCTACCAAGCCACCCTATTACACAGCGCACTTCGCCGCGGTTCTGTGTTTGCACTCTAGTAATTTTTACTTATTTTCATAAGAGCAACTGAACTGAATGTTTTGTAAAGGTCAGTGCTGTTTCAGCTGACTGCTAAAATAAATGTTGGGGTGTGCTGCCCAACGTAATTCAAATGCAAATTATACATATATCATTAAACTTATTAGATTACCTTCCTTTTTGTGTCTCAATTAGGGGGTGAATAATAGGAGAACCGAACCATACTTTAAGCGGTTGGTACGATCTTGTCGATCATTTTGTCGCATGATTTTATCCAACTGTATATTTTGGGTGAAACTTAGAATAGCATCTGAAATGTAAATACGAGTATGTGTAAATATACAATGCATTTGTGATAACAATGACTAGTGGTTCGCCCCGTAGTGAGATCTCGCGAGTCTCCCATAAAAACAAAAAAAAATATTTGTAATCTTTGACTACCAAAATAGTCTCACCAACTTCACTTGACCTACAGTTACATTCAAATTATAGGTAACGGGAGTTCATGTATTTAGTTAATTTTTTTAGGAGTAAAAATTGCTGTTATTCTAGATTTTAGACTTTTGACTATATTTGTGTCACTAAAGCTACACGCATACCAAATTTCAGCACTGTGAGGTTACTGGTGTACCCTGTGCGTTTTGTCAAAGTTCAGTTTTTATTATGACTAATAACTCAAAAACTATAAAGAGTTTAAGAAAACTAAAAACGGAGTCGATATGTACCAATGAAGACCTTTCATTTCACATCCCATTTGGCCCAATAATCTCATTTTCTTTTTTTTTACCGAGGGGTAGAAAAATGAAAATGAGATTATTATGTATTTTTATACCGAGAGGTAAAAAAAATGAATATGCACACCAAAATTATGCCATCACTACCTACCTATGTATCAAATTTCACGATGATCGGATCAAAGCTTCGACAGTTATCCTCGGACAAACATGCATGATTTGGAGATCTCGCTTCGCTCGATCAAATACCAATAGAAAAAAGGTATTAATGATCAACATGTCTGTTCAAAAAAATATATAATATTAGGATCGAAACCTTTACAGAAACAAGGTCTACCTTCATATTTTAATATTTTATTATATTACATGAACATATATCGAATCTTATGAAACATACTATCTAATCCACTCATGTATCTACTTTCTCGTGTCTTCCACAAAATAAATGCAAGCTGTTACAGCGGCCTCCTTCAGGTAGGGAGGAAAGTATAAAGATTTAACAGGGTCGATATATCTTCCGGATAAAGTAGAAATCTCGGTGTTATGTGTAGTCAGTCGAATTGAGTGAGCAGATATATTTACTGCCGTACCTATATAAACAAGGTGATTTCGTTATCTCATACAAACAATATTGAAGAGGGAAATTGACTGTATCTTCTAAAAGTGTCACCCGATATTAATTGTTGTTATCTGCTTTCAATAAAAATAGGCGTATATTTTACGCGCCAAATTGTGCCTAAGAAAAAAACAGAGAAATCATCGTATAAACCTCGTTTTTAGTTTTAGTTTACACCTTGTAGCCTGACCACCTTTTTATAGACCACCTTTTTATTAGCCATAATAAAAACTGAACTGACGAAATTGACAGGGTACACTAGTGACCCCCCAGTGCTGAAATTTGGTTAGACTGTAATTTAGTGACACAAATATAGGGAAAAGTCTCAAATCCAGAACAACTGCAATTTCCACCCCAAAAAAGAGAAATCAATTAACATGAACTCCGGTTACCTGTAATTTGAATGAAACTGCAGGTCAAGCAAGTTGGTTATGCATTTTATGGTACTATTTTGATAGTCACAGATTACAAATATTTATTTTTATGTGTTTTTATGAGAGACTCGCGAGATCTCAGTTCGGGGCGAACCACTAGTAACAATAATGCTTGACATTTCACACGGCGCTATCTAGCCACAAACTAAGCAAAGCCAAACCACATACTATGGGAACTAGAAAACTGATAGAATACTTACATTTATATAATTTTTTTTAGAGCCTAGGCGGTAAAATTAAATATTTTAGCTAAAATAGTACTTGCGGGGATATACAAATAACTATTTGCGAGCGAACTACCAAAATACCGACAAATTAAAGCCAGCAACAGAAACAATTAGCCTACTGTTAAGGATATGATTAAGGATGGGGGAAGATTGCTTAGTGCATAAAGTTACCTTAATCCGGCACTGCATATAAGTTAGAGTAAAAGCAGATTGTTCTATGCAAGTTCCGGAATTCGAATACATGACATTGTAATGCGGGCCTTGGAAATTGTCTAACAAGCGTTAGGAGTTTGCCTCTGGCGGTGCAACAACGTTGCTACGAAGGAAACTATCATTGCCAGTTACTAAGTAATTCAATATAATAGTCACATAATTCTGAATTGTATTTGTATTTGCTTGGACGTGTTGTTAGATTGGTTGAATAGGGTACCAAACGTCGAGATCCGTAGACGAACGAAGGTTGATGACGTTGGGATTCGAGTTATGGACCTCAAATGGTCTTGGGCGAGGCACTTGGTTAGACGTGGTGATGACAGATGGAGCAGGACAGTGACTGAATGGTGGCCGAGGAGCGGGTATAGAAGGGTAGGACGACCAGCAGCGAGATGGGTGGAGGACATCGTAAAGGTCGCGGGCCGTTTGACTAGCGCAGGATCGTGGTGGATAGCACAAACTTTAAAATCAAATCAAAAGTCAAAAATTTTTTATTTTCTCTGTCATGCCTTACAATAAATGGCGCCCTACTTGTCAAACTAAGTTTGTGAAAAACTTATCGTACGTATGGCAATTAGAGCTATTACATTTGGTTGTCTACTTACAGAGATGTGAACTAATAACAAATTATTTTAAGTGCATGAATTATCTAATTAAATATTACTGTGTGTGTATGTGTGTGTGTGTGTGTGTGTTTGTGGGTGTTTGTGTATTCATCAGCATCATCATCATATCAGCCGTAGGACGTCCACTGCTGGACAAAGGCCTCTCTCATTGATCTCCAGGAACTGCGGTTGGAAGCGGCCTGCATCCAACGCCGACCTGCGGTTCTTACCAAGTCGTCTGCCAATCTTGTGGGTGGACGTCCTACGATGCGCTTGCCGGTCCGTGGCCTCCACTCGAGAACCTTTCGGCCCCATCGGTCATCTGTTCTGCGCGCTATATGGCCTGCCCATTGCCACTTCAACGTGCTAATCCGTCGGGCTATGTCGGTGACTTGAGTTCTCCTACGTATCTCCTCATTTCTGATTTGATCCCGTAGAGAAACCCCGAGCATAGCCCTCTCCATAGCTCGTTGAGTGACTCTGAGCTTATTCATAAGGCCAATAGTGAAGGACCACGTCTCGGTTCCATATGTCATCACTGGTAACACACACTGATTGTAGACTTTCGTCTTAAGGCACTGAGGTATGTTGGACGAAAAGACGTTGCGAAGTTTCCCAAAAACAAGTTCGTGTATTATCCTAGATAATTATTTTAAAAAGTTCCTCGGTTTCAGTATATGATAAAACCTTCAGCTACTTAGTTATGATATTTTTACAATTTCTTGCGGAAAGATCGTAAATGTGCAACTTCTCATTGGCTAGATTGTAGAGGCGGTAGCTTATTATTCCATAGTGTCTCGCAGCTAGCGCAGTTCTGTGTTACTCAATAGTGCACACTTGATATTTCCTCCGTTTATTTACGTTGACGTCAGAGTTATACGGGGATTCCGCATGCGGAAATTAAACTTGGGGAGGCCTATACGCAACAATGGGTGAAGTCAGGCTGTGGATGATGATGATGATTGTTAGATTATTTATCGGGGTGTAAATTCAATCAAAAAAGAAGCAATTGTATAATTACTTAAAATATTGTCACATTTTTGATGAATGGTCTACATCCATCAACAGATTATGAAACGGCTCAATTGAATTTAAGATTGAAATCTTTTGTAAAAAAGGCAGATTGGGTAGGGAATTAATGGCACCAAAAATTAGCAATGCAAACGAGACTTAGGAAAAGCAAAAGCACAATTGAATTTTCTTAATTAAACCCGTAACGCAGCAGATATTTCTAATGATGCTCTGATTCTTTTAATTGAGGTATTGAAATATTTTTAATTGTTCTTTGTATTTTCTGTGGGCATCATAAAAAGGCTCAGGGTTGGTCAGCAATCTATGAAAAAGTGTATTTTTGGCGTTTCTATATGTGATCGAAGCAGAAATGAGAAACTAAGTAAACATAGCCACTGTCATATCCCAGAGGAATAGCAAACTGAAGTGACGTGAAGGCAGTGGGTGGGACGGGATAGGAAAACGAAGGAATCTAAGAATTGAGGGTAGTTTGTCCGATTTGACGATTTGATTTGATTTAATTTGAGTAGTTAGACGACCTCCGTGGCGCGGTAGGCGTATAGCCGGCTGAGACGCAGGAGGTAGTGGATTCGATTCCCACCGCGGAACATATGTTTGCATGATCTACAAATATTTGTTCCGGGTCTGGATGTTTTTCTATATATTATAAGTATGTTAAATACATACTAAAAAAGGTATATAAAAAGGTATTCTATCAGTTATCTGGTTCCCATAGTACAAGCTCTGCTTAGTTTTGGGTTAGATAGTGCTGTGTGAAATGTCCATAAATATTTATTTATTTATTTATTCTCAAGTGGACTGGAGACCACACACTGGAAAGCGCAGTATAAGACGGTCCTCATTTGATGGAAAGACGAACTAACTAGTGGTTCGCCCCGAACTTAGATCTCGCGAGTCTCCCATAAAAAAAAATTATATTATTCTTAATCTATGACTATCCAAATAGTGCCACGAAATAGACTACCGACCTACAGTTTCATTCAGATTACAGGTAACGGAGGTAAAGGAGTTCATGTTAATTGGTTACTCTTTTTGGGGTACGAAATGCAGTTATTCTGGTTTTCAGACTTTTGCCTATATTTTGTGTCACTTAAGCTACACGATATACCAAATATCAGCATTGTGGGGTCACTGGTATACCCTGTGAATTATGTCAAAGTTTTGTTTATATTATGGCCAATAACTCGAAAACTACAAGGATTAAACCAAAAATAAAAACATGGTTGAAATGTGCTAATAAAAACCTATCATATGATTTTACATAATAGTCTTTTTTCATGTTTTTACCCCACTTGAACTCCAACATCTCAACAACCCCCCAACATTTTTATCTCATTTAGTCACACCAAATCTGTGCCACACATCACCACCTGTGTATAAAATTTCACAATGATCGGATGAACGTTTCAAAAGTTATCCTCGGACAAACAAACATTTTTTTTTTTCAAATTAATCATTGTTTATTTGGAACTATTAACACAATATATACAAGCATGATAATAAACGTTGGCAATTGCAAAACTTATATAAACTGAGTAGCAGTGCCAGCGCCCTCCTCCTTACCATAGAGATAAGTTCCTAATAGTATTGTGGTACAAGATAGGATACAGATACAGTACGGTACAGATACAAGATACAAACAAATTAAGTAAAAAGAGTAAAAAAGGAATAAAATTACAAACTAAAGTTTTAAAACCAAAAAATGAAATATAATATAACAATTTTGTGCGACAACAGCGGTATGGAAGATAGGATTGGGGGAGGGATGGGATGTTGGAGGGATGGGATGTTGGGCGTAGGAGTAATTAGGTACATAATATTAATGAATAAATACATAATTATATAATATATTATGTTATTTGTCAATATTATTAATTAATACATACATACATACATACTTGCATACATACAACGCCGATTTGCCCAAGTTGATTTGGAGATCTCGCTTCACTCGATCAATATAGGTTGCCGGGCGTTATTTGGAGCAAGAACCAGATCGGTGGCTCTGTAAATCTTTGTGAGAGGCAGTTATCAATTGACTGATAGGTTGATTAGGATTGATTATTGCCATATTAGTTGAATTAAATAATATCGATCCATCGTCTAAAATAGTAAATGCTCCGTTAAAAACACTCAGCGAGACGCTGATTGCAGATACAGGTTGTTATGAAACCACAATCATCCATTATAATATTCTGACCACGCTAAATCTGCATAATGCTTGAAAACAATCGGTCGAAACTAAGTTTCCAACTACTGAGTCGTCACAGTAAACCAGCACAGTAGTAATTAAAGTTATTTTAAAACACAAATGAGTCTATTTTGTTGTCTAGGTTTATTATCATATAAGAGAACAAAGATATTTGCCTAATATAGTGGAGGGTTTACCCAGCAGTGTAAGCAGATGGGCTGAAATGATTACGATGATAATGATATATTTGTTTATGTATTTAAATAGTTTTTTATGACCTGTCATGTTTTATGTCCTGACATAAGTAAAATATTACCGTACTGTAGAGTCAGCATTACGAATACCTTGGACACCGTACAAATGTATCGAAACTGTAGGAACTCAAGCTTGGATGTTCCCAATGGCTCTCCGCTACAAGTATTCAGTGTTTTTATCTCAGTCTTTAGTAAACGCAAGCGTATAATTTACAAAAAAAAGTAGCTTTGACAATCTAGGGTCTCTAGTGGCTACGCAAAAGGTAGAGGGTAAAAGTCCCCGAGGAAGAAGCCCTAAACCATCTGCGGACCAAGTATCCGAACATCTAGATGCTAGTCAGCGCTGCTATCCAGGAGGCAACTGATAGAAACTGCTGGAGATAAGCAGTGAACAAGTTCATCAAGAGCCCTTCTTAAAGTAATGATGTACATGCCATACAGGTATCGTACTTTATTGATTCTAAATTGAATATATCTAAATATAGTAATCACCAATTAAAAGGCATATTAACGCAATGGTTAGACACGTTTGATTATGCCGGTATAGAAGACTTACTTATATAAACTTGACATACACACACTCATACACATACATACACACACATACACAAACATAAACACACACATACAGAAACAAACCCACCCACACGCAAACACGCACACACACAAGACACCCACATACTCACACACATGACCTACGCTTTCACTCACTTAAAAACTGATGCATTAGCATACATGCAAGCGTGTGCGCTTTCCAAAATCACATTTATTTGTTTGTAATGTACTAGTAGACTGTAATATTTATATCATGTCATTCAGGAGAGAACTGTTTCCTAGGCCACAGCATACGCTTTTCTGGGAAACAGGGACACAACTCATCTATGTAACATTTATGGTCACAATAAATATATTTCTATTTCTATTTCTATCAATTACCCCCCTTCGAAAGAAGCAGAAGAAGGGTAATTCATACACCCCTATGCCGGACGCCAGATCACATCTTATTCACCCCACCCTAGAATTAGTGTTTTTTACACATTATGGAGTTGGAACTAGCATATAACTAAAGCTCTACCAAAGGAGTCACGATCCTCAGCAATAAGGAAACGATGGATGAAATGGAGAGTTAGCGTGGCCGGACTACAGTCCGAATTCAACAATCACAGAACAAACGAAGTGTAAAAACCAAACGACTGAAATAAAACACAAAAATGTGAATAGCAAGCCCTGCTACAACTTCAAGCAGACCTCTCAATTTTACCCAACTTTTTTTATGTAAAATGGATCACCACATAGGATACCATTTATCCCATAAATCAGTTCCCATGGAATAAAAATGGGATGTCAAAGTTTATATATGTATTTTGCACCCCAAAACAACGCGGGCGAAGCCGTTGGCAACAACTAGTAAAAACTAAATGCCTCTACAAAGGGGGATTTTTACTAAATTCCTTTTGAATACAGATTTTGATACTATCTTAGAAGAAAATATAAGATTGTTTATTATCATTATTATAAATACGGGATTTATCACGTACCGTCTTATCGGCGTTTCGGCCGACAATGTTTCGGTTCAGTTCGTGAACCTTCATCAGGGTGAGTGCAATCCGCTCCGAATAACGTCTCGAAAATCGTCGTCGATTGTAATCAATCACGATAGTTTTCTAAGTAAAATTGTTTATTTTAAATAGACTTGGTAATAATTATGATTTTTCTAAACATTTTTTATTGTTTTTCATTGGGCATAGTACCTGTATTTTATTATTACATAAAGCTTGATTATTCAACCGTACAAAGGTATTATTGAAGTAAAACTTTACGCACGCTTGACTTGAGGAGTAATGAATGCGTTACGAAAAGTGCGAAGGGAAGTTGAGAGAAAGATATAAGTTAGTGAAAATAGAAGAGAGAGTTACTTTTCGTATATTACTGTAGGGGCAAGTGAGAGAGAGAGAGAGGTCATTTTTTTATTTTATATTTCTTTTATTTATTAGGTCTACCAACGATTATAACAATATTTCATGCTTAGCTATAGAATAATTTAGGTACTAATTGCACAACCAATTATAGGTAAACACCGCATGCAAAGTAACCCTAGTAAATTATGACAAACAGTGGAATTAGTGAAGTAAAGAAAGAAAAAAAACACAAAATTATAAAAATACACACTACTGATAGCAATAAATCTATTAGTTTGGCAAGTTGTTAGATAAGAACTGCCGGAATTTGAAAATGTTTATATTAAAAATATCAACCTGAGTACAGTAATTGTTGAAGCCGTTGCTAATCCTGGGAATGGGCGAGTTGGAGCCGAGAACAGTGGTACGGAGTGGTGGTGCAAGGGGTAGGATTGGTTTACGAGGGATTCTGCGAGGGACTCTAAAACATATTTTTTCCAACAACTGAGGACAATTAAATTTATTATTTAAAGTTTTATACAAAAAAATTTGGTCCAACTGTGTTCTTCGTTTTTCAAGTCATTACATCATTTTCATGTAAATGTCATTATCGATAGATTGGAACCGATTTTGGGTTTGATTAAAATAAGAGGATACAAAAGGTTATTGTTATCCATAGCCTAAAGATAATCTAGTTCAATATTTGACTAAAACTTACGCGAATAATACTTTCGTAATATGTATTACCAATTAAAAATTAAAATACATAAGTTTTATTCATCGTTTTTAACAATTAGGCCCCGTTTCACAGGCTTCTGATAAAGTTCCAGCTATCTGGTAGCTATCTGACAAATAATGCCATACAAAAGTTGTTACTTTTTGAGGTTACCCGATGACACAAATATATTACCCGTGCGCGATAAGTTGGGACCTGAGCGCGGTAACGTCATATTGGCGTGTTTGTACCGCCCGCAAAAAAGCGAACATAACAAGCAGCCACCCGCGGCTTTGTCTTTGTTTTTTTTAACCTAATTTATTATGTTACTCAGGGAGGACGCTGCTTTTTATCTAATCTTTTTTACACTATTTGAATAAAATATACTCATAAATAAACAGTACACATGGCTACACATCAAGCTATACAATTAAGCTGACCTCACATTCTACGAAAAGCCACAATGCGAGATCAGCACTGGAAAAGTATAGCTTGATGTGTAGCCGTGTGTACAAGTTATAATTTTAACAGCCCTTCATTTTGGTACGGGGTAAAAACTATTTGATGAACGTTTATTTATTTTTGTGAGAATTTTAATATAAATGGCAGATATCGATAAAACTGCTATCGCATTAGACTACATCACTAACTGAGTAGCGGAGAATATTCCAGAATGAGAAGAGGATATGCGTAATCCAAAACAAGCTTTATTTCTGAAAGAGAATGATTTTGGTTTGAAATTTTAAAGAATTTTTACTTCAGTCGTGTGGTTTAAAGCACACTCGTTTATTTATAATAAAAAAATTATAATAATAGGTATACCTACAAGTATTATCATACTGTTGTAGAAAAACTTAATATTTGAGTTATATAAAGACCATTGTAGTCTAATTCTAATTCTAGGGTGGGGGGAATAAAAGATCTGTACTGACGTCCCGCATTGGGGTGTATTGTGCATTACCCCCCTTCTAACCTGACCCCAGCCATCGTAACTCCTTGAAGTAACGGAGTAGGACTTTGGGTTGGTGGCAGCAGCTTTCCAGGGTCCCCGTGGATGTTGAAGTAGTAGCGGTGTTAGTGGAACATGAGGATTCGATGACCCCTTGCAGACCCCTTCTTATTCTTGCGTCGTTTGTGGCAGTGCAGTGGAGTATCACGTGCTCCACAGTCTATTCCTCCATCCGCGACAAAGTCCGCTGTCCGTGGCTCCGGAGGTAATGGTTAAGTTCGCAGTGTCCCGTGATGATTCCCACCATCATCAAAAAACAGAAAAACAACAAACACCTTGCTAAAGATGAAACGCGAAGACCATTGTAGTCTATTTTTCACTTTTTTAATGCTTATCTCGGTCATCGTAAATTGCTGTCGGGGGCAGCGCAAGAAACTTACGCGTGGGAGTAATGTGTAGTTGATGTACAAATAATATACAAGTAGTAGATTCCTCTGTATTTAAAAACGGATAACTTATAACCGTTGTAACAACCGCTATGTCTGTGTACCTAGTCGAGTGTGCCGACTGCCGACCATACATTGAATAAATACAAGCGGCGATAACGAGCGGACCTGGCGGGAGTTGGATTTGAATTTGTGGACATTCCCGATGCTAAGCTGCAGCCGTAGCCGCTTTAATTGGAGAACATGTCACTGGTATTTTTGCAGGTAGATTTTTGGGAACAAATGTAAAAAAATCAGGTCGTTCATTGTTCTTGCACTCAGTATTTTTTTATCGCCCCACCAATGGAGATGTAATGGGAAATGGGGAATGGGAGGGAATGGTTGCCGGTGAAATTACAGGCACATGAGGTTTTACACCTTGTGCACCTCAAGTTGATGGACACAGGGTAGTGCAACGTGAGGCACGTTCCTAAGGAGCGTGATCTATGAGACGATACTGTTGTTATAGGCATTGGTAACCACTTAACATCAGGTGGGCCATAGGCTTGTTCCATCTCCAATTCGTATAAAAAAATGGGGATTTCGGTGATAAATTTATCATAATAAAAGAAACGATTAATGTAGCGGATTTTTGCCAAAATACTCACTGCTATGTCAGCAGTGGGTATTTCAGGAATAATTAGAATAGGGTCATTGCTGAGCCTAAACGACTTGTCTGTCATAACGGCTGAAGGTGAATGTATAAAAGGTTTATTAAATTTCAGGAAGGGTAGGTATGTAACATCTTGAAGGTTTATAATAAAAAGTAGCTTACGTTATGAGAAAATTAAATATGTACTGCTTTTCAAAGTGCAAAACAACGTGCCTTATAAAAAATGTGTTAGATTTTAAGTACATTGATGTTAGTTCTTAGGATACATTTATATGGGTACTTTTCTTACTAATAAGTATGAAATAAAGTAGTCTATTAATATATTAAGGCAAGAGGGAATTGGTACCTTCTAGATCTTCGTGTTCTATCTCAGACCACAGTATCGCTTACCATCAGGTGTGATATGGATCCAACGGCGACCACCAACCAAAATAGGGAATTTTCGATCTTGTTTATTACGGACGTCAAGTTATGGTCAAATAAATTCAATTCTACCATAAAAGATTACGAAATACTAATGTGTTCCGAAGATTATCCCAAAACGCATTTACTATATCCTTATCTGCTCAAAGACACGTCCGTTTCCGAAGCGCCTTGCCTTGATTCAATCGAAGGCGGACTACTGTCGCTACGATTTCTCACCGTCTGAAAGTGGACGGTTTCCAATTTATATTGCCTATACTTTCTTTTATATAAAGTGAAACTGTCAGTCGACAATTTTAAGAGGAAACACAAGGGCCGTTTTCCATACAAACGTAGTCCCATGTTTCCTCCCTGGATAATGCCAGTAGGTACAGCAATAATTAAGTTCACAAAAATCTATGGCTACTATTGGCATGTCCCTATGTTTTCCTTGTTTTCATATTTAAGACATATGAACATTCAAAAACGTATAAAATTTGACAAATTTTCCGCTGTGTTCAAAAATCCAGAAAAGAAATTTGACTAGATTATATAAAAAAAGGAAAACATAAGAACTAGGTCAAAGCCTATTTTTAATTTACAATGAAGAAAATAGTAAATCGGTCAAGTTTTGGAGAAGAAATCAGGGGACTACGAATCGTTGATTTTGTGTAATTTTAATAGGTATTTTCGGTCCAAGCTGCAGTTGTCTCTATCGCACATACTGCGCCATACTGCGCGACAGCAATAGATTTTACATGTACTTATTTTTCAATTCTCTAGCCCTTGGTGTTTCCTCTTATGGACATGTTGTGATAATTACAGGCACATCTATTCCTTGGTTGTCGACAATCCATCCTGTAGTAAGTTTCAATTTGTTACGACTATTGAGACATTATTTTATAGTTTCGGTACCACTTTTGAAGTAAAACTTCCTTACGCACGCTTGACTTGGGGAGTAAGCTGGTGAATGCGTTAAGAAAAGTGCGAACGGAAGTTGAGAGGGAGATTTAGGTTAGTGAAGATAGAAAGAGAGAGAGTTACGTTTCGTATATTTTTGATCGTCAATGTGCGAGGGCGAGTTGCGTCTGTCTAGAATGAGCATAGACTGATCGACCTACAGACGTGTGGACAATTTTGTAATTGAACAATTGTATATACATATAATTATTTTGAAAAAGAAGTTTTACTTCAGTCGTGTGGTCTAAAGCACACTCGTTTTATTCAGATACGTTTTTTTGCGAAATTTTAGAAAACGAATTTGATAAAAGTTGTATATTCATTACTGTCTCTACACAAATAGATTATAGGCAAAAAACTTACAAAAAGTATATGTACAAAGGCGAGCTTAACCTTAACAAGAGCTTTCTTCCAGCAAGCCTTTGAAGATAGATTTAATATAGTTAATTATACGGGTCTCTAGACGCACGATGTTATTGCAAAAGATTTTTTTTGGCAGAAATATAATCCTACAAACGAAAATAGTTGATCAATTAAAAATAAAAATAGTTTGCGAAGGCAAATTTAACCGAAGATCTCAAACGGCGCAAATATGGAAGTCTCGACAATGCTTACGTATTTGAGCCATTTGGGGTCGAGACCCTGGGTCGAACGAAGTGACGTGTGATCCGAGAGCTGGCGCTTATCTGGGTCAACGCAAAAATATTGCAATTCAGCGGGGCAATGCAGCCAGTGTCTTGGGGACACTTCCACCTGGTAGTGATCTGGAGCAGTTGAGCTATCTATAGATCATTTGCAACGGTCTTTAGATGATTCAACTGTTTCTTCTGTATTTTATTGTAAATAATTTTACACTCTTTCTGTTATTAAAGAATCATTTAGTTTAGTAGTAGTAGTACTTTTTAGACGAAAATAGACATTACCTAAATTGCTTACGTGTAGTGTCATCCCTGTGCCACTCGGTTTAAAGAGTTTATTCTCATAAGAACAAATTACAGTTTACTTAAAATGAGCTTAAATATATTATAACAGTACCTAAGTTTAGGCTAGTGTACAAAGCATGCATTCATCATGTAAAGTCAGGCCATTTTAATAGGAAACATTTGACGTCTGTTACGTCTTTCAGTTTGGTAGGTACAACTCGTACGGAACTCGTACTCGTATCGGTCATTATTACAATAAATATGTAATCGTAATTAAAAAAAGTTAAGCAATTGTGCAGTTCTAACAAAACGAAACAATATATTATTTAATGTCTGCCGTTACAAGGTTACGTTGTTGAATTTTGATGAATTGTCAAATGTTACCTATTAAAATGGCCTGGCTTTAGGTATTTAATTTAAAACATTGTAGAAACTTGTAAACCAAAGGTTTTTCAAAAGTCCAACACACTCAAACTATAACGATTTTAGGTAGGTTATTGAAATTAAATTCTGTTAGCACTGACTAAAAGTATTTAGACCCTTCTATCATATTTTTTTTAGTTATGTGTGAGTGAAATGGTGTGACGAGAGGAATTGCATTCCAGTCGGTATGTTTGTTTGCGCAGCCTAAGCTATTGAGGAAGTGTATTGAGTTGCATTCGTTTGTGTGCGTATTGTACCGCCCCTTACTAAGTTATAGATAATTTATTTAGACTAAAGGATTGACACTCGATTAGCTTAGCTCAACCCTAATAGTAAATTCCCACACATACAAACCGCGTGCGGACAGGCCGCTAGGAAATTAAATCGGTTCGTTTCTGTATGGAGTGTCAAGAGTATAAACGCAGGTAGAAAGTTTATGCAAACAAACGACCAACTTTCTGCGTAGGCACATTTCACATAATTACAATACTGTCACCAGGGGATCGTTAAAATTATGATGGTATCTAAACCCGCGTTTACAGGACAGGACAGGACAAACTTGTCACAGAGATGGCGGAACAAATACGAAAACGCGCCCGCACTATCTGGATTCATAATTATATATATTCATACTTGCAAAGAGTGGGCTGGGGGATGCTGTGGAATCTGTTTTTTATGACTCTTCGTTGCAACCCTATCTTAGAAGAAAGTGGGATGGAAAACGCTGCGGTAGCTGAATTTTTTTAAGACACAATATTGAGTATTGAGATTTTAGCTGCATAACTCTACCCATGTTCTGGCAAATGAATAAATCTTTAATATGTAATCTTATCTCATTTTAAGAAAGTGGGCTGGTGAACGCCTCGGTAGACCTTACGAAGAGGTCTGCAACAAGCCTGCAATGGTATGACTATCCCACACGCATCTTATCTTCTCTTATATATAAAATAAAGTCGGGGTAGTTACACCATGTATAACTCAAGAACGGCTGGACCAATTATGATGATCTTTGATTTGTTGGATTTATCTCCGCCCCGAATAGCAGAATAACTATTAAAATATCGGAAAAATTTACGTAAGAAGAAATTATGAAGGAAATTCATTTTCTTATACATAGATGCCGCTGATGATAGCCGATTATTATTATTCTACCGGGGCGACGTACATTGGCAGCTCACGTCATATGCATGTCATGGCGGTGGGTCAGCTAGTCTATACTATAATATTATAAAGAGGAGAGTTTTGTTTGTTTGTTTGCATTGAATAGGCTCTGAAACTACTGGACCGATTTGAAAAATTCTTTCATTGTTGCTACAGGCTACTTTTTACCCAACTGCGCAGAAGGAGGGTAATGTTTTTATTGAAATCCTACGCGTGCAAAACTGCGGATTGGTCAGCTAGTATGTGTATAAAGGTGCTCCTAAACAAGAAACATTTCACGGCAACATGTTGCCAGCAATATCTTCGTAATGCTTGTCAATATTGTCATTATATCGCGGCCAGATTGACACAATATTTGCCGATGAAATCAAATGAATGTCATTAAAAAATGAATGTCAAATCGTGGGCAACATTAGATAGCAATTACCAACAATAATAGGAATAACTGTTTTAATATATATGAAATAGTAGTCAGTCGAAATACCTACACTTTTCTAGTTACTAGTAGAAACATCGTGAAGGTTCTGGAAATAATGCGTAGTATAATAGAGACGACCTCCGTGGTGCAGTGGGCGCATAGCCGGCTGAGACGCAGGAGGATTCCCGCCGCGGAACAAATGTTTGCATGATCTACAGATATTTGTTCTGGGTCTGGTTGTTTCTCTATATATTATAAGTATGTATTTACAAAAATGTATATAAGTATTCTATCAGTTATCTGGTTCCCATAGTACAAGCTCTGCTTAGTTTGGGGCTAGATAGCGTTGTGTGAAATGTCCACCAATATTTATTATTATTATTAATTCAGTTTTAGTAATCAATACTGGACACGAGATTAAATTTAAATTAATCTATGAACTTCATTTCCTAAACAGAGTTAAAATCTTCACTCGGTCTCAAGCGTTTAATGAGATAAGAGATTTTCTACATTTGGTTTTATATCCATTCGTTTGAATAATGCTTGCTATACTCTAAGTTAAACAACTTACAATCTGTCTTTAAGTAGGATCTGCAGCCAACAATTCAGGACCCTTATAATTTATAAAGTCTATTTCGCAATTCGTTCATAGGTTTTTATTGATATTCATCTTTCCCTACGACCGACGGCGACAAGTTAGTAGATAAAAACCCAGATTTCCCAGTAACCAAGAATAAAAAAAAATGTGCTACTCTCTATTGATGGAAAATAAAATGTACTTACGCGTTAAAATTTCCTTTTATTAAAAATACAATTGATTTAAATGTTAGGATAAACTTACCTTCGTAGCAAACATTCGACGGATTCAATTTTTCGACTGTTAAAATATTCTTTGAAAAGAAACCGGTAAAGATCAAAGAAAATTTTGATTTCTCGGAAAGGACTTGCAAAGTTTGCGATAGCTCCGGAAGACGCTACCTTATGCCTCGTAATTTTCTCTTTCCCGTTCATTACTTTATTTAACACAAGAATAAAAAATATGTTTTAACGCATTATATAAAAATAATGGATATGGCCTATGAATAAGGAGACGTGGTCCTTCACTATTGGCCTTATGAATAAGCTCAAAGTCGTTCAACGAGCTATGGAGAGGGCTATGCTCGGGGTTTCTCTACAGGATCGAATCAGAAATGAGGAGATACGTAGAACTCAAGTCACCGACATAGCCCGACGGATTAGCACGTTATAGTGGCAATGGGCAGGCCATATAGCTCGCAGAACAGATGGCCGATGGGGCCGGAAAGTTCTCGAATGGAGGCCACGGACCGGCAAGCGCAGCGTAGGACGTCCACCTACAAGATGGGAAGACAACTTGGTAAGAACCGCAGGTCGGCGTTGGATGCAGGCCGCTTCCAACCGCAGTTCCTGGAGATCAATGAGGGAGGCCTTTGTCCAGCAGTGGACGTCCTACGGCTGATATGATGATGATGATGAAGGGATATGGCAATAGATACGTAAGCCTCGCCGCATACGAGCCAAGCGCTACAGCCACAAAATGCCGCCACCTGAAGCTGGAAGCGGCTACTTAGTAGCGGAAGCGCACGACAGCCACTTTTTACTGTTATTCTTCTCATTCATGATAACTAGTGGTTCGCCCCGAACAGAGAGACTTATGTCTCCCAAAACACAAAAGAAAATATTCTTAGGGCGACTTGCGCAACGATGCCTAAACGTATTTAGTGGCTAAATATGATTTAAGGAGTTGTCAAATCAAACAAATACGTAAAATTTAAACATGTTTAGTCGCTAAATTCGTTTAGGGATCGTTTTGCAAGCCGGCCTTAATCTTTGACCAATAAAACAGTGCCACGAAATAAGTAACCATATTACTTGATCTACAGTTTCATTCGAATTACAGGTAACGGGAGTTCATGTATTGTGCAATTGTTTTTTGAGGGACAAATTGCAGTTTTTCTGGATTTCAGACTTTTGCCTATATTTGTGTCACTAAGCTACACGCATACGAAATTACAGCACTGTGGGGTCACTGGTGTACCTTGTAAATTTTGTTTAAATTCAGTATTTATTGTGGCTAATAAATCAAAAACTAAAATAAATACTAAAAACAAAAACGGAATCTAAATTTACCAATGAAGACCTTTCATTTGACGTCCCACTTGACCAAATAGTTTAATTTTCATTTTTTTACCCCTCTTGAACCCCAATATCTCGACAACCTCCCAAAATTTTTAGCTCATTAAAGTCACACCAAAATTGTGCCATCACTACTTACCTATGTATCAAATTTCACGATGATCGGATCAACGCTTCGAAAGTTACCCTCGGACAAACAAACATACATACATACATACAATGCCGATTTTCTCAAGTTGATTTAAAGATCTTGCTTCGCTCAATCAATTATATGAAAAATGCAGTGCGCCGATCTGTGCCGGCATTTTGTGACTGTAGCGCGTCGCTAGTGCGCGGCGAGGCTAAGTGGGTATAAAAAATTAATTTAACTTGAGCTGCGGCATCTTCTACCAAATTAAACTTTCCTTTAGAAGAAAAACTGTGTTCGCTGGTCAGCCAATGAATGTCATAAAACTGATTGCAATGTGTGTGTCGCAGCCAACTAGCTTAATTAGCCGTTCGATCAACAGCCTAATAGCCTCTTTACTAAACAGTGCCGATTTCAGATATAAATGTTTGTTACAACATTTAAATTCTAGTTAGGGGGAGGGGGAAAGAAGGAGGGGGGGGGGGGGAGAAGGGGGGGGGGGGGGGTAGTTCTCTCTGAGTCTGCACATAAATCTTTTTTATTTATTAAACTAAACCTAACGACCTACTGCCAAACGGTGTGTAGGTATTGCTACGAGCTGAGGGTTCGGGATAAAATAATGAAAATCAATCGAACCAAAATAACGCTTTTATTCAACACTAAATGATATACACGGTCTTAATCATAAGGATCCACAACACACTAAATCACACCACTGTTACACAATAAACCACTAAAAGTCACCGAAATGTTCGCACGTATCGCCAAATCAAGACTCGCGGACGTCTCTGCGCACTATTTATACCGCGCATTATTTCCAGAACTTTTTCGATGTTTCTACTAGTTTCTAGAAAAGTGTAGGTATTTCGACTGACTACTATTTCTTAATCTGTGCAACTGTAGGTAAAACGTGGTATGTAGGTATATTCCATAGTATTTAAGTTATACCTACGAGTATTCTGTGACACAGTAGGTATAACTTCGAGAAGCTGACTATACTTTATTATTACTTATTCTGTAACAACCTCGGCGTAACAGTATTATGTACCTCAAACCTTGTTTGAGGAATCTAGTTAATATTATTATTAATTAATATATTAATATTGCTGGACATTTAACACAGCGCTATCTAGCCCCAAACTAAGCAGAGCTTGTACTATGGGAACCAGATAATTGATAGAATACTTATATACTTTTTTTTTGTAAATACATACTTATAATATATAGAGATACAACCAGTCACCGAACAAATATCTGTAGATCATGCAAACATTTGTTCCGCGGTGGGAATCGAACCCACTACCTCCTGCGTCTCAGTCGGTTATTCGCCCACTGCGCCACGGAGGTCGTCATGTCAAATATAGTTGAACGGCGCTGTTTAGTAGAGGTTAAGCTGTTGATTGAACGGCTAATTAAGCTAGTTGGCTGCGACATATATATGCATTACATACAACAGTTTTATTACATTCGTTGGCGGACAATAGGCTATTTCTTCAGTAACATTTGTGAATTAAAAATTTCTTAACAAAATTATAAATTACTCATGTCCTTATCAAACATTGCAGATGAAATACTATATTGGCGACTACGAGTCGTATCTCCTTGAAAAAGTGTCATACTAGTGTCAAACTTTAGGCACGTTTTCAAGGAGAAACGAGTCGTAGCTGGTTACCGACGGATATAGGAACCCGCCATATATCTAATTTAATTCATGACACTAAAGTTCTACTTACTCAAAACATCCGACGCTGAAATTGCAACAAACACCTTCCTCCGGAGAGTTAAATGTTACTTAACAAACCAAGGTAACGTTTCCAATTCACATATAAGAACTCTAGCTCCAAGATGTGAGGAATTTCCTTTGGGTCTTATAAGTTTGTTGTTTTCCTACTTTATGGTTCTCTTCCATAAACAACATAATTATTTTAATGAAAATTATATAGGATAGTGATTTATTCCTTTTATTATTTATTGTACACAAATAGATTTACAGACAAAAATAACTTACAAAATGGACATGTACAAAGGCGAGCTTAACCCTAATAAGAGTTTTCTTCCAGCAACCCTTTGAAGATAGAGATATTTGATTATAGTGGTGGGTACGTGCACAGAGAAGGACATTGGATTAAAATACTAATATATACTATAATAAATACAACACTTAACCATATTTAAAAAAATATTACCTGTATACTATACCGACATTATAGATAAACATAATATTAGGTTGGGGAAAAAATTTCTTCGCATTTTTTAAGAAAATTCAAAACATTTTTAATATAGTTTATTTACATTTATCTAAAGTATGTAGGTACCATTTTGTTCAATAACTTTTTGCCATCTTGTAGGTAGGGACATGATCCCATTGCTATAGAAATTTTTGGGCTTCTGATCAAAACACCGCGACAAGTAGTTTTGGCAGTCCTCTCGAGATATTAACCTGCCTAAAGAATTCTGAAGAGACCGAAACAGGTGTAAATCTGAAGTTGCAAGGTCAGGACTATACGGCGGATGTATTAACACTTCCCAGCCAAACTCTCTTAATTTTTGCTGAGTGGCTAAAGATGTGTGAGGTCTAGCGTTATCATGATGAAAAACCACACCCCTTCTGTTGATTAATTCCGGATGCTTTCTCTCAACTTCTTGCTTTAATCTCATCAGTTGTTCGCAGTATAGTTCAGAATCGATGGTCCTACCTGGTGGTAACAGCTCATAATGAATAATGCCCTTCCAATCCCACCACACACACAGCATCACCTTGTTGCGAGTTAACCCGGGTTTCGCCACAGTCTGTGAAGCCTGACCGGCCTTTGACCACGACCTTTTTCGCACGTTCTTGTCGTACGTGATCCATTTTTCATCAGCAGTTATCAGCTTCTTTAAAAATGGTTCGGTTTCATTACGTCGTAATAAAGAATCACAAATGAGTACACGGTTAATCAGGTTTCTTTCAGTGAGCTCGTGGGGTACCCAAATATCGAGCTTTTTTGTTTAACCAGTTTTTTTAAAATGTGCCAAATCTGTTTTGTGGTCAATTCCCAGTTCTTCAGCTACGTCGTAACTACTGATATGTCGATCTTGCTCCACTTTTTCAAACATAACATCAATTTTATCCGTAATAGGGCGACCAGAGCGACGTGCATCTTTGACATTAAAATTTCCGGATTGAAAACGCTTAAACCAAATTTGTGCTATTCTCACAGACACTGCACTAGGTCCTAAAACAACGCAAATTTTTTTCACGCCTTGCGTTGCATTTTTACCTTTTTTGTAGTAAAATTTTAAAATGTATCGAATTTCTTCATTAGATTCACTCATCTTTACAGTACGAAAATCAAATAAAAATCACGCATTTTCCTAATTTGAATTTGGAATTATCTTCTTTAAAATTTAAACTTTGAATGATACCAAAACCAGCCAGATACAAATAGTATAGCCAAAGAGATTTTATTACAAATTCATACATACTATAATGCGAAAAGACTTTTTCCCCAACCTATTACATAATACAAAATATAAATAATATACCTACTTATACTTAATAACCTAAAAGTTTTCAAGGATAGGTAATGCTCTTTGACTCGAAGCTTAAAAGTGCTTAGTGATGGACTTGCGCGGATAGAGTGTGGTAGAGAATTCCACAGGTTGACTCCATGGACAGTGAAGGAACCGCCATAGCTATTATGGATTGTTCATTTAGTATCTGAGCAACTATTGATTCCTATCATAAATTATGAGCTTTACAAAGTAATGAAGTGTTAATGGGTTACCATGACGCCTTATAGCTAAAATAATATTGTAAATGCGAAAGTTTTTTTTTTATACTACTTATATGGCAAACGAGTATGCAGTCCACCAGATGTTAAGTGGCTACAGCAGCCCATGGATATCCACATAGAATTCAAAACAAGTTATTATTTTGTCTTGATCTCTATGTGGATACGTTGCCATACTATAGGACTTAACTGTTACGCCTATGTGACAGTAATTACAGGAACATACCATTACCATCTAACCGGAACACAGCAGCACAAGTACTGATATTTGGCGGCAGATAAAGGTAAGGCGGTGGTGCCCACTTCCTCGAGCCCGTTTACAAAAGCTCTACCACCAGTTGTTTGTTTGTTACTCAATCCCATCGTAACGGCCGAACCGATTTCAATGAAATTTAGTATGTAGGTACGTAGATTATAACCTGGATTAACACATAGGCTACTTTTTAAACGACTTCAAAAAAGAAGGAGATTCTCAATTTAACTGTATTTTTTTATGTTTGTTACCTCAGAACTTTTGACTGGGTGAACCGATTTTGATGATTCTTTTTTTATTTGAAAGCTGGTGCTTCTTGTGTGGTCCCATTTCCATTTGGTTTAGTTCTGACAATGACATCCATGAGAAACCATATAAGTCTTCATCATCATCATCATATCAGCCATTGGACGTCCACTGCTGGACAAAAGCCTCCCTCATTGATCTCCAGGAACTGCGGTTGGAAGCGGCCTGCGTCCAACGCCGACCTGCGGTTCTTACCAAGTCGTCTTCCCATCTTGTAGGTGGACGTCCTACGCTGCGCTTGCCGGTCCGTGGCCTCCATTCGAGAAATTTTCGGCCCCATCGGCCATCTGTTCTGCGCGCTATATGGCCTGCCCATTGCCACTTCAACGTTCTAATCCGTCGAGTTATGTCTGTGACTTGAGTTCTCCTACGTATCTCCTCATTTCTCATTCGATCCCGTAGAGAAACCCCGAGCATAGCCCTCTCCATAGCTCGTTGAGCGACTCTGAGCTTATTCAAGGCCAATAGTGAAGGACCACGTCTCGGTTCCATATGTCATCACTGGTAACACACACTGATTGAAGACTTTGGTCTTAAGGCACTGAGAAATGTTGGACGAAAAGACGTTGCGAAGTTTCCCAAACGCTGCCCATCCGAGTTGGATTCGACGATATAAGTCTTAAATTTGTTTAATTTTTATGTTATGTTATGTTTGTTAGCTCAGAACTCCGTTTTTATATCAACCGATTTGAAAAATTTGTTTTTTATTTCTATGGATATATTTTTAGATTGATCCCAAGGAAATTTCACCAAAATTGGTGGAGTAGTTTGGTTTTTACTGTTATCTGAAATCGATTATATTTTTGTTAAAAAGTTAATTGTTATCCCATAAATCAGTTTCCATGGGATAAACATGGGGTGTCAAGTCAAGTTGCAACAGCGAGTTTAGCTTTATTTCTAGGTTACCTACACATTTAGTATTGTAACGCGTACGAAGTCGCGGTAAATAGCTAGTTGCTAATAAATTGCAGACTTGAACGGGATAGTTTGAAAATAAACGTCATGATTAGGTAGCTGTTACATACATTCTTATACATGTTTCATACATCGCTTTTAGCGATAAGGCCGCCCATTGTACCTTTCATTTAATTTTGTATTCTCTTTTGTTTGTTTTATTTTTAATGGTGTGCAATAAAGAAATTATCTATCTATCTATCTACATTAGCTGGATGTAAAAAGTACCCAGCAGATAGATCAGTTAAAGAAAAAGAGCCTTTATACTTAACGTATACATTTATTTAACGAAGTAAAAAACTAAACGGTTTTAATTAAATTTCAGCACTAAAACTATCGAGGCCAACTCAGCCTGTTTTTCCATTAAAGACGTCGAAAACAAGAAGTCGAAGTCAACTCCGTTGTAGATGAATTTGCGTTCGAAGTAAACAAGCAGAGTCTGTTAGCTTTTTATTTTCCTCCGTAATTGGATCCTGCGACACGGCTGAAGTTCCGTAGATCTAGGTGTTTATAAAAACCTTAAATAGGGTGAGCCGGTTGGAAGCTAAATATCGCGTCGTATATTTTTAAGTCAAATTTAATTTTGAAGTGAAAACTACTTTATGCGCGTTGGGCATTGAACTCGTGACACTGTTACCGTTACCGACACCTCTGTATATAAGTATCTGTAGTGGAGTCTGCTTTTCTTTTGGAAATCTTTTTTATATCGCGTTTTTTATAGCGCGAGGGGCTAATAAAAGTCACCCGCATTATATCATTTCGGGAGTACGTATTCTCTTCAAGTCGTGTCAAACGTATCTACGATACAAATAACCGTACCAGCTCTTAATATCTTGTTGAGCTGCTAAATACTCTCCATGTGTATCATGCCTAGACTATATTACAATTTCCTATAAATTTATACTAATATTATAAAGAGGAAATATTGGTATTTTTGTGTGTGTGTATGTTTCTAAAGAATAAACTCAAAAACTACTGGTCCTACTTCAAAAATTCGTTCACCATTAGAATGCTACATTATCCCTGAGTAACATAGACTACTTTTTATCCAACAGCACAGAGGGAGGGTAATGTTTTTATTAAAAAACTACGCGTCCGAAGCTGCGGATTGGTCAGCTAGTAATATTATAAAGAGGAAAGATTTGTTTGTGTGTTTGTTTGTATTGAATAGGCTCCGAAACTACTGGACCGATTTAAAAAAAATTTCACTGTTGGGAAGATACACTAGCCCCGGGTGACATAGGTTACTGATTACCGAACTGCACAGAAGGAGGGTAATGTTTTTATTGAAAAACTACGCGTGCGAGGCTGCGGTTTGGTCAGTTAGTTTATATAAACAGCACTAGGTAAGTTAGTTTGAATCTTAATTATAACTTGTCATTAAGGAAAACTAAAGAAAATCTGAAGTAATATATTTAGAATTCACACCCTCACTATGTTATAATATTTAATTTAGTATTCGTTGTCTACCGTTACGTAATGATTTCCAAGCTATCTGAGCGATCTGACCCAATTCGCAACTGCTAGAGTCTAGCTAGAGAGTATATATTATCCAACGCAGATGCATCAAACAATGAAACTACTCAATTCAGAATTCGGAATCCTGATTCAGAATATGAATGCGGAATATCGAAACTAACTTCAGCACCTGAATATAATTGTTTTGACCCACAGGTAAAGTTGTAGAACTCAGTTGGTTCCTAATTGCCGTGAAGTTAAACAGAAATTTTCAGATTTCAATAACCCATGCACGGATTAACGAAATTTCGTCGATGTAATTGTTGGAAATAGCCACTTTCCTATGTATGAGTAAGTGAGGGAAACCCTAGAAAGATAAAGAAAAACTAATATACATATTATATAGAAAAAGAAACCAATATTTTGACGATCTCCGTGGTGCAGTGGACGAATAGCGGGCTGAAACGCAGGAGGTATCGGGTTCGATTCCCACCGCGGAAAAAATGTATGTATCATCATCATCATATCAGCCGTAGGACGTCCACTGCAGGACAAAGGCCTCCCTCATTGATCTCCAGGAACTGCGGTTGGAAGCGGCCTGAATCCAACGCCGACCTGCGGTTCTTACCAAGTCGTCTGCCCATCTTGTAGGTGGACGTCCTACGCTGCGCTTGCCAGTCCGTGGCCTCCACTCGAGAACCTTCCGGCCCCATCGGCCATCTGTTTTGCGCGCTATATGGCCTGCCCATTGCCATTTCAACGTGCTATGTCGGTGACTTGAGTTCTCCTACGTATCTCCTTATTTCTGATTCGATCCCGTAAAGAAACCCCGAGCATAGCCCTCTCCACAGCTCGTTGATGTATGTATGATCTACAGATATTTGTTCCGGGTCTGGTTGTTTCTCTATATATTATAAGTATGTATTTACAAAAAAAAATATATATACCTAGTCAGGTCATAAATTCTGTCACATGTTTAATATAAAATAATTGAAACAAGTTTATTCATTATGTAACCATTTATATACTAAAATGAACTTAACAAAACATAGTTTCTTATGACACTAAAGTTTATTCAAAATGACCTCCGTGATTTTGAATACAGGCCTTCAATCTGCGCGGCCAGTCGTCTATCGCAGCACGAACGAGGTCCATGTCAATATCGGCGGCTGCCTTAATCAAGGATGTCTTGAGTGACTCCAAATTGGGATGAGGCTTTGAGCACGCTTTTTTCTCCAAGTGTTGCCATATCTTGTAATCTAACGGATTCAAATCTGGACTGGAGGAGGGCCAGTCTTCGTGCCGGATGAAGTCGATTTCACGCGTCGCCAGCCAGTCTTGTGTACTCTTCGCTCTATGAGCTGGCGCCGAATCTTGTTGGAATACCCAGTGCCTGTTATTGAACATGGTATAAGAAACAGGTTCCACAAGGTTCGTCAGGACTGTATTTTGATACACAACTGCATTCGTTTTTACACCTTTCTCACAAAAATGTACCTCTGTTAAGCCCCAATAAGAATCACCCAACCATACCATGAGCGAGGATGGAAAATGACCTCGTTGGACACGCGGAATACGGTTGCTCGCTTCTTCACTACTGTGTGCGTACACCTGATCATTTTGTTTGTTGTAGCTCTCTTCTACGGTAAAATTTTTTTCATCCGAAATAAGAATTTCCCGATATTTTTTTCCCGCATACCGCTTCAACAAAGCGCGGTATCTCTTCAGTCTCAGGTCCATTAGACGAGCATTCAAACGATGTCCTGTTTTTCTTCGATATGCCCGAAGCCCTAAGTCTTCATTTAACACCCTTTTCTCCGTGGTTCTGCTTAACCCCATCTGAAGGGGCAACAGTTTCTGATTACGTTTGGGATTTCTTTGAATTTGCGCCTTCACAGCTTTTATCACTGCTGGAGTCCTAACAGACCGAGGGCGACCACTTCTTGACCTGTCATCTACACTAGAGTCTTCATTATATCGTTTGATGGTGCGATAAACGAATCTTTTAGTTATATTCAAATTTTTCAGTATGTCAAATATTTGAACGCGTAACCGCAACGATGCAACGCAATAACTGCAACACGGTCTTCTTTAAGCGTCCACTCCATATTTAAAAATGAGTAAAATTCTAAAAAGTATACATTTTTATTTTCATGAAAAATTCGAAATTCGAATTCTATGAACTTTTTTGTGGCCAGCATTCTAAAAGAAAAGTTTTTACTGTGTGACAATACTTATGACCTGACTAGGTATAAGTATTCTATTAGTTATCTGGTTCCCATAGTATAAACTCTGCTTAGTTTGGGGATAGCGCTGTGTGAAATGTCCAACATTTTTTTATTATTTAAGGAATACCTAATTCTTCAGTATCGGCATACCCGCTAGAATATCTATACTTTTACCGTCTATATATTATTCGGTGACTAATGTATGCAAAACACTAGTATGTTCGTTATACACAATGGAGGTCATTTCACGGACTCTGGGATAGGTAGAGCAATTCTTGACAAAGGTGTACCACGGGCTACGCTATTAACAGAGAGCAGAGCACATTTTCTGTTTAAGAACTTGTCTTTAGACTCTACCCTGTCTTAAATACCGGTAATCTTCACCGAAATACATTATGTACCTATTCAAACCAAAAATTAAACAAATGTTGTTTATGTCGACAAAAATATTGAACCATCCTTAATTTCTACTTTCATTGTTTCCTACTTTCTTTTAAAGTAATATTTTATTTTAGTAATACCTACTTTCTTTGTTTTCACTGATAGGATAGTTGATCGAGCAAAGCGAATCAACTTGTGCAAATCGACGTTGTATGTATGTATTCTTGTTTGTCCGAGGATAACTTTCGGAGCATTTTTCCGATAATTGTGAAATTTGGTATATAGTTAGGAAGTGGTGACACAATTTGGTGTGACTAAATGAGCTAAAAATCTGGGGGGGGGGGGGGTGTTGAGATTTTGGGCTTCAAGAGGGGTAAAAAAAAACAAAATGGGACTATCCGGTTAAGCGGCACGTTTAATAAAAGGTCTTTGTGAGTACATGTTGACCCCGTTTTTATTTTTAGTTTAAACCTTGTAGTTTTTGAGTTATTAGCCATAATAAAACAAAACTTTGACAAAATTCACAGGGTACACCAGTGACCCCACAGTGCTGAAATTTGGTATGCGTGTAGCTTTAATGACAGAAATATAGGCAAAAGTCTGAAATCCCAAATAACTGCAATTCATACCACAAAAAAGAGGATCCAAATTCATGAACTCCCGTTACCTGTAATTTGAAAAAAACTGTAGGTCAAGTTAGTTGGTAAATTTTTCGTGGCGCTATTTTATTAGTGTCGGCTTGCACAACGATCCCTAAATGTATTTAGGGACTAAATATGTTTAAATTTTACGTGTTTGTACGATTTGACATCTCCTTAAATCATATTTAGCAACTAAATACATTTAGGCATCGTTGCGAGAGTCACCTTGAGAATATTTTTTTTTGTGTTTTGGGAGACTAGCGAGATCTTAATTCGTGGGGGAACCACTAGTTATCTAAGCAGAAAGTATCTGCTACCAACCATTTAAATTAGAAACTTTATCGAATCACCTTATTATATGATGACAGTCGTCAAATACGAGTAGGTAGGTATAATGTTTTTGTTGAGATAGCAATATTTACCTTCATTTCAAAGTATGCGTAGTAAACCATACTGTTTATGGGGTGTATTTAGTAGATATTAATATAATTTAGCTAGTAAAGCCAGCAATTAATTAAATTGAGAGAAAAACACATTATTTGGAAAGTCTGTATGTTTAGTGTAAGGTTATATTAGTAAGTGTCGGAGTTGATATCTAACAGAACAGCAAAATGTATTTTGTAACGCAGTCGATCTCTAACGGTCAACCATTCATAGCATTGTATCTATTTAGATCTTAACGCGCCGGCGAACCCTGAGCGCAACTTCAATTCGGCCGCGTCAAAAACTTCGGCCTGAATATCGCTATCCCTGTTTAGTGACGAAGTTTGGCCACGCAGAGCGAGAGTGATAGCAATAGAACGAATCTAAATTTGTTTAGATTTTGACCGTGTTCCGTAATACCAAAAATGATGACTGAAAACTTGTTGTATTTTTCTCATTGTGTTGTTATTCTGTAACTAGACGATATAATCTATGTTCCCATGACTAGGATACGTAAGATGTTGTTGTTTTTAATACGAAACAATTAGGTTAAAAACAGGTCTTTTATGACGTAAAAACATACAGTATGCGATACGCTTCTATTTCATTTTAGGTAAGTATTTTGATCTAATATATGGTTGGGAACCTAAATAAATACTATTTAAATTAAAATAATACCTTATTAAGGTAGAAATATGCTCCAATTAGAAATGATCTTGGTAGTACGTGTTGTATGGGCGATTGTCCCTCCGATGTCCCCTTAAGAAATATGATTAGGGTGCAGCATTTTGATTGTCCTTGTAGTAAAATCAAAACGCAAAGAAAACACTTTGCACACAAACAACTTGGACAAATCGGCGTTGTATGTATGTATGTTTGTCCAAGGATAACTTTCGTAACGTTGATCCGATCATCGTGAAATTTAATACATATGTAGGTAGTGATGACACAATTTTTGTGTGACTAAATGAGTTAAAAATCTTGCGGGGGATTGTTGAGAAATTAGGGTTCAAAAGGGGTATAAAAAATGAAAATGAGGCTATCAGAACAAGTTTGACGTCAAATGAAAGGTATTTGTTAGTACATTTAGAGTCCGTTTTTATTTTTTGTAAATTTTTTATAGTTTTTGAGTTATTAGCAGCCATGATATAAACTAAACTTTGACAACATTCACAGGGTACACCAGTGTCCCCACAGTGCTGAAATTTGTTATGCTTGTAGCTTTAGTAACAAGAATATAGGCAAAAATCTGAAATCCAAAATAACTGCTATTTGTACCCCAAAATACCTGTAATTTGAATGAAACCGTGTGTCAAGTATTTGGTTATTTTCATGGCACTACTTTATTAGTCAAAGAATAAGACCGTCTTGCACAACTATCTTTAAACGTATTTAGCAACTAAACATGTTTAAACTATATGTATTTGTATGATTTGACAATTCCTTAAATCATATTTAGCCACTAAATACGTTTAGGCATCGTTGCGCGAGTCGCCATAAGAATATTTTTTTGTGTGTTTTGGGAGACTCGCGAGATCTCAGTTCGGGGCGAACCACTAGTTTAAGTAGATTCCTATTTTCTAATAACTCTACGAGGAATCAAGAAACGAGATACCTAAGTATCATTATTGTCCAAAATATTTAGACCATTGTCTCCTCGACAAGGAAACAGCTTTGCAGCTTAGCTTAGACACTAGACTAGGCGCTCAAAGGGTATCCTTTACATTTCCACAAGCTTGGAAGGTCTTTACAGAAGCCTCTAGAGGTGCAAAGTCGCACATCAGGAGCTTTAGACTGAGTGACAATTTAAGCTCAATTAACATTCTATCAGATAATGTCCTGGTGTGCAAATATTACATTAATTATTAAAAATTCAACTGTTCCTACACAATATAAAAATCTCAATAAAATAAAATAATGTCATGTCTAGTACTTACACTTAAAATATTCCTCAATAGAATAAAAACATTTGGATGCTATCCATTTATTAAATCGGCATTTAAATAAAGTCAAAAGTAAATGTTTTAATTCGTCTGGTATAGTATATTATGATACAAGTGAGCTAAGTTGCTCATTATACACGAGGCTGTGGTTTGCACCCGAGCCGTAGGCGAGGGCGTAAATCAGCCGAGTGTCTAGTGAGCTAGTTGCTCACGAGTTCCATACGCACTTTTTCAACACACTTGTGAGGAAAAAACAAACATGTATTGCATAAATCGTTTAATTATTAAAACAATTGGTGAATGTACAATTTTAAAAACTATATTGGATTGTTTTTGATGGCAATTTCACAGTTTGTGTTACATTGGTACTTGTCACTTATTTACTACCTTCATTTACTTCTTGTGTAAATGTCGGCGACAAAGGTAAATCATACAAATTACTGGAAGGAGAAGGCATACAATATCTTATACTACGAGATGTACATGGTTGTGGTTCGGGGCAAAGCTTTTTTTGCCTTTGGCTCCAAATGAATGGCTTGCGTTATTTTGTCACTGATTTTCGCTTTGTTATGAATTAAGTCTTCTATGTACGATTCAGCGACTACCTCAGAACGCCATCTGCCATGTCGCTTTAAAGTTAGTATATCAGCCCCGAATCAGCCAACATTGTAGCCGACGTTCTTCGGAAACTGTGTCTAGTGTAAAAATCGTCCTCAGGCTAAATACTTCGCTATTTCTTTTGGCATATTACCAAATTTGTTAATACCGATTGTTTGTGCAGTACATTTTCCTTTCTGAAAGTTTTGGAAAAAGCGCTCATTCTTTGTTTTTGTTGAACGGAGATCTTGATATTTTTTCACTATTTCACGAAACGTTCCTTGAATTGTAAAAGATCGTGGAATCTTAGTTGTAGTTTGAGTATTTTTGACAAGAACCATATCTCCGTGGGTTTCTACATCGTTTGTAATATTGTGTTTTGTGTAATATTATACAGCTCTTGTCGCCTACAAGCACCAGTAACACCAAATATTAAGGGAACCTGCAAAGAAATCAATTATTTAGTTCTAAGAAGTTATGCTAAGGTTATGTACTTATATATAGATACGTTTCGATTAAAAATATTAAACGTACCTTTGTTGCTAGATACTGACTATCCGGAGCCTCATTCTAAAACTTTTCAACGTCGGTTGGTGACAAAACTTTAGATGTCCGACCAAGATATCCATCCGAGCGTCTCTTCAAAAATGCCATCAGCTTACAGTACGTTTTGATATCAACACCATGATTGAGCTTAACCATGCTTCTTAACATGGAATAGATGCACCACAGGGAGCTGGGTTTGTATGTATTGGCGCGTTCAAAGAAATACGCCAAAAACACATTTTCAGAAAATGACTAGGTGTTTTTGTTGCTCTTCAATTGTAGGAAACTATCGTATGCAGCTAAGTAGTTTTCTCTAGATTTTGCAGGCTTTGATTTGCATTTTGTGCTGCATTTAGTATTTCTAGCGGGGTTAAATCAATGAATTGTTCATCTTCTGTACTAAAACTACACATGAATACAATTATTTACAACACAGCAACAAATGCGATACAAACAAAAACATGGGAAATGGCACGCAAGTTTTTTTTTTGCACGCGCCAAATGTAAGTTGATGAAAGGTAAGGTGACATATGGTCATACAGCCTACTTCAAAATTATAATTTTAGTGATTAAATGCAAAAAATTTATAACAAATTATTGTGAATTATAAGTAATTTGATTAATAAATGTTTTTTGTCTTAATTAGGGATACAGTTATTCATTTCAAACATGTAATAGGATTTTCAGCGGCATAAAACCTCTTTGTTGGTACAAAACTGTATTACCCGGTTAAATTGAAAATGCTGTTTACTCGCATATAATTTGCAGTTAGGTACTAACTTAACTTTGTAGGGATAATTCTATTATGCACTAGTGTGTTATATTATTACGCACACGTGTGTTATAGTTCGATTTATTGCCATAATAACGATGCACTATTGTTCACTTTACGAGCGAGTGTGTTGAAAATTTATTTATGGTATTGGTATTTGAGCGACTCTCGCAATATCTCGGTCCAAAAGGCATATAGAAGCCTATTACTTACTTTTCAACACACTTGCTCGTAAAGTGTGCCATAGTACATCGTTATTAGGGCCGCAAACCGAACTTTAATACACGCGTGCGTAATAATATAACACACTAGTGCATAATAGAATTATCCCTACAAAGTTAAGTTAGTACCTAACTACAAATATATGCGAGTAAACAGAGCATTTTCAATTTAACCGGATAATACAGTTTTTGTAACAAAGAGGTTTTATGCCGCTGAAAATCCTATTACATTTTTGGAATAAATAAATGTATCCCTAATTAAGACGAAGACACATTTATTATTATCAAATTACTTATAATAATTACTCACATAATATATATAAATACTCACAATAATTTGTCAGTAAATATTTGCATTTTATCACTAAAACTGATATAAATATTTATTTATTTTTAAGTAGGCGGTATGGCTTTATGTAATCATAATCAATTACCTACATTTAACGCGTGAAAAAAAAACTTGCGCCAACAAGTGTTTGTATGATCTACAGATATTTGTTCCGGGTATGGATGTTTTTCTATATTATACCTAAGTATGTACATATTTAGAAAAAAAAGTATATAAGTATTATATCAGTTATCTGGTTCCCACAGTACAAGCACTGCTTAGTTTGGGGCTAGATAGCAGTGTGTGAAATGTCCCGTCATATTTATTTATTTATTTATACATACATACATACAACGCCGATTTGCCCAAGTTGATTTAGACATCTCGCTCCGCTCGATCAATAAATATCCACAATGTTGGCACATACTACTGAATCTGTGAAAAGAACTATCAAAGATGAAAAGACTAGTTTACGAGCAGTAGTCGACCAACTCTACTATCAAACAACAAAATTAAGTTTGTATTATATTATGACTAAGATACAGCGGTACTGACTACGGAACCCTACACTGTGCGTGTGTTCACTGTCCAAAACGCGCTTGTCCAGTTATTTGATAGTCGCACTAACAGTAAAACAAAAAGTACAAACTATCTACAAACCTAATAAGCAAGGGCCAGTATCCACCGATGCTAAGCAGAGAGGAGATGTGTAAAATCAACCATTAGAACGCGCGTAGATATCGTAGACGTGATTCGGTTGGCTGAATTACATCTCCTCTCCTCTCAGCTTCGGTGGAAACCGGCCCTTATGTTTGATTTGAAATTGACTGTCAATATTAAGGGGAGACCGGAGGGGAATCGCCCATACAACACGCACTACCAAGATCATTTCTAATTGGAGAATATTTCTACCTTAATAAGGTATTATTTTAATTTAAATAATATTTATCTAGGTTCCCAACCATAAATTAGATCAAAATACTTACCTAAAATGAAATAGAAGCATACCGCATTCTGCATGCTTTTACGTCATAAAAGACCTGTTTTCAAACTAATTGTTTCGTATTAAAAACTACAACATCTTACTTATCCTAGTCATGGAAACATAGATTATTAGTTACAGAATAAAACACAATGAGAAAAATACAACAAGTTTTCAGTCATCATTTTTGGTATTACGGAACACGGTCAAAATCTAATCAAATTTAGAATCGGTCATTTGCTATTACTGTCGCTCTGCGTGGCTAAACTTCGTCGCTAAACAGGGATAGCGATATTCAGGCCGAAGTTTTTGACGCGGCCGAATTTAAGTTGCGCTCGGGGTTCGCCGGCTTCTTATGTAAAATGGTACAGTTTAAGCGCACGCAGAGCGTTAACATAGCAATTTTAACGCAATCTGTTTATATTATATTTAATGTGCCTCTAGCTAGTCAATCACGAGAAATACACTTTGTTCACGTGTAGGTAAGGTTTTGTACCATCCGATTTAATTTGCCAAACATTTGTAGGAAATACGCAGTGAACAAGCTCATAAATTGAGCTCGGTCGGAGCTGGACCTTGTAAGATGAAGACACGTACTATTTTTCTCTTCAAACTTAATTCAAAACATTGCTAAAAAGTCAGTTTTTCGAAGGGAAACTTATACCGAAATACGCTTAATAACACGATCTATCGATTCGTATAAAGTGAAATAAGTACATAAATACTTAAATTTGTGCCGAACTTAGTTAACCAACTCAAAAGTTAAGGCTGGAAAGTTTGAAGGGTGACGACTTTTAAGTTTTTTTTAACAACTGTATCTCTACTGAAATGTAAAATATGCACAAAAAAAATATATTTTATAAAAATTGAACATGTAATCTACCGCTTTGTGAAGATAGAAACGCGAATAATAATACTTTTCTCGATAAAAAAATCATAAATTTTACACTAAAATGATATTTAAACGGTCGATAGTAAGAGGGTTCTTCTTGAAATCATGTCAAATTTATACCAAAAGATAGAACTTATTATTAACTAAGGAATTGTGAAAAAACAATATGTTATTCAGTTATTATTAATCTCTGTGAAAGAAAACTATCAAAATCTAGTCGTTCAAGCGCTCGCGCCGGGCGGCCAGACATCGAGACGTCTTCGAGGTCGGACGCACGCCATTTGTCTCCAGAAAATTCCCCCGCGTTTCAAATTAGTGCAGTGCAGATACGTTTAGATTGGCGGGGCGTGAGGTAGCGTAAAACACCTAAAGTTCCGAAACAAGCCCGCCTTAAACGTTAAAAAGTATGCAATTATTATGCGTGTACCTTCAATTAGAATTGGCTAATGCACCTACTCTGTGAACAGAATTTTTGTGAATGTAAAGTGCGTAGGCTTATTTCACAGGCTTATCTAAGAACCATCGTGGTAAGTGCGGACAGATTACGGCTTACTACTTGTAGCGCAGAGGTATCGAGTTCAAATCACTAGCCCGACATAACTTTTTGCACATTTATTTTATTGGCTTTTAATTTTCGTGTTCGAACCCCAGACCAGAGGAACTTTTTGCACTTTTGGTTTTTGGTTTTTTTTCTGCTATAATGGAGTACAAGAAGCTGAATTGCGATTGCTGTCTTAAGGCAATACCTGGAAAGGAATTCCTTAAATGTTCTTTTTGCTGTAGCCACTACGATCTGGAATGTGGTATTGTAACGCAGCGTGCTTACAATGCAATGAAACAGAACCTGAAGGACCAATGGAAATGTCAAGCATGTCGCAATAAAGAACGCAAGGGCGATAATTCGAGCACCCCAGTTCGCTCAGCTACCCAGCAGCCCCAGTACCACAGCAGACAAGTGTGTGAAAATGACAGCGATGCCAGTAATGTTATTAGATGGAAGCCGAAATCAAGTCCGGCACAGGTCAAGTCAGATAAGGAGTGCAACCTGACCACTGAAAATCTACGTTCACTTATTAAGGCCGAAATCAAAAAAGCTATAACTGAATCTGTGAGTCAAATAGTTATGGAGCAGCTCCAGTCCATGAATTAAATCTTAGGAGGATTTCGGGGCTCGTTGACATCGATTGATGTGCAGCTCGAAAGCCTAAAACGGCCCTTGGTGAAAAGACCAGTACTATAAACGCCTTAAAAAAGGAAAATGGCCACCTGCGAGAGAGCATACAACGACTCGAAGATCAAATTTGCCAATCAGAGCAGCTATCCCTGTCAAATGACGTTGATATTGTTGGAGTCCCGGAAGCCAAAGGAGAAGCCATCGTCCACGTTGTGCTAACTCTTGCGCGTAAGCTGGGAGTATCGGTGAATGAGTTTGACGTCGAGTAGGCGTGGCGCGCGACGAGACGATAGGACGTGCGAGCGCGCGGCCTATCATGCCTGGTAATGTCCCCTACAAGATCGACGACTGTAAGAAATGAATGAAAGACCGATGCAATAGTCCGGATGACAAGTAAACGCTAAATGTCCTAATCTGTGACCTGTGCGATATTTTTCAATTCATTTGTTCAATCCATTCGCCGGATCCGGAGACGTTTTGTAATTTTTGAACACAGACCGATTTGTTGTTTATTGGAATCTGCCAATACATTTATGTTTGTTCGTGTTGATTATTTTGTTATTGTTTATTAATTTCTGCTACAATATTCAATAATTTCACAGTTCAATAACAGTTCAGCTCATGAAGCTTCCATTTGCATTGAAAAAGGTAAAACATATCTACAGTTTGTTTGGTAAATCATGGCCTCTGAAGTTAATGTTATTCGACGGCACAGCATGAAATAATAAAATTCATTGTAATTTTCAGTGCCGCAAATCCAAACAGACCACAGGCAGCCTCACCGTGATCACACTTATTGTGCATCAAACAGCACTCAAAGCGAGACATCACTGATCATAAGTTCAGCTCACTAAGCTTCTTTTTGCATTGAATTCTGATTATGTAGTTACCTGTTAAAACATAGTTATGTTTGTTTGGTGAATCATGGCATCTTGAAGTTATTGGCTTCTATACCTGTTGTTCTACACATTAAGTTTGTCACTCAGTTCAGTGTGCCTCTTGGTGAAGTCCCCTTTTAGCGTTTTCAATTGAGATCTGTTTCAGTCAATTCCGACAAATGTATATCTTGATAAATTCAATATTATTAGAATTTTTATTGTGTTTTTCTGTTATTTTCCGTAGTTTACCAAAAGGTGTGTGTGTATTGTGATGCTATAACACCAAATGTGTTTTTAATACTCGTTTTACATAAACATAAAAAGCAACTGATTTCATATAGATTAGAATAATCAAATCAACTTTACAAATTATTATCTACCTGGGACCTTTAATTATTTTGACATATATTTTATTCCTGCTTAATCGACTTATTCTAAAATTAATTAAATCACATATTTTACAATCTATTTTACAAATTACTTTACACATTGTTCAAACATTTATTTTATTCCTGAGTCGAATACTGAGTCGAATATGTATAAACTGCAATTATTTATACCTCATATGTTACAATCAGTTTTACAAATTGTTTTACACATTATTCCGACATTTATTTTACATTATATTATACAATCAATTTTACAAATTATTTTACATTTTAGTATTAAGATACGTTACAATTTTAGGTACGATCTTATCTGCGAATTTTACCCCCCATACCATGCCTTATTTTCTTGGTTTTTCATCACAAAGTAACAATCATTGAAAATGGGTTCTATAACAAAATTCTGTACGTTGGGACTTTTTAATGCAAGACCATTAGGTACGGGTCACAATGACTTCATTTTTGCCATGAGTAACTATATACTTATATGATATTGTAGCAATCAATGAGACGTGGATAAAGAGAGGTGAAGAAGCGCGCGCGCCGATCGTTCCCGGTTATAAATTTCGCAACACTCGGCGTCCGCTTTACATGTAGGATTTTACATAAGGCGCGGTGTCTGTGCGCGTACTATTATCCATCCAGATTCGGAAATAGAATAAATGTGGTTGTCGATCAGGATAAATGGATCACGTATAGTAATTGGCACAGCTTACCGCCCTGAATGGATCAATATAGTTGTTTTCATCGACGCACTCACTGCATCGGTTGCTCATTTCTCCGGCTTCGATGGTATAGTTGTTATGGGACACTTTAATCTCAATGTAATGGAGCCAAATAATAATATGACAAATAAACTTAACCAATTCTTAACCTATACGGGGCTGTCCCAAGTAGTCGTGTCACCAACACATTTTACCGATACGGTCACACTAAAAGTTTTGCGTAACTTAGAAAACCAACATGTTATAACCAAAATATTATGTTTATTGCTTTTCAAAATACTCTCCTATTCATTTTAAATATTTTTTCATGCGATCGAACCATTTTTTAAAACAGGGCGATCACAGATCTGAAGGCATGTTTTCCACGTGCTGATTGAACGCTATCACTGCCTCTTCGGAGTTGGTAAAAGGGAAACCTCTCATCAATTCTTTGATTTTGGGGAAAATACAGAAATCACAGGGTGCTAGGTCATGGCTATGTGCAGGATGGGTGACGAGTTGTACTTTTTCGTTCGGAAGCTAAAATTGACTTTGTTTTGTTGGCCGTGTGTGAAAAAGCGTTGTCATGATGTAGGAGAACGCGGCTTTTTGGTCGTCTTTCGCGAACTTTTATAACACCCTGGGTAAACAACGGTAGAATACCACTCGGCATTAACACTCTTTGGATCTTCTAGTGGAATTGTGCAGATGGGACCCGTAGCTGAGAAAAAAAACGCAATCATTTTTTTAACTACGTTTTTCGCCTGCCTGACTTTTGTTGGCCTGTTCTCATTTTCAAACACCCATTCACAAGATTGCTGTTTTTTTCGGGTTCAAAACAATAAATCCAAGTTTCGTCTCTTGTGACAATGTCATAAACAGCATTAGAATGTCCGTGGTCGTACTTCAGTAGCATCTGTGCGCACCATTCCACGCGATCCCGGTTCTGCTCCGCTGTCAGTTCATGAGGGATCCAACGACAACAAAGTTTCCGAACTTTCAATTCTTCATGTAAAATTTTCTGAATTTGGCTAAACTCTATTTGGACCAATCCCCAATAGCCCTCGAATTGTCTCATAGATAATCCGCGGGTTTTCTTCAATTAGCTGCTTAACAGTAGCCACATTATTTTCGTAGACGGCAGTTGAAGGCCGCCCTTCACGAAATTCGTCATGTGAAAAAATCCGACCTCTCTCTCAAATTCAGCAAATCATCGCCTTACGGTGCTCAAATAAGGTGCTTCTCTCCCAAAAGCATTTTGAAGACAAGCGGCATAGTCTTGCGGAGAGAGAGAACTTTTAAAATCATAAAAAGTCATCGCTCTAAAATCTTTTCGACTTTATTCCATTTTCGTTGCGTACGTAAAATTTTGATGTTTGATAAAAACAATTGACAAATGATTTCCCGCCATTTTTTTTTAATAAGAAGGTTGCAACGTTTAAAAAAATATAAAATTCGAAATTCAAATCGTTCCGATTAGCTAGAAGTGCAAAACTTTTAGTGTGCCCCATGTAGGTACCAGTGAGACCTTAATTGATCTTATTTGTACTGTCACCTATCAACGGAAAATCAACTTTCTTCAAGTACGGTAGCTAGCCAAACTACGAGTATGGCGGCAGACCCAGTGGCAGTGGAGATCCTTTGTGAGTTTTCTGAACAGACTAACAAGGATCAAGAAACAGTTATTTTACCGGGTGCCGAGGCATGTGAGGCTGAGACTGAGATACAATTACTACACCAAAACGTAGTCCACCTAGGAGTAGAATACCAGAATGACATTGGCTTATGGCAAAAATACTACCAACGAAGTAGGTATACGATTTTTTGTGTACTAGAGATCCTAACGAATGTCAACACTTTGAGTGTGATTTTTCTACTTCAAGCCGACAATACGAGGACAGCAAAGGATTTTTTTCTCAATCAATGTTTTTTCGGAAACATATAAGTGGTGGTAAAATTAAACGAGAGTGGCTGTATTCGCCATCTACTGGAAAAGTATACTGTTTTCCATGTGTTCTTTTTGGTGTAGTTATAAACCAACCGTAATTTCAAACAAGATTTTCTGATTGGAAAAATATATCGCGTATTCAAAGCCATGAGAATAATGCAACGCACTGAGAATGTGTATCTACAGACACTGATTAGTAGACGGTGAAGGCCGAATTGACACCTCTTTGGAAATCGCATTCAACTAAGAAAGAGAATAATCGATGAAAGTCTTACAAAGACTGGTCTCAGTGATTAAATTTTTATAAACCCGTGAATTACTATTTCGTGGCAATGATGAAATTAATGGTTCTCAACATAATATGGCAACTATTTAGGAGTTTTAGAGTTACTCGTGGAACTCGCGCCAAATATAGTAGTGTTGAAAAGGAAGACAATCATATTTGTCTTCAACGATTTGCGAGGAACTTATTGAAATATTGGGAAGTAAGGTTTTAAAATGAACTTTTAATAAAATGATTGAAGCCAAATATTTCTCAATAAGCGTCGATTCGACACCAGACATATCTCATACCGACCAGTTGACTGTAATGCTGAGATATATTTTATCAAATAGAGAAGCAGCAGAACGTTTTCTCACATTCGTACGTCACAAAGGGGAAGAACTAGCTGCTACAATTTTATTTTTTTAAATCAATATAACACGAACACGCTTCGCATATTACGCTGGTTGTTACAATGCGCAAACGCATATTAAGAAAATCAATTGCCTCACACACTACGTTCCATGTGCAGCACACTCACTGAATTTGGTTGCAGTACGTGCTGTGGAGAGTTGTGTAAGAGCAATCTCATTCTTAGGATTTGTACAGGAACTATACAACTTTTTTTCGGCGTCAACTCATCGCTGGGTAATTATGCTCGAAAATTTCAAAAAAGAAGATGAATGTTAACAATCCCCGTCTTTAGTACTGAAAAAAGTGCGCAAGAGCCGATGCGACTAAGGCTTTATCAAAAGTTTATAAGAGTTTTCAGAAACCTTTGCAGTCTATTGCTGACGATAAGACGCAGACATCGCAAGCGATTTACGAGGCTAGATGTCTATTAAAGGGTTCCGAAAAAAAAAGTAAATGCCGTGATGGTAATATTCTGGGCTGCCATACTGGATCGAATCAATCGAGTCAGTATATCTATACAAAAACCAACGATTGAACTTAGAACGGTAGTCGATTTTTTAAAATTGCATTTAGATTTTTAGCTTTCACAGCGAGAATTATTTGGCGACTACGAGATGAAGGCAAATGAGAAAACTGATACCGAATATAGTGATGAATATCAGCATATGCGAAGAAGGAAAATGCATTACGATTTCGGGAAGAGAGAAGTCAAAAATTTAAACATACGAGTATATGCCTGTACTAGACATACTGCATGCAGAATTGTCGCGGCGACTAGAAGCTTATCAAGAAATTAATTCTCTGTTTGGATTTCTAACAGATTTTTCGACAAAGTCCAGCGATGAAATTAAAGACACAAAATTTTGTGAAAATTATTCCGAGGACATTGTGCCCGAGTTTATAAACGAGATAGTGCATTTCAAGAACTTCATCTTACAATTAGAGAATGCGGGGACAGATTGTACCTGCAGAGAAATCGTTTAAATTTATTTTTGCTAATATGTTACAATCAACTTTTCCGAATGTAATGATATCATTGCAAATATATAGAAGTATTATATCAAACGCCACAGGTAAACGAAATTTTTCAAATCCTAAATTAATAATAAACTGTCATCGTTCAACAATATCAAATGTTAAAAATGGTAATAATAAATTCATTGTCGATAATGGCGATTGAAAATGATGTGTTGGAAAAAGTCAACTTCCAAGATGTATAAACGATTTTGTATCTAAAAAAGTTAGAAGAGTTGCTATTTAAATTTATCGTACCAACTTTACAAAAATATTTTCTTTCTTTAAACCTTCTGATCGAAGCTTTAAACAATATATTTTATGGAATTTAACAAGATTAAATTTAAAATAACCGCGTCGCGTCTCATTTCTCTTTCCTATTCCATCATGAGACCTGGATCATCACTAAACTATAACTGTATTCTATTCATTAAGATCATTTCAATGAAAGCAAAAAGCAGGAGTCGATCTGATCGACTTGACTTTTGTAATAGATAAAAATATATTCTAAAAAGTAAGAAAAGGGGCCTTGAGAATTGCATTGCCTAGGAGCCCCGATAAGGTTAATCCGGCCCTGCTCGGCAGACTAACAGCGTCAACTGCTAACACAGTTGACATAATTCTGAGTCGAGGCCCTTTTGCTGCTATAGCACACAACATACCTCATGTTTGAAGTTAATACACAGTTATATTATATTGTTTGTTTATGTCTGTTTTGCATGTAAGTACTGTATAATGGTTATTTTATGTTCATTATTTTAAATAATTTTTGACTATGTGCTATTTAGCAAATAAATGATTGTCTATGTCTAGGTGTATGTCTAAATGGCACAGTATATTTTATTGTTTTCCAATTATAAATAGATGTAAGCACATTTTAATCGACGAGCTGTGGAGAGGGCTATGCTCGGGGTTTCTTTACGGGATCGAATCAGAAGTAAGGAGATACGTAGGAGAACTCAAGTCACCGACATAGCACGTTGAAATGGCAATGGGCAGGCCATATAGCGCGCAAAACAGATGGCCGATGGGGCCGGAAGGTTCTCGAGTGGAGGCCACGGACCGGCAAGCGCAGCGTAGGACGTCCACCTACAAGATGGGCAGACGACTTGGTAAGAACCGCAGGTCGGCGTTAGATGCAGGCCGCTTCCAACCGCAGTTCCTGGAGATCAATGAGGGAGGCCTTTGTCCAGTAGTGGACGTCCTACGGCTGATATGATGATGGTGATGATGACGTTTTAATCACTAAACGAAGGCCTTATATTGTCTTGATAAATAGAGAACCATTGTCTTGTCACTTTAGATTTGCCTCAGTAGGCCACTGATTGATTTATTATCACAGGAAGAATATGAACTTGAAGCGTAAGCACTACGCACTAGCAATGAGGTCCATAACTAAATAAGTACACCTGTTTTGTATAATTATGGACATCATTACTAGTGCGGTCAGCAAGACATTGCTCCCAATGTCCTGACCTTAATCACACAATGTTGTATTTTACGAGCATTATGTTATTTTAGGTCGTTGTTGAACTTGAGTTAGATTTATGAAAAATTACGATGTTCACTATGAAGGATATTAAAAAAATTCAAAACAACATACCTATAAATTTAGGTTTAGGAGACGGGCGCTGACACTGCTACACAGTTTTTTCTAACTTTTTGCAGCTGTCAACGTTCACTATTTGTTCTTGATTCCTATGTGTTTTCGAACCAAATAAATAATTTGATTTTGAAAAAAAAAATAGCTTAGTTTTTTTTTGTACCGGTACATGTTGAACTAACGCTTTATATTCTATAATAACATCACTATAAAAACATTAAATACGTAATTATGCTATTCGTTGTGTACTTGGGTACCTAAGTAGTGATTTGTGAACGTGTTCGCCGCGAGTGCGCGGCGAGTTCCCGAAGTGCACGCCGCGTTCGCTCAATAGGTAAACATGTGCGTCCCGATACACTTCAGCCCGTCATTTTGTAGAAACTATTGTAAAGTATAATATAATAACGCCAATCAATTTTAATTTTGCTCGCCGCAAACTCGGAGCGAGTTCGCAAACACGTTCACAAATCGCCTCGCTGGAAACACGCTCGCATCTTAATAGTGAGTGTGATAACGCTCTAACCATGGACTATGGACACTTTAATTCGTTATTTATCATTGATATTTTTGAGTTTTCATGTGATAATAATTTTACTTGACAAAAGAATTTACAAATCCAGGGGGGCAATCGCGCTAATTTTTAACGATAATACCAAAACAAAAACGTTACGTTATGCACATTTCGTATCGTGCTGACACGATACGAAATGCGCGATTGCTCCCTACATAGGCATCTCATTTCTAAAATATAGAATCATTGATTGAGTAGTCTCCAGGAATACAATTCTCAAAGTGACTCGTTATGAGAATGATGTGAATGCTTGGCTTTAGCCCTACTTATTGGTAGGATCTATATGTAGATACGTAGGGCTAAAGCCAAACATTCACATGATTCGCATTACAGAACCACAGACTAGATGGAGATCATACGACGCAATGGTCCGAATTGTTATTAGCTTTATCGTATTAGTATGAATGCGATCGCTCGCGTAGTGAGCCGGCAACGGCGGGATTGGTATTAGAAGAGCCTCAGAGCCCCTAATACAGCCTGCAGCTGCGCTCGATAGACCACGTTGTACCCGTAAATGGGGCTTACCTACTGATTGTTGTATTGATAGATAACACTGGAAAATACTTTAGACTGTGCGAATTGGCTTTTATTCCAATAGAATTATGCATGAGTTCGGTGGACGGCCTATCCCTAGCATTGGCATTTATTTTACAGTTATGAATATTTTTAGTTTTATCAAATTCAAAGCACCTATTCTCATGGTCTCCCAATTCATTCATTCATAACTTCGCTCGTTTCGCAGACGATGTTATTAAATCATAAAAAAGCCGCGAAGACAGTCTTATACTTTTTATATTCTGTCCTTTGGAGATCCTTTTCGGGAAATACAGACTTGAGGTCAACAAATTAGAGCTATAAATCACAGAATATCAAATAAATTATTCAAGTTGCTGCCTTATGTTATGAGATCCTTCCAATTTCGTGAATCTTAGGGTAAGCGGAACTTGTAACGTGAGACGAGTTGTCTTGTCTAGATATTGTTATGGTGAAGTGATGAGGGTGAGATACCTCGGATTACCTTTCGTAAAGTTTCATATGTGTGGCATTCTGTTCTGGGGTCCTCTTTCAACTCTATTTCAGGATTGATGTAGCAAATAAGCGATGCGGTTCACAAGTACATAGATGACCTATTTAGTTAAATGTAAGCTTCGGTAAATATTAATGTTTATAATTTGATTTGGAAACAATAAAACAACATCTTCGGCGGGAAGCTTTATTTACCGAGTAAGATTTTCTGTTTGTAGACTAGACTAGATGATAAATGTGTAAAGGGTTTTCGAAACAATACTTTAATGGCATTTCAAGGGAATTTCAGTTTGAATAACGTTAGGAGATGTCACCAAACCCATAAAAATAAAATACTTATCGATATGTCTTTGATCTTTTCATGGATGATTTGTATGCAAAAGTATGAAGCTTGGTGCAAAGTACCTACTGTAGTTCAGAGATTCGATAAAGCGGTAGAATATAACTGGGTTTTCTGCTTGTTATTCTTTAAGTATCTAAAAATTGGTTGTCTGTAAAGGCAGTTTACGGACGATAATTTTACGTGATAATGAGTGGAAGAGAGATAGATGCGCCACAAGCCAAACGCTTAGGCCGATCGTGCCTCTCTATCGCTTGTTCCGCGCTCTCGCTTGCACGCTCGGCTTAGGCGGAACGTGGCACTTTTTCGTGCGTGCAGCCGGCGTTCATCGATTTCTAAGACGTTTATCACGTCAAAAACTTTATTGGTCAAAGTTGTTTGGACATTTTTGTACTATTAATTTATCTTCAATAACGTGTTTAACCATTATATACCTACTGCTAGACCTAATTTATATCCACATCTCAAAAGAAAAGCTATGTTAGCGGTTATACATACACGTAAAAATTTACAATTTAACAAACATTTTGTGAGTAACCTCAAGAAACAACACAAAAAACTGTGTTCTAAAGGGTGAGTTGGGTGTTCTAAAAAATACTTAAGTTGCTTGTAAGCTGGAAATGATCTGAATAATTTCCTTATCGTCGTCACTAAAGGCAAAGTGCTGATTTTATCGACGCTTTCTTTCAACGGCATATTTCCGCGACACAAACACCAATCTATCTTTTTAAGAGGCGCGTTTCCCTAAAACATTCAAATTGAGTATTTTGTTTGGAGTACAGTCAGCATAAATCACGTCATCCCTCGCCGGCATTATAAAGATTACCCTACATAATAGTGGTCCTTTCCGTTCAATTTCGCAAATCGTGTGTCGGCCGAACCCTCTGACGTATCGCGTTTCAGCCTCCCGAATTTAGTTTCTTGATGGCAAATTGAATTCTTTTGTAAACTGTCCCAACAATTTACATTGATATAAGGCGGCAATGATTCGGTTTTGGGATTCGTTTATTTTTCACTTTTTTAGTTTAGGACTGATACAGCAATGATATATAAGTAGAGTAAGTACATAACCATCATCATAGAGAGTCATTACGCAATTAGTTTAAAGAAATAAATATTATGATATTCCCTTGTCAATACATCAATGAAAAACTGATGTATGTTCACAAAAATATTTATTTGTTTAAGAAAAATAGCTATAATCATAATATTAATACTAGAAATTAAGATAAACTCGCTGTTGCCCCTTGTAGACTCCATAAAGTTAGTAAATCGTTTAAAGGGCAAGGTGTTCGCTTTTATAACAAACTCCCAAGTGATGTACAAAAATTGACAATTAACAAATTTAAAAACGCAATTAAACAAAATCTTTATAAAAAAGCCTACTATAAAATATCGGATTATTTAGATGATAGAGTAGCTTGGGATTGAAATTGCTCCAACTCCTTCAAAATGTTACAATTTAGACGTAATTTATTACCTATTGTTATGTATTCTAAAAGGATCATTAAAAAAAATAACCAGCCTTGTTTTCTCTCCTTTCTTTCCTGGCTTGGTCACGAAGGAACATGCAGTAAAGTTGACGATTCAAAGTGATCCTTGTGGTTTTAATGAATAAAAGATTTTGACTTTGACTTTGACCAGACAAGTACCTTTTTATGTTTTGTGCATTTTACAGTTCATTTTGTATTAGTTACTCAATCTGTAATTGGTTACCTGGTTGTTCGATGTCATATTTTCTCAGGTAAAGTTAGCAATATCACGTCATCATCATCATATCATTCATAGAACGTCCACTGTTAAAACATAGATCTCCAAAACGATTGATCTTGTGACTTTGTCAGGGGCATCCATCTAGTGGGAAGCCGTCCTATGCTGCGCTTTCCAGTGTAAATTATACAACTACAACCTAACAGCTATATTCCGTGGCCCTGTTTTAACCGCATAACATTTCTCAACTATCATGTTATGTAATGTTCAGCTGTTATGTTAGGATGATTTAATATCAATATACTAAGCATTAATTAGGCCTATCCCTTGACTGTTATGTTTATGTTTTAAAATAACATCAACTATAGGTACTTACTCTACTAGCAAAGATGTGTCGCTTTCTCAAATGTGTAGAAGGAACAAAACAGCAGAGTAGAAAGTGAAGAATTTCTTGTCCAACGTGTACCTGGCATTGACCTTTTGGTCCATGGACTTACATACCGGTTGCATTAAAACCGGTTGTTAATATTGGTAGTGAAATCTCGGCATAAACAGGTAAAGTTAATGTAAGCGCGAAATCAATCTAAAATCAGGCTCGATGGTTTGTAAAATAGTAAGCAAACTAAATTATTTACCTACTTAAGATATATAATTTTATAGTTATTATGCCTAACGTACGTTATTTTCACTCACCAAACATATTCACAGAAAAAAGAAAACATCCAGCAAATACGAAATATAGAGTGTTAATCACTTTATTCTAAGGTGCCATGATATGCATCTTGCTGTTGGATCATATACGAGACCCTATCCGAAACATGACATCGAAATATGACGCAGAACCAAAGTCATGGATGTGGGTAGAAGGATCAACCAGCTGAAGTGGAGATGGGCTGGGTACTTGGTAAGGAGGAAAGACGGAAGATAGACGAGGGCAGCAACCGAGTGGTGGCCGCGAGAAGGGCGCAGACCAGTTGGCAGACCACCAGCCAGATATTCGGACGACATTGCGAGAGTTGGTCGAAAGCAATGGATGCACTTGGCGCAGGGCCGGAGAGAGTGGCGTGATAACGAGGAGACATGTCATATATACCCAGCAGTGGGTGGATGTGGGCTGAGATGATGATGACGATGATAAAACATACTTTTAGTTATATTAACTAATAAGGTGTGAGTATTATTTTGGCACAAACTTGGGGAGGAATATACCCAACAATGGGTGAAGTCAGGTTGTGGATGATGATGATGATGATGATTATTTTAGGATTTCCTTTACGAGACAAAATACAAGTATTTTATTATACCCTCGTATTTTACCTCTTGTACACACGGCTACACATCAAGCTATACACTTCCAGTATAAGCTGACCTAGCATTGTGTAGGCTTTTTGTAGAATGAGAGGTCAGCTTATACTGGAAATGTATAGCTTGATGTGTAACCGTGTGTACCTATGTTTTATTAATAATGCTGTATTACTGCAAAATTTGTTAGGGATAATTTATTAAATAAATAATTTTCCTTACACATAAGTAAGACAAATATTACAAAACTAAAACTATTCGCATACTAACACTTTTCAATATAAAGATCAAGTTTCTGATTCCTACAATCATTTGCAAAATAGATAAATAAATTGATTAATAGCATAGCAATTTAATTAGAATGTATTTACACTATATCCTAATATCTAATCTGACTACTTAATTCGCGGCCCAAAATTTAGTTAGGTATTTAAAAATAAAAATAAATATTTTGATAATGTTTTTTTTAGGTTAATAAAATTACGAACTGTGTCACCTAAAAACATGTTTTTGTCTTCTTCAAGATTGTCTGTACGTGAAACTTATTTAGACACGCTGCCAGTGAAATCTAAATATAACAAGCCATCTGTCTATTTTGAAACGGTCTTGGTGCAAACTCAAGGTAGAGCATTTTGCGATAAATGAAGTTTTAATGGTCCTTCCTTGAAAATCTTGAGATTTATTAAATCACGATAATTGAGTAGGAAAAGTTTATCTATTCTAATTATATTATAAATTGGAAAGTAAATCTCTCTCTGTCTGTTGGTGGTGTTATAAACTGGATCGATTTCGATGAGATTTGGTACTTGAGAAATAGGTACGTAGACTAAGTACTTTTTATTGTCAACCACTCATCTAAAAACGCGGGCGAAATTTTGTTACTGTCAAGTTTGAATAACCTTAAATTATATTAGTTCTTTGGGAAACTTCGCAACGTCTTTTCGTCCAACATACCTCAGTGCCTTAAGGCAAAAGTCTACAATCAGTGTGTGTTAGCAGTGATGACATATGGAACCGAGACGTGGTCCTTCACTATTGGCCTTATGAATAAGCTCAGAGTCGCTCAACGAGCTATGGAGAGGGCTATGCTCGGGGTTTCTCTACGGGATCGAATCAGAAATGAGGAGATACGTAGGAGAACTCAAGTCACCGACATAGCCCGACGGATTAGCACGTTGAAGTGGCAATGGGCAGGCCATATAGCGCGCAGAACAGATGGCCGATGGGGCCGAAAGGTTCTCGAGTGGAGGCCACGGACCGGCAAGCGCAGCGTAAGACGTCCACTCACAAGATGGGCAGACGACTTGGTAAGAACCGCAGGTCGGCGTTGGATGCAGGCCGCTTCCAACCGCAGTTCCTGGAGATCAATGAGGGAGGCCTTTGTCCAGCAATGGACGTCCTACGGCTGATATGATGATGATGATGATATTAGTTCTTAAATTAGCAATTAACGCACATTATCAGTTTATACAAAATATGTTAGCATTAAACCTGAATAAATTTTAATTGTCTTCAACCAAACTACTAAATATACTCATAGATGTGGCGTGACGTGACATAATGATTACTGTATTTATATAACTTTCGCGATCTCTATACATAATTACTATTATTAATCGGGTATTTATCGCATCTACCTTTTTATTTATTATCACAGCGTTTTGACTGTGTTGCAAAAGTCGTGGTCACGGCCAGACTGGATTACTCGGAGCAACCGTCGAGATGTGATGGCTGCAGCAAAGCAACTCCTAAATAAAACAGATTCCCTTAATAAATTGAATGTTCTTCGTGTTCAATTTTTTTACGGTTTTGTCCATAACTTTGTTATCAATACCTGCTACTTCTTGTTGAATTAACTTGCGTCAGGGATAAAAAAATAACATTGTTATTAAATAACATATTTAATACCCTTAAAATATTAAATACTAAGACTACTTCTTAACTCATAAATCTTCGATTCCGCTCTACACATTATTATGTTCATAGAACAAATTATACGTTATATATATATATAGCTAGTTACTATTTTACTATATATCACAAACATTTACATATAAAAGAGATCAATTTTGTGTTCTTTTTAAAAAAACGTATTTATAAAATAAGACTGGTATAATGGAACCTACGAAAGGCCCAGCCCAATACACCCAGTGAGAGATCCACATGCCGGTCCACAGGGCAGGTCCTAGCGACCGAGCTGGATTCACGCCGGCACCTGTCAGAGGTCCTCCCGCGATACTCAATCCAGCAATGGTCAACCCAAACTTTATTGGAATAGAGTCTGTTATATGAGCGTTGGCCGGATCCCATAGGGAGCAGCATACAAAGATAAGTATCGCAGTCAGCACAACCTCAACACCAAACGACTGGAACTCATTAAGTGCGTGGTGTGGCTGCGTCACACAAATTCCAGTAAGCGACAGATCGACCGGTGAGAGGCCTATTAGAATACCGTATCCGATGAAAGCACCCAGGCATTGCACAACAAAGAAGGCCGCTCCCACCGCGATTGAAGTGCCTCCCCATATCACAGCGGCCAGCGTCACAGCCGGGTTCATGTGCGCTCCGGATAAATGTCCGAATATTTGTACATTAAACATGACGACGAATCCAAATCCGAACGGAGCGTACAGGGGCGACTGCACACTTAATCCTTCAATGGGGATACATGACATACAGCCGATCAGAACGAGCAGCGCCGTGGATACTAATTCGGCCAATATTGCTTTCCAATGTGCCGTGCACCAGGCGGCCACGGTGTTTGATTGAAATTTATCCTGCGTGTCTTTGGTTTCGGTGACGTCCACCACGGCTTGCGGGTTCTGACTCGAAGTCATCTCGGTGAATGTAGAAAATCTTACGGTAGCTGGAGTCGATGTCACTGCGCCTTCGGAAGGTTGAAGTTGATCCACGTACACTTCAAACTGTTACGGTAATTGTCTTTAACTGTCCATACCGTATTTGTTCGTTATGATAAATAAATCCACTGTTTGTGTTTACTTTGGTTTTATGAGCAACGAGCGAGTCGACCGCTCCGTGCCGGGCTCGCGGTATAAATATTGATGTGCTCTTGCACCGGTGTGTGTCATGTTACATTGCGTCGAATTTAGTGATATCGTACGCGTAAGGACTGTGCGCTCTGTTATCGCATAACTTTCTGTCATACACAAAATAAATAATATTTTTATCTACATATTTATAAAGCAGTTAGGATTAACAAAATGAGCAACTTAAACATTACCGTTTATTGCAGCTGATATATTATTTCAGATAGTTGCTATGCTAACTATGCTAACTTTTGAATCTATCATGGTTATGAACACTATTTTCACTAAAAACGGGATATTCTGTTCTGTTTTGTGATATTCTGTTATATTCATATTATTCACTAACAATAACTTCATTTACCCGTGATCATGGCCCACGCAACTGCCTCGAAATATCTGGATACTAAAATTCACAAATCATGGTAAATATCCGTACCTCAAAAGGTAACAAAATTTAGTGTGCTTTAGACTACACGACTGTAGGAAAACTTCTTTAGCTCTATCTATACGTATATTAATTATTAATTAATTTATAAATGAATAATACATATACATATATTAATTTTCTACAAATATTTAAATTTATTATGGGTTTTCACAAAAATAAATAATAGTTAATTTAAATAAACAAATAATTAATTTATCAATAAAACATGTATGGGGGAGCGAGGTCAATGGTACGGACGGTAGTGGGTGAGACAAAACCGATAGCGGTCACAGAAGGCGTTCATCAAGGCTCAGTACTGAGTCCTTTTCTGTTTTGCTTGGTTTTGGATTCATTCACAGAGGCTACGCAGACCTCAGCGTTGTGGACGTTTATATATGCTGACCACGTAGCCATTTGCACTGAGAGCCGTGCCGAGTTACAAGAGGCGCTTTTGTTGTGGAAGCATCAGTTACATACCGGTGGCCTAATCCTGAGTATATCAAAAACCCAGTTCATATCGTTCAATGAATCAGACCCAAGCAACAATAGCCCGATCAACATCGATGGGCAATTGGTCACCTTGTGTGATTAATATAAGTATCTGGGTAGTATGATACATAACTCTGGGAACGTGGAATGTAATATTCAGCACCGAATAGCCGCAGCATGGCTAAAATGGCGAGAAGTAACCGATGTCACCTGCGTCAAAAGAATGCCAGTAAAACTTAAAGGTATTATTTATAAGACTATCATAAGACTAGTCTTAACGTATGGAAGCGAAACTTGGACCGTAACGCAGAAGAACATACATACCATCAAAGTCGCCGAAATGAATATGCTGAGGTAGATGTGCGGCGTCACCAGGCTCGATAAAATCCGTAACGAGTACGTGCGAGGAAGCCTGGGGGTGCGCAACATCGCTGACAAGATGCAGAAGAGTCGGCTGCGATGGTACGGTCACGTGAAGAAGAGACCACCTGAATACGTAGGGAATTTGGCACTACAACTTTCCATCCCCGGTCGAAGATCTAGAGGTAGATCCAAGACAAGGTGGAGAGATGTAGTGTCAAAAGACATGAGAGAGTGCCACGTTTCTGATGACGACGTCGAGGATAGAGCGAAGTGGAGAAGAACGACCAGGAAAGCTGTCCCCATCCCCATGTGGGATACATAGCTGGGAAGAGAGAGAGAGAATGAAAACCCATAGTAAATTTAAATATGTGTAGAAAATTAATATATGTACATGTATATATTATACATTTATTAAGTAAATGTATATGTTAATATATGTAATATATATATATATACGTACATATACATATATATTAACTTTCTGCAAATATTTAAATTTATAATGGGTTTTCATTGATAAATTATTATTTTTAAATAGATTTTTATCTACTAACCTATGTTACAAAAATCACTACAAAAGAATTTCCCTATAGAAAACTCCCCTAAACACCAGGTATCTCCTGAAAAATCCGTCAAAAAATTGTACCTACCCCTAGTAATGCCCCTAAAAATGGCTGAGTAGCGGTAAACATAATGGAAATGTCAACCTTATTTCGAGGCGCATACAGTAAGTACATAAGTTATTTTCTGCTCCTGCTTGCCATCTGTTGGAGAATAGCTGAACTTTTTGGTAAATCGAAACTGGTAGATTCAAACTACGAAATGTTGTAAATACTTTTTTTATCTATAGCAAAATGAACTTTATTATACAGCACGAAGGAGTGTTTTGTTTTTTCAGTTTGTATAATTTAGGCTAAGATATGCGACAAATCAACTAGCTATGAGAAAGAGAGAAAGAAAATGTGTGCTCGCACCTCTCTCTCTTATCCCTACGAAACGTAACTCTCTCTCTTTCTATCTTCACTAACTTATATCTCCCTCTCAACTTCCGTTCGCACTTTTCGTAACGCATTCACCAGCTTACTCCCCAAGTCAAGCGTGAGTAAGGAAGTTTTACTTAAAAATTGTCAATACAGTATCCACTTACCAATAAAACTGGTCGGTAGTAGTAAAGTTTTGAATACCTACCTAGTTAGTACTATTAGTTAAATACTGTTTGTTTCGTAAGAGATTGCAATTAAATTTCGAAACAACAAAATAACTCGGTAATGTTGTTGTTTAGAACTTAGCTTACTTCGAAACAACATTATTACAATCACCTATAGGCATCTCAAATCTCAGCCTAAACTATGATATGACAATGAAGGCTATATACATTCTGTCAAAAAAGTATCGGGAAAGGATGATTTGTTTATGGTTCAAAATTTATTTTTTTGTTTCTTTTTTGTTGTTAGATTGGCACAACTGTATTCCATTTTGGTGCGGAGTTTAAGTTGAATCTGTTAGTTAGATTATATACAGTGCTGTGTTAGTAAGGTCATATCTAGTGTGTATTGCGAATTTCGTAATGCACAATAACATGGAACAAAGAGTTTGACTTAAATTTTGCATCGCCAATGGAATTTCGTGTTCGGAGTCACTGAAAATGTTTCAGAAGGCTTACGGTGAATCGACTTTATCAAAAACACGTGCTTATGAGTGGTACAACGCGTTCAAAAGCGGTCGAGATATAATGGAAGATTTGCCTCGCTCTGGTAGGCCATCAACGTCTTTAACTGAAGTTAACATCGCAAAAGTGAAGGAAATAGTGACTGAAGATCCTCATTCAAGTTTGAGAGAGATAGCCGCTGAACTTTCTTTATCTCACGAGTCGATCCGTACCATTTTAAATAATCACTTGGGTATGAAACATGTTGCCGCTCCGCTAGTCCCAAAAGACCTGAATTTTCTCAAAAAACTCAATCGCATAAGAGACGCTGAGGGCATGCTAGAACGAGTCAATTCCGACCCAACACTCATGCAACGCATTGTTACTGGTGACAAGACGTGGGTATACGAGTTTGACATGCAAACTAGTCAACAAGCTTCGGAGTGACGCCTTCCACTGAGCCGAAACCGAAAAAAGCACGCCAAATTCGTTCAAAAGTTAAAGTCATGTTGACTGTTTTCTTTGACTATCGCGATGTTGTGCACTTGAAATTCTTACCGGAAGGTCAAACGGTAAATAAAGAATATTATTTGAGCGTTATGCGGCGTTTAAAAGAGCAAACTCGGCGAAAAAGGCCAGATCTGTGAAGAGAAAATTCTTGGATTTTGCACCACGATAATGCGCCTTCGCACAACGCCATCATTGTGAACGAATTTTTGACTAAAAACTCAACAAATACCATCGAGCAACCACCTTTTTCACCAGATATGGCTCCAGCTGACTTCTTTCTTTTTCCTAAACTCAAATTACCACTTCGTGGCACTCGTTTTCAGTCGGTAGACATAAAGAAGAATTCGTGGCGAGAACTGAACTCCATTCCGGAAAAAGCGTTTAAAAAATGTTTTGATGATTGGATTATCCGTTGGCGTAAGTGTATCGTTTCTGAAGGAGCATGCTTTGAAGGCGATAAAATAAATTTGGATGAATAACTGACATCTGGTGTATTATTGATCTTTTCCCGGTACTTTCTTGACAGAGTGTAAATCTACCAAAAACAACATTAAATTTATGTATCAGTTGCTTTGAGGAAAAACTCCCTTTAAAACTCTATACAGAATGCTCCAAAATATTGATGTTAACACCAAATAGGGTCATTGGCCTCAATTAGGATAACAATTCATTAAAGAATCACTTGGCGCAAACATTACCTGATCTCTGTAAACAATCTGTTATTCTGCTATTTTAAATAAATCTCAATAAATCATACATTTCGTACCTTTAAGAAAAGTTCTTGAGAAAATGCAATGTCCAAAAACCGGTCAAGTGCGAGTCGGACTTGCGCACGAAGGGTTCCGTACATTATCTATAAAAACGGCAAAAAAACACGTATATTGTATGGGAGCCCCCCCGTAAATATTAATTTTATTTTAATTTAATTATTTTTATTTAAAGTGAATATATAACATAATATTCTTATAAAGCGTCTACCTGTTGCCGTTATCAATATCAAACAAAAACGAACAAAAAATCACGTTTTCTGTATGGGAGCCCCCCTTAAATATTTATTTTATTCTTTTATTATAGCGGCAACAGAAATACATCATCTGTGAAAATTTCAACTGTCTAACTATTCATAAGATACAGCCTGGTGACAGACGGACAGACAGACAGACAGCGAAGTCTTAGTAATAGGGTCCCGTTTGACACTTTGAGTACGGAACCCTAAAAATAAGTCTAATTCATATTTCTTCCCGAAAAACTAAAGTTTGAAATAAATATAAGAACTAAGTGCACGCGTGAAAAATAGGCCATTAACATGGCGCTCACGCACACATTCGCTGTTTTGTGTCTAAGTTTCAAACGAAAATTTGTACGAAACTTCTATAATATAAGTAGAATTGCGTAGAAAAATATAATCTATATTATAAGATTTAAGTTGTGTACGCTTTCTAATTAAAAGTTGATCATTTTAATCTCATTCCTTTTCGATAAATACATAGTTCGAACTCTGAAGACATCTTGCATAGTGTGATAGATTTCAAATAGTATTTTATTTATAGTGTTATCCAACCACATACGAAAAATTCTAAAATTTTTAAAATACTATTTGAAATAAGCAACGCGACATCTCTTCTCAATGTACTGAACTGCAACGTTTGGCATTGAGCAGGTACAAAAAACTAAATAAGTTTTCCTGTAGATGGAGCTAACGGCGCTTTTGTCGTAATTCTGAATCATCTCACTAGTTTCGACCTAGACGTGTATTGACCTGGTAGCACAGTTGGATAGTGCATCCTCATATCATATCAAGGTTACGGGTTCAAGTCCCGTCAAGGCTTGAAATTTTTGAGATGATTTTAAAAATCTTGTGATAGATATTATTATAAAGACTATATATACAGTTTGTTTAAAAATTACGAACGCAAGCGATCAACGATGGTAAAAAGTTTATTGCGAAGAATATTTTAATGCAATTTAATAGCGTCGCTTCCTTAATGCAAAAGCCGGACAGCTTACTATTAAAATTTTCTAGAACACTTTCCATGATCGGTAAAGACCGTGCTCAATTTTAACTTTTGTAGATACATTGTTTTTGTACCAGTATTCGCAAAAATTTGAAGTTAAAGCTCTTACCTCCAACTCCATACTTCAATATGAATATTATGAATTCGAAAGTAACTGCCTATCGTGTCTGTTTGTTAGGTTTTCACGATTAAACGGTAGAGACCGATTTTGATGTAATTTGGTAAATATAGTTTAAAACCATAATAGCGACACAGACTACTTTTTAGCGTTCCGTACCCAAAGGGTAAAACGACACCCTATTACTAATGCTCCGCTGTCTGTCTGTCCGTCTGTCACCAAGCTGTATCTCATGAACCGTGACAGTTAGACAGTTGAAAGTTTCACAGATGATGTATGTTTATTGCCGCTATACCAACAGATAACAACAGAATAAAATAAATATTTAAGGCGGCTCCAATACAACAAACGTGATTTTTTTGCTCCTTTTAGCTCGATATTGATAACGGCAACAGGTAGACGCTTGAAATATTCACAGAATATTTAGTTATATATTCACTTTAATCCTATACAACAAACATGGTTGTTTTGCCATTTTTATAGATAATAGTACGGAGCTCTTCGTGCGCGAGTCCGATTCGCACTTGGTCGGTATTTGTTGACAAAACACGCCTCCGAAGCCACGGGCGGAAGCTTGTAAAACTATATAAAACTTCACTTAAAAAGAGTATTTTTCGTAATAGTTTATGTTTTTCCGAGCAATAACGATTTTACTGTTTAAACAATACATCGAGTAGTTTAGTAGAGTATTGTTTAAACAAATGTACAACAAAATGTGTAAAATAAATACTAAACTGAAAGTATTTATCAACGTTGATAAAAAAGTCTTAGTGGCGATTAAACTATGCCAGTCTTTTGTCTAATGTTATAATTCTTAATTACTCACTTACTACGGTTTTTCTAGATATTTATCTTCTCATTCTCCAAGTCATTTAGTACGTATAGTGTCTAGGCGATAGTTACATTCGGGAAAAACGCGGAGTAATCCCAGCTATTTACTGGTAATCCGGGAAAAGTGTCCGACTGATTAATTGCTCTCTTCTATATCCCTTAAAGGGTACCCTTATTAATGTAGGACAGACAGTTTTCCAATTATTTAGATTAGATGTGCGAATGATAAGGGGTTGAAAGGACTTGATAAAAATTGCCAGTTCGCTTGACTTTGAAGTAAAGACTTCGTTATATGAATTTGACTTGATTCCTTTGTTTTAATTAAAAACTGATAATCCTGTAATTCAGAAAAGATTATTTTTTTAGTTTTTGTAATCCTCAAAAATTGGCAGATAAGGTACTTAGTAAACTGCGTACAAAACAAATAATACTTTCATTGAGTGAATAGAAAAATGTATCTCTAGTAAAAGTTATACATAGTAATCCCACTAATATTATAAACGTGAAAGTTTGTATGGATGTTTGTTACTCTTTCGCGTCGGAACGGCTGAACCGATTTCAATTAAATTTTGTATGTACGTAGATCATAATCTGGATTAACATAGGATTTGCACAGGCTGCTTTTTATTGGCAAACTAGCTGACCAATCCGCAGCTTCGCACTTGTAATTTTTCAATAAAAACATTACCCTCCCTCTGCGCGGTTGGGTAAAAAGTAGCCTATGTCACCCGGGGATAGTGTAGCTTCCAAACAGTGAAAGAATTTTTTAAATCGGTCCAATAGTTTCGGAGCCTATTCAATACAAACAAACAAATCTTTCCTCTTCATAATATTAGTATAGATTACACGTGTGAAGCCGCGGGTGGCAGCTTGTAATATTATAAATTCGAAAGTAAATTAGTCTCTCTGTCTGTTTGCTACGTTTCACGATTAAACCGCTGAGCCGAATTTAATGAAATTTGGTATATCGATAGATTACGATGACCGGGATTGGGACATATAATGTATTTATAATAATAAATATAATATTTTACCCGACTGCGCAGAAGGAGAGTAATGTTTTTATTGACAAACCACGCGTGTGAAGCCGCGGAAGGGTCAGCTAGTCTATACTATCTATACTAATATTATAAAGAGGAAAGATTTGTTTGTTTGTTTGTATTGAATAGGCTCCGAAACTACTGGACCGATTTAAAAATTATTTCACTGTTGGGAAGCTACACTATCCCCGGGTGACATAAGCTACATTTTACTCAACTGCGCAGAAGGACAAACCACGCATGCTAAGCCGAAGAAGGATCAGCTAGTAAGCTATAAAATGCACTCGTTTCCCACAAAGCCCCACTCCAAGTTTTCAGCTGTACCATTTATCAAGACGTAACACACATGCACGTAACTATAACGTTCCTTACCGCTATGGCACATTGCGAAATCACAAGAACCTACAAACAAAGTTCAACTTTACGTATACTGACACAGTCTACGCAAACAGCCGGACACATACTTACTAAGCTATACTAATATTTATAATATTACTATTTGTATGCCTGCAACTTCGTCCACAATTTTCTGGATCGTAAAAGCACCACTAAAAATCAGCAATATCACTCTAGCCGTTATTGAGTTTTAGCGAGACTAATGAATAGCAAATGATTTTTTTATATTATATAGATAAATACTAATGTCTGTTGTTTGTATTTTTGTAGGGGGTAATCTCAGAATATACCTACTCTTTCACTGTTTACGTACATTGGCAGCCCGCGTCACATGCATGTCAAGGCGGTACGAAGTTCACCGGGTCAGCTAGTTTTTCAATAATTTATAGGCTCGCGCCTGATGGTAAACGTTGATGTAGTCTACGATGGAACACGCTTGCCTCCGACGAATCAGTTCACACGCGTCTTGAAGACATCAAGGAAACACGGACAATGCGTTCCACTCTCTAGCGGTGTGCATAAAGGTGGAAGAGAACCGCGCGTAGGGGAGGTATGTATGCTAAGGTATGGAACACTTTACTGTAGTTCGTTTCTCCTGAAGACTACAAACCGGGCCCCTTTAAGGTAAGAGTGAATACTTGAATAGGACTCTTCTAGATGCTTCATCTTAGACCACATCATCGCTTACCATCAGGTGAGAGTGTGATCAAACGACTTATAGTTATGACCTTTCCTTTATAAGTTTTTATAAAGTACCTCCAGACAGCTATTTAGTCTTTTCTCAGCAAGGTCACTACCAATTCTGTCCACGTCTCTCCTACACCGAATCCGCGGCCTATTTAAGTGGCGTATATCCCGATCTATTCAGCCTAACTCAAAACCATATTACGAGGCTTATCCTTTGTTTGCTCTTCAACTAATAGTGCTACGCGTGTTTTGCTATTTTCGGTATATTTGGAATCTGGGGTCACAATAACTTGCCATTGCAGAAAATATTGAGCGTAATTTTGGTGACCCCAGAAATTGGGTAGGTAAAACTTAATATAAGCTTTTGTGTTCAGGGAGTATAAGTTTCCTCAATAATTCAGTGACCCTCACTAACCTTTTACGTGTCTCATTTTTTACTACATCGTCGTTTTTATTGTATATACCTATTTAATGATAATAAAGAAGTGTTTGTGCAATTTCATATTCACGTTTGTTGCTTTAGGTATTAATCTTATATAATTTAATTAATATCTAGTGTTAATAACGTTTATAATAAGTTAATAAATAAGTCAATCGACCTTAGAAAACAATGGTGTACTCTACCTCCGATCTTATCACCTCTAAACTGATTCTTGCCCACAGTGCTCAAAGTCGTAACACCACAAATTGGATTGTAATATCAATTTTAATTTTATTTCTGTAGTAGCTGACCCGCCCGATTTCGCACGAATCAAAATAAAATATAGCATAATCACTCAGCGATAGTGTAGCTTTATATTGGTGAAAGAATTTTCACAATCTGTTCAATAGTTCCGGAGATTACCCATTACATACAAACTTACAAACAATACCTCTTCATAATATTATAATTATAGACAGTAGGGTTTCTCTACGGGATCGAATCAGAAATGAGGAGATACGTAGGAGAACTCAAGTCACCGACATAGCCCGACAGATAAGCACGTTGAAGTGGCAATGGGCAGGCCATATAGCGCGCAGAACAGATGGCCGATGGGGCTGAAAGGTTCTCGAGTGGAGGCCACGAACCGGCAAGCGCAGCGTAGGACGTCCACCCACCCAGGTCGGCGTTGGATGCAGGCCGCTTCCAACCGCAGTTCCTGGAGATCAATGAGGGAGGCCTTTGTCCAGCAGTGGACGTCCTACGGCTGATATGATGATGATGAGACAGTGGGAACTGTAAAACTATCCAATTACTTCTTACTAATTTGTATGCTATAGCATGAGGTCTAGCTGTATAAATACAGCAGGTCTCCTTAACATTCATTAAAAAAATAGTTAAATAAATAAAGGCAATAAGGCGGAGTGCAGCCTAACCCATTTACTTTTTATTCCAGTAAGCATCCCCTTCGGAAGAAAGATTGCCTGAGACTGTTGTTAATTGAATGGAGCAATCTAATACAGCGACGCACCATACCAGAGCTCGAATTAAATTCAGCCCAACGGGCGTCGTCAGTTTGAAGTGTAGTATACATAACTAATGTTTGAAAGTAAAATTTTCGACTCCAAGGATGAAGAAAATAAAATATTAGTATACTATGAGTACCACCTCTCAGCGCAACATAATCTGTACTTGTAACGTGTATAGTAAATTGTCATAGGCGCCTATTCTACGATTTACGCAAGGCATCAGCAAAGTGTGTTGTTGTCCAAGATCAATAGTTATATACCTACCTACAGGAGACCTTGCGCCGTAAAAAATAATGTTTATTGTGCTGTCGGTGTTCATTAACCTAATCCGAACCAAGCTGTGATTCTGATCACATTAATACCACTCACAAATAAAATTCCACCACAGAATAAAGTATTTTCATAAAACAACAGCAGCTGGGAAAACGGACCGGCCTTTGACATTGTAGAACAATTTGGATATGAACGTTTTATTTCGCATTTCTGCAAACTCATTAAAACCGGGTTTGGCACCTACAATGAATTTCCTGAAAGCACGCCGTCTTGTCGGTCAGCGATACCAAATTAGCATAGCGATATTTCTTTAAAACTCAAACTTTAACAGATGAAACTTCAACTTTGATCCAACTGTTTTCACAAGAGATAAATTCTGCAGGAACGATCCACGAGTAGTTTTGCCAATTTGGATTGCATTTGTAAGTAGGTAGGTAATTACGAAATGGAAAAGAAAAATACTTGATATTAATTTTAATTTATTAACACGCTAAGCACTTTGGGTTCAAATCACAACGACACACCTGAATCGGGACGGTTCCATCGAAAACCTTGCTATAATCCCATAGAACGGACACAGTACCTTCAATGTTGGGGCTGTGCGATTTATTTTCGAATAATACTGCGTCGCATATCACTTGGTCAGTGACCAGAATCGCGTTCACCACGGTCTCTTCGCCGCCCACAACAATCCTACACTTCCAAGGAGTAAACGCCATGTACAGATGTATTTGCGTAATTTTCACAATGATGGTATCACTCGCTCCGCTTTTGATTGTCCGAACATCTGCTTTGACAACCCTGGGACAGAAGCCCGGCCCGGCCATTATAGCCGCTACATTGTCCGGATAAATGATATTGTCGTTACCGCATTCCTGTTTTGTGCATTTGCTCTTTGTTACACACCAAACACAGTAACTTTTTAATATGCACGTTGAGCACGAGGTAATTTGTTTACATTCATCTTTTTGTGCGTCCGTTTCCTCTCCAAAACACGGTATTGTGATACTAGCTATCACCAGTATCCAGTAAAATCGCATTCTGTAAATTAAACAAATATTTTAAAATGTTGACCTACATATGCCATTATCTACTCGTATTTCCATGGTATATTTCTGATTAAAACACAAAAGATTTAAAGATAATTGTGACAACTTACTCCATGCTTCTTATTACTTGAAATGTGTAATCTATCTAATGATAGTTCCAATAAATACAGAGCATATAATCACCATAAGTACTATTCAAAATGTTAAATAGAGGTCATAATGATAGTCAAGGAAGATAATGAGCTGAGATAACTTTAAGGGTCAACATAATTTTCCAAGACATTGTTGTCATTAGGTCATTAAGATTCTATCGATAGTGTTAAAAATAAACTGTTTTAAGAGCAATAAAGGCCGTATTTATATAGTAGTATCGTAAGTGACAAAGTGAGAGTCGTGTGCCGATAGCCAATAACAATCCGTTACAGACGTATAATAACGAACGATCGTTTTTCTTCGTACAAGCGTCCCATTTATACATTTCAACAACGAAAAACGCGACGACTGTCTATAAACGACTCTTATACTACGGGTTAGAGATTTATCTACATTGTAACAGAAAGACGATAAGAAGAAAATGTAAAATATACTGTCTTTTGTTTAACTTAATACATTTTTATTCAAAGCGTCATCGAAATGAGGACGACATCATCGGGATTTACAAACGCGGGATGTAGCACATGTGATGCACATTATCTGCCATTGATTAATCTTTTAGGTCAAATGAGAATTATTGTTGTAACCATTTCCTTTATCTGGGCTTTTATCAAAAATACGGCCATTTGTGTCGCATATTTTGCTCGCAAATATATCAAAACCTATACTTTCCGTTAAACTAGAATCATGATATTTGTCAAATAATTCTATTTATAGTGACTCTACGGTAGAGTCTCTAAGGTGTACTTTACATAAGTTTTTACTTAACCCGTCAAGGATTACGCTAATATAATTATTTTTGTGGATTGTAATATTTTTAAAAGGGCGACTTTTTTGATAGGCTATCACAGGGTTCTGATATTAATTAAATTGTCGTTATCATCACCGGCCAATGTTATTTCGAAAGAGTTATAATATAAATCGTTTACTAAGATATTTTATAATTCTAAGGTACCTAAGCAGATATATAATATTTATTGCAAAAAATTACTTAGATTATTGTTATATTCGTATAATTTTTAAACAATCATAAATCTCTTTTCAACACACTTGCTCGTAAAGTGAGCCTTATTGCATCGTTCTTAGGGCCATAAATCAAACTATAACACACACGTGCATAAAAATATTACACACTAGTGCATAATAGAATTATCCCTACAAAGTTATGTTAGTACCTAACTGCAAATTATATGCGAGTAAACAGAGCATTTTCAATTTAACCGGGTAATACAGTTTTTTGTAGCAACAAAGAGGTTTTATGGCGCTGAAAATTCTATTACATTTTTGAAATAAATAAATGTATCCCTAATTAAGACGAAAAAAACATTTATTATTATCAAATTGTTTATAAATCACAATCATTTGTAGTTTTAGTTTGTAGTTTTTTAAAGTATTTGCATTCTATCACTAAAATTATACATTTTGTAATTTTGAAGTAGGCTGTATGGCTATATGTAATTAATCTCACCTTACATTTGGCGCGTGCAAAAAATAAACAACTTGCGCGCCATTTCCCATTTCTTTGTTTGTATCGCATTTGTTGCTGTGTGGTAAATTGTAAAAATGTCAAGTTTTAGTACAGAAGATTTGTTTTTTCCTCGCAAGTGTGTTGAAAAAGTGCGTATGAAACTCGTGAGCAACTTGCTCACTAGACACTCGGCTGATTTACGCCCTCGCCTGCGGCTCGGACTGCAATCCACAGCCTCGCGTATAATGAGCAACTTCGCTCACTTGTATCATAATATACTATTACAGTCAATAAACAAACGACATTTTAATAAAAACTTGTTAAATTCTATTCAAGACTTTTGATTTGATCGGAGCATTCTTCTAACGCCACACATTTCAAGGCCGCTTCGTCCCAGTATTTTTCTTGGAGGCAGTCACAACGGATGTAGTCACAGATGATGCCAAGACCCCTGGCTTGGGGCTGACGACAGGTTCGCTGGGACATTGTTATATTTTCGCAGCTGGGATAGTAGACAAAGGTGCATTCTGGGCAAGCCGTAAGACCTGAAAAATCATGCACTAATCAATATTTTAAAACCAATACGGTAAAAGACTTGTTCCGCGGCCCTTAAAATTTTAGGACCTTATCACACTAGTAAGTTGCGAGCGTGTTTCCAGCGACGCGATTTGTGAACGTGTTTGCGACGTTTACGCCGCGCTCACTCAATAGCGAACGTGTCGCTATTGAGCGCGTCCCGCTACAATTCAGCAAGTCATGTTGTAGAAACTATTGTAACGTATAATTTACTTATTTACAGCGCGGCGTGCACGTTTACAAATCGTTTCGCTGGAAACACGTTCTCAACTCGTCAGCGTGACAACTGTCTGTCTGTCTGTCCTGTCCGTATGTCACAGCCACTTTTTTCTGAAACTACAAGAACTATACTGTTGAAACTTTGTAAGTAGATGTATTCTGTGAACCGCATTAAAATTTTTACACAAAAATAGAAAAATAACAATAAATTTTTGGGGTTCCCGATACTTAGAACTGAAACACAAATTTTTTTTTTCATCAAACCCATACGTGTCGTGTCATTCCTGGATAGAACTTCAAAAATGATAATGAGGTTTTTAAAATCATTTTTTTTTTTCTAAACTGAATAGTTTGCATGAGAGACACTTCCAAAGTGGTAAAATGTGTGCCCCCCCCCCCCCCCCCCCTTTGTAACTTAGACATAGACAACCATTTATTCACTAAATTAGCACACAATATAAAAATCAGTTACATTTTAAGAGAGAGAAGATACTTAAAATTAAACAATTAAACAGTATGAACGTAAAACATAAACAAAAATAAGGGAGAACTCGGTAGATACTGTGTGCTACAGCAGTAAATGGGACTCGACTCAGCATTATGCCCGCCGTAATGGTATGCGCTGATATTCTGTCGAGACCGCTCCATTTAGCCACTAGACCTTGAGAGTATCGTGTTGTCAAGTGAAAATACTATGTGTCATGGTAGATATGTCATGTTGTGTCAAAATATAATCATATATAGTAGAAAATTTCAAAATATTATATTAAGTAATAAAATAAATAATGTCAGAACATACATAAAACAAATTGATAAATTGGATAAAGGAATACCCCAATCGGCTAGCACGTGAAAGGTGCACTAATGCTTCCCGCACCAGGCAACCCAGTTTTTTGTTTACTAATAATTATAGATTTTAAACGTTTTTTAAACACTAAGACTACTAAACTATTAACTTCTAAACTAAGAGAATGATAAAACTAAAAAAAATATATGATGTAATTACCATGCAAACTGCCACCGAAAATTGGTTTGAACGAAATCTAGTAAGTAGTTTTTTTTAATACGTCATAAATCGTAAACCGCAATTTACCTTTCATTCAATCAACTAGCTAGATAATGGTACGGAACCCTTCGTGCGTGAGTCCGACCCGCACTTGGCCGGTTTTTTTTAAATATATTTTTAATTAATAATTAGGCGTATTGTATCGTTTACCAGATGTGTCGTTAGTAGATAATGTAGACGCATGATAATGAGAATGGAAATATTGTTCCGCACTGTTCAGTTCTATACACATTTGTCTTTTGAAGTCTATATAAATACGTATGTACTGATCTACTTGTAAGTATTTACAAAATATGAGCAAATAAATCTATACTAATATGAGGAAAGATTTGTATTTTTGTGTGTATGTTTGTAATGAATAAACTCATAAACTACTGGTCCGATTTCAAAAATTCTTTCACCATTGGAAAGCTTCATTCACCCTGAGTAGCATTGGCTATATTTATTGCTAGAAAAGATTAGGAATCCTTACTAAAACTTAAGTAACGTAACCCAAGGTGTAAAAAAGTGCCTTAAAACGTCTTTCGTCGCGTGCGCTGCGGAAACTATTGATGATACAACAAAAGTATGTTCTACAATATTAAAGAACATATCAATATCTACAAAAACTTTGAAATATTATAACGAGGAAATATTTGTTTGTTTATTTGTTTGTTTGTATTGAATAGGCTCCGAAACTACTGGACCGATTGAAAAAATTCTTTCACTGTTGGGAAGCTACACTATCTCCGGGTGACAAAGGCTACTTTTAACCCAACTGCGTAGAAGGAGGGTAATGTTTTTATTAAAAAACTACGCGTGAGAAGCTGCGGATTGGTCAGCTAGTAATAAATAAAGAAGCGACACTTGCTCGACTGGTTCAGTGGCTGAACTATAATAACCCACACATGCAAACCACGTGTGGACAGGCCGCTGCGCCTGCAGAAGTAATAGGTAATTAAATAATTCGTGTGTTCGAAATGTCAGGGGCCTGATATGAGGGAGATTATCAGGTTTGATAATAATGCAGAGCTGCTTATATACATTAATTAATATGTAGGTACCTGACTATCTCAACCAAAAATTGTATTATTACATTTTTGTCATGTTTTAAATTGATTCAAATAACATTAAAGTTTTTGAGGTACATAGTTTTTGAGATAGGTTATCGTGTAATTGTGTAATTGATAATGGACTTTGATTAAATAAGTGCACAATCTATACTAATATTAAAAAGACGTCAATTTTGTGAGTTTGTTTGTTGGGATGTATGGGGTAATTCTCCGGAACCACAGATCCGATTCTGATAATTCTTTCACTGATAGGAAGCTACATTATCCCTGAGTTCTTTATGCTATATTTTATTTTGATAAAAATCCGTGCGATGCCGGGCGAGTCTGCTAATAGTATTTTTCAAACTTTCGCGATCACTGTACATAATTATTAATTAAAACGGCTATTTATCGCGTATATACCTTATTTGTTATTCAAACGTTTCGGCATTTTCAACCCGTGACCACGACTGTTGCAACACAGCCAAAACGTCGGGATGACAAATAAAAAGGTACATACGCGATAAATACCCGTTTTAATAAATAATTATGAGTCTGCTAATATTTAATATCATGCTAAACAAGGTACCGCTCGCGGATTCGCACGCGTGGTTTGTCAATAAAACGTAGATTCAACCGTTACGACGTGAAAGCGTAACAAACAACTTACTAAAACCTTGTGTCACGTTGTTTGAGGTCGCACTTCTCCGAAACGGGCCTTAATAAAAAGTACTTAATTTTAGAAATGTCACTTTAAAAGACATTCTAATTTGATCTTAAACGTAAACAAAATAAGACCGTTCGTAATTTACACAATTTTAGTTAGTCAGCGTAAACAACAGAATCGCCACCAATATCCGCATAATTTAACCGTCGTTCATTGACGTGAAGTCATTTACATGAAGTGTCGCGTCACTTTGACAAGAGTGTTTTATATAGTTTTCTTAGGGGAACGGGAAATTTCAAGCGTGCGAAGCTGCGGGTGGGTCCACTAGTAACATTATATATTATTAATTTGTATGCTAAATTTTAATATAGTGGTGATAACAACATACTACACCATTGATTCCCAAAGTGGTCCAGGTGAACCCCCAGGGGTCTACGGGAGACACGACGGGGTCTACGTTGGCTTGACAACAAAATGGGGGTTCACAATTCGTAAATTTTCGTCCACGAAAATGTATATGTTTTCGATAATGAAGAACTAAAATGTTGGCTTGACTTCACCTATCAATGTAGGCAGATAATATTTTTTGAAGCTCAGCGACTGTTACTTGTAAAAACTTACATATTCCATATTCAGTACAACGTGTCAAGGCTTGTGAAGCGAAAACTGTTAATTCGTGGTTGAAACTCAGCCGGAACGCAAATTTCCATGGTTAGATCTAATCTTCACATTTTTGTCGACTGGGAATAAGGTAGAAATATAAAAGCATGGGGTCCAAAGGAACCATCACAATTTTGAAAGTGGTCTATGAGAAAAAAAAAGTTTGGTAACCTCTGCGCTATACCCACCAAGAGTGGTATGCAAATAGTCAGATGGCGTGCCAGAACATATTTTCAAAAATGTAAACAGGATTATGTATGTAAATAAACAAAACGTTATTATTATTACATATCAAAATCAAGTAAAATGCCAACAACAGTAAAATTATACAAAAAAAAATGTATTTGTATACAAAATAAAATCAAAAATATTAAATACTAACTTTACATTGAAATAATGTGATAATAATTTGTCATAATAGGCTGGGAAAAAAGTTTCTTCGCATTTTTTAAGAAAATTCAAAACATTTTTTAATATAGTTTATTTACATTTAACTATAGTATGCAGGTACTATTTTGTTCAATAACCTTTTGCCATCTTGTAGGTTCTATAGCAATGGGAATCCCATTGCTATAGAAATTTTGGGGCTTCTGATCAAAATACCGCGACAAGTAGTTTTGGCAGTCCTCTCGAGATATTAACCTGCCTAAAGAATTCTGAAGAGACCGAATCAGGTGGAAATCTGAAGGTGCAAGGTCAGGACTATACGGCGGATGTATTAACACTTCCCAGCCAAACTCTCTTAATTTTTGCTGAGTGGCTAATGATGTATGAGGTCTAGCGTTATCATGATTAAAAACCACACCCCTTCTGTTGATTAATTCCGGCCGCTTTCTCTCAACTTCTTGCTTTAATCTCATCAGTTGTTCGCAGTAGAGTTTAGAATCGATGGTCCTGCCTGGTGGTAACAGCTCATAATGCCCTTCCAATCCCACCAAACACACAGCATCACCTTGTTGCGAGTTAACCCGGGTTTCGCCGCAGTCTGTGAAGCCTGACCAGCCTTTGACTACGACCTTTTTCACACGTTCTTCTCGTACGTGATCCACTTTTCATCACCAGTTATCAGCTTCTTCAAAAATGGTTCGGTTTCATTACGTCGTAATAAAGAACCACAAATGAGTACACGGTTCATTAGGTTTCTTTCAGTGAGCTCGTGGGGTACCCAAATATCGAGCTTTTTTGTGTACCCAGTTTTTTCAAATGCGCCAAAACTGTTTTGTGGTTAATTCCCAGTTCTTCGGCTACGTTGTAACTACTGATATGCCGATCTTGCTCCACTTTTTCAAAAATGACATCAATTTTATCCGTAATAGGGCGAACAGAGCGACGTACATCTTTGACATCAAAATTTCCGGATTGAAAACGCTTAAACCAAATTTGTGCTACTCTCACAGACACTGCACTAGGTCCATAAACATCGCAAATTTTTTTCGCGGCTTGCGTTGCATTTTTACCTTTTGTGTAGTAAAATTTTAAAAAGTATCGAATTTTTTTATTGGATTCACTCATCTTTACAGTACGAAAAACAAATAAAAATCACATATTTTCTTAATTTGAATTTGGAATTTTCTTCTTTAATATTTAAACTTTGAATGATACCAAAACCAGCCAGATACAACTAGTATAGCCAAAGAGATTTTATTACAAGTTCATGCATACTATAATGCGAAAAGACTTTTCCCCCAACCTAGTATACAAATTCCTATGTCAAACAAGATTTTTTAAATCTTATTTAATCTAATCTTAATTTAATCTTAAATTTTCTTTTGAATAAATGTTCATTAATTTTCCTAAGACCCTTGGGTATTTTATTAAAAACTGACCAAGTGCGAGTCGGACTCGCGCACTAAGGGTTCCGTAACATTATCTATAAAAACGAGCAAAAAAAATCACGTTTGTTGTATGGGAGCCCCCCTTAAATACTTGTTTTATTTTAATTTTAAATTTTTTTTAAAGCGAATACATAACTTTATAATCTGTGATTATTTCAAGCGTCTACCTGTTGTCGTTATCAATATCGAGCAAAAACGAGCAAAAAAATCACATTTTTTGTATGGGAGCCCTACTTTAATATTTATTTTATTCTGTTTTTACTATTTGTTGTTATAGCGGCAACAGAAATACATCATCTGTGAAAATTTCAACTGTCTAACTATCACGGTTCATGAGATACAGCCTGGTGACAGACGGACAGAGAGCGGAGTCTTAGTAATAGGGTACCGTTTTACCCTTCGGGTACGGAACACTAAAAATGAACAAGTATGTCAGGATCGTAGCAGGTGAAGAATCGTAGCGTAGTCTCTGCCTACCCTCCGAGATAAAGGCGTGACAGTATGTACGTAATAAGATGACTTACATGTCCCGTCCTCGTCCACATTACATTCCTCTTCACTCCTACACAAATAAATGAGTGCCAATGTTATAATCGACGCAAACATATTATAAAAGTGCATTGTATTGCAAGCGACAAAAAGATTGCTCGGCCGGTGAAAAAGCGACAACCGATAACTGCTTTTGCCATCGAGTTTAAATATGTATTACTCGTGCGCGATAACTTGGGACCTGCTAGGAATGCGACTCCCCGACCGCTTTCCCTGCACTTCCCCGATGGCGCCCGTATTGTACCGTTCGCATCACTATTTTTTACTAGGGTTTTTAGTCTCGTACTGGCCTACGTCACGTAACGACGCGCTCTGGGATTCTTTTAATTTTCGTTTGTGTTATTGTTTTGTTGTTGTAGTTTTTGTTGTTATAGTTTGTGTCATTATTTTGTTGTTATAGTTCAATAGTGTTGTTATAATTCAAATAGTGTAAAAAAGATTAGATAAAAAGCAGCGTCCTCCCTGAGTAACATAATAAATTAGGTTAAAAAAAACAAAGACGAAGCCGAGGGCGGCTGCTTGTTATGTTCGCTTTTTTGCGGGCGGTACAAACACGCCAATATGACGTCACCGCGCTCAGGTCCCAACTTATCGCGCACGGGTAATACGTTTATTTGTTTTGCAAACTAAATGGCCTAGTTGGTGCCGTTAAAAGTCATAAAATGGTTTAAATAACATTTATAAAGCTATTAAATTTGTTCTTACGAGATTATACAATACACATACTATCTAAAAATAGTATTTTTCAAACTTTCGCGATCACTGTACATAGTTATTGGATAAAACGGGTATTTATCGACTTGAGTCAGCCCGAGACCACGACTGTTGCAACACAGCCGAAACGTCGGGATAACAAATAAACAAGGTACATACGTGATAAAAACCCGTTTTAACCAATAATTATATCTAAAAATACTTAGGTACTTACCTATAATTTTAAATACAACGTGCATGCTTAATGTATTTTAACGTAAATAAAAACCTATTATTTCGACGAGAAATGGGGGCATGTACACATCCATGTAGATGCGTTCTATCAATTCAACCAGATATTTAATTAAAAAACTCATTTTACTATAACTCTGATAAGATAAATGTTAATAATATTTTGTCGTGAATTAATCTAACTATAATTTAATTTTAATTAAATAACCCTATCTATAAAAAGGGGAAAAATCACGTTTGTTGTATGGGAGGCCCCCGTAATATTTTTTAACCTATATTTTCCCACTGCTGGGCAAAGGTCTCCCCCCTGTTCCTCCACATCTCACCAGCCATCTTGGAATGCATCGAGGTCGTCACGCCAACGCTTCCTCGGCTTGCCCCGGCTTCGACGCCCATCTGCAGGCACCCATTGTGTGACGACTGTTGCCCATTTGTCTGTGACCTTACGACTGACGTGACCCGCCCAGTTATATTAATTTATATATTTATTTTTAAAGTGAATAATTTAACTCAATATTCTGTGAATATTTCAAGCGTTTACCTGTTGTCGTTATAAATATAGAACAAAAACGAGCAAAAAAATCAAGTTTGTTGTATGGGAGCCCCCTTAAATATTTGTTTTATTTAGATTAAATTATTTATTTAATGTATCAAATTTCACGATAATTGCATCAACATTTTGAAAGCTATCCTCGGACAAACAAACATACATACATACATACAACGCCGGTTTGCCCAAGTGAATTTGGAGATCATGCTTCGCTCGATCAATACACACATTTAACACTTATTTATTTAATTAAACAGTTGCTTACAGTTTTAACCAAAGCGCAAACTGCCTCAAAATTTACACATAAATAAAAAAACTTAAATATACCCTAAGAGGTACATAAATATGCTTAGTTATAAGAACTTAACTGTGTACATGCGCCTTTTCAACCAATTAATGAGTACACCAACATAAATAAATAAATAACAAAACAATAAAACTAATAAAAATGGCACCTTTAAATGTTAAACAATCCTCATATTTAACTTAGAAAACTTTCGTGATTAATTTCAATCATTATCATAAATACGGAATTTATCACGTACCATCTTATCGGTGTTTCGACGGACTATATTTCGGTTCAATTCGTGAACCTTCATCAGGGTGAGTGCGATCCGCTCCGAATAACGTCTCGCCTAAAGGTCGTCAGTGCTAATAGACTCCATCAGGGTGAGTACGATCCGCTCCGAATAACGTCTCGCCTAGAGGTCGTCAGTGCGAGGCGAGACGTTATTCGGAGCGGAATGCACTCACCCTGATGAAGGTTCACGAATTGAACCGAAACATTGTCGGTCGAAACACCGATAAGACGGTACGTGATAAATCCCGTATTTATAATAATAATCCTCTTATTTCTGCATTTACAAAAAAAAATTAATTTTTAGTTTTAACGCGCCTGCGAACCCCGAGCGCAACTTCAATTCGGCCGCGTCAAAAACTTCGTCTTGAATATCGCTATCCCTGTTTAGTGACGAAGTTTAGCCACGCAGAGCGACAGTGATAGCAATAAAACGATTCTAAATTTGATTAGATTTTGACCGTGTTCCGTAATACCAAAAATGATGACTGAAAACTCGTTGTATTTTTCTCACTGTGTTGTTATTCTGTTATTAGACGATATAATCTATGTTCCCATGACTAGTATACGTAAGATGTTGTTGTTTTTAATACGAAACAATTAGGTTGAAAACAAGTATTTTATGACGTACAAACATGCAGAATGCGATACGCTTCTATTTCATTTTGGGTAAGTATTTTGATCTAATATATGGTTGGGAACCTAGATAAATACTATTCAAATTAAAATAATGCTTTATTAAGGTAGAAATATGCTCCAATTAGAAATGATCTTGATAGTACGTGTTGTATGGGCGATTGTCCTTCCCCTTTCCCCTTCAGACAGCACGCATTTGTATTTTTTTTAATATATTTGTTTTTATTGTTTCATGTTTTTGTTATATACGCCTTATTCATTTAGGAAGGTAGAAAACAAAAATTGTGAGTTTATGTGTATTGCCATTAACAGGATTTTAAGTGTTTCCAACGGGTAATTTTCAAGTCGACGATCTCCGGGCGCAATGGGCGAATGAGTTGAGACGCAGGAGTTTGCGGGTTCGATTCCCGTCGCGGAACAAATACACGCTGTTTGGTAATATACTGACGATATTCAAGTGACGGTTTCTCAAAACATTAAAAAAGACATCTCGAAAAAAAACTACTGTTATATTATCAGATTTTAAAGAAATCTAATTTAGGTGATTAATTCGATATAAAACTTACTGCCTACTCATGCAATCGTCATCCAAGAATAAAGGCCGATTTTATATCTCTTTCGGAAATGGCTGCGGGTTTTGAGCTAGAAAGGGATACCAAGAGATATCTCGAGACATCACCAATACAGTTATCTGTGGTTAGATGGCAACCATTAAGCAATAGCACAACATAAGTTTAATAAAGTGTTTGTTTTTACATGTCAAAATAAATTTCACATTTCTATGGTAAACATTTCACAAATTTATTTATTATGCTCATCAAAATAAGCCGTTTCATTTTTGTGCGAATATTATGAAACACCCTACATTTGTGTGATCTATGATACTTGTTCCGGGTCTGGGTGCTTTCCTATAACTAGTTTCAGCACGCAGCTTCGCACGCGTGGTCTGTCAAATAAGTAGAATGTCTCAGTTAAAGTCATAATCTATCTAAATATCAAATTTTCATTGAAATCGATGCAGCCGTTTAGTCGTGAGAACACAGCAAATAAACAGACCGAGAGACTGAGTTACTTTTGAATATAGAAATGAAATCCTTAAATAAATAGGTATTTTATTTATTTATTTATTTAATTCTTTATTGCACAAAAATACAAATTACATGTACAAAAGGTGGGCTTAATGCTAATAGCATTTTCTACCTGCCAACCTCAGAGTTAACAAAAACGGTATTAATAATGTATTTACAAAAAACAATGTATAAGTCCTATACCTACCAATTCTATAAGTTATCTGGTTCTCAAGCTTGGTTTCATTGACGACCTCCGTGGCGCAGTGGGCGAATAACCGGCTGAGACGCAGGAAGTAGCGGGTTCGATCCCGCCGCGGAACAAATGTTTGCGTGATCTACAGATATTTTTTCCGGGTCTGGATGTTTTTCTATGTATTATAAGTATGTATTTTAAAAAAAGTATATACGTATTCTATCAGTTATCTCGTTCCCAAAGCACAAGCTCTGCTTAGTTTGGGGTTAGATACCGATGTGTGAAATGTCCAGCAATATTTATTTATTTTATTTAATTAGTGCTGCTGTGTGAAATGTCCAGCATTGTTTAATATATATATTTATAACTAGCTGACCCGCCGAACTTTGTACTGCCTTGATATGCATATGACGCGGGCTACCAATGTATTGTCGATCGGCTATAATTAGCAACATCTATGTATGAGAAAATCAATTTTCTTCATAATTTTTATTTGCTTGATATTTTCCGATATTTTAATAGTTATTCTGCTATTCGGGGCGGATACAAATCCAACAAATCAATGATCATCAAAATCGGTCCAGCCGTTCTTGAGTTATAAATGGTGTAACTAACCCGACTTTGTTTTATATACATATACCTAGTCAGGTCATAAATTCTGTCACATGTTTAATATAAAATAATTGAAACAAGTTTATTCATTATGTAACCATTTATATACCAAAATGAACTTAACAAAACATAGATTCTTATGACACTAAAGTTTATTCAAAATGACCTCCGTGATTTTGAATACAGGCCTTCAATCTGCGCGGCCAGTCGTCTATCGCATCACGAACGAGGTCCATGTCAATATCGGCGGCTGCCTTAATCAAGGATGTCTTGATTGACTCCAAATTGGGATGAGGCTTTGAGCACGCCTTTTCCTCCAAGTGTTGCCATATCTTGTAATCTAACGGATTTAAATCTGGACTGGAGGAGGGCCAGTCTTCGTGCCGGATGAAGTCGATTTCACGCGCCGCCAGCCAGTCTTGTGTGCTCTTCGCTCTATGAGCTGGCGCCGAACCTTGTTGGAATACCCAGTGCCTGTTATTGAACATGGTATGAGAAACAGGTTCCACAAGGTTCGTCAGGACTGTATTTTGATACACAACTGCATTCGTTTTTACACCTTTCTCACAAAAATGTACCTCTGTTAAGCCCCAATAAGAAACTCCCAACCATACCATGAGCGAGGATGGAAAATGACCTCGTTGGACACGCGAAATACGGTTGCTCGCTTCTTCACTACTGTATGTCATTTTGTTTGTTGTAGCTCTCTTCTACGGTAAAATTTTTTTCATCCGAAAAAAGAATTTCCCGATATTTTTTTCCCGCGTACCACTTCAACAAAGCGCGGCATCTCTTCAGTCTCAGGTCCATTAGACGAGCATTCAAACGATGTCCTGTTTTTCTTCGATATGCCCGAAGCCCTAAGTCTTCATTTAACACCCTTTTCACCGTGGTTCTGCTTAACCCCATCTGAAGGGCCAACAGTTTCTGCTTACGTTTGGGATTTCTTTGAATTCGCGCCTTCACAGCTTTTATCGCTGCTGGAGTCCTAACAGACCGAGGGCGACCACTTCTTGACCTGTCATCTACACTAGAGTCTTCATTGTATCGTTTGATGGTGCGATAAACGAATCTTTTGGTTATATTCAAATTTTTCAGTATGTCAAAAATTTGAATAGGCGCGTAACCGCAACGATGCAACGCAATAACTGCAACACGGTCTTCTTTAAGCGTCCACTCCATATTTAAAAATGAGTAAAATTCTAAAAAGTATACATTTTTATTTTCATGAACAATTCGAAATTCGAATTCTATAAACTTTTTTGTGGCCAGCATTCTAAAAGAAAAGTTTTTACTGTGTGACAATACTTATGACCTGACTAGGTACATAGGAAAAGATTTGGCACTATTAGTACAAATAAACTCATTAGAACGTCATTAGATAGATTAGAACATTAATCTATCAACTGACTCTCGCGAATTCAATCCTGCGATGAAAACGGGCACAAGGTCTCGTCATTTCCTGCGATAAAAACCGAGAACTTTTCATCCGTCGGAAGTTACCTTGGGGGATACAAAAATCAATTCAGAGTAGGCGATGCCGCGGGCAGTAAACAGCAGCTAAGTCATAAAGCGATAATAGGGTTCCGGGCCAAAATGGTAAAATGAAAACACTTATGCTATAACGACTGACGCTGACGGTGCGACTTAGTCCGTCTGTCTGTCCGTCCGGCTGTTACAGCTGATTATCTCAGCAACTACTGAAACTATTGTTTTTAAATTAGGTCAAGTCAAAATAATACGCTCACTTCTACTCATCCTCTATTGCAAGTAAAAAATTGAAAAGAGTTCAAATATAATAATAAATATTGCTAGACATTTCACACAGCGCTATCTAGCCCCAAACTAAGCAGAGCTTGTACTATGAGTAAAAATTCCTTATCATACCTCAGTATTTTATAGTACCTCTTTTACTCTGCAGGCTACCATGCTCTGGAATGCCCTACCTGTCTCAATACGTCATGCAAAATCTCTCCCTATCTTTAAAAAACATGGTCAGACAACACTTTCTGTCATCCATCGCTCACTATGTCATTTATTTATTTATACATTTTTATAATTTATGTATGTAGGTATAATAATATATATTTTATGTATCTTAATATTAGTATTTATGTAATTATATGATTATATTGGATAATATAATTACTTAAGCATTTTATTTTGTTATTATCTATATTTTTTATAAATTGTAAATATACTTGTTCTAGGGATTCTAATAATATCTTACGCCGACGTCCTTATTTGTTCATATTGATCCTGTCCATCCAAAGGTTGCCTGGGAGAGATCGCTTTTAGCGATAAGGCCGCCCATTGTACCTATGATTTAAAAGTGTATTTTCTTTTATATGTTTGTAATTAATGGTGTGCAATAAAGAAATTATCAATATATCTATCTACGAGAACCAGATAACTGATAGAATACTTATATACATTTATTTTGTAAATACATACTTATAATATATAGAGAAACAACCAAACCCGGAACAAATAGCTGTAGATCATGCAAACATCAGTTCCACGGCGAGAATTGAACCCGCTACCTCCTGCGTCTCAGCCGGCTATTCGCCCACTGCACCACGGAGGTCGTCTAATTGCCAAAGAGGCGAAAATGTAAGTTCAAAATATTAAAAGATGCCATAAAAATATCATCATAGACATCATCAACCTATAAGAGTCCACTACTGGACGTAGGTCTCTCCCAGGGTGCGCCATTGAGCCCGATCCTCAGCTCTTCTCATCCAATCCTTGCCAGCCACAGCGCGCAAATCGTCACTCCATCTAGCCGGAGGGCGTCCTACACTCCGCATGCCTAGATGTGGTATCCACTCCAGAACACGTTTACCCCAACGGTTATCGGTTCTGCGGCAGATATGACCGGCCCACTGCCACTTCATCTCGCCTGCGCTGACCCTCTGAGCTATGTCGATCACCTTGGTTATCTGTCGGATAACCTCATTTCGGATTCTATCCTTCATAGAAATTCCGAGCATAGCTCTTTCCATAGCTCGCTGAGCGACTTTCAGTTTCAGGACCAGTCCCACCGTAAGTGTCCACGTTTCGGCTGCGTAGGTCATCACAGGTAGGGCGCACTGGTTAAATACTTTCGTTTTTATGCATTGTGGGATGGGTGATGAGAAAAAGTACTAAAAATAAAATAATTATGAAATATGACATAAACACAATGCAACATAAACATGTTAGCAGGTAGCACACACACAGTTGGGTAGGCAAGGCACACAGATACATAGTTCTGAACCCACACTAGCATACAGTTGTCATCACACTAATATTGTAAATGCAAAATTTGGATGTGTGTTTAGATATTTGTTTGTTTGTTTGTTACTTAATCGCGCCGTAACGGCTGAACCAATTTCGATTATACGTAGATTATAACCTGGATCACCACACAGGCTACCATTTATCCCATAAATCAGCTCTCATGGGATAAAAATTGGAGGTCCAAGTTTATACATATTATGTATTTTTGCGTAGCCCAGAGAAACGCGGGCGATGCCGCTGGCAACAACTAGTATCATTATATATAAGAGCTTATAGGAAAAATAAAACATTAATATAGGTAGGTACACAACACTCGTTGCGCTCGGTACTCGTAGTTGACCGGTCTTGTTATTTAATACAAAAATAGGTCGCTGGAAAGCATTACTTTATTTATTTCTTACAGACAGGTACATAAGTTAAGATCCCTTCGGCCGCGTACGAAACTGGAGGTTCGTAACCAGTTACGATAGAAGCAAAATGTATCTTTATACGATATTACTTACTACCGGTGTAACTACTGCGCTATCGGGTACATATATAAATATTTCTGGACAAATATTGCTGGACACTTAACACAGCGCTATCTAGCCCCAAACTAAGCAGAGCTTGTACTATGGGAACCAGATAACTGATAGAATACTTATATACATTTTTTTTTGTAAATACAATATAATATATAGAGAAACAACCAGACCCGGAACAAATATCTGTAGATCATGCAAACATTTGTTCCGCGGCGGGAATCGTTCCCGCTACCTCCTGCGTCTCAGCCGGCTATTCGCCCACTACACCACGGAGGTCGTCGAATATGATTACGTCGGTATCTTTATAGACAATATTAATATTGCTAAGCGCGTGGTTTATCAATAAATGGCAACCAAGTCATATTCTATCTACATACCAACGTTCATCGAAATCTGTCCCGCCGTTTAGTCGTCAAACCGTAACAGATAGAGAGTGAAGGTTACTTTAGAATTTTACCCTTCCTCAACCGAGACACGTTCTCGGAGATCCGGATGACGAAATCACCTCCGCTAACGCGGTGAGTCATCTACATTGGACAGAGCAAACACTTCACAGATACACCGACCTCGCCGGCGAGGTCGACGAGTCCCTTCAGTCGCCGCCTATACCAGGTACAAACATGTACCCGGGCGTTTCTCTCCTATCCCCATCCTAGCAACGGCCCAAGCCAAGGTTCGTACCTAAGTGGTGCCAATGCGCTAGTTGCCTCATCAAAACTTACAGGGCTGAGCGCCATCTGAGCACGCCAAAGCTGTAACGGCCTCAGAGACCAACAGCGAGAAAATTCCATCCGAACAAAAAATACTTTGTAATTTTATTAGTGTAGAGGTTGTAAATACTTGAATGCAGCTTTGAAAGAATAAAGAAAGAAATAATTATTGTTTTATTGTCCCCAAACAAATGCAGCACAAAATATAAAATTAGTTAGACCCAAAAAAGAGAAAAAGGAATAAAGTAGGTCCCTATGACATTAATATCCGTATTCTAGAACTATGCTAGTCATAAATCGAGATTCAAGCTTAGATTTTTGACAGTTTTCTTATTACATTGAGTCTCGGCTCACTTTCAAGTTTTGTTTCAGAATAAGAGTAATAAAAAAACGAGTGTGCTTTATACCACACGAATGAAATAAAACTTCTTTAGCTCCATCTATATGTATGTATATTTCTATCTTCACTAACTTATATCTCCCTCTCTACTTGCGTTCGCCTCAATCGATCACACTTTTCGCAACGCTCTCGTCACACATGCGCCAGCTTACTCCCCAATTTAAGCGTTCGTAAAGAAGTTTTACTTTATTTAAAGAATTCCGTTAGTTCGCTTTTGGACTTACGTAACTTACAGAAAAATCTCTGGTGTTTTAGTAATGATCAGTATTTTCGCATTAACCGTATGCATGGTATCTGGGCCAGGGATGCAACAACGTACCGACGCGAGGCTCTCACGTCGGTATGCCGTAATGCAGAGATCCTGAGTGCGAATTTTCGGGAAGGCACTATTGTAAAAGTACACAGCTTCTATCGCATCAACTGTATTTCAAATTTTACCTATAACCGGGCCGTTGGTGTGCCGGAGCGGTACTGTTATATTGACATATTTAGAAATATTCTTTCATTTATAAACGTCAAGAAGCCAGCTCACTAGCCGGCCGATAGTCGAATGACGTTGTTAATGCAGCTTGGTGCCAATGGACAAGACTCGCAAGGAATCGGAGAAAGTGGTATAATAAAGAGGTCCCTATAAACTGAAAATTTTAAGTTAAGAGATTTGTAGACTACACTCTACGAATTGTTATACAGTTCTTTTACAATACTCGGGTAGGTACCTATATGTAACTCTAATCTCATCTGGGTAGAAACATAATGCATACTCATACTCATTTATTCAAACCGTAGGGACACAATAGAACACTTGGTTACGTCAATAATAGTACTTACTTAATTACATTTCTTTATCTAAGTATAGGTGCCAGAAACTGACAAGCATTTCATATACTTATAACTATGTAGGTACTTAAGATTATAGCTGCTGTAGAGGGGCATTGTCAAGTAACAATAATTTAATTTATTAAAAACATTGAATTGCATACAGCCCTTTTTTGCAGAATAAATATTCTGTTGAATTCCGCCGCATTCCCCCACACTAGAATATTATACGTCATGATGATATGAAAGTATAAAGTTCATAGAGGAAATTCTTACGACGAGTCACTGCTTACAAACGCGTGAGCAGCAGCCGTATTAGAACAGCGCAGTATTGTCGTAAAGGAGGAGATATATAGAAGACTTGTTAGTCTATACAATATCATATATAAGATAACATTACTAGTGATTCGTCCCGAACTGAGATCTCGCGAGTCTCCCATAAAACAAAAAAAAAAAGTCAAAATAGTGCCACGAAATAAACGACTACCTTACTTGACCTACAGTTTTATTCAAATTACAGGTAACGGGAGTTCATGTAATTCAGACTTTTCCCTATATTTGTGTTACTAAAACTACACGAATACCAAATTTCAGCACTGTGATGTCACTGGTGTACCCTGTTAATTTTGTCAAAGTTTTGTTTCAACTATGGCTAATAACTCAAAAACTACAACGATTAAACTAAAAATATAAACAGAGAGAGTTGAAGTGTACTAATGAAGACCTTTTATTTGACGTCCCACTTGACCTAATAGTCCCATTTTCATTTTTTTTTACCCCTCTTGAACCCCATCATCTCAAAAACCCCCCAACATTTTTAGCTCATTTAGTTACACCAAAATTGTGCCATCACTACCTATGTATCAAATTTCACGATGAATGGATCAATGCTTCGAAAGTTATCCTCGGACAAACAAACATACCAACATACAACGCCGATTTGCCCAAGTTTATTTCAAGATCTCGCTTCGCGTGATCAATAAAATGGTTGTTTGTATGTTTGTTTATAGGTGGTAATTTTAAACACACTGAACCAATATAAAAAAATATTGATAAAAATATTCCTGAGAGCTAATAGACTATAATACCTAGTCAGGTCATAAATTCTGTCACATGTTTAATATAAAATAATTGAAACAAGTTTATTCATTATGTAACTATTTATATACCAAAATGAACTTAACAAAACATAGATTCTTATGACATTAAAGTTTATTCAAAATGACCTCCGTGATTTTGAATACAGGCCTTCAATCTACGCGGCCAGTCGTCTATCGTAGCACGAACGAGGTCCATGTCAATATCGGCGGCTGCCTTAATCAAGGATGTCTTGAGTGACTCCAAATTGGGATGAGGCTTTGAGCACGCCTTTTCCTTCAAGTGTTGCCATATCTTGTAATTTAACGGATTCAAATATGGACTGGAGGAGGGCCAGTCTTCGTGCCGGATGAAGTCGATTTCACGCGCCGCCAGCCAGTCGTGTGTGCTCTTCGCTCTATGAGCTGGCGCCGAATCTTGTTGGAATACCCAGTGCCTGTTATTGAACATGGTATGAGAAGCAGGTTCCACAAGGTTCGTCAGGACTGTATTTTGATACACAACTGCATTCGTTTTTACACCTTTCCCACAAAAATGTACCTCTGTTAAGTCCCAATAAGAAACTCTCAACCATACCATGAGCGAGGATGGAAAATGACCTCGTTGGACACGCGGAATACGGTTGCTCGCTTTTTCACTACTGTGTGCGTACACCTTATCATTTTGTGTGTTGTAGCTCTCTTCTACGGTAAAAAAATTTGCATCCGAAAAAAGAATTTCCCGATATTTTTTCCCGCGTACCGCTTCAACAAAGCGCGGCATCTCTTCAGTCTCAGGTCCATTAGACGAGCATTCAAACGATGTCCTGTTTTTCTTCGATATGCCCGAAGCTCTAAGTCTTCATTTAACACCCTTTTCACCGTGGTTCTGCTTAACCCCATTTGAAGGGCCAACAGTTTCTGCTTACGTTTGGGATTTCTTTAAATTCGCGCCTTCACAGCTTTTATCACTGCTGGAGTCCTAACAGACCGAGGGCGACCACTTCTTGACCTGTCATCTACACTAGAGTCTTCATTGTATCGTTTTATGGTGCGATAAACGAATCTTTTGGTTATATTCAAATTTTTCAATATATCAAAAATTTGAATTGGCGCGTAACCGCAACGATGCAACGCAATAACTGCAACACGGTCTTCTTTAAGCGTCCACTCCATATTTAAAAATGAGTAAAATTCTAAAACGTATACATTTTTATTTTTATGAACAAATCGAAATTTGAGTTCTATAAACTTTTTTGTGGCCAGCATTCTAAAAGAAAAGTTTTTACTGTGTGACAATACTTATGACCTGACTAGGTATATGCTATTTTATATTTTTCAGTACGAAATCGCAATATTTGTAAATCAAGTTTTAGGAAAAAGCATCGCAAAGTTGCGATTGGTCAGCTACGTAGTAATAAAGAAGCCAGGATATATATTTTCATTCTTAACTTTAGCAGTAGAACCACCCACCGTCCGCGTTCGTATCGGGCACTACCATGTCCGGTGTTTACACACCGCATTTCGCTGGTCACTATCTGTCCACATACCTCTAGAAGCATGCGAGTAATACCCGGCAATAATGATTCAGGCTAATTTTACAAGAGTTTATTGCGGGCAGGTCAGAGGATTGTGGGTATAGATAGGTGCCTCGATAAACCTATAAACCTACGCTAGGTGCTGCAGCAGTGTGTCCTTCTCCTAGATAGAGTAGCAACTTGTCACTAGATGGTGTATTATAACCGGAGAGCTGATTAAGAATTTGGGTAAGGTTTGAGGCCACTTGAAATCATAAAAAGAGTACTATAGGGTGTTTGATAATATACGCAAAATGAAAGCGGTTATTTTGATGAGCATAATAAATAAATTTGAGAAATGTTTACCTACCATAGAAATGTGAAATATATTATTTGTAATCTTTGTCTATCAATATAGTGCCACGAAATAAATAACCAAATAACCTGACCTACAGTTTCATTCAAATACAAGTAACGGGAGTTCATGTAATGTGGTATTTTTTTTGGGTACAAATTGCAGTTTTGCAGACTTTTGCGTATATTTGTGTCACTTAAGCTACACGCATACCAAATTACAGCACTGTGGTGTCACTGGTGTACCCTGTGAATTATGTCAAAGTTTAGTTTTGATTATGGCTAATAACTCAAAAACTATAAGGACTACTAAAAATTAAAACGGAGTCTAAATGTACTGATAAAGATCTTTCATTTGACAACCCACTTAACCTATTAGTTTCATTTTTTTACCCCTCTTGAACCCCAATATCTCAACAACCCCCCAATATTTTTAGCTCATTTAGTGACATCAAAAATGTACCATCACTACCTACCTATGCATCATGTTTCACAATGATCAGATCAACGCTACAAAAGTTATCCTCGGACAAAAATACATACATGCATACATACATTCAACGCCGATTTGCCCAAATTGATTTAGAGATCTCGCTTACCTCGATCAAATATTTGTCTGATTTTTTAGATCACAAGAGTATTACAAGTAAATACATTTATTAAAAGAAAGAATATACAATTATTTACAAGACTATAAAAATACAGAAGCAACAGTTGAAATATCTAAAGACTGTTGCAAGCGATCTATAGATTGCTCTTCTGCTCCAGATTCCTACCACGCGGAAGTGTCCCCAAGATACTGACTGCATTGCCCCACTGCAATGCAATGCATAAGCGGTAAATTGGGTACCTGAAAACAATTTAAAATATGTCAGTATAGCTAAAATTACCTACATGATGATAAAAATAATAAATTAGCACGTGCCGATCTAGGATATTTCCCCGTGGTCCCGGTCTCGTAGCACCTAAGTTCAATTAGGAATTCCTCCGGAAAAAAACACGACTTTATTCCTATTCTAAGTTATAGAATTTCTAAAATACGTTACTTTATTTATCCACTTTCAAGTTAGTATTTCATATCTAGCATGGCAAGTATGTCAACATCAGATGAATGAGTTAATACCAAAAAAGCTTGCGAAATTACTGTCACAATTTCAAACCAGACTTTGGTCGTGCTTTGAACAAAAACAAACCGCTTTTATTCCGAATACCGTTCAATTGATACTGAATTTTTCATGACTCAATCCATACTCGTACAATTACAAATCACTCCCTGAAACCCGTACTGCTTACATTTCTAACTATACGTTATGGCGTACTGCAAGCTTATTGAACAAAGCAAACGCAGAGGGTAAACAGTAGTAGTACCGGAAACAGCGCCATCTTAGCGCCGCACTCGCTTCCGCGCGCCTAAACTACTTCCGGCGACGGCTTCCTCCGCGATGCTTTGCGAAACGTGCTTCATTTCATTTGCAGTGCCATGTGCTGTAATTTACTGGGAAACTTATCTTTATATTAATACTGAAGTGCAGTGCATGGATGTCCAACTTTATTAGTCGAAACAACACTAGATAGTATTCGTAGTTCGGGGTACTCTTAATAGCAAACAATGTGTTTACAGGAATGTAAAATTGTAGAACGGCTGTTAGCCAATGTGGCGTTAAACGTTTAAGTACCTACATCTAGACAGTAAATTATAGACGTTACTATGTAGCAATGTTTCGCGTCAGCAAATTCTCGGTAATAATAGTTACTTCAGTATTCTGCATTTCCAAACTTTTTCCATTTTAAAAATCTCTTGACGATTTTTTCAGGTGATTCAAGATTCTTTTTCAGACATGCTGACGTCATAAAATAATGGTATCTGATCTCAGCGCTTTGTAAATACAAAGAGTTGGGCCGAATTGTTCCTTTTGTTCGGTAATAGATAATGTCTGCACCTCCATTAGCATCAACCCTTTGAACGCATTTATGAAGAAAACAGTTTTAAGGCGTCTCCACATTTATGCTTATTATCACAAGTATGTACTCTCGCGTGCTTCTCATCACAACAAGTCAGAAAAATGTACCTTGATCATAGGCAGCGCAGCAACAACGCAACGATAATACACCGATCCGTTTATGGAGCGTGACGGGTGAATCTGTAAGGCTGCGTTGTGTCCACGAGAGATGTGCGAGGAAGCTAAGCGGTGAGTGAGGTAAAAATTCACAACTAAGATTGATTCGTTTGCCTTGGAAAGCGTAGCTAAACCATGTTGGTGTTTATTTTTCTGAGCGTGCCGCTCAGCTTCTTCTCATATCTCTGATGGGAACGCGTCCTTAACTTAGGCGGTGGATGGACGGCTCTAAAACGTTGTCACTTTGCAATGAGTGAGTATCTCATTCCAAATCATCGTCGTCACTTGTTTAGCCTTGTTATTGATGTAGGTTATTGAAATAATTCAAAAGTAATTCAGACGTATCAATTTGATATGCGGCGGCGCCGACATATCAAATTGATATAGTTCGACCGAAACAGCTGTACCGCTCCTTAAGAAAGTGCGGCGAGGTGGGGGCCGAGGAAAAAAGAGCAAGAGTAGGTACACATGAGATCGATATTGTCGGATAGATCTTACGATATCGTAAACGATATTATTATATTATATTTATATTATATAACGATATGTTTATAAGTAACTAAATTGTCTACAGATATTCTGACATAGATTCTGCTTCAACTTCATCTTCCGTTTTGCTATCGGAACTTGAATCAGAGTCGTTCTGCAAATTTATTATTATTGGATCGATAGCAATATCAAATCTACTATCGCGATCCCAGTAGTTGTTTTCATTTTTTTGAACATGATGACGGTCTTGACATCACGAGATTGCGCTCGCCCCATCTTTGGATATTTATCTCATGTGCCTCTGACGATGAATCGGAGCGGCCGATACTTCCCCCCGTCTCGCCGCGCGCATACCTCAGGCGCGGTACAGCGGTTTCGGTCAAACTATACGTCTAATTCTATCGTCTTTTTTTATACATTATAGGCTTGTGTTTGACCACGATCTCGCCTGATGGTAAGCGATGATGCAGTCTACGATGGTACACGCTTGCCTAGAAGAAACCTATTAAACCTAACCTAATCTAATTGATACGTCTGGTACGTCATCAATTTCGTAACACGGCTAAACAAGTACGTCGACGTACAATTTTTTGCATGGTTCTGGCTAGTCGGATAAAACTGTCGGAAAATTTGTACGGTGCCTAGTAATCTGCTTAGGGTGTTAATACGGTCTTAAGCAGATTCGAATCAAAGAGGAAGTTATCAGTGTCAGATAAAAAGGGTGGCTATTTGCCGCTGTCGTTTAGCAAGTCGTGTCACGTTGTTAGGTAATTACTATGTGGGCGCCCATGCCCATCATATTGAGACTGATATCTAATAAAAGACGGTTTTTTTTAATTCTTATAACTAAAGTACACAGGGTTATTCGGAATATGTATTTTAATCCGAAATAAGGTGATTCTAACCATGAAAAAATAAACTAACTTTCCATCATAATAAAGGTAACATTTTTGTTAGAAAAAAAAATATTGACACGTTTATTAGAAAAATCTGTGGTCCGCCAGCAAATCAGCTATTTCTTGGATTCAGTGCCTGTGACCTTGGAACTAGCTGATGTTTAACTTAGAGGTTTGCAGCTCAAACAGTGATGCACGGAAATTGCTTCAAAAACTGCAAGTTTTGGCACCACTTTTTACATACAAAATACTGAATTTCTAAAAGTCGTAGAACAAACTAACATAAAGACAGAATGAGGAAAATGACTCTGTTTCGGGTAACCATACATATTCCAAAGCACCTTGTACTTTTTACTTAGAAAACTTTTCAATTTCAAGAGATTTATTTCAATTATATTTTTTTACCTTGTAGTTTTGAAAAGTATAGTTTTATACTATTTCAATTATTTAAAAGTGCCAGCAAGTTCTTGTTTCTTTTCTTATTCAATATTATATTTGCGAACCATCGTGTTAGTAGGTACTTTATGGGCTGGTCACCTAAGTCCATTAACTATCATTACCAGCGCTGAGATGAGGTTCACATAGTTCACTTACTCCATTAATTACGCCGAAACTATGTCAAAGCCCTAATTGGGTAGGTGTCTTGGATTTGCGACGGAGAGCACTGCTTTGAGCACTGAGTGGGACGATTAGCTATTCTAGCTTTAGAATAATGTTTACCCTGTGTGTACCTAACTACCTAGGTCCACTGCCTTTGTAATTACTTAGGCACAAACTCAAGAACGACGACCTGATATAGGTTGCTCAGAGCCGTTCGCATTCCGTCCGAGCTCAGTGAATTCCGATACGATGATGGTGAAAGACGAACTTAAGACTTGGTAATAAGACTACCTCGGGGGCGTAGTGGGCGAATAGCCAGCTGAGGTAGCGGGTTCGACTTCCGCCGCAGAACAAATGTTTGCATGATCTACAGATATTTGTTCCGGGTCTGGGTGTTTTTCTATATATTACAAGTATGTAACAAAAAAACGTATATAAGTATTCTATCAGTTATCTGGTTCCCATAGTACAAACTCCGTTTCTTTTGGCTAGATAGCGCTGTGTGAAATGTCCAGCAATATTTATGTATATATTTATTCAAGCTCGGTAAAGCTATATTGAAATCATAAGAATTATACCAGTTTGTACGTGTATTAATTCTACCAATTGCCATCCGCTCGTTTTGTGTTGTAACCTAAAGTATTTGTAAGTATCTCTATTATCATAACATTCTAGGCAGAACAAAACTTTTTTAATATGACCTAAAACGATCAAAAAAAAGCGTAGTAACCTCAGAATACTTTAAGAGCTTATATAGCTAGATCGAATTGTTCGCACAAATGTTTAAAACCCATTAAATATTAATGGCAATCGGAACAAAATCTCGTTTTCCGTTTAAATACCTTATGAGCTGTCATATGTGGCCGTGTAAAATTTCCTGGTCCGGATTCCCCCGGGAGAATACAGCAGATATCTCAGAGTACCTAGTGATCCTTATTAAACCCTCGCGGTCGCCCAAATGATAAATCTCTGTTAAAATCATAAGACAAGGGTCAAACAATTGTAGAATTTTACTCTCTCAATAAGAATTTACTCTCATAAATCAGAAAGTAAGCACTTATACTAACAATGAAGTTGAAGCGAATCGTGTAGAACTCTTGAACCTTCTTGTATTTAATTGTTTATGTAATTTAATGAACGCTATTGTCCTATATCATGCTGTGATGGCAAACTATCCTATATTTGTCTGGAAGAGATCGCTCATATAAGACCGCCTATCGTATTCCAGAAGCAGAGAGATGAGATGCTGCGGCGTTTGAATTTGACACTCAAGGCCTTCTTTGACTGGGACGACCTAAATTTCATCAAATTCAATGCCTTTAAAACGCAAGCATGCCTCTTCTCAGCGAAAAAGAGTCCGTAAAAGGTCACCTCGAACTCCTAGTGGTTTCGCTCACACCTACTCTCAACTTTAGCTCATACATCGAGTCTAAGGCTAAAATAGCTGCCATGAAGCTGGGCATCCTCAACAAGGTCAGGAGATACTTCACACCAGGACAGCTTCTTAGTCTTTACAAAGCACAAGTCCGATCTGGTATGGAGTACTACTGCCACCTTTGGGATGGTTCGGCCAAATACCAGCTCTCTACCTTAGACTCGATAGAACGTAGGGCTTTTAGGCTTATAGGTGAGCAATATATGGCGGAGACTAAGACCCAAAGTCTCGAACACCGCCATAAAGTTTCAAGCCTATCAATCTTTTACAGAATACATTTCGTGGAATGTGCCCAGGAACTATACGATCTGATCCCGCCATCTTCTTTTCCACCAAAGGACAAGCAGGCGCACGGCTCAGTACCATCCGTAGCTAGTTTTATATACCACCCATTCGCACACACCGTTTTGGTTCTACGTTCTTGATGCGTACAGCTAAGGTACGGAACACTTTGCCGTTGTCTGTTTTTCCTAAAGAATACAATCCGGGTCTCTTTAAGGTAAGAGTGAATAGGTTTATTCTAGATCTTCGTGCTTCATCTTAGATCACATCATCGCTTACCATCAGGTGAGATTGTGGTCAAACGAAGATCTAACTAGTTAAAAAAAATCTTGATTAATTGATTATTATGATGTTATGTTATGACGATGAATATCCCGTTTTTAGTCAAATAGTGTTCATAACCATGATAGTTTCAAAAGTTATATTGTGATGTTTGTTTTTTTGAGGTGTAAAGTGTTTTCTGTTCTATTAAATTGTATTATACCGATTTAATAAAAAATAGGGTAATAAATATTTACATATTAGTAATAAGTAGGTACCTATTACTAGAAAAGCGGAAATATCTACCTGTTTTTTTATTGATGATAGCCAAGTGCTTGCCCACTTCTTCTTCTTCTTTCGTGTCAATGGCTATTTGACTTTTAAATTTGATTAGCCCAATATAGAGCAACTTCCACTCTGTTGCCTGGTACAAGTCGTTCCGTGTGCAGGTGGTTGGGCATAGAGGACATGAGAGCAAGAGAGCAGTTTGTGTGGTGGCCCCGCAGTGGCACTGGCTCCGGAATGGGTCGATGTATCCCCACTTGCCTAAATTATCTCGGCAGCGGCCAACTTGAGTGCGCAACCGGTTTAGGGACTTCCAAATTGGCCACAGCTTCCAGCCGGAAGGAAAATGTTCCGCGGGTGGAATGTTATCATGAGGGGCAGTGTGATGGGAGGACCATAATTAAAGTCTCGCTACTGCCGGGCTTCTGTCCGTGGGATTGGTGGATCGGAGGAATCCCTTACGGCTTTGCAGTCGGGCCGATGGTGGCTGATGGCCATATAGTGGGTGCCTTGACCACTACCTCACCTGATGGTAAGTGAAGGTGTGATCGAAGATGGAGCACGCTTACTTAGAAAGAACCTATTCACTCTCAACTTGAATATTCCAAGATTAATCTTCTAAAATTTTCCACACAGAGACTGTATCAGCTTATTCTAACACCCTGGGGGCGGAGTTTGTCATCTACAAGATTTCACAATTAGCTGGACTGGACATAATTTATACTAAGTACTTCGTACTGCATTCGGTGTAAATAAAAGTTTGATTAGACGACCTACAGTGATGGGAGGTCAAAGCACCCTTTGTTACTAAGACATGTACTATCAAAAATGCTCTTATGCATATTTATCTAACCTTTGCGTGAAATTCCGTACCCACGGCAATGGAAATAAATGTCAAAGGATAAAATGTACTTGCAAAATATAATATTAATCTGTGAAACTGAATCTACAGGTATTTTTCTATTAGATTTCTAGTAGTAGGTTTTTTTTTTAATTTCTCAACGCACATAAATATGGAGAAAATGATAATTTAAATAGTGTCAGTGTTTTTAAAGCCTTTGCAAATTTTTTAGGGTTCCGCACCCAAGGGGTAAAACGGGACCCTATTACTAAGACTCCGCTGTCTGTCTGTCTGTCCCTCTGTCACCAGGCTATATGTATCTCATGAACCGTGATAGTTGGACAGTTGAAATTTTTACAGATGATGTATTTCTGTTGCGTCTATAACAACAAATATTAAAAACAGAATAAAATTAATATTTAAAGGGGGCTCTCATACAATAAACGTAACTTTTTTGCTCGTGTTTGCTCGATTTTGAAAACGACAGTTGGTAGACGCTTGAAATATTCACAGAATATTTAGTTATACATCCACGCTAAAAATAAATATCTAATTAAGTTAATATAAAACAAATATTTAAGGGGGGCTCCCATACAACAAATATGATTTGTTTGCTCGCTTATATAGATAATAGTACGGAACCTTTCGTGTGCGAGTCCGACTCGCACTTGGCTGGTTTTTTATTTAATTTTTCACGCACCATCCAACTTGTGCATTTGTCAATCAATTTTCTCAAGTATTGTCGAACCCAATTCCGTTAAGCAAAATTAAACTTTAAGAAATATGAGTAAGTTCCTATCCTACCAACTTGTACACTTGAACGAGGTATCTAACCGCACCGCACCCCGTACCGCTTTCGGTGTGCACTCGCTCGCGGCGAGTATGGCACGAGATGGCAGAGTGTGAAAAAGCGCAGTGCAGCTGACAACCGCCCACCCCCCTCCAGCACTACGTTCGGTAAGCAAATACTTAAAAAATAATGAACCTTTCACACATTGCTATCTATTTTTTTTTATATACTTACTACTTATATGGCAAACGAGCATGCATTCCACCAGATGTTAAGTGGCTACTGCAGCCCATGGATATTCACATAGAATTCAAAACAAGCTATTATGTTGTCTTGATCTCTATGTGGATACGTTGCCATACTATAGGACTTAGCTGTTAAGCCTATGTGCCAGTAATTACAGGAACATACCATTACCATCTAACCGGAACACAGCAGCACAAGTACTGCTATTTGGCGGCAGATAAAGGTAAGGCGGTGGTGCCCGTGTTTATTTGTATCGGACTGTCTATGTCAGACGCACATGACATAGACAGTCCGATACAAATAACACTACCTGCCGCCACGAGCGTTGACGGCGAACTGAAAGAGCGCAGCAGCCGATTCTCCCCCCCGTCTCGCCGCGCGCATACCTCAGGGAGTGCACAGCACTAATGGTCACACTATATGCGTTTTTTTAAGTACGACTAAATGAAAACACGGATAGGGCAATGGCTAGTATTGATGTCAAATAGGTATTTACTAATTCATACCTTTGTAATTTTAAATTTTCAAACTATCTTAATATCAATTCCTAAAATATCAATGAAACAGCCTGTATAGCGCAGGTAAACTAATCATATTCATTCATCATGTAAGTAGGTACCTGTTAAACTGACTAAGCGACATCGTCGCAAAGGCGCCGCCTATTTACGTCAAAATTTGTTTATTGTTATTGTACTGATTTCTGGATAAATATTTAAGCTATTATTGATCAAGCATAGCGATATCTCTAATGGCGGGTTCCTATTTCCGTCGGTAACCAGGTACGACTCGTTTCTCTTTGAAAACCTGTCAAAATTTTGACACTTTCCGACGGATATAGGAACCCGCCTTAAATCAACTTGGGCAAATCGGCGTTGTATGTAAGTATGTATGAATGAATGAATGAAAACACTATTTTACACAATATAAACAAAAAAAATACAAACAAAATAGAAAATACAAAGCAAATAGTGCAATATATGTTTGTTTGTTTGTCCGAGGATAACTTTCGAAGCGTTGATCCGATCATCATGAAGTTTGATACATAGGTAGGTAGTGATGGCACAATTTTGGTGTGACTAAACTAGCTAAAAATGTTGGGGGGTTATTGAGATATTTGGGTTCAAGAGGGGTAAAAAAAACGAAAATGAGACAATTAGGTCAAATGTAACGTCAAATTAAAGTTCTTCGTTAGTTCATTTCAACTCTGTTTTTATTTTTAGTTTAATTCTTTTAGTTTTTGAGTAATTAGTCATAGTAAAAACAAAACTTTGACAAAATTTACAGGGTACACCATAGACCCCATAATGCTGAAATTTGGTATACGTGTAGCTTTTGTGACACAAATATAGGCAACAGTCTGAAATTTGGAATAACTGTATTTTATACCCCAAAAAAAAAGAACCAATTTTCATGAACTTTCGTTACCTGTAATTTGAATGAAAATGTAGGTCAAGTAATTTGGTTATAATTTCGTGGCACTATTTTGATAGTCGAAAAATAATATTACGAATAATGTTATTTTTGTTTTATTCGAGATCTCACCACCACTAGTTCACTTCAGATTTCCACCTGTTTCGGTCTCTTCAGAATTATTTAGGCAGTGTCAGGTTAACATCACGAGAGGACTGCCAAAACTACTTGTCGGCGGTATTTTGATCAGAAGCCCCAAAATTTCTATAGCAATGGGATCTTCTCCCTACCTTCAAGATGGCAAAAAGTTATCGAACAAAATGGTACCTACATACTTTAGTTAAATGTAAATAAACTATATTAAAAAATGTTTTGAATTTTCTTAAAAAATGCGAAGAAACTTTTTACCCAACCTAATATATTTACCCCCCCCCCCCCCCCCCCCCCCCCCACTTAAATCAGATAATACGATTCCGGATGTGTGTTTTAAATTTATGTCGTATATAACAAAACAGGTTTTATATTTGTTTTGTAAACGCGTTATACCTATACTTATTGTAGATAATCACATTAAGAAGATCTTGCTACTTTCTGCGTCTCAGCGGGCAATTTGCCCAAATTAAAATAAAATCAAGAAGAAACTGCACTTTACCGATATAAAATCAACAAAGTCCAATGAAAGCTCTTGAAAGTTGTGAATGCTTAAAATAGTTTTGTGGTCACTCGATAACAGCTGTTAATGCCCAATGAGTTTCCAGGTCCTCGTGACCACAGTAATTACAAGATACCAGTATCTTAAATTCAGTATTCCGTTTCAAGGTTCTTGTACATTGTAATTCTATAAACGATCATGAGACTTGTGACGAGAAGCTAAGAAGACCAGAAAAAAGTAACGCGCCCCTTTCATACAAACTTATATAGAAACGTGTCGTGCCTGCGTTATGTCTTCTCTGTAGAGTCACTGTTTAGCGCTAGGCTTCTATACATTTTGTATGAAAGCGGTACTATATCGTCACCTCGATCTCCCCTTACGTCTCTTCTAAGCCTTCACCTAACTGATGTATAAAACCTGTTTACTTCGCTACGGCAAGATATAATATATCCTCGCCCGCCTGTCGTTCGAGCCAAACCATCCCTTACAGACGTGAGATACGCAATCTAGGTGTGAAAGGGAGACGAGCCAAAACACAGACGGGCAACAGCGACTGGCTTATACGGTTCTGCTGTTTCTGTAGCAATGATACTGTTTTTGTGCAGTTACTGTGCTGTGGGAGCACCGAAGCTCGGCACCACGCTACTTGCGAATAGATTAAATTAACTAAAACCACGAACCCTTAACTAAATGTTTCCTGAATTGAGAACTTTATATTAGTAGATTACTCGATTAATTTACCGATTTTAGGTACTTAACTATTAATAGCTGTGACTTTTAACAAGCTTTTATTTAACTTGCAATGTACGAGTATGTATGTTTGTCCGGGTGGAATCTTGCAACTGAATTTTAAATCAGTTATCTTTAACCGATTGAGCGTATACACGCTTATTTTGAATGACAATGCATGTTATGTGACGTCATTCTAATTTCAATATGGCGGATCATCCAAGATGGTGGACTAGTTCTTTTTTCTACACTACCACAGTATGGGTATCAAATGAAAGGGCTTGCTGAGGAGAACAGGAAAACTAATACTACGTCACATTAAATCCAAAATATGGGGGGCCATCCAAGATGTATACTATAAATCCAATATGGCGGAGGATGTTTTCTGGTTTTCTGAAGTCAATAATAGCTGTATTTTAACAAAAGTATGACTTGGTCGACTTCCTACTTTGACTTGTGTAATTTGGCGACATATGCGTCAACAGCATTGGTTTGCAATTTATCTAGGAGAAGGATATTGCTATAAAGCCCAATATGGAAGCGGCCAAAACACCTATACTGTGAGCTTACAAATTAAATTTTTGATAGATTTGCTTCCACGGCGTGCCGTGCGTGCGTTTAGGCTTTTTTTAATCTGCTTGCGGTTCTGATTCTGAATTTTATAAAAGCTTGTTTTGAAACAGTAATTTTTCAAAAAAAAACTTATTTAATTCATTTCAATAAATAAATAATTTAACTAATTGTTTCACAACTGAAAGCCTAGCAGCTTTGTGAGCAACGCAGTTGTGTTGTTCTATTATTTGTAAACCATTTCCAGAACTTTAAACGAAAAAAGATGCATATTTATACTAAAAACGGGATATTTACCATGATTTGTGAGTATTTTAGTTTACCCGTGATCATGGCGCACACAACTGCGCCGAAATATCGGGATACTCAAATACTCACAAAACATGGTAAATATCCCGTTTTTGGTATAAATAGTGTTCATAACCGTGTTTACAACTGCATACTGCTTATAATATCTTGCACACGCTACGGCGCTTCACGTGTCAATGTCTTGCCAATATTACGATCTTGTTCTTACACTACCGCATTTCTAATACATACGCAGTTATTATTTTATATAATTACATTTAATTATTATAATTATGATTTACAACTTATAAATTACTGCTTAAAGATTACTAATTGCTATTTACGGAGTTCATCTAGCCTGTTAAATGTTTACATCGTGAATTACAATTTCAAAAACTTGAATACACGCGCATTAATTCTGTCGGCCAATAACAATCACAATATCTACATTGTTTTAATGAGTTGTGTTGTAAAGTATTCTTGCCGATATTTCTTAGTATTTATGAGCCACTTTTATTCTAAATTGATTCAGTTTAGATATTATGTTTTATTTACTGTTAATGAAGGCTAATAAAAGCTTTAACATATACTACCAAAATACTCGAGGACTTCGCACAAAAACGCACACATTTAAAAGGAACTTGATGCTTCATGAATACGATATCATTTCATTAAAAAACTTGGTTGCTTAATGGAATTAACGACAGCGAATTATTTGATGTTGTTTGGCGTAGGGACAGAAACTATGCAGCCACTCGTGAGAGGTACGGCGGGGGGGGGGGGGGGGGGGTACTTTTACACGGCGGTGCGCCCCGAATGGGCATCCTCCGCTGAAGACTTATGGGTTACCGTCATTAATAAAGCCTGGCTGATTCAGGAGAAGATGTATGTCGTCTTTTTGCAGCATACTTTCACTCAACATTTCTTACCCCCTCCACCAACTCGAGTATCCCCGACGTTCTTCTCGAGACTAGCGCATTGCGCTTAAGCTACACAAATACAATAGGTGACATAGAAATTACCCCAGAGGCCATTCACAAACTACTCACGACGCTTGATTTAAAGAAGGGCGCCGGTCCAGATAAAATACCTCCAGTATTTATAAGTAAATATTCTGAAGTTTTAACACAACCTTTGTTTATACTATTTTCTCGCTCAATAACAGAAGGTATTGTCCCCAAAATATAGAAGTCTGCCTTTATAAGCCCTATACACAAAAGCGGAAGCAGAAATAATGTAAAAAATTACAGGCCTATATCCAAGTTATGTATTTTTGCTAAAATCTTCGAACGAATAGTTTACACCCAAGTTTATAATAGCCTCTCATCATCTTTCACTCAAGAACAACATGGTTTTCTCAGAAATCGCTCAACAACGACTAACCTATTAACATTTATAGACTTTACAACTTCAAACATGGATGCTGGGGGCCAAGTAGACGCTATTTTCATAGATTACAGTAAAGCGTTTGATAAAATTTACCATAGAATACTTTTACAAAAGCTTTTTGGTGCTGGAATCCATGGCAACCTGTTTAGATGGTTTACTTCTTACATTGAAAATAGATCTCAAGCTATCGTACTTAATGGTTACTGTTCAAAATGGAATTTTATACCTTCAGGGGTGCCTCAAGGCTCGATATTGGGGCCACTGTTGTTTAACTTTTTTGTCAACGACATTAAATCCTGTTTTCAACACTCAAATTTTTTGCTGTATGCTGATGACATGAAAATTTACAGGCAAATAAATAACACCCAGAACTGTTATCTTTTACAGCGGGATCTCAGTAGGTTTGAAGAATATTGTTGTCTAAATAAACTTGATATCAACGTCACAAAATGTTACTCAATAATATTTACACGTAAAACTAATATAACTAAATTTATTTATACACTTAAAGGGCAACATCGTATGAACGTAAGCGAGGTACGAGATTTAGGCGTCATACACGATTCTAAACTAACTTATGAAAGTCATATTGATACTATTGCGAAAAAAGCGAACAAGTGCATGGGATTTATTTTAAGATCAAGCTCTCAATTTAAAAGCATCAAGCTCATTAAGACCCTTTACTGCTCATATGTGCGTAGTATACTCGAATATTGCTCACAAATTTGGAATCCGCTTTACGATGTTTATATTAATAGGCTAGAATCTATACAACGTAGATTTATGAAACACTCACAATTTAAATGCAAAAAATATGACCGTGATTATGAATCAAGATGCAGGAGACATCATATACTACCACTTTATATAAGCCGCAACATATCTGACGTATCTGTATTCATTAAATTAATTCAAAATAAAATCGACTCTCCCCATCTCCTTTCTCAGATAAGTCTGAGAGTACCTACAAGGTCTGTCAGGCATCAGACTTACTTGCACATTCCCTCTTGTTCAACGAACTATAGGCAGAACTCGTTTTTTATTAGATCAGCAAATTTCATAAACAAACTGGATGACTCACCCGAAATTGACTTATTTAATTCATCTCCAAATACATTTAAAAACATAATCTCAAAGAACTGGTTTGATGTGACTTCTTAACTGTCCGTTACTCACTTTTGTATGTCTTGTCTAAATTACATGTAATATCTTTTCTTTAACATTCAAGCTAGCAAATAGACTCAATATGCGAAAACGTCTAAATGGTGATTAGCTATAAGTATAAACTAACTATTAAGTATTTTATCACTGTATGTTTTCCGAAGAAAATAAAATAAAATAAATATTTTCAAAAGTTAAAGATGCATACTATCGAAACTGAAATACAATATGTAACTACCAGTGGAAATTTTAGATCCCCGAAAGAGAGAACACCATACATTAGCCCTAGGATATCCACTGCTGAATATAGGCCTCCCCCATAGATATCTAGAGCGAACGATCTTATGCGACCTGCACCCAACGGCTCCCAAAACCTTTATCAGGTAATCTTTCTATCTAGCGGGGGACCGTTGAACGCTGCGCTTTCCGCGCGTGATCTCCGTATGCTTCAATTAAGTCTACTTTTTGAGTATTTGACAATGCCATGATAGGACAAATAAGATGATGCAATGACTGATATAAAACTCCGACAGGTGCAAGAACCATGTTCGAAATTCAAAATTGCTCTGAAATACGAAATGTTTTTGAATTGCTCATGAGATCATGGAGTTCCTAAACTTCTTAATCGCTACAGTATTAATACTTCTTTAATGTGCAATTAGAATCTAATAAAACGTTTGTAGAAGGAATTTTGTTTGTCCTGTTGTATGAGAATACTTTTTATCAAATTTGACTAACTTCCGCTGTTCAGATTTTTTTCATCTGATACAATAAAATGATCCTCACAAAGGACTGCATCGCTCGGCATCAAAAAATTTTTTTACCAACTTGATTCATTTTAAGGCGCTATTCACACTTGACCAAAAAAATTTTAATGCCAAAATGTTTTTCTTCAAAGACGAGCTGATGTTTTAAAAGAAACTGCACCTGTATCTTCTCTGGTTATGGGTGCTGCCGTACTGTTACAGTTAAAAAAAACACTGTATATTCTAAATCCCGTATTTATAATAATCATTTTGAAACAAATTATCGAGCGGTATTTATTTATATTTATAACTCACATCATTTTTTGGCATTTTATATTAAGTTTATCAATAATATTAAAAATTCGTATGGTATTCAAGTTATTTTTTCAGATCCTAGTTAGGAGCTGAATGTACCTATCTAAATATCAAATTACAATCACAGAAACTACCTTTATTTCCTATAGGTCATGTGAACTGGTAATTCCTACATTTGCGTTACAATTAGGCAGCATCTGCGGCTATGGTCATTACTGGGCTCTAGCTTAGTACCTACCTGCTAATTATCGTAAACCACCTCTGCACTATATCATGGGGCGACTATTCAATTCTATTTATTTCAGACTAGCACTAACATACAAGTCCATATTACATACAATACAAAAATATATACAATAAACGATGAAATAAACAAATAATAAAAACTATAGGTATCTCGCGCGACGCTCTAGGAACCCTAGTCTCAAGTTCAAGGGTAGCGTCCTATTTTTTTATAAGTCGAACTAGGAATTATTTGTTATATATTTTTTTTGACATGAAATACATTTATTCACGATTTAGCATTGACATATGACTTATTTGACATTGTTTTGTTCTCTATTTTATTGATTATTGTTTTATTTTATTAATTTAAGTTGACATTATTTGTTAAAATAACTTAATTAGTCCCGATACCTGTCTGTTTCTGTTACTGTAATGTTAATTTTATTGATATACCTATTCTAAATATGACGTAACTTAGTGTTCTTTATTGTACCTACAGTAGAAAATAAATGAAATGAAAAAAATTAAACTTTGTAATATTTTTAGTACCAACATAAAAGCCAACTAAATAAATGTATACAATAATGTACAATTTAATGTAAATATTGAATGAAAAGAGAACTCTTTATTGCACCTCAAAATAAAAATACAGAACATATTTTTTTACAAATAGATTTCGTACAATGAGCGGTCTATTTTAGACAGCCTACTTGCCTACCAGTAAATTAGCCTAAGTTTATAAAAATTTCAATGCTTCTAACCATAGAAATCGTATTATGTAGGTATATGCCTGAATGAAGACTGCTCATTTGTATTTTGTAAATACTTGAACCTACCTTTATATATTTATCTGTAAATACAGGACGTCCACTGCTGAAAATAGGCCTCCAACATAGATTTTCAAAGCAACCAATCTTGTGCGGCCTTACCAAACGCCTACCAGCAACCTCCAACATTATCGTCGTCTTTCCATCTAGTGGGAGGCCGTCCTACGTTTAGCTTTCCAGTAGTCTCTACTTTAGAACCTTTCTGCCCGAATGGCCGTCATTTCTTCGAGCCATGTGCCCCGCCCACTGCCACTTCAGCTTGCCTCCTGACTATGTCTGTGACCTTGGTTTGTCTACGGATCTCCTCATTTCTGATTCGATGTCGTAGAGAAACACCAAACTGTTTTAATGAAATCCATTTTAAGAAGAATTTTCCAATTCTTTTAGAATTGCTTGTTATATGTTACTACCTATACTAAGTTTTCTGAATGAGTATATCTCACTGATATTTTTCTTTAATTTGCAAAATGTGCCAAGCCAGCGTGTGAATAATACATAGGTATTCAGCATCATCTGTTGTCACCTTACATTCATTATTTAATTCTTATTAAGCTCGGACATAGTTGATGAGTCTCGGTACAAAGACCTTTGCCGAACAAATAACCTTTAGGTTCTTGTCTCACCGCTGACGGGTAAGCGACTAGCTATCGCCTATTTTCTCACTCGAGAAACGTATAATTGGTGTATGATTCCGTGTCAATTAAAGAGATAGTTGATCGCTGTCTGTTTACACTGTCAGCGAGAACTAGCTCCAATAGTTTGTCGCAGCAACAATTGCTATCAAAGAAAACACTCGCTTAGCAACCGACGCTTTCTTGGCGGTAAAAATACTCTCTGAGAGATTCTCGCTTGGTAGTATTTGTACATGCTCATAGCCCAGCGACTAAATAATTATATTCTAAGTACACACTCGCTTCTCGTTGCTCTCCAACTCGTTTCTAGTTTCTAGCTTAACTCGCTTCTCGCTGATCGCCGGCGGTTGGACAAGTACCTTTGAGCTGGAACATCCAAAACTATCAAAACAAAATACTAAGTATATTTTTTCTCTTTACATGTGAATTGTTCTTACTTACTTGTTACTTACTTGTTTTTTCTTTAGGGTTCCGTAGAAAAACTAGAAACCCTTATTAGTTTTGCCATGTCCGACTTACAGCCGTTTTACTCGGAGACTATAGTAGAGCCGGCTACTGTCGGTAAAATGCATCCAAATCGACTCGCCATTTTTTTCTGGGTTTTTGGTGGCGTCTCTACCAATTTTCGGATACCCATCAGATATTAGAATAAATTGTTTACTCTGGTTAGGTATACACGGTGTCCTTTAAATCGCTGTTTTTCAAAGACCGATTTTTTTTTTTTAATTTGAGGCTATTAACTTTTTGTAGACCATGGTCTGAATAACGTTTGTTCTGGGAAAACAGTGATTTAAAGGACGCCGTGTATAATTTTAATATAACAAAGAAATTATTGAAATAACGATCATCGAGGACTTACGGATGACGGTAGATATATCACAGGGTATTGCGAACTAAATCACCATCTCCTGAACACAAGGGCTTCAGATAGTGAGCTATGTTGGCGATGCCTATAGGATGAAGAGACAGTGGAGAACGAAATGCTACACAATACGGCCACTTACGAAACCAAACTGAAAATGTTGATCATCTTCGACGTCAGCGTCTACCTCGGGGACTCTGGAAAACTGCTGCTAAGCCCAAAGTCCTAAAACACTACTTTAAAGAGTTGGGATGGCTGGGGTCAGGTTAAAAGGGGGTAATAGATAGATAGATAACTCTTTATTGAATTACCACACAAACAGAAATAATAATAAAAATAAGTACTGGGTTAAAATAAATAAGGCAATACAATGGGCGGCCTTATCGCTAAAAGCGATCTCTTCCAGGCAACCTTTGGATGGAGCGAAATTTTTAAAAATTACGGAGTGCGGTGTACTTTAGCGGATACATTACATTTGAAATGGACAATACACAACTTCTAGGGTGGTGAAAATAGCATCTTCACTGACAAAGTAAGCCTATACAGAGTGAGGTATGATAGTCACTCTAAAATAACTATCATACCTCACTCTGTATAGGCATTTTCCATTAACGATGTGTTAGCTGGTTTATACTGAACCTATTGTATTGATCGCTTGAATAATTCATAGCTTCTATTTACTAGGTGTCCGCATTGTAATGAGTCGTCATGATGGACGATCTACAATCATATATTTAAGTTGATAAACAGGCTTCATTGTTAGAGTAATTAAATAATTCATATATTTATATTGAAATAAAAATAACCGAGAAAAATGATCACATACAAACTGTTTTTTGTCACATTCGATTTTTTTTTAGAATCTATATAGGCTAGCGTTGATGCAGTATACGTTGGTACACGCTTGCCTAGAAGAAACCTATTCATTCGCGACTTGAAGACCCCTAGGTTGTAGTTATCAGGAAACAGACTCAGGCAAGGCATTCCACTCCTTGGCGGTGCGCATAATATAGGTGGAAGAGTACCGCTTTGTGCGTATGGGAGATATGTCTACCATGTAGCGGTGGCGCATCGCGGAGCGTCTGGTTGTCCGATGATAAAATGGAGATGGTGGGATCAGGTTGAAAAGCTCCGCAAACACACTCTCCGAAATATATCTGATAATATAAATTTTTTGTTGAAAAAATTATTTTTTCAAAACAAGCTTTTATAAAATTCATAATCGGAACCGTAAGCAGATTCAATTGAGCCAAAACGCTAGTAGGCTCCAGAAGTAGTAGGATTCAGTCAGAAGTTCCGTTGTCTAGCATCCGTCTCAATCATGAGACCACCATATTTACCATATTATTGCATTGTCACCGAAGTTATATATGTATTCCAAATTTCAGCTCAATCGGTTGAGGGGAACGGGTTTAAAATTCAGTTTGCAATTCATTGCAAGTTAATTAAAACCTTGTAAAAAATGGAGAGGCTTGCAACTTACTGCAAGCTTACTGATAGGGTGTCAAATGAGGTGAAGGTACTAGTAATCTCACAATCATAAATTAAGTATTCGCATTTATAACTAAGAAAATCTAAAATACAGAAAAGATAATAAATGATTCCATCGTGATGGACAATGTGCAATCAGATGAAGATGAATAAAAATTATAAGTTGTCTAAATGGGTCAGCAAATTTGATGGTAGACTTGATGGTTAAACTATGAAGCTAAAAAAGAAAATTTAAAATTTAAAAAGCCTTGACATATGAGGTACCCGTAATAAATTTCTATTTTACAACTGAGATCTCTTCATAATTTTTTTTTATTACAGCGCCCTCTAGTGAGCTCACACCATAATATATATCTAAGAACCGTTGCAACTCACAAACCTCTCACAGAAAACGGTATCCAAATCGGTCAAACTGTTTTGGAGATAAATAGGAACATTCGTTTTGTGCGCACACAAACAAACAACCTCTCCCCTAAACGCATACACCTTTGTTCTATCGTGCGTAAATAGAAAAAACTAAAAGTGCTGTTCATATGATTAAAATAACCCTTTTTGGATTAACATATTTTTTTTATATTTAGAGAAACCAACGGCGATACTAATTGTTTGATTAAATAGCTTAGTACTAAACGTAAGGCTAATAACAGGTTTCTACGTTTGAACATTATAAAGAAAGATGTCGGGAACAAAAACAAAAGAAAAACAGCCTAGTTAGCCTATTTTAGAGTTACAATTAAAATAGTATTAGTAGGTTGTATACTGCACCTATAAAAGGAATCTAATGTGAAATTATTGTGTTTTACGTTGACCATGAAAATAACACGTAAAGAAAGCAAATAACTGAAATGTGAATACCTACTTGTTTATTCTTTCGAGTTTGTTTTGTACATAAATATAGCTATTCAATCATAACTACTAAGTGATATAACCAGCCGTATCTATCACTCAGTGTATGTATAACCTAACATATTACGAAGGAACCAACCTGTATCCTACTAATATTATAAACGCGAATGTTCGTATGTATGTATGGATGTTTGTTACTCTTTCACGCCGGAACGGCTGAACCGATTGCAATGAAATTTGGTATGTACGTAGATCATAACCTGGATTAACACATAGGCTACTTTTTATTGGCAAACTATGCGTGCAAAGCCACTGGCAACAGCAAGTATATACAATGGATATTTTAGGTTCTGCTTGACAATCCATCTGAAAATCTAAAAATTTAGACAGTGATGCCGTTTTTCTTTTATTTTAATTTAATTTAAACATAGAATATTTATCCACTTATGACGCAGCCTGTACTAACAATAAAATACTGTTTATTTGCGATATTATCATACATAAACCAAGGAGATATTTTAAGGGGTTTTCCTCAAAAACATCGTAATAAAAGTAACATAGGTTGATACTTTGCAGAGTAGGTTCCACAAAGTTTTTTCGACAGTTCATCGACTTATTTATCAACGTTTAATGAACCTAATGTTATTTAAAGAAACGTTAACATAGTAGGTACGAGTACTTACTAAGTATGTAAAATACATAAGAAGGAAGTATCAACAAAATAGAGTATTTCCGAAGTGAAAGTGTTTCCAAATTATTCTTTGGATTTTTTTCCTATTATACCCATCGAAAGTTTAGCTGTGGACTTGGGTAAATTTTTTTAAACGATCTCTAGATAGCTCAACTGTTTACTTTGTCGTTTATATTTATAATGATATATGTAAATAATAATAAGAATTTTATTTTTGTTCTAAATGTACGTCAAATATTAGCCTATAAAGAACTCTAATACTCATTATAATAATTCAAATTAAGACTGTGTGGGGCTCAGTTCAAATGATTTTTCAACTAGTTTAGTCCCTGCAATGTAATCACATTAGTTACCTAGCGAGCGCAGGCTGTTACAGGTATGCTAACCGGAAGCGGATGTTATCCCGCACCCGCCCACCCGCAACACTTCCGGCGCTAGACCGTCTGCTTCCTGTACTCACTATCCGCCTAATAGTGATTGCGGTATAGAGATTTATTATAATTATGCAATTGTCGAGATGAAGGACGCCTGAACAAATATCATCAATTCTAGCTCTAGGCTTTAGACCAGGGTTTCCCAACCTTTTTTGCCTGGCGCCCCCCGGATTGTAAAAAATATTTTCGTGCCCCGGTTTTTTCCATTGCTTCATTAAAAACACACAATTTATTTCCAATACATTTTTATATCACGAAAATTAAACAACATCTTTGGTGCTACTTACTGTATGCACCTTGTTTAGTACAATGAGTGATTGAACAAAAAGTGGTAACTGGCTCGCCCGATTGGAACTAGTTGGCGTAACTAAATCTGTGTAGTGTTAAATCATGAACATTAATACTGATTAAGAGATTTCATTATTCTCATTATTCAGGTAGATTTAAATTTCTGAACATGCCCCCCTTAGGATCTCTCTACGCCCCCCCCCCCCCCCCCCCCCCCCCCCCCCAGGGAAGCGCGCCCCACCTGTTGGGAAGTCCTGCTTTAGACAATGATGTAGGTTGTACACAAAACAAACGGTTTATGATACGAAAGCATTTACTGAGCTAGATTTTGATTTGAATATTGTGCACTTGACATATAACTCACATATGAAGCTACCACGGCAAATATTTATATTCTATGGCTATAATCCATTTTATTCACCATATCGATAAACAACTACCATGGCGATTTAAGGCGACCTCAACCTCATAGAATGTCTCATGGCTCCATAGGCTTCGAGCATCGTCGTCATTTCGGAGTGTGATGCGGAGCTTTTCAACCTGATCCCACCAACCCTTTCCTTTCATCGGACAACCAGACGCTCCACGGTACGCCATCGCTACATGGTAGACATACCTCCCATACACACAAAGCGGTACTCTTCCACCTATATTATGCGCACCGCCACGGAGTGGAACGCCTTGCCTGAGTCTGTGTTTCCTGATAACTACAACCTAGGGATCTCCGAGTCGCGAGTGAAGGTTTCTTCTAGGCAAGCGTGTACCATCATCGCTTACCATCAGGCGAGATCGTGGACCAACGCTAGTCTATAATTTATAAAAAAAAATGTTGCCCTACAAGGCATTACACTGCCACCGCCACTTCAATACTTGGTTTTAATGTTTATTATTGTAATGAATGAGAAAGTTTCTAGAAGGTTATTTGAATGTTATCGCTCTAGATTTAAAGACAAAACTGGCAATAACCGAATTGTCATTTCTGTCTTAGAACTTCGCACACTACAAAGATGCTACGAGAGTGCTACGAGAATGCTACAAACAGTCTACGAATATGTTTTTCGACATAGACAATAATTTATTTGCCAAATAAAACACATAATACATAGTCAAAAAATTATTAAAAAATAATAAACATACAAATAACCATTATACAGTACTTACATGCAAAACAGACACAAACAATATTAATATAACTATTAACTTGAAACATGAGGTAGGTATGTTGTGTGCTATAGCAGCAAAAGGGCCTCGACTCAGCATTATGTCAACTGGGTGAACAGTTGACGCTGTTATTCTGCCGAGACCGCTTAATCACCCACTAGACCCTCTTAAATAGCCAACTACGTGTTAATTTAACACAGCAGTCACACTCCAAACTTCCAAATTAATTCCAGTTTGGTTGGTGTACTCATGAGACTTCACAGAAACTTAACGCTAGCTTTTTTCCATTTTCCAAAGACTAAGCGGTTATTGCGATTCAAAAAGTTCTCAACTCCATTTTGCACATCATTTAGTTGCGGCGAAAAGTTTGATATAAAAGAAATAGTTTTAAAATGTTCAGTTATGTAGTTGCACAGCACACGTTAAAGTTTGGCCACTCGTAAAATTACTGAACAATTAAAATGTTCCGGTTAGAGCATTTAAAAGCGGATACTTGCATCGAAATGAAAATGCTTTATAGAGTATTATTTGTAATATTTACAAATTAGTTTGAATTGTTTTTGTTGAAATAACGTTGTTTCATTTAACTTTGTGCATGTATTTCAAGCGCGAGATTGAACTTAAATCAACAAAAATGCTGTTTGCGGATAGATTGATCGATGAACCGTTATAAAGCAATAATTTGACTGAAATTAACCTTAATATTACCGTTACGGCCCCTCAATAATTATTCAGAATTGTCGTCTAAGTCTCTTATTTATGAAAAACTAGCTACCGGCCGCGGCTTCGCACACGTGGTTTGTTAATAAAATGTATAATTTTTATACCAAATTTCATCGCAATCGGTGCAGCCGTTACGACATTGAATCATCGAAACAACGAAACATTCGCATTTATAATATTAGTGTGATGCGTAAATCATCATCATCATCATTATTTTCAGCCCGTGTCGACCCACTGCTGGGCATAGTCCTCTCTTTGTTTCTGCCATTTTTCCCGATCCGGTGCCAGTCTTAACCACGTACCACCCACGGTATTATGGATGTCGTCGGCCCATCTCGCTGGTGGACGGTGAATAATGAAGAATAAATAAGTACACGGGTTCTTTAATCATCAGTTAGAAGCCGTTTCCAACCACATCATCATCTATCCATACCATCATCATCAAGTTCTTTCCGGCCTGGACCTGGAGCATTGTACTCGTAGCTTTATGTTTTTTTTTTATATTTATAATTGTTCTGTAATGGGATTGGGCGGGTTATGTATCCCGTATGCAATTAGATAGGTGGGCCAAGCTCGTAACTGGGTCCCTGTGGATAGAAAGCGACGCCGGGGAAGGCCTAAGAAGCGTTGGCGCGATGATTTGGTCGCTTTTTACAGGGACTGGCAGGATTTGGCACAGGATCGAGATAAATGGAGAGATGAGGCTTTTGCCCAGCAGTAAGACAGCATAGACTAGCCAAAAAAAAATTCTGTTTCTTTTGTGGTGTAAAATAAAGTGTGTTCATTCATTCATACTCCATCAAGATCTTGATTTAGTAGGATTAGATTACAGCACAAACCCATAGCCCAAATGATATTATTATGCCATTGCCAATAAACAACTGCATCACTTTATAGGTTACAAGGTCCAAGACTTTGACTACATGTTCATTCCGTTCGTCACATAAGACACAGTACTGGTGAAAACTTTTCAAACTATATATAGATTATTTAACTACAACTCTATTGCACACCATAAAACAATACAATTATATATAACAAGGTAAATATAAGCAACTAACCATCGTAACTATCATGGTTATTAACCTTTTTTTCACTTAAACAGGATATTTACGAGTATGACCTGTGTTTTCGATTTTTCCGTTATTTTGGCTCAGTTACAAGCGCACGATCTGGAGGTAAAACCTTTTGTAGTTTATTATTAAAGGTGTGCAATAACGATATATTTTTAGGGTTGCGTACCTCAAAAAGAAAAAACGGAACCCTTATAGAACCACTTTGTTGTCCGTCAAGCTGTCTATCTGTCAAGACCCTGTATCTCGGGAGTGCTTTGAAATTACAACCATATACTCAAGTCTACAGTTCCTTAAAGTTGTGAAAAATTCAAACTTTTTACGGTCGTTTATGCCGCAAAAAACGTATACTTCGACACTCTCTAGGGAATCAAAATTTATAGGGTACTTTCCGTTGACCTAGAACTACGAAATTTGGCAAGTAATATTGTCTTATACTACAAGTACAGGAAAAATCAGAAAACTACACATTTGTAATTATATTTTTTACTAGCTGACCAGCCCACGGCTTCGCATGCATGGTATTTCAATCAAAACATTACCCACCTTTTGCGCACTCAAGTAAAAAGTCTCTGCTAATGTTCATTACGTTCAGCCATTTAGTTATGGAAAGGTAACAAACAAACTAACAAACAAACAGTTACTTTCGCAGTTACTATGTATATTGTATACATATAAACCTTCCTCTTGAATCACTCTATCTATTGCATTAAAAACTGCATTAAAATCTGTTGAGTAGTTCAAAAGATCTAAGCGAACAGACAGCGGAAGCGACTTCATTTTATACTATATGGTTATTGTGGGTTATCTCTAAGAGATAGATATATACCATTGGAGATTTTTTTGTAGACCTTTTTAAGGTGTACAATACTTTAGTACATTATTTTGATCTATCTCGTAGGGTTCAGCCAGCGTTTGCAATGTAAGCGCAAAAAAAGTGTTTATTTACGACACCACATTAGAAACCTCTAAAATTATCAGTGTTTCTCTATTATATTATGCATATAAATCTTCCTCTTGAATCACTTTATCTACTAAAAAACCAGATCCAAATTCGTTACGTAGTTTTAAAGATCTAAGCATACATAGGGACAGACCACGAGAAGCGACTTTGTTTTATTGATCGAGCGAAGCGAGATCTCTAAATAAACTTGGGCAAATCGGTATTGTATGTATGTATGTTTGTTTGTCCGAGGATAACTTTCGAAGCGTTGATCTGATCATCGTGAAATGTGATACATAGGTAGGTAGTGATAGCACAATCCTGGTGTAACTAAATGAGCTAAAAATGTTGCGAGGTTGTTGAGATATTGGAGTTCAAGAGGGGTAAATAATAAAAATGAGATATTAGGACGTCAAATGAAAGGTATTCATTAGTAAATTTAGACTCCGTTTTTGTTTTTAGTAAATTCTTTATAGTTTTTGAGTTATTAGCCGTAATAAATGCTGAACTTTGACAAAATTCACAGGGTTACACCAGTGACCCCACAGTATTGAAATTTGGTATGCGTGTAGCTGCCTATATAGTGACACAAATATAGGCAAAAGTCTGAAATCCAGAATAACTGCAATTTCACCCCCAAAAAAGTGTAACCATTTGTTCGGTTTTTTTATCTACATAAAGTATCTGTAATTTCAATGTCACCCATTTCCTTTAAATCGGAAAACAGCAATGTGTGCATTACTGCTTGCCGGCAGATATAAGCGGACGATAGACAATGGTAGTACTTACCCGTACGAACTCAAGTAGCTCTAAGAGTTAGTACTACTCTTACAAATAAAAGTTAGGTACGTAAGTACAATCAGAGGAAACAAGTCACAAATGATCACACAAGCTACGTCTCTACATTCTATCTATTTATACCCAAACATACCTCAGACCGACTCAGACTTAAGAAACTCGCAGTGCAACTTCTGCCTAATCCATGTCTAGGCGCGACTTTGCCGAAATCCTCATAGCATCCCGCGTTGCCACAATATTTCTAGTTTACCCGCGCCTTAGCCTTATCTCAGCGCCGTATAGGATTTACTTGTCGCGAGCAATGCCAACTGGATGCGCTTTGTTCTTCGAAACCGGCTGATTGCTGAAAGGGTAAGTTGTTGCACGCATTTGCACTATAGCTTACACTATAGCTTTAGTAATAGTGTGCTATCCATAATGAGTAGGGATCGGCGTAGGTAGTGCTATTTTAGGTCAATGCACCTGAATGATAAGTTAATATGGATAAGCCCCGGGATTTATTCCCCGATTCCCGGGAATATTTTTCTGAATATATTGTCAGATATATAGCGCCACGTATTGTTTATGTACTCGCTGCAAATGTGTGCGTATAGTGAAACCGAGTCCTCAAATCACCCGCGATAAGCTACAAAAGCGTGAGGGAAAGGGATGACTTTAGTGACCAATACAACATATATTTGCATAAAGCTGAATAGTTACTATGTAAAATACGAATTCCTAAAAAATCTGAAATATAAAATAAAAATATATATTTCCCGGGATTTAGAAGGCATATCCATGTTAAGTTAACGGTCACGAATTCCCGTGAATAGCACTACTTACGCCGATCACTAATAATGAGTATTAAATAGAGCCTGTATGAAAAGTGTCACACTACCTTAATCATAAATCATACTTCTATTATAAAACTATTTATATTAGCTTAAAATTGCTCATCAGCCTTCTTGATAAGGTTTTAATGAAATTAGATTATTCTATTATGTACCTACTTTACTGTAAGATTATTACCGTAAGTTTGGAGGAATATGAGGAGACCATTGCCTTGTTGCAAGAATGTATACTAATTAAAAATTAATGCACTCTATTGCGATGGCATCGGTAAGAAAAGTACGATGTATAAAACCTTCTTGCAACCTATATGAGAATATTAATTTGACACGATATGACACACACAGGAAACACAATAACAGATGCTGGAATACCTAGACTTGCGGCTAGTGGCTTATTCTTTTTTTGAAGTTATACTTCTTTTGGCGCGTTTGGTAAAATTATGAGAGTAAAATTTTAAAGATGCGCGCGCACACCTACAGCCAAAAAGCGACATGATGAAGTTAGCTGATAACTGTCTCTCAAGTTTCCGTGAAAACTCATAACAATATTTATTTATTTAACATTCATTTTACAAACAAAGAGTTATGGCATACGGGATGAAATCTTTAACTATTTTTGTTCTGTTACGCCAAAGAAGTATAACTTCTTACGTGCGTACATAACTACACACACACGTTTTTTTATACTTCATGGAGATAGAATAGCCTAATGGCCGACCTGATCTTAGATGGTAACCATTGCCTACCTTCAGCAAAGTATTGCCTTGTAGGTAACGCAGCCTTAGGAACGTGCCCTACGATGCACTACCCTGCGTCCATCAACTTAAGGAATAAAGTGAAAAGTCTCATGTGCCTGTAATTCTGATATCAGTTAACCACATGTTTATACAAACTTTACAACTTTACGATCGAACGAAGACCGGCACGGTGAGAGCCGGAACTAATATCATAACGTGCCCTCTGACTGAATCACGGAAGCGCTACTAGCATACTTTGATTTTTATTATTTATAAGTGGGCCCGCCGAACTTAGTACCGCCTTGACAGGCATATAACGCGGGCTGTCATTAAACGTCACCCTGGTAGAATTGTCAATTGTTGTCCCCGGCCATCATTATACAACCATACTTAACCATAGACAAAATTACGTTTAGCTGTCATTTGCTGTCATAGCTGTTTTGTTATTCCATGCGTTTTTGTTATACGACGTTTTATAGTAACTCGTATTCTCTTTGATGTCCCCCGGGAACGACGGGAACGGGATAAAAAGTACTCTATGTCCTTCTCCTAGTTCTTAGCTACCTCCCTACCAATTTTCAGCCAAATCGGTTCAGCTGTTCTTGAGTTATAAATAGTGTAACTAACATGACTTTCTTTTAAATATACCTATATATACCTAGTCAGGTCATAAATTCTGTCACATGTTTAATATAAAGTAATTGAAACAAGTTTATTCATTATGTAACCATTTATATAACAAAATGAACTTAACAAAACATAGATTCTTATGACACTAAAGTTTATTCAAAATGACCTCCGTGATTTTGAATACAGGCGTTCAATCTGCGCGGCCAGTCGTCTATCGCAGCACGAACGAGGTCTATGTCAATATCGGCGGCTGCCTTAATCAAGGATGTCTTGAGTGACTCCAGATTGGGATGAGGCTTTGAGCACGCCTTTTCCTCCAAGTGTTGCCATATCTTGTAATCTAACGGATTCAAATCTGGACTGGAGGAGGGCCAGTATTCGTGCCGGATGAAGTCGATTTCACACGCCGCCAGCCAGTCTGGTGTGCTCTTCGCTCTATGAGCTGGCGCCGAAACTTTTTGGAATACCCAGTGCCTGTTATTGAACATGGTATGAGAAACAGGTTCCACGAGGTTCGTCAGGACTGTATTTTGATACACAACTGCATTCGTTTTTACACCTTTCCCACAAAAATGTTCCTCTGTTAAGCCCCAATAAGAAACTCCCAACCATACCATGAGCGGGGATGGAAAATGACCTCGTTGGACACGCGGAATACGGTTGCTCGCTTCTTCACTACTGTGTGCGTACACCTTATCATTTTGTTTGTTGTAGCTTTCTTCTACGGTAAAAATTTTTTCATCCGAAAAAAGAATTTCCCGATATTTTTTTCCCGCGTACCGCTTCAACAAAGCGCGGCATCTCTTCAGTCTCAGGTCCATTAGACGAGCATTCAAACGATGTCCTGTTTTTCTTCGATATGCCCGAAGCCCTAAGTCTTCATTTAATACCCTTTTAACCGTGGTTCTGCTTAACCCCATCTGAAGGGCCAACAGTTTCTGCTTACGTTTGGGATTTCTTTGAATTCGCGCCTTCACAGCTTTTATCACTGCTGGAGTCCTAACAGACTGAGGGCGACCACTTCTTGACCTGTCATCTACACTAGAGCCTTCATTGTATCGTTTGATGGTGCGATAAACGAATCTTTTGGTTGTATTCAAATTTTTCAGTATGTCAAAAATTTAAATTGGCGCGTAACCGCAACGATGCAACGCAATAACTGCAACACGGTCTTCTTTAAGCGTCCACTCCATATTTAAAAATGAGTAAAATTCTAAAAAGTATACATTTTTATTTTTATGAACAATTCGAAATTCGAATTCTATAAATGTTTTGTGGCCAGCATTCTAAAAGAAAAGTTTTTACTGTGTGACAATACTTATGACCTGACTAGGTATAATATAGATTTCATATCTTACTAGGCGTCACGAAAACATCACATAACTTTTGAAACTATGTTATGAAAACTATTTGCACTAATAACGGGATATTTGCCCTAATTTGTGAGTTTTGAGTATCTCTATATCATGGTAAATATCCCGTTTTTAATGCAAATACGAATCATCACGATTAAAAGTCGGTAACTGGTCGGATAGACAGACAGACGGATATTATGGTGAAAATATAAGGGTTCCTAGTACGGCTACGGCACCCTAAAATATCTTTCATAATCCGTATTTCCAATAAATTCCAAACTCAAAAATGCCTGCAAATTTTTCTTAACTTTCCATTCGCTGCTCATTTTAACAATGTATAGTCACCCAGCTTCAACTATTAAATTGAACCTAAGAGAATCGACCTCACGTTCGGTCGACACACCATAATGTATTTTGAATTTTGCTTCAACAAAGCTAATTAATTTTCACTTTCCAAGCGATATCTATGCCGCAAGTTAGCATAGTAACATCGTAGTAACCTTTAACAAGATGCTCTAACAAGGCCCGTCTAGACAAAAGCGTATGCAGCTGCAAAGTTTTGCCGCAAGCTTACAATAGCTTTTATACTGCACCTAGTACTTATTACACTTAGACTATGACTTATATTTAAGCATAGTGCAAGAATTTATCATTACCAGAAGCCACCAGAAATTCTGTTGCATGAAAAAGACAAGCCAAATAACTTTTTAACTTTGCGGGTCTGAAACTACCACACATTGCGACGTTTGTTGCTCAGACCTTTGCCCTTTTTGGAACTAACTGCCAGTTTCTCAAACGTTCATCATACTCATTGGCTTTTTAGGGTTCCGTACCCAAAGGGTAAAACGGGACCCTATTACTAAGACTCCGCTCTAAACCGTGATAGTTAGACTGTTGAAATTTTCACAGATGATGTATTTCTGTTGCCGCTATAACAAGAAGCACTAAAAACTGAATAAAATAAATATTTAAGGGAGCTCCCATAAAACAAACGTGATTTTATGCCGTTTTTATAGATAATGGTACGGAACCCTTCGTGCGCGAGTCCGACTCGCACTTGGCCGGTTTTATTTTATTACATAATGAAATAAGGTAAACGGTGTTTTGTTTTGCCCTCAAACTGGGAACTCAAACAACTCCGAAATGGGAAGGCAAAGAGATCCTAGAGATATTTCATGGTAACAGTTTATCATAATAACCGATGGTTATAGCCCTTTTACAAGCATGTTCAGTGTGGTTTGTTTTGCCCTCAAACTGGGAACTCAAACAACTCCGAAATGGGAAGGCAAAGAGATCCTAGAGATATTTCATGGTAACAGTTTATCATAATAACCGATGGTTATAGCCCTTTTACAAGCATGTTCAGTGTGTGAAACTCTGCACTTACTACCTGAAACAACTTTGTAACTACATATATGAAAGCAATAAATTTATTGGTATATGTAAACTTGAACCTACGGCGCTAAATATCGAACGTTCTAGTTTTAATCGAGCAGTGCACAGAAGTGCCTGGACCGAGATATTCGCTCCATCTCCTCCTTTGTATTGTAACGTCCTGTTAGTTTCGGCCTGGTACTTTATTGGTGCGGTTTTGGTACAAGGCGCCCGGCATCTAGCCCTTGCTAACTTATAGAACGCTTAGCTTTCGCATGGCTTACCTACGGGCTTGTCTGTAACGTTCGGTTCAAAATTATGGTAAAGTCCGTAGTAATAGCATAGACGCTTACTCTAAGACACTCGTTTACTCTAAGGTAAAACGATTCATTGTACTTGTTGCTTGCTGTATTTTTATGTTTTATATGAAATTTTTCATTCATTCTAAACACTACGACAACTAATTCTAATGGTGTGAATCTTTTTTCTTATATTGTCTATGATCTAGGATTTCGTTTCTACAAAATATCATAACAAGTTCACAACTATAAAAAAACGAGTGTGCTTTAGACCACACGACTGAAGTAAAACTTCTATTTAAAATATTAATTTATAAAATTGTTCACAAACGAAATGAAATTACGAAAAATGATAAAGAAATCACCGTTCTCGTAACGCTAGCAAACTCGCAATCGAACTACTGACTGAGATATATATATTTCATGCACTGGCTATGGGAGGAAGAGAGAAATAAAATGTGCGCGCGCACTGCTCTCTCGTGCTCCTACAGTGTGGCCAGTCAATAGGCCTGCACTGTGTCTTAGATATACGAAACGTAACTGGCTATGAGAGAAAGAGAGAAAGAACATGTATGCTCTCTCTCTTGCCCCTACAGTAACATACGAAACGTAACTCTCTCTTTTTCTATCTTCACTAACTTAAGAGTTCACTTTACCTCAGCCCAAACCCGAATTCCACCCCCGCTTCTCCGCGCGCCGCTGCACGTCCTATCTCGCCGTGGTCCATATGTTTGCCAGTTTTTTTTATCATTCATTCCCTTCATTTTCTTGTTGTGCTTATTTCTCATTACTGCGTCTTTACAAAAACCAACTTAATATAAATTCTACCTAAGAATTACGTAATCGTTTGGAGCGACAAGCGTGACGAGTACCCCGTCTGAAAGCCGAGGACAGACTGAATTGCAGACCAGGGGCGTCCGAAGAGAATCGTTTCATTAGTGCAAAAGTTAGGTATTTTCATTTTATGGTAAAAGTAGCTGTTGCCAGCGGCTTCGCACGCGTGGTTTGCCAATAAAAAGTAGCCTATGTGTTAATCCAGGTTATGATCTACGTACATACCAAATTTCATCGAAATCGGTTCAGCCGTTCCGGCGTGAAAGAGTAACAAACATCCATACATACAAACTTTCGCGTTTATAATATTAGTAGGATTAAAAGTTATTTTAAAAATTTAAAACATAGGTGCACTTATTTATGTTGTATAGAATTACTGTATAAAGTTTCAAGATCTAAATTGTAGTATTCATCGCATAAGAACGGTTTTAAGATAAATTTGGAATCATCTTTGGATTTTTTTTTCTATAGAGAAAATTTTACGGAATCGTGTTTTCACAACACAGGCGTTCTAGAACATATCCTTAACTATAACATGTAATCATCATCATCATCAGCCGGAAGAAGTCCACTGCTGAACATAGGCCTCCCCCTTAGTTCGCCCCAACGAGCGGTTGGTAGCCGTTTGCGCCCAACGGCTCCCCGCGATTCTTACTAGATCGTCGGTCTCCACTCGAGAACCTTTCTTCCCCAACGGTTATTGGTTCTACGAGCGATGTGACCTGCCCCTTGCCACTTCAACTTGCTAATTTTGAGAGCTATGTCGGCAACTTTAGTTCTTCTGTGGATTTCCTCATTGCGGATTTTGTCACGCAAAGAGACCCCGAGCATAGCCCTCTCCATAGCTCGTTGAGCGACCTTGAGCTTGGTCATGAGGTCATGAGTAAAGGACCACGTTTCAGTGCCATAGGTCATCACTGGCAACACACACTGGTTGAAGACTTTAGTCTTCAGGCTCTGGGGAATTTTGGACGAGAAGATATCGCGAAGTTTCCCGAACGCTGCCCAGCCGAGTTGGATTCATCGTGCGACCTCTTTGTCGAAGTTGGACTTACCTAATTGGACAGTTTGTCCTAGGTATACATATTCGTCGACAACTTCGAGAGTATAGCCCCCAACAACTACGGGTGCAACATGAATATTTGACATGATTTTCGTCTTATCCATGTTCATTTTAAGACCCACCTGTTGGGAGACCCTACTGAGGTCTCTGAGCATGGTACCGAGTTCCTCGAGCGATTCGGCCATAATGACTATATCATCGGCAAAACGAAGGTGAGTGATGTATTCGCCATTGATATTGATGCCAAGTCTGTCCCAGGCCAAGAGTTTGAAAACGTCCTCCAATGCGTTCGTGAACAGTTTCGGAGAAATTACGTCTCCCTGTCTCACGCCTCTCTGCAATTGGATTGGTTCCGTATTCTGGTCCTGTAGACGGACTGACATAGTGGCGTTACTATACAAACACTTCAACACTTCGATATACCTATAGTCGATTTGGCATCGCTGAAGAGACTGCAGTACCGCCCAGGTCTCGCCCATTGAATCGAAGGCTTTTTCATAGTCCACAAACGCTAGACATAACGGCCGATTATACTCCTCGGTCTTCTGTATAATCTGGCATAGCGTGTGGATGTGGTCTATGGTACTAAAGCCTTTTCGGAAACCGGCTTGTTCGGGAGGCTGGAAGTCATCAAACCTGCGTGCGAGACGGTTCGTAATCACTCTCGAAAACAGCTTGTAAACGTGGCTCAAGAGCGAGATGGGCCTGTAATTTTTTAATAAGGTTTTATCACCTTTTTTAAAGAAAATCACCACCACGCTCTTATCCCACGCTTTTGGCGTGGTTCCTTCAAGGACGACAGAGTTAAATAACTTCTGGAGGACTTGACGTACCGGTTTTCCACCCGCTCTCAGAAGTTCTGTCGTAACTCCATCCTCACCTGGTGCCTTGTTGTATTTAAGCTGTTTCAGAGCGATCCTAATCTCGTACAGGCTGATGTCCGGGATGTCTTCGGTATAGTGTCGGGTTAGTTTGGCTCTGGTGTCCTGAGCTAACTGACCAACGGGGTTTTGTATTGAGGTATACATCTGTCAATAGAACTTTTCGACCTCTCTCAGAATCTCCGGTTTTGACGAAATGATAGTGCCGTTGTCGGTATTCAGCTTAGTCATTTGGCTTTGCCCTATAGACGAATGCTTTGCGAACACTTTTGAACCTTTGTTCCTTTCTATTGCGACCTTAATACGAGATGTATTAAAGGTACGCAGATCGTGTCGCATAGATTTCGAGATTCGTCTGTTAAGCACGCCGTAGGCCGACAGATCAGCTGAAGACTGCAATCTCATTTCATCCCGGTCCTCCATTAGCTTAATGGTTTCATCTGAGAGTGCTTAGTTCGGCGGGAGGCCTTAAAGAACTTAGATCCCACCGCTTGGGCAGTTTCCACCAACCCGTTGTCTATCCGTTCTAGCTGAAAGCTCTCGAGGTTTTGGATTTGGGCAGGATTTGGACGGAGCGTAGACTTCATCAGACATGACATCTATAACATGTATAAATAACAAATCATAAGCACAAAATTTGTTAAACAAAAGATTGTTTCTTAATAAGCGATTTATCGTCTCCCCAGGTATAGTGCGCCCTTAAATCTCCCTCTCAACTTCCGTTCGCTTCGCCCGATCACACTTTTCGTAACACTCTCGTAACGCATTCACCAGCTTACTCCCCAAGTCAAGCGTGCGTAAAGAAGTTTTACTTCAATAATTAGTAACCAATAAATAACACCTTTACAACCAAACAGTCAAATACTGTAGCCCCACAGCGCCTTTGCAAATTGTAAAGCAACTTATGCTGCCAGTAAGTACCAAAATTATTGGGAGCTACACACAAATGCAAGCTTTCAATAGACAAGTATTGAAACTAGGAGACCGACAGACATTGACGAATGGGTCGCACCTGGAGCTAAACTCTGCCTATGACGAACTTGTCTCACATAGCGAACCACCGTTTGTTATCTTGATATTACTTTTTGTTTCCGCTAGTGTATTATTCTGTGTTAGTTTCTACTTCGGCTTTACTTACCCTTATAAAAAGTAAGCTGTGTTATTTCAGGTAACAAACTATAACCATATCTTATTGAAAGCAAACAACAACTTCGTAATTCATTTTAATCGGGATACTTTACGAAATTCTCAAAAATACCTACTTTAATATTCTTATTATTTAGGTAGAGTTAGCAGTTGATAAGATATTGTAGCACCAGTAATATTTATCACTACGAGAAGCCACCAGAAATTCGGTTGCATGAAAAAGACAAGCCAAGTAACTTTATAACTTTGCGGGTCTGAAACTACCACATATTGCGAAGTTTTTTGCTCGGACAGAACCCTTGCCCTTTTTGAAACTAACTGCCAGTTTCTCAAATGTTCATCATACTCATTGTCTTTTTAGGGTTCCGTACCCAAAGGCTAAAACGGGACCCTATTACTAAGACTCCGCTCATGAACCGTGATAGTTAGACAGTTGAAATTTTCACAGATGATGCATTTCTGTTGCCGCTATAACAAGAAATACTAAAAACTGAATAAAATAAATATTTGAGGGGGCTGCCATACAACAAACGTTTTTGCCGTTTTTATAGATAATGGTACGGAACCCTTCGTGCGCGAGTCCGACTCGCACTTGGCTCAATTATTTGGTTTGAAAAATAAATACATTTTACATATATTTTACGTTGGACATTTTACAAAACGCTATCTAGCCCCAAACTAAGGAAAGCTTAAACTCGTACTTATACTACTCGTATATAGGTATACTTTTTCATCAATTTTCACGTAGCCCGTAGCGGCGACGACGTAGAACTACGAGTACCACACTTTTACAATGTAATCTTTTTTCATTAATGTATGAGGTAAGTACTTACTTTTTAGATGAGGATAATCTACGTGCATGTGGCGAAGGTGCGGTGAATATAATTATGGAAAAGCTTCTCCAGGACAGTCGTAGCAACTTCAAACTGTAGATAACTCAGATTTAATAGATAGATCTATAAATCTATATTTACTATGGCTGAGGGGGTAATTATTTTTTATACTTACTGCCTGTTCTGGAAGCGAGAACACTAATCGAGGGTGCTATTGATCGCTTACACCCGAGTGTAACACATATATTTTCATCATGAATACGATAAAAAAATTACAAAGCCTTTTTTCCAGTTTGTTGCTAAAATTAAATATTTTATAGCGTTCCGGTAGCCTTTAAGCCAGTTAGGCTCGGACTATATGGCCCGATCCTGAGAATCCGGAGCATGTCTCGGTGCTTCCAGGTAAAAATCGGAGTCGAATGGCCTCGGATCAGTAGGCGACGCAGGAAAAATTCAAATGTTTGATTGTGCAATGGGGCCGTTAAAAACGGACGGTTAAAGCCCGGATGCCATATAGCCACAGTGAATATCTCACGCGTGGGGACGGCCTGACCAGTGAAAGCAATAGCTTAACGTAGTAAGGCTACCGGTATCTATTGTTTTTTTCACTATAGCCTTATTAATTTTCGAATAGAATTATGGGTTTGTCATGGAGGTTGTATTTCAGTTTAGCATTATTATGAATACTCTTTCATTTTTAAATAGAAATAAGGATTCGTCATGGAGAATGTTTTTGATTTTAGCTTAGAATGCAATGCGTGCGGACTAATATGGTAAAACGTACATATTTGTTCATGTTTGTAAATGAATAAATTATTTATGATGATTTAATGAGCCTCATTTAACTCTAAATTTACTTACGGCCCTTGGGCCGTCAATAGCATTTTCGGAGCCGTTCTCGAGTTTACCAACTTTCAGAGAGTGATGAAAAATAATTTAGACGTTTACCGGAATTGTTTTTGTTTCATAATGTCGTTCAATTTTAGTATTTTCCAGGATAGAGTTCCTTTTTTACAACGCGTGTAACTTTCTACCGACCCCAAAGTAATATAAAAACCCTCAGTAATAACCAGGCAATTGGGCAATCATTTTTCATATACGACACATTCGAAATATTTATGCTTTGCATACATGTATCATATAGATAAAGCATACAACGTCACTTGGAACGTTCACACAAAATAAAATGCGTCATCGCCATTCCCGCCGCTCGCTGACGCTGATAGGACAAAAAATCCGGTCATGTGTACGCGGCTTTACTGGATATGGAACTGTAAATTCCAACGTTTCGTTTTCGTCAGCTGTATTCAAATTTTAAAGTTAAATTTTTCCATCCATAAAGCTTTATTTTTAGCGTAGGACGCAGACATTTTTCAGTTGGAATTTTAAGCATCGACGTGCATTTTATAATACCATTCGCATTAGTCTCTTGAGAACTTTTGCAAAGTTGCTCTGTGTATGTTCACTTGGATAGGTAAGTAGTAGTGAGTTGCAAAAACACACAGCATACAACTTATCCTGCAATGCATAATGAAGGAGACGACAGACGGCTTAAGAATGCCTTAAAAAAGTTGTCAACTCCTACAAACAGAAATTCCACTTGAACAATTGCAAAGATTTCCATGATATGAATTCGCGGTTGCAAGTTTAGGAGCTTTAGGAGGAGGTAGGTAATTGTCCCCTTAACACACTTTATTACATAGCACATTACGATCGGGTAGTGTATTACTTCTTAGTATTCACTACGACGCAATAGTAGAAACTTAGAAGCTCCTTCTGTTAAACTCTGCAGTCAACAATGTGATTTCACGCTCCGTTTCCGATACACATCGGGAGCAGTGTAGCGCTATGCTATCCTCACAGCTTCATCTAGGCTTGGCAAATATAACAATTTCGTACGTTTGTCGCGACACTTGGTTTATCTTAGTCACCTAGCTTTAGGTTTGTAGTATATTTCAAACTGTCGCGATCACTGTACATAAATATAAAGTAATATAGGTCAGGTTGTATTTTTTACTTTTGTGTCTGGTGGTAAAAGAAGCTTTGGGGAGACCCAAAAGAAACCCAAAAGAGTTAACATAATATAATGCCTTTCGTACAGGCATTTAATCTAGTTTAGGTACCTGAGGCTTTAACTTCTAAATATTATGGCAATGTTTTATATTTAACTAGTTATATAAATTGTCTTAATTGAAATTCCTCAAAAGCAAGGCAGAACCTTAACAAAACAAGACCGGTTAAATACGAGCGAGACTCGCGCACCGAGGTTACTCTCTAACAAGGTAGATAGAGTCGAATCGATTTAGCAGGGTATTTCCGCATATTTCTTAAAAACATTTCTATGGAAACTTTGTTTTTTTCTGTAATCTTTGCATATATTTCTATCTATAATCTTAATTTTAAAAATTGGGTAACAACCCCTATTTTTATTTTTGATTTCCTCTATTTTGGCCCCTTTGGCAATCAAAGGGAAAATATTTTTGCAATAGGAGTAGGCCAATACTAAATATTTAGAATTCTTCCAAATTTCAATAGCTTCAGTAGTTGCTGAGATTAATCACCTGTGATAGACGGACGGACGGACAAACGAAAGTTACACATTTCCTTCACAGCCGTTTTTACTATTTTGGTACGGAACCCTAACAAGACAAATGTTAAAGTTGTCTACGTTCCAAAAGACTGAAAAGCAAACATGTTCCGCGTTCACTAGAAACAGTGAGCACGTATTGCTCTAACTAACCAATTCTCCCTTTTTCTTTAGCTCAAAGTGAAACTACCTACGCCCACTACAGAAAATTGCATAATTTCAACAGATCGAGAAAACAAATAAAAAATACTTGGCAGCTGGAGAGAGTCAATCTAGAGCAGGCCCGCGGCTAGAAAATATCAATTTCTTCACTTTAAATTTATTTCAAAGCTTTTATTATCTGTTTTCTGTATAAGGGCGACATTGTTATCTACAGAAAATAAAATTTGCTATACAGGAGCGAGTAAAAGAGCAGTATTGGTCGGTAATTGACCATTTGTGTCTGATCTGAATATTCATTCATGGTGGACATTTTCGAAAAGAAAACTCGTGTACCTATTTACGCAAAACCTACGCTGTAGTTTGGTATAAATGGAGACGTATTTACAAGGTAACTCAGTTTCCGGTGATCTTTATTAAGTCTAGTAACCAGAAAGGTCATTGATCTCACAAAACTTTACATAGCCTAAAAAGGTTATATTTATTTAATATTCAATTATTTTATTAAAAGCTACCGTCCTATAACTTTCTCGTGTAATACAGCCCATCCAAATGTTGTCTGGAAGAGATCGCTTTTAGCGATACGACCGCCACTTGTATTTTCACTTGTTAGTTGATTTTTATATTGTTTTTTTTTTAATTAAAGTTTTATGTACAATAAAGCGTTATTTTTCTATCTACATATTAGAAGGCAAGCTCAAACGTTCATCTATTTTTTATTTCATTACATTTTTCTCTTGGGTCCTATGAATGAATGAATGAAAACACTTTATTGTACACAATATAAACAATAAAATACAAATAAAATAGAAAACACAAAGCAATAGTACAATCGGCGGTCTTATCGCTTAGAAACGATCTCTTCCAGACAACCTTTGGACGGAGAGGATTTTGTTATAACCAAGATAATGGTTCATCGGGGTTCAATGGGGTGTACATTTATGGCCAAGCTATTTATGAAGAGAGTGCGTCTACTACCAAAGTAAAAATATAAATAAATATATACAAATAGAGCATATAGAACACTAACACATAAATCATAATTTATATATATTAATAATATAGTATAAAAGATAAGCTGTTAAATGCGATTACATAATATATTGAATTATAATAAATTGCATAATAAATTGAGCGAAAAAGAGATTTCTGACAAATGGAAACTTTTAACCCTGGATTTAAATATGGCTAAGGATGAGGCTTGCCGTATTGTTACTGGCAACGCGTTCCAGAGACGTACTGCACGGACGGTAAAAGATTTGTCATAAAAGTTAGTACTGTGCACTGGAGTTTTGAGCAATAGATTTTCAGACTATTATGTTAGTTATTTAGAATCTATTATGTTATAATAAAGTATACTAATTAGGTATGTTAACGTAAACTGTTTGTATAGTAAGTATCAGCTGAAACTTTTCAATATCCATCGCGTTATCGTGGTTCGTCGATCTGTTTGTTGTTCTTTGTGAAAACTTCATAGCTACAAAGGCTTTGTTTAATTTTCCAACAGTGGCCTTTTCCGTTTAACGTTTCTGATATTTATTTACGGAGCTAAACAAACTTTGAACAAGAACTCGGATGTTACTCTTGTAGCCGGTAGTCAACTGAATTTAAGTACCTTTATGTAACGTATTAGTTGTTATTGATGAAACAATTCTAGTTAAGATAATCCTAGTTAATATGGATGGATTAGCATTTGGTATACTTACAGCATACACTTTCGGAAATTGGCGTCGTTTATTTACTTACAAAGTAATAAGTTTTTTATTGAAAGATTACTTTTTCAAAGCAAGCTTCTTGGAGGTCCCGCCATATTGGATGTATAGTATACATCTAGGAGGGTCCCCCATATTTTGGATTTAATGTGACATTGTATTAGTTTTCGTGTTTTCCTCAGCAAGTCCTTTCATTTGATACGCATACTATGGTAGTGCAAAAAGATAACTAGTCCGCCATCTTGGATGATCCGCCATATTGAAATAAAAATGACGTCACATAGCTAAGCATGCATTGTCATCCAAAATAAGCGTGTATACCAAATTTCAGCTGAATCGGTTAAAAATAACTGATTTAAAATTCAGTTGTAAGATTCCACCCGGACAAACATACATAGGTACATTGCAAGTTAAATAAAAGCTTGTAATATATATAAAAGAGTATTTATTCATTTAATATTGACCACAAAACTAGCCATAACTATAGAAATGACAGAAAATAAACTAACAACACCTACTATTTACCTACTGAGATATAATTACTGACATTTATTTATTTACCTACTGACTTTGTTATTGTTATAGCTAGTTTTTCACAAAAGGCCTATGCAACGGATGAAATAATTTCAATGCAAAATTTTATATAAAATACATACGTTTACGTACAGTAGCCATCAAGAGCTTCAAAATATACCTTCTTGTTTTTGTAACATAAACTAAAACTCACTCGTCACACCTCCGCCGCATTTGGCGCTAGTATTAGTACGTGCTATCAGCCACTTGGAAGAGTTGAGGAAATTATGTTCGCTAAGATTTGTCGCTGTTTGGATTGCACTCAAGCGAGGGTCCTCGAGAAAGTCGAGGTGCTCAAACTTCGCGAGGATTCGGGCCCAGATAGCACTTATAAAATCATTTTATCTCCGGTTTATGTACCCACGCGCTTGCTATCAGCTTTATTTAACGAGCACCGATCGCGTAACAAGAAGGAAGATTTAAACCCATTTAGTGAGAACAGCGCGCTTTAGTACCTAACCTAAAAAATTATAATTATTTACCTGCAATATATAATTATGTTAATAAAATTATGACTGAGCTGATCCCAGCTGAACCCAATGGAGAATATCTCAGCTAAAACTTCTTCCCTCTATGGAAATGGAGGCCCCATTAGTTATAACTACCTTTACCAACCCCCTAAGCTACGCGAAACGAGACCTATTCGATCTTCTTTTGCTTCTAAATTACTTTTTTCTTTGCAATCATAATTTCTGTAAACAAATCCAGATTGGCGAGGTTTTCGGTTTTTTGTTTACTTAGGTCATATTGCGTTGCTGCAAACAGAACTCCATTAAAAACCATGAAAAATATTAGCCTACCTGTTGAAAAATCAACCCGCTGCATTTCGTCGGGCTTGTTTTCATTTCAGTCTGAAAATTAGAGGGAGTCTAAAAAACGCAAACATGGTAAAAGAACGGAGGCAGCAATTAGTACTAATTCTTTACTCCGGGCATGCAATGCAAGTGCAACGCATTCAGATAGATTAGGCTTTTCTTTACCATTGCAATATTAGTTGTATTTATTGTAAAATTGATGAGGACTGAAAGTGCCAATAGGTAGTCCTTGACTTTAGGCACTTTTGATCATCCTCATCCACCTTCTATATTTATTTTACAGGCGTTTTATAAGTACATTCGTAAACTATTCGTGTTACAGAAGTATCCAAACAAAAATTAATTAGGCTTGCAACTCGTACTCAGACCTATGTACATTCATACGCAGACCCGAGAAGGTGGTGGGTGGTAGTCAGTGCAAGCTCACTTTCTACATAGCATTTCATATGTGACAAATTGCAAGCCTATCGAAGCATTACTTTTCAAAGAAGTACTTAAATCACTAAAACATTCATTACGACACGAACTTTAGTAAAGCCAGGTTGTTACCTAGCTACAAACGATAGTAACGAAGAAACAACAAAAATTGTCAGAAGAAGTGCAAGAGGGTCCAACAGAGACATCCCCAATAATACCAACGGCATATCCGTGAAAGGGCAGAACAAATTGAAACTTTGGATTCGGCAGCTTTTATGTAAGAGCTAAAATTCTATTTTTGTCTTGTAAGTTAGAATATCAGCAGCTGTGACAAACATTGTCAGATTATTCTCTATAAACCTACGAGAGCAAAGGTAGAGGAAATTTCATGATTCCTAAACCTTGAATAAAAATATTAAAATGAGACGTTCTATTCGGAAATTCGGCTTAAATTCATGAATCTGCAAGTGAATAGAGTTCGGGACCATCCAGGCGTGCCAACATGTCCCCCGTGAGTGCTACCTTTGTTCCTTACTAGATTTTACCCACTCTACCTGTTCTCCACATTTCAACTTTATGATCTAAGAGCTCGACTCGGCTAAAGATTTATTCTGAATGGAAAACCAATGACATTCTCTGTAAAATATCTTGGTTTTATTATGAGAAATGAAAAGCTTCATTTTATTTCACGTTCCGCTTTGTGCCGTAAGTAATGATTTGATCGCAACAAAAGAATTTCCCGGACCAAACCAGTAGATCTTTCTATAAGATTTCTGTTACAAATAGATGTTCACCTAGCTCACTATTAGTAAAGTTCCAAGGGTTCCCAATAGTCTCATAAAGATCTAGCCTAATTAGCACCTCATTTTACCCACCAATGGAGGTCCGAGTTGAATTTGTTTATTCTTTTTTGGCTGGTTGTCTGGTAATGAAGGAATTATTTCCAGTGGGGGTAACTTTAAAAGATGTTACCTACGTAGGGTTTAATGTATAAATCACACTAATATTATAAATTCACATATAATACACTAATATTAAAGTACTGAACCAGATAACCGATAGAATACTTATATATAACAGAGTATCCTGGCCAACAAGATATTTTAAAACAGTGACGTCAGCTTAGCTGAACGTCACTATTTTCATCATTTCTATCACTCATTGCAAATCATTTAAACACAGTTTTTAATAATTTTTCACACCACTTGCTCGACAATGTCAAATTATATGTCATGTAAACCTCACCGAAAGCATGTGATTAAATCCCTACGCTGAGCCGGGAGTAAAGTTGTACTGAATTCCATTATGCCCTCGCGGGCATGTGATTGGAATTTGGAACCTCATCTGTATTAAAATTGGAACCAAAGAGTCCTACACAATAAGAACTTATTCGTAAATTGAACTAACCTCTGCACATAATGCACCAACCTAGATTTGGTTTTTATTGTCTCGCAGAAAGTGTGAAAAGTAGAGTATCGTCCTCGTGGATAAAACGTGCTTATCTCTCTGCACTCAGGATTCTAGTAACTCCCTCGCTCCGCTCGTGAGTTAACTCTAGAATCCTTCGTTACGTTCGGGATTCAAGACACTGCTTTATCCCCTCATATAATAATATACTATTACCAATATCAACAACAGTTATTTTAACAGCTAATTATTAAATTAAATAACAAATGGTAGGTACTCACACGCACTGGAGAGCGCAGCGTAGGACGTGTTCAGCAGTTGACGTCCTGTGCAAGGGCAGATACAGCTTTGATGCCGGGGGGGGGGGGGGGGGGGGTCCACATAGTCGTGGTCAAGTCATAAGAAGTTATAATTTAATTTTTATAATCATAGATACAAGTAAAAAGTAGGTATTTTATTAATTTACGTGAATTGGCGTAATTAAAGAAATTATTAACCTCAGTATTTAAATATTTTTTTACTGTAACTAATTTAGTCCTATAATTAATTAATTTTAAAATGTATTTTAAACCTTAAGATTAATTTGTTTTCAGTTTTAAGCAATCAACATTAGTTGTTCAACAGTCTAAACAAATGAAAATGCATACCTACTTATGAAGAATATATAGAAAAACACCCAGAACCACCAACTATCTCTAGATCGTATAAACCTGTCAATTTTAATAACAAACTGTTGTTTCTTAATATTAAAATATCTAGGTAAAGTGAGACAAAACACTGAAGCGGAGTTCATAAAGAATTTTCATTAAAACCCTTGGAAATCCCAAGGTAGAAATTCTTTAAATCCAGTGAAAAACTGTCATTAAAGTCATTTAGAAGTAATTATAAGTCGCCGGAGTGGCGAGACGATTAGACACGGTCATTTGATAGCTATTAGGAGTACAGCTTTCTACAAACTTGCCGTAATTATTGGAAACGTCAGCGACATATCTTCGCAGTTTGATAATTAGACCCGAAGCGAGCATAAATTATTTATCCGGCCGGAAATTATTGTCCGCAAACGAGATGCTAATACTGAGGCGATTTATGGAAGCGATTGGAAACCAGGCGTAGACATTCGATACGCAAACAATTTATAGTTTAACAGCTACCCTATAAACCCCTTGCCGTACATAACTACCGGATTGTACGGAGGTACGGAGGATAGGAGATAATAGGTAAGTAAGTAGGTAGGTACACGATCTTGAAAAACAAAAAGACTGTTAGCATCTACTAAACTTAATATTTAAAATTCACCACAATTTCGAGTGATATTTTATGCATTTTGCAGACATAAGTTTTTACAGCTATAACAAAGTTTTCTTACTATTTTCGATGCTCATTCAAAGTCCCGCAGTTTTGGTAACCACTTGCCAACTTTTACAGGTAAACTTTACTTGAAATAAACGAGTTTTCTCTACACGCATAGTCGAACTAGCCTTTTTTGATAGCCGCCGGTCCTAGGAGCATCACCTGAGCTCGTATTTTTGAGCACACATATAAACAACGTTTAAAGTGGAACCAGGAATACTCAGGTTGTAGCTACCTACTTCGGTTAGTTACAAGAGTAGACAGATTGTATAGACGTCTCTAGATAGATAGCTAGCTGCATAATGTAGTGTCTAGCTCTTTAGGTTTCCCTGCAACAAACTTCAAACAGACTAAAGGACTCAAGGCAATGGCACGTCAAATGTATGTCGGAGAGGCAACCGGATAGCGAGTGGTAATCTGGGTCTTGGAGTGGTACAGAGTCCCCTCGTATCGGCCGAATTCACTACAAATCATTGAAAAGGATATTCAAGTATTATGTGTAGCATTATTGTAATTTTAATCAGGTTTAGGCGTGGCGAAAGTAGGGGTGAATTTAATCGAAATCGGATGGCATTGAAACACATCATTATCTGTACTAATAACAGTATAACTTCGAATGCCATCCGATTTAATAAACGTTCACTGTTTTTTTGAAAATTATTGCTAAAAAGGGTTTTTCGCGACTTTGAAGAGTTGATTATTAGTTAAAAAAATAGTAATGTTGCCCCACCCCTGTATACTTGGGGTAAATTCGGCCGATACGAGGGGGTTTTATACCACTCCAAGGCCCATATTACTACTCGCTATCCGGTTGCCTCTCCGACATACATTTGACGTGTCATTGCTTTAACTTCAAGTTGAAACAGTACCTTTCAATTTACCGAAACACACTAATATTATAAATGCGAAAGTATGGATGTTTGTTACTCAATCACGTCGTAACGACTGAATCGATTTCCATGAAATTTAATATGTACTTACGTAGATTATAACCTGGATTAACACAGGCTACTCTTTGTTGACAAACAACGCGTGCAAAGCCGCTGGCGAAAGCTAGTTAGAAATATATTCAAACTATCCTTCTAAGAACTAAGTTATTGAAAAAAATATATGTATGGAAAATGTGAAGCGAGGATATGATTTTTTGACATTGGCGACGTATGATGCAGATAGGAAGGCAGCGGAACAAGGCAGAGGGCGATAAATTTAATATCGGAAAGCGCGCCATGCCGCACCTAACGAGCCGCCAAGTCAAGAGTCGATTCGTACGCTCGCTTCCGACCTATAATGGGGAATTCTCTGTCCTAAGGGAATGTATTTTTATCTGGTTTACACTCAAGAAAAAAATATTTTCTATTTCTGATGCCTCGTTAACCAATAGGTATTGGTGTCTGACGAGACACGTAACAACGTATGTTTCTCAACAGCTTCGTTATCTACCTTCCTGTTGTACGATTCAAAAAGCACGTTATTATCTGGTTTTGAGTTTTATGCGACAAAGGTGAGTCCATTACCAACATTTGTTTAACTATGAGTGAACTCAAACTTCCAAACTGATGGTTATCTTCATTGACCCTCGCATGAGATAGGTTTGAGCTGTCAAAAACTTACACAGCTAATGCAAACTTGTATAAAGGAAGCGCCAAACAAACATTTCCAAACTATTACAACACACGTGTTTCTTTGTGGTCGTAAAATTTTGCGATTACCTAATCGAGCGAGACACAGAATCGATATTACCAAACGTTTATGTGATGCAGGTGGCCCATCTTCTTACTACAACTGCAATATACTTCCTACCCACATAGATCGATCATGTTCACGTAGTATTGCATCGCGCCTGACCTGCCTGTGACCAGAGTTGGATTTTATAGTATAATTAAATAATTATACTAGTGGTTCGTCCCGAACTGAGAACTCGCGAGTCTCATAAAAACTAAAAAAATATTATTCATAATCTTTGACTAATAAAATAGTGCCCCGAAATGCACAACCAACCAACTTGACCTACAGTTTCAATCAAGTTACAAGTAACGGGAGTTCGTAAGTAACGGGGTTATTTTTTTTTTGAGGTAGAAATTGCAGATATTCTGGATTTAAGTCTTTTCCTTATATTTATGTCACTAAGATTACACGAATACCAAATTTCAGCACTGTGGGGTCACTGGTTCGTCAAAATTCAGTTTTCCTTAGGTATGGCTAATAACTCAAAACCGACAAGAATTAAACAAAAAATAAAAACGGAGTCGATATGTACTAATGAAGACCTTTCATTAGACGCTACACCCCTCTTGAACCCCAATATCTCAACAACCCCCGAACAGTTTTAGCTCATTTAGTCACATCAGGAGTGTGCCATCATTACCTAGGTAGGTACTTATATCAAATTTCACGATGATCGGATCAACGCTTCGAAATTTATCCTCGGACAAACAAACATAAATGCATCATCATCATCATATCAGCCGTAGGACGTCCACTGCTGGACAAAGGCCTCCCTTATTGATCGGCGTGATCCCTCATGAAGCGGCCAGCCGTGGGGCGCCGGCAGTAGAATGTTGCCCCTCCGCTCTTGCCCGTGGATGCAGTAGGAATCTGCTAAGGGATACCTCCGAATGATGGGCAGCAGCATCTTTTCGTGTTTTCAATACTTTATACTGCGCTCGCCAACTCGCCTGCCAAGCGTGGCGAGTATGGCAACAACCCCCTTACTATACAACAACATAAATGCATACATACATACAAAGATAAATTGGAGATCTCGCTCGATCAACTATTTGTATCTACCATTATTTCATGTTGTGTAGTATGTAGTATCGTAATGCCAGTACCTATACTACGCGAAAATACCATAATTTTATCTTCAGGTCGACTGACTTGTATTATTGTTTGTTGTGTAACCTCGTCCAGTCATGTACGATTTTTGTAAAATAAGTCCTCTTGGCAGTACAAAAACGACGAAAAACGAAACGCAGTATAATTTTAGACAAGGTAGTAGGTATAATTTTAACTTCCATGTACAATAATTTACGGAGGGAATTCAACCCTGCCTGTGACTTAAAGATAAACTTCACCAATTCAGTGTTATGTTTGCCTGTAGGTAATTGGCATGTTTATTAGTCCTAGCCTAGACACAAGTGAATGGTTAAATATTTATTCTGTTGGCGCCGCAATCCTCTTCAGAAATAAATAAGAATATCTCGAGTCTGTAATTTAAAAGGCAAATATCCTTTATCCATAACCCAGCAATGCTGCTTGGCATCAAGAATTTGTTTACAACATTTGGCAGATAGTAAACCGTAGAACGCATTGAAATTTGTACAACAGCTACACATGGCTTCAAACGTCGGAAAGCACAATAACTGTTAAGTACAGACTGCTTTTGTACAACAGCTACACACGGCTTCAAACGTCGGAAAGCACAATAACTGTTAAGTACAGACTGCTTTTGTACAACAGCTACACACGGCTTCAAACGTCGGAAAGCACAATAACTGTTAAGTACAGACTGCTTTTGTACAACAGCTACACACGGCTTCAAACGTCGGAAAGCACAATAACTGTTAAGTACAGACTGCTTTTGTACAACAGCTACACACGGCTTCAAAAGTCGGAAAGCACAATAACTGTTAAGTACAGACTGCTTTTGTACAACAACTACACACGGCTTCAAACGTCGGAAAGCACAATAACTGTTAAGTACAAACTGCTTTTGTACAACAGCTACACACGGCTTCAAACGTCGGAAAGCACAATAACTGTTAAGTACAGACTGCTTTTGTACAACAGCTACACACGGCTTCAAACGTCGAAAAGCACAATAACTGTTAAGTACAGACTGCTTTTGTACAACAGCTACACACGGCTTCAAACGTCGGAAATCACAATAACTGTTAAGTACAGACTGCTTTTGTTCAACAGCTACACACGGCTTCAAACGTCGGAAAGCACAATAACTGTTAAGAATAGACTGCTTTTGTACAACAGCTACACATGGCTTCAAACGTCGGAAAGCACAATAACTGTTAAGTACAGACTGCTTTTGTACAACAGCTACACACGGCTTCAAACGTCGGAAAGCACAATAACTGTTAAGTACAGACTGCTTTTGTACAACAGCTACACACGGCTTCAAACGTCGGAAAGCACAATAACTGTTAAGTACAGACTGCTTTTGGGTCGTGTATTAAAACGTGTGTAATCGACATTTTACCATAACCATCAACAGATAAGTATAAGCTCGTTTAGCTAATGCATTTTTAAAATTCGCTCACTTGTGCATGCGATTTCACGGTATATGCATCAATATGAAGCCTTTTATCCTCGGTCCGGAATCGATTATCAATTTACGAGGTGGATGAGTGCACATCGCAGTATTCTCAGTCCGTCGGACGAGATGGCTAATCAACCATTTCTTTCTGAGCTCCGATAGCTGATTAAATGGGCTTTTATTTTGTTCCGTTTCGAACACCGCAGTCGAACGTTTCCATCTGCTTCTCGTGATCAATTATTGTATTTATCCTAATCCTAATTACTTTTATGCATATTTGATAAAATATCGTACTGAATATCTACGATATTATAGACACACTCGACAAATACAATCAAAACGACTCGTATTATTCTTTAAAGACCGCATCACGCAATGAAAACTGTAATTTGCTCATATCCGGAAATCCTGAGCACGATTCCAAATGTGACTGATCAAACGCTTTCAGTACGCATAGAGTGTGCTACTCGTGATTCAAATGACACGTTTGTGTCCTCAAACCTGTACATTTCACGTCTACATTTAGCCCAGATTTTATGGGCCAATAAAGGAAGGTGAGCTGAGCTTTACTATTTTTCGTTCGTGTTGGAAAGGAGACTAGTTGGAGCTAAAATGGTTTTCATTTTAGCTGGTGCGGCCGATTGCGGTGCTTGGTTATTATATGATTCTGATAAAAGGTTTTCTTCTTACTAAAGCCCTTTATCTACACCTATCGAACTTACAAACACGCGTTTGTGAAAACTAAAGGGCGGTTCTCATTTATGCTTATTAAAATGAGTTTTAAATAGTAAATTTTATCGTTAAATGGTAAAATTAAACGACCCAATAAAGTCCAGTTTAATCATCTGAAAACCGCAGGCGTCCCTTGCGAGCGAAGCACACGGAAAACTATTTTCCTACGAAATTGAGTTCGTGTAAATGAATGGCGGTAACTTAATGTAAAATAAACAACGATACCTGAGGCGCTTCCCCGAATAAGAACATAAAGGTAGATTTTAATTGCGCATAAGAAATTCTAAGTACGACCTATCTACTCTACCAGTACAAAATAAAGTTTCTTTCTTGTGTCTGTAAAATAGCCTGCGCCGGTGCTCATTATCAATACCTTTTGGTATTCTACTAACACAATCTTTTTTGAATGACGGCATTTGCTATGCCATTGTGAATTTGGCAGCTTAAGACAGAAACAATCATAATCGTTTTCAACACACTTGCTCGTAAAGTGAGCCTTATTCCATCGTTCTTAGGGCCATAAACCGAACTATAACACACTCCTGCATAATAATATTACACACTAGTAATATTAAACACTAGTACATAACAGAATGATGATCCGTAACGTTTTTAGTTGAGAATGCAGATTTACAGAGCTAAGAAATCCTTAACATATAATGCAAAAATTTTTGTTCTACGACAAAAATTTACGAAGTTATGACCAAATTATTAGCGAAGTTCACTGAACGGCCGCCGCGGTAGCTGTGACGTCACTGGGACGGTCGCCGCCAGTTAGCCGTTGACAGCGTTAGAGCGCGCAGTGTTTTGTTTGGTTAGTTGTGACTTTAAAAGAAACTAAGGGTCTGATTTGTGTCTAATTCACCTTTTTAACTATGTATAAATATTGTATAGTGCCGAAATGTACAAACACTTCTATTAAAACCCCAGAAAAACTATTTTTTAACGTGCCAAATGACCCAAAACTTCGTAAAAAATAGTATTCTGTTGTAAAAAGAGATGATAAAAAAACAGCACAGTCTAGACATTCCACGTTCAAAACCGTCTCCTCTTTTTCATCACATGTAAATGTGCAGCAGTAAGGCCTATGCCTTACTTTTTATTCTATGTTCAGGTGTTATTTTTGCTTTTACTGTACAAACATGTCCCGACCTCTGGACTTTGGACAAATCCTACACCATAGGTTTCACGAGCAGATCTGTAATAACTAAGTAAATAAAACGGAATAAAAATATATATAAGTAAAAACATATGATAGTGAAGTAAAAAACAAATTATTGATCGAGCGAAGCGAGATCTCCAAATCAACTTGGGCAAATCGGCGTTGTGTGTGTGTTTGTTTGTCCGAGGATAACTTTCAAATCGTTTATCCGATCATCGTGAAATTTGGTATATAGGTAGCTAATGATGGCACAATTTTGGTGTGATTCAATGAGCTTAAAATGTTGCGGGGTTGTTGAGATATTGGGGCTCAAGAGAGGTAAAAAAAAACAAAATGGGACTATCCGGTCAAATAGCACGTTTAATAAAAGGTCTTTGTAAGTACATTTCGACCCCGTTTTTACTTTTAGTTTAAACTTTGTAGTTTTTAAGTTATTAGCCATAATATAAACTGAACTTTGACAAAATTCACAGGGTACACCAGTGACCCACAGTGCTAAAATTTTGTATGAGTGTAGCTTTAGTTACACAAATATAGGCAAAAGTCCGAAATCCAGAATAACTACAATTTTTACCCCAAAAAAGTATAATGAAATAACATGAACTCCTGTTACCTGTAATATGAATTAAACTGTAGGTCAAGTACGTTGGTTATGCATTTCGTGGCACTATTTCGATAATCAAAGATTACGAATAATATTGTTTTGTTTTTATGGGAGACTCGCGAGATCTTAGTTCGGGGCGAACCACTAGTTATTTATATTCAACCCATCCTAAGTAAGTACATACCGAAATAATGATTTGTAACAATGGCCGAGATAGTAATAGTAATGAGAAGGATCAGTAAGTGCAGAGAACCATGCACTGTATAAAGCGAAATTTGGTTAAAAAGTCATCAGCGAAAAGATTTTCAACAACGAAAACAACGTTCGTTTATCAAGATACTAAGAACACGAATAAAGCTATAACTATGAATAAAGATTCATAAGTTTAAAAAGTTTAAGTTTAGGTACATTAATTCTTTTTACACTTACCTCAAACGTTCTGAATACATCCCTGTACCTATACTTAACATTGTACTTTACCTACAACTAATAGCGTAGACCTAAAGATTACTAATAACCACCTATGTACGTAGATAAATAAGCAGCACCCTTAACCTTTGTAGTTTCCAACCACGGATTTCAGCGCTCGTGAACTTAGAATGATTACCTAGGTAATCAAATACCATGAAAGAGTCCACTTTTGGAAGGTTATCTGATTGAGCTTGCACAAAACCAGGTTCTATTTTTTTAGTACTCATATTATGTACGTTTTTTACACACTCACTTAAACTCTAACAACTATATAAGTAAACAAATTGACAAATGTAGTGAACAAACGCGTGGCCTCTACGCCCTAAGAGTGCCGCTTGCGCTCGGTTCCGTCGTAGTGACGTCACACGTACCCGCGCACATTGACGTTTAGCGGGAGGAACGGTTTAAGTTTACTACCTAATATCTTCGTAAATAATGGTCCGATTTTGATAATTCAAAAAGATATGTCATTTATATGTCTTAAAGAATAACGTGGATACTAGTTATATTGAATTTTCTATAACATTACTGATCCTCAATATCCCTACAAAGTTAAGTTAGTACCTAACTGCAAATTATATGCGAGTAAACAGAGCATTTTCAATTTAACCGGGTAATACAGTTTTTTTTGTCACAACAAAGAGGTTTTATGGCGTTGAAAATCCTATAACATTTTTGGAATAAATAAATGTAGGTATCCTTAATTAAGACGAAAAAACATTTATTATTATCTAATTATTTATAAATCACAATAATTTCTTATAATATATTTACATTTTATCACTAAAATTATGATTGTGAAGTAGGCTATATGGCTATTATATGTACCTAATATATGTAACCTAACCTTACATTTGGCGCGTGCAAAAAAATAACTTGCGCGCCATATTCCATTTTTTTGTTTGTATCGCATTTGTTACTGTGTGGTAAATAATTGTAAAAATGTCAAGTTTTATTACAGAAGATTTGTTTTTTCCTCGCAAAAAGTGCATATAAAACTCGTGAGCAACTTGCTCACTAGACACTTAGCTGATTTACGCCCTCGCCTACGGCTCTGGCTGCAAACCACAGCCTCGTGTATAATCCGGCCTCGCAAGCCGCCGCAACCACAGCCTCGCAACTTAGCTCACTTGTATCGTAATATACTATTATCATAATGGTATGGCTTCATAATCGTTTTTCTTATAAAATAGCAGAATTGGGCCCCAGTTTTACCGTATTGGGTATTATAATCATATAACAACCAGGCTGGTTAGCATGATTAGCCTAAAAAAAGTTACTCTTTACTGAAAAATAGAGTAAAATTAAATGTTAACGTAGACTGCAGAAACATATCTACGCGAGCCAGGACAAATGTTTCTATAGTCGATGCTAAACTATCATTTTACTCAATTCTACCGTATAACCTTGCAATAAGATTTGCGGAAGTTGACTTGCGCAAGCGACTTCCACAACGTGTAAACGCTCGCGCAAGTGGACTTTTTTCTGCTGCTAGGCATCTTTTTTGACCGCTCAAGTAATTTGTATGCAATTTGTGTCGAAACGGTGCTACAAAATCTTGCTGGAAGTTAACTTCTAGACACTTATACATGCGACTTGCATATAGAGAAATTGCGGTCAGTAGAATCAGTTGTTGATCAGTTGACTTCTGCAAGAAATTGTGGAAGTTACTTGCCAGTGGACACTTCGCTTTAGAGCGGTTATGCTAGCTAGACTGTTCACTGGTCTCAACTTGACAACGATTAAATGTATAAAACCGCTAACATACCTAAGTAAATAAATGCGAATATAATTAAGGATATTTTCACGCTGAGTAAAATAAATAAGGATAAAACTAAACATGATGATTAACTTGCTGTAACTTTTGCGTTGATCCTGCAGTTCCGGTTAGTTGCAGTTTACAGTTTAGAAAATTACAGTGGCATAAGACTTTCCGTCTTACGGAATTAGAGCCTAACGAATTGTGTCACGCTACAACCACTGCTTTGCTTGATAGCTCATGTAACTGAATTCCAGGTAAATTGTAGTACTCGTATTTCGCACCGAACTGTATTTAGTAAGTATTTTTTTGCAAACTGAGATCACGCGATATTTTGTTTGTAAAGACTGACAAGAACCTACTCAAACCTCAAATGGTTTTATATCAGGTTGGGGAAAAAGTTTCTTCGCATTTTTTAAGAAAATTCAAAACATTTTTTAATATAGTTTATTTACATTTAACTAAAGTATGTAGGTACCATTTTGTTCGATAACTTTTTGCCATCTTGTAGGACATGATCCCATTGCTATAGAAATTTTGGGGCTTCTGATCAAAATACCGCGACAAGAAGTTTTGGCAGCCCTCTCGTGATGTTAACCTGACACTGCCTAAAGAATTCTGAAGAGACCGAAACAGGTGGAAATCTGAAGGTGCAAGGTCAGGACTATACGGCGGATGCATTAACACCTCCCAGCCAAACTCTTTTAATTTTTGCTGAGTGGCTAAAGATGTGTGAGGTCTAGCGTTATCATGATGTAAAACCACACTCCTTCTGTTGATTAATTCTGGCCGCTTTCTCTCAACTTCTTTCTTTAATCTCATCAGTTGTTCGCAGTAGAGTTCAGAATCGATGGTCCTGCCTGGTGGTAACAGCTCATAATGAATAATGCCCTTCCAATCCCACCACACACACAGCATCACCTTGTTGGGAGTTAACTCGGGTTTCGCCACAGTCTGTGAAGCCTGCCTTTGACCACGACCTTTTTCGCACGTTCTTGTCGTACGTGATCCACTTTTCATCACCAGTTATCAGCTTATTCAAAAATGGTTCGGTTTCATTACGTCGTAATAAATAATCACAAATGAGTACACGGTTCATTAGGTTTCTTTCAGTGTGCTCGTGGGGTACCCAAATATCGAGCTTTTTTGTGTACCCAGTTTTTTTCAAATGCGCCAAAACTGTTTTGTGCTCAATTCCCAGTTCTTCAGCTACGTCGTAACTACTGATATGCCGATCTTGCTCCACTTTTTCAAAAATGGCATCAAGTTTATCCGTAATAGGGCGACCAGAGTGACGTGCATCTTTGACATCAAAATTTCCGGATTGAAAACGCTTCAACCAAATGTGTGCTACTGTCACAGACACTGCACTAGGTCCATAAACGTCGCAAATTTTTTTTTAGGCTTCCGTTGCATTTTTATCTTTTTGTAGTAAAATTTTAAAATGTATCGAATTTCTTCATTAGATTCACTCATCTTTACAGAACGAAAAACAAATAAAAATCACACATTTTCATTATTTGAATTTGGAATTATCTTCTTTAAAATTTAAACTTTGAATGATACCAAAATCAGCCAGATACAAATAGTATAGCCAAAGAGATTTTATTACTAGTTCATACATACTATAATGCGAAAAGATTTTTTCCCCAACCTATTATATAGGTATGTTTCGCGAAACAATATTTACCTCTTTTCCATGAAAAATCTTCAAACTAAAATTATGCTATTTTTGAAATGTGAAAGACCTCTACAGAACTTTGACAACTTAAAAAATAGTTTGCCATAACAGCTAAAGTATTCCCCAGTGAATTATTCTATAAGCATTCTAAAACGCACGCTAAAATTAAACAAGAGCATGAGCGTCAACAGAAACTGAGAAAACATGAAAGTTTTCCATATGAAGATATTATGCAGTGAGATGGAAGTTTGTTGAGAATAAATGAACAAACTTGAGGCGTGATGCCGGCGCCGGCGATAAGATGGCACATTCTACGAAATGATGAATTAAATATTTATGGAAGTGCCTACAGCGAATATATCACAGCTTGGACAGTATTCTACCAAGTTACAATTATTTAGAATGTGGTTCCTCGTACAAATACGAGATTTGTGGTCTTCTGTACGAAGTACCTACGAGGACGCTGTCAGCATGGTAGGGCATATTTTTCCACATAAAGTCAAAACCCCACATACATGAACTGCTTTTGAATGAAGAAAAAAGTTATCTGGCAACCCTGAATCGGTGTTAGGTAAAGTGATTCTAAACATCAGTAGGTGAGTATAATTATTGATTCGGTCGAGTCAACCCGAGACCACGACTGTTGCAACACAACCGAAACGTCGGGACAACAAATAAAAAAGGTACATACGCGATAAGTACCCGTTTTAATCAATAATTATGTACAGTGATCGCGAAAGTTGAAAAGTAGGTAAGTATTCTCGCTGTAAGTTTTTCTGATCACATTAACACGTACTTAAAATGGTGAAGAAAACATCGAGAGGAAACCGACATAGGTATCCTAATGTAATACTATAATTTTAAATGAAGGTATTATTTAATAACTACTTTGAAAACAGTATTATACCTACATGCAAAACTATGAGTTTGGCTGACCGAATTGTTTACATAAACTAGGCACGATGATATCCTTTTCACTTCGCCCTTTGTATTATTGTGTTTAAGCCCCTCAAACAAATAAATAGGCTCAGCTTAATATTAGTTTAGATAACTCCACTTGAATACAAGGGCGGGATCTGATTATTCAGATTACCGACTTACAAATGAATTCGCCAAGCACGAACGAGCATCCAAGTTTGCGGTGGTTCTCATGTTCGTTATTAGAATTCATTATAGAGTTTGCACAGTTCCTAAGACGTGCCTGGCGACGAATGGCGAATCCTAGAACAAAGCGGTGTGCTCTCAAGTGATTGTTCCACCGTCTACCCCCGCTTGTGACTTGAACAAAGAACTTTTTGGGGCAAAGTTTCCGCGGAACAACTATGAATTCCTTTCCTCATCTTTTACACAATATCCACAATGATCTGTAAATTGTTTATAAGCAAGACACGGACCCGGAGTCGATAGTACTCGTTCATAGCCTGCCTCTGCCAACTAAAAAGTTTGTGGTTTAATTTCCTGTCGAGAAAACTGTTTCCTCATTCATACAGCGAAGCATTGTACGAAAGATCTTTCATAAAGTATTTTATATTTTAAAATGTTGCAGTGAATATTGAAACGACTTTGGTTTTATTTATCCCAATACAAATAAACAAGGGGGATGTGTCGTTCACAAATATTAACCCGACACCTTTAGTAATTAATTTCGGAAAATGAGGCAGAATTCTGTTTTTGCGGTGGGAATTGCTCTTCTTTATGTTATGTGATAAAAGTAGAGCCGGTTTTGCAGTTAATCACTTATTTACTGGTCGTGTCCATTTACTCGTGTACCTAACGAATGTAATAAATAACATACGTACCTACTTTAATAATAGTTAACGATAAAAATTACAGCCACTCGAGGCCTTTGCCCAGCAGTGAGTTAAAAATAATAATAATTTAAAGGTAAAATCAGTTTGTGGCCGTAATAATTATTCGTATCATTGATCTAAATACGGGATTTATCGGAAACACCGATAAAACGGTACGTGATAAATCCCGTATTTATAATGATTGAATCACGAAAGTTCACTATGTAAAATTATCCTTATTATATAATAAATAAAACCGGTCAAGGACTCGCGCACGAAGGGTTCCGTACCATTATCTATAAAAACGGCGAAAATCACGTTTAAGGGGGAGCCCCCCTTAAATATTTATTTTATTCTGTTTTTAGTATTTGTTGTTATAGCGGCAACAGAAATACATCATCTGTGAAAATTTGAACTGTCACGTTTCATGAGATACAGACTGGTGACAGGCGGACAGACAGACAGCGGAGTCTTAGTAATAGGGTCCCGTTTGACCCTTTGGGTACGGAACCCTAAAAAAAGCTACGAGCCTTACAGTAATCACATATGATGTATAACATCTCACCACCGCGCGCGCTCATTGGACAAATCAAATATCGCGCGCTTCCCCGGTTTCCTGTTACACATTTCCGTCACTTTTGCCAAAATCACTCCCACAAACCGAAAGGAAAGATGTTACACATCAAAAAAACCTATTTTATTTATTATTGATATGTTTTTAAGTTTAACTTTTATCAGTCTACACCTACACGATAAGTTGCGTCTGAAAATTACCCATCTAAAGCATAATGGATCCAATATATCCGAATTAAAGTACATTTTTATTTTAAACTAGCTGACCAATCCGCAGCTTCGCACGCTTAGTTATTCAATAAAAACATTACCCTCCTTCTGCGCAGTTGGGTAAAAAGTAGCCTATGTCACCCTGGGATAGTGTAGCTTCCCAACAGGTAAAGTATTTTTTAAATCGGTCTAGTAGTTTCGGAGCATATTCAATACAAACAAATAAACATATATTTCTTCTTTATAAGTAATATTAGTATAGATAGACAATAATGTTTAAAATAAAGACACTTCCTTCTTCGTAACAAATGTGATAGATAAACGGCTAGAGTAAATAATACCTTTGGTACGCTTGACACTTCGCTGAGCAAGGGTGCTATATAATAGCCATAAAACAAAATTATAAAGCTTGAAGATTGCACCGCGCTCTTTAGACATTAATTAATGGTCTTTACGGTTTTAAACAAAATGGAGGAGCTTTTGCTACTAGCTCACTGACTGCCGTTAAATAGCTAAATCTTATGTAAGTAACGTGCATTACTTAACTCTTGAATAAGATTTCTTATCCAAGAATTCTATCCTCAAGTAATAACTTATACTAGAAAAAACATAGCTTGATCTCTGGGACAGCTGTCAGTAAAATCGCGCCTATGAAGTTCTGAATTTAACAGTACGGACAAACGTACCAGTCAATGTCATACATTATGGGCATGCTGAGCTAATTATAGTGATGAGCGATGAATCATCGTGACCACAGACTATAAACTATCGATATTTTGTATAAAACTTAATTCAAAATTAATTGATCATTTAATTAAAAAAAATAACATTATTGAATTTTTAAAAAAAATAACATTATTTACAATAGTGAGTAAATAAAATCTAAATTCTAACCTACTCGTAACATTCCTTCCGACAACTTTGGGGTTCGAGAGAAGTTTGGCCGCGGCGTGTCTTCTTACGCAAGATAGCGCCAACGCGCCGCCATCTTGTTTGACATGACCCATTCTCCTCAGTACGAGTGCTAACGCCTTGTATACGTCACGTGTTTTCCGTTCTCATCACTTTGTTTTTGTTACTATTGCTGTTAATTTATTAAGTTTATTTATTATTGTTAGTTTCTTTGTTGTTATTGTTTGTGGGCATAATGCCAAAGAGAACGAAGAAAACTGTTTTGAACAGTCAAAGTCGTGAGTTTGTGATTCGCTTGCGTGAATATTTTGAGCGAGAAAACCAAAATGGTGGACCGCTATTACCCATGGCAAAGGTTTGTGACAGAGTTGCAGATGCTCTTGGCATTGGACGTGCGACAGTAATTCGCATCAGTAAAGAAAAATATGGCGAATCTTCAACCGCAGTATTGACTGAAGACGAGGAAAAAAAGCTTTCAACGCCATATAAAAAAAGAAAAAAGGCTGCTCCTGTCACAAAAATTTACGACTTTGAAGCCGCTGCGATTCGCAACTATGTATATGGTTATTACACACGGGGCGAATTACCTATATTAAAAAAACTGGCGGCGTCCCTAAAAGACGCAGACTTGTTTAAAGGAAGCTTGCCGTCACTATCGAAGATTTTGAAAAATATTGGATTTTCCTACAAAATAAGTGACGTAAAGAAAAATTATAATGGAACGAACCGACATTGCTCTTGCTCGAGTGAATTTTCTCCGGTAAGTCAAAAAAATTACAAATTGGGACAAAGTTGTCTTTCTAGACGAGACATGGCTAAACGCCAATCATACCGTATCCAAACCGATGATACGGCACAATCGACCACCAAAGTACTCGAAGGCAAAGGTCAAAGATTAATAATAATTAATAACTCATGCTGGGACGTCATCTGGTTTTGTGCCTAATTGCCTATTGGCATTCAAATCTACGAAGACCAATGAATACCATGAAGAAATGAATTTTGAAAAATTTATAGAGTGGTTTTTAAAATTATTAGATAATTTGAAGGAGCCACATTATATAATTATGGATAACGCCCCATATCACTCGGTCCAAAAGCACCAACCACCAACTTCGGCAAACAAGAAGTTAGAAATAATTGCATGGCTTCAAGAAAAAGGAATAGAGGCCAATGAAACAATGCTTAAAACGAATTATTGAGACTCGTTTGTCTGCACAAACCCAGCACACCAACGTATGTCTTAGATGACATAGCCCAAGAAAAGGGTCATAACGTCACGTGATACTACAAAAGGCGCAAGTTCAGATGGAATCTCACCTATTTTTGTCAAGAACTGTTCCAAAAACTTAACAATACCTCTCCACTATATCTTTAATGAATCGTTGCGTTGTGGATTTTTTCCTCGTGAATGGAAACTTGCCAAAGTCGTACCTATATATAAATCAGGTAACAAAAACTCAGTTACGAATTATAGACCCATATCTATATTGTCAACACTGGGAAAAATCTTCGAATCAATTGTCTGCCCACTGATTAACAGTCACTTCCAGCAATATGTTACAGATCATCAACACGGCTTTGTAAAGAATAGATCGACTGCAACTAACCTAGTGACCTTTGTCGAGGGCCTTGCAGAAGCTCTTGATAAACACCAAAAAGTTGATGTAATTTATACTGACTTCAGTAAGGCCTTCGATAGAGTTTCACATTCTCTGCTTATACAAAAGCTTGCATGATATGGTTTCAGCGGTAACTTCATTCATTGGATCAAATCCTATCTAAGCGACCGTTTCTTCTTTGTCGTAGTAAACGGATTTCAGTCGGATAAGTTTAGTATAGGCTCTGGAGTACCTCAGGGATCTCACCTAGGGCCCATTTTGTTTAATATATTTATAAATGACATCCCTAATTACTTTCACTCTTCTTTACCGTTTTTATTTGCAGACGACCTAAAAATTTCACGTAAAATCAACTCTAACACTGATATATCCCTGTTACAAACTGACCTGGATAGGCTATACGAATGGTGCTGCGCAAATAAAATGAACCTTAACACTGACAAATGCTTCTTCACTAAATTTACACGAAGGCACAATGTCTTTAAATCCAACTATAACATAGGTGGTAAATCATTACAAGAATTGGATAGTAAAAAAGACCTAGGGGTAACTTTAGATAATAAATTGACATATATCCCCCATATTGAAGACATTAATAAGAGAGCATCTAAAATGTTAGGGTTCGTCATAAGAAACAGTAAACTTTTTAGAAAACCCCGTACCAAAATACTATTATACAACACTTTGGTCCGAAGCATACTGGAATACTGTCCTGTTGTGTGGAGACCCCACTATGCAACTCATATACTGAGGATCGAGCGGATTCAAAAACGTTTTCTGTGGCATCTTGCCTACGCTGCAAATATTGCAAAAAAAAAGTATCCTATGCAGAGAGACTAAAGTATTTTAAAATATCGTCCCTGGAAAAACGTAGAACGCAGCTAGACCTCACATTTATATATAAAATTTTGAATTCACAAACAGATTCTTCTCAACTACTGCAAATGTTTGACTTTAGAGCTCCACGCAGAACGCCTCGCCAACCGATTGCACCACTTGTCCCTCCGCTCCGCACTACAGTACTTGGTAGCAACTCCCCAATCCCCAGGCTTTGCAAAGCCTTGAATAACTGCAAGGACATAGATGTTTTTTTCTGTAGATTTAAATAAGTTCCGTCGTTACTTAGATGAGAACTTACACAATTAAAATCAGATTACAATGTTTAGTTTAATTGTTTTTGTACTGATGTACATCGCCCGTTACCTAATTTATTACCTAGTTTATGTCTTAGTTCTATTTTATAGTATAGTTATTCTTAGGTTTATTTTCATTTGCATGCAGTGTTGACCTGTAATTGATTGTGCAATCAGCTCTAATATGTAATATAAAATATTAATTGAATGTATCGTTGTAACTATCGTTGGTTGATCTAAATAAATAAAATAAAATAAAAATAAGACTGCCTCCATATCACTGCCAGTATAATCCGATCGAGCTTACCCAAGTAAAAGGTATGTTTGCTCGAATTTCAGTTAGACAGATTCTTTATGTATTAACTCCTGTATAATTTATGATATTAAAATATGTTTTTCTTTCAAGGTTACGCTGCTAGACATAACACAACACCGCCTTTCACGGCAAATAAAATGTTGCAGTTACTAAACACTGCAGTTGAAAATGTATCTGTAGAAGATGGGAAAAAGGTAGTTACCAAATGCAGAAAATTAATGGAAGAAGATTGGGAGCGGGACGTTCGATTTGATAATATTTGCGAACAAGAGTTCATTATAAATTTACAAGATTGCTCCAGCGGTTCTGAAAGTGATTCGGATATTGATTTGGGGTGTACTTCTTTGGAATAAATAACTGTATGTATTTAAATATTCGTTTCATTTTATTACCCAAATTATAATATAATCCAATATACATATAATTATGGCAGACAGCCTTCGTGAACACGACTGCTTCGCAGGAGGTCGCGGGTTCAATCCTCGCTCAGTGCAAATATTTGTATGCATGAATATGAGTTTTTGCACTGGTCTGGTCGTGCCTCGGAAAGCACGTTAAGCCGTCGGTCCCGGCTGCCATACGAATATTTAATGGCAGTCGTTACGGGTTGTTGGAGCCCTCAAAAGTCCAACAATTGGTCTTACTGCAAAGCTTCTATCGATATTTTTTTCTGTATCATAACAACCCTAGGAATGTCAGTTTAACAAATGTCGCAGAGATCAAGCTATGTTTTTTCATTTATAGTTAAGAAATTACTTAGCAATAAGTAATTACTTGTTTATAGATACGAGTGTTATAGTATCGAGATAAATAGAATGATTGACAATTGATGTACAAAACTTGACAATTAACAAATTGCAACAATTAAAAACGTAATTAAACAAAATCTTTATAAAAAAGCCTACTATAATAATAGGATTATTTAGATGATAGAGAAGCTTGGAATTGAAATTGCTCTAACTCGTTCAAAATGTTACAATTTAGACGTAATTTATTTTCTATATTGTTATCTATATTCTAAAAGGATCATTAAAAAACAACCAGCCATGTTTCTTGCCTTTTTTTCCTGGCTTGGTCGCCAAGTAAAAGGCAGTAAAATTGACGTTTTAAAGCGAGCCTTGTGCTTTTAATTAATAAAATATTTTGACTTTGAACAGATTTTTCATTAGTAACTACATTAGCGTATAATTTAAACTTGGGATAAAATACTCAATCAATACAAACCATAACAACTAATATTATAAATTCGAAAGGAAGTGGCTGAACCAATTTCGAAAAAAATTGAGTATATAGATAAACTATGCCTAGGTTTGTGACATTGCTACTTTTAATTCGACTGCGCAGGAGGGTAATACACCATGCGTGCGAAGCCGCGGGCGGGTCAGCTAGTCATCAATAGTTCGGGTATTTTGTTCGGTATTACCCGAGACTAGCAATATCAATAAACTGTCAATGTCCATATAAGAAATCGTAGCCCGCAAAAAGCTCAAAATCCCGCATTATTTGTAGATGGCGCTGTCTCATAGCCTGGAAACTTTAATTGCGGCCACTGCACCCAACAAATAAAAATAAACTTCCACTAAAACACACCAAAATATTGCAATATTTTTTAGAATAAGTAATATTGTCCATAAAATAAGATTTAACGATTTTATTTTATATTGATGATTTACCACTTTCATATGCTTAACCACAGATGGCGTGGGAAAGTTGATCACAGATGGCATCGTTTTTACCTAGATGGCGTTTAACACAAAGTCCGAAACAAAGGGAACGAAAGAGAACCGTGAACTGACTGACATTGACAGCCGGGAAACAAGCAACGTCACGCTTTTTGTACCTAATTTTGTTACATGCTGTGTTGCCAAACCTCACTTCTCAAAAGTCGCGACTAGTAAGACGATATTTTGTTGTACATAATGTATGTACATATTGTGTACGTATTGAGTTCAGTATTTTAGTGTAGTTATGTTTCCAGTTCACATTAATAGAACGTATTATCTTGTAGTAGATAAGCATTTGCCGAGTACTTACAAATTAATTTTATTTTCTTTCAAAAAGTGTTCTACTTATCTGTTTATCACTATATGTATTCTTATTTTACAAATATGTAGGTATTTCCGCATTTAAGTGATAATGGTACCATCATAGACGTATGTAATGAATAAAAGATATCTATCTTTTCCTTTCCTAAAAAATCCCTATTTTGACGGAAACTTTCATGTTCTGGCAATTCTGAGAAAATGTACGCAAATCTCTAAAAATTGCTAGAGACTAAAGTTTTAACGAAACTGAAGAGCGGCAATCTCGCACAACGTAAAGGTCACAACGTCGCAATAATATTATCGCGCACGTGTGATTGGAAATTGCGCCATCTATTTTTCTTCGTACCATTATGAGCGGTAGTAAGCTAAAGGTTGGCATATATTTAACGATTTGTAACTCTTAGCGACATCTCGCGTTCTAGCAGGTAATCAAATATCGAGTTACATTATCTTGTTTGAGACTGTCAGTCTATTAAAATTATATTGGTCTGTGGTATTACCTTGTATCTATCTGAGCCAGAAGTCAAGATATCGTCTGGCTCTTTGTATTCTGAAATCTACTATTTTGTTTTAGTTTTTAATAGGTTGGGGAAAAAGTCTTTTCGCATTATAGTATGTATGAACTTGTAATAAAATCTCTTTGGCTATACTATTTGTATCTGGCTGGTTTTGGTATCATTCAAAGTTTAAATTTTAAAGAAGATAATTCCAAATTCAAATTAGGAAAATGTGTGATTTTTATTTGTTTTTCGTACTGTAAAGATGAGTGAATCTAATGAAGAAATTCGATAGATTTTAAAATTTTACTACAAAACTAGTAAAATGCAACGCAAGCCGCGATGTTTATGGACCTTGTGCAGTGTCTGTGAGAGTAGCACAAATTTGGTTTAAGCGTTTTCAATCCGGAAATTTTGATGTCAAAGATGCACGTCGCTCTGGTCGCCCTATTACGCATAAAATTGATGACATTTTTGAAAAAGTAGAGCAAGATCGGCATATCAGTAGTTACGACGTAGTTAAAGAACTGGGAATTGACCACAAAACAGTTTTGGCGGATTTGAAAAAAAACTGGGTACACAAAAAAGCTCGATATTTGGGTACCCCACGAGCTCACTGAAAAAAACCTAATGAACCGTGTACTCATTTGTGATTCTTTTATTACGACGTAATGAAACCGTACCATTTTTGAAGAAGTCGATAACTGGCGATGAAAAGTGGATCACGTACGACAAGAATGTGCGATAAAGGTCGCGTTCAAAGGTCAGTCAGGCTTCACAGACTGTGGCGAAACCCGGGTTAACTCGCAACAAGGTGATGCTGAGTGTGTGATGGGATTGGAAGGGCATTATTCATTATGAGCTGTTACCACCAGGCAGGACCATCGATTCGGACTCTACTGCGAACAACTGATGAGATTAAAGCAAGAAGTTGAGAGAAAGCGGCCGGAATTAATAAACAGAAGGGGTGTGGTTTTTCATCATGATAACGCTAGACCTCACACATCTTTAGCCACTCAGCAAAAATTAAGAAAGTTTGGCTGGGAGGTGTTAATGCATCCGCCGTATAGTCCTGACCTTGCACCTTCAGATTTCCACCTGTTTCGGTCTCTTCAGAATTCTTTAGGCAGTGTCAGGGTAACATCACGAGAGGACTGCCAAAACTACTTGTCGCGGTATTTTGATCAGAAGCCCCAAAATTTCTATAGCAATGGGATCATGTCCCAACCTACAAGATGGCAAAAAGTTATCGAACAAAATAGTACCTACATACTTTAGTTAAATGTAAATAAACTATATTAAAAAGTTTTGAATTTTCTTAAAAAATTTGAAGAAACTTTTTCCACAACCTAATATATGTCGTGGCAATTAAACTGTAATCATATTGATTTGACTAATTTGCTTCAACCGAGGTTTATTTTTTAGCTAGCCTACATTTTCCCACTGCTGGGCAAAGGCCTCCCCCAACTCCTTCCACCTATCGCGGTCCTTGGCAGATTCCCACTATTCCTTTTCGAATCCGATGATGTTTTTTTTATACATTATAGGCTTGCGTTTGACCACGATCTCGCCTGATGGTAAGCGATGATGCAGTCTACGATGGTACACGCTTGCCTAGAAGAAACCTATTCACTCGCGACTTAAAGATACCCAGGCTGTAGCTATCTGGAAACACAGACTCTGGCAAGGCGTTCCACTCTTTGGCGGTGCGCATAATAAAGGTCGAAGAGAACCGCTTTGTTCGAATGGGAGGTATTTCTACCATATAGCGGTGGCGCACCGCAGAGCGTCTGGTTGTCCGTTGATAGAATGGAGATGGTGGGATCAGGTTGAAAAGTTCCGCCGCACACTCCCCGAAATGTACTCGATAAAAAACCGAGAGGCTAGCAACCTTTCGTCGATGCTCCAGGCTGAGGAGCCTTGCATCAACTAGCTCATCGTTGCCTATGAGCTTCTCGGCTCTTTTCTCAATTGATTCCAGAGCTTCAAGTTGGTACTTCGATAATCCGTCCCAGAGGTGAGAACAGTACTCCAAACACGATCGGACTTGTGCTTTGTACAAGTTGAGCAACTGTCCCGGTGTGAAGTAGTGCCTCACCTTTGCGAGTATACCAAGCTTTTTAGCAGCCAACTGAGCTTTCGACTCAATGTAGGAGCCGAAATTGAGAGTCGGGAGTTAATGTGATACCAAGAAGCTCAGGTGGTCAGATATCGGCACGGATACATTTCGGAAAGTAGGAGTCAGATTAAATTGACTTCGTTTTGCGGAGAACAGACACGCCTGGCTCTTATTCGCATTGAACTTGACCAGATTGGCATCACCCCAGTCGGAGATTGCCTTCAAGGACAAGTTTAAGCGCTCGACCATGGCCTCCCTGAGTGACTGAATCTGCGCTCCACTGGCTCGTGCACTAGATGTATAGCTTTCCACAACTATGCTATCATCTGCATACCCAATGGTACCGGGTTTTAGCAGATCGTTGATATGCAGCAAGAAAAGAGTGTCGTCACGCCAACGCTTTCGCGGCCGACCCCGACGTCGCTGTCCATTCTCCGGTACCCAAGGAGTTATGATATTGGCCCATCTCTCCGGAAGCATTCGACTTACGTGCCCGGCCCAATCCCACTTGAGCTTCGCGGTTTTGTCTCCCACATCGGCAATGCCCGTTAATGAACGAAGCGTGGTATTCCTCACCCGATCGGTTCTCCGGAATCCTAGGACGCTGCGTTCCATTGCCCTTTGGCAAATCTTGAGCTTGGACTTCTGCAGCTCGGGCAATGACCATGTTTGCGCACCGTAGGTTAGGACCGGCAGGATACACATATCGATGAGTTTGCGCTTCAGACTCAGAGGAAGGTCAACCTTCATGTACGCCTTCATGGACCAGTAGCTCTTCCAGGCATTTTCTATGCGGCGATCGATTTCCTTGTCATGCCTGTTTTCGAAGCTTGCTAACTGGCCCAAGTAAATGTATTCATCGGCATATAGTATTTCCTGCCCATCTACCTCGACCCTACGTTTTGTGGCATTGGTCATTATTTGCGTCTTGGACCGGTTCATTTGCAGTCCAACCTCAAGACTTGCCGCGCTCAGTTCTTGGAGCATTTCTTGTAAGTCATGTGCTGTTTCAGCAAAAAGGACAATATCATCCGCAAAACGCAAGTTAGTTAGGTGCTTGCCACCGATGTTTATGCCCCTTGTTGTCCAAGATAATGTTCTGAATACCTCCTCGAGGGTGCTTGTAAACAGAATAGGAGATAGTGGGTCACCCTGCTTGACTCCTTTCTGTATGTGAAATGCTGGACCAGTGGAGTGGAGTTTTATATTGGCTGTGCTTTAGCGGTAAATGATTTTAAGAAGATCAATGTACGTTTTGTGAACTTTATGGTTTTCTAGTGATTTGAATATTGCTGAGTGCTGAGGTTAAATTATGTAAAATTAAACTACCGATTCCCGACTTTGATTGACATTTATTTCCAAAATAAACAATCTACAGACGTAGAATTACGCACATTAAGAAGCTTAAACTAAACTTATTATAAATGCAACAAAACTGATTCATAATATCGATTTTATAAATACTGAACTTGACCTTTTTCCATACTCTAAATTTGAGTTTTTCTTTTAGGTGTTTTCCTCCAAATCCTGTAACAAGAAATTTGTGATTACTTCTTTGTACAACAGTGAGCACAAAACATCGCTAACGGCTTTTTTTAAACCATGTACGTTGATAAAAGTTTTTGTACTGTTCGAAATCCTATGGATTGACCATCAGTTTGTTACAAACTTTTATATTAATAAATAATATGTAGCTTTTAAATTAACATATTCTTACAAAAGCATACGTGTGGTTTAATAACTTTATTCTCATAAAAATAACATTAGAGAACTTTTAAAAATATAATTATAATGTAATACGTACATACAGTGCTTTTATTAGTCTTTTCTTTATTTTAACAGATCATAAGGCACAATTTTAACTGACATGGCAGCGAAGCGGTGAGCAGTTTATCTTTATTACGACCTCTTTGGCGCAGGGGCGAACAGCCGGCTGAGTCGTAGGGGGTTGCGGGTTCGATTCCCGCTGCAGGACATAATATATGGCATGGTCTACAGATATTTGCTCCGGAGTTGGGTATTTTTCAATATACCTAGTCAGGTCATAAGTATTGTCACACAGTAAAAACTTTTCTTTTAGAATGCTGGCCACAAAAAAGTTTATAGAATTCGAATTTTGAATTTTTTATGAAAATAAAAATGTATACTTTTTTAGAATTTTACTCATTTTTAAATATGGAGTGGACGCTTAAAGAAGACCGTGTTGCAGTTATTGCGTTGCATCGTTGCGGTTACGCGTTCAAATTTTTGACATACTGAAAAATTTGAATATAACCAAAAGATTCGTTTATCGCACCATCAAACGATATAATGAAGACTCTAGTGTAGATGACAGGTCAAGAAGTGGTCGCCCTCGGTCTGTTAGGACTCCAGCAGTGATAAAAGCTGTGAAGGCGCGAATTCAAAGAAATCCCAAACGTAATCAGAAACTGTTGGCCCTTCAGATGGGGTTAAGCAGAACCACGGAGAAAAGGGTGTTAAATGAAGACTTAGGGCTTCGGGCATATCGAAGAAAAACAGGACATCGTTTGAATGCTCGTCTAATGGACCTGAGACTGAAGAGATACCGCGCTTTGTTGAAGCGGTACGCGACAAAAAAATATCGGGAAATTCTTTTTTCGGATGAAAAAATTTTTTCCGTAGAAGAGAGCAAAATGATAATAATAACAAAATGATAAGGTGTACGCACACAGTAGTGAATAAGCGAGCAACCGTATTCCGCGTGTCCAACGAGGTCATTTTCCATCCTCGCTCATGGTATGGTTGGGAGTTTCTTATTGGGGCTTAACAGAGGTACATTTTTTTGAGGAAGGTGTAAAAACGAATGCAGTTGTGTATCCAAATACAGTCCTGACGAACCTTGTGGAACCTGTTTCTCATACCATGTTCAATAACAGGCACTGGGTATTCCAACAAGATTCGGACACAGAGAGAGAACAAGAGCTCATAGAGCGAAGAGCACACAAGGCTGGTTGGCGGCGCGTGAAATCGACTTCATCCGGCACGAAGACTGGCCCTCCTCCAGTCCAGATTTGAATCCGTTAGATTACAAGATATGGCAACACTTGGAGGAAAAGGCGTGCTCAAAGCCTCATCCCAATTTGGAGTCACTCAAGACATCCTTGATTAAGGCAGCCGCCGATATTGACATGGACCTCGTTCGTGCTGCGACAGACGACTGGCCGCGCAGATTGAAGGCCTGTATTCAAAATCACGGAGGTCATTTTGAATAAACTTTAGTGTCATAAGAATCTATGTTTTGTTAAGTTCATTTTGGTATATAAATGGTTACATAATGAATAAACTTGTTTCAATTATTTTATATTAAACATGTGACAGAATTTATGACCTGACTAGGTATATTGTAATTTACAAAAAATAGTATCGCTTGCTCTTTGCGTCATTTCTTCGTGCCGAGCTGGTTGCTTGAGGCCGCTTCTGCTATCACGATGTGAATTGAGCCTAATAGCGGACACCATAGACCACATACTGAATAAGACGACGCAAGTTTACCAAATTCATTTGTTTAATGAAAGAAACCAAGCATGTCACACTCTTGGACATCCCGATGGAATCAATAAGGGACCTTTTTAAGAGATTTTACTGTTTAACATATTTTTGTAATTAGTAGTCTTCGTGTCGTCAAACGGGGACTGTAGTTCGCATTATACCACAAAATATGAACAGAATACAAAGATCGAAAACAGTCGCACGCACACAGACGCGCGCTTACGAGATCTCGGATCAATTTGTTCGAAGCTTCGACCGACTTGAGCTGAGATTCCCGTACGCGCGTAAATATATTCAATTCATAATCCAATCTCATTGGGTCAACGAACCATCGGTATGTTATTTAAAATTTTATTACTTGAATTGGCCCGCTGTTTGTATCTAATTTGTGATAATACCGCGTATACAGATTCTCGCGACGAGACGAGACGCGAGGTGAAACTAATAGCGATATGTAGTGTAAGCGGTTCGTCACTCAGGTCCCGCGCGAGGAATGTGAAAACTCTATAAACCTTATCCATTAACCGGCAATGAACAGTAACTTGTGTAGTCTAGTACTGTGGTCTATCAGTGAACACCTAGTTAAGCTTTGGTTTTGATCGGAACGAAAAACGCTGCGGTAAGCGAGAGGCCTCATTAGTACGTTGCGTTGCGTCGTCACCACGCAACGTTTTAAGAGCCAGTCCACACGGCGCGTTGCGTTGCGTCGTCGCAACGCAAATGTTTTGACGCATAACCGGCCACACAGGCGCTGCGCCATCGCAGCGTTACTACGACGCGTTCTGTCGGCGCAGCGGCGACGCACAGTTGCGGCAAGCATTTTGTAAAAATATTGCAGTCAGTCTATAGGAAAGCATGGATCGGAAAAGACGTCTAGCAATGCTCCTATTATTACGAGTATATTTACCTCCGTAAAAAATGAGATAAGCTTGCGTGTATCCTCTCTATCAACGCACAAGCAACTGAGCGCTGCCGCTCCGAGTGCTCCTACGTCGCAATGAGTACACCCCCTCCCGCTTCGTCTCGGGGGCGGCTGTCCGTCATGTGTGCGTTGCGACGACGCAGCGCACCGCCGTGTCTTCTTTCGTTCTCACACACCGGCGCAGCCGGTGTGGGGGCAGCAGTACCGGGCTTTTTTTGCCCTTTCCTGCGGAGTTCTTTCCGCCCCTCGTTTCTACGGGGGGTCATCGGGTCGGCTCGCGGAGCCTCAGGTGACTTACTCACGCGTTGCTGGCCGCCCGATGGTCTCTTCGCAGGACGGAGTGATTTGCGGTCGGCTGCTTGACGCGGATCTAGGTTGAGTGGTAGGAGAGGTGGGGGTGGGGAGGGATGGAGTGATGTCTACGTCTGAGTCTGTCGACGTATTCTGGTCCTTTTCTGTGACCAGTTCCCGCGAATATGGCTTACTCTTTGGGTGAGAGGAGCTAGTTCTCGTAGGTGCGAGTAAGCGGAGTTGCCCAGGCGCGCAAACATCCTGGTTGCTAGGCGGCCTATAAATTGGCCTAAGCTCTCAATTTCTAGGTCACGTTGGATAGTGCTGTTTCGGACGTACCGTGGCGCGTCTACGATGGTCCTGAGGCAGAGGCTTTGCTGACTTCGCAGTATCTTTCTGTGGCCTTTGGCTAACAAAGCATACCATGCGGGGGTCGCGTATGTAAGACGCGGACGGACATAGTACAACCTTCATTCGGAGCGGTAGGTTGGACTGCAGGACGGGCTTGAGTAATGCTCGGTTTATACTCGCCAGGCCACGGACGTTCCTTGCGTGTTTCCTCATCGTTAGGTTGCGGTCTAATGTTACCCCCAGATATTTGGCCGTGTGTGACCAGGCCACCGGCTGTTCCTCCAGGGTGAGTTTGGGTGGTAGGGTGAGCTTCCTCGAAAATGCGACGGCCTGTGTCTTACTCACATTGACACTCAGTCTCCATTTTGTCAGCCAGGCGGGGAGCTCTGTTAGAACCCTTTGCATCTTGGTGGCGGCGTGATTCAAGTTCATTGATTTTGTGATATATGCGGCGTCGTCCGCGTATAGGGCTAACAGAGCTTCTTCTGTTTGCGGTATATCGTCGGTGTAATGTGAGTAACACACTGGGGAGAGGCAACTGCCTTGGGGGACTCCGGCCCCGATTGGCCGTCTGGAGGAGGTCGCCTGCTCCACGCGCACTGAGAAGCTGCGGCCTTGGAGAAACGAAGCTATTACCTTCACAACCTTCTGCGGTATTGGTGAGGTAGCCATCTTGTAAAGGAGTCTGCCAGTCGAACGCTTTTTCCACATCCAGAAATACTGCGACAGAGTGTTCGCGCCTGTTGTGGGCGGTGGTGAGGTGACGCAGTACTCTACACAGTAGAGTCGTGCTGTGTTCTGACCGAAATCCGTACTGTTCTGGACGCGGGGAAATGTGTGGATTGATGTGGGTAGGGAGGAGCTTATCAGATAATTTTAATAGGCTAGGAAGAAGGGTGATGGGGCTGTAACTCTCCGGGAGAAGGATGTTTTTGCCGGGTTTCGGGATCATGATAACCCGGCCGGATTTCCAAGGAGTAGGGAAGTCACCGCTCCGTATAATCCCGTTGAAGAGCCGGGTTACGGAAGCAATCATTTTGTATGGGAAGTGACGGATGGCAGCGTTCGTGATATTGTCCTCGCCGGGTGCCTACCTTGGCTTTGTCCGACGTATGGCCCGTTGGACTTGCCCGGGAGAGAAGAAAATACCTTCTGCGGTATCTGCCTCCTGGGTGTCGGCCTTGAGGTAGTTTTCGACAAAGGTTTCCACTTCTACTGTGTGTGCCGGATCTTTGTCTGGGTTGGGCTTGAACTGATCCTCAAGGCTGTCTGCGAAGATTTCCGCTCTGTCTTCAGCTCGGTATATGGGGTTACCATCTTGGTGTCTTAGAGGTCGAATAGGTGTTGCGGTGCTCCTCAGCTGTCGACAGAGTTTGTGGAGTGACGCCCAGTCTTCTGTGGCGTCTTCAATCCTTCTCTCCCATTGTCGGGCGTTGACAGCCTGTAGCTCTGCCTTCACCTCATCGCAGAGGGCATTCAACTTGGTCTTCAGACGTGGGTCCCGTGTTCTCTGCCATTGTTTCCTCAGCATACGCTTCTCTGAGAGGAGTCTGGTCAGGTGTGGTGGTGCTCTGGTCAGTCTATTTTGACGAGATGGTTGTGAGGCTTCAGAGAGTGCCCCTTGTATTGCGCGCGTGATCTCCCCGGCCAGTTGGTCCACATCTGCGGGGTTTTCAACTGGTCTCGTGGGGACTGTGTTCTGCAGGGCCTCGGAGAACAGGGTCCAGTCGATTCCAGGTCTAGGCGGCGGTGGTTTGAGAACGGCCGGGCTGATTTCCAGTATCAGCAGGACTGGTTGGTGGTCGGACTGTACTTCGTCGAGTAGTACCTCCAGCTTGGGGTAATTTGGTAGGTGTGTGGACTGCGAGGTCGATGCCATCTGGTGCATGGTTCTCATAATCGGGTGTGTAGGTGTCTCAGTGCCTGCAACCTCGTAGTCGTGGGTTTCTGCGTACCGCTGGAGGATACCACCGTCTCTGTTCCTCCTGAGTGAGTTCCAGTTCTTGTGCTTGCAATTCCGTCACCGGCCGCTATCATCGGGCCTGTCGAGGGGGTAGGGAGCAACTTCCGGAGGTCCGCTTGTGCCAGAGGCGTACTTCCTGGGGGGTGGTAAATGGCGTGTATTTGGATGGGGTTGCCGTCGATGCAGATCTCAACCCCCAGTGCCTTCATGGACACCAAGTCTAGGTCTGGTAGAGGTTGGTGGACCAGTCTTCTCTTCACCAGGACTATTAGACCCCTGATGCACCTTCCGTCCGCGCTCTGGTCGTCCCTACGGTAGATGTGGTAGCCTGGGAACTTGGGCTTGTCGGAACTTTTAAGTAGGGTCTCGTTTATGAGAGCCACGTCTATGTTCTGCTCTTTCAGGAGGGGCCTCAGAAGTAAAACTTTGTTCCCTCTGTCTTTACTTGTGAGGCCCCGAGCGTTCCAGAACATGACTCTTAGTTCCGTACCTTGAAGAGCTTCCCGATCCCGCTGAGCTCAATTGGGATCGGGTCTCCCCCCGTTCGCAGGGTTTGGAGGACCTCCTGCAAGATTTGGAGCGCCGTGTCCAGCAACTCCAGTCGGTCGCTGTCGTAGCGGTGAGTGGTGGTCTTCTTGGGCGGTGGGGGTGCGGTTCTGTGCGTTTTCCCCCCCTTGTGCATGAGTTGAGGTGGTGGCACTGCTTGTGGTTGTTAGTGGTCCTCCTCCTGGGGGGCGGGGGCCGGGGCTGCTCCTGGGCGGGGAGTCTGTTTTCCGATCGCCGCCGGCTGAGTGGTCCGAAGGGGCTGCGGGGGGCGTGAGGTGGAGGCATCCGAGTCTGACGAGTCCTCCGTGACTGTGACTAGCACCCGCTTTGTCTTCTTCCGCTTCCTCCTGGTCGCCGCCTTTCCAGTCTGCGGGTTGTTGGCGGGGGCCATCAGCGACTGACCAGCAGTCTCTTGTACCGTCATGGTGTGTAGGGGTGTAGTGCCCTGGGGGAGTGCGGGTGTTGGAGCTCTGCTGGTTGCTGCGGAGCGGGAGCGTTCTCTTCTTCCTCTTCGATGGGGGGCAGCGGATGCGGCGGTATGCGCCGTGGTGCCCGCTCTCTTATTCCTGGCCTCCCTTTTATATACCGGCCACGATTTATTATTGGCAGTGTGTACATTGTAAATGTCCGGGGTGAGGTTGGGGGTTTTATTTAGTATAGCGAAAAAGATGCACCCTGGTCTGCCCTTCGATGGGCGGACGGCCCGGATGGCCTCTGGTTCGAACCCTAATCGGCGGAGGTCGTCGTCGATCTCATCGGTGGAGGTGTCGGCGGGGAGGCCGCGTATGGCCACCTTAAGGCTCAGCTTCTCGGGGAGAGCGTAAGAAAACCAGACGACCTTTTCCGTGCGCTCTAGTGTTGTCAGGTAATCCTGTATGGTGCGGTACTCCTCGCCGGTCGCTGGCGAAAAGCGAACTCCTTTCCCGTACGGGCTTGCGTTTGGTGGGTGGCCTAGGCGCTCCTTTAGTGTTTTAAAATGTGAGGCCCAGTTGGGCAGTACTTCCACTACCAGCGGGGGATACCTGGTCTTACTAACTGTCGGTTTTTCAGACTTGCGATCGCCCTCTTGGGTTTGGGGCGGCGGTGGTGGGGGGGTGGTGGTGTTTGGTGTGGGTATAAAAGGTGAGGGTGACTGTACCTTTTTGGTAGCGGTGGATCCTGCAGCCGCCGAAGCGTAAGAAGCAGCCTTGGAGGTCGAGGGCTGTTGTACGTCCATCGGTGGTGGTGGCGGTGGTGGTGGAAGCGGGCGTGCGAGCTTAGGCACGCGCTGCGGGAGTGGCGTAAGGTGGGGTTTGGCGCATCGGCGCTTTACCTCCTCCTCCGACGGGCTGTCATCGTCCCGTTTCCGACGTATACCTGGAATCGGGGCGTCAGGTATTTCCAGAGTTTTGTGCCTCTCCACTATGGCAGCTTCCTCTGGTGTGGGCGTCACTGGGGCCGAAAAGTTTTTTTCGTCCTCCTCAAGGGCATTTTTTAATACTCCTAGGTATTTTGGGGGGAAGCACTTTGCCTCGATTAGCCTCTGTAGAATTATGTAGCTTCTGTCTATCTCGGTTTTCGGAGACAGAGACTTCATCGTCTGCGGCGGAGGCATCTTGTCCGCGGGGGTAGGGGGGGTCGCGGCCAACACTGGACACGGCACTGGGGTGCTGACTTTCTTCTTTCTCTTCTTTTCCAGGAATCGCTCAATCACCTGCCCCACGATCGCGGAGCGTGAGCGCGAGGCCGAGCTTTCGCGGCCCGAGCTTGACGCGCGACTCGAGGGCAGGGATGTATCCGAGGATTCGGTTGGTACCAGGGAGTCCTTGCGGGAGCTCCGTCCTTCACAGGCGGGCCCTCCGGAAGGGGCATTAGCGTCTGACATTGCGTGATACACAACACAGAACACTAAACACAGAGTTTATAAAAACACTAGATTACACAAACACGTAGTCGGGGCAATCACCTTCCGGGGACGCGACCGGGGACCGGGAGGCGACGCCGGTACCGTGATGCTAAACCCGTACGGGTCTAGCGGTTCACGGCACTGGGTACTAACTGCCTCGCAGTCCGGAGCTCAAGAGGGAAGGCGATCCCCGCACACTTTAAAAACAAAGCGGGCCGGGCTCGGCAGACGTTTTCAGCAGAAAACGCTGCCGAGATCGTAGCGTAGCGAGTGGGGTCCGTGCGCGCGCGAAACGTGTGAACGCGGCAGGCGACTGAGCCTGTCCAAAAGCAGCGCACCGTATTTACACTTTGGTTATTTATATGTAAAACAACGCAACGGCAGCGCTGCGTCGACGCAACGCGCCGTGTGGACTAGCTCTGACAGGTCGACGGTCGAGAGACCAAGCGGGGGGAGGGTGATTCTCTGCGCTGTCGGAGCTCCGGTACGACGACGGACAGTATTCCACTGCTAGAGGGGCAACCAAGGGAGATATCTTTTATTTTCTTTTTATTTCTATTATCTCTTGTTTCTGTGTTTATTTCGGCGGTGGCAACTGAAATCCACACTGAGACGCTGCGCTGCGATGGCCTGCGCCGCCTTCTTGCGTTGCAGGTGTGGCGTACAATGCGTTGATCCGTTGCGACGACTCAACGCAACGCACTTATGAGAAGACGGACGAACAGACCATTCTTGACTTTTATTAAAGGTCTCAACATAGGTTACGGGATAATACCTCGGACGGGACGGGGACGTGACGTACAAAAAAGCATACGTAACGTGTACCTTGTTTGATAACTTACGTACAGTGCCGGTGATGAACAATAAACGTGCTAATGTTGCACCATATTTTAGCTCGCAATGTTTATTTTATCTTTATAGCCTTAGTGCTTTAGAGCTTAGAATGTGCTTTAGCAAGAAAAAACCCATCCGGTCCCGTCCTACTCGTCACGTGTATTTTGTTACTATATATTAAGCAACGATGTTAAGAAATCGTCGCGTTCCGTCCGGCACGACAAAAATCACGTTAAGTATACTATGACCTTAAGTGTCCGAACCGCGTAACGCGTACCGCAGCATTGTGCGTTCCGATCAAGAGATGAAAGCTTTAGATAGTAATATGTACTTACCGTAGGATCACAATCGGCGCAATGCCACGAGTAGAAGCGCTTCTTAGGATTCTTGTTGAGTGGCGGCTCGAGACACGTGAAATGGTAACGCTTTGCGCATTCATCGCACCTGCACGAGACAAAATAATTATAAGCTATCTCGCCCACCTCAGCGGATATAAAATAAATATAATATAGCACTCAGGGGTAGTGTAGCTGGGTCATGTTTTTAAAATTTGTGCTCAAAATTCCCACTTACCCTTCTATGACGTAGAAGTGGGGCTTTCAAGAATAATCCGTACAATTTTCTGAATCAGTTCAGTAATTTCTAAGATTACCATCATACAAACTACAAACCTCTTTATAATATTAGTAATATTTTTTTTTACTAGCTCATACTGTCCCATTGCTGGGCAAAGGCCTCCTCCTCTTCCTTCCACTTATCACGGTCTAGAGCCGTATCCCACCAGTCTCTTCGGAAGACGTCCAAGTCATCGCTCCAGCGCTTTTTAGGCCTTCCTCGGCGTCGCTTTCCGTCTTTAGGAGTCCATATGCTTGTCTTCTTGGCCCACCTATCGGGTTGCATACGGAAGACATGACTTTCAGCTTTGCAGCCTTGATGCCCACGTCAGCGATGCCGGTCTTCGAGCGCAGCCAGGAGATTGGAATCCGGTCGATCCGCTGTACACCCAAAATGCTGCGCTCCATCGCTCTTTGGCAAACTCCTAGTAGTAATATATAAAAAATCTAACACCAATTTCTGACACTCGAGATTTAAATTGGGGTTTCAGGACATCTGTGGCGCCACACGTGTAGATATTATGGGACCGTATTCACGTCAAAATGTTACATTACCGTACAACTTACCGTACAAGATTCGTGTTATCACCGGGTTGCGTGCAAACATCGCAGTGCGTCAATGGCGTTAGAGCTTTTCTGTTAGCGGCAGAGTTCCCCGCGCCGGAACCGCGGGCGTTACGAGCCTCGCGCCCTCTCTGTTACAAAACAAAAGTTTATAAGAAGGGACACAGAAAACCAGCCTCCTACTTATGTACTTGTAAATCACCGTAGACCGACATATGATAAGTAAAATTAACTGCCCAAAGTTTCTGGTTGAATTGTCAAATAAGTTAGTCATTGAGTGGTTCTCAAGATAGAGTATAGGGGAGAGAGGGGGGCGGAATTTAATAAAGTTCTTACTATTTATTATACTTACAGGGCGAATTTGTAAACAGTTGTAAAATGTTAAAAAACAGCTCTGCACTTAATCCAAAATCTGTGTTAATTTCAATCCAATTTTGAAGTTGAAAAACTGTCGTTCCATACAAACCGCAGCGCACGGTCTAAAGACGTCGCAATGTAATAGAAGGCGGATTTTTTAATTCAGAGCAGGATTGAAATAATAACAGATTTTGGATTACTGTCAGATCCCTTGCTTAAAACTGGCCAACTATTTACAAATAGTTTAACGTAAAAAATATATGGAAGTTTAGAAAATTGATTAATTTATTGGTTTCTTGTGCCGGCGCAGACCATGCAGAAAAGACGTGCGTGAGACGAGGACGAGGCGAAGACGTGGCGTATTTTACACAAAATCCACAGAAGCGTCGCGCCTGCGTCCCGTCTTTTCTGTGCGACGTTGCACCGTCAAATCGGCAACGCTTTCCGTCGCAACGCAGAAACTCAATAACAATAAAAGAGCAATATGATTTTTTGCGATTCAGGGCTAAGGTCAAAACAATGTGTCTAGCAAGGTTCACGATCCTAGGAAGAATAATCACTACAGTGTTAGGATAAGACGCTTTGCAATTATTGCGACGCGACGTCGAAAAGTAGCGCTAATTATAACGTTGCAACACACCGCTTTTGTGTGTCGGCACTTCTGTCTGGCATTATAGAATTTTGGTAATCTATTGAAGGGTGCATGGTTTATGCGACTAACCTTTGGTTTAGCTTCCACCAGCGGTGGAGGCGGCGGGGGTGGCTGAAGCGGTTCAACCGGCCGATCCAACATTGTATAGCGACGCTTGCACAGAAAAGTATACAACACGATATAGCATAGACTCATCATTTTCGTACGCGAGACGTCATCAATCGCAATCGGCTATCTGAATCACCCCTCACCTAAATCCTCTAGGCAAGTCAAAATATTGAATTGGTTTTATCGTCGAGTTCAATCTCTACCTGTCAATCAATCTTTGTATCTTAAGCTCCGTACCCACATTCGATATTATTCGATAGTTTTACTCTAAACCGAATAAAAATCAACGTGTGGACCGCAAAACCCACAACTCGAAGGCTCACATAGAGCCGGCTCGATATAATTAAATAAATGTAATTTCTTTCGCACCTACTCGAAGCGAGCCGTCGAACTTGACTCGGGCATGTGTACGTGTCCGAACTTGTCGGGCGAATCGAGCGTCAGTCCGCCATTGTTGAGCGTAGTTAAAATACGTAAAATATGTTTATGTATTTAGAAATGCATTTAAGTGTTTATTCAACAGGGTTTATTCAAGAATTTATTAACTTATATAGACATCGCGATTGTTTATGGAACGTCAAGTTAAAAGATAATTAATTAAGAATTGCTAAATGCAGACACTGCCTCCTTTGTTGAACATCCATCTTTTGGCTCGAACGGTTCGGTGAATACTGAACGTCGCGCGATTATTGCTGAATGTGTGTACGTAGAGCCCGAATCGTAGTTATTACTCGACGTGTTTGCTCGTTAGAGTATAGACCGTATGTGAGTACCCAGCATTATGGAATGAACTGAGTGGCGCAGGTACACACGGCTACACATCAAGCTATACATTTCCAGGATAATTAATTAATTATTTTTTATAATCAACTCATTTATTTCAGATATAAAAATCCATAATTTCTTAACACTGACACAAAATAAAATACATGAACAAAAATAATAATAATAATAAAAACTACACTACTCTAGGTATTTTTGTTTGCCAGTATATGTACCATGCAGCAATGATTCATATACTGGCAATCAAACCTACTTGCAAACACGCATAGGATGCCACTTGAGCTAGCCCGAACCCTGCGCAACAAAGATGTACACCGCTTTCGCATGACTGTATAGAAACAGTCAACTCGCGCAGCGGCAATCATCCCCGGAGCGCTGCAGAATCTAGGCAGCCCCATCAGCACCCTAAACGCATTATTGTGTTGAATACGTAGGGCGTTGTACAGTTTAAGCTGACCTCGAAATGTGTAGGATTTTCGTAGGATGAGAGGTCAGCTTTTACTGTAAATGTGTAGCTTGATATGTAGCCGTGTGTACATTCACTCCATTCTTCTTTGTCTCTCCGTCTGTTTGTTACTTTTTCGCGGCGGCTGGATCGATTTCGTTCAAATTTGGTGCTAATGGCCTGGATTGTTACATAGGCTACTTTCTATTGATAATCCACGCGTTCGAAGCCGCGAGCGGATGCTTGTACTTATGTAAGTGGATCTTAGGTGTGGGTGAGATTCAGGAAGTATTCCTCTCCATTTACGAATGAAAAGCGGATTGGGCACGACTCCACGTAAAACTATGACATACCGAAATATTTTGTCTATGACCCTCTCATTCGGGGTTCAGCGTCTTCAACTAGACCTTCTTCTAGACCTGGCGATTACTTCATAATACCCTAAATGTTCTTACCTGTGACGTGTCCGCCGACAGATCGAGCTCAGGGTCTGGTACTGGAATTTCCGGCTCGTTCTGTCTATCTGCTACGACTTCCGCATGCTATAATCATTAAACACAGGCAAATGATAGTGAGGTAAACAGGCGAGGAGATAACATTTTTTATCTTAAATCACGAGGGCGTGGTAAAAATTGTATATCAGTGATAAAATATAGCTGAGTAGATAGTTTCGACTTGATTGTCTAATTGGTGATTTCTATGTTAATATTAGGTTGGGGAAAAAGTTTCTTCGCATTTTTTAACAAAATTCAAAACATTTTTTAATATAGTTTATTTACATTTCACTAAAGTACGTAGGTACCATTTTGTTCGATAACTATTTGCCATCTTGTAGGTAGGGACATGATCCCATTGCTATATAAATTTTGGGGCTTGTAATCAAAATACCGCGACAAGTAGTTTTGGCAGTCCTCTCGTGATGTTAGGCTGACACTGCCTAAAGAATTCTGAAGAGACCGAAACAGGTGGAAATCTGAAGGTGCAAGGTCAGAACTATACGGCGGATGCATTAACACCTCCCAGCCAAACTCTCTTAATTTTTGCTGAGTGGCTAAAGATGTAGGAGGTCTAGCGTTATAATGATGAAAAACCACACCCTTTCTGTTGATTAATTCCGGCCGCTTTCTCTCAACTTCTTGCTTTAATCTCATCAGTTGTTCGCAGTAGAGTTCAGAATCGATGGTCCTGCCTGGTGGTAACAGCTCATAATGCCCTTCCAATCTCACCACACACACAGCATCACCTTGTTGCGAGTTAAACCGGGTTTCGCCACAGTCTGTGAAGCCTGACTGGCCTTTGACCACGACCTTTTTCGCACGTTCTTGTCGTACGTGATCCACTTTTCATCACCAGTTATCAGCTTCTTCAAAAATGGTTCGGTTTCATTACGTCGTAATAAAGAATCACAAATGAGTACACGGTTCATTAGGTTTCTTTCACTGAGCTCGTGGTGTACCCTAATATTAAGCTTTTTTGTGTACCCAGTTTTTTTTTCAAATGTGCCAAAACTGTTTTGTGGTCAATTCTCAGTTCCTCAGCTACGTCGTAACTACTGATATGCCGGATCTTGCTCCACTTTTTCAAAAATGGCATCAACTTTATCCGTAATAGGGCGACCAGTGCGACGTGCATCTTTGACATCAAAATTTCCGGATTGAAAACGCTTAAATCAAATTTGTGCTACTCTCACAGACACTGCACTAGGTCCATAAATATCGCAATTTTTTTCACGGCTTGCGTTACTTTTTTACTTTTTTTGTAGTAAAATTTTAAAATGTATCGAATTTCTTCATTAGATTCACTCATCTTTACAGTACGAAAAACAAATAAAAATCACACATTTTCCTAATTTTAATTTGGAATTATCGTCTTTAAAATTTTAACTTAGAATGATACCAAAACCAGCCAGATACAAATAGTATAGCCAAAGAGATTTTATTACAGTTCATACAAACTATAATGCGAAAAGACTTTTTCCCCAACCTATTATTTCATTAAGAAGTACTTGCAAATATAGTTGGTTTTGTTTTCATAACTATTTTTTGTTTTGTAGTAATAAAGTTCTTGTTATTTTTTTTTATGACTTTTACTTCTGGTTTCTAAAAATATATATTTATTTAAAATAAAGTCTGATTTGTCCAAACTGTGTTTTCTTCGTGGTCACCCCGAAACTACAACCAACGTTGAAATTATAACAATTGAACGAGTTGTCATTTTGCCTTCGGCATATTACATAACAGCGAGCGTTTTTAAACTGACGACGCCGTATGTAAACGGCGGATTCACAATAATGTCTGCGATATCTACATTATTTTACGAGGAACTTGTACATGAATTTAAATAACAATCATTTGTGTTTGACGAATTTTGACATATTCCGTCGTCGTGTTTTTGAGAACGAGTTACCGAGATACGACATAGCGTAAAGTTTTATGACCACAAAAAGAATGGCTGCGAATGACGACAAACTTCTCTATTGCGTGTTTCATAAGGTAAACGAGAAATTGGTCGACATATACTTTTGTCGTGTCAAGCGTATAATTTATCACGTCGCATTCTAGCTGGTCAGTCGCCACCTTTATTTTTTTTATTAATTTAGACGCACAAAACACACTACAACACAACCACTTAACACTAGATGTTCACGGAAGCTGGCAGGCTTGTCAGTAGTCACACAGAGTGAGGAGTATGTATGTAAGTAAAAATGTAATTTGTCTGGTTTCGATTAGACATTTGACGTCGTCACCAGATTCCTAACCACCCCCAGATGTATGCATATTTGATTGAACTCACAAAACGATTATTATTATTATTAAATTTATGGTGCGCAGACCTGGTCATTGACTAACATCCAAAAGTATAAACTCAAGGTTTGCCAACGTGCGATGGAGCGCAGCATTCTCGGATTCAAGCGTATTGACCGCATACGCAACAACGAGCTGCGCACGCGAACACAAATCGTAGATGTAGCTAAGAAAGCGGCCAAACTCAAGTGGGACTGGGCTGGTCATTTATGCCGTATGTCGGGTGATCAGTGGGCTAAGCTCACCACCGAGTGGAACCATGACACAGCCCGAAGACGTCGTGGCAGACCAAAGAAGAGATGGAGGGATGAGCTTACTAATTTCCGAGCAGACTGGACCATCCTAACGCTTGAAAGAAGTGTCTGGAAAGAATGGGGGGAGGCCTTTGCCCAGCAGTGGAACACAGTGGGCTCATAATAATAATTATTATTATTATATGGAGCCTGTACTGTCTCACTGCAGGGCAAAGGCCTCCCTTCCTTCCTTCCACTCCACTCTATCATGCGCGTGTCTAATTCACTCTTCCATATACGAATCAAGTTCGTCTTTCCATCGGCGTTGCGGTCTGCCGCGTGGTCGTTTTCTGTCTTTTGTGATCCACTCGGTGGTGGATTTTGCCCATAACTCCTCCGACATGCGGCAGAGATGGCCCGCCCAGTCCCAAAACGTCCGCGATTTGTGTTTGGGAGCGCAGTTCACTGTTTCTAATGCGGTCTGTTAATTTGACTCCTAGGATACTGCGCTCCATGGCTCGCTGACAAACCCGAGTTTGAACTTTTGTTGATCCGTCAAGTGATCAAAGACCAGGTTTGAGCGCCATAGGTAAGGATGGGGAGAATGCACGCGTCCATGAGCTTACGTTTGCGTGTGAGTGGAAGGTTACCCTTCATCATGTTTTTCATGGCCCAATAGCCCTTCCAGACGTTTTCTGTGCGTCTTGGACGTCTCGTAACAAAAGATATATAGATGTAAAAAAACAGCAATTACAGTACCTTAGCAATTTTCTTCAAGACAGCAGGCGGTGGGCCGTCGTTGCTATCTGTCGGTACGTAGAACATCTGCGTGTCCAATGACCCGTCCGGCTTCGGTATTGGTTTAATCTGTAATATACTCACATATATTATAATCACACTCATTTTATAAATGCAAAAGATTGGACTTTTGTTCATTTGTTTGTTTATCAAACATGCCGTAATGGCTGAACCGATTTTGATGAGATTTGTTAAATCAAATCTCATCTTTTATTTGCAACACATAATACAAAACTAACTACAAAAAAGAATACAGTGTATCAATATAAAACAACATAAGACTTAAAGCTAGGTACACAAATTGGTAGCAAAAAGATCTCAACTCAGCGTCTGTTATATAAATATGTACCTATTGAACTGGATTGAAACATAAGCTACTTTTTATTGACAAACAAGGCATGCGAAGCCGCGGCGGGAAGATAGTATAAAAATTATAACTTTTGAAATTATCATGGTTATCAACACTAATTTAACTTTAGCGATAAGATCTCCCATTGTACTAAAGCAATTTGTAAAATTATGTATGTTATTAAGATGTACAATGAAGAGTTATCTAACCTAATAAATTTTCACAAAAACGGGATATTTTATCCACTGGCAAAAACTTCAGTTTATGCCAGACTGTGCCGATGTATCGGAAGAAGTGAAAATAATTTCGGTAAAAAACTATTTGTACATGATTTAGAGTCTGGCGGTATTAGCTGAGTAAAGGAATTGTAAAATTGTAACTTACTTAGTAATGAGCCCAACTAATTAATTACTGATAATTTGTATGTAGGAGTTACGTTGTCCACCTTTCATGAACTTGCCGTAGCAAAATCATTGCACATTAAGGAGGTATGCCATTTTAAGCTCTATCGGAACCATATTGGGTATTTTTTGGCTTGCAAAAACTACATAATTAAAAACTGACCTTGATAGTAATCCTTGGATGAGGTAACTCCGTCGGATTCTCCATATCCTGATTCTTCTTCTTCCTCTTGTGCTTGTGGGATTTCGACGGCGACCGCAAGAGATCCGGCGAATATCGGTTCCTATGCTTTTCCTTCCTTCGCTTCCTATTAGCTTTGTACGTGGCAATATCAGACGATAAATTAGCAAGCGTGCTTTCAATCGAGCTTTCGATCGTCTTGCTATCTCTTTCTTTGTCACCAAGGAGAGAAGAGAACGACAGGTTTTGTGCTGGGAAGTTTTGGTTAGCAACGCTTGTTGAGGCATTGGAGTTCTCGTTATGCGAATCGTTGGGACTGTCCGCGACTATAGGAGTGATCGACATGAGAGGAGTGTTGGTCAAAGCAGGAGACGTGAAACTGCGTTTGTGCTGTTTCTTGTGATCTTCCGATGTGGACACGTGATCTCTTTTCTTCTTACTCTTTTTCTCTCTCTTTATATTCATCTCTGGTAGGAGAGCTTCGTTCTCGCTGCTGAATTCGAAGGGTTTGATTGTAACTTTTATAGGGGATTGGTTTGCGGCTGTGGCTAGTTTGGTTTCGAGTTTCATGGGTTTCTGGTCGATGAATTTGGGTACTGGCATAGGTTCGACGGTGGTGGGGCTGGGCGGGGAAGTGATGATGGCGCCGTCTTTGCTGTAGCGGATGCGGGAACGACGAGGCACCTTCTTTTCCAGCACCTCTGGCTCCGAATCGGATGTTTTGTCGCATTCGGAGCATTGCCTGAGAGAAAATAAAGTGTATTATTCTTTACATAGGCATACTAATACTTAGCAATTACTTTACAATCAAATCTCTATTTAACTCTATTTGATAGACCAAATGTTAACCTTTTTAACTCTGACTTCAAAAAAAGGAGGATTTCTCAATTCGTAATTTTTAGGGTTCCGTACCCAAAGGGTAAAACGGCACCCTTTTACTAAGGCTCCGCTGTCTGTCTGTCCGTCTTTCACCAGGCTGTATCTCATGAACCGTGATAGTAAGACAGTTGAAATTTTCACAGATGATGTATTTCTGTTGTCGCTATAACAACAAATACTAAAAACAGAATAAAATAAATATTTAAGGGGGGCTATCATACAACAAACGTGATTTTTTTGCCGTTTTTATAGATCCGGATCCGGTCCTTGGCCGGGTTTTTATTTAAGTACTAGTGGTCCCGCCGAACTTCGTATCGGCTTGACATGCATAGGTATAACGCAGGCTGTCAATATAAGTCACCCTGGTAGAATTGTCAATTGTTGTCCCCGGCCATCATTATGTATGAGAAAATGAATGATTTCCACAAATAATTCAATACCAAAATTAGCCAAATCGCTTCACCCGTTCTCGAGTTTTAGCGAGACTAACGAACAGCAATTAATTATTATATACAGTGTAAACTCCATGTAACGTCACTCGTTTTAACGACAAACTCTCTAAAGCGTCGAAATCACTCGGCTTTGGTTGGTTTAGCTTGTCTTGCATACAATGGTACACTCTGTATAGCATTACACCCACTCTCAATAACGACAACAATTTGTAATAAAAAGTTCTTTTTAAGTTGCTAAATTAGTAAAAACTGCGCAGCTGTGTATATCCTTTTGTCGTTTTATTATCCTAGACCATAATAAACTCGACTGTCGGCATCATACACACCAAGCTTTCTAAGAAATCCGTTCTTTTGTTTACAAAATGGGATTTCTTGCACGTGTAGCTGCAGATTGTTGTTAGTAGAAGTGATGGATTTTATCTATACGTTGTCATATTCTTAGTAGCTCACAAACTTTCAAATTGTAAACATGGTTAGTAAGAGAAAATCACTGTGTATTGACGAAAAAGTTTTAATGATACGCAAATCAAGACATCACAAATCAACAAAAACAATTTAACAAATTTTACAAATCAGAAATAAACGTTTTCTTATTCTAATACAGATTTTACTTCTCTCCATTTAACGACAACTCTCTATAACGTCAAAATATGCTCAGTCCCTTGAGTCTCGTTATATAGAGTTTACACTGTATATAGACAATATATCTCGGGATAACTCCTACCGAAGCATCTGTTTCAAACGATATTCATTTTTTTACATCCTCTTTGACGATATTTGCAGCACGCATTCTGTCAATTCTATGTCAAACGTCATAAGGTTACATTATAAAAGCGCTAATAATTTTATATGGTGGTTAAGTATTCTTAAATTTTCTAATTTTGCGCGCAATTTTCTTCATTTTTTCTTTTATAAGAACCTTCTCCTGACAATAAGAAATACAACAAAAAAAGAATTGACCAAATTAGTCCAGGCGTTGTTGAGTTATGCGCTTACCAACACATTTTGTGATTCATTTTTATATTATTGATAGATGTTCAGCAATAATTCTTTACCACTGTTAGAAAAATCTCTCCCATATACCTAGTCAGGTCATAAGTATTGTCACACAGTAAAAACTTTTCTTTTAGAATGCTGGCCACAAAAAAGTTTATTGAATTCGAATTGTTCATGAAAATAAAAATGTATACTTTTTAGAATTTTACTCATTTTTAAATATGGAGTGGACGCTTAAAGAAGACCGTGTTGCAGTTATTGCGTTGCATTGTTGCGGTTACGCGCCAATTCAAATTTTTGACATACTGAAAAATTTGAATATAACCAAAAGATTCGTTTATCGCACCATCAAACGATACTATGAAGACTCTAGTGTAGATGACAGGTCAAGAAGTGGTCGCCCACGGTCTGTTAGGACTCCAGCAGTGATAAAAGCTGTGAAGGCGCGAATTCAACAAAATCCCAAACGTAATCAGAAACGTTTGGCCCTTCAGATGGGGTTAAGCAGAACCACGGTGAAAAGGGTGTTAAATGAAGACTTAGGGCTTCGGGCATATCGAAGAAAAACAGGACATCGGTTGAATGCTCGTCTAATGGACCTGAGACTGAAGAGATGCCGCGCTTTGTTGAAGCGGTACGCGGGAAAAAAATATCGGGAAATTCTTTTTTCGGATGAAAAAAATTTTACCGTAGAAGAGAGCTACAACAAACAAAATGATAAGGTGTACGCACACAGTAGTGAAGGAGCGAGCAACCGTATTCCGCGTGTCCAACGAGGTCATTTTCGGCACGAAGACTGGCCCTCCTCCAGTCCAGATTTGAATCCGTTAAGATTACAAGATATGGCAACACTTGGAGGAAAAGGCGTGCTCAAAGCCTCATCCCAATTTGGAGTCACTCAAGACATCCTTGATTAAGGCAGCCGCCGATATTGACATGGACCTCGTTCGTGCTGCGATAGACGACTGGCCGCGCAGATTGAAGGCCTGTATTCAAAATCACGGAGGTAATTTTGAATAAACTTTAGTGTCATAAGAATCTATGTTTTGTTAAGTTCATTTTGGTATATAAATGGTTACATAATGAATAAACTTGTTTCAATTATTTTATATTAAACATGTGACAGAATTTATGACCTGACTAGGTATTTGGCCATGATCTGATTATGGGATCTATGGGAAAAGCATCAAAGTATTCAATTTGCATACACTTGATACATGATCACCATCATTACATCAGCCATAGGTCGCCTACTGCTGAACATAGACCTCCCGCAAAGATCCAGGTAGCTTAAGGAGATCCAAACTTCCAAATTTAATTCCTCACACCCACAACCTTTTTTGACATCACTGTTTTGACCAACCTGTTTAAAGACACACATCACTAATAATATAGCTCACGACTTTAAATAAATCCCCTTGATGGATATCCTCGCGTCTCACTCAGTACGCAGACCCAAGAAAATATCTTACAAGGGGGTAGTCAGAGGCAAGTCCAATTATGGGGTTGCAACCTGTCACATCACTGTAATTGCGTAGTAGATAAGTTACCATCCATATAGCTTGCTCTTCTTAGGCGGGCGCTGCAGCGGCGGCTTGAGGCAGTGCAGATGGTAGTGATGGCGGCACGTGTCGCACGCCGCCATGAGATGCCGCTCGCTGCTGCGCCCGCACGCGGCGCACTCGCGCCCCGCCACCGCCTCCTCCTTTACGCTCACCGCTATATCCAACACGAATACATTAGAGAGTACTTTCAAACACGATTATAAGTAATTGTTTTTGAATAAATAACTGACATCCATTGTATAAGCTCCTACCCTAGGTAAAACCTGTGTTGTGGGAGATAGTCTCTTTCGTCCTGTGAGTTTGAGTGTATTTGTGTTTGTGTGTGAGTTTGAGTATAGGTATTGTGTGTGGGGGTGTGTGTATGTAAGAGCGCGCGTGCGCTTGATGTGTAGAGGGTTCTGAATAGTGTGTAGGGAGGGAGGGGAAGGGGGGAAGGAAGTTCGGATATGGAGTAATGTTTATCTGTTTAAGAGACATATATCATATCAGTTTTGCCCTGTTTCTTATAGATTATTATATAATTTTGTTTTTCTATTTAAATTTGTTTTAACCTACTTATATGCATGTTTGACTATCACGTTGGTGATAGTTTTATAACAACTAGTGCCCGCACAGTGCTCTAAATTCAACCGGTATTCATTTTATTTAAACTTAATTTTAAATTTCTGCACTCCTTTTTCACATAAACTTTAACAATGTCAAAGTTGACACTCTTCAGTTCTCACAATATAATTAAAAAGACGTACAAAGTTTACTCTTCACGTAATTGCTCGAGCAAAGCGAGATCTCTAAATCAGCTTGGGCAAATCGGCGTTGTATGTATGTATGTATGTTTGTCCGAGGATAACTTTCGAAGCGTTTATCCGATCATCGTGAAATTTGGTATATAGTGATGGCACAATTTTGGTGTGACTAAACGAGCTAAAAATGTGGGGGGGGTTGTTGAGATATTGGGGTTCAAGAGGGGTAAAAAATCAAAATGGGACTATCCGGTCAAATGGAACGTCTAATAAAAGGTTTATTAAATATATTTCGACCCCGTTTTTATTGTTAGTTTAAAGCTTGTAGTTTTTAAGTTATGAGCCATAATAAAAACTGAACTTTAACAAAATTCACAGGTTACACCAGTGACCCCACATTGCTGAAATTTGGCATGCGTGTAGCTTTAGTGACACAAATATAGGTAAGTCTCAAATCCAGAATAACTGCAATATCTACACCAAAAAAGAATAACCAATAACATGACCTCCCGTTACCTGTAATTTGAATGAAACTGTAGGTCAAGTAAATTGGTTGTGTATTTCGTGGCACTATTTTATTAGTCAAAGAATAAGGCCGGCTTGCATAACGATCCCTAAACGTATTTAGCGACTAAACATGTTTAAACTTTACGTATTTGTATGATTTGACAACTCCTTAAATCATATTTAGCCACTAAATACGTTTAGGCATCTTTGCGCGAGTCGCCGTATTTTTTTTTTGTGTTTAGGGAGACTAGAGATCTCAGTTCGGGGCGAACCACTAGTAATATAATGATAACACCCAATAGGCATATAGTTCTAACTCTACATAATGTAGAGTCCCTTAATCGTGGGCGTCATAAACTAGAAGTATCGTGGTACCAAAACAGATATAAAAATTTTAAATCACTAAAGTGTATCAAGTAAACGTATAAACGGTGTTACTAGCGACAAAGTGTTCAATTCGTGAAGCCAACAAGTTACGGTACGTGATAAATCTCGTATTTATAATGACGTATAATAATGATTGAAATAAATCACAAACTTTTTCTTATGGCGGGTTCCTATATCCGTCGGTAACCGACACGTTTTCAAGGAGAAACGAGTCGTAGCTGGTTACCAACGGATATAGGAACCCGCTATTAGTAAACTAAATTCAGGCCATTTTAATAGGTAACATTTGACAATTCATCAAAATTCAACAACGTAACCTTGTAACGGCGGGCATAAAATAATATATTGTTTCGTTTTGTTAGAACTGCACAATTGCTTTTTTCAATTACGATTACATATTTATTGTAATAATGACCGATACGAGTACGAGTTCAGTACGAGTTGTACCGAACTGACAGACGTCAAAGGTTACCTATTAAAATGGCCTGACTTTAAAGTGTAGCATTTAAATCATTAAAATTTTAAGAATGAATGCTATTAGCATGAAATGTATCATTGTAATTTTTTTTTGTTTTTTTTTTTATAAATTATAGGCTAGCGTTTGAGCACGATCTCGCCTGATGGCGCGCGATGATGCAGTCTACGATGGTACACGCTTGCCTAGAAGAAACCTATTCCCTCGCGACTTGAAGACCCCTAGGTTGTAGTTATCAGTAAACACAGACTCAAGCAAGTCGTTATCGTTTTCAATCAAAATGTTTAGACCCGTTTAAAAACAGTTTTGTACAAACAGATGACAGAAATACGTCAGATTTCTCGTTTATATCTTCAATCCCCAGCTGATTTTAATATAAAGTTAAACAATTAGAAATATATTGTGTTTCGATTCTGGGCCTTGAAGGTTAACGAAAATTAAATCGATTTTATTATCTTACCTTCCAAAGAAGTAGACAAAACTTTTCCTTGGCGAGCGTCCGGGTTGTCGCTAAGAGGAAAACCAACGCCCATCTTAAGTGCGGCCGCGGTGGGTACAGACATTGACCTGCTGGCCAAGTCGCTATACAGTAAACCATGTACTTAGTTTATTTATTCTCTTTTAACAGGTACATTTCAAATGAGAATAGCGTAATGAGAAAATTACTTTTTAAAAAAGCAAAAAACATTATCTTTAATTTCCTCATATGGACGAAGTTTGTCGTTTAAAAGATTCGAATCAAACACTTATAAGCTTAATTTTAACATGGACACTTATCTAGGACATTTTTAGTGAACTTAAAATGAAGTATGCGATAACTTGATACATACTGTACTCTCATTTGAAACTGTAGGTAGGTGGTAATAAATATACTATAGTAAGACGCAGTTTCTCGCCTTTTGTTTATAAAAATTACCACAATAACCGATCTAGAGAAAAAAAAAATTACAAATTGAGAAACCACCTCTTACTAAATGGTAAAATTCATTTTGGCGAGAACCATTGCGTACACAAACAATACTAGGTATTATTTGTCGTTTGCGAGATAATAAATATCAAATATTAGTCATTTTAAGTCCAAGTTTGTGAAAGAACCGTATTGTTTGGCTAAAGTGTGCAGAATACCGTATTTTTTAATACGAATTACATACAAGTAGTTATTTATTATTAATATATTACCTTACCGAAATCAAGGGAAAGGTCGCGGGTTTAAATCCTGTCTGGTCCGTATTTTTTAGATTTGATTAAATATGAAAATACGTTCGCTTCAAAGACCTCTTACTTTCCGAGTGAACATGTCGATTGACAAATGGACGTTTAAATTCCACAAAATTTCAAAAACTTCACGAATTGCTCGATTTCTTTGGAAAAATCGAGGGATTTAACGATTCTATCGAATTTAAACTTCCACATGTTTTCATGTCCACAGGTACTTGCAGTTGTGTTAAATTATTCGTACTGGACGTGGCAGATGGCACAAACTTGGGGAGGACTATACCCAGCAGTGGATGAAGTTATGCTGTGGATGATGATAATGACTGGGCCAGAACACCATACTCCCCAATACAATAAATCATACCGTTTCTGCAACTGTTGTAATGTGACTTTAGGCATGGAGCGCTGCAAGGCCGGCGGCATCAGGGGCTTGTCTTCCATGATAGTTGCCATACTCTTCTTTGGGTTGATTGCGATTATCGCGTTGTACAGCTTTAGAAGACCTTGGCGGGTAGACGCTACTTCCGCTAGGCCATCGGTGTTTTTCTCTGATGCCTGAAAATATTGTTATTTCGATTTTTCACACAAATTGATAAATTCGATACATTTTGAAGAACGGCTCTATTACAATCATCATCATCATTGGCAGCTTAACTGATAGCCCACTGCTGGGTATAAAACTCCTCCCTCAAACGCCAAACTCCAGCCGGCATTTACATCGTCCACCCACCAGCTAATGGTCTGCCACGTTCTCTTTTGCTCTTGGCCACCATTCGGTCAGGACCTTGCACCACCTGCCATCGCCAAGTCTTGCAAAAAGTATATACAATAGTCTATTACAATAATCTATGCAGTGTTAACCGCTTAACATTAGGTGGGGCCAGCGGTGGCCTGTATTTGAATTACTTTCAATTAAAATACGTAATTGAAATACAAATACGTATTTTGTATTTGTAATTCAATTACTTCGTAAAAATGTCATTTGTAATTGGTATTTCAAATACCTAAGGCTGAGTTATTTTGTAGTTTGTATTCCAAATACTTATGGCTTCAAAATACATGTGAACAGAAATACATTTAGCGATCTTATTAATGTTGCGTTCTACAGGAAATAGCGCTCGATATTTTTCGTGACTATTCGTGAGCAAAATAGCGACCCCTAAATATCTTTAAAGTTGGCAACACTTTACCTGTACTGTACTTCAAATTGTCAAGTACACACGGCTACACATCAAGCTATACATTTCCAGTATAAGCTGATCTCGCATTGTGTAGGCTTTTCGTAGCATGAGAGGTCAGCTCATACTGGAACGGTATAACTTGATGTGTAACCGTGTGTACCTAACACCTGACTGTATTTTGTATTTTATATTTAAAACACACGACTTAAAAATATTTTGTAATTCGTATTTTAAATACGTGCGAGTGTGCGAGATAGTATTTTGTAATTTGTATTTTAATTAACGCAAAGCATATATTTTGCCGAGCTCTGGGTGAGACAAGGACCTTTCACCCCATCTTAGACAAAAAAAATGAAGCAACTTACGTCATCATAATCAGCTCTAAGTAGTTCGTCCTCCGCTAGTAGTTTTTCATTCTCCTTAGTGAGGCGTTCGAGCGAGACACGCAGTGACGTCACGCGCGTGTTCCTCTCTAGGTAGTAGCCGACGAATTCTACCGAGAACGCCGGCGGGACGTGCCAGCGTCGAGACACGTCTTTCAACGCTTGCATCTGTTCAATTATTAAATTAAAACATTTATTTCAAACAAATTAGGATCATACACGGGACACAATATTAAAGTACTTAAGGTAAAGGAAGGTATAGGAAAACATGTATAAAAATAAGTCTATAACCTTATTCTCGGTTTTGTTGTAGATAATTTATATAAGATTATGTTAAGTATGTATGAGTAAAAAGTGTCAGTAATTCGGTTGTTAGTCTGGATGACAAAACTTCTGATACTTTCCGGTGTCAATAGTCCGGTAGGACCAAAAAAACCTAACGACCTCCGAAAAGTATCAGTAGACTCTAGTATCTAGTGATTGATACCGAAAAGTATCAGTATTCTAGTATCTAGTGATTGATACCGAAAAGTATCAGTAGACTCTGGTATCTAGTGATTGATACCGAAAACTATCAATCACTAAAGGGGTAAACGACTATTACGGGACCGACAACTTAAAAAAGCTCTCAGTAGTCAATATACAGGTTGGGGCAACATTTTTCCCTTATTGAGGGCAGCTACCTTTTATTTTATAGTTAGAAGGTTTTGTTTCCAGTAAACTATAGGTTTATACTGAAGAAAAAACAACTGCTGTTTTGGAATTTCACAAAACATAGCATAAATAATTCCGGTACGTCTTCTGGCATTGTTGTCTTAATTAGCTTCAGTGATACCTATCGACTAGCTTAGTTATTAGATAGTTGATATTTACATTGTAAATTTCAATGTTGAACTCGTCCCCATTTAAAAGGATCCTTGGATAGCCCTGAACAAAATAATTGAAATCGGTGCATTTTATCTTGGATTTTTTTTTAAATATAATGTAATAAAAAAACTTGAAAATTAAATTGATTTTGAAAACGAGATTAAAACGGTCACCGGTCAAAAATCCAAATGATGATGCACGGATTTTAGTAAATTATTCACAAATAAGGTGGCGTTTGCGCTTCTGCGCATTTTGCAGGTTTGCCAGTGGGCGATGGAGCGCAGTATCCTCGGTGTCAAGCTCACTAATAGAATCAGAAACTCCATACTGCGCTTACAGACTAAAACCGTCGATGTAACCCACAAGTCCGCCAAATTAAAATGGGATCATGTGTGCCGCATGTCGGACTACTTTTGGTCTAAAATCACCACTAAGTGGGTCCCACGAGAATCGCGACCAAGTGGTCGGCCCAGGCGGAGATGGCGCGACGAACTTGACACCTTTTCGGTATCCTGGCCAGCGGTATCTCAAGATCACATAGAATGGAAAAAGGGAAGCGAGGCCTTTGCCTTGCAGTGGGATCGCACGGGCTAGTCAGATTAGATTCACAAATAAAGACCTTATTATCTAAGTATGTATTTATCGTATATCACTTATATAGCATATATGTATATACCCTATTTTTTATTTTAATATAGAATTTCGTAAAGTCGTAGCTTTGTTGTTTTATAGATACAATGGTGTGGATTCGAACCCCGCTGCATAAGTCATGTAATTTAAAAAATGAAGCGAAACCATAAAACAAAGATTCAAAAATGTCATCTTTTTATCAGTCTACCTCAGTATGAATTTGCCATTACAGAAGTTACTGATAGAAGATTTGTTATCGATATGTTGTATAAGTCACCTGAGCGTCTTCGAATTCCAACGCGTGTGTGTCCAATCCCATACATTCCGCTTTGCGCGCGAACTTCCTCATAGCTGAGGCACTGCTGTACAGCATACGAGCCATCTTTTGAGTTGGAACTGTTCACAAAATTATCAATACTTTAATTACAGATTTCTAAGCAAAACTTGAAGCATCATACTTTGATAATAAATTAAAAAATACATTTATTTGACTCAACGCTAAATAAATAACACTCAAAAATTTGTGCAAGTTTATTTGATTAACAAATAAAAACAAACCTATTATTACTGATTATTGATGATTCTAGATAATTGCCTTACATGTCGTAAGTTAACTAAGAGCAATTATCAGAATTCGACCGGCATAGTGGATTATTAATATTTTATACTACAAATTACAGTATCAGCTGAGGATTCAACAAGGAGTAAAATCTATATAATAATAAATAATGCAGGACATGGATGTTTGTTTATTTATTTGTTTGTTCGTTACTCAATGACGTCGTAACGGCTGAACCGATTTGAGATGAAATTTAATATGTACGTAGATTGTAACCTGGATTAACACATAGGCTACTTTTAATCCCATAAATCACGTACCATAGGATATAAATGGGGTGTCAAGTTGCAACAGTCAGTTTAGCTTTATTTCTAGGTTACCTACACATTTAGTAGTGTAACGCGTACGAAGTCGCGGGCAACAGCTAGTACTTTCATAATTTTTTTTATATATGAACATGCAAGCCTTAAAAAATATCTGTATATCATGCAAACATTTGTTCGGTGGCAGGAACACATCCTGCAACCTCCTACGTCTCAGCTGGCTAATCACCCACTGCGCGACGGAGGTCATCGAATTATAAATAAAGTCTCAACCCCTACCTTGCATCATAGATCATCATCATCTTATCAGAACGTGAGTAAAAGTACAAAAGCCAGTGTAAATGCTACTTTGCAGCTTACCCCAAGGAGGATTTCTGTTCTCCTTCTGTTGCAAGTACTTCCTGCGGTACTTTATAAGTTTGCGCTGAATCCTAGCCTTTTCTTCTGGGCTCAAATTATTTTGTAGTTCAAACTTCCTGAAAGTACAAAAACATCGTACCTGAGAAAACTACCACTTTTTAACTGATTTCAAAAAAGGAGAAGGTTCTCATTTCGTCGAAATCTTTTTTATGCATGTTCCCGTTTACTCGAAGACGCCTGGACCGATACGAGAAATTATTTTTTTGTTAAAAAAATTTTGTTTATGTTGTGGTATGTTTAAAAGGGTATTCTTTCAGGTAGTCCCATTGGCACCAATCTGATGATCAAGTCAATCAGGTCAATCTGATGATGGGATCCCAAAAAAATCGAGGGCAACCCTCAAATTGTATAGGGTCGCAATTTGATTTTATGTTTGTTATTGTTAAAAAGTTACTTGTCTATAAAAAAACATGTGTTTAAATATCATAGGCTCGTATAGACTGCTACTTATGTTCTTTTGAGTTATTCAGGTAAGCTGATGATGGAAGGTACAACTCCTTATTTATTCAAAAGGATATACTTTCACATTGGTCTAATAGAAATTTCATCAAAATCTGTTAAGTAGTTTGGTTTTTGCTGTTATCTGAAGTAAATTTTTTGTTGAAAAGTTACTTGTTAAATTAGATATTCAATGTTACAATGAACATAATTTATGTCAATTTTTTGAGTAGTAAGTAAAGTATTCAAACCCATTAATGCTCATAAAATGCACACGCATCAAGTAAAATAATTAGCCGAGAATAGCTATTATCCCATAGTCTGAAAAATCATTCATTACATATTCTTGACTTTTAGCAGGCTGCCACTTTTAGAGGTAAAAATAATAGTGACTTGAAAATATGTTGGTCTGACGACTCACTGGCTCATTGTGCTAATTTATTCAAGCGAAAATTTAAAAAAAATATTGTTTCACAAATGCTATTATAATATTGAGGAGTTTTTAAATGACAAATTTTAATCATTTTATTTATTTCTATTGTTTTGATTTAATTTATATATTATTTTATTATTGTTGTAGATATTTGATATTAATTAATTTGTAGTAAATAATAATTTGTATTTGATTTGTAATTATATGTTTCTTTTGCTATTTAAATCTGTTAAAAGGAAGAAAAAAAATGTTAAATATGTTCTGGCACGCCATCTCACTATTTTTGCATACCACTCTTGGTAAAACATGTTGTTACTGCCACTACAATAAGATCCAGCATGCTAATTAATAGATTATGTTAAATGTATGTTAACCCACACATGTTAAACAAATTAAATATCTTTTATCTTTAAGATTTGAGTGAATTTGAAGAAACTCTAACTATCGATGAGCCGAATTTAATCCCTTTACTGTGCTGTACCAACACTGATGGGGGATGTGGCAAACATTATACGCATTTTGACATTTTATAAATGTATTTATAGTATTATCTGAAGGAGTATAGTTGTCGGTACCTTTTCTCAGTTCTAAGTTGTAGAGCCAGCCAGTTCCTCTTGCGTTTCTTGATGAAAGCCTTATCGGAGTGGAGTCGGCAATGCGCGTAGAACGGGTCGGCTTGTTCTGCCTCTTCAGAGTGCGCTTCCGCTAGCAAGCCCTCGCGTTGTCCACTGAAATATACTCTTTATATTGGTACGCTAAAGGTTTATTTTCTTTGATGCGCATATTGAGGGAGTTATTCAAAGTGATTACCTTAGAACCTGTTCCTATTGATTTATCCTAGAGAAGTCCAGAGATGGTTTGTAGGGACCGAGCGATGCTTAGGCAAGCAAAATTGTACTTCTCGGCACTCGTACAATTAACTTGTATTTTATTGTATTGACTTGTTTCCGTATGAATAGACAATGAAGTGAATTTTTACTCTGAATTTTAATTTAATTTACAAACCTAAATCCTTCTGATAAACAAACTCGCAACTTTCAAACAATATAAACTCAATATGGTATTAGCTCAGCAAAGCATATCTCTGTGTTTTTAATGTTAAACACATACTGTCCTGTCATGTCTGTACTGCATCATATTCTCTGTACCTGCTCTTGAATGTCAATGTCCCCTTTTAGTCTTAAGGTCGGGAACTGGAAAGTGCGATACAGTTTTTACTACTGTATTTTTCAGTCATTATTATAAATACGGGATTTATCACGTACCGTCTTATCGGTGTTTAGAGTGCGAGGCGAGACGTTATTCGGAGCGGATCGCACTCACCCTGATGAAGGTTCACGAATTGAACCGAAACATTGTCGGTCGAAACACCGATAAGACGGTACGTGATAAATCCCGTATTTATAATAATGATTGAAATCAATCACGAAAGTTTTCTAAGTATTTTTCAGTGTTTCATCTATGTTTAAAGCTATCCTGTGTGTATTATGTTCAAAATAAATGATTGAATTGAATATTGTACTGCCGTCTTAATAGGTCTTCGAGTGGAGCCTAGCCTAGTGGACGGCCCCCACTAGATGCAAGTCCAGTGGATGTCCTATTGCTGCTGATTGATGGATGAGCTGATTGATGATAACGCTTACATACCAATTGTCAGTTCTATTAAACTGTACTCACCAAGTGACATGAAAGAATGTCTTGCAAAGACCAGCGTCGCATCCAACGCACACGCCAGTTCTAGCCAGAGATGCATCTTCGCATAGAGCGCAGGATCTTGCGCCCCATCTGGAGTACGCCATTTCAAAAAGAGTCACACCAGATAGACGCTCCACCTAAAAATTATTACATAGGGTTTCAAAAAGTCTGTACAACAATCTCAGTAAATATCAGTAGATTATTTTTTTTCTATTTTTTTTTTGGTCTTTGCTTCGTTATTCGATGATGACAGCTTCATAGTACTCTCTATGTACATTTACAATTATAATAAATCAAACACTCAAATCAGTAGATATCTGTAACGATGCTTTTGGTCTCGTTACACGAATTTTGTTTTGTGGGTGTGTTTGACTGGATTTTTGGACAGTAGCGGTAAACATTGTTTTGGTTCTGACGTTTTGGTTAGGTCTTTGACACTGACAGTTCATTTGTTGTCATGCAATCGTTCACGGTCTTTTGAGAAATCGACTTCCGATTCGACTGTGTCATGAAATCTTTACCGCATCACTATTTTTGGAAAAATAAAATCACCTTTCTCTCTGTCACAATGTCGTAAAGACGTGTTTTATTTTTTAAGATTTGTTTTATCAGATTTAATTTCCAAATTTTAGGGAGGTTTATCATGTTTTGTATTGGAAATTGATTAGAAACGGCCAGGCGAAAATGCCGGTCTAAAGATTTTGGAACTCGTTTGAGAAGAGTCTTTCGGGTAACCCTACGGTTTAATTTTCCTTGGTTTTCTTACCTGTTATTTGGATTTAATTTAATTTACCTAACTTATTGGAAACCCCACGTTTTGGAGGACAAGATTTTCAATTGGAATTTACTACTTAACCCTAGCTTATTATAATACTTATTCTAATTAGAATACACTAGGAGTTAAACCTTTGTACTAGCCTTCTGCTAAATTCCTTTTTATTTTTATTGGATTGCAATAACGACAGTTAACCACAGTTTACAACTTTGTTTAGTTTTTAACCTCCGACACCGTAGTTTCTAGGATCTACTGGTTTAATTAACCAAGTAAGCCTTAGTTACGGAGTAGTAAGGTACATAGAAATGGAGATGACAGAGGAAGAGCTAGCGAAATCATTTAAAAGTGAAGTCAAAGTTACTTCTGTTAAAAGGCTGAAACGCATTACTGACTCAGGAGTATGGAAGGACAGCGAGTCGGTACGATTAGGCTTCAAAAGCGCTAATCTCCCGCCCTATGTTTATGTGTATGGTTGTCGATTTCCTGTTGAGCCATATACATTCCCTGTTACAGTGTTTGGTGTGCTGATAATATGGTCATGTGGCTCGTATGTGTCCATCTAAAAAAACAAAATGCCCCAAGTGCAGCGAAGAGCATGCCAATTGTGAAACCACTCAATACGAGTGCATCAATTGTAAAGAGAGACATATGGCATTTTATAAAAAATGTCCTGTTTTCCTGAAAGAAAAGGCTGTAAGACAGATTATGTGCAAAAAAAATTGCACTTATAAAATGATGTTATTCAGATTTATGGAGAGGCAAAGAGATAAAGAAATTGAGACGCAAAATGATGGGAGGTGAAAGTGATACATCTTATTGTATACCTGTGAGGAGATGGGAATCATTACAACGAGGAAAAATAACTACCGAAGCGGAAATACACAATGCAGACTTGAGCGTAAAAGAGGTTGAATTTGAATGTCAAGTGGATAGTGAAGATTCTAGAAGTAGTGAAGAAGAAAACAGAGAAACAAATTCAATAAATCATCAGAAGTCTAAGAAAAAAGGAAAATCAAAGAAGAAAGTAGTACCTCCGGTGTCACATCCATTAAATGAAAAGAAGAAAGAAACAAGTAGATCCATAAAAGAAAAGAAAGAAAAGAAGAAGACAGAACAACAAGGGGAAGAGACAGATAAGTTTAGATTTATGTTGAAAAAGTTGGAAAATATATTCTTTGCAAGAGGTAGTTTCGAAGAAAAAATCAAACTTGTTTTGAATTTATTGTTAGAAGAAATTATGAGCTTCTCTTTGTTAGGACCGTCAGTAATGGGGATATTATTAGAAAACTAATGAATCTCTGTTATGATGGATAACATTCATTCAAGAAACCGCGTTCCACGAGGCTCGGGGAGTTCTACTGCTCAATATCTAAATATTGGGCAGTGGAACTCTCGGAGCCTCCTCCCCAAAAAACAAGAGTTGAGTTGTTATTGAATCAGGAAAAAATAGGAATATGTTTACTGAGTGAAACCTGGCTAGATTGTGAAATAAACTTAAGAATTAAAGACTATAATGTATACAGAAAAGATAGGGATGATGGATATGGTGGCGTGGCTATCCTAGTACATAGATCCATTAGAACTCTACTGTATCCATGTAGTCTTACAAACTCTGGAATTGAGATTATTTGTGGGTTTGCTAAGAATATACCTACATTGGCATGTTTTTTGGACATTGATGGTGCATATAACAATGTTTTGGTCGAACAATTGGTCCTAATGTTGGACAAGTTAAAGGTAGGTGCTAAAATATGTAAATATTTATATGAGTTCCTTAGAAGAAGGTATTTGAGAATTGAAGATGAGAATGACGACAACACTATTGTGAGGTGGACTGGTAGAGGTCTGGCCCAAGGAGACCCAATATCTCCTCTTCTTTTCAATATAATAACATCTGAAATATGTCAATCATTACACGTTAAGACCTTACAATATGCTGATGACTTTGCATTTTATGTACAAAACAACAATTTTCAGGAGTGTGTAAGCGATATGCAAAATTGTATTATTGGTGTTTATCATTACTTGCACAAATTGGGCTTGAAATCTCTCTGAAAAAAACTAAAGTTTGTGTATAGTAGAGGCCGAGGAAGATATATTGTGGATATAGTTGTGGGTGGTCATTCCCTTCCAATTGTAGACTGTTTTAGATACCTAGGTGTTTGGTTTGATAGTTCACTACGATGGAACAGACATATCAAAGAGACTCAGGAAAAATCATGTAAATTAATTAATATTTTGAAAGTTTTGTCTGTTGCATCTTGGGGGGTACATCCAAAGCATATACGAAGAATTTACATTTCTCTTATAAGAAGTAGAATAGATTATGCTTGCTTTATGTATGACAGTACTGCGAAAACCCATCTGCTCAGGTTGGACAGAGTCCAAAATATAGCATTACGTGTAATAGGAGGGTTTATCAAAACCACTCCTATTCACGTAATGGAGTGCGAACTCTGTTTACCGCCTCTCCATCTGCGCAGGGTAAGTATACCCTGCAAGTAAGTACTGCCTCAAGGCCCAATCTTGGGCAAATAATCTAACAATAGAGATAATTAAGCATTTGGTAAATTTAAAAGGGGCACCTTATTTCCGTAGAAATAAAAGTTCATTACGTGTTTGTATTTACAGTGATACCAATAGAGGAATTATTACCACCTGTAACCCATTGACTATGTTTACATTGGATACTTGGGTTTCAAATATAAAGACAGACTTTATTGAAGCAAAACTTGAATGTATAATGGAACCAAAAAAGAGTTATGATATAAGTCTTTTGAAATATAATATAATGCACATGTTAAATAATAAATATGATGGATGGCATAGAATATATACAGATGGATCGGTAACAAAAGATGGTAGCGACGCGGCGTTTTATGACCCCAATTTAAATGTTAAGGAGAGATATAAATTAGTAAATGACTCTAACTGTATTATGTCAGTGGAACTATTTGCCATCTCGGAGGCGCTGTCACATGCCATTAGTATGGGACTCAGAAAGGCAATTATTCTGACAGATAGCAGAAGTGCCTTGCAGCATGTGGCTCGCTGCACCTCTGGACACAGAGGCGCATCGATGGCCTACAAAATATTAAGTAAAGTCCTAGTACTAATTTCTCGGGGAGTGTCTCTGAGGTTGCAATGGATACCATCTCATGTTGACATCCATGGTAATGAGGTGGCAGATATGCTGGCCTGGGAAGAAATATCAAATGGATCTGAAGTACATATGAAACTGGAATACTCTGAGTTAATGCCTAAATATAAGAGGATGGTAAGGATAAAATGGAAAGAGTACTTTGATATTGCTTTTCGAGAGAAAGGTATCTGGTATAGGACGATCCAGTGCGAGCCCCCTCATATACCGTGGTTTGCTAACACTTCACTAAGTAGGAAATATATTGTGATCGCTCATAGACTGCGCCCTGGACACATCCCGCTAAATAGCTTCAAATTCTTAATGAAGAAGGTGGATAGCCCTGATTGTGATACGTGTGGATTGAGAGATGACCTATACCACCTTTTGGTGGAATGTGCCCGGAGTACACCTATGAGAGAGGAGCTATTTGAAGTGTACAAAGCCAACCGGCTCGATGTGGGCCTGTTTCAGAATGTGTTGGCTGAACAATCATCAGATGCAGCTAGCATGCTCTACCGGTTCACATACGAGCTGGTAAATGAAAGTGCTTAAATAATTGTAATTGTAGTGTATTTAATAGAAAGTACTATGGAGCTGACATCGTCGTTAAACGACGCAAAGCTCCTTAAAAAAAAGAGTAAAAAAAAAAATATATATTACATATCATCATCATTAGAAAAGAGGGAGGAAAACGGAAGATATGGTAGCACTTACCTCTGAAAATGCAACACCGGGCACATACAGAGCACACACCAGGTGCACCCATGCTCCTACTTCTGTCTCCTTGAATATACCTCCTGAAATGACACAAAAACATATTACAAAATGGACATTTAGACTGGAATGGACTTTTGAAAAAGGTATTTATGTCCAGATATTAACAACAATGAATTCATAGACTGGTTGTAACATGTTAATTGTTTTTTGAATTACCCCCATTATGTTCTAAGGGGGGCAATTCTGCTAACACAGACTAAACTAAATTGAGGTCTAACAGCACTAAAATGACAACTATCTCGCTCTGTCTGTATAAGACAAAATAATATGGGAATAATTTCAGTGCTGTCAAACCTTTAGCTTAGTTGGTCAAAGTCAAACATTTATTGTGTACATGTTGTTTTACGTAGATCTTAGAAGTGGTTCCGTTTCAAACATGTACCCTGCAAGGGCACTGCAATATTGATGCCTTGAAGAGGATAGGTGATTACACATTCTAGTTGGGTATTTTGGAAGGAATAATTTATATGTAGTGGCGTTTTTTGATAAGGGTGGAATTGCATGTGCTTTGTTTTCTCTAAGTTTAATTGGAGATTATGTTCCTTTAGTCAGTTCAGTCATAGACCAAGCAATTTTTAATAAAGTGCTATCTATGTGTTCGTTAAGATTTAGGCAATTTGTGCCAACAGAATGGCCCCAATGTCCACTGTACTCTGTCTACTGTGTTGCTTTGTATAAAAAATATTTGAATGTCCTACTAATATTTGTTCATGGTCTAGGGGTTGTTTCACAATGGTATTCCTCATCATCATTCACAGCTTGTATTCATCAATCCACTGCTGGGTATAAGCCTCCTCCGTTTTGTGTCATGTAATTCTTGGGCAGATCGTATCCCAGATCTATTCAGCGCGATCTTTTCGATATTGTTGGATCATCTCATGATTCTTACGACACAGAATCCTATTGTGAAGTCAGAACTATCACTGTTGGGTGTAACTTATTTTATTTATACTATACCTTCGTTCGGGCATAGCTCACAGCTGGGATCGGTGACTCCTGCCTTGCAAGCCTCACAGAACCACGGCTCAGTTGATGCATCACTCACTGTGCTTGACTCACTGGTGACATCGGATACTCCATAACAACCTGAAATCAATGGATACAACAATTTTAACACATATGTTTGATGACCTCAATTGGCAAGTAGCCTGCTTGTAGCCTGGCAAGTACACGTGTTTGCATTATATGCAAATATCTATTTGTTTGAAAAATACTGTTTCTGGTTTGGGTATTGTAGCACCTCAGTAATTGTGATCCCAGGGAATATTGGGTGTTGACACATATTTAAAATGGATGGTGTATGTTGCTTATCAAAGTGTGGCTGAGTACATAACAAACCTTCTTGTTAATAGAGTATGCTAACTAAAGTTCTTGTATTGCAAATAAAATAAAATGAATTTACCTTCATGAACAGTGACTCCACATCCATCACATTCCACAATCTCATTGAAGTCATCACTCCGAGATCCCAAACATCCCGAACAGATCATGACATTTGCTAAGTCACCTGGGAACTGCAAACAAAACAAATGATTTTATTGGTATGATGCACTTCTATTCACACTAATATTATAAATGCGAAAGTTTGGATGTACGTTTGTTTGATTGTTACTCAATCACGGTTGTTTGTCATAACGGTTGAACCAATTTCAATTAAATTTGGTATGTCGATAGATTATGACCTGGATTGACACATAGGCTATTTTCATTGACAAAACACGCGTGTGAACACGCGGGCGGAAGCTAGTAAGTCGAAGTTAAACAAGACTGGTCAAGTGCAAGTGAAAATCATGCGCTGCTGATGGTTCTGTACCTACCAAGATTCATGCTAATTTAGCAGCGCCATCTTATAAAATACTTGTCTATTATTTATTTTTATTTATTAAAATAACCTTGAATTCATGCTGCTTAGCTTTCTCAAGTACATCAGTGATGGAGACATTGGCACCGAGCTTGTTCGACTTCTTGAATTCATCAAGATCAGATCCTGATTCATCTCCAGATGATTCACTAACTTCCTTTCTCTCTGTGAACAAACATTATAATTAGAATTCTGTAATTACATTTAAGCATTTGTCTCACCACCGCGCCGGCAAGTAAGAAAGCATTTTTGGCCAATCTCGAAACTAGGATGCTTTGCTCACTCAGTCAAAAACTTACTAAAGTTGTCTAATAAGAAATACAATGGCTAATCAGACTAATATTATAAATGTGAAAGTTCAGATGTTTGTTTATTTATTTGTTTGTTACTCAATCACATCGTAACAGCTGAACTGATTTTGATTAAATTTGGTATAATATACATAGCTTATAACCTAGATTACCACATAGGTTACCTTTTATCCCATAAATCAGTTCCCATGGGTTAAAAATGGGGTGTCAAGTCAAGTTGCAACAGCGAGTTTAGCTTTATTTCTAGGTTACCTACACATTTAGTAGTGTAACGCATACGAAGTCGCGGGCAATAGCTAGTAGTATAAGTCAGTATTCGGTCTTGAACCGTAATTAGTAATTTATTTCTATCAACTAATGATCACTTTGTTTTCACAAGTATCTAATTCCAACCCACATAAAAGATACTTATAACTCCACTAGTTATACAAACTAGATTTTTTAATAAAATTGTTGTCAATGCTTACTATTATCTTCATCAGTATTTACAGAATAATCATCACTCTCTTCAGCATGGTCCTCAATACGGAAGTCGGAATCATCTGAACTTTCCCCTTCACCGAGATCAAAATCCAGCAGCGTTCCCGGTTCCACCGGCTTTATTCTGCGCTTCTCGGGACCTCTCCCCTCTGTAAAATTACAATAAATCGTATAGAACGTACCTTTTGCAAATAAATTTGCATGATATCTTTAATGTTAAGGCGAACCTTGTGAGTAGCTATCAAAAGGATAAGCAAACTCCATGAAGAGCAAAAAACACCATGCAAAATATGCAAAGCAAGTAGTCCAGGCGAAACGCGACGCTTGAAGCCTTTGTTGTTAAACATGAAAATTATGATTTATAGAACTTACGAGCACTCATTTTTACCACTAGTACTAAACTATAGATTAATTACTTGAAACATAATAGGAATACACTAAGAAAATAGAAATAATCTACGTCTTTACTAAATCCAAAAATACTTTGAAAAATCGATCGCGACCGATATGGCCATTTGATTCGTTTGACTGATGTCAATATTTTTTATAGTCACTGTCTGTCGGTCAATTGTCAATATGTCAAAGTAATTTGTTTGACCGTGCAGCACTGATCTCTTCAATAGAGATCAGTGCCGTGCAGACAACGGCATTGTCATCTACACGGCATTACCCCACAACACGCACGGCCTCCAGAAGGCCGCCCTCTCCGCATGGCCGACGGCCGTCCATAACTAGGGTATATAAAATACTATCAAGCAAATTAATATGCTAAGTAAACTGTTTGTTCACAGTATAAAGGGAAAAAAACGAGTGTGCTTTAGTAGACCACACCACTGATGTAAAACTTCTTTTTAAAAATACTAATTGAAATTGAAAACAAAGTTATCCACACGTCTGTGAGTCGGTCAGTCTATATTCATTCTGGACATACGCAACTCTCACTCGCACAATAACGTTCAAAAATATATGAATCGTAACTCTTTTTAAAAATATATGAATCGTAATTCTTTCTATCTTCACTAACTTATATCTCCCTCTCAACTTCCGTTCGCACTTTTCGTAACGCATTCACCAGCTTACTCCCATACTCCCCAAGTCAAGCGTCTATAGAAGTTTTATTTCAAAAAATGACTACTAGCGTAGCGACATCTAAACAATGCCACAATCATGAAATAGTCATGAAAATAAGTTGGTGGGCGTCGCTCTCTTGCTGAACGACGAGGTCCTGGGCTTTGTGCGTTAATAGAATCCGGAGCTGGCTCAACAGGTACTTGGATATCTGATTCATTATTAGACTCTGCAGAAATCCAACTTGTATCCGATTCTGTTTCGCGATCTTCATTAGCAGATGGGGCGTCTCCTGTAGGCGCTAAATGCCGATTTGAAACGACCATCTCTCGTCCATTCTGGAGCCTGATGTGAGAGTGCAGAGGATTGGCCTCGATTAACTCTACTTCCTCGACCATAGGATCATATTTCCTTCTTCTTACATTATTCCTCATTAGTGCTCTCTGCGCCTCTGTAAGCCAAGTTGGCATTGACTGTCCCTTTGATAATCTGCGAGGATGTGTGAACATACGCTCATGAGGTGTACATCCAGTTGCAGTGCACAATAAAGATCTGATGGAGTGAAGCGACTGTTCGAGTACAGATTCCCAGCGGTTGATGGACAAATTTAATGATTTCAATGAGAGTTGTACAGTTTTCCATATTATGCCATTTTACCGCTCAGTTTGGCCATTTCCTTGGGGATTATATGGCGTGGTGTAGCTAGTAGCTACGCCAATTCCATGCAGAAAGTTCTTCAGTTCAGCTGATACAAATGTGGTTCCTCTGTCAGAGTATACGTATGTTGGTATACCAAATACTGCAAATAAATCTGATAACTTCTTTTTAACAGTTTCTGAACTTAGGCAGAGCATGGGAACGCAAAAGGAATCTGGAGAATTCATCTATTATAGTTAGCATGTAACGGTTAATAGTATCACATGGTAATGGACCCTTGAAGTCTATTGCGATCCTTTCGAATGGAGCAGTTGCCTTGATTAATGTGCCTTTCGTTCTAAGAAGTCGTGGTTTTATCTCGGCACAGATTGTGCATGATCCCGTGATTCGTCGGACATCTTCAACTGAGTATGATAGATTCTTAGATCTAACCCAGTGAACCATGCGTGTTATACCAGGATGACAAAGATTCTTATGCAGTTCAAAAAATATCGTAAGCGTATTCACATCTGAATTTGTGTTATAATTTTCCCCCCGCTCATTCGTTGCTCTACCGCAAAAACAGCCTATATAGGATGCAAACTACTGTGTGTGAACACACTAGTGGTTTTTGCGGGATTCAGTAAAAAGCCGGTTAGTTCCCGCAGAACTGGACGGCCGTGGGAAAAGCTGTTAGTGTCCACTATAACTGCAGAAAAAAATATTTTCTTAAAATTTTGCCGGCAGCTATTTTAGTTTACTACCCAGAAGTACGAATAAAAACTCTCTCTGGGAAGCCTGCCCGCTACCAGGCACAATCGAGCGGGATTCACTTCCTTTAACATAGATTTAATTAGATTGGAATACGGTCACTGCTCCCACACATACTTCAAATGCCATCTATGGGTAGAATAAAGAAATATATAACCTCGGATAATAAGAGAAGAGTACCTTTAGATTTGCCACTGGCAAATGCACAAAATTAAGCGAAACCAAAAAAAATCAAAAGATGAACATGAAATTAAAAAAAAAACGCTTGTCAAAATTTAATGTAGGTAGGTTCCTTTACATAGCTCCAGCTCTCCGTATCCAGAAGGGGCTCCTGGTAAGAGGAGAATCCCAACTCCCACCATTTATTCCCATGTGGAAATTTTAGACCAGTTGAAGGTCAGTCCGATTTATTATCCGATATCGGATTGCTTTCGGAGTCGGTATCGTATGGATATATTGAAATTGATAAAAACTTTTTTACTTAGAAAACTTTCGTGATTAATTTCACGATTACTTATAATAATGATTGATAAAAACTTGTTTAGGAAATAAAATCTGGGGGACAAGAATGGTTAAGCAACTTAGCTATTCTATCCATCGAAAATGCTATGCCCTGAAATTTGAACTTTGATGATGTCATTAAAATTTTTGCTGAACAGAAAGTCCGAAGAAATAAATTTTAACAATTAAAATTGTCTACTTATACTATAGTCTAACTTTTTATTAGCTGCAGTAAAATGACGTTTCTAAATGTCATTCCGTAAAATAATGTTGCCAGCCTAATCTCAATAGGGATGTGATTCAGTTCGCAAAAATTAATTAAATAACATTATTATAACGTTTTTGTTTCATTTTGAATGTACCTCCCTATACTTCCACTAAAAAAGATCAATCCTCTAGTATAGTAATAATAATAGGTTAAAAAAATACATAACAACTTAATATTAAATCTCAAAAAAAAAACCAAACTGATTATTCATTTATGATTCACTCATTCATCCCTATTTATTTTTCTTCAAAAACCGGCAACCCACAAAACGTCATTTTACTGCAGCTAATAAAAAGTTAGACTTTAGAATTGTAATTTCAGTTCAATATGTACTTTAAATTAGGTACCTTTAATTTAAAGTGAAATAATAGAAAATCAAGTAACTAAAATTATAAAGTTTGTATGTAGGTACCTACTTCATATAATGATTTATTATTAAACTCTTACAAGTAAACGTGTTTAATGTTTAAATCAGGTATCCCCAAACTATTTTGGACAAGTGACCCCTTTTCCAAAATGAACTGTTACCTCAGACCCCCATGACCAAATTACCTACTTTTAAGATCAACCCCCTTATTCATAATGGCCGGCTAACTTAAAACAGCTGATACAGAGTGTTACTTTTCATTCTGACTTAGGTCAATAGAAGAAAACAGAGTGAGAATTAGCAATGCTTTAAATCTTTCGTTTTTTCCTATTGATACAAAATACCTAGGTACTAAGGTACCAATTGGAAAACTTTGCCCTTGGTTAAGTGAGTAAAGTTGACTTCATCAAAATTTAACAAAATAAAACGACATACAATTCAGTAAATATCAAGTTTAATTTATAATGATTATTACAAATTAAGTATTTAAAGAATCTTAAGTAGGTAGGAAATTATATTTAAAAAAGTATTAATTCGCAAAGAGAAAATAAAACATTCAGTGTGATGGATGAACCTGGTGACTATCTACCAATCTAGCTACATCCGGTTCAATATTGGTGAGTTGTAGCCTTAAATCTCCACGTTCGTTGATTTTCAAACGGTTTCTTTGTTTCGTCAAAATGTTTCTTACCACACTGAAGCTTTTTTCAACTAGGTATGATGATGGAAAAGCGATAAGGTATTTTTCAGCAATGTTTCACAATGTAGGATACTGTGTTTCAATGTTGCGTTGCAACCAGAACTTCTGATAGTCTTGGTTGAACTTCTGCTTAAGCTCTTCGTCTGTGCTGATGGTAATCAACTCTTCTTGCATTATCACATTGGCTTTTTCTATGGCTGTGGTATTGTACGGATTTATTATCCATTGAGGAATTTGTAAATTTAAAAGATCCTCAAACCTCTCCGTAAAATCATTGTGTAATGCGTCCAAGTGAGTGACATATAATAAAATGACATCATCTTGAAGCATTTCTGGTAATTTTGACAAATGCGGAAACTGCGAATATTCTTTTCTGCCTAAATTTTGTTTATAAAGGATTAGTTTACCCACGAAGGCCGATATTATTGATTTTGTTTTAATCAAGTTAAGATTGTCACCCTGCAGCTGCAAATTAACTTTGTTGAATATTCCAAAGATATTAGTCAAGTAATAAATATCTGTTTTACAATTGTTCAGATTTTCTTTCAAATTCGGATCTTTTTCTTGTAAAAACTCCAACACAGATTCAAAAATGCCTGAAAATCTTTCTAAGCAAGAGCCTCTTGATACCCAGCGAACTTCAGTGTGCAGAAGTAAACGAGTAAAGACTTCGTCGTTTTCCTCACATAGCTGAGCAAATAACCGAGAGTTCAAAGAATTGCTTCGAATCTTGTTGATTGCATTTATTACATATTGTAAAGACTTATGCAATCTAGGACTCAGCTTTTTTGCTACTAAATGCTGCCTGTGAATCACGCAGTGAATGATCAGTACATCAGGCAGTTGTCGCTTTAAGTGAGCTATAAAACCACGATGACGGTCAACCATAGACGGTGCACCATCAGTCGCAACAGAAACAATGTTTTTCCATGGAATAGCTTTGTCAGTAAAAAAATGTTCCACGACCTGAAAAATCGATTCTCCTCGGGTATCAGTCTCTGAATATGTAGCAAAAAGCAGTTCATGGCACATATTTTCATCTTTGATATATCGTACATATCCTAACAACAGAGCTTCATTGCCGAGTAATATAGACTCGTCCAACTGGAGAGAGAATCTGTTGGTCTGTAAGAACTTGCATAAAATGTTTTCCACATCCCGTCCCATCTTGTCTATGCGTCTCTGAACGGTGTTATTGCTCAAAGGTATTCTCTTTAAAATATCATGTGCGGGTTTGTGCAATACATTGTTAAGGACCTCCGCAATGGCTGGTAAGATAAGCTGCTCTCCAATTGTGTGGGGTTTCCCCGACTTCGCTATTAGTAAAGATATATTATAGGACGCTCGTAAACCATCATCGTCTTTAATAGATGATGATGATGACGCAAACATCGATCTTATGGATGGTCTTTTGTCTAGTTTTGAAAACTAGTCTTTAAGTGCTTGAAAAAATGACAAGGGCTTACTTTTTTTGTCAGCATGTACTCTTGATAAGTGGTCATCCATTTTTTAAGGCTTTATGGCATCGTTACTAAATACTTTTCACATGTGAGACACATCGGCAAGTGTTGATTTGATGGAGATGCAATAAATCCGAACTTCAAGTAGTCCAAGCTGCATTTTTTTTCGTGTCCGCCATCATAAAACTCTCAGTAATTTTGCAAATAAAAAAATAAGAAACTACCTAAACAAAAAACAATAATAATTTGTTAAGTTTACTGGTAATTGACGCTGGCTGCATTGCCCCATTGTATGGCAATGCTCAACGCTCAACGCAGTCGCTCAACGAGCTATGGAGAGGGCTATGCTTGGGATTTCTCTACGGGATCGAATCAGAAATGAGGAGATACGTAGGAGAACTCAAGTCACCGACATAGCCCGACGGATTAACACGTTGAAGTGGCAATGGGCAGGCCATATAGCGCGCAGAACGGATGGCCGTTGGGGCTGGAAGGTGCTCGAGTGGAGGCCATGGACCGGCAAGCGCAGCGTAGGACGTCCACCTACAAGATGGGCAGACGACTTGGTAAGAACCGCAGTCGGCGTTGGATGCAGGCCGCTTCTAACCGCAGTTCCTGGAGATCAATGAGGGAGGCCTTTGTCCAGCAGTGGACGTCCTACGGCTGATATGATGATGATGGCAATGCTGATGCGCTGTGCCGGATAAAAACTGTTTGGTACTTACCCTGTTAATTTTTCATAAACTGCAGATATTGTATGGTTACGCTATTAACTCACGTAGGGAGCTCAGCATTTTGTAAATTCTTTTTCAATCACTTTACTTCACTTAATTTAGCTATGTTATAACTTTGTAATCACTTGAAATAAATGAGTACTTATATGAGTTATGATCGTTTAAGCTCCAACGAATTTCAAAACGCAAATGAACTTTCAACCTAACTGCAAGCTCGTTAAATAGTAAAATATCGGGAACATGTTTGGACTTGCAACTTGATCATGAATTCATTCGTATTTAATCGCGGAAGCGTCAAATAGAGAGCAAGTCAAAACGCGCCTGAAAGACGTACGCTCGAACTCATTATCTTGCACAAACTTGTCCACACTGACTTGCCGAGTTTTTCATCTTGTACGAACTTGAGACTTTACATTACTACCACAATGCTATTTCCTACAAAAATATTAATTATTCTTAGTACACGTAACACAACATAAACAATACAGTACCTACCTACCTATCTTGAAAGATTTAAATAAGAACTTGTGTTAATAAATAGGGGTCGATTTTTAGACCTCGTCAACCCCCAAAATCAGTTTTCGTTTATGTCGACCCCTAGGAAACCTCTTTGGGAATCCCTGGTTTAAATAATCTGCAATGGCGGACTATAGGAAAGTCTCCTGTTTTGGTTGTTTAAAAACTATGACTAGCAAGGATTTTCTCAAATGTAATTCTTGTAATAATCATTACGATTTAGAATGCGCTAATGTGACCCAGCGCTCCTATACCTCTGTGAGGCAGCATCTGAAAGATACCTGGAAGTGTGAGTCCTGTCGTGCCAAGGAACGCAGGGGCACCGATAACACAAACACGCCTATTCGCTCAACTGCTCAGGAGGAGGGTGGCAGTCACGACAACCCCAACAGCAACGTCACCAGGCGTCAAAAGCACCTGTACCGACCCCGAAGGACGAAACAGAGGAAGAATGCGGCATGTCAGCAGACAATCTAAGATGCCTTATTAGGAGGGAAATCAAGAAAGCTATTACAGAATCGGTAGGCGAAATAGTAAAACAGCAGCTACAGTCTATGAACGAAATTCTTGGTGGATTTAATGGCTCACTGTCTTCCATAGATGCACAGCTTGATAGTCTCAAATCGACACTCAAAGAAAAGACCGAGCCTATTAATTTTCTGAAAAAAGACAACGGGCAACTTCGCGAGACCGTGGAGCGACTCGAGGAGCACATCCGCCAGTCGGAGCAGCAAGCCCTGGCAAACGACGTGGATATTGTGGGAGTTCCAGAAATTAAAGGTGAAGCCGTTGTCCACGTGGTCATGACACTTGCACGTAAACTGGGTGTGACATTGAGCGAGACCGACATCGTCAGCGCCGACAGGGTAGGAGCGGCGCGCAACGAGACGACGGGGCGCGTGCGCTCACGGCCGATCGCCGTGCGACTAATCCGGCGTCCAGCGTGCTCAGCGCGACGACTTGCTGCGGGCATCGCGTGTGCGCCGCGGCGCTACGACCGCCGACGCCGGCCTGTCCGGCGAATCTCGACGGTTCTATATTAACGAGCGCCTTACCCGGGAGAACAAGCAACTCTTCCTGAGGGCCCGGGAAATTGGAGCTCGTCTTAAGTGGAGATTCGTATGGTCAAAGGATGGGCGCGTATACGCCCGCCAATTGCAGAGCGAGGATTCTCCGCGTCACCGACTACGTTCGGAATAGGACCTTGTGCGGGTTTTTGGTGCCGACGCGGTTGGCTCCTCTGACGGAAAGTCTAAGCTTTAAACAATTTACTTCCAGTCTTCATTTTATATTTACTTTCCTGTGCATTTTTTCCCATTCAATATATTTTGTTAGTCAATATATTATTAGCAATAATGTTATTCGCGAATCGTGTTGTGTTGTTAAGTCTTATTTTATTTTACAGTGAATGTCTTACACAGTCCTTTGTGTTGATACTACTTACCTACATAAAAATACCTGACAAATATTTATTATTATTATACGCTAAGAACAAATTCGTATTACAATCAATTTTGCGTATTTTATTGAAACATTTGACATCATTATTTCATTTACGACATACTTTTACAAATAATTTACAACGGACTATACTGGTAATTACGCCGTATTCTATTATACAATCTATTACGCATTCAATTTTGCAATTGATGACACAACTTGACATATATACTAATTAACACATATTTCTGCAATTTATATTACAACAAATTAAAATTGTATGTATGTCACATACAATTTTAAATTTATTTTTAAATATTATCTTATATTTTAATCTACAACTCATATTACATTTAATTTTAAAGTTTATTTTACAATTATTCTCAAATATTATTTCACCAGCAATTTTATTGGAATTCATATTACATTTTATTTTAAACCTTATTTTACAATTATTCACAAAAAATATTTTATCACTTGTAATGAAATTGATACAAATACATTTTCGATACTCTAACCTTGTTATTAGTCTTGCTCACATTATTTGGAAATCAGGGGTAGGCCCCTCTTCCACTACTGTTTTAAATCACATGTTCATTATGCTTGTTTCCAATGGGTTTTAAATCAAAATTCTGTTCGTTTGGTCTATTTAATGCGCGCTCATTGGGTACGGGTCACGATGATTTCATTATTGCCTTGGATAAATTTGGTAATGATATTATCGCAATTAATGAAACTTGGATTAAAAAGGGTGAAGAAGCTCGCGCCCCAAAGGTACCTGGTTACAAATTTCGTAACCCCCCGCGACCACTGCATATGAAGCGCGGTAAGGGTGGAGGTGTAGGTTTTTACATCAAGCGCGGCATCAATGCACGTACTATGAGCCACCCCAATGCTGATATTGAGCAAATGTGGATATCAGTAACGATAAACCAGTCGCGCATCGCGATCGGTACTGCTTATCGTCCGGAATGGGTTAAACTGGATACATTTATTGACGCGTTAACAGAATCAGTTGCACATTTCTCTGCTTATGGCGGCATTGTTATTTTAGGAGACTTTAATGTTAATTTACTTGACTTAAATAATAATATGACGCGTAAGTTGAACCAATTTTTAGTGTACACAGGGCTTATTCAAATAGTAACGACGCCAACTCACTTTACAGAAAATAGCGAGACACTTATTGATGTGATTTGTTCAGATTGTCGCATCCGTGACGTGAGCGTTTCTAATATCACGGGGTCCCTGGGACACTCATTTGTCTGCGTGACCTTAAACATAAAGCGTGAGAACGTGCGTCCGAGGTCTATTGTATGTAGGCCACTCAAAAATGTTTGTCTCGAGGAGTTTGACCGCGATCTGTCTGATGTTGGTTGGGCTGTGGTCATGGATGCAGTTACCGTGGATATGATGGTGGATATTTTTACATCTACTATTACTTCTCTGCTCGACAAACACGCTCCAATAAAAACAGTTAAAATAAAGAGCAAGTCTGCTCCCTGGATCACGGATACTGTAAAGATTATGATGCATTGTAGGAACAAAGCACTCGATAGATACCGGCAAACGAAATCAGAACATTATAAAACATATTATAAGGAATTAAAATCACTTGTAACTCAAAGTATTTACTACGACACGCGTGTTTACTATGACTATCGTATTAATTCTTAGCTGAGTAATGAGAAGAAGCTTTGGAAAAACTTAAAAGAGGATGTTCTGACCTAAGGATGATCGTTATCTGCCGGGGACATTTGATAATCCTGACATTATAAACGACCACTTTCTTAATGTTCCAGGTGAAAGTGCTGTTCCATTATCCAATTTGTCATATTTCGAATTTAATCGACATAACCATAATATATTTTCTCTTCAACCAGTTTGTGAGCAATAAATTGCGAAAATCCTTCTGTCTATCAAAACAAATGCAGGAGGGATATACGGGTTATCCATGGATATGGTACTGCTCACATAACCGCGGACTCTGTCGCTGATAACTGAAATAGTCAATAAATCGATCATAACATCTACCTTTCCCACACAGTGGAAAATTGCATGTGTAAATCCCATACCAAAAGTCTCAAACCCGACTGATGTCAAGGATCTCAGACCAATAAGCATACTACTAGTGAGAGGGTTGTTTACACTCAGCTAAGTAAGTTTATTGAAAGTAATAACATTTTACCTGATGTTCAGTCGGGCTTTCGGAAGGGTAGAGGGACCACGACAGCATTACTAGACGTAGTGGATAATATACTTGCAGAACAAGATCAGGGGTTGGGTTCAGTGCTGGTATTGCTCGACTTCTCTCGTGCATTTGACTCAATTAATGTCCCACTGCTTCTCTCAAAACTGTCATACTGCGGAGTAGACGTTGCTTCCATAAAATGGTTTGACAGCTATCTAAGTGACCGTTATCCGTTTGTGCAAATCACTCGACAGGACGGCTTGCAACTCACGTCATCATTGAGAGGAGTGAGTCGGGGCGTGCCCCGGGGATCCATCCTAGGCCCACTACTTTTTATAATTTATAGTCCTGATATTTGTCGGGGCATTAAGCACTGTCGATGCCACCTTTACGCTGATGACGTGCAGTTGTACCTCCCTATGTGTCTTGAGGATGTGCCGAGAGAAATTATTAAAATAAATGACGATTTGGGACGCATAGCTCTCTGGTCACATAACAACGCACTTGTTTTGAATCCCTCTAAGTCTACGTTCATGGTTTTGGGTTCGAAGCATCTGCTAAATGGTATAGCAAAACACTCTCTACATTTATTCATCCTTGGTCAAAGCATTGAGCAGGTATATGAAGCTAGAAACCTCGGAATATTATTTGACTGCTCCCTCCGATTTGAGGGTCATATTTTGGGATTGGTAAAAATTTGTTTTTTTAGGTTAAAGCTGCTGTATAAAATAAGAAAATTTCTAAGAGAGGAAGTCCGTATCAAATTGTGTGAATCCCTTGTCTTATCGAGGCTGAATTATGGTGATCTGGTGTATGGCCCACGCTTAACAGCAAAAACATCCCGTCTTGTTCAGAGAGTGCAGAACGCTTGTTGCAGATTCTGCTACGACATACCTCCGCGAACAAACATCTCATCTTATCTCAATAATTCGTCCACTCTCAACATGGCCTCACGGAGGTACTTACACTTGGCCGTACTTGTTCACAGCATTATAACGTCTGGATCACCAGAATATCTCTTCTCAAAACTGAATCGTAACGAAAGCAAGTACAGCACAAGACCGACAAGGAATTTACTAAACAAGCACAAAACGGTAGCGTTTAGGAGCAGCTTCCGATACCAGGCAACCAAGTGTTGGAACAATATTCCCCCACCACTTCGACATTTAAAATCACAGATAGTCTTTAAAAAAACGTTTAAAATCCATAATTATTAGTAAACAAAAAACTGGGTTGCCTGGTGCGGGAAGCATTAGTGCACCTTTCGCGTGCTAGCCGATTGGGGTATTCCTTTATCCAATTTATCAATTTGTTTTATGTATGTTCTGACATTATTTATTTTATTACTTAATATAATATTTTGAAATTTTCTACTATATATGATTATATTTTGACACAACATGACATATCTACCATGACACATAGTATTGACAATACTTGACAACACAATACTCTCAGGGTCTAGTGGCTAAATGGAGCGGTCTCGACAGGATATCAGCGCTTACCATTACGGCGGGCATAATGCTGAGTCGAGTCCCATTTACTGCTGTATCACACAGTATCTACCGAGTTCTGCCTTATTTTTGTTTATGTTTTACGTTTATACTGTTTAATTGTTTAATTTTAAGTATCTTCTCTCTCTTAAAATGTAACTGAATTTTATATTGTGTGCTAATGTAGTGAATAAATGATTGTCTATGTCTATGTCTAAATAAGTATGTATTATAAAATAAACAATACTATTACTGTTGGTTCAGCTTCTTTATATTTGAGGGGGGGGAATACAACGAATTTGCCACGGGCCTCGAACGGTATAGTTACGCCACTGGTCATAACCTTTAAACGCATTTAACCACCAACGAGACGTTTCTCTTTCAAAAACGTCTCGTTTCTCGTTCGAAAGTGTCAAAAATGTGACAAACGTGTCATTAATGGTTACCGATGCTTAAAGAAACTGGCCATTAATCTAAGCAAACATAAAACAACCATAAAATTAAAGAAGTTAAGGGGAGACCGGAGGGGAATCGCCCATACAACACGTACTACCAAGATAATTTCTAATTGGAGCATATTTCTACCTTAATAAGGTATTATTTTAATTTGAATAGTATTTATCTAGGTTTTTAACCATATATTAGATCAAAATACTTACCTAAAATGAAATAGAAGCGTATAGCATTCTGCATGTTTTTACGTCATAAAAGACCTGTTTTTAACGTAATTGTTTAGTATTAAAAACAACAACATCTTACGTATCCTAGTCATGGGAACATAGATTATATCATCTAGTTACAGAATAACAACACAATGAGAAAAATACAACCAGTTTTCAGTCATCATTTTTGGTATTACGAAACACGGTCAAAATCTAATTAAATTTAGAATTTTTTCTATTGCTATCACTGTCGCTCTGCGTGGCTATACTTCGTCACTAAACAGGGATAGCGATATTCAGGCCGAAGTTTTTGACGCGGCCAAATTGAAGTTGCGCTCGGGGTTCCCCGGCTTCATAAACGTGTAAAATACTCGCTAGCTTAATGCATAAAGCCTTATACATCTGGCAACATTGAGACTGTCATTTTTGACAATATCATCCGGCAACAGTGCTCTGCTCTGTGGCTGGATTTGGATTTCGTTCTATCTTGTTTGTTGTGGTGATTCACATAAATTTATGAAACTACAATTTTTTTATTTTATTCTCTCCAACTAAGTCAAAACTCCGATATTTTATTAATATTTTGAATTAGCTCATTGGAAGTAGCATTTCATTTGGAAAATCGAATACCTGGTCAAAATGGTCGCGCTCGACGCCGATCAACACCGGGATGAAGACTGCGACAATATCGGCCTGGGATGTGCTCTGGAGCACTTTTCTGAGGTTGAAGAAGTGATCAACATGATCGATAATGTAAAAAATATCTACAACACGCCAGCATATGAAGCAGAATACGAAAAATTGTATAATATTTTAAAACAGTATTACGAACAGCCGCATTTGCTGGACCCACATTTAGATAAAATTTTAGCCAAGTTTTTGAGTCTGATCAAGGATAAAGAGTCGCCTTTAGATCTGAAGCATGCAGTTTTCAACTATATGTATCAGATAATAAGAGTCAGAGGGTACAAAGTTGTTGTGAGGCATCTGCCCCATGAGGTAAGAATAATTAGCATTTGTATACAATTATTGCTCCAAATACATATTGTAACCATTATATTGTTTAATAGGTTTCAGATCTGTTGACAGTGCTCACTTACTTGGAAACCCAGGACCCAAATGATAAAGAGACTTGGCGTAGTAGGTTTGTGCTACTTCTGTGGCTGTCTATTGTTGTTATCATTCCATTTCATATGAGCCGCCTTGATGGATTTGCTCCAGGGCAACCAGGTAAAAAATGTTCCAATTATTATTTTATTATGATAATTGAAGTAAAACTATGAAGTTTTCTTGATATTCCAATTTTTTTGGACAAATTAGGTAACTAAGTTTTGAAACAATTTCTTTTAATTAATTTGTGTTTTAGACTCTACTGGATCATCGAAGAAGCTGACTGTGATGGAAAGAATCCTGAACATTTGCAAAACTTATGCTATGAGCAAAGACTCATGTGCTGAAGCCAGTGCTTATTTAGTCTCTAAATTCCTGATCAGGTATGCTAGGAACACATTTTAATTTAATTTAATTCATTCTTCTAATTTGTGTGTTTGTTCATTTTCATTGTAGTAGTTATGTACTTGCTTGCTTTTTTCTTTCCTCAGCGAGTTTATTTCTGTTAAGCTGTGAGCACATAAGTTATGTTTCTAGCCTGAACCAATTATTATTCTAGTTGCGTTTTTATTTTTATTGCTTGTATATGTCATGTATGCCTTATTAAATATATATAAAATAATGTGTATTGATAACAACACAAATTGATAACCCTCTGTATGTTTTAAGGTTGAAAAAAAAAATATAGAGGTTAGGTCCAAATAGTTTGATTTACCGAAATATAGATTAACATCTAAACACATGATGTAAAAAAGAAAATACATTAATTCGCATCTCGAAAGAATTATGAAAATAGTGGAAATAAAAATAAAATAAAAAAGCCTGTTTATTACTGTAACTTACCAATTTTACCACAAATATGCAATTTAAAATCTAGTTTTCTATAATTAATATCTGTTTTATTTTATTAATATTATGATAAGAAATTAAATTGAGGTAAATTAAATTATTATTAATAAATAGTTATTGCTTGTAAATATTTCTTTTTATTATTATTATTTATCAGTTAGGACCCCTCTCGGGTAAAGGCCTCCTCCAGTCCCCTATTATGTCGTTATTTACGTTTTGTATTGCAAATTTAAATGTAATCATTGATTCTTCTGTTGATATGTTGTTGCATTGTAGGTACATTTTGCAATTATTGGATGCAATTTTTCTGTGGTCTTCATTGAGTTGTTTCTCTATTTTAAGCTGGAGGGTTTTGGTCCCGCGGTGACCAGCCGTATTGCGGTGCTTTCTTTTGTACAATTTACTCTATTCACTTGCTTCGGAGAAGGCGGCGCTATTGATCGTTAGTGATTTTCTTGATTTTTATATTTTTTTCTTAAAAGATACACGTCATTTGAGTTTAGTTACAAAACTATTTTAATCAGATACCCACAATCAAATATTAATTAGCTTTCAAATACATAACATGTCTCCCTTTCATAAATTAGAACAAATCAAAATACATAGATCAAAGTAAAAGTAAATGAATTTTAACAAATAATTAATTCAGCCAAAAATATAAACAATCAATTTTGAATGCCTCAAATAACTTAGAACATACATAATTAATCAGATCTATTAGGTATGCCTATGATATCAGGCCACATATCCGGTGGGGGTATTTCAATTGGTGGTGGTTCAAATGTTTGCGAGTCTGACTCCCTCACATCTCTGTTCTCAGTTAATCTAGTCTCTGCCTGTATAGTTCTTGCCAACATCTGATCCGCATCTCGACGGTGTAGCTCGCCATCTTCCGTTCTTACCCTGTACGAGCTAGGACCTTCCACCATCTCTACGGTGGCTCTTCGCCATTCCTCTCTGGGTCCGTACATGTGGATCAGCACCGGCTGGTCCGCCGCGAAGGTCCTGGCACGCACGCGCTGCGCCGCCGCCTCCAGCTGCAGCTCGCTGCGGCTCGGCGCGGAGTCCAGGTGAAGTGAAGATATAGCCATTCTATATTTTCGGCCATTGAGCATCTCCGCAGGAGTTTTGCTCATCATTTCGCTCCATGATAAATTTAAATTTTCCATTTTCATAATTTTATTTTTAAAAGTTTGTATGGCTCTCTCTATCTGGCCGTTGGTCGCCGGGTGGAGAGAGCAGATGTTTAATTCCGTTTTTCCTCAAGAAGGTATCGAATTCTTCAGATGTACATAAATGCTTTACCATTGTCTGAGACAAAAACTTCGGGTAAGCCTTGTGAAGCAAAAATTTTTCTCATTACAGTTATTACAGCTCCACTACTCATAGAATTTACAATTTCTGCTTCCATCCACTTACTGTGACTATCAATCAACACAAAAAATGTCTTTCCATGAAACGGTCCGGCAAAGTCTATATGTACCCGTTTCCAGGGCTGTTCAGACATCACCACAAGTTTAGACAGAACTTTTGGTAAAAGTTATATAGTCCAAAAAAAGCCCTCAAAGTTTCCTTATTTGTAGATGCTGGTTTTTCCTGTATCTCCTTAACTTTCGCCGATGCTGGATGAAGTCCCTCACCGTCAATCATGTGACCCAAAAACGTGATGCTATTGGCAGCAAAAACACACTTTGCTATTCAGTCGAAAGCCTAGCTCGTTTAGCTTCTCCATCACAAGACGTAGCCTTTGGTTATGATGTTCTTGCGTGATACCAGTCACCGCCACGTCTTCGAGTAAACAGGTCACCCCCTCCATGCCTGCTATAGCGGAAGACATAACTCTTTGAAATATGCCCGGCGCCGCACTAACACCAAATGCAAGGCGATTCATTTTATTTAATCCGATAGGCGTATTAAGCGTCAATAGCTTGGCCGTCTCTTCATCAACCTTCATTTGGGTATACGCTTGTTTTAAATCTAGTTTACTGAAAACTTGGCCGCCGCTGAGCTTTTCTAAAGCTTCCACTGATGTTGGGAGCGGGTATGTGTAGTATCACTCTGAGTATCTAACCGGGGTCAGTACACCTGTCTCTACCATCTGGTTCAGTTCGTCCTCTACTTTCCGCTTCATAGGAAAAGGCACTCCGCGTGCTTTCTGAAACCGTGGTCTTGCATCTGGACGGAGGTGAAGTGACACTTGTGGGCCGTTGTATGCGCCCAGTTCTTCTTTGAATAAATCCGGAAATTCGTTCATAAAAGGCACTAAGTCTTCTTTAGCCCAGTACAAGCCGGTCACTTGTAAGCCTAATGACTGAAACCAGTTGCGGCCCAACAAGCTAGGTCCATCACCAGACACAACAACCAGTTCACACCGAGCCTCTTTGTCGCCCAAGACTACACGCACGTTCGCTACTCCTACTACTTTTAGAGAGTCCCGAGTCCATGTGACAAGTTTCACGCTAGTGTTCTGGAGAGATGGTGGTGTTGACCACAACTTCTTGAAAGTCTTTTCTAATATGATGCTACGTGATGCACCGGAGTCTACTTCCATCTCTAAGTTAGCTCCATCAACAACCAAATTCGCTTTTATCGGAGGTCGATAACTATCCGAACACACGTAAACACCCATCATATCCTCACATCCAGAGTAAGGCTCCTCGTTATCTTCTACTTGATGTATTTTCGTTTTCTTGTCGCAGGCTTTTGCAATGTGTCTACACTTCTGACATTTGAAGCACTTCGCCTTCACAAAGGTACACCGCTCGCCTGCCCTGTGTATCCGTGCACAGTGTTTGCACTCATTGGATTTTATTTTTCCAATCTCCATTGGCTCAGCTGCCTGAGACGGACTAGACGAAGTTTGAGTAGCTCCTTTACTCTGGCCGGGGTACATGCCTTCAAAGGTTGCCTGGTGGTTGAGGCACATCTGTACAGCGGTCTCGCACGTCAGTCCTTTGGTTTTCAACAGTTCCCGCTGTAAACGTTCGTCACGCACTCCTAAAACGAGTCTGTCCCGCACTTGACGTTTCATGTTCGTAAAGTTGCACGTAGCACATAAAGCACTTATCGCGGATACAAAGTCTTGCACGCATTCCCCTTGCAATTGTACGCGTTTATGAAATTTGCCAGCTTGCAAAATTTCATTCACTTCTGGTTCATAACACTTGTCCAAAACAGCCAAAATGTCACTAAAACTCGCTTGTGTAGGGCGTAACGGCACTAAAAGGGACGCGATTAGGGCTATGTGCCCTTCCCACACTGAGACAAAAACAAAGATCGCGATTTGTCTTCATCTTTTGTCGTGTTACGAACGAGCCCCGCCGCGTCGAGAGCACAAAGTAACTGGTCTTTATAATCACACCACACATCAGTTTTAGCATTATATGGCCCAGGCAACACAATATTCGTCATATTGAATGCCATTTTCGCACAATTTACAATTAATTTACCGCAGTCGCCACTAAAAGATACACGCCATTTGAGTTTAGTTACAAAACTATTTTAATCAGATACCCACAATCAATTATTAATTAGCTGTCAAATATATGTTCTCTTGCCTGGAACCGTAGGTATTGTGTTATGTTCCTGTTTTAATTGTACATTTTGTTCTTTTTTGCTGCTCTACTACTCTCCCCGTCGGCGGTACTTAGATTGGGTTCATTTGGTAGAGCTCTCTTTTTAGAGTTTATTCCATCGATTGCTTTGTAGCTTTGTGCAGTGTTTGGCTCTCGGATAATCAATTTATTGTATTTAATAAAAACCTTGTTTCCTTTTTCCGTCTCATTTTTCAACAGCTCTTACAAGTGCTTTTGTTCTTGTAGTACTTTTCTACAATGTGAAAATAGTGTAGTGAACAATAATGTAGTGCTGATTGTACATACACACTTTCACTCCTGTGGATATTTTGTATCATTAGTGTTTCATTCAGTATGTTTATTTATTTCAGATCTGATGTGAAAGAACTTTACATGGGACCCTTCTTCGACTGGGCCTGTGAACTACATTCCAATATACAAGAGGAAACCACTATTTACTATGGAGTACTGGCTGCTGTTGCTGCCGTATTGAAACACGGCAAGAGAGATGACCTTCTGCCATTTGTACCCAAACTTCTTGAATGGATGACTAAGCAAAACTACAAGTATCATAAGGCCATGCTTGTTAGAAAGTACGGTGTTAAAATTGTGCAGAGAATTGGTAAGAATTGTATATCTTTATTATCAGTGCTACTAACCTTTAGTGCATAAGCTGGCGTTAAAGCTTGAATATCTATGTGAGAGTATAATGCAACAATGAAACCATTCAACATCATTGACATGATTGTCCACTGATGGGTAGGCCGCCTTTATTTTCTGCCAGCCTCCTCTATCCTGCATGCCACTTGATTGCAGGGTTGTTCTCTGCAATCTTTAAATACTATCTACCCATCTCCCTTTAAAACTCTTGCTCCAATTATATCTTAGACTAGATCCCGCCAGCGGCTTCGTACGTGTTGTTTGTCAACAAAAAGGAGCATAGGTGTTAATTCAGGTTATAATCTAGTACATACCAAATTTCATCGAAATCGATGGTGCCGTTACGACGTGATTGAGTAATAAACAAACAAACATCCAAACTTTCGCATTTATAATATTAGTTAGATACTATGATTTCCTTTACTAAGAAAAAGGGATTAACCTTGTTTTCTTAAATTACTAACTCTACTTACTTTTGAACAGGATTGACATTCCTCCGTCCAAGAGTGGCATCGTGGCGCTACACTCGAGGCTCACGCTCGTTGGCAACGACGCTAGGCGGAGTAGCGGCCGCTGGTGACACGGAAACGATCACTTCACCGGTTGATGATGATGACCAGGATATACCACAAGAGGTAGTATTTGATAAAATGATATGACTGGAGTGAGTGAATACTCTATTCAGTTTAATTTAATTCAATAAAAATAGTTTACAACTTTACAGTACAATACCAAAACGTTATAACTAGTTACTTACTATAAAACAAATATAAAATATGAAACATACATCTTTTGAATAAAATAAAATAAAAAGAATAAATTACAGTTATCACATACATAAAACCAATCTTTGAATGCACAATCGACGCGGTCAAAGTACTGAGGCAAACGTGCGCGTGCGCATCCGACTCGCGCAGCAGCGCCACCTCGCGGTCAGCGAACGTGAAACACTCGGGCAGCAGGCGCTTCACGGCTACGTCCCGAATAGAACACGAAAAAAGTTATACAAACAGGAAAATACAATAAAATGAACAATGAACACATTAAGTAATTAACAAAAATATAACACTAATGTAACTCTCTGAATGAGTGTCACTGACTAGGCCAGGCTTGAGGAATAGTCAACCTTTAAAGGATTCAGTACACCTTTTATGCACAAAGCGGCGGTGAAAACAAGCTTCAGCCCGCGACATCGCACGCGTGGTTCCTTCTGCGCACTCACGTAAAAAGCAGCCTATATCTTAATTCTGGTCATATTCTAACTATATACCAAATTTTATCAAAATCGTTTCAGCCGTTTAGTCGTGAAAACGTAACCAACAGACAGGGTTACTTTATAATTGATAATATTAGGTAGTATGGATGTTTGTCTGCATTATGTATGTTATAGGTCTTGTTGTTTACTGTAATGTAGTCGTCTGAATAAACAAATTGAATATACCATTGCTCCAACAAACATTTTTTTTCCTAGGTCGAAGATGTAGTGGAACTTCTACTTGGCTCTCTTCAAGACGACGACACTGTAGTGAGATGGTCAGCAGCTAAAGGCGTGGGCAGAATCGGAGCGAGATTGCCCGCCATCGCCGCGGCTGACGTCTGTGAGACCGTGCTAGCGTTGTTCGCTGAGAACGAGCGGGAGACTGCATGGCATGGCGGATGTATGGCACTCGCGGAATTAGGTAACTATTCTGAGATAGGGGGTAAAGAATTGGGTAGAATTGAGCAAGATAGATCGCTATTAATTCGCTACATATGACATGTGTTTGTGCCTAGACAGGCACAAACGCCTGTAACAAATGCGATCTTTTCATTAGGCAGACGCCTAATGAAAAGATCGCATTTGTTACAGGCGGTTGGATATGGCTGTTTAGCTGGTTTGCAGCATAATTTCCAACCAACGATCATGGCACACCACAGGCGGTTACTAAGATCGGGTCAACAAAATGTTTTAATTGGCGATGTCATCATCGCCTCTTAGGACAAACAATGCTGATCATACGCCTCCCCCTAAGATTTTCTAAGTAACCTCGGTTCCCAGCAACCTTTACTAAGGCGTATTTCCATCTAGTAGCTGTCCTACGCTGCGCTTTCCAGTGCGTTTATCACTGTGCAATGATCTGATACGGAGCGGTCTAATTATAACAACCGTAGCATAGTTTTTTGACGAGATCCGTGGCGTACTGGGCGAATAGCCCGCTGAGACACAGGAGGTTGTGGGTTCGATTCCCACCGTGGAACAAATGCACGATCTACAGATATATTTTCCGGGTCTGGTTGTTTCTGTATTTAGGTAAGTAAAAAAAAAGGTATATCTATCAGTTATTTGGTTTCCATAGTACAAACTTTGCTTAGTTTGAGGGTAAAGGGCGCTGTGTGAAATGTCCTGCATTATTTATTCATAGTTAAAAATGATAATGTTGTTTCAGCCCGCCGCGGCCTCCTATCACCGAGTCAAGTCGGCGGCGGTATATCCGGCATCGTGTCCGCTCTAAGTCGGGATGAACCGCGAGCCACATTCGGCGCCGGCAGCGGCGGGCGCGCCGCGCGCGACGCGGCCTGTCACGCCGCGTGGGCCTTTGCAAGGGCGTATGATGCGCTCGCATTAGCACCCTACGCGAACAAGCTGGCCAACGCTCTGATAGCTACGGCTTGCTTTGACAGAGAGGTGAGTGATCTTACACACTCTTTAAATAGATCGATAATTCTTTATTGTTACACCATATTACAATTTTATTACTTAATCTAGAAAACCTAAAGACTAATACGTGGTGGTACAGTGGGCGGCCTTATCGCTTTAAGCGATATCTTCCAGGCAACCTTTGGATGGACTGGATTGAAAAAATGTGAGAGGATGCAGTGTTACACTAAATCTTACATGGAAACAAATAATAATACAATTAAAATTCAGACAATTACTTTTAGCACAGAAATTAGAGGTATCGTACAAAGGCGAGTTTAACCTTAAGAAGAGTTTCCCCAGCAAACCTTTGAGGCTAGAGAGAGATGATGATTTTAGATGAGGGATTCCCAAAGTGGTCCTACGGTTCCTAGGTCGGTTTCCTAGGGGTCGACATAAACGAAAACTGATTTTGGGGGTCGACGAGGTCTACAAATCGACCCCTATTTAATTAACACAAGTTCTTATTTAAATCTTTCAAGATAAGTAGGTAGGTACTGACTGTATTGTTTATGTTGTGTTACGTGTACTAAGAATAATTAATATTTTTGTAGGAAATAGCATTGTTGTAGTAATGTAAAGTCTCAAGTTCGTACAAGATGAAAAACTCGGCAAGTCAGTGTGGACAAGTTTCTGCAAGATAATGAGTTCGAGCGTACGTCTTTCAGGTGCGCTTACGCGATTAAATACGAACGAATTCATGATCAAGTTGCAAGTCCAAACATGTTCCCGATATTTTACTATTTAACGAGCTTGCACTTAGGTTGAAAGTTCATTTGCGTTTTGAAATTCGTTGGAGCTTGAACGATAATAACTCATATAAGTACTCATTTATTTCAAGAGATTACAAAGTTATAACATAGCTAAATTAAGTGAAGTAAAGTGATTCAAAAAGAATTTACAAAATGCTGAGCTCCCTACGCGAGTTAATAGCGTAACCATACAATATCTGCAGTTTATGAAAAATTAACAGGGTAAGTACCAAACAGTTTTTATCCGGCACAGCGCATCAGCATTGCCATACAATGGGGCAATGCAGCCAGCGTCTTGGGGACGCTGTCTGCATTGCCCCACTGTGTGATAGTGATCAGTTGAGCTATGTGTAGATTGTTTGCAACAGTTTGCAGTTGTTTCAATTGTAAAAAATTACCAGTAAATTTAACAGTTTATTATTGTTTTTTATATAGGTATTTTCATTTTTTTTTATTTTCAGGATTACTGAGAGTTTTATGATGGCGGACACGAAAAAAAAACAGTTGACAATACAGTAAAAAGACAATACAGTTTGGACTACTTGAAGTTCGGATTTATTGCATCTCCATCAAATCAACACTTGCCGATGTGTCTCATACGTGAAAAAGTATTCAGTAACGATGCCATGAAGCCTTTAAAAATGGATGATCACTTATCAAGAGTACATGCTGACAAAAAAGTAAGCCCTTGTCATTTTATCAAGCACTTAAAGAAAAACTAGACAAAAGAGCATCCATAAGATCGATGTTTGCGTCATCATCTATTAAAGACGATGATGGTTTACGAGCGTCCTATAATATATCTTTACTAATAGCGAAGTCGGGGAAACCCCACAAAATTGGAGAGCAGCTTATCTTACCAGCCATTGCGGAGGTCCTTAACAATGTTTAGCAGGCCTAGGTAGGTGTTTAATCGTGGCTCCTCGCCGTGTGTAGTCGAAGAAGACAAGCGGCGAAATTACCAAATGATTTTAATGAAAATGAACGAAAACATACAATGTAAATAAATGATCAGAAATAAGCCAGGTAATAGACGCGCGCGAAGGTGTCTCGACACCAAGTCAGACGCAAGCGGAGTGCCGGGCAGTAGAGGTGCAAGCGACGCGGGCGCGGGACGCAGATCGGAGCTCGGCGGTCGAGGGGCGCGGCGGCACGGCGGAGGTAACCGGTCACGCCATGCGATGACGTCACGCTACCTCGGCTTGAGGCCCTGGCGGTATAGCATCTTAAAAGAAATTATTTATTATTATAAATGTAGGGGTTTATTTATGAACCCCACAAATGTATTGCACAAACCCGCACATGATATTTTAAAGAGAATACCTTTGAGCAATAACACCGTTCAGAGACGCATAGACGAGATGGGACGGGATGTGGAAAACATTTTATGCAAGTTCTTACAGACCAACAGATTCTCTCTCCAGTTGGACGAGTCTACATTACCCGGCAATGAAGCTCTGTTGTTAGGATATGTTCGATATATCAAAGATGAAAATATGTGCCAAGAACTGCTTTTTGCTACATATTCAGAGACTGATACCCGAGGAGAATCGATTTTTCAGGTCGTGGAACATTTTTTTACTGACAAAGCTATTCCATGGAAAAACATTGTTTCTGTTGCGACTGATGGTGCACCGTCTATGGTTGATCGTCATCGTGGTTTTATAGCTCACTTAAAGCGACAACTGCCTGATGTACTGGTCATTCACTGCGTGATTCACAGGCAGCATTTAGTAGCAAAAAAGCTGAGTCCTAGATTGCATAAGTCTTTACAATATGTAATAAATGCTATCAACAAGATTCGAAGCAATTCTTTGATTTCTCGGTTATTTGCTCAGCTATGTGAGGAAAACGACGAAGTCTTTACTCGATTACTTCTGCACACTGAAGTTCGCTGGGTATCAAGAGGCTCTTGCTTAGAAAGGTTTTCAGGCATTTTTGAATCTGTGTTGGAGTTTTTACAAGAAAAAGATCCGAATTTGAAAGAAAATCTGAACAATTGTAAAACAGATATTTATTACTTGACTGATATCTTTGGAATATTCAACAAAGTTAATTTGCAGCTGCAGGGTGACGATCTGAACTTGATTAAAACAAAATCAATAATATCGGCTTTCGTGGGTAAACTAATCCTTTATAAACAAAATTTAGACAGAAAAGAATATTCGCAGTTTCCGCATTTGTCAAAATTACCAGAAATGCTTCAAGATGATGACATTTTATTATATGTCACTCACTTGGACGCATTACACAAGGATTTTACGGAGAGGTTTGAGGATCTTTTAAATTTACAAATTCCTCAATGGATAATAAATCCGTACAATACCACAGCCATAGAAGAAGCCAATGTGATAATGCAAGAAGAGTTGATTACCATCCGCACAGACGAAGAGCTTAAGCAGAAGTTCAACCAAGGCTATCAGAAGTTCTGGTTGCAACGCAACATTGAAACACAGTATCCTACATTGTGGAACATTGCTGAAAAATATCTTATCGATTTTCCATCATCATACCTAGTTGAAATAAACCTTCAGTGTGGTAACAAACATTTAGACGAAACAAAGAAACCGTTTGAAAATCAACGAACGTGGAGATTTAAGGCTACAACTCACCAATATTGAACCGGATGTAGCTAGATTGGTAGATAGTCACCAGGTTCATCCATTACACTGAATGTTTTATTTTCTCTTTGCGAATTAATACTTTTTTAAATATAATTTCCTACCTACTTAAGATTCTTTAAGTACTTAATTTGTAATAATCACTACAAATTAAACTTGATATTTACTGAATTGTATGTCTTTTTATTTTGTTAAAGTTTGATGAAGTCAACTTTACTCACTTAACCAAGGGCAAAGTTTTCCAATTGGTACCTTAGTACCTAGGTATTTTGTATCAATAGGAAAAAACGAAAGATAGGCCCCCTTATTCATATTAGTCTGCTAACTAATTTAAAGCATTGCTAATTCTCACTTTGTCTTCTTCTATTGACCTAAGTCAGAATGAAAAATAACACTGTACCAGCTGTTTTAAGTTAGCGGACCATAAGGGGGTTGATCTTAAAAGTAGGTAATTTGGCCATGGGGGTCTGAGGTAACAGTTCATTTTGGAAAAGGGGTCACTTGTCCAAAATAGTTAGGGGATCCTTGTTTTAGATTATAATTATGAGCCGAACCTGCATGGCTAAAACTTTTTTTACATTTTTATTTGACGATCTCCGTGGCGCCGTTGGCGAAGAGCCGGCTGAGACGCAGGAGGTTGCTGATCAATTCCCGTCGCGGAACAAATGTTTGTAGGTATCATCTATGGAGTTATTTGTTCCGGGTCTGGGTGTTTTTCTATATATTATAAGTATCTATTTACAAAAAAAAAGTATATAAGTTTGTATCAGTTATCTGGTTTCCATAATACAAGCTTGACTTAGTTTGTGGCTAGATAGCGCTGTGTGAAATGGCCAGCATTATTTATTTATTGAAGATAAACTGCCGCCGCGCCGCTTCAGCAGCGTACCAAGAGAACGTAGGCCGTCACGGGATGTTCCCGCACGGCATCGACGTGCTCACCACCGCGGACTTCCAGTCGGTGGGTCCTAGGAACAACGCGTACCTGGTGATCGCGCCGCAGGTCGCCTCTTACGAGGAATACACGCAGCCTCTGCTCGACCATCTCTTGGATTTGAAAGTGATTCATTGGGACAGCGCGATCCGCGAATTGGCAGCTAAGGCGCTAAACAAACTGACACATAAGGTTTGTTGCTTTTACAAACTTCTTTATTTGGTACTAGCTTCCGCCCGCGGCTTCGCACGCTTGGTTTGTCAAAAAAAAACTAGCCTATGTTTTAATCCAGGTTATAATCTACGTTTATACCAAATTTCATCGAATTTGGTTCAGCCGTTACGACGTGAAAGAGTAACAAACATCCAACATACATCCATACAAATTTTCGCGTAAACAAACTGACACATAAGGTTTGTTGCTTTTACAAATTTTTTATTTGGTACTAGCTTCCGCCCGCGGCTTCGCACGCATGGTTTGTGAATAAAAAGTAGCATATGTGTTAATTCAGGTTATAATATAGGTACATTCCATATTTCATCGAAATTGGTTCAGCCGTTACGACGCGAAAGAGTAACAAACATCCACACATACATCCATACAAATTTTCGCGTTTATAATATTAGTGGGAAGTGTGATTTATCAAAGTTTCGCGATCACTGTACATATAATTACGCCACGATGGCAATGTGGACCGACTTGCAGAGCCCCGTTTCCACGCTATTGCCCGGAAATGCAAGCTTTCAAAACTGTACAGTCTGAGAACCGTACATCATTATATTCCACTGCTGAATATAGGCCTCCTGTATAGGTTTCCAGAGCGACCGATCTTGTGCGGCCTGCACCCAAGGGCTCCCAACAACCTTTAACAGGTCGTCTTCCATCTAGTGAAGGGCCGTCCCACGGTGCGCATTCCAGTGCGAAGTCTCCACTCGAGATCCTCTGCCCATTCTGTCTGCATATTTGTATTAATAATGAGGTCTTTCCATTTTTGATTTAAAAATAGAAAAACTAGTTCCAACTAGCTTAATAGATTTTTAATTTTCCTCTCCTCTCGGTTTGTGGGAGTGATTTTGACAAAAGGGACGGAAATGCGTAACAGGAAACCGGGGCAGCGTTTTGACCAATGAGCACGCGCTATTTGGTTTGACCAATGAGCGTGCGCAGTGGTCAGATGCTTTTCACTACGAGACTATATTGTGGTCTCTTTCATTTAATAGAAATAAGGATTTGTCACGGAGGCTGTATTTTATCATAGCATATTATGAATACGATGAGCCTCATTCTATTTTTAAATATATGTACTTACGGAAATTTACGGAGCAGTTATCGAGTTTTCAATGACCAACTTTCAGAGTGATGAATTCGGTAGATAATATTAAGATTTGCTTTGTGTTTTCTATTTTGTTTGTATATATTTCCTTATATGGTGAACTGTCACATAAATAAACACGAATGTTTGTTTTTCTATTTCAAGTTCTTCAGATCATCATCATCATCATCATGGGTATTTAACACTTCAACCATTTTTTGTTTGGGAAGTGTGGGCAAGGGTCGGACTTTTGTGCTTATCCCTGGTTTCAACGTCAGAGACCACTATCTCTGAGTCACGGGGTGATGTCTGGAGTGCCGTCCTGGCTTGTAGTTTGGCCTCTCAGACGTTACGTGGCCGATATCTTGGCTAACGTTGGTCCTCTTGTGGTATATGCTATGGAGAGGATGGTGAGCACAGGAGCTCCCGCGGTAATGGACGCCAGGGAGTTGGTTTGTCAGGTGGCCGTGCGTGCAGCGGAGCGATGGCGTTGAGGTGTGCGTGGCGGCAATTGTCGGCGCGATCGTACATACGGCGCGCTAACATTACCACAAAGTCCTCGACGCTGGACATCTGCACGTCGCGGGCGATGACGTCGTTCCTGACGTAGCGTCCTGCTCCTGTGCAGACCTGTAGGGCTATGTTTTGCTGGGCTTTTATCCTCTTTTTGTTGATAGAGGAACATAGCGCGTACCACGCTGGTGTTGCATAGGTGACCGCGAACGGATGTAAGTTTTGTAAACTCCCATCTTAGTCCTCAGCGGTAGTCTCGAGGTTAGGACAGGTCGTAGCATAGCTCTGGCGGCGCGCGTTTGTTGTAACGCGCGCTCAACCCGAGGATTCATCCTTAACGACCTATCGATGTCGATGCCAAGGTACCGGACGGAGGTTTTCCATTCTATGTCCTGGCCTCGCAGCTTCAGTGGTGGGAGCACGGTTCGTCGGCGTGTGACAATGAGCGCAGCCGTCTTACCCACGTTGACTGCCACGCGCCACTTGTCTAACCACGCCGGCATAAGGTCAAGCAGGCGTTGCATGTGGGAGGGAGTTCTTCAGAAAATAATGTTGACTCGGCAATTGACATTGACAATTTACTTTCTTTTGTTAATCAGACAGAGTATGACGGAGCAACGCCATCTGTTAGCAGTTATAAAAACATGGCCGTGAAAATCCCTCATCGACTAGTGACTTTTAACACTATGCTATTTTGGCAATATTTCAAACTTTATGTTCTAAACTAAAAGAAGCGTGAAGACTATTTTGTTCTGATAGCTTTTCTACTAATTTGTATTGTCTATAAAGCTTTCCTAATAAAAAAAACGAAATTGAGGCTTTATGTGAGCTGTGAAGTTTTTGAAATTACATTCTCTTTGATTTTTTTATGTTTTGTATTTAATATAAAACTTTTTTTTGCTTTGATATAGAAACTTTTGGTACAATACTGGCTGGAAGAAGTTTTTAAAATTGGATTTTCTATGATGTTTTACTGACATTGCTAAAATGAATTAATTGAATGTATTTTTGCCGTGAGCTAGGTAGGCTAGGCTATTTTTAGTTGTATTTATTTATAGGTTAATTTCGACTGAACGTTTCAAAACTGTTAGTGAAATGAGTAAGGTAAGATTTCCCACAACGGAAAAAACTTGCATTACTTTTCTCAAACAAAACTGTCATCAAATATTGCTAGTGGTGTGGGTTCGATTCCCACGGCTATGCAAAGCTTTTATTTCTAGTCTTGCTCTTATCTTCGACCACAGTGCACCATCACTTACTATCGGGTCAGGTAGATGTCACAGAATTGTCTGTACCTGATAAAAACCTTCTTCTGTACCTCAATAATTATAATTATCATCAGCCATTCATATCTCACTGCTGGGAAAAGGTGTCCCCCCCCCCCCCCCCCCCCTCCCCATGCCTTCTAGACCAGACAAATTTATCCAGCTCTTCCTTGTACATAGTACAAGCTTTGCTTAGTTTGCGGACTTTGGGCTAGATGGAGCTGTGTGAAATGTCCAACATTATTTACGTTTCAGTCTGCCGCGTCGCCATCTTGCTGAGCCAGGGCGCCACTTGGTGCCTTTGCCTTGCCCACAGTTCAATAATAATAATGTTTTTTTCTAACAACTAGTTCCATTGTTGCACCCACGAAATTATAACTGACTGTGGGAATTTTAGTATGGAGTCAAGATTTTATTGTTGCGTTTTTATAAAATGTCTGTTTTCTTTCAGATCCCCGAATACGTAGCAACAACTGTGCTTCCAAAATTAGTTGACAAGACTGAATCTATTGATCTGAATGAAAGACACGGGGCTATACTAGCGATTGGCGAAGCTATCTACGCTTTGTCTCAAACTAAATTATCTGATGGTAAGACACGGACATTATTATATTATAAATACGTGATTTATCACGTACCGTCTTATCGGTGTTTCGACCGACAATGTTTCGGTTCAATTCGTGAACCTTCATCAGGGTGAGTGCGTCCCGCTCCGAATAAGGTCTCGCCTTGATTATTATATTTATTCTATTATTATAGTTGGGGCTTTACAGTATGTTGTAATACAAGGGCCGTAAACGATCAATTCTACCCGAGATATTTGGCGTACGAGCGAGTGAACGCGAGCGAGACCGCTAAAGTGTTTAAGGGTGTACTTTATCACTTACGCCCGAGAATAATACATAACACTATTGCGAGGAACTTAAAGTCTTAAAATAAATTTTCATTAATCTAGTCCAGTTTGCTACTAAAAAGAAAAATAAGGATTTGTCATGGACCCGGACATTGCATTTAATTTTAGCATAATATGAATGTAAAAAGTCTCGTTCTATTTCAAATTTACTTGCGGCTCTAGGACCGTAAATCGCATTTCCTAAAGACCAACTTTAATAGGAAGAGTGATGAAAAATATTTTATAAAATTAACTTGTTGTGTCATGTCTTTTCATCTCTATCTTATTATTATTTAGCGTAATATTTCAGGCAAGAACGCAGATACTCTGATATCAGACAAGATATCGTTAGCGGTGCGCGAGTTAGTTCCCAGGTTACGTGCCCGTCAGCAGTTCAGGGGATTGGGAGGAGAGTTGATGCGACAGGCTTGTTGCCAGTGCATAGCGTCTCTGTCCCGCGCAGCCGCGCCGTACCACTCGCACGATACTATTGGTGAGTTACCCGCTACAAATATACATAAAGTGCTTATTTCACGACTTCCTGATGGATAAAATCATTCGCTATCTGTTTTCATGTCAAAACAAGACGTATATATTTTTATCCGTTGGATAGCGTTACTCAGAAATGGTGAAATAAGTACTAACTCTTTATTGTACAATGACCCGCCCCGGGTACGCACAGATTTCAATTCAAATTCACATTATTCAAATGAATGTATACAAGTATATTATCTTTAAGAACTGATCTCTACCAAACAACCAGACGACGTAGCGCTGTAATTATATCAAATTGATCATTTTGATTCAATTTTATAACATACATATTTAAAAAGAAATAAAATAAGTTTTTGTTGAAAAATTACTCTTTCCAAACAAGCTTTTATAAAATTCATAATCAGAACAGCAAGGCTACTAGTGTTTGGGCTCATTTAAATCTGAAATGAGCCCAAACACTAGTAGCCTACTATAATCCATTCAGAAGTTCCGTTGTCTAGCATTCGTCTCCATCATGAGACCACCTCCATGGTACCATATTATTGCATTGTCACCGAAGTTACAAATGTATTCCAAATTTCAACTCAATCGGTTGAGGGGAACGTGTTTAAAATTCAGTTGCAAGGTTCCACCCGCGACAAACATACATACATTGCAAGTTAATAAAAAGCTTGTAAAAATAAAAGAAATAGTGGCACTTCAACTAAATGAGTATTACAAAGTTTGATTAGAGTAAAAAAAGCGCCCCTAGAAGTAGACGCGGCTACACATCAAGCTATAAAATTCCAGTATAAGCTGACCTCTCATTCTACAAAAAGGCTACACAATGCGAGGTCAGCTTACACTGGACATTTATAGCTTGATGTGTAGCCGTGTTTACAATGTATGTATTTCACCATACATTACCTAATACACCTAATTCACCATTTCGAGTGTGATTTAATAGTGTATTTTCGTTTGTTTGTTTATTTTTATTAGTGTGCAATAAAGATATATTTATCCGACCCCCGTGGTGCAGTGGGCGAATAGCCGGCTGAGACGCAAGAGGTAGCGGGTTCGATTCCCGCCGCGGAACAAATGTTTGCATGATCTACAGATATTTGTTCCGGGTCAGGTTATTTCTCTATATATTATAGTATGTATTTACAAAAAAAAATGTATATAAGTATTCTATCAGTTATCTGGTTCCCATAGTACAAGCTCTGCTTAGTTTGGGGCTAGATAGCGCTGTGTGAAATGTCCAGCCTTATTTATCTATTTATCTATTTTTTCTTCAGACGAATGGCTGAACCTTATCGAAGAATGCCTGTCCCACGAAGTACAAGTGATCAGAGAGAAGGCGATTCAGGCGCTGCCGCTAGTGTTCGAGCAGTACCTGCGCGATGATAACCTCAAGTACTGCGAGCTGGACGCCAAGCAGAAGCGAATGCAGCTCGTCGAGAAGTATTGCGAGCAGCTGGCCAGCATCAGCGTTAATGGACTTGTGCTTAGGATGGGGCATGCTAGAGCCGTTGGTATGTACTAAAATTTTATAAAGACTAAAGATTTTATAAAGAAAGATTTTTCAGTTAAGAAAAATAGCGATAATCATAACTTTAATACCAGTAATATAGTAAATCGTTTAAAGGGCAAGGTGTACGCTTTTATAACAAATTCCTAAGTGATATACAAAACATGACAATTAACAAAATTTAAAACCGTAATTAAACAAAGTCTCCATGGAGGGATTTGAGGGAGACCTTTGCCCAGCAGTGGGACAATATAGGTTGACAAAAAAAATTTAACAAAATCTTTATAAAAAACCTACTTTATCATATCGGTTTATTTAGATGATTGATATGCTTGGGAATTACACCATCTCGGTCAAAAATGTTACAATTTAGACGTAATTTATTTTCTTTTTTGTTATGTATTCTAAAAGGATCATTAAAAAAAACAACCAACCTTGTTTCTTGCCTCGTCTTTCCTGGCTTGGTCGCGAAGGAACAGGCAGTAAAGTTGACGTTTCAAAGTGATCCTTGTGATTTTAATTAATAAATAAATTTAGATTTATTGACTCTTTGGGGGTGCGCATAATAATAGTGAAAGGAATTCGCTTTATTTGTATGGAAGGAATATCTACCAAATAAAATATGCAAGTAATTCTGGACATTTCACACAGCGCCATCTAGTGATGATAAAGTGTGATGATAAAGTTAATTTTGGGCGTCTGGTCGAAGCGACGTGTGATCTGAGAGCTGGCGCTTATCTGGGTCAACGCATAAGCATTGCAATTCAGCGGGGCAATGCAGACAGTGTCTTGGGGACACTTCCTCCTGGTAGTGATTTGAAGCAGTTGAGCTATCTATATACCGTTTGCAACGATCTTTAGATGATTCAACTGTTTCTTCTGTATTTTATTGTAAATAATGAATGAATCAATTTTGATTTTGCTCAAACGCACATAACTTTCCAGGATCCCTCCCAAAGTTCGTCCTCACCGAGCACCTGGGCACAGTGATCCGCTCGCTGATCGCGTGCACTAAAGTGACGGACACTACGCACAAATGGGCGGAGGCGCGAAGAGACGCAGTGCTGGGGCTGACCGAGGTGTGTGCGACGCAAGGCATCGCCGGCGTCGAGGAGTACGTGCCGGAGATTGTACAGGCGCTGTTGGAGTGTCTGCGCGAGTACACTATCGATATGAGAGGCGATGTCGGCGCGTGGGTTAGAGAAGCCAGCATGACGGGTAAATACGGATACAATGCAATAGAATGATTATTTTGTTTATTTTTATTTATTTTTTACAGAATCAACAGCACTTGATAGCAATGTAAACAAACTCCTAGAGCATTAGCTTAATGCCAATAATATATTCTCATTTTATAGACATAACTTTTAAGAAATTAGTCATTTAGAGAAAATTATTAAAAACTCAAAATAATATTTATTTTTAAGGAATTTAGTAGGTAGGTACGCAGTAGTAGGTAGGTTTGGAGAACGTAAGGGAGGGAGGAATGCTGTCATTAGATCATTCAGATGATCTCCGTGGTGCAGTGGGCGAATAGCCGGCTGAGACGCAGGAGGTTGCGGCCTCGATTCCCGCTGCGGGACAAATGTTTGCAAGGTCTACAGGTTCCGGGTTAAGGTATTTTTTTTATTAATTTTTCTATATAGTATGTATTTTTAAAAAAATATGTGAAGATTCTACCAGTTACCTGGTTCCCATAGTAGTACACGTTTTGATTATTTCGGGGCTAGATAGCGTTGTGTGAAATATTCAGCATTATTTATTTATTTATCATTTTATGGTTTTTGGTCTCCACGATACAGGCTTTGCCGAGTGTGGAGGCAGATGGTAAAGTTCTGTTTTTGCAAATAAATATTTTTTATTTTTCATTTATTTTTACGCTTAACAAAAACAAATGGAGTTGCGTATAGAAATTAGATTTTCCGTAGTAAGACGAAGCCTTGTTTTCTAAGATGTGACCTAGAATCTTAGGTCACACTAATAATAAAAATGACAAAATTTGGATGTTTATTTGTTACTCAATCACGTTGTAACGGCTGAACCGATCTCGATAAAATTTAGTGTGTTGATAGATTCTACTATTACTAGCTTCCGCCCACGGCTTCGCACGCTTGTTTAGACAATGAAAAGTTAGAAAAGAAAAGTTGTTTAGTCAAACCAAATTTCATTAAAATCCATTCAGTAGTTTTTGCGTGAAAGAGTAACAAACATTCACACATATATCCATACAAACTTTCGCGTTTATAATATTAGTGGGATCTGAACACCAACATAGAATACATTAACACATAAATACAATGAATCAATTAATATTCCTACGAGCTTAATGTTGCTATCATCAAACTTGCAGTTAGTATACGATAAAACCGTTGCAATTGGAACACCCATTTCAGAGTTACTGTCAAACATTACGTGTCAAACTTCATATGATGTTCTATATGACCAACAAACAACATTTAAAAGTTGATTTTTAAAGGATCTTGCGTCCACAGGGCTTCTATCGATCTGCCGACAGTGCGCATTAGAAGCTCCGCATCTGAACTCTCCTGAAATAGTTCGGGACATCGTGTGCGGGATCGCACAGCAAGCCGTCGAGAAGATCGACAGGACTCGAGCGCACGCCGGCAGAATATTCACATCGTTTATATACAAGTAAGTTTAATGCTTATACGCCCGTTTTCACTAACCATGATCAAAGTGTCGCCTAATTAAGTAGCGCTTAATTTAAGATTAAATTATTATTAAATTAAAAGATGTTAAGGTCTGCAATTTGAATTGATGAAGAGAGTGGACTGTACCTATGATGCGTAGGAGTTCAAAAAAGGACAGGAAGGGACTCACCGATATCGTTGCTGACTAGAAGCTGTATCTCGTCTCAGGGGCGCCCCTCAGTTGATTGTGGTGGTAGCACTTCGTTTTTGTTGTTATTCGCTTGATTTATGATTGGTTATGTGGTTTTATGATATTATTTGATGACACGGTGGGTGCGAGGAACACAACTCCTCTTGATGCTAGGGAACGCGGGTGCAAAGTGAGCGGAAAAAATGGTGAAGGAATCAAGGAGTGGGAACGGATGTGTTCAACAGTTTAACAGTTCACTCGTCGATTGATCGAGCATGCGCGCGTGAATGCTGCGCAGGAGATTTAACATGACTTGCTTTAACACCAGTCTTTTACCATAAACTTTCGTTTCACCAATCGATTTTCAATAGTTGAATCCTAAACTAAGAGTTGCCTAAAATTTTTACACTCTGTCTATGATATTAATTTTATCACACAATTTACAAGTGAAAAGGCCTATGATGAGTGACACAAACTCATCTGTCAGTTTAGAGAGTTGCCAAGCAATACGCACCGTCAAATCGGTGTCGTAACTTTAGGTCTAACGTCTCTAATCATCACCTGATGGTTGGTGAAACGTTTTTTTTCTCTAGGCAACCCTTTAATATTTAGGCATCTGATTCAGAGGTTTTATTATTTGGCCCACTAAACTGGACGTTACACGAAACAATACAAGAAAAAACAAAAATAGAGTTTTACCGAAGATGGTACACATTCTTCTAGAAGTAGGCACATCATGCAAAAATAGTTTGAAATGGAATGTGAAAGGAAAAAAGAGAAACCAAATTATCATTATAATACACTCACCGGGGCAAAATGCCTTTAATAACAGAAAGAATATAAAAATATTTACAAGACTATAATACAGGAGAAACAGTTGAATCATCTAAAGACCGTTGCAAACGATTTATAGATAGATAGCTCAACTGCTCCAGATCACTACCAGGCGGAAGTATCCTCAAGACACTGGCTGCATTGCCTGCTACCAAAACCAGCTATAGGTTTTTTAAAGCGGGCGTTTTTTTGGTGATGTCTCTTAGGGTTAATGAAAACGGGCAGTAGTGTATCAGAAATTCATAATACTTGCTCGTTTTAGTGACACATGAAAAGATGACCTAATAATGGTTGCTGGGAGCCGTTGGTTTCAGGATTCATAGGATCGATGGCTCTGGAGTCTAGAGGACTATGTTCAGTAGTGATGTCCTATGGCTGGTAGTTTTTAATATAGTTCTAGAATACTGTTAATCATTAAAAACCGGCCAAGTGCGAGTCGGACTCGCGAACGAAGAGTTCCGTGCCATTATCTATAAAAACGGCAAAGAAATCATTTCTGTTGTATGGGAGACCCCACTTAAATATTTATTTTGTTCAATAGCACAATTTTATTTATTTATCTTATTTGAGGTTGGTGCCGATTAAGCTAGTCCTCTAAATTGTATGAACGTCCATACAACTCGAGGACTATTTTAATTGGCGTCTACTATGTATGTATGGGGACACTCTTAAATTTTCAACTTTGTTATTTTTCTTTTATTTTTGCTGTAAGAAAACCTTGCTTTTTGTCAAATTTCGTGATTGTAGGTCAACTGGAACTACCATAATTATAGGTTTTCAACCCAAATCCTATAAGGTATTTCCGGTTGACCTAGAATTGTCAATTTTGGTTAAAAGAAAGGTCTTACAGCAAAAGTAAAGGGAAAATTCCGAAAAATAAAAAAGTTGAAAATTAAGGTAAATTTTGGTACTTACAAGTTTTTGCGACAATCTAAATTTGCCCATATCTTTTTATCGTGTTGACTCAGGACCTTGTTTTTTATACACCTAATAGGGACTATAGACCTCGGTATCTGGTATAAATTTCAACTTGCTAGGTCCACCCGTTCCTGAGAAAATCGGTGGTGACACACGGACAGACAGACGGACAAGAGAGTGATCTTATAAGGGTTCCTTTTTTACCTTTTGAGGTACGGTATCATAAATCTTTAATGTTTCTGGATCCGCGTTACATTGAAGGTACAGGTGTTTATAATAAGAGAGCGCTAGATCCTGCCTCACAGTAATCAAGCAGAGTAGATCACTGATTGCTAGTGTTTGAGTATTAATTGTGTTGTTTTGTCAATGCGTTGACTAATTTATAAGTTTCTAATTCTAACAGTCTTACTAGTACAAGTAACTTAATTAACCGATTTCAGATAACAGGAAAAACAAACTACTGAACAAACATAAAAAAATCCGGTTGAATTGAGAACCTCCTCCTTCTTTGAAGTCGGTTAAAAATTATAAATACACAGTCAATTCATGCATACTGTTTGAAGGATAATATTACATTGTTACACGAGGGCTGTAAACGGTCTATTGCACCCGAAATATTTTCGAGGGTGTTATTGAGCGCTTACACCCGAGTAATCGTATTTATAACACATTTGCTCGTACAGGGTCTCTTATTTCACCAATTTCAATATCGTAAGCCGTAAGGTATGCCATTACGTACTTGTGCGTTATTGTAATGTAAAACGCACAAGTTTCGTAAAACGTACGGTTGATCAAGATCCTCCGTTTAAATTTTAAACGGAGCATCTTGATCAACCTTACGTTTTAAAGATTTTAAAAAGTACCGTTCGTTTTAAACTTTAAAACGAACTGTACTTATTAAAATCTTAGCAAAGAGTTTTTATGACAGAAAAGTGGTTTACATTTTATGAATAAAATTAACTTTGGGAGATAAAGGATAGAAAAAATAAACATTTAATTCCTTAATTTAATTAATTTTGACAATAAATTATAACCGTTTATCTGTAACATAAACAAAAAAATATTAATTTACTTTATTAGTAATTTGTTTTTGTGCCTTTGCCTTAAAAAAAGCGCTGATGCACGCGCATCGCTAATTTGTGAACAAGTAATAATAATAACGTGACACCTTTAAAAATGCCAACTGGCAACGTAATAATCAATTTTACAAACTGCTTTAACAAGTGATTAAAGATTTATTCGTTTAAGAAAGTCAGAGTTTTATTTATTTCCTCGCAAATATGTTATAAAACGTCTTATGACATACGTGCGCTTTGTAATTTTCAACTTACCGCACTTATATCATAATGTACTATTACGGAGCCGTTGTCGAGCTTACAAAGTCCTACTTTTCTAATTCTAATTCTATGGTGGGAGCGTAAGATCTGCACTGACGTCCCGCATAGGGGCGTATTGTGCATTACCTAACGTGACCCCAGCCATCCCAACTCCCTAAATGCCAGCCCTTCTTAAAGGCCCTGTGAGAGCATGTGTGATGACAACGTTTTATTTTTCAGTGACCCAATAATCTCGAATATTCCTCACCACGACGCCCTCAAACGCATATTCCCCTCGGATGAAGTGGAGCTGAACAAGCCGCAGCAGGAATCGGAAGCCGAGCAGGCGATGACCAGCGAGAACTGTAACGTGGTGCTGTGGCTGTTCCCCGGACACACTATGCCGAGATTTGTTCAGCTGTTGAGCTACGAGGATTATAGATATAGCGTTATTAAAGGACTTATTGTCAGCGGTGGAGAACTGACTGAGAGTTTGGTGAGTTTTATAGACGACAAGCTTTTGCCTACGGCTTTGCACGCACAATCCATACTTATATTATAAATCTGAATGTAATTCAGTCTTTCAGTCATCTTTAATGTATGAGAAAATGAGTTCTCTTCATAAAATTTATTTTCTTGAATTCTTCCGATTTTTTAATAGTTCTTCTGCTGTTCGTGGTGGAGACAAATTTAACAAATCAAAGATCATAAAAATCGGTCCAGCCGTTCTTGAGTTATAAATGGTGTGCCTAAACCCGACTTTGTTTTATATATTTAGATAGTATCTTTTCATTGAAATTCTTCTTTCTCATACCAAGGTCTTACTCTGAGTCTATTACATTCATTCTTCTCGCATTAACTTCTTTCCATCTTTCGAGAAACTTCTCGAAGACATTACTCCCTCATACAATCACTCCATCATTATGGGTGATTTCAACACCAGTCTCCTTAAACGCGACTGTCGCTCTCTCGCTTTTGAATCTCTTATTAAGGCTAGCAATTTGACTATTCTCCCTCTCAGTGCTACTCACCATTTTCCTAACTGTATTCCTTCTCTTATTGATCTGATGTTGGTATCATCACCGAATAATGTTGCTAAACATGGCCAATGTTCAGCGACAATGTTCTCATATCACAACCTAATTTTCTTATCTTATAAAATCCGTCCACCAAAAGCTAAGCCACAAATCATTCAGCAGCGTAACTTTGCTGGCATGAATCATGAGCGTCTTCGTCAAGATGCTCCGGATATTGACTGGTCTGGGGTCTTCAACGCTGTCACTATTGATGAAAAAGTTAACACGTTGCTAATTAATCTTTATAATGTGCATGCTCCCTTCCGTGCAATAAAGATTAAACATCTTCCGGCCCCTTGGCTGACCGAAGATATTAAATCGATCATGCATAAGAAAAATATCGCCAAATATAAATTTAAATGTAAACCTACAGAGGAAAATAAAGAAAAATATTTTACCCGTCGTAATAAATGCTACAGGGCGTGTAGGGACGCACAACGCCGACACATCCATAGTTCAGTAGAAAACGATGATCCATCAAAAGTATGGAAATTCCTAAGGTCATTGAGGGTTGGTAAGTCTCGTCATTCTAGTATTCCAAACAATCTCAACATTGATTTATTAAATAAACACTTCACTTCTTCTCCTAACCTTGTTGCTACTGATAAAGCTGACACTTTGAAACATCTTTCTTTAATACCACCCCTGGACTTCCCTCATTTTAATTTCTGTCAATTCTCCGATTGTGATGTTAAGAAGAGCGTAAAATCCATAACTTCCAATGCAGTTGGCAGCGACAGTATAAGTCGAAACATGATCACGCCCATTTTGGATGAAATTATCCTTGTCATCACACATCTACTGAACAGCTCCATTTCCAGTTCTACCTTCCCAACTTCCTGGAAAGATGCTCAAGTTACCCCTCTTCCTAAAAAATCCAACCCATCCTCCTTCTCTGAGTATCATCCTATATCCATCCTTCCCTTTCTTTCTAAAGTCTTGGAACGTTTAGTCCATTATCAGCTTAACACCTTCCTTGTTAGAAATTGCCTTATAAATCCTAATCAATCTGGTTTTCGGTCCGGACACAGCACATCCACAGCTCTAATAAAAATCACTGAAGATATCCGCTTAGGAATGTATAACGGTCAATTGACTGTTTTAACGCTGTTGGACTTTAGCAGTGCATTTAACAACGTTGACTTTGATATTCTTACTGGAACTTTGCGCTCAATTAACATATCTCCAACGGCGATCGATTGGTTTCATAGTTACCTGTATGGACGCCGGCAACGTGTCCGTGTTGAGGATACATATTCGACGTGGTGTAGCCTAAGCGCCGGCGTACCTCAGGGCGGCGTTTTATCTCCTCTTCTTTTTGCTATATTTATGAACTCTATATAAAAAAAATCACTTCTTCCTACCACCTGTGTGCTGACGACCTTCAAATTTATACTCATGCCACTATTAGTAACCTTAACCAAGCCATTTACACCATTAATAGTGACCTGGATCGTATACTCGAGTGGAGCCAGTCTTACGGCCTTGGGGTGAACCCCGCAAAAACGCAGGTCACACTCATTGGAAGCTCGAGGATGCTCCCTAGGGTTGACTGGTCTTGCCTTCACCAAATTACTTTTAACGGCATTATCATTCCATTTAGCAAGACTGTCAAGAACCTGGGCATCATCATGGACAGTGAGCTGTCATGGGGACCACATCTTACCGAAATCAGTAGAAGAATTTTTGCGTCGGCTGCCTCAATGAGGAGACTTCGTAATTTTCTTCCTACCGCCACAAAAGTTGCGCTCGCTCAGTCTCTCTTACTCCCTATACTAGACTACGCTGACGCCAGTTTTCCCGATCTTACAGAAGAGCAACTTAATAAGCTTGAGCGCCTTCAAAACGTCTGCATTCGATTCATATTTGGCTTGCGCAAGTATGATCATATTTCCAAGTTTCGCGTCCAACTCAAGTGGTTGCCAATCCGCTCTCGTCGGAATGCTCATATTCTAACTCTATTATATAAAATTCTATTTACTTCTTCTTCTCCGCCGTATCTCAAACAATGCTTTGAATTCCTAAATCTATCCCATACCCGCAATCTGCGTTCTTCCACTACTCTCCAGTTGAAAACTCCATCCCATAATTCCAACTTCTTTAGTAACTCGTTTACGGTACGAGCTGTCGGATTATGGAATGACTTGCCCGTTTCCATCAGACTTGCTAAATCTTTACCTATTTTCAAAAATGAGGTCTACAAACTATACTTAGCGGCTTCTTTAGAGTAAACATTGTATTTCCTTTCGATATTTATTGTAAAAGTATATATGTATATATTTTATATTTATTTATGTAAGTATATGTAGGTATATTTTAGGTTTAGGTATTTATTTATTTTTATCCTACATAAATAGGTATTTATTGTAACACCGCCTCCTCACACGTCTTTTCAGTCCAGTCCATCCAAAGGTTGTGCCTGGAAGAGATCGCTTTGAGCGATAAGGCCGCCCATTGTACCATCATGTATTAGTCTTTAAGTCTTGAAGTCTTTTCTAGGTTAAGTTATTTTATTTTGTTGTAACAATAAAGAATTATCTATCTATCTATAGTATAAATTTACAAAAAAAAAATTGGATAGAAATATGTCTGTGGCTAGATAGCGTGAAATGTCCAGCATTATTTATTAATTAATATTTCAGGTGAAACACACGACTCAGTCGCTGTACGCCTACCTGAATACGTTGGAAACTGATAAAGGCATGTTGAAGTCGATTTGCGATACCATCATCAAAGTGTTTGCGGACAACTTGCACGTGAAGCGGATCACCGGACCCATATTCAACTTCATAGACAGGCTCCTTAGTTCAGGTAAAAAACATGACTACCTACAATAGACTCATTTACATTTTTTATTTTTGTAAGTTACTAGCTGACCCGCCCTCAGCTTATACAAACATTACCCTCCTTTGCGCAGTCGTGTAAAAAGCAACCTATGTTCTTTTCCTATTAAGTAACCTATGTCTGACGACCTTTGTGGTGCAGTGGGCTGAGACGCAGGAGGTAGCGGGTTCGATTCCCGCCGCGGAACAAATGTTTGCATGATCTACAGATATTTGTTCCGGGCCTGGATGTATTTCTATATATTATAAATATGTATTTACAAAAAAAGTATATAAGTATTCTATCAGTTTTCTGGTTCCCATAGCTATGCTTAATTTGGGGCTAGATAGCGCTGTGTAAAATGTCCAACAATATTTATATTTATTTAAGTCCCAAGACCGGTCATAATCAAGGTCTGTATATAAAATTTCATCGAAATCGGTCCAGCCGTTTAGATGTGAAAACGGAACAAACATTCAGAGACAGAGTTTTGGAATTTATAATATTAGTATGGGTATGCTAGTGAGTTATAATTCTTTACTTAGAAGTTTTATCAACTTTTATGTTTTTATAAGCCTTTTTTTAATTTAAACTATTTTAATAACAGAAAAACGAAATCTCTTATTACAGGTATTTTATACTTAAAAGAAGGTTTCAACTACTAATCAAACACTATTGTAAACACAAATAATGAAATAAAAATATTTGTATTGTATACTCGCGTTAGACTGCGATATCGCCTGACGGTGAGCGATGATGCAGTCTACGATAGAACACGCTTGCCTAGAAGTGATCTGTTCATGCATCATCATCGTCTCAGGCAGAATCACTGCTGAGTATATGCCTCCCTTATTTGGCAGCCTCTTCTATCCGTGCGTCTCTCATCTAGGTGTTCCCCGCGACCTTTACGTCGTCGACTCATCTCGCCTTCGAAAGACCCGGATTTCTCTGGCTTGACTTCAGCAGCCACTCGGTCTGACTGTAACAATTATTTGAGGTAGTTGGTAAAAATAAAATTAGTCTTAAGTTTTTAAATATATGTATAATCAAGGAGCTTAGTCGGTAGAGCGAGTAGGTACTTATTTGTTGCTTCTTATACATGCGGCAAGATATGTATAGGCTATATCAAAAATGACTTGGTTCAACGGTGTATCTATTTCTTAAATTAGGGCTTAAGGCTAGAGATTACAATAAAAAAAAGGAATTAAAATTAGAGATTTACAGAATTATTTTAGCAGTAGAATACAGCAACAACGTTTAAAATAGAGAATTGGGCGCTATCTGACGCTAGCGTCAGAAAGAAAGAATAAAGTTGGAAGGGGCTCAGCCCGAAACGGATATTGGAAAAGATGCACCTGTGGTCTTTTCCGCCGAACGTCCAGAGTCCGCTTCGGAGTGGTGGAATGGGCTTCGAGTTGCGCACGCGTGGTCTTGGTATTCAATCGAGGCAGGAGAAAGGTTGTCTGGAGAAGGCTTGCGGCGGTCGATTTGTGAAAGTGTTTCAGCCGCGCGGCGACTCAAAAACACCACGCTTCTCGTCGGCTCCAATAAGTGATTTCGGCGGGCGTCAGGTGTCGGGGTCCACGATAAATTGGATAGCCCCTCACAGACTTCGCGAACTAGTAAAATCTTGATTTTATCACAATTAAAAGACAAGGAAGTATTGTCCAGACTAAGTAACTTTTGTAGCTCGCAGATGAGAAGTTCTTTAGTTGAAATCAGGTGGGTGAAAGAGAGCGGGCACTGACGAAATTCGCTTTTTATAGCACCAGTAAAACTACCTTCCCCATATAAATTAAAACGAAATATTTGTTCCAAATTGTTCTAGAAAAAAATGATGTAATTTCCTTTACATCATACCATAGAGTAAAGATTTTGACATCTCTCTTGTGTCAAACTAGGCAAAGACAGCTTTTGCTATCCAGCATTTATCATTCATAGACAAACTGATAGAACTATTTATTTACTATTTGAGATCTTATTTTTATTTTGTTTTTTAAAATACGAGAAGGATTATATGATTAAATAAATAAAGCTGGCATGAGCAATTAAAATTTGATTATTGATTATGAAGACACGTTGTGAATAATCACAACGAGTATGCAACGCCATCTACGGCAGGCTTGGCGAACTGCGTTGAAATAGGCTTGTATATCGATGTTTGAAAATCGAGTGTTCGGTCAGTGAGTACGCCGCCAAACCGCTAGATGTCGCTGCACATGGGTGTAAAATGCGACATCGTACAGAAAAACTGTGTGAGAGTATGGTGATTGAAGTTTGTAACGTGACAAAGAGAATTGTCACGTTACATGACTACTGATTTTTTACGTTGTTTTCTCTGGTTTGACTTCAGCAGCCACTCGGTCTGACTACTGATTTCTTTACGTTGTTTTCTCTGGCCTGACTTCAGCAACCACTCGGTCTGACTACTGATTTCTTTACGTTGTTTTCTCTGGCCTGACTTCAGCAACCACTCGGTCTGACTACTGATTTCTTTACGTTGTTTTCTCTGGCCTGACTTCAGCAACCACTCGGTCTGACTACTGATTTCTTTACGTTGTTTTCTCTGGCCTGACTTCAGCAACCACTCGGTCTGACTTCTGATTTCTTTAGGTTATTTTCTCTCGCTGTATATACGAATATAGGTTGCCGTGGGGCAGAAAGGTTCAAGAGTGGAGACCACGCACTGCGAAGCGCAGCGTAGGATCCTACCAATACTTAGGTTGCTGGGAGCCATTGGGTGCAGGCCGCACAAGATCGGCCGCTCTGGAAATGTCCCATACATTTCCTATGAGGAGGCCTATGTTCAGCAGGGGACGTCCTGTGACTGATACGAAGATGATGATGTGAATATAAAATGAAGTAAATATTAGAATATCTTTATTTTAATACTGAATATTATACATCTTTTCAAGCATCAATTCTTGTTGTCAGGATCAATATCGCCAATACTTGAAGATCCGCATTCGACCTTTGCTATGGACATCCTGAAGTATTTGCAAATGGAGCTCAGAGGCGGTAAAAACATCTACAAGCTTTTGGATTCTATCAACGTACTGTGTCAGCTGATTCAGGTAAGCTACTTATTTATCTGCAATTCTGTTCGTTTTGCTTCACAAAACTAAATTTACCAACCAGAGTTTTCAGCTAGTAAGTAGTAAAAGTAAAGTAAAAAACCGGCCAAGTGCGAGTCGGACTCGCGCACGTAGGGTACCGTACCATTATCTATAAAAACGAGCAAAAAAATCACGTTTGTTGTATTTTTAAGAGAACATTTTTAAAGAGAATATATAACTAAATATTCTGTGAATATTTCAAGCGTCTACCCGTTGCTGTTATCAGTATCGAGCAAAAACGAGCTAAAAAATGACGTTTGTTATATGGGAGCCCCCCCCCCCCCTAAAATATTTATTTTATTCTGTTTTTAGTAGTTGTTGTTCTAGCGGCAACAGAAATACATCATCTGTGAAAATTTCTCACGGTTCATGAGATACATCCTGGTGACAGACGACAGACAGACAGACAGCGGAGCCTCAGTAATAAGGTGATGTTTTACCCTTTGGGTACGGAACCTTAAAAACGGGGTCGAAATGTACTGACAAAGTCTTTTCATTAGACGTACCTTTGACCGGATAGTCCCATTTTGTTTTTTTTACCCCTCTTGAACCCAAATATCTCAACAACAACCCCCCCCCGCACACGTTTTTAGCTCCTTTAGTCACCCCAGAATTGTGCCATCACTACCTACCTATATTCTAAATTTCACGATGATCGGATCAACGATCTACACTATTCAGCGGGGCAATATGCAGCCAGTGTCTTGGGGACCCTTCCGCCTGGCAGTGATCTAGAGCAGTGGAGCTATCTATAGATCGTTTGCAGCGGTCTTTAGATGATTCAACTGTTTGTCTAAATATGAAACAATCCGTTTTCTGTTAATATTATTTGTGTTAGTAAATGTATCTATGCTATTATATTCATATTATAAATGCGAAAGTGGTTTGTTTGTTTCGTTTTTATGCCTTAATTTCTTACCCTATCGTCATGAAGTTTTGCTAACATTATGTCACGGGTAAAAAAAACACAAATAAAGATATAAATCTTTATTTCAGGCAACATTAGAAAAGTACAAGATAGTATAACTTAATTCTACGACCCATACAAATATAAACCTCAGTGACTAACATACATATTACTTATAGTACTTAAAACTATTTGCTGACACATACAGTCTACGACGTGTGACGCACTTGCGCTGTGTTGTGTAGTCACCCGTGAAAACGAAACAACACACTATTCAGCCAAAACTCTTCCTTTGTAAAGGTAGAAAGATCTGCGGTTGGAACATAGGGTAAGCGAGCGAAGCCACGGAAAAAGTTGGTTGTCTGTAAAGACAGTTTACGCACGATAATTTTACGTGATAACGAGAGAGATAGATGCGTCACAAGCCGAACGCTTAAGCCGATTGTGCCTCTATCGCTTGTTCCGCGCTCTCGCTTGCACGTTCGGCTCAGGCTGAACGTGACACTTTTTCGTGCGTGCAGCCGGCGTTCATCGATTTATAAGACGTTATCACGTCAAAAAAAGGCCTTAAAAATATGTCATTTTAGTGGTTCAAAATTATCATAATGATTTAACCCCTAATATACTGCATAATCCTTTTTAATATTCCGATTACCAATTTATATTTCCACAACTGTACTATGTATTTACTGAATGAGACGACTGGCGTGACCACACTACAACAGCGATCATCTACTTAGGTACGACTTACGCGATTCGGCTATTCTGTTTGTAGTGTGTCCAAACAACTTATATACAAGTTTCCGTACAGGTCGGTGGATCAGTGAGCAACAAATCTCTAGGACAGCTGGTGATCTACCTTTGCTACGCGGACCGCTACGTGCGACGATGCGCCGCCGCGCGGCTGTACGAAGCGCTCACGCTGTATGGCGACGTCTGTTCCGTGCCGCAGGATCATTTGGATCAGGTACGATTATACACATTCTCCACAGGCGAGTGGAACAGGGACCAACGAATCTGTTGGAGCTGGTAATCTACCCAGTGCGACCTTGGAATAATTTTAATCAGGTATGTTCTATAATCAAGTCATATTTTGCGGGAAAGTGTTTATATTTATACAAAATTTCATGAACTTTCTATATTTGTTTTGAAAAGATATGAGCCATCAAATGTATGATTCGGGTTGATAAATATAGGATGTTTGGTAATATACTGACGATATTCAAGTGACGGTTTCTCAAAATATAAAAAAAAACTTCCCGAAAAAAAAACTTACACTATTTCCATTTCTTTATTTTCTCGATGACAGCTCCTGTAAAAACATGAACGAGCGTCTTTTTTACATTATGTATGCATTATTTTATAAAAGTATGACGCTTACGCACGTACAAGGTTATACCAGAGTCGGAGAAACTTATAGGGATGGAGCTATCGATAAACGTAACACGATAACAGACCCGATATTTTTTTTCAAACTCTTCTTTAAAATTTTCGAAGCTGTTGTAAAATAAGTAGGTATAGGTAGGTACTCGACAATGAAACGAAATAATTATAACGACAGGTAATCTTTATTTATTTATTTTAATCAAAATCTGATGAATCGTCACTGTCACTCGATGAGCTCTGCCAACATGCTTCAAACTAATTACGAACCTTGATCACCAGTTCTCTCGCCTGCCTTTTCAGAACAGATATTTTCGGCATTTTGATATTTGACAGCAGGGCAGCAATCAACACGGAGGAACACAAAATACACAATGTAACGTATGGATAATGTGAAAAAACTCAGCGAACAGAAATGTAGTGACTAGCACGACCGTCTTGTTGCGAGTGACAGATTAAAACAAACACATGCGGCGGTGAACCATTGAGTGTTCCCACCTTGAAAAATATATTTGAATGTTTTGTTGTATTTGTCTTTGTTCAAAATATAATAAATATATGCGATCGATATCATTATTATTTGGTCACAACACTACAACTATCAAATAAGAACTGTCATCGAGAAAATAAAGAAATGGAAATAGTATAGTATCTCTACCTCTAGATGGCGCCACTTATTATATTTCAAACTGGCTCACAAATGATTTATCTAGAGTTGTAAAAGTCATTCTAATCATAAGTTGAATGTTTAGTCGACTAATCCAAAGCATTTCGAACTCATTACAGTATCCACGATAAATTAATCTCAGTCATTGTACAGTTAGCGACATAATTAGATTAACAAATTGAGTTTATGTAAACCCGAATAAATCTATAAATAGCGGTTATACCGTCCAAAATGTTCACTCGATTTGAAGGCGAATATTGCTTCTTTGTCTACATCGTGTCAAATACACAATTAAACACACTTAGCAAATTCGTTTTTAAAATTACAAAATGTTAATCAACTTCTAGCTGACTGTACCATGCCTCAATTAACAATACTCGTTACTGGGTCAAAGGCTGTTGATTTTAATTAGTGACTTTACATTTTATCATCATTTCCTCGTAATCTTGGCACGTGTAAAGATAATTCAAATGTCAAGGGATTCAGTCTTTATTGGTAAGTATTTCAGTGTAAGCAAACTGCTATCGTATTATGACGCTTATTTTTAACCAAGAGGTTCGCGTATCTGTCATAATGTACTAAAACTGTAGGCCTGCAATGGAATCTTAGTATTTCTGACGTCAATAAAAATAGAGAGAAGACCCCTAACGGCCACTTAAATATTAAAAGACTTGTCAATTCAAGGTGGTTCGATTCCTGTTTGTATAGGTGTTGTGTTGTAATTTTATTGATTTTGTGACAATAATAAGACGTAGGGTAATTCAATACGCATATTTTTAGACATTTCTGCTGTTCAGGTATCTAGTAAACCGCCACTGAACGCTTGTATAGGAACGTTAAGCTTTAAAAATTCCACCGAAGGTAAAATATTGTTTTTATATCAGCGCCCAGAGACAGTTGGTCACTTAGTCATTTGAAAATTATTGAAAGTAGAGCACGCCTCTAAGTGTCTTTTTGGGGTATTTCAATCACATTAAAAACGCACCCTAATAAGGGACGAGTTTGTGTTTTTTATCGCATTAAAAACCCAAACGTGGTTGTCTGTAAGCATGTGATTTCCAATATGTACGTTTGTCCTCAGGTAATGGCGATCCTAGCCGACACGGACTGGGAAATAGACGTGTCCGAACTCAGAGCTATTCGCAACGAGCTCTGCGACCTCATGGACATAAAGAAACCGGTTATGAAGCAGAAAAACCCAGCATAAGCTCGAAGCTTTAGGTCTTTTGCTTATCAGCTTGTTGTAGCAACAAGCTCGCACGTCGCGTGTTTTCGAACAAGTTGGCGAAAATATTTATATTTTTTTACTTATGCGCTATGATGTGATAATACGAAACGTGTCGTAATGTTTGAAGTGGTGCTTTGTTTTAGAACGCTTATCTTTCACCTTTGACACACACATTGCAATAATAAAGATTAACTCTCTATTTACAAGTGATAATGTTTCATTAGCGCTGAAACTTGTTATTTCCACTGATTGTGACAAGAGAACGTGAAAATACATTTTTACACGTATCTCAACTAATAAACTACTATTTATTAATTAAATGGTAATTTTATTTCGTAGATATTTAGTAAAAACGCTTTATAATAATTTTATTTTAATTAAAATAGGTTATACATAATTAAAATTCTATATAACAGGTACTTCATAAGACGTTAATACTAAGCTTAAAATATACACGTGATCTTTCTCGATATTCTAGAAACTTCTAAAAAAATCTCTTAAATAAACTTGATTTCAACCAAGTATCTGTAGCTGCGATGGGTCTTGAGGCACTTCAGCTATCAGATCTGCCCAAAACGTTCCATAGTTCTTCAGAACCGTACCTCTGAAAAGACAGTAAAATTAAGACTTATTCCATTAAAGTCCCACTCTTGGTCTCAGTGGAAGCATAGAAAGAGTGCAGTTAGGTATCAGAGCGAATCTGCCGACTGCAAGGTCAAGAAGAAAAGCCCCAACAGCCACCGGCAAGTGCGGCTGCACGCAGCGACACTACTGGTTTGTATGTATTGCAGCTGCTGCGTCACTCGGAACGTCGCGTCACAGTAATTCACAGATGCGCGAGGAAGCTAAGCGAGATTATGCTAGCCAATTGGTGATTTTTTTCACGAAAAGCTTCCTCGCTTAGATTAACTTATGTAACTCCAATTCCATCAGAGCTATTCTGATCGAACTGGTATGCACTTAAAGTTTTCTATTACTACCCAGAGATTATGAGTGGGATCAGTGGCGTAGCGTGCATTGGAGGGGCCCTGTATCAAAATTAGTTGGGGGGCCCAAATAAAGGGTAAAGATTTCTCACAAAAGAAACAAAAATGCTTGCATTAAATCAAAATAAATATTTATTGATTAGAAGTTATCACTTCCTCCTAGAAATTGAGCTAGCCAAACAATTCAAATGAAATATACACTTTTGGGGCAGTTGCTCAACTTGTACCAAGCACAAGTCCGTTCGTGTTTGGAGTACTGTTCTCATCTCTGGGACGGATCAGCGAAGTACCAACTTGAAGCTCTAGAATCAATTGAGAGAAGAGCCAAGAAGCTCATAGGCAACGATGAGCTAGTTGAAGCAAGGCTCCTCAGCCTGGAGCATCGACGAAAGGTTGCTAGCCTCTCGGTTTTTTATCGAGTACATTTCGGGGAGTGTGCGGCGGAACTTTTCAACCTGATCCCACCATCTCCTTTCTATTAACGAACAACCAGACGCTCTGCGGTGCGCCACCGTTATATGGTAGAAATACCTCCCATTCGCACAAAGCGGTTCTCTTCGACCTTTATTATGCGCACCGCCAAAGAGTGGAACGACTTGCCAGAGTCTGTGTTTCCAGATCTGGGTATATATATATATAATATATAATATAAGTCGCGAGTGAATAGGTTTCTTCTAGGCAAGCGTGTACCATCGTAGATTGCATCATCGCTTACCATCAGGCGAGATCGTGGTCAAACGCAAGCCTATAATATATAAAAAAAACTGTTCTTGCCTTTTTTTCGGCAAATTGATTTATGAAATCATCTATACCTGAAGACGATATCAGATATTTCATCACGATATTTTCTAAAAAGAGAATGTGTGGCATTGTGGATAACAACATATTACTATTTTTTGCTTACACACGTTAGGGGCCTCTGTAACCCAGGGGCCCCGTATCACTGATACGGCGGTAGTAGGGCCCCTGAGTGGGATTATAATGGAATAAGTCTAAAAAAATGTAAAATAAAAAATATGCGATTTCTTCAGACAAACACTAACAACCATCGAGGAATAGAAGGAGGATACACAAGTCAGGTCAGTATCAATCGGCACAGCCCAGCTCCGGATCTAGAGGGGGGCAAACCGGGGCACTAGACCCGGGCGACAAATTAATCAATAAAACATGTACGAAAAAACTTGTTTTAAAAAGCGCTTAGCATTCAGCGCACATTGTACTATCGATTATTCCACTCCCTGGCCGTGGTCCACCTTCTTAGTTCATTTGATTTGAACGCTTCAAACTTTAACAACCCCCCCCCCCCCTCTCCCCCTCTCAAATGCTTCAGGAAAGGGGGCGCCATATTAAGTTTCATGAAACAAACAAGGACATTCAAAACAAGGACAACAGGAAAAATTCTAGATCCGGGGCTGGCATAAGCTGATAAGGTTTTATTGATCGACATCGTGACCCTTGATCATTTAGGAAAACTTAAACACTTTTATTTACTCTTAGTAAAAAAATCATATAAACTGGTGATAACTTTGCGGTTCTGCTGATTACCCAATCAGATGAACAGCATAGTTCTCAACAGTTTATTTAAGTTTTCACCCACAAGAGCATGCCGAATTAAAGCTAAACATGTATTACCCGTGCGCGATAAGTTGGGACCTGAGCGCGGTGACGTCATATTGGCGTGTCTGTACCGCCTGCAAAAAAGCGAACATAACAAGCAGCCGCCCGCGGCGTCGTCTTTGTTTTTTTTAACCTAATTTATTATGTTACTCAGGGAGGACGCTGCTTTTTATCTAATCTTTTTTACACTATTTGAATAAAATAAAAATACAATGTTTAAATTTATACATTTATTTTATCTATTATTTACATTATCTCATCTTCGTCACTACTAAGTGGATTTATGCCTTCTAGAGGTTGTTCTTCGTCCTCAGTCTCACTATAATCACTTGACGAAGAGGTATCCGATAAATTTACAATTAATTGCGATTCATTCGTCTCTTGTAAGAGGTCATCGTCCCGATACTTTTGTCGAAGCCTGTCCTTGTTGGCCAGTCATGGTTGACTTCTTTTTTCCAGACAACAAAACAATAACACAAACGAAAACTAAAATAATTCCAGAGCGCGTCGTTACGTGACGTAGGCCAGTACGAGACTAAAACCCCTAGTAAAAAATAGTGATGCGAACGGTACAATACGGGCGCCATCGGGGAAGCGGTCGGGGAGTCGCATTCCTAGCAGGTCCCAAGTTATCGCGCACGAGTAATACTCGTAGAAGAGTTGCTTCGGGTAGGCATTGTTGTATAACAAATAATGACGACTGATGTGCCGATCTTACTTGATTATACAGAACCGATGCGTCGCGTCATATATACCTATTGTATTCTTGATTTTCGTATCAAAGAAATTCGAGCTGAGATTTTAGATGCGGAGATAACTTTGTACTACGTATTTGTTAATACGTAGTACAAAGTTATCTATAACAAAAGTGCCAAGATCAATGTCTAGCGAGATAACATGAAATAGACGCAATTTACTGCATTGCTTATCTAAGGTCATATGCTAAGGCACTTTTGATCATGACAGCATGTTACGCAAACATGCGTTAGTGAAAGGAAAGGAGTGCTGCAGGGTGTGGTTCGATGACCTCATTAACATATTGCTTCAATCAAGCCTAATATGGGTGCTTATTGAAATATGGAGAAAAATCAGCCAATTAATCTTTTTATGGCTTGTTTAGTCCTTTACAGAATGTTTAAATCAAATGAATACTACAAGGTTTTGAAAGCTAGATGCTTATTTACACATCTCGCTTAGGATCGCGTACGCCACCTTCGTGACTTGATATTCTATTCGAAGAAATCACTGGACCAATTTATTGGAAAAACGCGTATGACAAAAACTGAGATGCTGTTGTACAGAATAGGAAGAAATCATGACTGAAGTGGCCGAACAATGGCTGTAGATGAGTAGTTTTACCAGTGATAATCTACACATCATCAGCACAGGCAGACTTCATCCACAGCTGGTGCTGGGGATAGGCCTTCTTATGTGCAATCCACCACGAATCTGCGCTAGTATGACCCATCAACGAAAAAATTTAGAGGTTAAATATACTCGTATTTGAATCTGCTGATGACCTCTTTAGCAACATTGCCCTGATCTTGGTGGCATCCTAGCAGTTTAGTAATGGCAACTAAGTATGACTAGGGTAATTCGAGGATTGATGGCCATAGTTTTTTAGGATGCTTATATTTAGGATTTTAATCAAGAATAACAAAGCCCGTTATTTTTTTAAAATAGTTTATTTAATGTTAATCGACAGGAACATAGTTTGTTTCATTAGTCTTTGACAAATTTCTTATAAAAAAATATTTTTTTTAGCATTGCTATGGCCATCTCACCTAAATCAGTCATGTGAGATGGCCATGGCGGCTGAAGTAAGATGGCCATATAAGTATGAGATGGCTATAATGTTTCAGTTTATATAGCTTTAGTTTTAATTCACGCTTTTAGTCTTTTTTCCTTTTCCTTTTCTAGCATCTATTTTGATTTTATTGCCACATGGGTGACATTTATCGTCATACTCAGTGCAGTTTTCTTGAGCCCACCGCTTGCATATGACGCACTGAATCCATTCTTCTGTAAGTTCTGTCGTATAATAATTATCACCACAACCTACACAGTCATCAGTCAGAGATCTTACAGGAGAAGAATCACCACTCTCGAGAAGAATAGGCTCATCATCATCTTCCGTATCCGTAGATTCCTGTCTCTTATTTATCTTCTGTCTATTATTTATCTTATTTTTCTTGTGCTTAGTTTTCTTCTGAACTGGCTTACCTTCTTTTTCTTTTTCTTGTCGGTCTCTTTTCAAATTTTTTTCATTAGATTCTTTGCCAATAGTTTTCTCTTGTTTTATTTTTCTCTTCCTTATATTGCTATCAGATCTAGCTTGCTTGTTATTTTTTTTCTTCACATTCTTTTTGATAGTTTATGTGAGTTTCAGAAGTTGGTATCTTCGCCACTTGTTTTGCTCGCTTTCGAACTTGGTAAGTTTTCACAGGAATTGGAGATATTTCAGTTAAAAATTTTGATGGTGTCTATTCTTCATTCTCTTTTGTAGCCGGTGTTTGCTGAATAACTGATCCGAGAGATTGATTATTTTTTTTCTGTGATGGAGAAAGAATAGAGTTTCTGTTATTTTTATAGCAAGTATTTGCGATGGGCCAGGCTCAATAGATTGCACCTCACGCGGAGGAGGTGTACAGATATTTCGTACAGTTTGCATTTCAGGTGGACCATGCTCAATAGTTTCCACATCGTCAGGCAAAGAAGGAGTGCTATCACGTGATGGAGCTTGAATTCTAGGCAGATCAGGTTGAATAGGATTAAAAGCAGATTGAGCTGTGCTGAACTGTTGTGGAGCTTTGTTTCCAGATGAACTGGAATGACTTGGTTTCACTGAAGGTAGACAAGGGCTACTGCAACTTTGGAAAGTGTGAATTTCGGATGTGCTGGATAAATCGGATCCCACTTGGAGTACCGAAGGGCCGCTGGTTCTGCGTGTAACTGTGGCACTCGAGGGTCGATGACGTTGACTCTCGTCATTCTGCATGTTTGTCGCGGCAAAAGCATGATCTGGAACTGCATAGCGATTAAACGGATAAATACCCGTTGCTTTGAAGCCGGCTATGGCATTTTCATACGTTGCTGATTTACTCCAGGCTGCTGATAACAGTTCTCCGAATCGCAGTCGGGTGAGACGCCTTCCGGGATTTAGTTTAAGCCACATGCGACATGCTTCGTAATAAAATGCTTTTAGCGACTTAAACACTGACCTGTCTAGTGTTTGAAGGTAATGCGTCGTGTGGCTTGGTAGTGTAAATAAGATGATGTCATTAGCAGCAGCAAATTCTAACATCTCTACAGAATTGCAGTGAGATGTATGACCATCTAGACAAAGTAAGACTTTTCCAGCCGGTTTCCTTGGCAAGAAATGTGTTTTAGCCATTCGAAAAATATTGTTGCATTAATATAGGCGGATTTTTTTTTTGCGACATAAACAGCACAGAACCGGGTGGCATTCTATCTTGCCATTCCTGTTTTTTATTTTTGCCTTTCATAATGCAAGCAGATGGAAGAAAAGTTCCTTCAGCATTACAACACCCAATAACTGTAATCGTCTCACCCTTTTCTGTAGATGTCACTGTAGAGACCGCATTAGAACCCCTTTTTGCTAGCACGTGTCCAGGTCTTTTATTCAGCTGCAGTCCAGATTCATCCATATTAAAGATGTGAGAGGGGTTTTCAAACAACTCATATTCTTCTAGCAAGCTGAACAGTGTATCATAATAAGCGTTTACTTCATCTCGGTTGAGTGCTTCGCAGCGCGCCAGTGATACACTTTCTGCCTTTCTGATTCTGATTTCAGGGTTCCTTTTCAAAAATGACTGTAACCAGACTTATCCGGCTTCCTCTTTTTCTTTGTTGAAAGTATGGTTGAGACCCAGCTGTTCGGCGAAATGGAAAGCAATGATTCTCAAATCTTTTGCAGTTAATGGAAAACAATTATCTTGCATTTTTAAAATGTGTCGTACCAGTCTTTTTTCATGATCGGTTCCAAAAACTGATGAAGGGCCCATAGGGCCCTTAGTGAAATTTTGGGTCTTGAAACGCCTCTCCAAGGTTTTTCGTGGTACGCCATATTCGAAACTAGCTTGACGAACAGAGAGATTTCTATTAAGAATTGCTTCGATTGCTTGTGTTAGATCCTCTTGCCTCCACTTGCCACGATCTTGCGAAATAAGTATGTACTGGTTAGGCATCTGAAATATAAAAAATAATAATCCATAAATATACATTTTGTTGTTAAACTACATCATATAAAATGGCCATCTCACCTATAAAAATGGTGGCCATTACTCCTAAAACATATAGGATAGATGGCCATGGGCAATTTCAATTCCAAGAAAGACAATCAGCAATATGTTTTGAGGTTATAATACCGGCCGATACACTTGTTCGACGTTTTAGTTTAAAAATAGCAAAAAAGTTGAAAACCATATACACCAACAGTGTCATCACCTATAGAAAAAAAATATGCCACAACAAAAATCAACAGGAATTTACTCACTTTTTATTAATTATTTCACACAAATTCCCGACACAGTGTCGCCATTACCACAGTCTCGTTCAAACTGACGCGATATCGTGCTGCCCTCTTTTAGAAATAGTCGGAACTTTTTTGATTGGCCATCTCTCCTCTATGGCCATCAGTCGAATTACCCTATCATTCTGACTGTTGTAGCAATGACGAAGCTTGTACGAGAATAAAGGAAATTTCTAGAACCACGCTTACGTGTATAAATTCTAAATGATTACTAAAAGTAATAATATAAGTAATTGCGAGGCTAGTCAGCGTGCGACGTTTTTTGCCGTGGTAGCGTTGGACAGTTCAACTTAATTGTACCAGGAATATTGCAACCATGCGTTTCACCGTTTTCTCTAGGTTCCATGATGAGGTTAGGTGCGTTTTCTCATTCTTCTCCTTACCGAACTATCTCTAGTCCCTTGAAGATTGTACAGAGGTTTCCACATAACATCTCTTTTAAATATAAATTTAGCGATTTATCGTTGGCGATATAGGTATCCGCGTACAAATCTGCGCGTGAATGTTGAACGCTGAACCGCGAACCATAACATTCACACGCGGACTTGTCGCCAGCACCTAATCCTGTGGATGGGCGCGCGTGTAAAGACAAAGTTACCAAACTTACGTAAAATAGACTCTTCCATGCGCGTCCGGTGCCCTCCATAACAAAGTAGCCCTGACCTTGTCTACCGGGTCAGCGTGTGTGATGGACGCACACTCCGGGTGAATAGTTGTATTGGGCGCATTTTCCCACGCTCCTAACCACTCGTTTGTCTCAACGGACCGGGCTTGAATGAAGAATCCTTTGAAGGGTTCCACTCCTTCTATTGAAACTGGAATATAAAAAAAGTAATAATAAAGAATGGACGGAACAAGATTTTTAGGAGAGTCAGTTTGAAGGGGAGTCCTTCGAAAATCGGAGTAAAATAAAATACTTCGGAGCAAGACTAGATTAAGACTAAGTAGGTACCTACCAAAAAATAATGAGCTTGATGGTATGAACGTGATCTTATGCTTTCTGTCAATGGTTAGGAGACTCATCGTAGCAGTCATAGAACATCGATGGCAGAACCTATATACCTACCTATAATACATGTTCATTTATATTCTGAGTAGTGGGTTCGATCACCGCCGCGGAACAAATGTTTGAATGATCTACAAATATTTGTTCCGGGTCTAGTTGTTTCTGTATATAGGTAGGTAAGTATTCCATCAGTTATCTGGTTCCCATAGTACAAGCTCTGCTTATGTTTTAAGACAAAACGGGTCTTTTCGCGCACAGGTTTATATCAAAATCATAATTTTGACTAACCTCGACGTTTCGGCCAAGTTACATCGGCATGTGTTACATACAGAGATAAATCTGTGCGCAAATAGACCCGTTTACCCAATAGAGGAGCACGGATTGCACACATGTTCGCTTAACTTAATAAAATCAACATTATGATCCGACCTAATTGCAAATTAATTAAAATGTATGTATTGGATGCTTATCTAATATGATTAGGAACGGTCAGCAGCATCTTAAATTATGTAAACAAACTTGTGACGCAAGAAACGCACGAGGAGCGAACTTGCTATAAAAATATAGATACTGATGTGACCTAACTTGTTTTGGAGTGATAAAAGTGAATAAAAGCAAAATAAGGGTCTTTTTAAAATCTTCCTTGATTTTTATAGTAAAAAGGATTTAAGGTTCCCTTGTGGATCCTGGCTACACATAAAATCCATCAGGAATTCAAGTAATAACCATGGGAATAGGAGATAGAGATATTTTTATACTTGCAAGTATGTTTTAAACAGACCTACATTTCGATTTTTATATATATAAAGAAAGGTCAAGGCTGACACGTGCGTGATTGTTACTCAACGCTCCCCATTTTGTTCTCGTATGCATTTAGAGTGATATACGATCATCTTTCAAGGTGTTAGTTTTATTAGTTCATAGTATTGGTAAATTATGAAATAATAAACCGGTCGGCTACTACTCGTAGGGGCAGGCCATCTGACCTACAATATGCGTATGGGTGTTTGCGTAAGAGCCCCGTGTATGCAGTATGTCACCTATCTGGCTGTCTCGAAACCTCGATTCCCACGATATCTAACCTATAGGTTTTTGCAGAATAAAATATACGACATTCAAAAAAGAGCAGGCGGGGCCTATCTTAGGCCGCTATGATGTCACATAATATAATAATGCCGGTGTGGTTTTTCTGTTTTGAATTTACCTTGAATGGGAAAATGTTTTCCAATCTATGATTAAACAGTTTTGGGCATAGAAATGATACATTGCCATTTTTTCCACGTTGATAGATACTAGTTGTTGATTAAGCTATACATATAAATACTTATTCTGTCGGATAGGTTTGCAAATATTCGAAACTGTAGTATTCGATCAATTGGGGGTATTCGAAATCGAAATGTAAATTTTAACTAGTTTTTACTATAGAAAGTCATCACAAAACCGTGTGGGAGTACTCCATAAAGGCTTTATGATGAACCCTTACTAACAAAACCACAAAATGTGCAAAAATGGTTCACGACAAAAAATTAGATATCACTGTTTTGTCACTTTATTTGCTAATAAAATCAAACAAAACAGTATGTCTAATAATTACAAATAATCAAGACACTGATTGTAAGTTTTAACAAGCAAATAGACTAATTTTCACCATTGCTGGGTAGACTAAAATGGTTCACGACAAAAACAAAAATTAGGTATCACTGTTTACTGCAGTATTTTGGCTAATAAAATCAAAACAAAACAGTATGTCTAATAATTACAAATAATCAAGACACTGATTGTAATTTTTAACAAGCAAATGGACTAATTTTCACCATTGCTGGGTAGACTAAAATGGTTCACGACAAAAAACAAAAATTAGGTATCACTGTTTACTGCAGTATTTTGGCTAATAAAATCAAAACAAAACAGTATGTCTAATAATTACAAATAATCAAGACACTGATTGTAAGTTTTAACAAGCAAATATACTAATTTTCACCATTGCTGGGCAGACTAAAATGGTTCACGACAAAAAACAAAAATTAGTTTACTGCAGTATTTTGGCTAATAAAATCAAAACAAAACAGTATGTCTAATAATTACAAATGATCAAGACACTGATTGTAAGTTTTAACAAGCAAATATACTAATTTTCACCATTGCTGGGTAGACTAGGAATACGCGCACGGCCGACTCTCATAAGTATGTAGTTAAAATATTCGAATGTTCAAATAACGCTATTAAATTAAAATAATTATTATAGAAGTGTCTTATCGGTAGGTATATTTTGTGATAATGATAAAAAAATCCTTTCGTCAGAGCGTTTACTTTTTGAGAATTCTGTATTCGGTTAGTTAATCATTTTACCTTAGCTGGCAAGCGCATCACTTGAGAAAAGCTGGACAAATTTACTATTTTTTTTTTCATAATAGGTGAATAAGGTTTTTAGTCAAAATAAAATGGAAGTTGGTCTGAAAATTTGAAAATTTTGGAAGAACTAGAAGTGCTTTTTGAATGGGATTTGAGAATGAACTCAAGACCACATAGGCTATATTTTATTTCGAAATCTGTGGGAAGCTGGAGCGTGTCACCTAGTTCATAATAAAAATATAGTGGCTAGTTTTGCCTACCTACTAAAATATTACGGTCAATAGCTGTTTGAAAGTATGTCTAAAAAACCCGTTTTAAAAAGAATTTATTACAGAAAAAAAATATGACAATGAAAAAAATGAAAAAAACATGATATTGTTTTTTGTTGATAAACCCACACAAAATCTCACTGCGAAATCGATAAACCGTACACACGGCTGACCTCTCATTCTACGAAAAGCCTACACAATGCGAGGTCAGCTTATACTGGAACGGTATAGCTTGATGTGTAGCCGTGTGTACAAAGTGCAGATAGTAAATAGAGTTATACTTATGTAAATTGCCTTAGCGTATTGTTACTTACAGCATCTACTGCTCCAAAAGGTTTTTAGAAATGTGTTTATTATACAAACCTGTAATTGGTGTATTCGGCGCATACGAAGTCCCTGAAGCGAAAACCCTGTACGGTACACTGGATAAGGGCTGTGTCCTGTGCTGGCTGTGGTTTGGCTGATTCGGCCGTTCTCTCCTCACACAAGTGTCTATCGGTGCACCATCGGGAAAACTCTCCACTCCCCAACACAGCACTAAAGCCACAACAATTGTTAAAAACATTTTCGTAGATTTGGAGGTGTCGGTCAAAGGTTCCGCACTCGACTGTGCGCGGTCCCGCTGCTCCACTCACTTTTGTAACCAACGAAAGGATCTAGATCTTAAACAAGTTGACAGATCAATTAATGCTCATACGCCGGAGGTTTAGGTGTGCCGAAATAGCCGTTTACTACCACGGTTGCGCAAGCGTCTACCATGAATGTGTTAGTCATTCAAACAAAATTATCATTCAAACAAAAATATATTTAAGCAATAAATAGGTACTAAATTAAAGAGATGGAGGAAATTGATTATTAATTTAATCAGTTTTCAAAACTACAGGATGTTGATAAGCTTAATAATATAAAAGGCTACTTAAATATTTTATTCGTTTACGAATATAACTTTATCGTCTTCATTTCTATTCGGACGAAGTAGGGCAGGATCTAAAGTAACTTCGTCTTTTTTGTCATTACTTTCAATGTACTGCAATATTTCATCGAACATTTCGCTGTCTATTTCGGAATCAATAGCAGTTTCAGACTCGGTAGCGGCGTCATCTGTTTTCTCACTTTTAAACAACACAGAAGTTTCTGGCAGCGTGACATTTTCTTCAATCGATTCTTTATTATTACTTTTTTCTCGAGCTTCATTAATCTCTTTCAACTTCGAATGATTAGGAAACTTCCTTTCTAAGTACTTAGTTTCATAGTCATTGAGAGAGTTATTGTAGACACTGCTCGAGGGTGAAGAGACACATCTGATCCAATCTTGACAATCGATAGAAACACTAGAAGCGTTTGTAAAAGCGTAGTAATCGTCTAACTTCGAATCTCTGTTTGGAATGAATCCTGAATCGGTGTCGAATCTTTCTAGAGAATCGTAACCTTCATTCACAGCACCGTTATGTATAGTTTCGTACACAGGTTCAAGTATGTCTGCGAGTCTTTCACTAGCTTGTATTGAAATAATTTCTGCAACATGTAATCGAGGTTTAATAGTTGCATATTGGTTTTTATTATGTTCTTCGTTGTGTGAAGGTAAAGCGGTGCTGTAAGTGAGCCTCCTGTCGGATTGAGCTGTACTGGTTCGTGGGTTTGATGAGTCCTTGCGGATGCGTGATACCACGGCGTTTTCAGTTTTACGGTATGTTTGTTTTATTAAGGCATGAACCTGAAAATATTAAAATCTTGTATTGTATATTTCATACTAGCTGATCCACCCCGCCCTGTAAATCCTTGCACGGATTTTTTTTACAAAACTCAGGGATTTAGTAGCTTTCTATCAGTGAAATAGTTTTCAGAATCGGTAGGTAGGTACAGTAGGTAGTTTCCAAGATAACTTGCAAACAATAAACCTTACCTGTTAATAATATTAGTTTACATATATAATTTCAATAGAGGCAGAAATAAATAAGTATATCCGGCTTTACTTATAACACTATTTTTTTAGTAAGAATATTTACCTCTTTGTTAACGTAGCAATATAGCAAAGCGACGATGAATCCCTGGAGACCCTCAATCGTATAAGCTATGTAATAGTAAATCTGCTCTCCAGTGCAATCGGTTGTGGAAGGTCTGAACGCAGTGAAAAGAAATTGGGTTCCAAAGATGGGCATCAAGAATAGGCTTGCTTTGGTCGTGCTCCTGTAAATATTTTAAATAATTAAAAGACAAAGCACGCCTGCACTCACGCGTCAATATTATTAAAACCAAAAGTCTATTGATAACGTAAAATAACGGGTTAGAGTAACGGGTAGAGAATTTATAATGCTACGTAGTAAATGGTATGTAAATTGCTTAGGATTAAAGCAGACTACCAATTAAAACCGTCCATCGATTTGAGCCTTTTAGTTGATGTCCGAATTTACAATTGAATTTACACATCCTGCGCCAATCTGCTAGCGCGTAATCGTATGTCCTGTTTTTTTCAACTACATGCTGCCGCCTCAATTTATAAGTACCTACCTACAAAACGGCTCGTGCTTCGGTGACTACAGTCGCTCGTCTGCGATCGGCCTAAAATGTTTATGGTAACTGGATACTGTTTACTTACAGCTGATTAGCGTTCTCACTGTTCCTGAGCTTCGTCAGCAACACTCTCAGGACGTCTAGAAACAGTACTGTATTAATCAGTAGTATCGCAATTCTAGGCCCATCCAGTGTCCACTGGATGTGATCCACGGTGTATATTATCCAGCACGAGTGGTCGTTGTGGATACCCATCACAGTAGACCATACTGCTACTGGGATAAGGGCGATCACTGAAATTATAATGGTATATTTACAACAATTATATTAAATTTACAAGTGTCTGTTTACACTTTAAATATCATCATCATTCTCAGCCCGTGTCGACCCACTGCTGGGCATAGGCCTCTCTTTGTTTCTGCCATTCTTCCCGATCCTGTGCCAGTCTGAACCACGTACCACCCACGGTCTTATTGATGTCGTAGACCCATCTCGCTGGTGGACGTCCTGTATTTCGATGCCCAGTCCTCGGCCTCCACTCTGTTAGTGCCTTAGTCCACCTGTCGTACTACGTCTGGCCAAGTGTCCTGCCCAACTCCGCTTGAGTCCCAATATTCGCTTGCGTCTTGTACTTTACGAGTAGTCTGCTTGCAAATTTCGGTATTGGGAACTTTATATATAAAAAAGGTATTTGCAAAATTCTCCGTTGCTGCATTAGTATGAGGTTGTCACCTTGCAGGTGTGGCCTCACTTTGTGCCGTAGGTACTATCTCCGTCAAGCAAGTGGTCTTATTTTATCGCACCTACTCAAATCGCTTAAAAATACACATACCAACCCCTATTCCATAAAGCCACTTCACTTTCAGCTTTGTCCGGAAAATAGCTACAATCATTCTATGCAAGTAAATGCCTTCGACCAGCATAGATACGAAGACCATGTTACCAGCCAACCTCTCGGCTACGGCGAGCACCCTACACGCTATACCATGAGTAGACATGACAGTGTCGCTTGCGTTGTTAAGCTCATCTATGTAAACCTGCAACAGAAAATAAACTTGTATTACTGCAAGTAATTTCTGATCCTGCGGCCAAGCATTTCCATTATTATAATCAGGAATATACAAAAAAAGTTGACAAGATTTTGAACTGACCCGTAATCCCTTATAGGTACAACTTTTCTAGTGACATTTTGGTAAATTCATGTTCACACAGTAGGTGCAGTCATTTTTTTCCTGAACCTACACACTGCGAGGTAAGCTTTTACTGGAAAAATATGCTTGATATGTAGCCGTGCGTACCTACTATGTACCTTAAAAATATTGAAAGAATCTCACCTCACTTCTGCTAATAATAACCAATACATTCCTCGCGATGATTGCTATCAGCAGATTTCTATGCAAAGCCACTCTAGTGATCCTGAGACGTTTATAGAAGAAAAATATAAAGACTGCTGGTAAACAGGAGGCGATGGCGAACGCTAGCATGGCGATGTGGAAGCGATATCGCCGCAGCAGTCGAGGTGTGATACTACAAGTAGTATAGTCTGTTTGCTGTTCCCATGTACTGTTGCCGTAGCATTGCTTGATACTGTAGTCTGAAAATTTAGGAAAAATCACCAAATTAAAGATACTATGCTTCATCTTCAGGAATTCGCTCTTTAGCTCTACAGATGTAATAAAATATTCTTACGATTACATGAAGGCCCGATGTTGGAATAAGCGAACTCTGAACAAACTTCGGTTGCTATTGTATTAGCTTCCACTTCATGCCAGCACGTCCAACCGTCGAAAGTGGCTTCACAATGATTTTCAGCTGAAAACAAAGATGATCGTCGGATGCAATAATCTTGTTAAGTTGCGCTTGTACGATTAACGTGTGGGTGAGCGTGAGTTACCGTTGACCCGCGAACCTTTGTGCGTAGTAGGTGTACCGTCTATTCTTAAGTGTAAGTTGGCACTGCTATTCATAGCTAGATCATTTATTTTATCTTCTACCTGTTACATTAGCGTACATGTGATGACTGCAGCATTCGCTAGCTGTGTAAAAGCACCTCTCCCAACGTCCATGTGCTCCGGGGACAGTGGCTTCTCTCACTGCGTTGACCACCTCTGCGAATCCGGGGTCGTATGGGTAACAACCACATGTACCATCTTCTTTAGCCTGAAAAATAATTAAATCTTTGATTAGGTATTCCTATTGTTCATTTTTATGCTTAGGCGGTTGACACACTGCCATGCTGCATGTTGCGCGTCGACGCACCTACGCGCGTACTTGCGGGAGTGCAGATCTGCGTCATTGTGCGGGTTTTTTACGCACTCACGCGCGTAGTTGCGTTTTGTAGATTTACGGCGGCTCTGACTACTTTTTTACAAAGCAGTTCGCAAGTGCAGTTCCAAAATAGTGCGCTTCCAAAATCACGCACGGCACTGCGGGACTCGGTGTGGCATACCTTGCGTTTCGCCCCGCACCTACGCGCGGGAGTGCATGTTGCTCCGCGCTTGAACGCGTGATCTGCATGAACGCGCGTGGATGCGTTTTCTGTGTATTGGAGTGTGCGTGTTTTCTATACAAACGGAGATACTTACAAGCAACGTTGGAATACGCATTCACGCAACATGCAGCGTGGTGCGTGCCAGTGTGTTAAGCGCCTTAACATACAATAGAAGAGGATGTTACTATTCACTAACTGATTTTTTAATGACCATAATTAATAGTTAAATCCGCACAACATTAAAAACAATAAAATTATTTTTTATAATTTTTTTTTCTATTATTTATGTACTTAAATGAAAATATAATAATAAGAAAATACATTTAGATATGTGATATTATAATGTAATAAAGAAATAGACGTAGGTAAATATTATGAGACTAATTTCAGAAATGTAAATAAATTTTACCTATTAAGGGACGTATGACACAGGTACCTATAGGTAGATTTCCGTTAAGTTTATATTGTATAAGTACTTAATATTAATATTAGAATATAAAACATACTATTATAAAGTCTATATAAGTTATAGTGCGCATTTTTAAAATGCAAATATATTTTTTGCCTCGCTTAACACAAGTATTATGTAGTAATCTAAATGAGATGTACCCTGCATGTCATTTAGATTACTACACAATACTTTAATCATAAGATGTTTGTATGTAACTGATTTCGTATCGCAAATAAAGGATATGAATATGAAAGGGTTACCTAATATTTACCCACTAAAAATATGTTTATGCTTTAGGTTTTTTTTATGTTATTTGTGGGGAAACAGGCTTACGGCCCACCTGATGGTAAGTGGTCACCGTCGCCTATTGACACCGGCAACACCCGGGGTATTGTCGATGCGTTCCCTACACTGAAGAAACCTCTTTACATTTCTCTTGAAGCGTGCCATGTCGTAGTCTAATGGGAAAACCTCAGATGGTAGCTCATTCCACATCTTGCAAGTATGGGGTAGAAAAGATCGCGTGAAGCGTGTGGTGCGTGATACCCAATTGTCGATTATATGTGGATGAGCTTTATTACGTTGTCGAGAAGTGCGGTGGTAAAATCTCGACGACGGGATGAGATCAAATAGCTCCTCAGAACATTCCCCATTATACAGGCGGTAGAATACACTGAGCGATCCGATGTCACGGCGTTGACTCAGCGGTTCCAGCCTGTCGGCGAGTTTGGGATCACCGATGATTCTAATGGCTCTTCTCTGAAGGGAGTCAAAACGAAGCAATTGGTAATTTGGAGCTCCGTGCCAAAGATGGGAACAGTATTCCACGTGTGGCCGAACTTGCGCTTTGTACAGCAATAGCCGTTGTTGTGCCGTAAAATACTGTTTGGCACGGTTAAGGACTCCAAGTTTTTTGGAGGTGAGCACAGCTTTTGCTTCTAAGTGACTCCCATACTGGACCTCATTAGAAATTTCGACTCCCAGAATCCCTATACTCGCCGAGACGGGGAGAGGAATGCCCTGGAACCGTGGAGCTATTGTGAAAGGGGCCTTCTTTGTGGTGAACGCACAGACTTGCGTCTTGGTTGGGTTAAAGGTGACCAGATTAAGGTTACCCCAATCTGACACAGTAAAAATTGGACAGTAACTAAATTATAAATAGACGTGAGCTATATTTTTTTTATATAAGGTTTATTGTGACTGACATGTAACTAGGTACTAACGATCTCCAAGCAAGGCGCGAACATTCCCAAGAACAGACATGCAGCAGTCAGGTTGATGCTGTTGTATCCGGCTGTGAAGAGGAAATCGGGGGTGTAGAGGAGACACCCTCTGCCAGCCACCCACCGGTAGACCTGCTCGTGGTAGCGCATGCTACGGTAGTTGCAGGTCTTCGTCGTCTCCGATTGGATGACATCCGGAGGTTCCTAGGAAGAAGGTTTTATTTAGGTAAATAAATTGATTTCTTGATTAAACTATTTATTTGGCTTCTTCTGATGGGTTTAGAGTCTTCTGGGTTTTCAGTCTTTCTAGTTGCAGTCAAGTTTTTTATACGACATGGAGTTGGAACAAGCAAATTGCCCACTTGAGTACAGCCAACAAAGTATTGCCTCGTAGGGCAAGCATCTTAGAACTTAGAACGTGCCCTATAATGCACTGCCCTTCATCCATCAACTTGAGGCATGCCCTTTTAACAATAAGCTCTAATCTACTACTTGTGTCGTACTAACTATACTCTACGTCTTTACAACCTTTTACAACCATCATCAGACTGCAGTCTGATGATGGTTGTAAAAGCTTGCAAATTGGTTATTATTAGTACGATATGATAGGTGTAAATAAAGGAATTTTATCACGATTTTTATGACTGATAATAGTGGATGTTAATAATGAATACCTATGTCTACCGAAGTCAAAGGAATTAGGACCATTGCTCTATAAACAACTGAGCATTTTTGTAGCTCAGAAGATACATTAAATGGCACTCTCGTTCATAGGAATTAACTTTATGAATCTAGGATTCATAAGATTCTATCTTTGGTGGTGCAAAGACCAACCAAAGGCCTTGATGGAATATCCCATGCTTTTCCACTTTAACTATAACATATCTACTCACCTCGCAAATATATATATTGGGCCGCTCGCATCCTAAATCGCTTCGCTCCTGATCGTTGCGGATCGCAACGCGAGTGTCTCGTTGGTACCATTCCTCTGAACCTGTCCTGAGTGGCTCGAACAAATCGAAAGTTGCTTCCACCTAGAGCAATTGAAACTGCAAAGTCATTATGAGTGTATGTGGGAATTTTCGCTTGAAATATTATCGACTGTGAAATCTGATAGATATCTGCAGATAACTAAAAATATAATTCATCGATGGTCAAAATAAGCTGCGCAATCATAACGAAAGAAACTAGACAGCATTAGGGACCGAGTAGTACGAGGTCCATACCAAAAGTGCTGTTAAAAAGTCGTATACCTACATATTTATATACTTATTTCTAATTTTGTGAAACTCTACAGAATACTAAGGTTTAAGTCGCCGATTTATGGCGATGAGCCAAAAGGTTTTTAGTTTTTATGGTAACATAGTAACATAATACTACACTCGGAAGAATACTACTAATAACTCCGGCCCCCTTAATACCTAAGCCAAATTGTTGTCGTGGCGTTATCGCTAGTCAGGCCATCCCTTTCACACGTACAGTACGTACCTCACGTGTGAAAGGGTTGGCCACTAGCGATAACGACACGACGCAGCAATTTGGTTTAGGTAATAAGGCTACAGATTTCGAGATGAAAAATCGTTTGAACGGAAGACTCGTAAGTAGCGGACATGCTAGTTACGAATATTCACACGCTCAGGTCAATCTAGACGTAAGCTCTTTTGTTCAAACCTGTCGGATGTGTTCAACGTTTATTAAAGGTAACTATACTACTACTCACCTGTGTTCCAAAAAGAACACATACGTATATCGTCAGAAACCGCCGTGTGTAATCCCCAAACATATTTTAAAGGCACTATTTTTGCACTGGCACATCATGAAACATACTACTGCTTAAAAATTGCGATCACTTTCACTCCAACATTATTTAGTGGAGTCAATCACAATGTTAAGTTTACGTTGATTATTTAGACCCGCGAACAAACATTCCAGCATGAGTGTAATGAGCACACAACACTTGCTTTTCTCAATTGTATTGTGTTGAACAGAGGTATTTAGAATAGCGACCGCCCGTCGTTTGTACTAAACAGCACAGTGTTTACAAATTATCTTCATCCACAATCAAATCAATGTCTTCATTATTCACAATCACATTTTGAAGCTATATCGAACCGTGATTTAGATAAGAAATGAACAAGACATTTAGTATCTATACCTATCTATCGAAAGAGTATAAAATTACAAAAAAATTGGCAGTGATTTTGAATGTTAATTATATGTTATCTTATCATTAGATTTCTTTATTATGTAGCTCTATTGATTTTGGTTATTTACCTTCGCTGAACCTATTGTATTAGCACCTGTCTGTTAGGGGGGCTTATCCGTAAATCAGCATATTTCCATGTTTTCGCTGCTTATTTACTCAGTGGCAATAAGGTTTTTGTATTGAAACTTTAGTTTATGTAATAGAAAATTTTAATGCCAATCCTTGTAACAAAACATTATACATACACAAATTATTTTTTATTATTTCGTCCAAAGCTGTTTTCTTCCCACATATTCTTGAAATCTTGCACATTAGTGCTCTTTTTGCCGACGGATAGACAAAAAAAGTATTTTAAAAAACAAATCAGCAACAACATTGTTACAAAACATACATTATCGTCTAAACGTGTACAGGATAAAATAGTATAATTAAATAAATTTTCATAACAAATCTCACAGAACAAACAAAAACAAAAAATGACGCATATTGACTAAGTTCAAAGCAATTTTTATGGCATATTCGTTAGACAAAGTAAACAAAATTATTTTTATAATACGTATCAACTCACCATAAACAAATTAAAACAAAAAAAATAATCAAGAGCTCCAATTATATTATTATAAATATTTTAAAACAACCATATAAATGACGCGAGCACCGCATAAATATTTCAGACGTGGCCATCTAAGTGGTCTGTGGGCGTGGCAGAGACCGCTCAGAGGTAGGACGTGTGTCGCTCTGTCTCCCGCGCATCCAAAATTATTACGTAAACTACCGTAAGTTATAAAGCAATAGTTTCTATACATAAATACTAAATTAGCGTATGCTCAAGCTGATTGGATACATGGATAACTACTTATCGTTTGTTTGCGGGTAAGTATAATTATTTTAATTTTTGTGAAATTCGCCCAATTCTAGTAACCTTTCAAAAATGTGAACAACAATTATTTGATACTTTTGATTTTTGATAAAGTTTGAACCGTTCATAAAGGAAAGTCCTTCCTGTAATAATCACCAACTAGCCAATTTACCTACCTGTCTACAAAGATAAAGATTATAAATATTGTAAGGATCAGGAGTAGATTATAGATAAAAAAGAGAACTAAAAACCTTAACTTTATTTGCATTACAAATTTTACACAATCAAACAGAAAATAAACCAAAATGGAACAAACCAACTTCAACACAAATATACAAAAAAAATAGCACTGAACACTTAGAACACGAATAAACAGAAAAATAGCAAATAGCTCACGTAACCAGATTTACACAAATACGTAAGAAGTCTGAAGATGTTTTTCCATCGAGCGCCAGCGAGCAAATGTGAGGTCGCCCTTTTTTTTCGAATGGACTAATCTCGCTGTTGGCCTCTGAGGCCGTTGCAGCTTAACCGAGCTTTTGGCGAGCGCAGAAGGCGCTCAGCCCTGTAATTTTTTGATGAGGCAACTAGCGCAAGGGCACCACTTAGGTACGAACCTCGGCTTGGGCTGTTGCCGGGACGGGGATAGGAAACGCCCGGGTACGTGCTTGTACCTCGTATAGGCGGCGACTGAAGGGACTCGTCGACCTCGCCGGTGAGGTCGGTGTATTTGTAAAGTGTTTGCTCTGTCTAATGTGGATGACTCTTCCGCATTAGCGGAAGTGATTTAGTCATCCGGGTCTCCGAGAACGTGTCTCGGACGACGGAGGGGTTTGCTGTGTTCGGACGGTTCAATCGAATAGTCCGGAATGGTATGTACCAAAGGATTCGGATGATGAGTGGCAAGTTCATAATGTCGCTAACTGTGAGGTCGCCCGTGGAGCGCGTCTGTTTTTATAGAAGCGATCGCTTCTATTCCGTAGCGCTGCAGGATTCGGCTAATAATATTATTTTTAATTTAAACTCATCTTTATTGCAGACACAATGATCATAATGAGTATAATATAATGAACATAATGTGTAAGTAAAATAAACTCGAAAAATATATTTTTTACAAATAAAGGATCAAATTCGGTATTGCATTATTGCACGCTCTAACGTAGTTGAAATCGATGTGACCGCGGCGATCGCGCCGTGCAGTGTGTCACGCGCCGCTTAATACCTAAACTTGAACGGCCACGCAAGGTTTGAACGCTCTTAACAGCATTCCAAAGGCCACCCTAGAAGGAGACCGATCGTCCAGTCTGTCTCACTCAACGTCTTATTTGCCACTAATTTGGTAGATCTAAATTAAGAATCCGTTCCCAAATCTGCCGCTGTCAAGTTTAGGTATTTACGAAGTCCGGCAGGCGCGCGACTCGTAAATGCGCGGCTCCCGGAACCTATACACCTCATTATAGGACAAATAATTTTGATCCTTTGTCATGTCGATCGAATGAAAATGTTTATTTATAGTATATTGTGTATCTTCGTATCTTCATTTGTATTATACAGTTTTTTTATTTTATTTGTTAAGCGCTTGTCCACTTAGGTACTCATTTGATAGTAAGGTCGAAGAAGGAGCGAGCTTGTCTACATAGATAGAACCTGTTCACTCTGGACTTGAAGACTCCGAGATTATAAAGGTCTGACAAGATTTGTACAAGTAAAATAACTAGTGGTTCGCCCCGAACTGAGATTTCGCGAGTCGCGAGTACAAAACAAAAAAATAATAATATTCACAATATTTGCCTAATTGATCTAGCGAAGCGAGATTTCCAAATCAACTTGAGCAAATTGGCCGTATGTACGTATGTTTGTTTGTTCGAGGATAAGTTTCGAAGCATTGATCCGATCATCGTGAAATTTGATATATAGTTAGGTAGTGTTGGCACAATCCTGGTGTGACTAAGTGAGCTAAAAATGTTTGGGGGTTATTGAGATATTGGAGTTCAATAGGGGTAAAACAACAAAAATAAGATTATTAGGTCCAATGGGCCGTGAAAGCCAATGAAAGATACATTAGTATATTAGACCCCGTTTTTATTATTGCATCCTTGTAGTATTTGAGTTATTAGGCGTCATAAAAACTAAATTTAAACGAAATTCACAGGGTACACCAATGACTCCACAATGCTGAAATTTGGTATTTGTGTAGCTTTAATAACACAAATATAAAGAAAAGTCTGAAATCCAAAATAACTGCAATTTCTGTCCCTAAAAAAGTAACCAATTAATATGGACTCCCGTTACTTGTTATTTGTATAATACTGTAGTTCAAGTAAGTAGTTGGTTGTGTATTTCGTGACACTATTTTATTAGTCAAAGGTTATGAATAATATTTTATTATTTTTGTTGAGACTCGCGAGATCTCAGTTCTGGGCGAACCACTAGTATAATAGTGCCACGAAATTCACAACCAACTAATTTGACCTACAGTTGCAGTCACGTTACAAATAGTGGGAGTTAATCAGTACTCTTTTTAGATTAGAATTTGCAGTTATTCTAGATTTCAGACTTTTCTCTATATTTGTGTCACTAAAGCTACAGAAATCATGGCTAATAACTAAAAAACTATAAAGAAATTACGAAAAATAAAATAATAAATAAACGGAGTCTAACAATAGTACCAATAAATACCTTTCATTTGACGTCACACTTGACCTGATAGTCTCATTTTTATTTCTTTTACCCCACTTGAACCCCAATATCTCAACAAGCCCCCAAAATTTTTAGCTCATTAGTCACACCAAAATTGTGCAATCACTACCTACCTATGTATTAAATTTTACGATGATCGGATAAACGTTACGAAATCTATCCTCGGACAAACATACATACATACATACCGCGCCGATTTGCCCAAGTTGATTTAGAGATCTTGCTTTGCTCGATCAATTAAAGTAATGTCATTTGAATTTTACCGGTGTGCAAAGTTTCAGCTCAACCAGACAATTTTCTGAGGAGTTCCAAGAAACAGCTCCTGGCTCCATCATCAGATCAAGCCATTTTTAGTATAGTAAAAAAATTCAATTTAGTTCTACTGGTGTGCAAAGTTTTACTTCAATCGGACAACTTGCTGAGGAGTTCCATAGAACAGCTCCTGACTCCATCATCAGATCAGAGTGTTTATAGTACAGTAAAGTGTTTTCATTTGAATTCTATCGGTATGCATAGTTTCACTTCAATCGGATAACTTGCTCAGGAGTTCCACGGAACAGCTCATGACTCCATCATCAGATCAAAGCGTTTTTAGTATAGCAAAGAATTTTCATTTTAATTCTACTGGTGTGCAAAGTTTTACTTCAATCGGACAACTTGCTGAGGAGTTCCATGGAACAGCTCCTGACTCCATCATCAGATCAGAGTGTTTTAGTATAGTTGAGAATTTTCATTTTAGTTCTACTGGTGTGCACAGTTTTACTTTAATCGGACAACTTGCTGAGGAGTTCCATGGAACAGCTCCTGACTCCATCATCAGATCAGTGTTTTTAAAATAGTAAAGTATTTTCATTTAAATTCTACCCGGTATGCATAGTTTGACCTCAATCGGACAACTTGCTGAGGAGTTCCACGGAACAGCTCCTGACTCCATCATCAGATCAAAACGTTTTTAGTATAGTCTAAATTTTTTTTTAGTTCTACCTGTGTGCAAAGTTTTACATCAATTGGATAATATGCTGAGGAGTTCCATGGAACAGCTCCTGACTCCATCATCAGATGGAGCGTTTTTAGTGTAGTCAAAAATTTTTATTTTAGTTCTACCGATGTGCAAAGTTTTATTTCAGTCGGTCAACTTGCTGAGGAGTTTCATGGAACAGCTCCTGATTCCATCATCAGATCAGAGCGTTTTTAAAATAGTAAAGTATTTTTATTTAAATTCTACCGGTATGCATAGTTTGACCTCAATCGGACAACTTGCTGAGGAGTTCCACGGAACAGCTCCTGACTCCATCATCAGATCAGAACGTTTTTAGTATAGTCTGGAATTTTTATTTTAGTTCTATCGGTTTGCATAGTTTTAGATCAATTGGATAATTTGCTGAGGAAAAAAGTGTTTCAAAGTGATCCTTGTAGATGTCGCATATACTTGAAAATTTACTAAGAGAGTTGCCTTACGCCCTTCCAAAAATTATAAATAAATATTGGACGTTTCAAAGTGATCCTTGTAGATGTCGCATATACTTGAAAATTTACTAAGAAAGTTGCCTTACGCCCCTCAAATAATAAAAAAAAAATATTCGACGTTTCAAAGTGATCCTTGTAGATGTCGCATATACTTAAAAATTTACTAAGAAAGTTGCCTCCAAAAACTATAAAAAAATATTGGACGTTTCAAAGTGATCCTTGTAGATGACGCATATACTTGAAAATTTACTAAGAAAGTTGCCTTATGCCCCTCCAAAAACTAAAAAAAAGAGACGTCTCAAAATGATAATGATGATGGATGTCGCATTAACTTGAAAAGTTAGTTATCTCATGCCACCAATAAATAAAATACAGTAATATAAATTTCACAGTACCCACAAGCCGTTTGGCTCCCTACAAAAACAATATGAAAGTTACGGCAAACGAAATATACGGTGTACGGTATTTGCACAAAAATATTTTGTACGGAACAATTTTTTTATGAAAGATCAATTTTATTTTAGATTCGTATATAAAAAAATGTCCTGAGCAACATTAGTTTTGGCGCTAATGCTCTAAGTCTTATACTTTCCGAGATACAAGGTGGATGGGAGCGAATGGGGGACAAAAGGGGGACTTAAGGATTTATTCCCAACTCACCAAAACTCCCTCTATACGATCATACCAAACATGTCTACCCTACGAGGGGGCATCTGGGAGAACAATGATGTCAATGAGTTTTATAGATCTGTAAGTATCCATACAGATCAAATCACTCGGTCGCGCTATAATTGTATGCTGTTGCCTCTATAGGCATATATAATACTATTATTATATATACGTAACTATGTATAGTGTTCGTGACAAAGAGCGACACATCCTCCCTCCAAAAGCGCTCGGCGCAGACTGCCAGTGGCCGCGTTGCGTTTCATCATTTTATATGTGATTTAAAAAAATCATATTATAATAATTAATGGACACTTCTATTTTTTTATATGTAAATAAAAGGTTGAACTTTGTTATAGTATGTGAATTTTAACTTATAAACTTGCTACTTTCGAATAAACGACATCTTTTGAAGCGTAAAATTGCGCAGTTTTTATTCGTTATTTTTTTTTAAATATTGTATTAATATACTAAATTTTTTTAAACGCATTTCAAAGAAGACAATATTTTTGTTGAAATGTTATTTTTGTTAAAAACTTTACGACTCGTTTTTTGGATGAAAACAGGGTTAGATAGTTCACTCAATTGCTCATTTTACGAGAACGCGAGTTACAAATCAATTTATTTGAGAAATGTGATATGTTTAACTTTATTTTTTTTTCGATCTTTTAAGTTTTGATGAACCAAACTTTGGGTGTATTTATTTTTGTTTATCTCTCTTTATCAACCGAGCCACAGACTTGTTCGAAATATTCGCATAAAACGGGTAACAGAAGACAGGGCCTTGGAGGAAGTAAAACTTTTCTTTTTATTGTTTCTTAGTCGAACTAGGAACCCAAGTTTTGCCAGGACCATCTATCCTAAGTTACACAGCCGTTTAACTGATTCCATGATGATAAATTTCGGTGACCCTTAGTAAGAAATAAAAATATCCCTTACTTATAGTGTAAGTTTGTTTGTTATTAAATAGGTGGTGTTTATTATTACCTACTCGCGCACCATACGTATCTCGTTGAATAGGTATTTCAATGAATATGACGTTTTATCAACACTTTTACCACTTTTTCTGATTAGGAGCCTGCTTGAGAAATAAAAAGCTTCAAAGTGGTCACTTTTTTAAGAAATCAATCGCTTACTTCAGCGAATTAAACCTTACAATGATTATGCAATCGTTTGCTTGTGGTCCCAAAGATATTAGACTACATAACATACATATTAAGCGGAATGATGGCTGATAGAGCAAAACCTTTATCGAGTGGTGGCCGAAGTCAGGCCAAAGAAACCCAGGTTGTCCAAAAGCTAGATGGGTCCGTCGTAAAAATCGCAAAAAATACTTGGATGAGAGACGCACAGGATGTAGAAGGCTGGCAGAAAACAAAGAAAACTGAATACTTGGCAGTTTGTTCCGGGCTGAGGTAATAATGATCATGATGTATTGCTGCTGTCACCATTGACGCTGTCCCCATTCAATGGGGACAACGGAACTGAATAAAAATAATTAAAATTTATTCCTGTTGTCCCCATTGACGGTGTACCTGATAATGGGGACAGCGGAACTCAATAAAATAATTAAAATGTATTCTTGTTGTCCCCATTGACGGTGTACCTGTTAATGGAGACAGCGGAACTCAATAAAAATAATTATAATTTATTCCTGTTGTCCCCATTGACGGAAACTCGATAAAATAATCAAAGGTTGTCGTTACATCGAGTGACGTTATATGGAGTTTACACTGGTATAATAATTAAATACCGATCTACTCAGCAATTGTTGTAGTAACCTTTGCTTAAAAATACACATGCCTTATGTTACGGTGTAAAATAGTTTATTACTTGTTTTCTAGTTGTCTAGACTAATTATGATAAAACTACTAAATTATATTATATACTAAATTTAGATTCTATAACAATTATGGTAAAACAAGGGTCAAAGGATGCGCTGGCGACGGCCGAGGCGCAATGCGATGCATATAGGGAACATTGATAACATTACCACACAGATAACATTGTTTTTGCAAAGCTCCTTTGACTTATGCTAAACCCCAGTCCAGAAAATACTTAACACAAAAGGAACTTGTAACTGGGAGTTATTTAGTTTAGTTGTGCTGTATTAATATTGTGTGAATGTAGTGGGGAATAGTGGTGTTATAAGTCAAAGTGTAAAAGAACTCATGTAAGTATACTAACATATACATAAACATGTTTTGCTGTTTCCGACGTATAATAAGACAATATTATGCAAAAATAAAATAACTTACGTTTAGTATATATATTACAATTTAAAAGAAAATATTATTTCTCCAGTTACTACTTTTCTAGTTACTACTGTAACGATGCTTTTAGTCTCGTAACAGGAATTCTGTTTTGGAGTTGTATTTGATTGGATTTTTGGGCAGTAGTGCTGGAGAAGTAAACATTGTTTCGGTTCTGACGTTTTGGTTAGGTCTTTGACACTGACAGTTAATTTGTTGTCATGCGGTCATAAACCGGTTTTTTAAGATTTCGATTTCCTATTCGACTGTTTCAAGAAATATTGACCGCATCACTGTTTTTGGAAGAAAAAAAAACCACTTTTCTCTCTGAGACAATGTCTGCAGGACGTGTTTTATTTTTCAAGATTTGTTTTATCAGATTTAATCTCCAAGTTTTGAGGGGATTTATCATGTTTTGTGTTGGAAATTAGTTTGTAATGGCTTGGTGATGGTGTCGGTCTGGAAATTTTGGTATTCAGTAAGTTTTCGATCTCTAGAGACGCCATGATGTGATGACGCTTCTGAACTGGTCTTATTCGAATTTATGTTAGGTTTTTCACAGATTTCAAAGATGTTTTCTTCGTATTGGGTTTTTGAACGTTGTTTCTCGGTAAGCAATTGAAAATTATTTGATTTTAGGTACTCTATGAGAGTAATTTTAATTCTAATATATAGTCTCATTGTTCCAGTTTGAGATGAGTCTTTCGGGTAACCCTACGGTTTAATTTTCCTTGGTTTCTTACCTATTATTTGGATTTAATTTGTCTAACTCATTGGAAACCCCACGTTTGAAGGACAAAATTTTCAATTTGAATTTGCAACTTCACCCTAGCTTATTAGATTCTAATTAGAATACACTAGGAGTTAAACCTTTATACTAGCCTTATGCTAATTTCCTTTTTATTTTTATTGGATTGCAATAACGACAGTCAACCACAGTTTACAACTTTGTTTAGTTTTTAACCTCCGACACCGTAGTTTCTAGAATCTACTGGTTTAATTAATAAGTAAATTTAACTTCACATTGCCGCATACAGAGTTCAGATTTCCACGGGCAAAGACTTACAGTAAACTCTAAAAATGATATTCAATCTTTCATTAGCCTCCCCGACCTTGTGATTAGAAGCTCAATCTCTTCGGCAGATTTATCCAGGTAATTTGTTTTTCAAAATTCAAGTAGGCATGGCGCCCGAGATTAGTTTCCTATTTGTTTTTGTATTTTAGTTTGCCTACCTGTACCTTTATTAGTTAGATTCACTTGGCACTTAGCCAAGAAACCAGAAGTTAAATTCACCCCACCTTATTATTATTATTATATTATATATATTTTTTATATTACAATTTGTCGCACTACTTATAGTTTATGTATGTTCATTCTACTGTACAGTATTCAGCTGTTGGAAAATAAGCAGCGAATCGGTTGTGTCATTCTATTTTTTCTTAGTATTTCTTGCGCACTTACAATAAGCTGTTAAAAAATAATGTTTCGCTTCTCCTAATAGTTATCAACAATATCACAAGAGCCTCCTGGAGTAAGTAGTGAATTAAAATACACACACAGAAAGGACGGCACAATACTTTTACATGCTTGACACAAGTTTACGAAAAAGATATCTTATAAAAGCTGAGAAGTTTTGTGGTAATGCTACTTGCGAAAAAAAATCAAATGCACTGGCAAAATAAAGATAAAGTATTTTTAAAAGTAAAAAGGTATCTATGTCGATTTTGCATATACTAACAAGTGGCTGCCCATGACTTCGCTGCGTATGTATCTTTATAAATACCTACTATTGACCGGACATACTGTATATAAAGGTGCATTTGATCATAGTCTCATTCATATTTTAGTTAGATAATTGATTTTTATGTTCGATAAATCATTCATGTAACTTTCATTTATTTATAGAAAGGTGACATTTTGAAGGAGACCTCACTTACTTACACTTGTACACCGGATTTCAAACCTGCTTGACACTTACATGGAAGATTGCAAACAAAAAATCGCCACAGCGGATGTATCTGCCATACCGACAGCTAATAATAAAATTATATCAGAAACAAGCTGACCAATCCGCAGATTCACACGCGTAGTTTTTTAAAACATTACCCTCCTTTGCGCAGTTGGGTAAAAAATAGCTTATGTTATTCAGGGTGAATGTAACTTTCCAATGGTGAAAGAGTTTTTGAAATCGGACCAGCAGTTTTTGAGTTTATTCATTACAAACATACACACAAAAATACACAAATACAAATCTTCCCTCTTTATAATATTAGTATAGATAAAAGACACGGGACTTAACAAAGTAATTGAGCATCCTAAATTTGAAAGTAATAAAACTTCTCTTTACCACCATAAAAATTCCACATTTGAGGTATCTTAAGCTGTTTGTAATGATGTTAAGAATGTGTTAAAATACCTCCAAAATATGAAACATTTGTACTAGAAAAATTGTGTGGGGTATTACACGTTATTTTATATATTTTGTTCTGATGAGGCAAGGGATAAAATGGTGATTGTTAAAGACTTTAATGGAAATGGATTTTATGCGTAAATATACAATGTTGATTCTGCGATACAAATAAATGATTGTGATATTTTTACTCTTTTACAACATTAAGGTGTAAGTTTTTTTTAGATTTTTTCACATTTGATTAAAACCCCATTAAACTTAAAAATTTGTTTCATTTGTACATATATAAACTATGCGTATATCAATGGGGACAAAAGGAAGGAAGTTTTATGACTTCCCGTTGTCCCCATAATGAGAAAGCGCCAATGGGGACAACGGGAAGGAAATTTTATGACTTCCCGTTGTCCCCATAACGAGAATGCGTCAATGGGGACAACGGGAAGGAAATTTTATGACTTCCTGTTGTCCCCATAATGGGGACAGCGTCCATGGGGACAACAGGAATACATCATGATCATGAAGTATTATGTTATCTGCAGATCTAACAGCACCGACCAGATGGCTTGAAATTGGATGCAAAAAAGGAGCTTTTTGTGATATTTCCTATATTAACATATCATGATTTTTAAGTGAGCTCATCAAAATACATATGCGCACTTTATCTCGCTTGAAGGAGCTAACTGCGTAGGCTCAACGCCTGCATCGAAAACAATAGCAACTAATTTGATTTTTTTTTTCTGGACATGTCACACAGCGCTATCTAGCCCCAAACTAAGCAGTGCTTGTACCTACTATGGGAACCTGATAACTGATAGAATACTTATATACATTTTTTTTTAAATACATACTTATAATAATATATAGAGAAACAACCGATTGGTGAACTACCACAAGTTTTTCGTCAAAGACCTACCTAATGAATGATGACTATGATAACATGATCATCCACAGGCTGACTTCATCCAGAATAAGTAGGTACCTCGAGTTTTAATAGGCGTGTACGTGTGTTATGTCATTCCGAGCTAAATAAAATCGACTGCGCGCGTATTGCCTAAAAACTCCGACTCCAATGTTGGCCACTGACTCTTATGAACTTATTTTAGCACAGTTTAGGTCATAGTTCTGATTTAGATAGTTACCAATAAAATACCAGCTGAGCCTGCGGCTGCGCACGCGTGGTTTGTCAATAACAACATCATCCTACTTCTGTGTTTCAATCCCGGTCAAAATCTACCTGATTTCATCGAAATCTGTCCAGTCGTTTTGTCCTGAAACCGTAACAAACAGACAGAGAAACAGAGTTACTTTCAAAATAATATTAGTAGAGGTTAAATATTAGTTATAATATTAGGCCACGACCTGCCGTGGCCAGTGTGGAAGTCCTTAAATAGGCTTCGCACACAGGTTGGTCGCTGCAGAGTCAATATGTGCCAATGGGGGTTCAGGGATCCCAGACAAACGCAATGCGACTGTGGTGACCCTGCACAGTCGATGAAACACCTATTAATGTGCCTTTTGTGCCCGAACACCTGCACAATGGTTGACTTAAAAATGGCTTCTCCTGACGCCATCAATGTAGCCAAGTACCTATCTGACACAATATAAGTAGAACTATTGACACGCTGAGAAGAAGAAGTAGAGGTATGGATTATTATTGCCGCTACTTGATATGAGATGAAATGTGCTCCTAAACTTTTTCATTACGTCGTCACTACCACCTAACACGTGGTATTTGTAAGTACGTAGTATATACTGACCTCAAATGATTGTACTATCTCTAATGAATAAAAGATGATCCTTAAATGTAAAATAAAATAAACTTGTGGTTCGCCCCGAACTGAGATCTCGCAAGTCGCCCATAAAAACAAAAAAAAATATTATATGTAATCTTTGACTTCAAAATAGTGCTACAAAATACTAACCAAATTACTTGACCTACAACTTCATTCAAATTACAGGTAACGGGAGTTTATATAATGGGATAATCTTTTTTGGAGGTAGAAATTGCAGTTATTCTGGATTTCAGACTTTTGCCTACTTTTTGCCACTAAAGCTACACGCATCCAAATTTCAGCACTGTGGGGTCACTGGTATCCCCATATGAATTTTGTCAAAGTTCAGTTTTTATTATGGCTAATAACATAAAAACTACAAGGTTTAAACTAAAAATAAATACGTAGTCGAAATGTACTAATGGAGACCTTTCATTTGACGTCCCACTTGACCTAACAGTCTCATTTTAATTTTTTTTACCCTTCTTGAACCCCAATATCTCAACAACATTTTTAGCTCATTTAGTCACACCATAATTAAATAAAAAATAAATAAATTATCTGTAGATCATGCAAACATTTGTTCCGCGGCGGGAATCGAACCCGCTATCTGCGTCTCAGCCGGCTATTCGCCTACTCGGCCCACTGCGCCACTGAGGTCGTGATAGGTACGTAGGTCACACTAAAAGTTTTGCGTAACTTAGAAAAACAACGTGTTATAACCAAAATATGTTATATGTTGATTGCTTTTCAAAATACTCTCCTTTACATTTTAAACATTTTTTCATGCGATCGAACCATTTTTTAAAACAGGAGGACCACAGATCTGAAGGCATGTTTTCTACGTGCTGATTGAACGCTATCACTGCCTCTTCGGAGTTGGTAAAAGTGAAACCTCTCATCAAATCTTTGATTTTGGGGAAAATACAGAAATCACAGGGTAGGTCGGGGCTATGTGCAGGATGGGTGACGAGTTGTACATTTTCGGAAGCTAAAAATGACTTTGTTTTGTTGGCCGTGTGTGAAGAAGCGTTGTCATGATGTAGGAGAACGCGGCTTTTTGGTCGTCTTTCGCGAACTTTTTCTAACACCCTGGGTAAACAAATGGTAGAATACCACTCGGCAATAAAATGAAAAAACTATAGCAAATGCATTTCGAAATCATTTTGATGCAGTAAAAAAAACAAAGCAATGGTAAGGATAGTAATATTAAATTGCGGATCAGGCATGTCTCGGAGACTCACCACGTTACAGCTACGACCAAATAAATAGAATCTGTTCTCAGAAATATGAAGCGTGGTAAGTCGCCGGGACATGATGGCCTAAGCATAGAACATCTGTTGTATGCGGGCCAGCATGTCTGTGGATTGTTAGCGCGGTTTTTCACTCTCTGTGTGAGGTATTCGAGGAGCTCATCCGCACGCTGGTTGTTCCTATCACTAAGAATAAAACGGGGGATATCACGAGCATGGCCAACTATAGGCCTATATCCTTAGCAACGATAGTGGCGAAGGTGCTTGAGAGCTTTATTCAGTCTCACATGACCGGCCTAAGTATAGACGACGGACAGTTTGGCTTCCGGCCTCAAGACTCAACAGATAAGGCTATTTTTTCTTTAAAGCAGGTTGTCAGCTACTACAAAAAAAAGACACTACTGTGTACGCTTGTTTCTTAGACCTTAGCCGTGCTTTTGACACCATAAACCACGACCTGTTTTGGAAGAAGCTGCGTGTTTCAGACGCGAGTGTCCCGGCTGAGGTTGTTGATCTCCTAGAGTATTGGTACCGGAATCAGACCAATAACGTCAGGTGGGGCGCAGAGCTATCGGAGAGCTATCGGCTTTCTTGTGGCGTGACGCAGGGGGGCTCACCTCTCCCGATCTGTTCAACGCCTACGTGAACGGGTTGATCGTGGAACTGAGCAGCACCCCAGTAGGGCTCAGGTTGGATGACAGGTATGTAAACAATCTGAGTTACGCTGATGACATGGTGCTGCTTAGTCCCTCGATTAAAGGATTAAGAAAACTTCTCTCGATTTGCGAGGCGTACGCGAAAGAGCATGATCTCATTTACAACGTAAAAAAGACGGAAATGGTGATTTTCAGATCGGGAAAGGGACCTGAAATAGTACCCGAGGTCTATCTTAACGGACAGCCCGTAAGAACAGTTGAGCAGTTCAGGTACCTTGGACACATCGTTACATCTAACTTAAAGGACGACGCTGACATAGAGCGGCAACGTAGGGCTTTGTGTGTAGTAGGCAATATGATAGCCAGAAAGTTCTTTAAGTCATCGCCTGACGTGAAAATAACACTCTTCAGATCCTTCTGCCAGTCGTTCTACACATGTCAACTCTGGACAGATTATACTAAGAAGTCGCACAGCGGTATACGAGTGGCGTACAATAACGTCTACAGACACATGATGGGTCTGAGGCGCTATTGTAGAGCTTCGGAAATGTACGCAGAGGCTGGGGTTGACTATTTCAATGCGATCCAAAGAAAGAGGATCGCCTCCTTCATGTCCAGAGTTGACATGTGTAAAAACACAATCATCAAAAGTCTGGCGGATAGACTGATGCTGACGGCAGCTTATCGACGTTGGGTGGAAATAACCACCTAAGTACCTAATTCTTAAATATTTTTTTATTGTATTTTTATTAGTGGTTTAATTTGCTTTTTTTAATTTTAGTTTAGTGTAGGTAGATTATAAAATATGGATCACTATGTCTGAAATAAAGAATTATTATTATTATGGTGTTCAGAGATTTTCTCTACTCGATTTTCAAAGAATCGGTAATAACTGGGGGCCACGGGCCTAAGCCAAATGCACCTCAGTGGTCCGTACTTCGCTAGGAAGCTCAGTCTGTAGGAACTTTCTCACGATCCTACACGTATTCAAAATAGCTGCTTTTTGTAGCAGAATGTAAGTGTGCTTCGGCAGGTCTAAATATTCTAAAGATTGGGATAGCTGTTTAGGAATAACACCGGTTGTTGACAACACTATTGGGACAATGGAAACTCTTTGCAGATGCCACATGCGAGTTATTTCGTTTTTGAGATCAATATATTTGGATTATTATTAACACTCTTTTGATCTTCAAGTAGAATTGTGCAGATGGGACCCGTAGCTCAGAAAAAAAAGCGAGCCTGCTTCTGCTCCGCTGTCAGTTCATGAGGGATCCAACGACAACAAAGTTTCCGAACTTTCAATTCTTCGTGTAAAATTTTATGAATTAGGCTCATACCAATCCCCAATAGTCCTCGAATTGTCTCATAGGTAATCCGCGGGTTTTCTTCAATTAGCCTTAACAGTACCTACCCCCATTATTTTCGTTGACGGCAGTTGAAGGCCGCCCTTTACGAAATTCGTCATGTAAAGAAACCCGACCTCTCTCAAATTCAGCAAACCATCGCCTTACGGTGCTCAAACAAGGTGCTTCTCTCCCAAAAGCATTTTGAAGACGAGCGGCCCAGTCTTGCGGAGAGAGAGAACTTTTAAAATCATAAAAAAACATAGCTCTAAAATCTTTTCGACATAATTCCATTTTTGTTGCGTACGTAGAACTTTGATGTGTGATAAAAACAATTGACAAAGTGATTTCCCGCCAATTTTTTTTTACTAAGAAGTTTGCAACGTTTAAAAAATTTAACATTCAAAATTCAAATAGTTCCGATTAGTTAGAAGTGCAAAACTTTTAGTGTGCCCCATGTATAAGCGCTTAAAATACTCATAAGTTGATAGTTATAGATAACTAATATAGTTCTTCCCCGCGATTCTTACTAGATCGTCGGTCCACCTTGTGGGGGGCCGGCCTACGCTGCGTCTTCCAGTCCGTGGTCTCCACTCGAGAACCTTTCTTCCCCAACGGTTATCGGTTCTACGAGCGATGTGGCCTGCCCATTGCCACTTCAACTTGCTAATTTTGAGAGCTATGTCGACAACTTTAGTTCTTCTGCGGTTGGGCGCAAACGGCTACCAACCGCTCGTTGTGGCGACCTAAGGGGGAGGCCTATGTTCAGCAGTGGACGTCTACCGGGTGATAATGATGATGATGAATATAGTTCTGCGGCGTGTAGACCACACACTGGAAATCACAGCATAAGACGCCCCCCCGCTACATGGAAAAATTACCTGATATAGATTGCTGGCAGTCGTTGGGTGCAGGCCGCACAATATCGGTCGCTCTGGAAATCTACGGGGGAGGGGGAGGCCTGTGTTCAGCACTGAACGTCCTGTGGCTGATACGATGTTGATGATAGATAAAACAGTCATTAAACATGCCTAGCGGACACCTGCAAATCTTTGGGAGAGGACTAGGTATGTTTTGATTTTACCTACTAATTTTTCATGAAAAGTATTAAAAACTGGAACGTGGCTGTTTACTTTGTGCGTGTCTCCTTCCAGAGCGTATTTTGAACTTACTTTAGAACATCATTGTACTAGGTAGATATTTTATTTCGGATTTAGAAAAAAATCCGTAAACAACGTTTTTGCTATCAATTTTCGAGAAGTTTTTTACCGTACCTCAAAAGGTAAAAATAGGAACCCTTATAAAATCACTCTCTTGTCCATCTTTCTGTCCGTGTGTCACCACCTATTTTGTCAGGAACGGGTGAACGTAGCAAGTTGAAGTTTATACCAAATACTGAGGTCTAAAGCCCTTATTGCGTGTATAAAAATCAGTCAACACGATAAAAAGATATGGGCAAATTTAGATTTTCGCGAAAACTTGTAAGTAGGTACCAAAGTTTACTTTAATTTTCAACTTCTTATATTTTTCGGAATTTTCCCTTTACTTGTGCTTTAAGACCTTGCTTTTAACCAAAATTGACAATTCTAAGTCAACCGGATGTACCCAGTACGGGTTTTGGGTCGAAAACTTATTATGGTAGTTCCCGTTGACCTAGAATCACGAAATTAGGCAAAAATCAGCACAAATACAGAAAAATTCATAAAAATAAATAAGTTTACAATTAAAGGGTGTCCCCATACATACATAGTTGACGCCAATTATGATAGTCCTCAGTAGTAAGGGCGCTCATACAATTTAGAGGATTAGCTTAATCAACACAAACCTCAAATAAGGTAAATAAATAAATTTGTGCTATTGAATAAAATAAATATTTAAGTGGGGCTCCCATACAACAGACATGATTTTTTGCCGTTTTTATAGATACTGGTACGGAACCCTGCGTGTGCCAGTCCGACTCGCACTTGGCCGGTTTTTATTGACAAACAACGCGTGCGAAACCGCGAGCGGAAGCTTGTGTAGCTGTGTAATATTATAAAGATTTAAATTAATTTAAGGATAACGCCAATACATTTTTTATGGTTGTAGTGCCTGAGCCTGACAGTTAATTTAAGGAATTAATTGATTTGTAATTTTTTTCATTCAGATTTATTATTTTGGAAATAAAAAGTCTTATTTAATCTTATCTAAAGTACTTATGTGGCGTTTGAGATACCCAACAGTGGGCTATCAGTTAAGTTGCCAATGATGATGATGATGAACGTACATAAACCCCGATAGAGCACTGCAAATCTCACTTAAGGGAGGTCGATGAAGTATAACGAAGCAAACAATATTACTGGCGTATTAGGATCACCGCTTTTCAGTGATTTATCAGCACACTAAGGCAAACCACCCTTTAATAAACACACATTATAAAAAAAAATTACAAAATCGAATAAGTCGGACCACTCACAGTGAAGGTTTTGGTGAAGGCTTCTGTATCAGTGCTGTTGAAAGAAAGAAATAAAGCTATATTACAATTACAAGCTTTATAGGGTTCCGTAGCCAAATGGCAAAAACGGAACCCTTATGGATTCGTCATGTCTGTCTGTCTGTCCGTCCGTATCTCACAGCCACTTTTTCCGAAACTATAAGAACTATACTGTTGAAACTTGGTAAGTAGGTGTATTCTGTGAACCGCATTAAGATTTTCACACAAAAATAGAAAAAAAAACAATAAATTTTGGGAGTTCCCCATAATTTGAACTGAAACTCAAATTTTCTTTTCTTCAAACCCATACGTCCATGGATAGGTCTTCAAAAATTATATTGAGGTTTCTAATACAATTTTTGTGCTAAAACGAATAGTTCGCGCGAGAGTCACTTCCAAAGTGGTAAAATATGTCCCCCCCCTGTAACTTCTAAAATAAAAGAATGATAAAACTAAAAAAAAATGATTGCCATGCAAACTTCCACCAAAAATTGGTTTGAACGAGATCTAGTAAGAAGTTTTTTTTAATACGTCATAATACTAATAAAATAATAATAAATATTGCTGGACATTTCACACAGCGCTATCTAGCCCCAAACTAAGCAAAGCTTGTACTATGGGAACCAGATAACTGATACTTACAATACTTATATACATTTTTTTTGTAAATACATACTTATAATATATAGAGAGACAACCAGAAAAAAATAAGTCGTAAACTGTAATTTATCATTCATTCAATCAACATAATTATAAAAAAAGTACAACGAACTACAAGAACTTTTATATTATGTTACTTTCTGCTACGGAACACTTCATGGGCGAGTCCGACTCGCACTTGGCCGCTTTTATTATTAACTTCCAATGTATGTATGTTTGTCCGGGTGGAATCTTGCAACTGAATTTTAAACTCGTTCCCCTCAACCGATAGAACTGAAATTTTAAATACATATGTAAGTTTGGTGACAATGCAATAATATGGTACCATGGAGGTGGTCTCATGATGAAGACGGATGATAGACAACTGAACTTCTGAATGGATACTAGTGCTACTAGGCTAGTAGTGTTTGGGCTCATTTGAATCTGCTTGTGGTTCCGATTATGAATTTTATAAAAGCTTGGATTAATAAAGTAATTTTTAAACAAACAACTTATTTACCATTGTTTTTATCATATGTATGAAGTTTAGTTGATCGAGTGAATGATGTTTTACGAATTAATTTATCAACTTGGGCAAATTGGCGTTGCATGTACCTATGTATTACTCGTGCGCGATAACTTGGGACCTGCTAGGAATGCGACTCCCCGACCGCTTCCCCTGCACTTCCCCGATGGCGCCCGTATTGTACCGTTCGCATCACTATTTTTTACTAGGGTTTTTAGTCTCGTACTGGCCTACGTCACGTAACGACGCGCTCTGGAATTCTTTAATTTTCGTTTGTCTTATTGTTTTATTGTTGTAGTTTTTGTTGTTATAGTTTGTGTTATTGTTTTGTTGTTGTAGTTTTTGTTGTTATAGTTTGTGTCATTGTTTTGTTGTTGTAGTTTTTGTTGTTATAGTTTGTGTCATTGTTTTGTTGTTGTAGTTTTTGTTGTTATAGTTCTTGTTAAGTGTTTTTGTTATCATTATAAAGGGTAAACCTTTGCATGAAGTGTTGAAAGTGTTAGAGTTAATATAGTGAGACTGAGGACGAAGAACAACCTCTAGAAGGCATAAATCCACTAAGTAGTGACGAAGATGAGATAATGTAAATAATAGATAAAATAAATGTATAAACTTAAACATTGTATTTTTATTTTATTCAAATAGTGTAAAAAAGATTAGATAAAAAGCAGCGTCCTCCCTGAGTAACATAATAAATTAGGTTAAAAAAAACAAAGACGAAGCCGCGGGCGGCTGCTTGTTATGTTCGCTTTTTTGCGGGCGGTACAAACACGCCATTATGACGTCACCGCGCTCAGGTCCCAACTTATCGCGCACGGGTAATACATATGTAGGTATGTTTGTTTGTTTGAGGATAACTTTCGAAGCGTTGATACGATTGATTGAAATTTGATACATGGGTGTGTATAGTGATGGTACAATCTTGGTTGACTAAATGAGCTAAAAATGTTGGGGGGTTTTTGAGAAATTGGGGTTCAAGAGGGGTAAACAAAAATGAAAATGAGACTATTAGGTCAAGTGGGACGTCAAATGAAAGTTCTTCATTAGTATATTTAGACACCGTTTTTAATTTTAGTAAAGTCCTTATAGGTTTTGAGTTATTAGCCATAATAAAAACTGAACTTTGTCAAAATTCACAGGGTACACCAGTAACCTCACAGTGCTGTAATTTGGTATGTGTATAGCTTATGTCACACGAATATAGGCAAAAGTCTGAAATCTATAATAACTGCAATTAATACCCCAAAAAAAACCACATGACATGAACTCCCGTTACTTGTAATTGGAATGAAACTGTAGGTCAAGTTATTATTGGTTATACCTAGTCAGGTCATAAGTATTGTCACACAATAAAAACTTTTCTTTTAGAATGCTGGCCACAAAAAAGTTTATTGAATTCGAATTTTGAATTGTACATGAAAATAAAAATGTATACTTTTTAGAATTTTACTCATTTTTAAATATGGAGTGGACGCTTAAAGAAGACCGTGTTGCAGTTATTGCGTTGCATCGTTGCGGTTACGCGCCAATTCAAATTTTTGACATATTGAAAAATTTGAATATGACCAAAAGATTCGTTTTTCGCACCATCAAACGATACAATGAAGACTCTAGTGTAGATGACAGGTCAAGAAGTGGTCGCCCTCAGTCTGTTAGGACTCCAGCAGTGATAAAAGCTGTGAAGGCGCGAATTCAAAGAAATCCCAAACGTAAGCAGAAACTGTTGGCCCTTCAGATGGGGTTAAGCAGAACCACGGTGAAAAGGGTGTTAAATGAAGACTTAGGGCTTCGGGCATATCGAAGAAAAACAGGACATCGTTTGAATGCTCGTCTAATGGACCTGAGACTGAAGAGATGCCGCGCTTTGTTGAAGCGGTACGTGGGAAAAAAATATCGGGAAATTCTTTTTTCGGGTGAAAAAATTTTACCGTAGAAGAGAGCTACAACAAACAAAATAATAAGGTGTACGCACACAGTAGTGAAGAAGCGAGCAACCGTATTCCACGTGTCCAACGAGGTCATTTTCCATCCTCGCTCATGGTATGGTTGGGAGTTTCTTATTGGGGCTTAACAGAGGTACATTTTTGTGAGAAAGGTGTAAAAACGAATGCAGTTGTGTATCAAAATACAGTCCTGACGAACCTTGTAGAACCTGTTTCTCATACCATGTTCAATAACAGGCACTGGGTATTCCAACAAGATTCGGCGCCAGCTCATAGAGCGAAGAGCACACAAGACTGGCTAGCGGCGCGTGAAATCGACTTCATCCGGCACGAAGACTGGCCCTCCTCCAGTCCAGATTTGAATCCGTTAGATTACAAGATATGACAATACTTGGAGGAAAAGGCGTGCTCAAAGCCTCATCCCAATTTGGAGTCACTCAAGACATCCTTGATTAAGGCAGCCGCCGATATTGACATGGACCTCGTTCTTGCTGTGATAGACGACTGGCCGCGCAGATTGAAGGCCTGTATTTAAAATCACGGAGGTCATTTTGAATAAACTTTAGTGTCATAAGAATCAATTTTTTGTTAAGTTCATTTTGGTATATAAATAGTTACATAATGAATAAACTTGTTTCAATTATTTTATATTAAACATGTGACAGAATTTATGACCTGACTAGGTATATTTCGTGTCACTATTTTGATAGTCAAAGATTACAAATAATATTTTTTTGATTTAATCGGAGACTCGCGAGTACTCAGTTCGTTCGGGGCGAACAACTGGTTTAATAGTTTAAAAAACTCAATTGATTATGGAACTTTAAAGCGTCTACACGCTACGTTTCTGCTACGATGCAAAATTCGCACACAAAAGACATTAACGCGCGCGAATGTGCTACGGAGTATGTCGCACTAAACTAGGAAGGAAAATAGGTAATTTGTAACAGCATAGGATATTAGTATGCATAATAGAATGCTTCAAATATTAGGTCGTCCCGCATGATGGTGATTCTGCCAATGAAAATGAACAATTTCTTGTAAAAATATAGGTAAATGAATTTAATTTTTATTCTGAATATTTTATTAGCCGAACTGTTCACGGAAGCCTGCACTTTGTTGTCCAAATATTTTGTATTTTTGTGTAGACACTTGTGTACTGTGTACACACGGCTACACATCAAGCTGTAGGCTTTTCGTAGAATGAGAGGTCAGCTTATACTAGAAATGTATAGCTTGATATGTAGCCGTGTGTACACACCTTTGATTAATTAATTAGACACCCTACTATGCCTGGCCAAAGACTCACGGTAAGTAAGTAGGTATGTATTAAAAAATCTAGTTAAAATGTCATTTCATAATTACTTATATCAAGCACCTGATAATGTAATAGTGTTGTTATTAAAACGATAGCAGTTGTAGGTACTTACTGAGTTAAGCAAAACAAGTGGTCAAGTTTTAAGCTGACAACTTTATTTTCATAAGTAAATATGTTTATACTGCGATACCTAAGATAATCCGTGGCTGATGTCGTGGGTCATGCATTTAGTTATGTAATTATATTAACCTTCTTAATGTATTACTGTTTATCTTCCCAAATTAATAAAATAAGAGACCTACTCTTATCACAGGGATCAATTCTGGGACCATTTTTGTTTTTAGTATATATTAATGATCTTCCCGATCTTGTAAGGGACGATCATGAGGTTGTATTGTTTGCAGATGACACGTCACTTTTATATAAATTAAAGCGACGACAAACCAATTTTGACGATGTAAACAATGCAATCTCTAAGGTCGTAAAATGGTTCAATGTAAACAATCTACTTCTAAATGAAAAGAAAACAAAGTGTATTAGATTTATACTACCTAATGTTACACAAGTTAAAGCAGATATAAATATCAAAGACGAGGAGTTTGCTCTTGTGGACACCACCGTTTTCTTAGGTATTATAACACTAGATAATAGGCTTCAATGGGGCCCTCACATTGATAAGTTGTCGAAGAGAATTAGTTCTGCGGCATACGTAGCCAAAAAGATCCGTCTTTTTACAGACGTAGACATAGCCAGACTAGTTTACATCAGCTACTTCCACAGCATTGTGTCATACGGTATACTGCTGTGGAGGAGTACTGCAGATATACGTAAACACCGTTTTTGTGCTGCAGAAGAGGGCTGTTTGTGCAATTTATAATATGGGCCCCAAAGAATTATTACGCAATAAGTTTAAAGAAATAAATATTATGACATTCCCTTGTCAATACATATATGAAGTATAAGTCAATACATATATAAGTAGTATGTTCATAAAAATAATAATATGTTTAAGAAAAATAGCGATAATCATAATTTTAATACTAGAAATAAAGATAAACTCGCTGTGGCCCCTTGTAGACTCCATAAAGTTCGAAAATCGTTTAATGGGCGAGGTGTTCGCTTTTATACATAACAAACTTCCAAGTGATGTACAAAAATTGACAATTAATAAATTTAAAAACGCAATTAAACAAAATCTTTATAAAAAAGCCTACTATAAAATATCGGATTATTTAGATGATATATCATCTAAATAATCCGATATTTTATAGTAGGCTTGGAGCAATTTCAATCCCAAGCTTCTCTATAGAGAAGCTTGGGATTGAAATTGCTCCAACTCGTTTAAAATGTTACAATTTAGACGTAATTTATTTTCTGTATTGTAATGTATTCTAAAAGGATCATTAAAAAAAACAACCGGCCTTGTTTCTTGCCTTTCTTTCCTGGCTTGGTCGCGAACGAACAGGCAGTAAAATTGACGTTTCAAAGTGATCCTTGTGATTTTAATGAATAAAAGATTTTTACTTTGACTTTGAACTATAAGAGTAGTAGAGTTCCTTGTGAAAAGGCTCACCTGGGGAAGTATACCATCATACCTTTTTCTGCCGCTAAGCAGCATTGCTGTATGCTCGTATGTTTCAGTATTAAGGGTATGGTTTCCGGTGAAGTTACAGGCACATGAGGCTTCACACCTGTATGCCTCAAGTTGATGGCCGCAGGGCAGTGCGTCGTAGGGCAAGTTTTTAAGGTGCGTGACCTACGAGGCTATACTTTTCTATAGGCAATGGTTACCACTTAACATCAGGTGTCTCTCGATTCGCTCGATCAATAAGGCCCACCGCCTTACTGATCAAGTGAAGCGAGATCTCCAAATCAACTCGGGCAAATCGGCGTTGTATATGTATGTTTGTTTGTCCGAGGACAACTTTCGAAGCGTTTATCTGATCATCGTGAAATTTGGTATAAAGGTACGTAGTGATGGCACAATTTTGGTGTGACTAAATTGAGCTAAAAATGTGTGGGGGTTGTTGAGATATTGGGGTTCAAGAGGGGGAAAAAATCAAAATGGGGCAATCCGGTCAAATAACACGTTTAATAAAAGGTCTTTTTGAGTACATTTCGACCCCGTTTTTAAACTTTGTAGTTTTTTAGTTATTAGTCATATTACAAACTGAACTTTGACAAAATTCACAGGGTACACCAGTGACCCCACAGTGCTGAAATTTAGTATGCTTATAGCTTTAGTAACACAAATATAGGGAAAAGTCTGAAATCTAGAATAACTGCAATTTCTACCCCAAAAAAGTATAACTATTTCACATGAACTCCCGTTACCTGTAATTTGAATGAAACTGTAGGTCAAGTAATTTGGTTATGAATTTTGTGGCACTATTTGATAGTTATAGATTAGATACAAATAATATTTTTTTGTTTTTATGGGAGGCTCGCGAGATCTCAGTTCGGGGCGGAACACTAGTTAAATTATATTGTGATAAGGTGAAGTTAGTTTTAATAATCATTTATTCTCAAAAAGATAATATTTATTACTTACATGGGAATCAGTAGCATAGAAAATATATTGTAATTCGTTCGAGTTATGGTGGTTATGCCGTGGGGTGCCGGTAGTAGAATGTTACCCCTCCTCTCATGCCCGTGGATGCAGTAAGAGCCTGCTAAGGGATACCTCCGGAAGATGGGCAGCAGCGTCTTTCCGTGTATCAACATCCCGTACTGCGCTCGCCAACCCGCCTGCCAAGCGTGGTGAGTATGGCAACTACCCATCATGGAGATCCATGGAGGCCTGTGTTCAGTAGTGGACGTTTTACGGCTGAAATGATGGTGGTTGGGTAGGTACTCAATTAACGCATTTAATTAGATCGTTCGTTAGTTACATAATTAATTTATTTAGTAGGTAAACATTAGTTATATGGTGAGCAAGTTTAGTTTTAAATGCGTAAATGAGTTTAAATTTTTATATCTGAGGGTAGTTTATTATAAAGCTGTGTGCCTTCGTAAACTATTGTTTTTTTGCCATAGTTCGTACGACTTTTAGGCTGCATTTACACTTGTAAGTAACTTACGGCCGTATTTACACATGTAAATAAACTAACAGTAAATAATGCTTACATAAATTTTGGGAGTTTAACTTGCGTAAGTGATTACAAGCCCATTTACATTTACTTACTAAAATCAGAATCGAAAATGCCTTCTCATCGTCATGTACAAGCAGCAGCTGCTTATATTATGATTTCAAATAAAAGGCGAAAGCAAAGAAGCTGCTGAGTAAACGTTGGCTGGAAAATAGAATATCACGAGGTGCATTTGAAAATCTTTTGATGGAGTTGAGAATGGAAGACCAACACCAATTTTTTAACTTCATAATGAATGCTACGGATTTTAAAATCATTTTGGAACAAGTAGCACCAATGATTAAAAAACAGATACACCATTTCGTAAGGCAATTCCACTTAATTCATTATACTTAGTAAATTTGTTTTGACGCGGTTTTCGTTTATCTTTATTTTATAGTCCCAGAGTATGGGATGCGATTCAAAAGCAGTAATTAAACTTTCTTCTACCTCAGGTGGTGACCAGTTTTTGTTTGTTTTGCCATTGATGCTGCATATTACCTAATTTGTAGGCTCTCAACTTATCAATTTGCTTCGATAACCTGTGTGACGATTCCGTAAGCGAACTCGAAGAGGTTTAGACTTGTAATTTTCCAACTTACGCAAGTAGTAAGAAAATACGATAAGCGACTTACAAAGAGTGTTGACAATTGCAAATGTATCGTAAGTTACTTACGTTAGTAAAACTTACAAGTGTAAAGGCGGCCTTAGGTAAAACAAGAAAGCTAGCGCGACCAAAGCGCGACGCGTGGTTACCCACAGAACACTAATAGGGAGTTGCTACCTCAATCTTTTAGTGCACAAAGAGGAAACGAAGAGAACTTACCTAATAACATTTTTTATCCACGACTACCGATAAATAATATACTACGTACATAATAATACTTAATAACTTAGGTTGGCATGCTGGATAACAAACAAACAACAGGATAATCTTCACCGTGAATCAGGTAATTATTCTATGGTATACCTACTCACAAGACACGTAGAAGGTATTATATATTTAGATGTTTATTTATTTTGACGAAACATACAACAGGTTACATAAACAAGTATTCTGGATGTAAGTATGTACATCTAGAATGTATGCGTATTTTTCAAAATCAGTAATTTTGTACAGTGATCGTTCCGCGATCACTGTACAAAATTACTGATTAAAACGGGTATTTAACGCGTAGTTACCTTTTTATTTATTAACCCGACGTTTCGACTGTGTTGCAAGAGCCGTGGTGATAGTCAGCGATAGCAGAGCATCTGGTGGACTCGGGACTGAATCATTGGATTGAACACGTGATCCTAAGGTTCTCTCTAGTGAACGCCATTATTACAAGAGAATGGTTCGTGAAGCGATTGAAATCAACAAATTTCCAAATTTCAATCGGGAAGATGGCTAGACTCTCAGCGTCCTGGAACCCGGTGGTTGCTAGGTGTGCGTGCCGTGATCGGTCGTCTCAGTGCGTAGATACGGTTAATGTAGTGTGTCGTAATATGAACGAGGACATTTCTAATTCTGATGACCAAGTGTGGGTAGTTGCTGAATTGCCGTCACTTCTCGGAGGCTTTTTTATTCAGTACCTACCTACTTAAAGTAAACTAACTACTACTTAAAGTGCCTACGACGCAGCTGTCCACCTAATATAACTGTTATCATTATAACTAAGCTTTACCGCGGTAATGTTGAATAACATTACCCTAATTTTAAAATAATACTTAGGAGAGGGAATACCTACGTGGTAACAAATAGGTAAGTCTGCAAATAATGTAACGTTTAGTTTATATTACACTAAAATAAGTGGAGTTTGTTTTGTAAGTTATGTAGAAACTGTTATCAATTGCATCAACAGTGTTAAAACTTTTATTTATCAAAATATAATTCAAACATAAATATCGATTAGACTATTCCGGCTCCGAGTTTCCTTTAATATGTTGTCTTTGCATCTTGTAGGTAGGGGGTGGGGGGTGCAGGGGGCCTCCTACGGTGAGCTTATAACTCGGTATCCACTCAAAACTTTTCTGCCCCAAATCTGGAAATATAATGCGGTAGGCGTATGTTTTTTTTATAGATGACTAGTTGTTGCCAGCGGCTACGCACACGTGGCTTGCCAGTAAAAAGTAGCCTATGTGTTAGGATCACGAGTTCAATCCAATGATTCAGTCGCGAGTCCACCAGATGCTCTGCTATCGCTGACTATCACCACGGCTCTTGCAACACAGTCGAAACGTCGGGATAATAAATAAAAAGGTAACTACGCGTTAAATACCCGTTTTAATCAGTAATTTTGTACAGTGAACGTTCCGCGATCACTGTACAAAATTACTGATATTATCAAAGTACAAGTACAATATATCAAAGTGATACCTAACTTACAGTACTCAGTTTTTAGGGTTCCGTACCCAAAGGGTAAAACGGGACCCTAAAAATTGAGATGGGACTGTCCGTCTGTCACTAGGCTGTACCTATCTCATGAACCGTGAGAGTTAGACAGTTGAAATTTTGATAGATGATGTATTTATATTGCCGCTATAACAACAAATACTAAAAACAGAATAAAATACATATTGATAACGGCAACAGATAGACGCTTGAAATTTTCACAGAATATTTAGTTATTATTCACTTTAAAAATAAATAATTAAATTAAAATAAAACAAATATTTAAAGGTTCCCATACAACAAACGTGATTTTTTTGCTCGTTTTTATAGATAATGGTACGGAACCTTTCGTGAGCGAGTCCTACTCGCACTTGGCCGGTTTTTTAATACTATGAATAAAACTAACTATTACATTAAATATGACAATAAATTAAACGACTTCGCACAAAGTACATTAAATACTTTTAAATAATCACAAAATACAATTAAGTAAATATTAATCACAGTTTTCGTTATCCTACCTACCACTACAATTATATAATTTTGTATTGTATTTATTAACTCAAACAAAACTTAAAAAAGTACGAGTCGGACTCGCGCACGAAGGGTTCCGTACTATAAAAACAGCAAAAAAATCACGTTTGTCGTAGCCCCCCCCCCCCCCCCCCTATAATATATGTTTTATTTTAATTTAATTATTTATTTTTAAAGTGAATATGTAACTAAATATTATGTGAATATTTCAAGCCTCTAGCTGTTGCCGTTATCGATATCGAGCTAAAACGAGCAAAAAAATAACGTTTGTTGTATGGGAGCCCCCCTTAAATATTTATTTTATTTTGTTTTTAGTATTTGTTGTTATAGCGGCAATAGAAATACATCGTCTGTGAAAATTTCAACTGTCTAACTATCACGGTCCATGAGATACAGCCTGGTGACAGACGGACAGACAGACAGCGAAGCCTCAGTAAGAGGGTGCCGTTTTACCCGTTGGGTACGGAACCTTAATACACAGTATAAACCATTCTAAGGTCATTATGGTTACAGTGGTTCGCGCCGAACTGAGATCTCGCGAGTCTCCCATAAAAACAAAAAAATAATATTTGTACCTAATCTTTGACTATCAAAATAGTACCACGAAATGAATAACCAAATTACTTGACCTACAGTTTGATTCATATTACAGGTAACGGGAGTTTATGTAAATTAGTTACCCTTATTTGGGGTAGAAATTGTAATTATTCTGGATTTCAGACTTTCCCTATACTTATTTGTGTCACTTAAGCTACACGCATACCAAATTACAGCACTGTACACCAGTGACCCCACTGGTGTACCTACCCTGTGAATTTTGTCATAGTTCAGTTTTTATTATGGCTAATATTTTAAAAACTATAAGGTTTAAACTAAAAATAAAAACGGGATCGAAATGTACTCACAAAAACCTATTATTAGACGTGCGATTTGATCGGTTAGTCCCATTTTGTTTTTTTTACCCCTCATGAATCCCAATATTCGAGATGAAACGGATATCCGGTAACTATCCAGTAACCGGCCTATCCGGCCTTGTTTTTTACTATGCGGTATCCGGCAGGATTCCGGATAATAAAATTAAAACAATTCTCATTATTTTACACAAGGCAAATCATAGCACAATAAGGTATTGATACCGTTTATTTTTATAATTGCACGTCAAAAATGTTTGTGTTATTAATTAGTTTAGTAAATACTCAAAATTTACAAGTGGCAAATTGTGGTGAATAAATACCAAATTTTGGTTTTTTGCTTGGCTTCGTATACCAGACCAGCTTCTGAAAATAGCCTTTCGCTATACCTAAGTGCTACTGTCAGGTGCTGAAAGATAAATTCTAGCAAACCTTGACAACTGCGAGTACTGATTCAAATTAACTGACCACCAAACTGATTGCATCGTGTAACGCGTTAAAGGGCCGCAGCTTGCCGAATATCCGGTATCCGGTATCCGGCCAAACCACTATCCGATCCAACACTACCTGCCCAAGATTTCAACAACCCCCCCCACATTTTCAGCTCATTTAGTCACACCAAAATTGTGCCAATACTACCTACCTATATACCAAATTTTACGAGGATCCGATAAACGCTTCGAAATTTTCCTCGGACAAACAAACATACATACATACAATGCCGATTTGCCCAAATTGATTTTAGAGATCTCGCTTTGCTTGATTAATAATGGTAGCATTGCCACTATATTTTGATATCCCTACAATTACAAGACAAAAAAACTAAATCAAGCCCTCGGACATGCACCAGACTTACCATATCCGTTCTCATTCCCCGGTTCCACGTGCATGACGCTTAGGTACAGTTAGGTATGGGACTAGTCTTCCTGAATTCTACAATCTGGGCCTTTTTACTGTAAGAGTAAATACCTCCTAGTTATTCGTGTTTTTCTTAGATCAAACCATCGCCTACCAACCGGTGAGATGTTAAAAAATATGTCTAGATCCTATTTATAGTCTCGGTTGGATCCGCATCCAGGCTATGAACGCGAAAGAGCGTGAACTGTGTGATATGGTTTTAATGGTTTAAAACCGCTTGTGTTTCATATTAACACAGATAATAAACTATATATAGGGTGTGGGTATACGCACAAAAATGAAAGAGGTTATTTTGATGAGCATAATAAATAAATTTGAGAAATGTTTACCACAGAAATGTGAAATTTATTTTGTCATGTACAAACAAACACTTTATTAAACATAAGTTGCGCTACTCCATAATGCTTGCCATCTAACCACAGATACTGTATTAGTGACTTCTCGAGATATCTCTTGTTGTCTCTTTCTAACCCAAAACCCGTAGCTATTTCCGAAAGAGAAATCAAAAATAAATGCCTATCTAGATCTACGGTAGTAGGAAGGTACCTACTAGTAGCAAATCTACGCTTTTGTGGATTACGGCCTTTAATTTTGGATGTCGATTGCAAGAGTAGGCAGTAAGTTTTATATCGAATGAATCACCTAAACATAGTTAATTTACTTTAAAATTTAATAAAAAAATAATAGTTGATTTTATGTTTTGAGAAACCGTCACTTGAATATCGTCAGTATATTAAACAGCCTGTATACATATATATAGTACTTACTGGAAGTACCTGGACCTCGATAACCCCAATATCTAAACTGATAAAAACCCATCACCAATTTTGTTTAGTGACGTGCGTCGTGATAGCTATTACTCATGTTAGTATGACGTAGTTTTTGAATTAAAAAAACACTTATACATTTTCCTTATACCTGGGTACTAAAAAGAAGTGATATGTATTTTCTCATGAAATTTTAATGTTTGCCTACCTAAAACCTAACTCACCCACACCACACAAAACATTTCCTACTACGTTAGTAGTAGCCTGTACCTACACATCCACTAAGTCAAAATCAAATTCTTATTCACTAAAATCACAAGGATCACTTTGAAACGTCAATAAACTAATATTAAGTTAAAGAGAATACCAAATAAAATGAATAGTGTACTGATAAAGGTGATATCTATGAGGAGTAGGAGTAACTTTACTCAGACCCCGCTTACTTCTAGAAATGATAATATCAACTAGCCGACCTAAGAGCAGCATCCAGCTTCGCAAGGATTTTTACCAAATTATAATATAGCCTATAGTACTTACTCAAGCAAGGATAGTGTAGCTTTCTATCAGAGAAGGAATGTTCAGAATTGGTTCAATAATGTCTGAGATTACCCCTGCAAACAACAAACTTTACCTCTTTCTAATATTAATAGTAGGTATGGCTTGCAGAGATTATAAAGAACTAGCTGACCCGCCCGCGGCTTCGCACACGTTTTTTCGTAAAACCCTCCTGCGCAGTCAGGTAATCGATCTTTTTAAGATATACAATTCCATGGTACATTAATTTGATCTATCTCGTAGGTTTAGCCAGCGTTTGCGATTTAAGCGCCCAAAAATATATTTTTCGGCTTTTATGTAGTATACCATGTATGTATAAACCTTCCTCTTGAATCACTGTATCTGTTGCTGAAAACTGCATGAACATCCATTGAGTAGATTAAAAGATCTAAGCGAACAGACAGCGGAAGCGACTCCATTTTATATTAAGTAAATATAAAGAAGAAGAGATAAAGATGGCGCTCAATATTGGCAGATATTATTATAATTCATGTTGTAAAGATGAGTTGTTATTTTTATCTGTGAATTGCTAATAAATTGCGTCATACGACTCATGATAATTTCTGGATCAAAATAAGATACCTAGTTCAAAGTTTATCCACTTATTAGTGTTAATAAACGATGATTCGCGATTTTATTAACAATACCTACCTATAAGTATAATTATTGTACCTAACTAATGGAATGCATGTTGATTTATTAATGTGTGACGAAAATAACACAAATTTATTCATTAGCCGATAAAAAAGACAACTTTATTTCATTATAGTTAGCAGGCCAATGTATGAAATTAAAAACTAAATTAGGAAAAACACAAAAAATGGAACGGGAAATGTTGGCTTAGGCCTTCCGCGCACTACTAAAAATCGTTGCGGATAATAATCGTCAATCTACGAACAATAAACTAACCAATAAACTCAAGAAGAGTAGTTCAAGAATATTAATTAAATGAGGGCAAGAATCTCGGAATGAGAGATAGTCGGCTATATACTTGTGTAAATCTTTATTTTGACACCCTAAAGCTTGTCTCGAAACATACTTATCGTAGAGTGTCCGCAACTACCGATATTCTAAGGTCAAAGGTCAAAAAATAGATTTTTTTACACATTTATTGCAAATATCACGTTTGCAAAATTCTGACAGCGTTGCACAGAGTATAATTACAAATGAAGAGAAATAATATCTAATAAAAAAAAAACTGTACTTATAATCCTAATACATAAATAAACACCTAAAGATAGATTAATATATCCCCAACTATAAATATATGCGAATATATGCAAAATATAATAAATATATGCGATCGATATCATTACTTAATTGGTCACAACACTACAACTATCAAATTAGAACTGTCATCGAGAAAATACAGAAATGGAAATACTTAACCTAAATCAATTAATATTACAAATCTTCTAAACGGGGATAATTAAAATAAACAATAAATAAATAAATAGGTAACTCAAATGACAAGAAAGCTAGGGCTATGGTAATGTTGCTTTCACAGAACACAAAAAAACAATTGATGTTAATGTATAAATTATGTTCTGTGGTTGCTTTAATCTCAGCTTTTAGGAGTGCTGTGAAGGAGCCCGTCTAATTTCTACAGGCAAAGCATTCCACAGGCGCACTGCTTCGACAGTGAATGATTTCCCGTAGATGGAACTAGAGTGTACGGGTGTTTTGAGGGATAAGTTTCCGATGACCTAAAGGCGGGTTCCTATACCTATCCGTCGGTAACCGACTATGCCTCGTATCTCCTTGAAAAAGTGTCAAACTAGTGTCAAACTTTTGACAGGTTTTTAAGGAGAAACGAGTCGTAGCTGGTTGCCGACGGATATAGGAACCCGCCATAAGAGAATAAGGCACATTTATTTGAGACTGGCTGATCCGCCCGCATGGTTTGTCAACCCTTCTACGCAGACGGGAAAAAGTAGCCTTATCCCATTTCTGGTCATAATCTTTCTGTATACCAAATTTCATCGAACACGGTGCAGCTGTTTAGTCGTGAAAACGTAACATACAGACAGAGAGAATGAGTTACTTATTTTTTTCTATTCTATTCTGATTTATAATAATAGTATGGATTTGTGTGTGAAAGATATTCGTCCCCATTATGTAGGTATGGACCTTATCCATATCATAGTATTTAACCTATAATTGTGGAGTTATGCGAAGACATGAGAATACAATAAAAACATTCATATCTAGACATAAATACGCGTGCCTAGAAAAATATTCTCAGTTGACAACCGGTCCTTGTGTAGTTGTGTTGTATTTTATGTAATTTCATTACGTAGAAGTAAGTGTGTTTAAGTTATATTTTTAACTGGTTCAGTTGTACTAAGGTGTTGTTCTGTGTGTATTAAAAGCAAGGTACTTAGAACATTATTTAAAAACCGATTCATAAGGTATTTGGTTTTAGGATACTTAAGCACCACAAGTTGTAAAACATTCATTTATTACATTCATATATACTTAATTTATATGGTTTACCTACCTAGCTAACTAAACCAAAGTAAACATAATATTCTGACGAATTATTTCATTTGCATGCTGCACAGGAAATAATTTAAAAAATATAATGTATGCGCAGCTTCGCACGCGTATTTTTTCAATAAAACATTACCCTCCTTCTAAGCAGTTGAGTAAAAAGTAGCCCATGTAACTCGGGGTTAATGTAGCATTCTAATAGTGAAAGAATTTTTGAAATCGGACCAATAGTTTTTGAGTTTATTTGTTTTTCCTCTTTATAATATGTATATGTATAGATATACTTACCCCACATTACGATTGCTGTTGCATGTATGACCACAAAGATTTATCGAAAGGTAGAGAAAATCAATATTATTTTGCAAGTGCGACAACATACCTAGATCAATATCTATTTAAATATTAGATCTTAATCAGGTAATTGACTAAATTAGTGTAATTTTAATTTTTAATTTAATATTTTACAGTTTACATTTTCATAAATAGTTTTAAAAGTTCGCGGGCTTAGTTTTATTATCTGTTGCAGGTTGGAAAATCAAAACAAAACTTTTGACCAATAGTAACGCTCTATATTTGCTACATCAAACGGTCTCATTGGTTAAACTTCAGAGCTCAGTGGCGCCCCGCCAACCTTATATATATCAGTGTTGTCTTGTGCCGAACCTCTTTTCCACAGTGTTATTTCGGGGGACTCTAACGAGTTATTTTTGTGAGCTAACTCTAAATTCAGAATGCCGGAGACCTCAAAAATGAATGGATACGCTAAAACAAACGGACACAGCTATGATATGGAAGATGGATCAGTGTTTTTATTCACGTCTGAATCTGTTGGCGAGGGTCATCCAGGTTAGTTTCCTTCTAATGCCGATGCAGGAATCGTGTGCTACGAAAAATGGCCGCCTTGGAACATGTGCGCAGAATTAGTGCGAATAGATTTTCTTCATTTCTGATGTAAATCATTGCTTTCTTTCTTTAACCTGTAAACATGTTATTTACACTAAGTTGTGACACATGGTTTCCGATTACTGCCAATGTTTTGTTACATCATGGTTTCTGGTGACGGTCAATCGATCATACTCCCCTTGTCAAAATATGCTCAGCACGTGGTCCGGCCTTCAATGACCATCTCGATGTAATCCAGATGAGATTTAATAAATTTTGTAAAAAAATCTTCAAAAAATATTTTCATTTTCAGACAAAATGTGTGATCAAATAAGTGATGCTATCTTGGATGCACACCTGAGACAAGACCCCAATGCAAAAGTAGCATGCGGTAAGTGTCATTAAACAAAAGTTACCAGTTCATTGGGCTACCATAACAAAAGATGCTAATGTTGAGTGTCTGACCAACAGAAACAGTGACCAAAACTGGCATGGTGCTTTTATGCGGAGAGATCACTTCACAGGCTAATGTTGACTACCAGAAAGTTGTAAGAGACACAGTGAAACACATCGGTTATGATGACTCCTCCAAAGGTATGTATTAATGAATATAAGTAATAATAAGTGCATATGGGCGCTTAGCCAGATAAATCTAGGCTAACTATCCTATTCAACATTTTTTTTTACCTAGTACTAAATATTGTTCTATAAACTAGGTTTCGATTGGCGTACACTAAACTTGTTAGTGGCTATCGAAGAGCAAAGCCCAGATATTGCAAATGGGGTGTATGAAGACCGAGAGGAAATTGATATTGGGGCTGGAGATCAGGTATAAATTGAATTATAGCCTGCTGCACGACAATATGGGCTATTAAATTTTAATAAATAAATTGGGGTACTCATGCATGTCAATTCATTGAGGGCTGAAGACTGTAGGACCTATTTTCTAAAACCAAAATTATCACATTGGTAAGCTATACTGAGATAATCGTATTTTGCACATAACAAAATAATTCTATTTCACAGTTACACTGAAATGTTATTCTCATTTTACAGTTAGGAATGCAATAATAATAATAAAATTAATAGAATTTGTTTTTTAATCCATGAATTGTTTATCTCAGTAAGCGCAAAATAAAACACCATCTTGCATTAAATATTACCTATTGGACTCAGCTGGTCAACATCACCTTCCTTGGCTGGGTATCACTTTTGGGCAATTCAACTTGTTTCGGTTCCAAATGGTTTGTAGACTTAAGATTCAGTCACTTATTAATAGTGATGCAAGAAAACTACTGATCTCCTACAAGTATAGCATTGATTGATGTTTATTGATCATTTACTATCATCATCATCATTTTATCAGGATGTCCACTGCAGAACACAGACCCCTACAGATTTCCAGAGTGATCATTCTTGGGGGGCTGGCACCCAATGGCTCCCAGCAACCTTTAATCTTTCCATCTAGTAGATTCGAAATATTTGTTATCTTTATGTATCGGTTGGTGAAAATAGAGTCCTTTCTTCGTCTTGTACAGGATTATTCTGGTTTTTCATTATCATTAACTAATAATGGCATGTTGGGCTCAGGGTTTGATTACAAGACATGCTCTGTGATGCTGGCCCTCGACCAGCAGTCTCCGAACATTGCCGCTGGGGTGCACGAGAACAGAATAGATGAAGAAGTAGGGGCTGGTGATCAGGTATGATGTTCACTCTCCATTTTATTAACTTGTAACATACGTAAGGGCTTTCTAGAAAAATTGTACAGGATTGATTTATAAGCCCAAAATATGCAAACAATTAATGTGTTGTGACCGGTTAATAAATTTATCCTGTATGTAGGTATATCATGCATACATCCAAACGGAGAAATCTTAAAAATTAAAATTAATTCCTCGCACCCATATATAAGTTTTTCTAACTTTTCAGAAACTGATTATTTAAAAAAAAGTATTTAAAAATAAGTTCTAGTCGAAAATTCTCAAAAAATCTTAATAAAACGTTACCAAAAGTTGGGAAGCTTATCTGATCAGTATTTTCAGATACCCCTAGGCTAGGTGTAAGGATTTTTTTCACCTAGGGGAGGTGTAAGGATTTTTTTTTCACCTCCCTGTCTGGACAAACTCGCACTGGATATTGCGACTTCAATGCATTCCATCAGTGGCATGAAATGGCAAGGCTTCTCTACATTTATGTAACTACTGTTCCATGCATGTATATATTTCCATAGCCTGTTCATTCACATTAGGTACAGAAAAAGCAGCACAATAGTAATTTTTTACCTTCCTGTATGTTTGAAGATTGGACTAAAACTTCCAAAAGTTCGATGTACCAAAATAAAGATGTCTTCTTTTTTATACTACCTGGCGATGGAACGAGCATAGCAACAAGCCCACCTGTGGTAACCAAGTATTGCCTCGTAGGTCATGCAACTTAGAAACGTGTCTTAAGATGCACTGCCCTGCGTCCATCAACAGACATACAGGTGTAAAGCGATTGAAACCATTTTCTTCATTATGGTAGGATACAGATCTTAATTCTATAGTTAAAAAATACTAACATGTCCAGACAAATTACTCTTTTCAGTGTATAATGTTAACTATACTACCTAGGTAGGTAGTCCATTGTTATTAAATAAAATAACTAAAATGTGACTAAAACTATGTAAAACTAACTTAAATCTCATGTGCCTTATATTAGATACATTTTAAATGATATAAATAATGTACTATCTTGTTACTATTTTAATCTTTGAACCTAAGAGGGGTTTACCGATTAAGCCTGCGCTCTGTGCATTATCCATATTCAAGTAGGTTAACCGTGCGCAATAAGTTGGGACCTGAGCGCGGTGACGTCATATTGGCGTGTTTGTACCGCCCGCAAAAAAGCGAACATAACAAGCAGCCGCCCGCGGCTTCGTCTTTGTTTTTTTTAACCTAATTTATTATTTTACTCAGGGAGGACGCTGCTTTTTATCTAATCTTTTTTACACTATTTGAATAAAATAAAAATACAATGTTTAAGTTTATACATTTATTTTATCTATTATTTACATTATCTCATCTTCGTCACTACTTAGTGGATTTATGCCTTCTAGAGGTTGTTCTTCGTCCTCAGTCTCACTATAATCACTTGACGAAGAGGTATCCGATAAATTTACAATTAATTGCGATTCATTCGTCTCTTGTAAGAGGTCATCGTCCCAATACTTTTGTCGAAGCCTGTCCACATGGTTGACTTCTTTTTTCCAGACAACAAAACAATAACACAAACGAAAACTAAAAGAATTCCAGAGCGCGTCGTTACGTGACGTAGGCCAGTACGAGACTAAAAACCCTAGTAAAAAATAGTGATGCGAACGGTACAATACGGGCGCCATCGGGGAAGTGCAGGGGAAGCGGTCGGGGAGTCGCATTCCTAGCAGGTCTCAAGTTATCGCGCACGAGTAATACTTATATTACATCGAAATTATGCTTCTGATTGTAATAGACTAGGGAAAAAGTATGAGGGAAATTACAGGTAAATAATTGCGTAATATTACGGCAATATTTAATTTATTTCACGTCATGACTGACATGAGTCATTCGTGCATGACTATTTTCTGTTTGTAGGTGAATAGGGATTTCCTCGACTCGGAGGAAACTCGATTCAGTTGTCACGGCGTGTCTGATATAAAAAGATAAAGAATCAAGATTAAAAAAATTTAACACAATTTCAAACAAGTAACTTTTAACAAAAAAATAACCGATTTCAGATAACAGTAAAAATCAAACTACTGAATCAATTATGATTAAATTTCTATGGGAGCAATCTGAAAGTATATCCTTTCAAATAATAAATAAATTTTCGAAATCGGTTGATAAATGACGGGAGTTATGAGCTAACAAACATAAAATAAAAATTAAACAAACAGACGACTTATATGGTTTTCTCATGGATGCCATTGTCAGAACTGGACCAAATGGAAATGATAACACACGGGAAGCACCAGCTTTCAAATAAAAAAGAATCATCAAAATCGGTTCACCCAGTCGAAAGTTCTAAGGTAACAAACATAAAAAAAATACAGTCGAATTAAGAAACCTCCTCCTTTTTTGAAGTCAGTTAATAATAGTTCTTTAAAAATCTTCATTCTTTTAACTAATACAGGGTAAGTTTGTAAACAGTCGACAAAGTTTGAGGATCAGCTGCGTCCTTACTCCAAAACAATAATCATTATTTATTCCAATCAAAATATCTCTTATGAAATATAATCAGGGGGGACATAAGCTTGTTTCATCTTAAAGTTGCAGATAAAAAGATGTTGATATCCGCAGTAGTGAAGCGCTGTGTCGCAGCCGGTCGCATACATCAACATCCTTATCCATTACAGAGTTCCACTTCAATAACAAAGTTCAATTTTCACCTTTTTATACTTGAGCTTCGTACGCAGCGGTGTATTTTAAATTTAAATAATGGTTGTTGCCTTCTAATTTAATGTTTACCGTGTATAAAAAGTTTAATTTTTGTTTTTCAATATCTGCAAAACCAAACGACCTTTTATCACAAAGGTTAGTTTCATTTATATACGATTTGTATGTATAGTGGTAAGGTGTTTATTTCAGGGTTTGATGTTCGGCTACGCAACAGATGAAACAGAAGAGTGCATGCCGTTGACTGTGGCACTAGCACACAGGCTAAACCAGAAGATTGCTGAGCTCAGGCGAAATGGCGAATTCTGGTGGGCGCGTCCTGACTCCAAGACTCAGGTACCTATTTAATGCGGCGTCTTCGAATTCATCGAAATCTTCATTGATGACCTATACATATCTAGTTAATTTAAAATTTGCCTATCTCAAATCTTCGGATTCCTCGGGATTTATTTTATGAAAATTACAAGGTTCCGCCCGCGGCTTTGCACGCATGGTTTGTCAATGAAAAGTACCTAGCTCTTGTCTCAATTCAGCTCATAATCTATCTTTAAGTGCCTATTTCACTGAGAGACTTTATCCAAATATAAAATATATACGTTTTTTGTTTTTACATGAAAACAGATCGAGATAATTATTTTTATCAGTTTTTATCAATTATATTTAACATCTTTAATTAATAAAGTTACTCCGGAGGTAGTAAAATAGGCACTAAGCATACCAAATTTTATCGAAGTCTATCCAACCGTTAAGTCGTGAAAACGTAACATATAGACAGACGGATAGTTATTTGCGTATAACATTAGTATACTAGCAGTCGTGCTTAGTTTACCTTCACTGCAATAAATTTTGATTAATGCTTATATCACAGTTCATAACTCTAAAGCTGGGTGTACGCTGTTCGTGGCGTCTAGTGTGGTCAAAGAGCCTACAACAAACACTGTCCTCGAACGTAGTTTTCCCCAGTGGGCTCACGGCTCCCCAACCAGTAAAAAAATAAAGTTCCTCTGACCAACTGATCAGTTGAAAAGTTTCGACGATGATCGCACGATCGCGCACACGTTTGCGACTATACTACACGTCTACACGAGCGAATTGCGAGCGCGACGCAAACCCCTTTGTAATAAAAATAGAAAATATTTACTTATTGACACAGACATACATAATTCTACATAAAGACACCTATCAAACACATTTCTTGTGATCTTTGCAGAAGCTCAGCTGCTGCAGCGCTGGTTTTCAGTACCACCGCAGTGTGAAGCAACATTTGCGACACGCGTTTCATACATAGCTAATTATAACTTACATTTATTACTATATTTGAATACACATAATTACAAAAATACAACCGAAAGCTAAGAAAATAAAATAATTTGTGTTCGTCTAAAAACCGACATTTGGCAGAGTGTAGTCGAGCGCGAGCCAAACGTTCGGGGCGGGTTCGTTCGGGCTCCCAAGCCTGGTCTACGCTACGCGAATTTGTGCTAGGCTTGACCTAGCGTACTCTGCAGCTGAAATTAATGACGTCTTACATTTTTATGACACTAACGTGGTGTTATATTGCATTTATGTCGTCATTCTGTTTTTGCAGATAGACTTTTACTTGACTCGGTGTCAAATGATATTGAGACTCTGAGTTGATAGAGGAGACCCAGACACAATAATCAATTGATGCAAAAGTACCTACTTGTGTTGTTCATACAAAGGAAGCGTGCATTTCAATAGTGTCAATCAAAAGGTCACCTAATCTTGTGACAATTAGTAATAGTAGGACCTTTATTACTACTATTGCTGATAATTGTATATTCGTTCTTTAATTATTGTAATGCAAAGACTGTTTTGATTCAAATGAAGAGTCCATAATTACCTTTGGTAGATACTTGAGACCTACCCAAAATTTTTAACAACAACATTTTTACTTTGTAATTAATACAGAGTGGCGACGTAAACAGTGTCATTTTTTAAGGAGGTGATTAAGCAAGTGATGAAAATGAAATCGGCCAAGTGCGAGTCCGACTCGCGCCCGAAGGGTTCCGTACCATTATCTATAAAAACGTTGTTGTATGGAAACCGCCCCCCTTCAATATTTGTTTTAATTATTATTTATTTTTAAAGTGAATATATAACTAAATATTCTGTGGAATATTTCAAGCGTCTACCTGTTGCCGTTATCAATATCGAGCTAAAACGTAATTAATAAATATATAAATTATTTATTTTATTCTGTTTTTAGTACTTGTTGTTATAGCGGCAACAGAAATACATCATCTGTGATAATTTCAATTGTCTAACTATCACGGTTCATGAGATACAGCCTGGTGACAGACGGACAGACAGACAGCGGAGCCGCAGTAATAGGGTGCTGTTTTACCATGTGGGTACGGAACCCTAAAAACGGTTTCAATGAATGTACTTTTTACATAATTTCCTATGATACCTTCCTACCTACCTGATTTATACAACGCGAGACTTGAAGACGAGCGTAGTCCAGTAATAATAAAATAAAAAAATGTTTATACTCAAAAAGGTTACAAATAAAAGGAAATAGCAGTTTAAAATTAACATTATTTAAAAAAAATCACTTAATTAAAACACACACAGCCATACACATGCATAGACGTACGCGGTCACGAGGGACGATGCACAAGGGTGTCCGTTTTCTCGTAATTATCTACCTTGCAAAGTGTAATGACATTTTAATGGATGTTTTTAACTGATATGGATTTAGAATTACTTCATATATTTTTACGTCGTACGAATATTGCCACAGTTAAAGTTGGCACCCTGTATAGCTAAGTAATATGTATGTGAAAACACAATTCCTTAAAATTTTCTTTAAAGAAAATAATTACTAAATCAAGGCCCAAAGCCAAGTGTCAGTGTCAGAGCAGGTCTATTATGACCGATCGCTCTAGAAATATATGAGGGAGAGGCCTATGTTCAGCAATCGCTGTCCTATCAATGATGATGATGATGAAACCTTTAGTTTTTAAGAAAAGTTAATTTATTTTTAAAACAGAATTGATCCCACTATCTCAGCTCATTGCCGCATCATTATGTATTCAACTTTCAAGCCTTAAAAAACTGATGATTATGAATAAACTTTCAGGTGACATGTGAGTATGTGTTTGCGGGCGGCGCGACCGTCCCACAGAGAGTACACACTGTTGTCGTCTCTGTCCAACACTCTGAGAAGGTATGCAATATTATTATTTACAGTTCCGTATCCTAAAAACTCCAAAAAAAAAGAAATAAAGATATCTCCAAGTAGGTATTAGACTTGCGTATGAAATAACAAGTTTTGTCGCATTTAGATCGTATGAATTTGTATTTGCTGCAATTGCTTTTTGGGTCGTCTGCGCCAGGGATGTTCCGGGTGCATAGTTTTTGACATCGGACGCGGATGCAAATGCGGATCTTAAGTTTTTTATTTAGAAACTTCGTTTTCGCTCAGAAATAAAACAAAAATAAAAACTATTAAGTGCAGAAACCTCGCTTAAAATACAATACTCACTGTATACTCACAATAACACTAAAAAACTGCAATGTTCATACCGATCCGCATTTGCGGATATTCGCAACATCCCTGGTCTGCGCGTATAAAAGACGTCGTGTGCCTGGGCCATTATTTGTATTCAAGTAGGTCACATTAGGGTTGCTCTAACTAATCATGATGTGTACGCATGTTTTTAGGATACCGTCTAGGTCATAACCTTTGTATTTCCTAATATTGAAATCTTTGCTGGTTCTGTTCTGTTTTGTGTACACACGGCTACACATCAAGCATCTCGCATTGTGTAGGCTTTTCGTAGAACGAGAGGTCAGCTTATACTGGAAATATATAGCTTGATGTGTAGCCGTGTGTACCATAATAATAAATAATTAAGTATTGTCAAGTTAAAGTTTAGGAGTAACCTGCATGCTACCTGCATAGGATTTTTGACCGTCTTGAGGGGAAAGACGCTTGACTAATCGATTCTATGGAAATATGTTGTCGTGAAGTCACGATTCCGCGAGTTATTAGTGCATCTTGATAAAAAAATAATGCAATGCTCGCCAATTAACTTAGCTTCTGTGCAATGTCATTGGCGTGGTAGTTATCAATGTTAGCAGTCTTGCTAGGAAATAACATATTGTGTAGGAATAAGTACTTTGTTGGAAGTTAACGAAATATTAAATTAAAATGCACTAAATGCTTATGGCGGAAAGTGCTTAGTTCATATTGTAACGCTAGATTTATTCTCACGGTCTATTCCACGTGATAAAACAAATATCCGATTTCATCATCAGAATAATTGCGTATTATGAACACGGTACTATTAACATTTGGCTGGGAAATAGAGGTTACCTACGTCGTCGCATAAAATGTACAATCTCGCAAATTTATCTTCGTGTAATCAGTATTTAGTTCGGGTAGGCAATAATTTAATATATGCTTGCTCGACTGACTTCGTTGTTTCTGACGAAATAGTACGTCTAGAACTAGATAATCAAAATGGTAAACATGCGCCCGTGAGAAATTTGGATTTACCATGACAAAAGCATTACCTACTAATGTATTTACGCCTTTGTATCTACACAAAGCTGATTAAAGGTTTTAAGTTTGTTATAGATTTGGGATCTATGTTATTCTTTTCCTTCTTTGTTAGAATCAATAATTATTCTAACGAATGTACATATCAATACATCTCTTGAATTAACGCACTCCGAATCGGCAATGCACGTATGTATTATGATAATTTTGGAATGTCTGGTCTAATATATAATTAAATTTAAAAGGGGTAGAAATAAAATATAATAATAGAATTCGATTGTCCATTAAGAGGACACCGGAGGGACAACAGCCCATACAACACGTACTACCAAGATCATTTCTAATTGGAGCATATTTCTACCTTAATAAGGTATTATTTTAATTTGAATAGGATTTATCTAGGTTTCCTACCATATATTAGATCAAAATACTTACATAAAATTGAATAGATTGAAGTCTATTGAATTGAATTTCTATTTGAATTCTATCTAAATTGAAATAGAAGCGTATCGCATTTTGCATGTTTTTACGTCATAAAAGACCTGTTTTCAAACTAATTGTTTCGTATTAAAAACAACCTCATACGTATCCTAGTCATGGGAACATAGATTATATCGTCCAGTTACAGAATAACAACACAATGAGAAAAATACAACAAGGTTTCAGTCATCATTTTTAGTATTACGGAACACGGTCAAAATCTAATCAAATGTAGAATCGTTCTATTGCTATCACTGTCGCTCTGCGTGGCCAAACTTCGTCACTAAACAGGGATAGCGATATTCAGGCCGAAGTTTTTGACGCGGCCGAATTGAAGTTGCGCTCAGGGTTCGCCGGCGTGTTAACTGGGATTGTTGTAATCTGTGGTAGTTTTTTATCTCTACACGTTTTTGAGTTCATGTGGATCATCACATCGCATTTGATTTATTGTATTAAAAGAGTAGGTACTAAATTGTGTAGTCATGTATATATTTTTATGGTTTGTTTTGATTTTTGGCAAAAGTTTTTTATTATGCCTAACCTTGATCAAGATGTACGTGAGGTAATCTAGACTGGACTTAGCGGAAGAGCAGCGTTTTAAAATGCCGTAGCATTATGCTGAGCTGAGTACCAATTCATCCCCACACAGAGCTTTTTAAGTTTGTTAGTGCTTATGTTAGATGTTGTTGTGATGCTTTATTTTTCTTTTTTACTGTGTCGTTTACACAATTTTTTTCCTTCTTTCTTTTCGGGGCGAACAACTCTTATATTGTAGCTAGTTGACCCGCCCCAGCTTCGACAGCTTTTTATCAATATAAAATATAGCCTATATAGCAGTAAGGGATACTCAGGATCTCAGTGTAGCTTTCTATCAGTGGCATAACTTGCAAAATCGGTTGCGTAGTTTCGGTTGAGTTTACCATCTACAAACCTTTTTAATATCTGTATAGACTAGTACGAAAATAACTCCACTATTAACTTTACTCTTAACTAACTATTTATATCGTACTACAAAAACATGCATGTTTAGTATACATATTTCCAATCCTTGAGTTAAAAAGTAATCAGAACTAAATAACAGAGGTCAACTCTATCTGTCTCTGTACTATCAATGCTTCCGTAACCGATACTGTACTGACGGAACAGGAATCTTAGCAACAAGCTTTAAGTTCTTGTTTGCTCTTATCGTTCGAAAGACGATAGCTTGTTTTGATAAACTGTCAATTTTGTTTTAATAGGCGTTAAAATGGCTGGAATAACATACTGAGATAACTATGTTAGTTCCTTGCACTAAAAGTAGGATAATGTCTATTATTATTATTATTTTAGGGCTCTCGATGTCTTGAAATTGAATTTCCTTGTTGAAGGAATGTGAAATAGGTGATTTGATGATGAATAAGAATCATGTTCGTGTGATTCTCGTAATAATATAGCCTTTATTTTAGGCAATAATGTGAACAAACAAAAAGTGATTACAAGCTCCCTAAGCAAGCCTAAGCTTGCTCGCATTTAAACTTAGCTAAAAAATCTTCATAATAATCTTAATGATTTTAATAAATTTAAATTTACTTGTACTTGTAAGTGTTTGTTGTGATCGAGCCATTTACTAATTTATGCATTACTCGTATTTTTAGATCACACTAGAAACCCTTCGCGATGAAATCAGAGAGAAGGTGATCAAGGAAGTTATCCCAGCTCAGTACATCAACGAGAAAACCGTTATCCACATCAACCCATGCGGAAACTTTATTATTGGTGGACCTCAGGTAACACATAATCTTTACACTTAACACACCATTAACGTGAACCAAAGGCACAGAAGCACAAAGGATTAGCACGCTGAAGTGGCAGTGGGCATGGTACAGCTCAAAGAACTGATGGTCGTTGGGGCAGGTTCTCGAGTGGAGACCACGCACTGTAAAGAGCAGCGTATATGGACAAGATGGATAGACGAACTGATAAAGGTTGTTGGGAGCCGTTGGGTGCTGGCCGCATAAGATCAGTCGTTCTGGAAATCTATAGGGGAGGCCTATGTTCAGCTGTGGACGCCCTCCGCCTGATATGATGATGACCATTAAAATGTTTCTTCGTTATTTTGTGTCCATCCTTCACCCCCAGTATTTTTTGTGAATACAAACAGTTGACAATACCAAAAGATAACAAATACAAATAATTTTATTTTCCAAAATAAAACGCTACCTACTTAAAACTATATGCGATGTATAAATTATTGCTTATTTAATTAGTAATTACTTACAGTCATGCATTAGTAGGTACTCGTTGATCGATCGAAGCGAGATCTCTAAATCAACTTGGGCAAATCGGCGTTGTATGTATGTATGTATGTTTGTTTGTCCGAGGATAACTTTCGCAACGTTGATCTGATCATCGTGAAATTTGATACATTGGTATGTGATGGCACAATTTTGGTGTGACTAAATGAGCTAAAAACGTTAGGGGGTTGTTGAGATATTGGGGTTCAAAAGGGGTAAAAAAATAAAAATGAGACTATTAGGTCAAATAGGACGTCAAATGAAAGATCTTCATTAGTACATTTAGACTCCGTATTTAGTTTTAGTAGTTTATAGTTTTTGAGTTATTAGCCATACTAAAAACTGAACTTTGACAAAATTCACAGGATACACCAGTGACCCCACAGTACTGTATTTTGGTATGCGTGTAGCGTATGTGACACAAATATAGGCAAAAGTCTGAAATCCAGAATAAGTGCCATTTGTATCCCAAAAAAGAGTAACCAGTTTACATGAACTGTCGTTACCTGTAATTTGAAGAAACTGTAGGCCAAGTTTTCTGGTTAGCCACTATTTGACGAAGAGGGAAAGATTACAAATAATTTTTTTTTGTTTTAATCGGAGACTCGCGAGATCTCATTTTGGGGCGATCAACTAGTTATAGATAAGTTCACAATGTAAGCAACAGAAAGTGTTAAGGGAGATAGTAGGCCTTTACCCTGCAGTGGAACTCTACAGATTGAAAATAATCGTCCGAAAAGATCGTCGTCCTTTAATCCTGTGAAGTTTTTTTCTCTCATCCTCCTTGGTGATAACATGTGATGTTTTAGACGACCCCAGTCCCCTACAACAAATATCACGTGTATTGTTTTATTAGAAAAATCGAAGAATCCGAATTAATGAAAAATTCCGATTATGAAAACCGCACAAGGTCGCGCAAAACTGTTTAAGTTGCTCTTTAAACATAAATTAGTTCGCTCAGGATTTCACAAGGTCGCACGGAAAATATCATCAAACGTGATTGATGTTTTTCTATGTATGACACGTATGTATTTACAAAATATATAGTATACTAGCTGACCAATCCGCAGCTTCGCACGCGTAGTTTTTCCATAAAAACATTACCCTCCTTCTGCGCTGTTGGGTAAAAAGTAGGCTGTCACCCGGGGATGGTGTAGCTTCCCAACAGTGAAATAATTTTTTTAATCAGTTCAGTAGTTTTCGAGTTTATTCATTACAAACATACACGCAAAAATACAAATCTTTCCTCGTTATAATATTAGTATAGTATATATCAGTTATCTGGTTCCCATAGACAAGCTTTGCTTAGTTCCATTTTATTTTGTTTTACTATTGATTAATATTAAGTACTTTTATTTTCTGTATTAGAGCTACTGCCCTCCTGTAGTGGGACAGTTCAGGCTCCAATAAATAAAAATTATAATTATATCTAATTGTTATATTGTAACAGATCTAAAATAATAACCAGCCTTGTTTAATTCTTTCCCGGCTTGGACGCGGAGTAATATTTACGTTTCCAAATGATCCTTGTGATTGTAATGGTGGATGTTTTTGTCAGTCCGACGCTGGTTTGACGGGGCGCAAGATAATCGTGGACACGTACGGCGGGTGGGGCGCGCACGGCGGCGGCGCCTTCTCCGGCAAGGACTTCACTAAGGTGGACCGCTCGGCCGCGTACGCCGCGCGCTGGGTCGCCAAGTCGCTCGTCAAAGCTGGCCTTTGCCGACGCTGCATGGTGCAGGTAACTACATTTACTATTCACTGACACTCTTGCTTATTCTTTTGATGTGTATAGTCTTTCCCCTCGGTTTGTGGGAGTGGTTTTGGCAAAAGTGTGGAGTGGGAGTGATTTTGATTTGACCAATGAGCGCGCGCGGTGGTCAGATGTTACACATCATATGCGACTACTGTAAGGCTCGTAGTTTTTGTTTTTTTTAATAACCTACTGTCCCACTGCTGGGCAAAAGTCTCCCCCAAAGGTTTCTTGCTATAAGCCGCTTTAACATGCTCAAAGTACGCTTTGTCAAAGTAGATTTGACAAGGTTCAATTTGATACCGGTTGACACCAACTCTTGAATAATGTTTTCAAGCTATTTTTGCGAGGAGCCGCTGTTTTTGCACTTGATGGCATTTTGTTTTACATCCAAGTAGCTCTGAAAAGTATATTTTAAGCCGCGTTGACACAGTCATAATTTTTTATTTTCAAAGTTTTGATGAATTCTGGCGCTACTTTGATCGCAGCAACACTGATCAGAGCGCACTAGGACGACGGCGTCCAATCAAAGTAGACTTGGACCGCGTTCTAGTTTCCATAGCTACTTGGATGTCAATTGACAAAACAAAAACAGCGGCTTCTCGCAATAACTGCTTGAAAAAATATCCAAGTGAGATAAATATGTTACGTGTCAACCGGTATCAAAGTGATCAAAACATTAACTAAAGCTACTTTGATAGTGTTAACGCGGCTTTAATGCGAAAGTTCTCTTAGTTTATATTGGTTATACGAGCTTCCGCCCACGCGTGGTTTGTCAATAAAAACATTACCCTTATGCGCAGTTGTGTAAAAGTAGAGACCGGTCTCAGGGTAAGGATAATCTATATACCAAATTTCATCGAAATCGGTCCAGCCGTTTTGTCGTGAAAACGTAACAAAAATAGACAGAGAGACACAGTTACTTTCGGTGTTTTAATATCAGTATGGATATATCTAGAATCGTTATATTTTAAAATACTTACATATATAAATACATAAATGCACAATAAGTGGGCTTTCCAACTTCAGAGGAAGCGAAAAAGATTTTTAAAAGATGGAAGTTAAATCTATATTTAATTCTATATTGGTTTAAATTCGCATAGTGTCAACTCTATACTGATATAATACCCTCTAAGTTTCCGAGAAGTCTGTCTGGAAATAGTTTATATCGCGAAGTGCTGATATTTACTAAATTACTCATCTCCTACGAATAATTAACAAAATCGGACAATATGGGTAGATTGTGATATATGGAATTGTTTGATCTTCAGGTTGCTTATGCCATCGGAGTAGCGGAGCCGCTTTCTATCACCGTTTTTGACTACGGAACCTCACACAAGACACAACAGCAACTTCTTGCCATTGTACAGAAGAACTTTGATCTACGACCGGGAAAAATTGTCAAGTGAGTACACATTTCTGCCGCTACATCTCCTGTTTTAGGTTTTGAAATAATTTAAATCATAATTTCAAGACTGCTATTATAGCTGATTGATGGAAGAGATGTCTCTTGTAGATTTTACCATCAAATCTTAGAATAAATTAATTAATTGTTTGTGTTTATTAAATGAATTTAGTATATGAATGTAGGTATTGCACTTTTTAATGTTTGTGTTCTAAAAAATAATATTTTTGAACAGAGAGTTGAACCTCCGAGCACCAATCTACCAGAGAACCAGTACTTACGGACACTTCGGACGGGAGGGCTTCCCCTGGGAGAGCCCCAAGCCACTCGTGATCGAATGACTTCAGACCTGAACTAGAACATTGTAAATATTCCACCAGTATGTTAGCTCTTTTTGTACGTGTGTCATTGTAGCGAGAGCCACACGCGTCTCTCTTTAGGCGTATGTACGTGAATTGAATCTCGCCTGTGGAACTGCAAGATCCAAAGGCGGCTCCATAAGCGAGATTCATAGTTTAAGTATTCACTAGATATAGAAATAACATGGTGCCGTCATTTCTGAATTTGAGTTAGTTCAGGTGTTATAATGGCAGTCCTTATTGTTGATGTGTAGAACTAGCCTTATCTGATATACATTCTATGAATTCCTAGATGAGTTTGACACTGCCCTATTTAAAATAAAAATGCACTATATTTTAAGTAATGAATATCCAATTATTGATTTGTATTCTAATTATTTTATCAATTGTTTTATTGATGGACTGCCTGCAATCTCGAATGTTTTCAACTACAATTGTAAGTGCTATGACAAATTAGGTAGAGTAGACTACTTCCCCGGAGGCGTCACAGTGTAGCGAATGTTAGAGAAACGAGACGTTTCGCTTGCTTTCGCTTACTGCAAATATAAGTACAGCGTGGCGAGGTGATTTTGTATGAAATTGTATGCTATTCCATTGTACCTGTTGCGTTTAATCTGTATATCCGAGTACATTGTATGCATACCGTGCTATGTAAATAGATAGATTCAAGTGTCAAGTGGACGCGCGCTCCGCCTTGTACAATTTGTGCTGTGTTTCCGAAAAGGAGCAATGTGGAAAAGAGCCATTTTTGAAAACACACCGACACGTCCAGGGAAGTAGTGCACTGTGCATTTAAATCGTAAATAAAGTTAATGTGATGCAATGTGTAGGTTTAAGTGGAAATAGCGTATCGCCTACACACTACTGATTTAGGAAAGATTTTTAAACGTGACATAGGTCTTGTAGAGAATTTGATTATGTATATTAATGTGATTGATTATATTTTGTAAAGTTTCAATTTCGACCTGTTAAAGTTTCGTAATAACTTCTGTGGATTATCGATTGTGGAATTTCAAATGAATAAATTATGTCTTCCGGGACACCGGAACAAAACATGTTTTATTTTAGAACATACTGTTCTTTACAACTTTACAGACATTGATTGTTAGTTCGAAAGCCAGGAAGCGACTGTTCTTCGCGCTGTTTGTTGTATTCTGGTCATTTGAATGGTATCCGTTCTTCCCCAAGCTCTCATATCGAAGCAGTGGGACGCCCTGTTGACAGAACATATTTTTAAACCAATGTACCTATAAACAAAACAATTATGTAAAAAAAATGTTATTTGGATAAAGTTTATTAAGATCGCGTTAACGGACCTACAAAAACAGATTGATAGTTATTTTAAGCAGGAAAATTATAACAAAGTCTATCTAGAACACTTTTTTTTAGATATAAATGTTTTAAAAGTTTTCTAGGTTCAGAACCCTCGGTGCGCGAGTCCTCCTCGTACTTGTCCGGTCTTGTTAGAAAGCTAGAGTATAACTGGGGTGGTTCTTATCAATAACAGTTTTGAACCCCCGACGCAAAAAGAGGGGATTTTTAATTTTACTTGTATTGAGCAGAGCTGGTGGTGTTTCAAACTAATCCGTGTATACAGGGTAGGGAATATAAACTGCGTACGGCAATGGGGATAAACGGAAGGAAATTTTATGAATTCCCGTTGTCCCCATAACGAGAAAGCGTCAATGGGGACAACGAGAAGGAAATTTTATGACTTCCCGTTGTCCCCATAATGAAGACAGCGTCAAACAAAATACTTTCGCCTAAGAACGCAAACGCAAGTCATGTTCCATTACCTTGGCACGGTATAAGTAGGCGAGGACTCTTTCAAGTGTCTGTCGGTGACGCCAAGCGCCTTCCACGGGTCGATATCGCCATGGATGTTGATAGTGTTGTTTACATCGGGCTCCAAAGCGCCGAACACGGTGTTCACTCGCTCTACTGCGTCATAGACAAACTCTTCATCGAAACTGGAACAAGCGATGAAAATTCAATCGTAAATTCAAATCGAATCGCAAGTCTGCTAGCACTTGCATTGGACAGCCGTCCCGATGATGCCTACTTTTTAGAATGGTATGCAAGATTTACAAGGTAGCTGGTAAAAACTCTATTTACTCAAAAACTAAAGGGAGAAGCGAAAAATTGACCCGTATATAAAACGTTTATTAGTACTACGTATTGAAATAATAAAAATAGCACGTTAATAAAACAACAGACACGATCAAAATATTTCAGCCACGAAAAGTGCGAACGGAAGTTGAGAGGGAGATATACATACCTAAGTTAGTGAAGATAGAAAGAGAGTTACGTTTCGTATATTTTTAAACGATAATGCGCGAGTGCGAGTTGCGTCTCCCAGAATGAACATAGACTGGTCGAACTACAGACGTGGACAATTTTGTAATTGAACAATTTTACTTCAGTCGTGTTGTCTAAACTAAAGCACACTCGTTTTTAATTTTTGAGTTATTATATTCATCATTCTCAGCCCGTGTCGAGCCACTGCTGGGCATAGGGCTCTATATTCAGTTATTATATAAGCCATAATAAAAACTGAACATTGATAAAATTCACAGGGTACACCAGTGACTCCACATTGCTGAAATTTGGTACGCGTGTAGCTTTAGTGACACAAATATAGGGAAAAGTCTGAAATCCAGAATAAATTCAATTTGTACCCCAAAAAAGGGTTTACATGAACTCCCGTTACCTGTAGTTTGAATGAAACTGTAGGTCAAGTTGATGGATATTTATTTCGTGGTACACACGGCTACACATCAAGCTATACATTTCCAGTATAAGCTGACCTCTCATTCTACACAATGCGAGGTCAGCTTATACTGGAAGTGTATAGCTTGATGTGTAGCCGTGTGTACTATTTTGTAGTGAAAGATTACATAGGAATAAATATATTTTTTGTTTTTATGGGAGACTCGCGAGATCTCAGTTCGGGGCGAACCACTAGTAAAGGTATAACGCTGTGTCTCACACCATTAGCTGTAGAAGATGGCGTTATTGCCTGTAACACAGTTTTCATACACATACAGTTGTTTCAAAGTGTAGGTACACATGAATTTATTTGTTGTTCCTCATTAAATGCTTATTAGGGTTCCGTACTCAATGGGTAAAACGGGACTCTATTACTGACTCCGCTGTCTGTCAGTCTGTCACCAGGCTGTATATTATAAACCGTGATAGTTAGACAGTTGAAATTTTCACAGATGATGTATACAGAATAAAATAAATATTTAAATGTGGCTCCCATACAACAGACATGATTTTTTTGCCGTTTTTATAGATAATGGGTACGGAACCCTTCGTGCGCAAGTCCGACTCTCACTTGGCTGGTTTTTTTTAAATAGATTTCCTTCGTAGTATCAGTAAAATTCACACGACTCGCGTGACAACTTTGCTCAATAAAACTTAGTTCGTATAATCCTTAGGTTTTGTCTTACCGTTCGTCAAAGATTCTCTTGCAGAGATCCACATAGAATTCCACGCTGAGCCATTCCAACGCGTCGAACGCGGTGCCGGTGCGCGGAGCCGTCTGGTAATATCCGTATTCAGTGCAAGTTTGGTAGTACCACGCACGACCTACAAATAAGGCAAGGATTTGTACAGTGACGGAATGAAAAGGTTCGTCACCTTAGAGTCGGTTTTCGCTTGCACCAGTAATGCAAAAATATTTTATTTTTTTAGTCAAACAACTTTGATCTATATAATTTTGAACTTTATTAACGAACAGTTAAACATTATTTTCTCTAACTCAGTCTATTCTGTAACAAAGTTTCAAAAGGTAATATGTACTTGCAATACGTTGAACGAATCAATTTGAAAATTGATGGACCTTTTCATTCCGTCACTGTACAATGGAAGAGATCATCAATCAATGAAACAAGCATAGGTACCTATTTCTGCCACCAAGCGACATTGCTGTCTCGGTTTGAAGGTTATGGGTGCCGGTGATATTACAGGCACATGAGGCTTTACGTATGCCTCAAGATGATGTACGCAAGGCAGTGCATCGTAGGGCACGTTTCTAATGTGCGTGACCTACGAGGCGATACTTTGTCATAGGCGATGGTTACCACTTAGGGTCCGTTCACACAGACCGGCTAGGAGAGGAGAGCAGATTCTAATCACGTTGAAAACAGTCTTTAGTATTTGTAGCAAGTTTTATTTTGAATGTGCACTGCTTTTGTCATTAAAAATGCTTGAACGCGCTTGGTGTGAAATAAGTAATAAGAGGAGCTGACCGACTCCGATCGCGTACTTTTTCTCGTTCGCGCAGCCGTTCGGAGCGCATCCGCTTTCAGATCGCTTCCAGCCGGTCTATGTGAAATAGTTGGCAGTCCAAACCGCCTTCAAAGAGTTTATTGATTCTCGCCCCCATGGTTTTTTTAGTAAAGGGATCAATGAACTACCTATGAGATGGCAAAAGTGCATAGATAACAACTGTGCATACTTTGATTAATTAAATATATTTTACAAAAAAAATGACTATATTCCTCCCGTACAAAACGCCAATTTCATATGTAAGGACCTAATATATTCGTTTTTACACAGTCGCACCATGGTTGAGTGACGACTAAGTAGGCATTTCTAACTGTGCTTTGGAGACCACCACAAATACGGTCAGCTTACAAACTAAGAGGAAAGATTATTAAAGATGTTTAGTATTGTAACTTACCGATTGAGGGGGCAGTATTGATATAAGATGCCACGTAGTTTTCGTAGTCCATATTCCAACAGCTCGAGCCTATGTTGCGAATCGCAGCGATATATCCTCCGATCTTTTCCATAGGTGTGTTTCCTAAAAATATATAATAATTGGGCCCTGACGTGACAAGAGCCTGTAGCACAATTGGCAGTGCATCGTATCAAGAGGAAGGTTGCGGGTTCAAGTCCCGTCTAGACAAATTTTTTAAAATGGTTTTAAAAATCTTAAAATTTTCCGAAAGTGTTCGGATAACACTATAAAATAAAAATACTACATATTTAAGATATAATAATATTCATAATAATGCTGGACATTTCACACAGCGCTATCTAGCCCCGAACTAAACAAAGCTTGTATTATGAGAACCAGATAACTGATAGAACTCTTATATATGGCTACATTTTTTTTTTGTAAATACATACCTACCTACTTATAGATAATGCATAGAAAAACACCTAAACCCGGAACAAATATCTGTAGACCATGCAAACATTTGTCGCGCAGCGGTAATAGAACCTGCAGCCTCCTGCGTCTCAGCCGGCTATTCGCCAACTGCGCCACAGAGGTGTATAACCATCTTACTAATATTATAAACGCGAAAGTTTGTATGGATGTATGTGTGGATGTTTGTTACTGTTACTCCTTCACACAAAAACTACTGAATGGATTTTAAAGAAATTTGGTTTGTACGTAGATTATAACCTGGATTAACACATAGGCTACTTTTTATTGACCTAAAACGCGTGCGAAGCCGCGTGCGGAAGCTAATAATAATAGAATCTATCAATATACTAAATTTTATAGAAATCGGTTTAGCCGTTACGACGTGATTGAGTAACAAACAATATCTTAGAATCATCGGTGATCCCAAACTCGCCGACAGGCTGGAACCGCTGAGTCAACGCCGTGACATCGGATCGCTCAGTGTATTCTACCCCGTATAATGGGGAATGTTCTGAGAAGCTATTTGATCTCATCCCGTCGTCGAGATTTTACCACCGCACTTCTCGACAACGTAATAAAGCTCATCCACATATCATCGACAATTGGGTATCACGCACCACATGCTTCACGTGATCTTTTCTACCCCATACTTGCAAGATGTGGAATGAGCTACCATCTGAGGTTTTCCCATTAGGCTACGACATGGCACGCTTCAAGAGAAATGTAAAGAGGTTTCTACAGTGTAGGGAACGCGTCGACAATACCCTGGGTGTTGCCGGTGCCAATAGGCGACGGTGACTGCACACCATAAGGTGGGCCTGTTTCCCCACAAATAACATTTAAATGATAATTAAACCTAAACGACTCTGTAATACGTAATCCTACGGTAGTAGTAGGTACTCACCATAAGCAGTGGTAGCGAAATTATTGCAAACTTGCAACAAGCTGCCCGGGCTGGCAGTCTGCACGGATGTGGAGAACGTCCAGCTGATCAACCCGGAGAAATAACCCAGATCGAACCGGTTCTCGTAATTCAAGGGAACACAAAGCCTGAAAAAAAGCGAAAATAATATTTAAAACAATATACAAAGCCCTTTTTTACTAACCTATCACGCCCTATCTATTGCTGGGGAAAGGTCAGATGACTTTTCGATTTTGTATTTATTCTTTCATCATCAGCCCACATTACGCTGACGCCAGCTATCTCCATTTAACTGAAGACCAACTCAATAAGCTTGAGCGTCTCCAAAATTTCTCTATTAGATTCATATTTGTCTTGCGCAAGTACGATCATATTTCCGAGTATCGCAGCAGACTTAAGTGGTTACCTATCCGCCTTCGCCGGAATGCGCACATTCTTTCCCTCCTTTACAGCATCCTATTCATTCCTTCTACTCTATCCTACTTTAAAGAACGCTTTGACTTTCTTCACCTTTCCAACTCTCGATCCTTACGTTCCTCTGAAACCCTTCAATTAAAAACATCGAATCATACCTCAGTATTTTATAGTACCTCTTTTACTCTGCAGGCTACCAGGCTCTGGAATGCCCTACCTGTCTCAATTCGCCACGCTAAATCTCTCCCTTTCTTTAAAAACATGGTCAGACAACACTATCTGTCCAAAGGTTGCCTGGAAGAGATCGCTTTTAGCGATAAGGCCGCCCATTGTATTGCCTTATTTATTTTAACCCAGTACTTATTTTTTTTATTATTTCTGTTTGTGTGGTAATTCAATAAAGACTTATCTATCTATCTATCTATCTGTCAAACATCGCTCATTAGGCCATTTATTAATTTATGTATTTTTATAATTTATATATGTAGGTATATACATATATTTTGTGTAGTATAATATAAATATTTATGTAATTTTACGATTATATTACATGCATTTTATTTTATATTATATTTAATAACGCTGCCGTCCTCATTTGTTCACATAGATCCTGTCCATCCAAAGGTTGCCTGGAAGAGATCGCTTTTAGCGATAAGGCCGCCCATTATACCTATGATTTAAAAATGTATTTTATTTTGTATGTTAATATGTAATGGTGTGCAATAAAGAAATTATCTATCTATCTATTAGTCCACTGCTGGACATAGGCCTCTCCCAATACGCGCCACAGAGCTCGGTCTTCGGCTCTTCTCATCCAATTCTGTCCGCCACCTTTTTTATGTAATCGCTCCACCTAGCCGGGGGACGCCCCACTCTACGTTTTCCAAGACGCGGTCTCCACTCAATAACTCGTTTACCCAAACGGTTGTCGGTTCTCCAGCATATATGGCCAGTCCACTGCCACTTCAGTTTGCTAATCCGTTAAGCTATGTCGGTAACTTTGGTTCTCTGTCGGATAACCTCGTTACGGATTTTATCCTTCAGAGAAACTCCAAGCATAGGCCGTTCCATAGCTCGCTGCGCAACCTTAAATTGGTGGTCTAGTCCTACCGCGAGCGTCCACGTCTCAGCACCGTAGGTCATTACGGGTAGGACGCACTGATTGAAGACTTTAGTTTTCAGGCATTATGGTATAGGTGACGAGAAGATTCGACCTAGTTTCCCGAATGCTGCCCAGCCCAACTGGATCCTCCTCTTGGCCTCCTTCTCGAAGTTGTGTTGAATTTATTTTTTACATAACATTTATAATATCCTAACCAACGTACAGAAAATAAGTAAGCATTAAGCCCACCTATTGCTACAATTTAAGCTCAATAAAGTTTACAAAGTTATGTACCTACCTAGTGTATCGAAAGTGCCCAGGTCGTAACTGGATGGATCCCTGTGGACAGAAAGCGACGCCGTGGAAGGCCTAAGAAGCGTTGCCGCGATAATTAAGACGCTTTTTACAGGGACTGGCAGGATTTGGAACAGGAACGAGATAAGTGGGGAAGTGAGGGGGAGGCCTTTGCCCAGCAGTGGGACAGCATAGGCTAGATAAAAACAGTGTAATTAACAATTTACTAAATCTATATTATAAGTTAACTATCTACTAAGTACAGTATTGCCTTTTCTGTGAATTTTGTCAAAGAAATCATATAGAGATCAAACTCTTCCTCTTCATCGAGTTTGTTCATTATGAGAAGGGGCTTCGTTAGTGGCGTTTCCTTCATCAGATTCATCCTAGCATTGGTATATGCAACAGTTTGTGAACAGTGTGTTTTACCCTTATTTAAAATATAATTTAATTACACCCATTATATTCAAAATTTCCGCGACAATCGAATTATATTTACCTTGCGTGCTAGATAAGGTAGAACGTAATTGACACGTACCTACATAACTAAGACCAACATACTCACATTTTATGTTCAATCAAATAAATTTATCTTGTACCTATCTTTGTGTTTACTGTACAAATTTCAACTTTTTGAAGACTGGATATCTTTTTATAATATAAATAAAAATGTTTATCAGACCATACGGATCCATAATTTTTGTTAGTAACACAGAAAAAACTTACCTATAAAATATTGTTAGTAGGTACACAAACAAAAACAAATTCAAAAAAAGACAAGATAAAATAAATGCGGCAACATTGGAACATGAGCGCATTACTGAGACACCAGGCATGTGATCGGTTTAAGCAAAGCCATCCAGTGCCTCATGATATATGAGCTCATGTTCCCGGCAATAACGGTCAGGAAGCTGTTGGTGCTTCCACGCATGCTGCTCACCAAGGATGCGGTTCTTTTGCGTATGATCGCGTAGAAATCATCGGTACGCGCGTCTGCAAACATCCCTGATGCGCTACAGAACCTTTTTGTCTTCGCTCTTTCCCTTTGAGCGGTGCAAAAGAGGAGATTCTAAATTCGGTTTTTTTATCTTTGTTACCTCAGAACTCCGTCATTTATAAACTGATTTTAAAAATTCTTTCTTTATTTGAAAGTATATACTCAGATTGGTGTTACAGAAACTTCATAACAATCGGTTCAGTAGTTTGGTGTTTTATAAGTAATATGAAGTCGATTATATTTTTGTTAAGAAGTTACTTGTGCATTGTTACCTGTAAGCTTGTTCAAGAGCTCGTCTTCCCTCCTCAGTTCTGAGTGCAATGACCGTCTCGTCGATTCCTTGCCTGATGTTTGATATGCACTGCTCGCCGCCTTCAGAGAGAAAAGCTTCGTGGACTACTTCCAAATATCCTGGAAAATTCAGTATACCAATTAGTTTTATGACCATCGTATACGCCATAGGTCAGCTGCTGCACATAGGCCTCCCCTACAGACTTCCAGAGACCGATACTGTGCGGCCTGTAGCACCCAACGGCTCCCAGCAACCTTTATCAGGTCGTCTTTCCATCTAGTGGGGGCCGTCCTACGCTGCGCTTTCCAATGTGAAAAACTGGGAAACAAACATGTTGAGAACAAAAATACCTATTTAATTATATTGCCAAGTACAATCAGCTGTCATACCTATCTATAATATAAAAATGAATCGCAAAATGTGTTGGTAAGCGCATAACTCAACAACGCCTGGACCAATTTGGCCAATTCTTTTTTGTTGTATTTCTTATTGTCAGGAGAAGGTTCTTATGCAAGAAAATATTAAGAAAATTGTGCGCAAAATTAGAAAATTTAAGAATACTTAACCACCATATAAAATTATTTATAATCTAACCTTAGCGCTTTTATAATGTAACCTTATGACGTTTGACATAGAATTGACAGAATGCGTGCTGCAAATATCGTTAAAGAGGATGTAAAAAAATGAATATCGTTTGAAACAGATGCTTCGGTAGGAGTTATCCCGAGATATATTGTCTATATATATAAAAATGAATTGCTGTTCGTTAGTCTCGCTAAAACTCGAGAACGGCTCGATTTGGTATTGAATTATTTGTGGAAGTCATTCATTTTCTCATACATAATGATGGCCGGGGACAACAATTGACAATTTTACCAGGGTGACTTATATTGACAGCCCGCGTTATACTTATGCATGTCAAGCCGATACGAAGTTCGGCGGGACCACTAGTACATAGATATTTATTGTTTCAAGTTTGTTTTACAATAGATAGATGTTTTAGAAAAAAAAATCGCCCAAAACATGAGCCGCACTGGGGCACTACAATATTTACAATAATATTATTATCATGCACTTTTTACTATGTAAGTACCAATATCATATAAAAAAGTAATATTAACCTATTTCATAACTAGTGGTTCGCCCCGAACTGAGATCTCGCGAGTCTCCAAGTAACAAATAACGTGACTTGACCTACAGTTTTATTCAAATTACAGGTAACGGGAGTTCGTGTTAATTGGTTGCTCTTTTTTGGGGTAAGTACAAATTGCAGTTATTCTGGTTTTCAGACTTGCCTATATTTGTGTCCACGTTTGTGTCACTTAAGCTACACGCATACCAAATTACAGCACTGTGGGGTTGCTGTGAATTTTGTCAAAGTTCAGTTTTCATTATGGCGAATATTTAAAAAAACTACAAAGACTTTAAAAATAAAAACGGAGTCGAAAAAGACCTTTCGTTTGACGTCCAACTTGACCTAATAGTCTCATTTTCTTTTTTGTTTATCCCTCGTGAACCCTAATATCTTAACAACCCCCCCCCCCCCCCCCACATTTTTAGTCAGATCCAAATTGTGCCATCACTACCACACCTATGTATCAAATTTCACGATGATCGGATCGATACTTCGAAAGTTATCCTCGGACAAACAAACATACATACATACAACGCCGATTTGCCCAAGTTGATTCGGAGATCTCACTCGCTCGAGTTAAATTTACTTACACTGTTTGTTGTTCGTTCTACAAACATCTCAGATACTACTAAGTAAATTGATTCCGAAAATTCTTTCACTGATAGAAAGCTACACTATGCTATAGGCTATATTTAATTTGATAAAAGCTTTTCAGCTAGTATTATGCGGTATTCACTACCTACCTATATATGCGCTGAGCTTACCAGTAAAATCAACTTTTCCTTTTATTGGTCCGCTCGACGCCACAGCCCCCGTCACTAAATGAGGGTATCGTTGCTTGAACCACAGAGCCATGTTCGCTGCGTACGATCCCCCGTATAGTATTACTTTGCTGTTAGCAAATTGTGGCACTTTCTTTAGTTCGCCGATGAAGTGCGCTAGATCGGCTAAAGCCTGGTCTACGTTCAGGAAGCGAAGGTTTTCGGTTGTGAACTCTCTGCGGAAATAGACACCTAGTTACATACGAATGCCCTCACACACGACTAGGATAGATGGAGTCGTGGGTGTTAGAAACTAGAATACCTGGGTACTATGGTATCACAATTGCTAGACCCGGAATATATATTGCAGAGTCTCAATTAATCACACTAATATTATAAATGCGAAAGTTTGGATGTTTGTTGATTTATTTGTTACTCAATCACGTCGTAACGGCTGAACCGATTTCGATGAAAATTGGTATGTACATAGATTATTACTTGGATTAACACATAACTACTTTTTGTTGACAAACTACCGCTTGCGGAAACTAGTATAATATAGTTTTTCAACCTGTGGGCCGCGTGCGTGTTTCGCCAAGTCTTCACGGGGTGTCGCAAGAAAGGGTTATGTTTAAGAATAAATCTGAGGGGTCGTAATTACTATTTTCTTGCTCTCTTGATCATCACATTTTGATGAGCTCTCATTTTATAATTTAAATAGTTCCTTTAAAAATTAAATTTTTCATTATTAAGTTTTTATTTGTGTACTCTTTTAGCGCCCTACATTTTTCAGAACTTTGATCGGCGTTCGCCTGCACATTCGACCTTAGCGTTCAAAAATGAAATTAGAACTAGAAATCAAATCCTAACTATGATCCTAATTTACAAACAATGAAGCTAAGTTAATTGAATATATGCGTTTATTTATTTCCAACCCGTGCTGTCCATCTTTCTTGCATTGTGCTAGTTGTCACGCCGATGGCATTGCACCGATAGAGTTCAAACCAAAATAATTTTAGAATAAAATAAAAACAGGATGCCGCTGATAAATAAAAAAAATAGGTTTAGGTAGATACAGAACCCTCAGTGCGCGAGTTTCTCTCGTACTTTAGCGATCTTCTTTTACTATTAAAGGGGTCGCGATTTCAAAAAGTTTGAAAAACACTGGTTTAGTGCAATAAAAAATACATATCTATATCACAAATGGCAAATTTGACATGGATACAATTGGTTCTGGCAAATAGTAGGTATACTAACGAGAAAGGCAGAGTAAGTCCGTAATAGCGATGCTCCGTGTATATGAGGTAACCGCGGTTCTCCCGCGCCATCTCGTACATGTTCCCGCTTTGCAGCCAGCCCGGAGCTATAGCCCATTCCCCGCCAACCATGATGAAGATTGGAGAACCTTCTTCTTCTAGGAATTCTTCGTTGAACATGAAACGCTGGAAATATTATCGTTGGCTAAAATGTTTAATGATGAAGGCCTCCGTGCCAGTAAACCTTTTATTGATCATTATCATATTATGTGAAGTTTCTGCTACTTCATTATCTTAATCAACTTTTCCCGATTACGAAGAAAAATAAAATCTCATGTATACTAATACTATAAAGAGGAAAGATGTGTTTGTATTGCTCCGAAACTACTGGACCAATTAAAAAAATTCTTTCACTGTTGGGAAGCTACACCATGGCTACTTTTTAACCAACTGCGCAGAAAGTGGGTAATGTTTTTATTGAAAAACTACGCGTGCGAAGCTGCGGTGCGGTCTGCTAGTTGTTTTATATTTTAAAGTATCGAAACATTTTTTTCATATTTTTCAAATAAACGCAATTTTTTTTAGCAACAAACTGTTATAAAACCACTTTTGTAATTACTTCGCATTCGTGATGAAAAGTTATGTTTATACTCGCGCGTGTAAGCGATCAATAACACTTTCGATTAGCGTTCTCACTCGTATTCGCTCGCTCGTGTACGCCAGATTATCTCGGATGTAGGTACATTAGATCGCTTACAGCCCTTGCATACAATAATACATTGTTATGGGTAGATACACAGTAAAAACTGTGAAATCAATTTAGTTATAGAACTCACCTACAGAATCGTCGCCATTATCTAACGCGACAACCAGAAAAATTTATCAGTATAAGCCAAAGGCATCTGCAAGTACAAACCATGAGAAAAGTGCCAGTATTCTGCGGGTCGAAGTGGTCGATTCGCATGGGCATCCAACTCTGGAAGACGTTTCTTGAACTGGACTCATCCGACACTGGTGGAGGCATTTCCACGCGAAGCGGCGGCTCCACCAACCTTCCTTCTAGTTCTGCCCATGATGTCATGGGCAGAACACAGGCAAGAAATAAAAAGATAATCTGAAATTTTGGAAAGGTTTGCTTGTATGTTTATGTAAGTTTCACTTCGGCTCAAATAGTACTTATACCTACATAATTACTATGTTTTGTATAGAAAAACCGAAAATTTATAACCATCATCATCATCATATCAGCCACATGACGTCCACTGCTGATCATAGGTTTCTATGACAGATCTTGTGCGGCCTAGCAACCTTTAACAGATGGAAAATCTAGTGGGAGGCCGTCCTTCGCTGCGCTTTCCAGTCTCCTCTCCATAACCATTCATAATCTAATATTAAACTAAGCTATGTCCTGGAGGTGACAAGCACCAAGGGTCGCGTTCACCCCAAAAGGGAACTAAGAAACTGACGCCGCTCGTCATAAGTATAGTCAAGTAAATAAATCTAGTTGTGGTTTAACAATAAACAAGGACACAAATTACCTACCTATACCTACATCACAGGTACAGAACATGCATTTAAATTTTTTGACGACCTCCGTGGTGCAGTCTACGAATAGCCGACTGAGACGCAGGAGGTAGCGGGTTCGATTCCCGCCGCGGTTACATGTTTGCATGATCTACAGTTATTTGTTCCGGGTCTGGTTGTTTCTCTATATATTATAAGTATGTATTTACAAAGAAAAAAGTATATAAGTACTCTATCAGTTCCATATTACAAGTTCTGCTTAGTTTGGGGCTAGATAGCGTTATGTGAAATGTCCAGCAATATTTATTTATTTTAAACTTACAAATAAAATCCAATAAAACGTGTACTTACCATTTTTATAATACAACACTAACTAGTTCCACATTTGATAATTTAGTTTCCTTGATTAATTGTACTCACATATTTCGTTTATCATATAGAACGCCTTATCCTTATCATTTATTGATTAAAAGATTTGTGTAAAAACATTGTGGTCACATTTAAATTCAAGCCTTAGATGCTTTCCTAATATCCTTAAAACGTAATTATGTATTTGTATGTAACATTATCATCATCAGCCCACATTAGTCCACTGCTGGACATATGCCTTTCCCAATACGCGCCACTGAGCCCTGTCTTCGGCTCTTCTCATCCAATTTCTGTCCGCCACCTTTTGGACATCTTTGGGGGGGGGGGGGGGTTTGTATGTATATATCTACATGTAATAAAATATAACATACCATACAGTAATAAAATAAAACAGAAGATTCCCTACGTCTGTCTGTTACAAAACTAAAAATTAACCTGAGATATATCAACCAAAAAAAGGATCCCTCTATGTTAAAAGTAAGATTAGGAAGGGTCCAATGCTAAGATGTTTTTAAAAGGTCCAATGTATTTTTTATTGTTAATAAATCAGTAGATACCTATATTTATTATACAACACTAGCTGACCCAACATACGTTATCCTGTCTTATCTATGAATATTGAATTCGAATTGCTAGTATAATAAAAACAAATATTACACCGAACTCGCGGCAAACACGGTCACAAATCGCCTCCCTGAAACACGCTCGCGATTCGCCACTGTGATAAGGTTTTTTTAAATTTTATAATGTTTCACTCAACTTTCTTAATTTTTTCTTTCATGAGAACCTTCTCCTGACAATAAAATACAAAAAAAAAATAACAAAAAATATCCAAATTGTTCCATCCGTTCACGCGTGATGCGGTGATCAAGGGAAATAAAGATTCATTTATATCTATACAACAAACAAAACTAACAAAAACAAAACGTCTAATAATCAAAGACGCAAAATTTAATAAATATATGTAATAATAAGTTATTCTACTCTGTGACAGGCATCTCCAATCAGGATTATGACGAATTATCTTCGATTTAAACTATTATCTCGGTATTAAAAAGATAAAGCTCTAATCTAGCAATTTCCATAGAACAGAGGACACTGGAACAATTACCTACCCGCTCTTGTACACAATTCAAAAGATAATAATAGGTTTACGAATAAGTTTATTAATAAAATCACAAAATATTTTAAAGTCGACAAACGAATATTATAAATATCAAAATATTAGACACTGGTAAGTTGAAATGTAACGCAAAAGACAGCCACTACAATTTATGTTACATTTCCAGTAAAATAAATGCAGCGAAAAATGTGGCTATATTATAATTTTTTATAGAGAGAATTTTTCAACTGACGTTTGTCATGTTTTTTTTGTTTGCATGTTGTTTTCGCCATTTTTTACAGACTATTTTATGTCTCACAATATTTATTGAGTTCAAACAAAATACTCTTTAAATAATGACGGAAAAACAAGCTATCGAATAGTTCTCAATTGCATCGCAATAATTAGGTCGACTGGTCGTGGTAGGTCAATTGGAATAAAATAGTCTGTTATTAAAAAAACACAACAACAAGTATTAATCTGGTATGACGCGAGCGAAGCTATGGCACAACATTAGCTATTTAAATAGGAATATTCAACAGGAGTCACCATACTTTCGGCTGCAGTCGCCGGTACCGCACGTCAAGCGTCCACTCGGCTTTCCCTTCTTGTACGGAGCCTCGCCAATAGCATTTCCACTGAAAAAAAAAATAACAATAATATCATTCCAAAACGATCGCAGTCTAAAAGTGTGTCTGTAGTGATACTACACAGACAATGCAACGCCAGCTGTTGTGCCCGAACACCTGCAAGATGAAAGATTTAAACACGGCTAGGTAGTATAATCCTGACCACATCAATGTAGCTAAGTACCCGTCAAAAATATTAAGTAGGTATTATAAATATTACAAAAATGCTTTTAAACAGCTGGCATTAAATAAACACCGATATACACCGTTAAGCAGCTAATACTATTTTGAATATGTATGTATAAACAAAAACAAAGATTCTGGATGTCACAAAAAAATCAGCACAGCTCAAGTGGGATTGGGCCGGCCACGTCTGTCGCATGCCCGAAGATCTATGGGTATAGATAATAACTGATTGGGTCCCTAACGCAACTTGCCCACGCGGCAGACCACCACGGAGATGGCGTGACGACTTGGATGTGCATTTACCAGACTGGCCCACTAAAGTAGGGGACAGAAAAAACTGGAAAGAAGGGAGGGAGGCCTTTGCCCTGCAGTGGGACAACACATGTTAAAAAATAAAAAATAGTATGGAGCATTATTAATGAATTTTAAAATGCTTTATAACGATCTAAGCCGTAATAAATGCTTATATAAGGCTTACACTCTTGTAATATGCTTTCAGCTGTATTAGAAGCTGTAAATAGGCATAATTAACCTCTAAAATAAAACCTTGGGCTGCACAAAAGATTTAAAACGAGGATTATATAGCTTTAGGAACTACAAATTTAGTGAAATGCTGCTCTAACGAAGCAAGACGTTGCTAAACCCCTTCAAATTCTTTATTGAAGCTAAAAAAAATTATTCGGTCACCAATTGTTCCATTATATTGATATTGTGTTACTTGGGAAGAGACATGTGCGCTAAAAACCACTTTTATTTTTTAATTTAATATGTTACTCTTACAGGTGGGCTAATTTAGCCACAACCTGGAGCCCTGATGGAAGACGCGGTCGGGGTTGGCCAAGAAAGCGTTGGCGAGACGATCTTGTTGCTTTCGAACAGGAGTGGTGGAGTGTCGCACAGGACAGAGATAGATGGAGAGACTTGGGGGAGACCTTTGCCCAGCAGTGGGACAATATAGGTTGACAAAAAAAATATGTTACTTACCTTGGACCATAGTTGCAGACAACTAAATAATAGTTCCAATGGTTTTTCTTAGAATGAGATATGCCGCATCCAAGGTATATCGAGTTTGACCACGCCATCTATAAAGAAAATGTGAATAGCATTTCACCTTTTCATACATCTGTAGAGTCCGGTCGTACGTAAGTGAAATCTTTGTACCCCTTTTTAAGCTTATTGCGCGCACTTTTACTGTCAAATCTCACACGAGGAGTGAAAGTTTATCTCAAGAAGGGGTGAATGCTAATACTAAGCTAAAAAAAACCGGCGATCCTGTGCAGGCAATCAGTTGAAATAAATACAGAGTATTAAGGGCGCACTATACGTGGGGAGACGATAAATCGCTTATTGAGAAACAATGTTTTGTTCAACAAATTTTGTGCTTTCAATTTGTAATTCATATATGTTATAGTTAAGGATACGTGCTAGAACGCCTGTTGTGAAAACACGATTCCGTAAAAATTTCTGTATAGAAAAAAAATCCAAAGATGACTCCAAATTTATCTTAAAACTGTTCATAAGCGATGAATACTTCAATTTAGATCTTGAAACTTTATACAGTAATTCTACACAACATAAATAAGTGCACCTGTGTTTTAAATTTTCATAATCCCTTTTAATTTTACCATAAAATGAAAATAACTAACTTTTGCACTAATGAAACCATTCGCTTCGGACGCCCGGTTCGCGATTCAGTCTGGCCTCGGCTTTCAGACGGGGTACCCGTGACGCTTGTCGCTCCAAACGAAATTCACGTAATCACGTAATTCTTAGGTAGAATTTATATTAAGTTGGTTTTTGTAAAGACCCAGTAATGAGAAATAAACACAAGAAAATGAAGGGACTGAATGACAAAAAAACCGGCAAACATATGAACCACGGCGAGATAGGACGTGCAGCAGCGCGCGGAGAAGCGGGGGTGGAATTCAAGTTTAGGCTGAGGTATAGTCAACTCTTAATCTCGATTACGGGCATAGCCGTTGCTTAAAATTTGTCAACTGTTTACAAATTCACCCTGTAGATATAGCATGATAACTAACTAGATGTAGATAACTATACCTACCGGGTGAATTTGTAAACGGAATTTGTCAATGTCTAATAAAATAATATTTAAATTAGAATAATATTTATTTGCTTTATGTTAACAAAAAATCTAAATACAAGCACAAACTAAGTATGAGTGGTTGCAAAAGAGCCAGCATACCTGTGTGTAATGCCCAATAGGTTGGCCTGTACCGAAATCGATCGGTTCTAACTTTTTGTAGAGAAAGTCACTGTGTTCATCGAACCACGATTCCATTGCTGCCTCTACCAGCTCGAAATCACCAAGGTCTTGGTCAGTTGTGCCGTACTGGTAGATATTCTCACCGGCCCTGAATCTCTGTGAAGCTAGAAACAGAACAAGTTAATTTTTACAAAATTTTCTAAAATCTAAAACATAAATACTCGTAGGTAACAAATTTCCATTTTACTCCTTTCACCGAAAAGGAAAAGTGCTGATAATGTTCAGATCGGCTGACCTGATCGACATCACACAGTTCACACGAGCTAAGGAAGACACCAGCTAAACAAGTTTTCTATTAAAAAAAAACGCGATGGAATCGGTCCATCCATTTGGGAACTACGATGCCACAGACATACGCACAGACAAATTATAAACCTCTCTTTTGCATCGGCTATATTAAAAATATAAAACCCTATTGCACCGGATTTGATATTTCGTCAGCATCACAAAGTGCCAAGTAGTTTTGGATTTGATGCTGAATTGTAACTGCGAAACAAAGGCGAGTTAGTTTTTTCCTTAACCAAATCATTTTTCTATTAAGGTTTTTTTAAATGATCTAGTTTAAATATTTTCACAGGTGGCACCACTTAGTGCGTCTTCAAATTTGCCGTAACGTGCAGCGCGGCCGCGCTGCTTTGTAAATCCATATAAATAAAAAACGCGCGACTGCAGCGCCAAACCCACGCTGCGGGCGCGCATTAATTCATCGGTCGACTAGTGACTCCAAAATCCTTTTTCGTTTTAATAGTAACACTAAGAACAGTGTTTCTTGGCCAGAGTCCATCGTGAAACTACATGTGCAGCACTACAATTCTCGAACCTAGCGACGGCAGCGCGGCTGCAGCGCTGCAGACGAGCTGTCTCCGTGCGGCACTTTGCTGCTGAAGGCGCCCTTAGGGTAAACACACATTTAAGGAGCGCCCTATGTCACAGTGCCTTTAAAACTGCTTAACTGTCCTCCTAATCCTATCAACCCTAGAAAACACAACAATCGCTTAAAGTTTTTTTTGCAATTGTCAAGTAATATATACCAACTTACAAATGGTTTTATCCGGGTTGTGCTGATATTTAGTTTTAGATGCCCATTTACTTGCTTTTGCAGCCAATTCGGCGTCCCATATCTAGAATGCATGCAAAGATGAGTTTTTTTATACTACTTATATGGCAAACCAGCATGCAGTCCACCAGATGTTAAGTGGCTACTGCAGCCCATGGATATCCACATTTAATTCAAAACAAGCTATTATGTTGCCTTGATCTCTATGTGGATACGTTGCCATACTATAGGACTTAGCTGGTATGCCTATGTGCCAGTAATGACAGGAACATACCATTACCATCTAACCGGAACACAGCAGCACAAGTACTGCTATTTGGCGGCAGATAAAGGTAGGGCGTGGTGCCCACTTCCTCGAGCCCGTTCACAAAAGCTCTACCACCAGTAAAAAGTATACGTGATTGAGTTCTATCTACAAACTACATTCATTTTTCAATTTGTAAACAGTCGTCAAGTTTTTAGGAATGGATCTGCGTGTAATCCACAGAAATAATCTATATTTCAATCAAATAATGTACCTAAGTTGAAAATCCCCCTTCTCGTATATTGCGGTGTCTTTAAACAGTGCGGTTTGTATGGAATTTCAATAGTGGATTGAGATATACACAGATTGGTGCGGGTTCGATTCCCGCCGCGGAACAAATGTTTGCATGATCTACAGATATTTATTCCGGGTCTGGTTGTTTCTCTATATATTATGAATACCTAGTCAGGTCATAAGTATTGTCACACAGTAAAAACTTTTCTTTTAGAATGCTGGCCACAAAAAAGGTTATAGAATTCGAATTTCGAATTGTTCATGAAAATAAAAATGTATACTTTTTAAAATTTTACTCATTTTTAAATATGGAGTGGACGCTTAAAGAAGACCGTGTTGAATATAACCAAAAGATTCGTTTATCGCACCATCAAACGATACAATGAAGACTCTAGTGTAGATGACAGGTCAAGAAGTGGTCGCCCTCGGTCTGTTAGGACTCCAGCAGTGATAAAAGCTGTGAAGGAGCGAATTCAAAGAAATCCCAAACGTAAGCAGAAACTGTTGGCCCTTCAGATGGGGTTAAGCAGAACCACGGTGAAAAGGGTGTTAAATGAAGACTTAGGGCTTCGGGCACATCGAAGAAAAACAGGACATCGTTTGAATGCTCGTCTAATGGACCTGAGACTGAAGAGATGCCGCGCTTTGTTGAAGCGGTACGCGGGAAAAATATCGGGAAATTCTTTTTTCGGATGAAAAAATTTACCGTAGAAGAGAGCTACAACAAACAAAATAATAAGGTGTACGCACACAGTAGTGAAGAAGCGAGCAACCGTATTCCACGTGTCCAACGAGGTCATTTTCCATTCTCGCTCATGGTATGGTTGGGAGTTTCTTATTGGGGCTTAACAGAGGTACATTTTAGTGAGAAAGGTGTAAAAACGAATGCAGTTGTGTATCAAAATACAGTCCTGACGAACCTTGTGGAACCTGTTTCTCATGCCATGTTCAATTACAGGCACTGGGTATTCCAACAAGATTCGGCGCCAGCTCATAGAGCGAAGAGCACACAAGACTGGCTAGCGGTGCGTGAAATCGACTTCATCCGGCACGAAGACTGGCCCTCCTCCAGTCCAGATTTGAATCCGTTAGATTACAAGATATGGCAATACTTGGAGGAAAAGGCGTGCTCAAAGCCTCATCCCAATTTGGAGTCACTCAAGACATCCTTGATTAAGGCAGCCGCCGATATTGACATGGACCTCGTTCGTGCTGCGATAGACGACTGGCCGCGCAGATTGAAGGCCTGTATTCAAAATCACGGAGGTCATTTTGAATAAACTTTAGTGTCATAAGAATCTATGTTTTGTTAAATTCATTTTAATATATAAATGGTTACATAATGAATAAACTTATTTCAATTATTTTATATTAAACATGTGACAGAATTTATGACCTGACTAGGTATGTATTTACAAAAAAAAATTATATAAGTATTCTATCAGTTATCTGGTCCCCATAATACAAGCTCTGCTTAGTTTGGGGCTAGATAGCGCTGTGTGAAATGTCCAGCTATATTTATTTATTTTATTTGTTATTAGATTATTGCTCTGGATTACGGGCAGACCCGTTCCTCAAAATTGGCCAATTGTTTACGAATTAACCCTGTAAATCACAGAATTGTTAATTAAATGCTCTTTTAAACGTTATGTATATTAAAAGAATTAATTTGCAAAAAACACTTACAATAGAATTCATTTTTGAAGCAGCTGGCTGACCCGAAATTGAACCTTTAGCAAGCTGGAGACGTCTCATGTTATGACCGTCAACAAATTTCTTAATTCTATTGCATTTCATATTAATCACTAAAATCAAAACGTAAAACTAACATTTTGTTAATGGTTCTCGTAACTCAATATAAAAATATGTACCAATTTATACAACCTGTTTTGCTATGTGCGACATTAATTTAAAACACACATGCGGAATCGTGGTAACTAATTTTACAGGTGGGTTTAATACCCGCAGCATTAATATTTCTCCAGACATCGATACAATTACAATAAACAATTTTTAACGTAAATCGGTGGCGCCTTTGCTACGATGCCGCTTTGTCAGTTTAACAGGTACCTACTTACATGATGAATACATATGATTTGTTTACCTATTTTATACAGGCTATTACATGGATATTTGTAAATTTTTAGGGTTCCGTACCCAAAGGGTAAAACGGTACCCTATTACTAAGGCTCCGCTGTCTGTCTGTCCGTCTGTCACCAGGCTCATGAACCGTGATAATTAGACAGTTGGAATTTTCAAAGATGATGTATTTCTGTTGCCGCTATAACAACAATACAATACTAAAAACAGAATAAAATAAATATTTAAGGGGGCTCCCACACAACAAACGTGATTTTTTTGCTCGTTTTAGCTCGATATTGATAACGACAACAGGTAGACGTTTGAAATATTCACTTTAAAAATAAATAATTAAATTAAAATAAGACCAATATTTAAAGGGGACTCCCATACAACAAAGGTGATTTTTTTGCCGTTTTTATAGATAATGGAACGGAACCCTTTGTCCGCGAATCCGACTCGCACTTGGCCGGTTTTATCTATTTTCTATGTTAATGTATTTGAAGAAAACCCTATTTTACAACAATCCTAGCCACTAACTCTACCCGTGTTTTCATTTAATGTCGCACATAATAAAACACGTAGTTTATAACATTAAATGAAATCTACGAAACTGAAAAATACTCACACTCGCACTGAACAAGTCCAACACAAACTAAAAAGTAAACAAAGCGAATGTCCATTGTTTAAGAATTTGTAAACGAGGAGTTATAGATGGCTGAGCAAAACCTTGACTGAATATTTCGTTCTAACCCACTACTTATACAAAGTACGGACATAATAGCAAGTCGATGACTAAGAAATACCAAAAATTACCAAAGCGAATGTCTATTGTTTAAGAATTTGCAAATGAGGAGTTATCGATAACTGAGCAAAACATTCGACTGAATCTTTCATTCTAACCCACTACATAGACAAAGTCCGGGCATAATAGCAAGTGGATTACTAAGAAACATTACGCCATCGATCGGTATGAGATTGTTTTGCTCACAATATGTTGGTGAACCCCATGAAATAGATAGGGGTGTCCAATTTAAAATGATAGATATAATACTGGACAGAAAAAGTATAGATAAAGAAAATCATGGGTAGGTACGCCATATTCGACAAAAGACTGCTAGCAGATGTATTCAGGCTAGCCTTGGATAAAGACAAAATTTAAATGGATTACTGCCGACCTTCAGTAATACTTAGGAACTGAAGTAGAAGAACTTATTGAGAGAATAAACTTAGCTAAGATAAACGACTATTTTCACATATGTTTTTAAGACAAAACGGGTCTTTACGCGCACAGATTTATATCAAAATCATAATTTTGACTAACCTCGACGTTTCGGCCAAGTTACATCGTTGGCCATGAGTCTCTCGTGACCACGGCCGATGTAACTTGGCCGAAACGTCGAGGTTAGTCAAAATTATGATTTTGATATAAATCTGTGCGCGAAAAGACCCGTTTTGTCTTAAAAACATGAGTATAGTTCGCGAAAATTTAAAAAGTTCTATTTTCACATACTTTTTTCAGAAAGTTTCCTTGATGACCTTATTTTTAAGCATATACCTAACTACATATTATTTGCCAAAACTTCATTTCAGTCATGTGATAGAGCGTGAAATATTTTTTGTAACAGGTTTAATGTGCGATTAGAGAAGTCAAAAATTTGTGATTAAGAATATATTTACGTCAAATTGTCGCATTTCTAATCAAATAAACAAGTGTGATTTAGTACTTACTTGTGTACTATTAGTATTTTTTTCCCTCATTATCTATCTATCATTTAGATCCTGTCCAGCCAAAGGTTGCCTGGAAGAGATCGCTTTTAGCGATAAAGCCACCCATTGTACCTATCATTTAAAAGTGTATTTTCTTTTATATGTTTGTAATTAATGGTGTGCAATAAAGAAATTATCTATCTATCTATCTATACTACCGTCAGCATTTAGCAACCCTAATAGAGATTCATCAGTAAGCGAAGCAGTTTTGCGAATATTTTTTTCTAAAAGTGACATCCCATGGTCAAGAAAACAAAACCTACCTACTCATTGCTGACACGTAAAGTTTCAGCAGTTTCTAGTACAGGTACAAAAACTTGTCGTGTTTTAAAACTATGTATTAGGAATCGAAACGGATACACCTTAGAAAACTTTGGTGATTTATTTCAATCATTTTTACTTATACCTACTACGGGATTCATCACGTGCCGTTTTATTGATGTTACAACGGATAATCTTTCGGTTCAATTCACGAACCTTCATCAGGGTGAGTGCGATTCGCTCCGCACCGGGTATTGCCGCTCCACATTAATTGTCAATTGTAAAACCGATAAAATGGTACATGATAAATCCCGGATTTATAATAATGATAGAAACTTTCTCCACTGATTACAGAAAAATTAAAGATAGAAAGGAGTATAATAGAAGATTATTAAACGAGGGTATAAAGCAGTGTCTTGCGTCACGGGCGCTATATTGAGTCCCGAACGTAACGAAGAATTCTAGAGTTAACTCACGAGCGGAGCGAGGGAGTTACTGGAATCCTGAGTGCAGATAAGGATATAAGCACGCCCAAGATGCAGACAGCTATCCACGAGGAGAATACTCTACTTTTCACACTTTCTGCGAGACAAATTTTGTCTTTGGAATAGTGTTTCGCGGTATATGCTTTATAAAAGATACGTAAGGCACAAATAGAAGGACATAAGAAACTTAAGAAGACACAAGGAGACTCTAGAAGACCTAAGAAGACATAATACATAATTTTGCGTTCTGTACAGAAGGGCTAGTTAGATTAACGAATAAGTTCTTATTGCGTGGGTCTTTTTGGTTCAAATTTTAATACAAATGAGGCTCCAAATTAAAATCACATTATGCCCGCTCGGGCATAATGAAATTCAGTATAAATTTACACCCTGCTCAGGCGTAGGGCTTTAGTCACCTGCTTTTGGTGAGGTTTATATGACATGTAGTTTGACATTGTCTAGGACTAGCACTAGCAGGTGGAGTGAAAATAACTTTTTTGTTTGTTTATTATCTGATACAAAAAGCTGTTCCACAGTAATTCGACGATGTCTTAAAACCTATACTTACTAGGTTTGTCCAGACACCAGGTCCTCGATAACGTGGGTTCTGGTCAAAAGTATGTTAATCTTAAAAATAGGTATTCATTACAATATTTAATGGTGTTATCTAATGTCCTGCGAAAGCACACATGCACGCGGATAACAACTAATCCATCAGGTGAGGTGAACGAGTCGAAGCAGAACAAAAGCCAATGCGGTAGTGATTCGCCGGATTCGCGGGGCCGGATTATCCATAAGGCGGATTACGACTAGGGGCCCACGAGGGCCTAGTCGATGCGGGCCACGCACCAAGAAAAAAAAACGTTTCATTCGTGACATTCCCCATTATTTACATTCGGTAATGTTGCCATAGAAAAAAATATTTTACTTAAAGGTCAACTTCCAAGATGTTTTAAACGATTTTGAATCTAAAAAAGTTAGAAGAGTTGCTATTTACACTTATTGTACCTACTTCACTAAAATATTTTCATTCGGTGTACAATATATTTTATTGCATTTAACAAGATTAAATTTAAAATAACCGCGTCACGTCTCATTTATCTTTCCTACTCCATCATGTGACCTGGATCATAACACTTATCTAAAACTATAATCTATTCATCAAGATCATTTCAATGAAAGCAAAAAGCAGGAGTCGATCTGATCGACTCGACTTTTGTAATAGAAAGAATATATTTTAAAAAGTAAGTAACGGGTAAAGAAAAGGGGCCCCGTGAATTGCATTGCCTAGGGGCCCTGGGTAGTGAGTGCGCTTGCACTATAAAGAATGCTCTATTTTATGATAGGCTTTTAATGTAAACTTTTCAGAAAATGTCGTTTTAATATGCATTTAATATTTTTTGGAGTGAGTTTATTATTAATTTCAATTGGCAATTTATGAATAGGATCGGGGATTAAATACTGTGATGTCCTTTTCCTTATTCATTGTTAAATTTGGGTTTTGTTAATTTTTTGTACGTAATGCTTCTAGTGGTAATCGAAATTAATTCGAAATTTAAATTCTATACGAAAGAATTGTTCTAGAAGTAAATTAAATTCTACTTTTTGGTGTACAACTCCGCAGTATTTGCTCGTAAATTTATTTTTTATTTCAGGGGGAACAATGAATTTAGGTATGTAACCTGTACTGATATATCTGATCTATATATGTTTTATATGTTCGCCCATAGCTACTCAAACCATAGGATAATATACTTTCTACTAAGGTTTTATACATTAGTAATACTAATAATTTTGATTGATTGATTGAAAATTCTTTATTGCACAAAATACATAAATCTGTACACAGGCGAATTTAATGCTAGCAAGCATTCTCTTCCAGTTAACATTTGAAAAATAAAACTCCTAAAAATGCAAAATAAATTATTTACAAATAAGTTTATTCAAATGTGTGTATGAAAAAATCCTAGATACTTCATCTATGAATAAATCCTACTTTACAATTTTTTCTAAAAATGTTTGTTACTCATAAACGCCAACGTCTTAACTGAATGGGTAAAATTTGGAATAGATGATATTCGTGAGCTGGAATAAGTTGGTTATGGCATGACAACACGAGCGAAGTTGCGGGCAGAAGCTAATAGATCAAAGATATAAAATTAACAGGAGTCACCATACATTCGGCTGCAGTCGCCGGTACCGCACGTCAAGCGTCCACTCGCCGTTCCGTTCTTATATGGAGTTTGACCAAGGTAATTGCCCCTGCAAATAACATTATTTTTACAACGGCCGATTCCGTGGCGAGTGACCTCGAGGAAACCTTTGCCGAACCCTAAATTTATTTCCTCGAAAAAATACTTTGACGCGCCGACATTATTGTAAAATTGGGGCAAAATGCCTATAAGTAATAGAAAGAATGTACGATTATAGATAGATAGATAGATAACTCTTTATTGAATTACCACACAAACAGAAATAATATAAAAATAAGTACTAGACTAAAATAAATAAGGCAATACAATGGGCGGCCTTATCGCTGAAAGCGATCTCTTCCAGGCAACCTTTGGATGGAGCAAAATTTACAAAAATACAGAGTGCGGTGTACTTTAGAGGTAGGCACTACAATTATTTACATGACTAATATGGAATTCTCGACAGAGCTTAAGAATTTGAGCCATTTGGGGTCGAGAGCGAGACCCTAGGTCCATGGGGTACCCGGGGTCCATCGCGTTATCAAAATTATTTCTGGGCGTCTGGTCGAAGCGACGTGTGATCCAAGAGCTGGCGCTTATCTAGGTTAACACATAACATTGAATTCAGCGGGGCAATGCAGCCAGTGTCTCGGGGACACTTCCGCCTGGTAGTGATCTGGAGCAGTTGAGCTATCTATAGATCTTTTGCAACGGTCTTTAGATTAATTAACTGTTTCTTCTGTATTTTAGTCATATAAATAATTGTAATAAAATAATAAATGCGCCAGTGAGTTTTTTTTGTTATATTTTTAGGTCGTAACGCCTGAACCGATTCTGATGAAATTTGATATACTTACAGGGTGTTTGGTAATATACTGATGATATTCAAGGGACGTTTTCTCAAAATATAAAAAAAGACTTCTCGAAAAAAAAACTACTAGTTATATATACAAATTTAAAAGAAAATCGACTAAGTTTAGGTGATTAATTCGATATAAAACTTACTGCCTTACTAACTTAGTTAGACCAGGATCTGGATTGAGATATAGGCTTTTTATTAACAAATCTTTATTGATAAAAAAGTAAGATGTGATTTACTTACGGAGGGGCGTAGTTGCAGACAACTAAGTAATTGTTCCACTGGTCTTTCTTAAAGTGAGATATGCCGCATCCAAGGCGTGTGGAGTCTGACCACGCCATCTAAAAAATATTATCTTTATATAAGTTAGTGAAGATAGAAATATACATAAATATAGATGGAGCTAAAGAAGTTTTACTTCAGTCATGTGGTCTAAAGCAAACTCGTTTTTTATGGCGGGTTCCTATATCCGTCGGTAACCAGCTACGACTCGTTTTTCCTTGAAAACCTGTTAAAAGTTTGACACTTTTTCAAGGAGATACAAGACGTAGTCGCGTTTGCGGTAAATAATAAATAAAACAAAAATATTTAAATAAAAAAACAACAATGTTACGTAACGCGTTGTTTGAACCCCCTCCCGCCCCTGTAACGCATCGTAACGTTTTACAAGACCCCCCCCCCCCCTAAATTGCGTTACGTAATACTTGAACGCCCCCAAACTTGGCTGAACATGGCATAGGCGGAGAGGCCTATACTTAGCTGTGGATAAAAACACCAGTGAACTTTTCGGGTTCTACAATACGTACACTAGCTTGCTTGTGCGTGTGGATTGTACTGATTGAGAGGAGAGGAATCATGTGTAATTTACCTTAGGAACCAGAAAACTCAATTAATCAGGGGGGAGGAGGGGGGGGGGGGATAGGGAGGGGAGAACGACGACGACGACGACAGTTAGTCAGAGAAATACGTCCAAAAGAACTACGTCGTCTATGCGCACGAAGCGAAAGTTAAAGAATATTTTTCCTTTAAGGCGCTAACCGTAGCCGATGAACTTGAGCGAATAGGCGTAGCCATTGTTTCGGCCCCGCACCAACCGCACCTTCCGCCACACGCATCTAACCGATCAGCAAAAAGGTGAGCGCGAGCCAGACGAGCACAACCCTCCCGTACGACAGTCAGCGGTATACTGCCGCCCGTCGCCCGCGCATCCACCTTCTAAGGGTACGCCCCTAATTATTCGGAAAAATTGAAAATAATTAATTGCCACGTGATCTTTCACGTGGCAATTAATTATTTTCAATTTTTCCGCCGCAGCACAGAATAATATGTTCAACTTGAAGGTCTCAAGTCTTTGCCCACATTTAGGTTATAGAAAAATTATTAAATTTTACGTCGTTTTGAGGTTGAATCAAATTGAAAGTCGAAAACAGCTACATTTTGTTATTTTTTATTCTTATAGTATATAAATCGGTAGAACTTTTTTGTATGTTCACTTTGCAGATAAAAGGTCAATGAATGACATACTTATATTTTTTTGAGCTCATAAAACTGATTCCTCCCTGAGGAGAAAGCCTCCAAATAAGACCAATCAGCTTAATTCACCTTAATTATTTTTCCATGAGAGCCGCATGAGATTGGTCACTTTGAAAATCTATGGAGAAGGGAAGTTCAGTAGCGGACGTCACATGGCTGACATTGATTTACGTTATAAACGTACCTGCGTGTAGTGCCCAATAGCTGGGCCCGACCCAAAATCGCTCGATTCCAACGCTTTGTAGTGGTAGTACTTGTATTCGTCGAACCAATTAGCCATTGCTCCCTCCTCCAGGTTCACATCACCCAGGCTTTGGGCAGTTGTGCTGTACTGGAAGAGGTTCTCGCCAGTCGTAAATCTCCGTGAAGCTAAAATTACAAACAGTATAAAGTCGAGTCCGCCCGCGACCACGGCTGTTGCAACACAGCCGAAACGTCGGGATAACAAATTAAAACCGACCAAGTGCGAGTCGGACTCGTGCACGAAGGGTTCCGTACCATTATCTATAAAAACGGCAAAAAAAAATCGCGTTTGTTGTATGGGAGCCCCCCTTAAATATTTGTTTTATTTTAATTTAATTATTTATTTTTAAAGTGAATATATAACTAAATATTCTGTGAAAATTTCAAGCGTATACCTGTTGCCATTATCAATATCTAGCAAAAACGAGCGAAAAAAACCACGTTTGTTGTGTGGGAAGCCCCCCTTAAATATTGATTTTATTCTGTTTTTAGTATTTGTTGTTATAGCGGCAAAACAGAAATACATTATCTGTGAAAATTTCAACTAACTTAGAGGTTCCCAATTTTATTTGGCCATGGAACCTTAATTGATCATACTTTTTTTGGCGGAACCCTAGCTGGCTATTTTGATAACTAAAGCGTTTACCTTGTAGTTTGAATATATTCATGTTAGACTCGAAGAATGAACATAAATGAAAATAATTATTATAAGTATTGCAAATAATTTATGGTAACAAAAAATACAATGTACCTAGGTAATAATTTATTGTGAAGAATGAAATTTTTGCACATTATTTCTTATAATAGCCGTAAAATTAGGCTTTATGTCTGACAATTGAACGCAAACCAATCTCGCATCGGTAAGTCTTCACAAACTGAATCAGAACCAGGACAGCTTTCTCAACGATTGCCGGGTATTCATGTTTAAGTACAATTCAACTTAACTCTCGGACAGACCGCGGAACCCCTGTGACCCATCCACGGAACCCCAGGGTTCCGCGGACCACCTTTTAGGAATCACTGGTCTATCTATCACCGTTCATGAGATACAGCCTGGTGACAGACGGACAGACAGACAGACAACCGAGTCTTAGTAATAGGGTCCCGTTTGACCCTTTGGGTACGGAACCCTAAAAAAGGCACATACGCGATATATACCCGTTTTAATTACTAATTATGAACAGTATTAAGTTTTTTCTGCAGTTGGAGTGGAGCTGCCGGCGATTTGAGCTGATAAAGCTGTTTGTTTAACTTATTCATACGTTTTCCGTGTGTTTATTTTGGTATACTATTGCTCCTGTATAAATGATGATTTTGCATTCCAGTGACTTTGATTTAACATCCTAATAATCTCGCAATGGACGAGAAGTGAGCCCATAGCGCAATTGGTATCGCTTCCTTGTATAATTAGTAGGGATGCATCGATACGCCTTTTCGCCGATACGAAACCGATACTCTTATAAAAATATCGGCGATACCGATACCGATACGCTTATTGTGAATTCAAAAATGAAGGTATAATAAATAAATCACAAGTCAGTTTTTTTTATTAATATAAAAAGTAGAGACAGATAATATTAGATAATTAAAAATTTTAGTAATTAAAATTAACATTGATAAGATTTTTGTTTAAAAAACAAAGTAATCTTAAGTTTTGCGGAGAAAGGCGATTTCGCAAGTCTGTTTGAATAAGACCTGCGCTGGAAAATAGTCTCTCAGATGCGACAGAACTCATTTGGAAACTAAAGTACTTCTGCGCAATTTTTATCAAATTTGGGTATAAAACGTCACTGCGCCAGAAAACGAATGGATCTGCATCTCTCGATATATTGGGAGACCTTAGGTATCTCTCGACTTCTTCTTTGAGAGAATTACAGCTCTGAGTAGACAGGGGCTCATATTCCTCGGACTCTTTAATAACATCTTCACAAACGCTCCAAAGCCCGCCACTCGTAGGCATCTCAGAACTTACAGTTGCAGTACTAGGTGTAGATGTGACTGTGTCTGAAATAGTTTCGGAATGCAGTACTACATTAAGATCAAGTAACTCAACAAGACGCTTTTTTGCCGTATTAATAGTGGACTGTAATTGAAAGCATTGTGGCTAAGCAATATGTTTCTTTATTTTCCAAACCATCGAATTTTTCATTAAGAGCCAATACCAAGTCAGTCGCTAATTTTTGCGATTGCGATGAATTCCTTCTTTCTGTCGACGGACTTCTTATGTTATCTAATAATTTTCGAAGACTGTTAATTAACGGAATGGCATCAGATAACGTAGCAGTGTCTTTGCTAATTGACTTTGTAGCCTCTTCGAAGTATCGCAAAATGTTCACTACCTCCTCCATCATTACCCATTCTTCAGTCATAAGTTCTACTTTGCATTTTATACGAGGCAGACAAGCTTGTACTGCAACTCTTTGTTCCAGTAAACGCCTTAATGCCACTAGTGTCGAGTCCCAGCGTGTAGTTATGTCCTGAAAAAGGACATGATTGGGAATATTATGTGCATCCTGCATTTCTTTTAAAATCTTACTGCTGCTTGTAGAATGACTAAAATGTCCAATGACAGACCTTGCTTTCGTAATCATTTCAGCCACCTTATCATCTTTAAAGAGGCTGGCTTTGATTACCAGTTGCAATGAGTGAGCCAAACATTTGACAGGTAAAACATCGTAGGTTTTTTGAATCTCTCTAATAGCGAGACTCATATTTGGAGCGTTGTCAGTAACTACTGCTCGAACTCTGTCTTGTATGCCCCAATCTTGAAAAGCCGTGTTAAGATTATTTGATATGTTGATGCTCCATCGAATGGCATAACCTCAAGGCAATAATTTTTGTATTCAAAATTTGAATTGAAGAAAATCATTAGATTGCGAAGAAGAATCACTTGTTCAAATGTCAGTGGTTGTCACAATATGCGGCAGCTCTTTTAACAGTTCTAGTACTTTAGCTTTAACTCGCACATACATTTCTGGTATGACTTTTTCAGTAATATGGAACCGCGAAACAATTTTATAATTTGGGCTTAGCTTTTTAATAATCTTTGGAAACCTATTTTGTTCACTAGATCAAACGGCTCCATATCTACACATATTTTCTCTGCAATAGTGCGAGTTATCTCTTTTGCCAGAACATCGTCGTCACTATAAAGTGTTTTCTTACTGATTGTTTCCTCCAGAGTTGCTTGTTTCTTAGGTTGTGGTCCGTTGTCGTCGTCACACTTTGTTTTCTGGATAGTTGTGTTAGACGTTGAGGCGGTGTGTAATTCACTTGGATGGTGTCTTTTCATGTGGATCCACAAGTTTGATGTGTTGTAACTTTTAGAATTGATGCCACGGGACACTTTTTCTTTACAATACAAACATATTGCATTGGAATTATCAATTGTCGAAATTTCAAAATGATTCCATATCGCGCTTTTGTGTTTTGAAGTTGACATGACTGCTAATTATTTTATTTCACTCAAACAACATGAATGAATGACAAATTCTAAGCGCGACAACGGTCAAACTAGCGAAATATTACTGATATGCGAGTGCGAGGCCAAAGCGGGCGGGAGAAACAGGACACGGGGTTTCCCCGAGCATAGTTCGTGCCTCGTATGCAACGAAATAGACGCTAGGCCAAAGAGCGGGCGGGAGAAACAAGACACTCAGAAGCGCGGGGTTTCCCCGAGCATAGTTCATGCCTCGTTTGCAACGAAATAGACGAGTCGTTTACACTACATTTTTAAATTAAAAAGTATCGTTGAATCGGTCATAAAAATATCGTCGATACCGATATATCGGCTAACCCGAAGTATCGCCGATATATCGGTATCGGTATCGGATGCATCCCTAATAATTAGTTTGTTTTCTTCGGTTAAAATTCGGTATGGTAATTTTTGGTATAATTTAAAAATTCGAAAGATTTTCCCGTAACGCACTTACAAAAATGTAAACCCTAGTATAATATTATATATATGGTAAAAGACCGACAGCTTTCAGGCAGGGATCAAGTTAATCAATCTAATATTAGGTCTGGTAGACGAAAAATGTTCAAATGTAATGAAAATACAACGCTAATCAATAAACAAAAGACTGAGTTTGTAAAAAGAATGTCATGTTTTAAAAACAAAATTAATTTGAATTTAGAATACAAAGCCATTCCAACCTTTTTTTTTATTTGAAATGACCAGTACTGAAGAACGGCAATTTCATGGGTAAAGACCTATTATTACTTACGTATGGTACGATCCGGGTTATGCTGGAATTTGTTATTAGAAGCCCATTTACTTGCTTTTGCAGCCAATTCGTTGTCCCAGATCTAGAATACATAGGTTTAAAGACATTAGAACTTTACTTTAGAAATTGAGCTAGTAGTTCGCTTCGAGTTTGCTTCGAATATTGCGGTAGGTATTCTGTTGTGATGTTTGATGTCCGTATTAACTACGCGAAACTCAGTTGGTCCTGTGCAGTCGCGGGAAACAGAATCGACTAACATCATCAATTGAATTTAATTTTCTTTTCACATTTCAAAAGGCTTACATTAAAATGTACTTTTGAAATGTGCAGCGATAGATCTTTCACAATGACATCCCATATGAAGGATCTGAGTTTATTCCGATTTTGATTACATTTGCCCTCGTAACGTAATATTTGGTTTATTCAAAAACCCTCGACTCGACACAATTATCTTTACAAATAGTTTTATATTTCATGAAGATCTGATAAACCATTCGAAAGTTATCGTCGAACAAACGTAGCTCACATCGCCTATTCGTCCAACTCGACTCGGAGATCTCGCTCGATTGTGAAGCAATATTTGAAGTAAAGCCACTTTTAGGCGACTATATGGCATCCGGGTCTCCCCGATCCTGCGAATCCGGAGCATGTCCCGGTTGCTTCCAGGTGAAAATCGGAGTCGGATGGCCTCGGATCGTGTGTAGTCGATGCAGGAAACATTCAATTGTTTGGTCGTGCGTCAGATTGGTCAAGGGTCGTTCAAAAACGGTCCCTGACAAGCCCGGATGCCGTATAGCCAGAGTCTTAAAGCGTCAATTTTGTGTAGATACTTGATTTCAGAAAATAACAAACTAGAAGGGCGGGAGATCCAAGATTGCGGAGTTGATTCATAAATAGGTAAAATGTACTATGTATGTACAGCAAAAGGATGGATCACTAACAATAGAGTTCATTTTCGTAGCAGCTGGCTGTCCAGAAATTGTTCCTTTGGCAAGCTGGAGGCGCCTCGAGTTATGTTCATTGACGAACTTCTTGATTCCAGCGCATTTCAGATTTATCACTGCAATCATTAGAAAGCAATTTAATGTTTCCTAATATTACTTAACTCCGCCAGAAAACAAGCAAGACCGAGAGGATATTCAGAAGCTCATTCAAGATATGAATGAGCTTCTTGAAGAAGATTGAAAAACAAGTACGTGCTTTGGAAAGCGAATAATGATGAACAAATTTAAATTTACTTTTGCTACAGAACATAGGTTTATTAATTAGTGTACATACCTAATGTTATTAAATTAAAACGAAAACACTAGGTACTTACATTCACACTGAATAAATCCTAACACAGCCATGAAATAAACCAAGCGAATCTCCATTGTATCAAGCACTTGTAAAATGAGGAGTTATCGATAGCAAAGCAAAGCCTTTACTGAATTTTCAGTGCTCACCCACTATTTATACAAAAGTACGGATCAAATCGCAAGTAGATCATATCGTGTTTGATGACAATGCCGTTACAACATTGAGCCATCGGGATGACACTGTATAAAACACACCATTATGTTGACGAACCCCATGGGTGTTATAGGGGTGTCGCAACTTATTGTGACAATAAAACTTACTAAGGTAAGACTTTTCCTAATTATTAATATTTATAACTCAAGAAAATCGCATTATAACGCATAATCGTCTTTGACTTACCATAATTTTAGGAAAATCTATTACCTACTGTATTCATCCTAACTTCCAGTCATATGATAAAGCACAGGATAGCAAGTGTGAATAAATAAAAATCTAGAGTTATAAGATAACGATAAGTAAACATCAAATTGACGCATTTAATAAGTACTATTTATTTTTCAAGTGTTATCCGACACTTACGGAAAATCCTAAGAATTTTAATTCCATCTTTAAACATTTCAAAGCCTAAAGATGTGTCCCGGCCTTGATGAAAATTTCAGAGATATTTTTTAAAATCTTGTCATACCTATACTCAGTTTAGTTCAAGATAACGGAATAAAGAATGGCTAGTAAATTTAAGTTTTAAAATTATCGTCGATTCAAGGGTTAGGTACGAGCGGATTTTCAAATCTTTCATCAGTTGCTTTTAAGTAATTTTGTTGGCCGTCAGCATTTAGCAACCCTCACAGAGACACAGAGTCTCATTCTATAGAAATGACGCAGTTCTAAACAATAAACTTCATAAAGACAATCGAAGTAACTGATAATTGACACTCGACAGGCTCACTCATGTCAAGATAGACTAATGGCTAAAACGTGCCGAGTCTGTCTAAGGAAAATAGTATTGTTTACACAAAAACAGCTTGTCTTGCTTTTGTGCGCGTATCATGTCACTGTCAAAGTTAGTACTTAGGACTAGTAGTTATAGACGGAATTGCTAGAGTTTAGTTTTTAGGGTTCCGTACATCAAAAGGTAAAAAAGGAACCCATAAAAGATCAGTCTCTTGTCCGTCTGTCTGTCCGTGTGTCGCCACCGATTTTCTCTGGAACGGGTGGACCTAGCAAGTTGAAATTTATACCACATACTCAGGTCTCCTACGTATCTCCTCATTTCTGATTCGATCCCGTAGAGAAAACCCCGAGCATAGCCCTCTCCGTAGCTCGTTGAGCGACTCTGAGCTTATTCATAAGGCCAATAGTGAAGGACCACGTCTCGGTTCCATATGTCATCACTGGTAACACACACTGATTGAAGACTTTCGTCTTAAGGCACCGGCGGACCGGCAAGCGCAGCGTAGGACGTCCACCCACAAGATGGGCAGACGACTTGGTAAGAACCGCAGGTCGGCGTTGGATGCAGGCCGCTTCCAACCGCAGTTCCTGGAGATCAATGAGGGAGGCCTTTGTCCAGCAGTGGACGTCCTACGGCTGATATGATGATGATGATGATGACTCAGGTCTATAGTCCCTATGTGTATAAAAATCAAGGTCCTGAGTCAACACGATAAAAAGATATGGGCTTAAGATTTTCGCGAAAACTTGTAAGTACCAAAATTTACCTTAATTTACAACTTTTAATTGTTTCGGAATTTTCCCTTTACTTGTGCTGTAACACCTTGCTTTTAAGCAAAATTGACAATTCTAGGTCATCCGGAAGTACCTTATAGGTTTTGGGTCGAAAACCTATATGGTAGTTCCCGTTACTCATAATCACGAAATTTGGCAAAAAAGCAAGGTCTTTACAGCACAAATAAAGGAAAAATTCCAAAAAATTAACAAGTCGAAAATTAAATGGTGTCCCCATAGTTACATAGTTGACGCCAATTAAGATAGTCCTCTGAGTTGTATGGGCGTTCATACAATTTAGAGGACTAGTATAATTGGCACCAACCTCAAATAAGGTAAATAAATAAAATTGTGCTATTGAATAAAATACATATTTAAGTGGGGCTCCCATACAGACATGATTTTTTTGCCGTTTTATAGATAATGGTACGGAACCCTTCGTGCGCGATTCCGACTCGCACTTGGCCGGTTTTTTTACAATATTGGTCCTTAGAACAGTACAATAGTGTACCTAACACTGATTCGATAAACGCGAATTGTGGGTCACTTTTTTTTTGTTTTTTTAGCAACAAGAGACAAGTTTTACAGCAAAGAGTCTGTTAGAAACTTATATTTGGTATGGCCTGTTTACACGTGTCTTCATAGGTGAGTAAATAAAAGATAAGCAACTCGTAAAATACACTGAAAATTCCGCAAGTATCAACGCGTTATGAATAAAAACAACGATTCATTTACATTCTTTAATAATCGTATTTCCATTCGTTTCATTACTAACAGTGTATACTTATAGTTTCACAGATTATTGGAATATTCCCACAGCATCAAGATTCTTCAAGTTTTAATTATAAAATTAACGTTTCCAAAATACGTTTGTTCAAGTAAATTCAATATTAAAACTACTTACAACTAACATTTCAATAGATACTACAACAATACTTGGATTGAAGCTTGCTTTATGTGTTATCTAATTAACTATAATTCTGTGTCGTATTTAGACAGTTTGATACACAGCACATAACTTAAGTGATACCTAATTAGTACATAATTTCAATTGCTTGCGTTTGTTTAACGACCTGTGTCGATCAAAGGGATCAAAGATGCACCAAAAATAATTAACAAGTGTTGTTTAGGTGAAGTAATGATGATGCAAAGCGATACTTCATACAAGTCATTTTTTTAATTGATCATTCGAAGCGAGATCTCCAAATCAACGTTGTATGTATGTATGCTTGTTTGTCCGAGGATAACTTTCGAAGCGTTTATCCGATCATCGTGAAATTTGATATATAGGTAGGTAGTGTTGGCACAATTTTGGTGTGACTAAACGAGCTAAAAATGTAGGGGAAATGTTGAGATATTGAGGTTCAAAAGGGGATAAATAAAAATGAAAATGAGATGAGGTCAAGTGAGACAACAAATGAAAGGTTCATTAGTACATTTTGACTCCGTTTTTATTTTTAGTAAAGTTTTTGTAGTTTTTGAGTATATAGCCATAATAAAAACTGAACTTTGACAAAATTCACACGGCACACCAGTGACACCATAGTGCTGTAATTTGGTATGCGTGTAACTTTAGTGACACAAATATATGGAAGTTTGAAAAACAGAATAACTGCAATTTCTACCCCAAAAAATTATCCAATAAACATGAACTCCCGTTACCTGTAATTTGAATGAAACTGTAGGTCAAGTTAGTTGGTTATTTATTTCGTGACACTATTTTGATAATCAAAGAATATTTACAAATAATATTTTTTTATGGGAGACCCGCGAGATCTCAGGTCGGGGCGAAACACTAGCATAATCGACTTCTGAAAACAGAAAATCGAAACCAGATATTTTGATTAAAAAAAAACAAACTAGAGACCGATTTAGATGAAATTTCTATGGAACCAATCAATCGGTATCAATCAATCAATCAAAAACCAAGTAAATCGGTTGATAAATGACGGAGTTTCAAGGTAACAAATATAAGAAAAGACAATAGAAATGAAAACCTCCATTTTTTTATGACAAAAAAAAAAAGAAAGAAAATGAGAAGAAGCGTCGCGCTTGCGTCCCGTTTTCTGTATGTATTGCGTCAACTCTTCTTGCAGGAGTGCACTCATCCTCGTCTCACGTCTCTTCTCTCTGGATTGCGCCTTGCATCATCATTGTCACACGAATCTTCGGCTAGGGCGTTATCACACTGGCGATTTGCGAGCGTGTTTACAGCGCGGCGATTACTCAACGCGCTCACTGCGTGCGCTTAGCGACATCGCCGCGAGTGAGGAACTCGGATATAGAACTAGACGATTTTGTATCTCTGTATCGTAATCCGACAAGTCTGAATCTGATGAAATCATTAAAATCAAAATCTTTTTATTCGTTAAATTCACAAGGATCACTTTGAAACGTCAATTTTACTGCCTGTTCCTTCGCGACCAAGCCAGAAAAGAAAGGCAAGAAACAAGGCTGGTTGTTTTTTGATGATCTGTTTAGAATACATAACAATAAAAAAAATGTACATCCCATTGTTGGCGCAACGTGAACGTGTAACCGCTGTTGCTTCTACAATACCACTGAATTAAGGTGTACGGGGCGAATGCCGTTGTGAAAACCCACATAATCCCTTCTGTGTGACTTGCACCTTGACTTTGACACCATTCTTTATTAATTAATTTGATTATTTTTAGGCATCATCTAAACTCACTATTTTCACTAAAAACGGCATGTTTGTGAGTAAATTTCGAAATACTCAAAACTCACAAATCCTCACAATAGATAGATAGATAATTTCTTTATTGCACACCATTAATTACAAACATAAAAAAGAAAATACACTTTTAAATTATAGGTACAATACAATGGGCGGCTTTATCGCTAAAAGCGATATCTTCCAGGCAACCTTTGTATGGACAGGATCTATATGAACAAATAAAGACGGCGGCGTAAGATATTATATAAGACAATGTCCCGTTTTTAGTAAAAATAGTGTTCATAACCATGATGTTTCAAAAGTTATATTTTCTAACCTCTCTATGGCAGAGACCAGACCCAACGCATCCCTTTAATTAATGTTTGGTGTTTGTTTCCTCTTCCAACTAGATATAAAAAAATGATATCACAATTATGTCACATACAGTTGGGAGTAATGTTGCCATTAAGATTAGCATTATTATAGGAAATTAAGTAAATATTTACCAATGATATGAATACATCAATCAGTCCTACCTTTTTGCACTATTAATAAGCACCCAGGTTATGCTAAACTGAGGTTTGGTTTGTAATAATGAATCAACTTTTTGTCATACAATTTAGCAGTGGAACATATTTTGCTAGATAGATTTAACAGAAGGTATGGAGTTGATTCTAATACTACTTACACAATATTCTATAAGTAAATCTACTAACAAAATGATAAAAAGAATATGGAGGTTAGGTTTTTGATCAATGGCCGAATAGAAAACTATTTACTATGTATAACTAATTAAAGTTCATTTATCTACCTACTTAGTACACAATAGTTCTACAGCGGGAAACACAATTTGACTAATGGTTACAATTAGCACGATACAAAACAAAATGATCAACAAAAATTATACAAAAAAAAATTATCTCGATGATAATTCAACATTAACTCGATTTGACAATCGAATTAATACCTTATTCACCCGCATTAGAGCTTAATTGTATGTGATTGATCACCTATTATTACTAAATAAATAATTTACTTAGGTAAATCGGTAGAAAATCTAATGTCCCTTGATAAATTAAAAACAAAAAAATGTAATTTAGTTGAAACCTACTTACGCTAAACATTATAAAAACTACAAATAAAATTATTTGTAGCGTAAAAAAATAAAGGGAAAGTCATTCCGCAGTTTGTTGTTATTTAAATTAATTTAGGGAGATTGTGTTAATTGGTGCTCGGACTGTCGGTTCCGCTGCCGCTGTTATCTGCATTAGCTAGAGCGGACTTTGTGTTTTTGTTATTTTTCTTAGCGGATTTGCTCAGTGTTGCCACCTCTTTCAGTAGATTTTGTATCTTTGTGTTCATCAGAGTGAACTTTGTCTCATTGAGCCGCTCCTTGTTTTTCATTTCGTTGCGCAGATCGCACGTGTTGTTGTGATGTTGAGCTTTTAACTCTGTTATCTGTAATTTACATTAATGTAATTCATTAGCACAATAAATTTTATTGTGCTCAAAATACTGGAACCTTATATTCAAAAGTGTTTAGTCAGTCAAACTGCTAAACTCATGTCAGCAGACAAGACTATGATCAATAAACGGTATGATTGGACAAGAATGACTCATCCATTTTACCACTACATAACGGGATTCATCTCTTAATAACTCTTGACTACATCCTGAGACGCAGGAGGTAGAGGGTTCGATTCCCGCCGCGCAACAAGTGTTTGTATGATCTACAGATATTTGTTCCGGGTCTGGATGTTTTTCTATGTATTTACAAAAAAAAAGTTTGATATCTGGCTCCCATAGTACAAGTTCTGCTTAGTTTGGGGCTAGATAGCGCTGTGTGACATGTCCAGCAATATTTATTTTATTTATTTATATATAGCTTATATATAGCTAAACTCGCTGTTGCAAATTGATTTGACACCCCTTTTTTAACCCATGGGACCTGATTTATGGGATAAATAATAGCCTGTGTTAATTCAGGTTATAATCTACGTGCATACTAAATTACATCAAAATTGGTTCAGTCGTTACGACGTGATTGAGTAACAAACAAATAAATAAACAAACATCCTAACTTCCGCATTTATAATATTAGTATTATAGTCAAGCGCTTAATGGTTTACCTGTTGGTAAGCCATTAATAAAAAGCACTATTTACTGGCGCCCATCTATATAACATCGCAAAAACTCATAATTTCAACTTAGGTGTTGGAAATTATACTTGTTGTGTAATTTTGTAATTACCTCAAACCATTAGGTAACTACTAGGATCGTCGACCCACCGCGCCAACGGACGTCCTGGACTTCCGACAGACCTCGCTCGCTTAGAAGAAACATGTTCACTCGCGACTTTCAACACCCAGGCTGGCTCTCAGGGTCAAACAACATCAGATCCTTGAAAATGTTAACAAATTGTGCACTCACCAATTTATCTTTGGATAGCAGTTCGGAGTCCTTCTGTTGAACCTTCTTCTGGAGACTGGCGATGGTTTCCTTGAGCTGCGTCATAGCGACCACGTGGTCAGAGCTATTGGGGTCCAGCTCCCCTGAAAAGAAAATCACTATTATGCAATTAGAAGTCAGCCCACAAAAACAGTAAACTTTGCATCAATTCGCTTTGGCGGGTTCGCAGGCACCGTCGCTGATAGCAGAAACATCAGGCCTCCGTCACCATGTTATGTATTGGAAATATGAAAACCATTCAAAATAGCCTAAAATTGAGGGGTTTTCGACACGTCAATGGAGTTCTACTTATCACCTCCCGGCTCCATTATATACCTTCGTCACCAAGCGTAATGTATAAGCCAAAACTCAAGGGGTTGACTAGTATAACCTGGTTGAAAGAAACGAATTCCAAATAGTGCCGAGAATCATTACCTCTTACTAGCACACTATTGCATGTTAAGCAAATGTGAGGTAATGATTTTCGGCGCCATATTAGATTAGTCTTTTAATAAACCAGGGTATAGCCATTGAATAGTTCCACTATCCACCTTCTGGCTCCAATCAGATCAGCCTGATGATACCATATTATTGTATTGTCATCCGAATTACATACACTTCTTGCAAAGTTTCAAATCGACCCAACAATAATTAGAAGGTTTTATTAATCTATTTTTTTAGGAAACTTAGGTTGTCTATACGACGATGTCAGTTCCATAATTGTCTACGGAAAAAAACTACAGCACATCCTTCCTCAGCAGGCAGTATGTGGACCGATAGAGCATGAATGAATGAAAACACTTTATTGTACAGATTAAAAAAATAAAAATTACAGACAAAATAGAAGACACAAAGCAAATATGTAGTTCAATTGGTGGTCTTATCGCTTTGAAGCGATTTCTCACGGACAACCTTCGGAAGGAGATGATTTAGTAACGTTAAAGATATGGTCGGGGGGGTGCACTTAAGATATGGATGAAGGGAGTGCAACTAATACCTAAATAAAATACAAATAGACATAAATATATAATTAAATTACATACCTAAATATAAAATATTAAATTATGATATATATAATATTTATAATACATCCATTAGATAAATACGATAAATATACATTAACTTATGTGCGATACTATAATGTTGCTGATAGATATAAGCTTTTTACCCTAGATTTAAATATAGCTAAGGATGAGGCTTGCTTGTTAGCTGAGTCAGATGTTTGTACGGCTAACACACTCTGAAACAGGTCCACATCGACCTGGTTGATTTTTTGCACTCTGTACAACTCCCTCTCACATATTGAATCAGGACACACTGCTAAAAGGTGGTATAGCTTCTATTACCTCACACAATTAGGAGTATACTTAGTCTAGCCATAAATACTGTTAAAATTAAAAATAAATAAAAAATTACATTTGAATTTGGAATCTGACATTTTTATATGATTGTTCATTGTGTTTTCTCATTTTGGCGCCAATACATTGTACGAAATTTTGCGATATTAAAATGAAGTGGGGTGATAAAGAGAACCGAATCGCTGTGATTGCATTACACAAAGTATAGAGCCAAATGCAATTTTTAAAACTCTCCATATGCTTGGTATTAGTAAAATGTTTGTGCACCGGGCTATTAATAGGTACAAGGAGACCTCTGTTTGTGACAGAAACAGATCTGGCCGTCCACGTAGTGTTCGTACGAAAAAGGTGGTCAAAGCAGTAAGGGAAAGAATTCGAAGAAATCCTGTCCGAAAGCAAAAGATTTTATCTCGGGAGATGAAGATAGCACCTAGAACCATGTCGCGTATTTTAAAAGATGACTAAGGACTTGCAGCCTATAAGAGACGTACTGGTCATCTCTTAACTAATAATTGAAAAAAGAATAGGGTGGTAAAATCGAAAAATCTACTGAAGCGGTACGCAAAGGGAGGTCACAGAAAAATTTTGTTTACGGATGAGAAAATTTTTACAATTGAGCAACATTTTAACAAACAAAATGACCGTATCTATGCTCACAGCTCTAAGGAAGCTTCCCAATTAGTCGACAAGAGTGCAACGTGGGCATTATCCGACTTCAGTGATGGTTTGGTGGGGTATTAGCTATGAAAGAGTGACTGAGCCATACTTTTGTGAAAAAGGTAACAAAACATCGGCACAGGTGTAAAAAGATACCATTCTTGAGAAGGTAGTGAAGCCCCTTAACAACACCATGTTCAATAACCAAGAATGGTCCTTCCAGCAAGACTCGGCGCCGGGTCATAAAGCTCGGTCTACGCAGTCTTGGTTGGAAACGAACGTTTCGGACTTCATCAAAGCTGAAGACTGGCCGTCGTCTAGTCCCGATCTTAATCCGCTGGATTATGATTTATGATCAGTTTTAGAGAGTATGGCTTGCTCTAAACGTCATGATAATTTGGAGTCCCCAAAACAATCCATACGATTGGCAGTGAAGAATTTTCCCACGGAAAGAGTGCATGCTTCTATTGATAACTAGCCTCAACGTTTAAAGGACTGTATTGCAGCCAATGGAGACCACTTCGAATAAGCTTTTTTATATTTTAAATTGTTTTATATTTATGTATTAAATTAACACACTGTAAAAGTAATAAATGTTATTTGCAATAAAAAAAAAATTGTTTTCTTTGTTACAGTATTTATGGCAAGACTAGGTATATCTTTTTTTTTAATATATAAAGCTGTTTAAAGGCCTATGTCCGGAGTGCAATCTATGAGCAATGACAATCCACTTCCTACTTATAGTAGCTTTGGTAAAACAGGCTTTGCGAAAATCCGATTTTGTAGATTTGTACACAAACAAGCGTAGCGGTGTAGAATTATTAGAGGTTTACCTTGTAACGGGTTCATTTTGGATTTCTTCTCAAGTGGCTGTGAGTCATTCATAGTAGAATCAGCATTGTTCACGGACTTCATGTCTGACTTACGCTTATCTTTGTGGCCACTCTTTGATCTGTAAAATTTTAAGAAAAGGTGATTAGCGACTCTCTAAAAACCTGGGACCCAGATCCATTCACTAAGAAATCACTCACCCTCGATATAAAATTAAAAAAAAAAACATTTGTCAACACTGAAGACGTAAAGTAAGTGTCAATGTTTTAAGAAAGAGCTTTTGTACTGCGTAGGTTTACGTTTCGTTTTACGATAATTGTGACGTTCCGTACGTCCTCTTGATGTGTGTAACTTAACTTATTTTCAAACTTTTCAAAATACATTATTGAATAAAAAATCAATAACATTCACTAAATTGAATTGTGTATGACGATAATCATGTTCGATTATTTATCGTGCTTGGGTCCAGTCTCGCCAATCATATTTAAGACTGCATAATTTTGAAGAAACATTGCCATTCAAAGAATATGAATTGCGTAAAACATTCTATAGCCTATATATACATATATACATTGGTCAGGTAATTTTTGTTAATGCGTTGATGTTTTTACCCTACTATAGCAGTCGCAAAAGGAGGGGTTAAACTTTTAGTAGTCTATGTATTGGACACTAATATTTTAAATGCGAAAGTTTGGATGTTTGTTTGGATATTTGTTTGTTAAATTAATCACGCCGTAACGGCTGAACAGATTTCGATGAATTTGGTATATACGTAGATTATAACCGGAATCATCACATAGGCTACCATTTATTCCATAAATCAGTTCCCATGGGATAAAAATGGGATGTCAAGGTTTATAATGTGTATTTTGCACCCCAGAATAACGCGGGCGAAGCCGCTGGCAATAACTAGTATTACATATGTTCCACCTTAGCGCCTAAACTACTCATCCGATATTGAATGATGAATGAATGAATAAATTGCCGCAGAACAAATGTATGCACGATCTACAGCTATTTGTTCCAGGTCTGGTTGTTTGTCTATATACATATTATAAGGATGTTTTGACAAAAAAAAACTGTACATAAGTGTTCTGTCAGTTATCTGGATCCCATAGTGCAAGCTTTGCTTAGTTTGGGGCTAGATAGCGCTGTTGTGTGAAATGTCCAGCATTATTTTATTACAGTTAGTAACTTACTTGTGGCTCCTGTGCTTGTGTTTATCGACGGATGACATGTGCTGCTTAGTCCTGGCCAGAGCGCGTTTCAGGGATTGGGTGCAGAGCCAGCATAGCAACTTGCCGTCCACCTGCATTATAACAACAAATACAATAGGCTATTCCAAATTTACTTTACATATGTATGCACATAAGTATATACATTATAATATCATTGACGACCTCCGTGGCGCAGTGGGCGAACAGCCGGCTGAGACGCAGGAGGTAGCGGGTTCAATTCCCGCCGCGCAACAAATGTTTGCACGATCTACATATATTTGTTCCGGGTCTGGTTGTTTCTCTATATATTATAAGTATGTATTTACAAAACAAATGTATATAAGTATTTTATCAGTTATCTGGTTTCCATAGTACAAGCTCTGCTTAGTTTGGGGCTAGATAGCGCTGTGTGAAATGTCCAGCAATATTTATTTATTTACGTAGTATGGTGGTGGGGTTGGTCCTCGTTTGGTCCTCCTCAAAAATGTTGCTTATATTATTTTAATGATTTATGTAATGACTCATTCATTACTAATGAGTCATGGATTCTTTTGTTGTTAATATGAGATGAATATGGCGGGGATACCGATGAGCAACTTTTTTGTAAGTCGCTAGCTGACCCGCCCGCGGCTTCGCGCGCGTGGATCACACTAATATTATAAATGTGAAAGTTTGGATGTTTCTTTATTTATTTATTTGTTTGTTACATAATCAAGTAGTAACGGCTGAACCGATTTCGATGAAATTTGGTATATACGTAGATTATAACCTGGATTACCATACCTGGTACACACGGCTGCACATCAAGCTATATATTTCCAGTATAAGCTGATCTCGCATTGTGTAGACTTTTCGTAGAATGAGAGGTCAGCGTATGCTGGAAATTTATAGCTTGATGTGTAACCGTGTGTACATAGGCTACCTTTTATCCCATAAATCAGTTCCCATGGGATAAAAATGGGGTGTCAAGTTGCAACAGCGAGTTTAGCTTTATTTCTAAGTTACCTACACATTCAGTAGTGTAACGCGTACAAAGTCGCGGGCAACAGCTAGTTGTCAATAAAAACATTAACCTCCTGCGCAGTCAGGTAAAAAGTAGCCTATGTCCCAATCCTGGTCACTATCTATATACCAACTATACATACATATACTCATCAACATATACATCAACTATCATAATACTCCTAAATTTTTACTTTACCCCCCTTTAGGGATGATTATGCAAACAAATTTAAACGCGTATTTCTTTATTGCTTACCAAAAGCCTAAATATGTATTTTCAGATCCCTAACTTGAAGAATTATGGAGTGCCCATACAAACTTTCAACCCTGATTTTCATCATTTTCAAGATTCTTTTTTAAGACAAAAAATAGCCTATGAGGACATTGGGATATAATCTATCTTCTTGCCAAATTTTATTACGATTCTTTCAGCAATTTAGTCGTGAAAAGGTAACAGACAAACAGAGTTACTATCTCGATAAATGCATTTAAAAAAATAGTATGGAAGTATGGTTATGGATAATTTAATGGATAATTTATAAGTGATAATTAGTGATCGGCGTAGGTAGTGCTATTCACGGGAATTAGTGACCGTTAGCTTAACATGGATATGCTTTCTAAATCCCGGGAAATATATTTTTATTTTATGTAGTCATTGTAGTTGTACACATGACGACACCTCAAACCACCAGTTTCGAGTATAATCAGATCCCGCCTATGGACCAGTATGTATTATGGCAAACAGCACTGTGCAGGACTAGTCTTAATCAGAAATGAGTAGTCTGATATGTTGTCGTGCGTACTCATGGTGTCTTAAACAGATTAACTTCATTTACATCGACATTCAGAAAAATATTCCCGGGAATCGGGGCATAAATCCCGGGGCATATCAATATTAACTTATCATTCAGGTTCATTGACCCAAAATAGCACTACCTATGCCGATCCCTAGTGATAATAGAATACAGATAAGTTCCCTGAAATTTAGCATTAGAAATAACCCTTTACAGCAACTTAACTTTTTGTAAAGTTGTATTTAAGTTGCATCGGTCGGTCCTGAAGTCTTGATCTTATAAAAGATTAGCACAACTTAAATTTGCCAGGATTGGAAATTGGTGTTTTAGGTATGTGTGGATATAAAGTTTAATTTATATATTTGTAAGTTTTAAATCACCTTATGACTATTCACCTTTTTGCTATCATCATGGCGGTCGAAAGCACAGCGCTGTTTGCATTGCTCGCATGTAACTGCCGGTCCATACTTCCGCTCCGAGTTGGCACAGCGCTGGCATTTATTTCCTAAAAATAAAACAAATCAATGAATTTATAAAATTTTAACCAAATCAAAATGTTTTTATTCTTTTAAATCACAAGGATCACTTTGAAACGTCAATTTTACTGCCTGTTCCCTCTTTATTAAACATTACAAGGTAAATACAACAATATGTAAAGTGGGTAGTCTTATTACTAAAAAAGTGATCTCTTCTATTCATCCTTTCATTGGACAAATTTAATTATTTTTATTTGTATCATTTTGTGTCCAAAAAAGAGAAATATACTAATAGGTTGGGGAAAAAGTCTTTTCGCATTATAGTATGTATGAACTTGTAATAAAATCTCTTTGGCTATACTATTTGTATCTGGCTGGTTTTGGTATCATTCAAAGTTTAAATTTTAAAGAAGATAATTCAAATTAGGAAAATGTGTGATTTTTATTTGTTTTTCGTATTGTAAAGATGAGTGAATATAATGAAGAAATTCGATACATTTTAAAATTTTACTACAAAAAAGATAAAAATGCAACGCAAGCCGCGAAGAAAATTTGCGATGTTTATGGACCTAGTGCAGTGTCTGTGAGAGTAGCACAAATTTGGTTTAAGCGTTTTCAATCCGGAAATTTTGAAGTCAAAGATGCACGTCGCTCTGGTCGCCCTATTACGGATAAAATTGATGCCATTTTTGAAAAAGTGGAGCAAGATCGGCATATCAGTAGTTACGACGTAGCTGAAGAACTGGGAATTGATCACAAAACAGTTTTGGCGCATTTGAAAAAAACTGGGTACACAAAAAAGCTCGATATTTGGGTACCCCACGAGCTCACTGAAAGAAACCTAATGAACCATTTGTGATTCTTTATTACGACGTACTGAAACCGAACCATTTTTGAAGAAGCTGATAACTGGTGATTTTTTTTTATCTATTTTTTTAGGGAACTTGCGTCGTTCTTTACGACGGTGTCAGTTCCATAATTGTCTACAATATTATACAATTACAAATCATCCTCCCTCAGCAGGTCGTAAGTGGACCGGTAGAGCATGTTAGCCGAGTCAGATGTTTGTTCAGCTAACACACTCTGAAACAGGCCCACATCGATCTGGTTCCCTTTCAGCGCTCTGTACAACTCCTCTCTCATAGATTGACTCTGAGCACATTCCGTTAAAAGGTGGTATAAATCCTCCACCACCTTACGTGCAAAAAAGGTTGTGGTCAAAGGCCGGTCAGGCTTCACAGACTGTGGCGAAACCCAGGTTTAACTCGCAACAAGGTGATGCTGTGTGTGTGGTGGGATTGGAAGGGCATTATTCATTCTGAGCTGTTACCACCAGGCAGGACCATCGATTCTGAACTCTACTGCGAACAACTGATGAGATTAAAACAAGAAGTTGAGAGAAAGCAGCCGGAATTAATCAACAGAAGGGGTGTGGTTTTTCATCAAAATAACGCTAGACCTCACACATCTTTAGCCATTTAGCAAAAATTAAGAGTTTGGCTGGGAGGTGTTAATGAATCCGCCGTATAGTCCTGACCTTGCACCTTCAGATTTCCACCTGTTTCGGTCTCTTCAGAATTCTTTAGGCAGTGTCAGGTTAACATCACGAGAGGACTGCCAAAACTACTTGTCGCGGTATTTTGATCAGAAGCCCCAAAATTTCTATAGCAATGGGATCATGTCCCTACCTACAAGATGGTAAAAAGTTATCGAACAAAATGGTACCTACATACATTAGTTAAATGTAAATAAACTATATTAAAAAATGTTTTGAATTTTCTAAAAAAATGCGAAGAAACTTTTTCCCCAACCTAATATATAGCAGTAGGATAGCGGATAGTGATATGTTTTTCTTCTCAATTGTAATACTCTTGTAGTTGTCATTAGACATGAGATGGATGTGTGTAAACTATCTGGCAATTTTTTGTCCTATTCAGTATCCAGCCTGATATTGAACAGCACAAAATATTGCCTGCAAGTTACAAGTTGAAATGATTCAAAATCTGGACTCTGATCAAACCACTAACTGTTGCATCTCTAGCCATACTGTATTATCATTATTAACATAAACTTATGAATTAAGATACTTTTCAGGTCTGTCAAGACACAAGTTAACTGTCCTATAGGAAAAAATAACAGTAATGCAATGAATGATTGAACATTGTCTTACCAATGAAAGCAGCAATGATGTTACAATATTCACAAGCAGTAGGCTTCCCATGGGCCTTAACATTTGCCTCGCACTTCTTGCAAATGGATGAAGTGTTTGATTTACTGAAAACAAACAAAACAGGTTTAGCAAGGAAAATATCAGAATTAATTATTGACTCATAAGTACTTTAGCAAATTTTGTTATGTAGGTCACTACAAGAATACCTACCACAACAGTATACCTACTTATATTATAAAGCAAGACTAGAAAGTGTGAGATTATTGCTCTCTTTTTTGATACATTGTCATTTATTTTACCCTTGTAAGCTAGTTGATAGGGTACCTGTAATACTTTCCTCATCAATACAAAAGCTTACATCTGTACTAGGGGGCAAACCTTGGCATCTGGCACTGACCTTGTTTGTTGAAACTCCGAGCGGCAGTATGTACACTTGACGACAGGAAACGATCCGCGACATTCCTAGAAAAACACCAAACAATACGCGTCACAATCATGTTTGCCAAGTATCAGTAATTTGTGACGCACTTGCGTCGTTTTTATAAATTCACAGTTACTTTCACACAAAACGAAAGGAGTGGCAATAATTGCTCAAATCACCTTGCAAAGTTGTTCACCAGGAGATAACTCCTCGAAAGGATGTCTCGAGAAACAACGGGAACACGCAAACAGGGGTGTGGAAGAAGTACTCATAGTAATATAGGCGCTAATAGAGACAAAGTAAACACAAGAATGATCTGCTACGAGTACAGAAGTACTGGAAACTCAAAAATTAATAAAAAAGATATTTCGCGACGCTGTAAATCAAAACCTAACTCAATTTTTTGCGAAGCAATGGCGTCCGTCGATTTCATGTCATGTCATTTCATTGTCATTGACAGTCAGCTCAGCATCAGTAGATTCAGCAGCTGCTACGGCTCGTAATAGTGCTTGACACTTGACTTCACGACTATTAGTCGATTCTATCGAGTGTTCCAGAGTTGGTAGAATGACTTCTCTTCTAGAGAGAGAGGCCCAGACAGACAAAGAAAAAAAGGAAGAAAAAATAAATCAAATAAATTGTGCGTGGTTTTGTTATTCGTTTCATGTTTACTATTGCGTTTTTAGCTTTTTCCTAGTTTATTTGAATGATTTGTAGTGTGATTCAGTGAAAAAGTGTTAGAAGACATCAAAATGACAATACCACCGTTTCCATCGCAGGATTTGGCGAAACTTGTTTTGGGTAAATTGTTGTTGCTTGGCGGGAAACTCATCCCCAGTAACGGGCTGAACTGTCTGATTGAGCCTTGAATCCCTTTGTTTTGTGCACAGGATACCTCGCTGAAGAACAGCTTATGACGGCCTACGATGAATTCCTACAGGCGAGCCCGTATTTAGATGCTTTTCAGAATGAGTATGACAGGATATTCATGACCTCATTGAAAAGCATTCTGGCTGAATATAGGGCTGTAAAAATATACGGTTCGTATCCTACGTTATTTCTCGACCTTGTAGTGCTGTACAGACCCAATAGTGATTTGCTCTTAGTTGTTGAGGATTGGTTGTGTAGTTGACCATCTCACTTTCATTTCTAAACCCAGTACTACAATTCCAGAGGTGTCTGCCTATCCTAGGTCTACAAAACAGTACAAGGAAATATACATATATTATATTTTGCTATCCCAATCACACGAAATTTCATACCAGTTGACTGTTGTATGCTTACAAACAACTATAACACTATTATTTTTTTCTAATTTCAGTGGAAACCTGCAAGCCTATTTTGTTGAGGAAGAAGATATTTCAATGCTCAAACCTTTTGGATATTGTTAAGTTATTGGTGAACAATGTTGATCTTAATAAAATACAAACACAGGAGTCTGCTGATAGACCTGGGTAAGTGATATACAAATATGACCTCTAAAATGAACCTACTTACCTATCTACTAAGTTTAGGACCTTTAACTCTATGGAACTTGCTCTCTTGCCAATTAAAATAGAAAATCTATTGCGTCAACCTTGGGATTTGACAGGTTAAACTTATCTAAGGCTCCGTACTAGTAGTACTAATCTTGAGCATTTACTGAGAAATGATCATAGATATTGTGAGTCAAAAATCTATGCATAATATCAATTTATTTTAGAGTTCAGTTCTAAGTTGATTATTATTCTTCTAATGTTATATAAGTACCATAATATGATTTCTAATATTTTCTTCATTTTTCAGCTCAGAAAAGCATCAGCTTAGCGAAAACACCAATAAGACAAACACATGTGAAACTTGTGTCTCCCTGAAGCTTGTTAACTGTGTGTGTAATAGCAAGCTCAAAACTCAACCATCCGGCAATCAGTCCAGCCATGCGGGAGAAAGCCTTCAAGCCTCTGTTGAAACTACCCTATTGGCTGATTTACCAGGTATGTACGTAAAATAAGCTTCTCCTGGTGGCTTTGCATACATGTCTTATCAATAAAAAGTAGCCTGTGTCTCGATCCAGATAATAATCTATCTATGACATCAAGATTGGTCCACCTATTTAGTCGTGTTTTGTAACAAACAGACAGAAAGATAGTTACTTTAGAGTTTATAACATTAGTAAGCTAGGTAAGCTTTTCCAATTTCCTTCTGATGCATGGTGCATGGATAAAAATTATTATTGAATTTATAACCTTAAATTAATCCTTATCTAACCTTAACAAAGAACAACATGAGTTTTGGTTATTAAATAAATAAGGCCATATTAAAATCTAAGTCTAAATCTAGCTAGTCTTAAATCTCCAGCTGACTGCAGCTAAGGCACGGTAAAATGTTTCAGATTATGAGACTAATCTACACATAAGTTGATTAGATAAGATTTTATACTTGAAATATTTATGACATTTGGAAAAAGCTTCATCAGTTCTAGGGTCATTTTAAACACCATACCAATTTATTTTCCCTACATATTTCCATAAGCTTATTAATATTTATTTTAAACACTATTTATTTTACGTATATTTATTTTAAAACTTGTTTATAATAATATACCTTAGCTACTTAAAGTAATTTTTAATTTTATAATTATTATTATCTATTGGGGAGGTCTATGTTCAACAGTGAATGTTCTATGGCTGTTACGATGATGATGGTGATAGATAATAGACACTCAGAAAAATATCAATTACATGATGCTTAACTACACCACTCAAGGGTACTCACTGTTAAGCTAATGCTAATGCACCTTGTATTAGCAGTGAGTGACCCTGACCATGTTAAAAATTTTAAACCAAGAAAATAGGTGCAAGTAGTAAGTAGTTACTAGTTCTTATGTACCTACTAATATGCATAACTGATGTGTTGCCACAGTTGCTGCCTGAACACACGGCAATGGCACCATGGAAGACTAGCTCTGTAGTGGTGTACATTTTATGCTACTACAGCATAATGCTGAGTGGCGACCCTTTTTGTTTTCACATTACTATTATGTTAAATGTACCCCTGTGATGCAAAATAAACGTTTTTTACTTTACTTTACAAGTGATATAATTAATAAAAAAAAAAGAATTTGAATGATTTTTGTAATCTCTTACAGGAAACCATGTCACAACCAGGAAGAAACAGATAAAAGTTTTAGATAAGGACTGTGTATTTCTAAGTGATGATCAAAGTGAGAATGAGTCATCTAGAAATATCAGTATTGAGGAAAACAGTAGCATTCATAGTATTTCGTTGAAAAGTGATTCTACAATAGTGACCCTCAATTCGACTGTAAGTTTCTTACTATGTAACAAATTATTATATTGCCAAGGGACCGTTCAAGTATTACGTAAGCCCGATAGGGTGGCGTGGGGGGGGGGGGGGTCTATGCTTTGCTTATTTTTGATGACATGGGGGGGGGGGGGGTCTAGATGGTGATTATGTCAGCAGTAATATTGTTCGTAATACTTGTTTCTTACTCTATGTTGAATACCGTGTCAATAAAGTTTGTTTAAATGTACTATGTGCGTTGAAGTCCTCTATCCTAAGTTTATTTTCTTATTTCTAGAATTATAACTGCTGCTCATGAATCAATAAACAAAACAGAATACTTACATTAAAAGAAAAATGCATATGCCAATGTTTATGTAAGCATTAGAGGGGGGGGGGGGGGTAAGAGCTTTGCTTGCTTTTGCTGACAATAGTTGAGGGGGGGGGGGGGATAATTGTAATAAATCTGCTTACATAATACTTGAACGGCCCCAACCAGCTCCTAAATTTTGCACTAATCCTGTATTTGTATGCCTTTTAGGTCAAACAAATCGACTTAGCAGAATCAAGACAGAAAATAGAAGAGTTCAATAATGTTCTAAAGTCGGTTGTAGACAAAAACAACACTGTAACTGGTTCAGAAAACATACCCAGCCAAAGAGTATCAAATGCAAGCACATTCCAAGACTTTGCCTCTGGAGTTTCTGGTAAGAGTTGGAATCTTTTTAACTGACTTTAAATGTTTTTATTTTGTATGTGTGTTACGCGATTATTCCGCCAATTATAAATCGATTTTGATGATTCTTTTTTTGTTTGATACATCATACTTCATAGGTAGTCCCATATAAATTTTATCGAAATTAATTTAACCCTTTTTAGGAAAATCATCAAAAAACCAAATATATGCCCAAACAATGTTTTGGTTCGTCCCTCCAGCATTTTTTTTATTTGAAAGGATATATGTACTTTCAGATTGTCCCATACAAATTTCATTATAATTTTTCCAGTAGCTTGGTTTTTTCTGTTATCGGAAGTCGGTTATGTTTTTGTTAAAAAGTTACTTGTTTATGGTCAGTTTAAAGTAGAGTGGGTCACACCTGGCATAAGCCCACGTGGTCGGCCCAGGCGGAAATAACGGGACTAACTTGACGCTAACCGTTGGTAGAAACCCTGTACTGGATTGTATGGAAGAAGGGAAGGCCTTTGCCCAGCAGTGGGATTAATAGATAATTCAGTAGGCGGAAACAATGAACCAATCAACGCTAAAGTTTTTATTTTCTTTTACTTGCCTAAACCATCCCACTGCTGGACAAAGGCATCCCTCTCATGGCCCTATTAAGTTGCCAATTATGCACTCGCATTCTAATTTGTAAATGTTTCTTTGCTTATCAAACCGCGTATTGTGGATATGTTTACGCGGATTGACGTGTTTCTACTAAAACTAAACGCGTCTTTAGACAGCGTACCTGTTATTCTCCATTGCATATACGCTGACCTAAGAACTGTGTCCCATCAGTGGGGATCGGCGTAGGTAGTGCTATTTTGAGTCAATGCACCTGAATGATAAGTTAATGTGGATATGTCCCGGGATTTATTCCCCGATTCCTGGGAATATTTTTTTGAATGTCGATGTAAATGAAGTTAAACTGTATAAGATACTATGAGTACGCCCGACGACATATCAGAGTCTTCACCTCACCCGCGATAAGCTACAAAAGCGTGAGGGAAAGGGATGAAATTAGTGACCAATACAATATGTATTTGCATAAAGCTGAATAGTTACTATTTAAAATACGAATTCCTAAAAAAACCTGTTAAATAAAATATAAATTTATTTCCCGGGATTTCGAAGGCATATCCATGTTAAGTTAACAGTCACTAATTCCCGTGAATAGCACTACCTATGCCGATCACTACCCATCAGCCTACTATAAACCAACAAAGTTTGCTCTAGCTACCTCGCGATTGTCGCGATAAAGTCGACAATACTCTGCCTGTTGCGCTTTTGCGCATTGCTTTTTCGGGAATGATCGTTGTTGGTGTTACATTATGCGTGATAAAACATTTAAATCAATAACGCAAAAATACCTATTTCGCATTCTCTATATAAAGTATCAGAAATACCATTGAAAATATTCAAATATTATCCATACTCCATTATAAACTCGAAAGTAACACTTGCCTGTCTGTTACGTTTTAACGACTAAATGGCTGGACAGATTTAGATGAAATTTGGTATACAGCTAGGACCGGGATCTCTATACAGGCTACTTTTTTACTTGACTGCGTAGAAAGTGGGTAGTGTTTTTATTGACAAATCACGCGTGCGAAACCGCTGACGTATCAGCTAGTATTACATAGTAATAGAATTTTATTCCTTTTTCAGCAGGTAGGGAGAGTCAAAATCCTAACATACCTGATTCAAGTACGTCTGAAAGTTTGAGTATTCAGTAAGTACATAGATTTTAATTTTAATTCTGGTTTCGAGGCTTAATAAAATTTACGCAAGATATATTTTAATATAAAACTATAATTCGGTTCACAATTCAAGCTTCAAATTACGATTTTTTTACTAAAGCTGCGAACCTAATTTTGTTAATCGTTAAGATTTTTATCTCCAATATTTTATTAATTTGTGGTTTTTAGGGCGCCTCTAAACAAAGACTACTATAAGGACAACGCAATAGAATCCCAAAAACGTCAATTGCTGTTACAAGTTAGTCATAGAAATGACAATTTTGAATTTCAAACCTGTAAAGATAGTGATCAAATTCTTAAATACCCACAAATCAGAGTAAAACCAGATGATCAAAAGGTTAAAATTTTGTCAGACGTTAAAGTGACTAACAAGGAAAAAACACTGAAAAACGCGACTTCTACACCGATGATACAAATGAAAACGATTTTTATAAATGGCAAGCAGGCTTATAAGCAAACTCCAGTAGTTACCAATCACACGTACACTAAAGATGAAATTATGGCGATGCCCACACTCATCGTTGTGCCAGCTTCAGGTAAATATTACTCACACATTGATTTACTAACCAATTTTGTTATAAAAAGACCTAACATAATTCTGACTTTATTTCAGGTTCATCAAACATTCTCACAAACGCCCAGCCGAATATGACACTAAGTCGTAATGCGACCACAAATGCGAATTCTACTTCTCGGCCACTAAGTCCTCTCGTTATCGACGTACCACCGACACCAGCTATCATAAAACACCCTGAAGGCATGACAGAATTACCCGATTTAAAACTACCAGATCTATCCGAGGCCGGTCTGGTGAAAACCATTGATTTGACTAAAAATGCATCGGTGCCAAAAGACAATGTTACATCCGCCGCAACTAAAACTCCTCAAGTGTTACCTCCTGTAAGGAAATCATCGTCTACCCCGCGTCGAACGACACATGTTAGGGTTTTAGATTTTACAACACCGAGACGGATTTTACACGAAACTATCAACGAACAAGTCACTAGCCAAACCGATGTTGCTCCCGTTGAAATCCTTCTTAGCAGTAGCCCTAACGTTTCCTTCGTTAATACTAATGTTGCAAGCAATACAGTAAATAATAACACCGCTGAAGTTTATAGTAACACTATTGTACAGAAAGCAGATGGATGCGATACCGATACCGGCTCAGCCAAAGAAAACACTACTGTAAACAAACCGAAACAAACTAAGAAGGACTGGGACGCCGATTTACGTGCTATTTTAGCCAATGATACTTCCGTGGGTTCATCAGTAACACACCGTAGAAAGAGTACAAAAAAGAAAACAAACACAGTTAAAACGGATGCCACTACAGGGAAAAATAAGTTAGGCAGTAATATTATTTCACCAAAGATAAAAAAAGCATCAAAGAAGCGGCGGAAAGTAGTTGAAGAAGAAGATGATGCCCCACCTTCAGTTGTTGCCAAAGCAGATGTTCCTGTAAAACCTACAATTAATATAATCAGCGGGAGCGACCGTGTCACAGCGGACGCACAGATTGTACAGAATAACAATAAAGATAATGAAATCATGCAAAACAAATCAAAGGACTTAGAAGACGATTGTGCCGAGACTCCCGAAGCAGACAGACTCTCTTTACAAAACGTAATTGGAGCTAAGTTAAACATATCCGATCTACTGGAAACTCCTTACAAGCAAGCACTTTATGACATTCAAATGGGCACACCCAGATTTTTACCTGATTTACCAGGTGAACCATTGTCTGATATTAAGATTACTAATATTCCGACCCCTCGTTTCCTGGATACCCCGAAACCAGTACAGGCCACACCTTCGTCTTGGTCATCGCGTCCTACAGATTACTCCAGTGGTGGCTCTTACTATAAGCCCGACGATCAAGATTACATGCCGATTCCAGATTTGAGATGTGCAGTATCATCGTCATCCAAGGAAGATATAACTTTGGATAAATCTGTAGAAATTATAAAGGACGATGAAAAAAAATCCAGACCGCAAAGAAAATGCGCCAAAAACGTGTCGTATTATAAGTTAGCTGGTGTAACATACAAAACTAAAGCAACTGACGATACTATCGATGCTATTTCTACATGCAGCGACTCTACTGGATCCAACGAATATAAAAACCAGGAACCTATTGTTAAAACACCTAGAGATAGGTCAAAGCCGAATAAATCAGTAACAAAGAAAAGAGTTTCTAACAAGAAAAGTAAATCGCCGGCCGCAAAAGAAAAAACAAAGCCTTTGTTAAAAATAAAGCCAAGGCAAACGTCTACCAAACTAACCCCAAAAAATAGGAAAAAGAATGAAACACCAGGATACATATCTCACAGAAGAAATAGGACTACAAGTAAAGATAAAAATGAAAATTCGTCAGCACCTTTGTTAGTTGCTGCTCCTACGAAATCACGCAGAAAATCATCAACTCCTAGAAAACTCCACTGCACTAAATCTTTCAACTCGGACAACTCCAATCATACATCTCCAGAAACAATAATCAACACTAAACAAAATGCAAGTCGCGATGCAGTCCCATCTACACAAGATTCTGATACTGAGCAAATAGCGCTTCGATGGTCTGACGACGGTTCCCAAGATACGAAAATAAAGGAAGTTCCAACTACATCAAAAAATGATTGTGAAGATATTTTTAAAATACAGAAATATATACAAACTACTAGACCTAATTCTGATGCCCGCAATGTAGAAGATATTTCTAAAATTCGGGAATACATACAAACCACTGGATCAAATAATATTCCGTGCAATGAAGAAGATATTTCTAAAATTCAGGAATACATAGAAACTACAGGACCAAACTATGGTTCACACAGCGGTGGGCAAGTCCCCTTACAAGTTAATTTAATACAAAGAGGCTTTGATGTTGAAACGGCAAAAAAAATCGAGAGGGAATTACTCGATGTCCCAACCACGTCTTCTGATCACGCGGCCTTTAGATCTTTACAACAAGTTCAGATGAACCTAAACGAACCTGTCCTTGATAAAAACAGTAGTGGCACAAACGACTTGCAAATACTTCAGGATGAAACAGAGGAAGAAGACGAAGTTGAATTTTCTGTTCATGATTGCAACGAAGATAGTGAAAACTATGTAGTAGTTGACCATGACGATACCAAAGAAATTTCGCAAGGACCACCGATAAAGTTGAAAGATAAGTTCTCAATTAATATTTGTGTGAGTGATGGGGTAACTGTGAGATTACGGGCAACACCATTTAACTTGACACTTGATCAAGATCCGATCGGCGTTGAAGAGATAGATTATAGATATAATGATAAGGAAACAGAAATGGCTGTTAGCTCAATAAGCAATATGCAAAGATTGTATACTCCTCTCAAAGAATCTTTCAAAGCACAATGTTATGAAATTTTTGATTCTACGCTCACTAGTTTAGATACACCTCTTAAAGCTAATAGTCCGAAAAAATTAGACTGTGAAACTACAGCTACAGAGATTGCGTTTGAGGAAGAACGATCACAGAAAGCAGTTCCAAAGAAGCGGCAACGGTCTAGCGGTTCTGATGAATCTATGTCTGATCGTAAAAAAACTAAATATTTATTGACAACGGCGAGTATTCAAAACATTGATATTGAGTCTGTGCTAACAAAATTACACGGACCATAACACCATGTTCACATTAGTTATAGGAATTATTGTAAATACGTTATTATAGGTATAAGTATTTGTAGCGTACATACTTTTTTGTAAACTACTGCCAAAATAATTGTAGCTCATATCATAGCTGCGAATTAATTAGTTTAAGTCATATTTATATGTGTTGGACACATACAAGAACACTATCTTTTAAGTGTACATAAAATAAACATGTTTTGTGCGGTAGGACACGAGGACTCTTGATTAAATAACGTATTTTTAGTACCCACACTTTGGTTTTTATTATGCATGGCTCCAACTATTACGACAAATTTAGGCTGCCTGTAATTGCGCCGGAGCCGCACAGGTGCCGGACAGCAAGTTTGTGTATACGATATGGAACCCACCGGCACCGGCGTCGCAGCTTTCCTAATAGCTATCGCACTATCGCGCGTGAGCTATTGTTTATTTGAAATCTTAATTAAATAAATAAATATTGGTAGACATTTCACACAGCGCTATTTAGCCCCAAACTAAGCAGAGCTTGTACACACAGCTACACATTAAGCTATACATTTCCAGTATAAGCTGACCTCGCATTGTTAAGACTTCGTAGAATGAGAGGTCAGCTTATACTGGAACAGTATAGCTTCATGTGTAGCCGTGTGTACTATGGGAACCAGATAACTGATAGAATACTTATATACTATTTTTTTTGTAAATACATACTTATAATATACTAGCTGTTGCCAGCGGCTTCGCACGCGTGGTTTGCTAATAAAAAGTAGCTTATGTGTTAATCCAGATTATGATCTACGTACATACCAAATTTCATCGCAATCGGTTCAGCCGTTCCGGCCTGAAAGAGTAACAAACATCCATACATACAAAGTTTTGCGTTTATAATATTAGTAGGATAGAAAAACATCCAGACCCGGAACAAATATTTGTAGATCATGCAAACATTTGTTCCGCGGCGGGAATCGAACCCGCTACCTCCTGCGTCTCAGCCGGCTATACGCCCACTGTGCCACGGAGTCAAATTCATTCATTATTCCTAAGAAAACAATCTTTACAAAGCCAAATACAAAGGACGCGGCCAATGTCAAAATAGTCTTGTAACTACTCTCAGGATTAGTAATCTGTAGATAAACGCTTTATCGATTACTAGAACGCGATTATGCTAAACAGTGCATTAGCCTTATCGCTGAAAACAATTTCTAGCAGACAACCTTTGGATGGAAAGTAATGAGCGAAGCGTTAATGGAAGTAGTGCACAGTGTAAAATGCAGAGAGAAAAGGTGCATGGTATTTCGATCACTATCTTTGGAAGAAAATGCGAGCTTTCGCGGTCTCGCACGCACGGCAGTGATTCGTTATGGTGCTGATTAAATTCATAATTTAATGGAGGCAGCTATTGCGTCTAATTTGGCGGAGTGAGCCGTACTTAGAGTTTGACTATTAATTCGGCTTAAGTTTCGGTCGAAATCAAATCAGAGTTTTAATAATAAACTATATTTGTGTATTATTCATCACTATTTTATTTATTATTGTGAGGTGCATGCGTCTGAACATGGACTGAGATATAACTCGAAAAAGAGTGTAGTTCTCGTTTTCAAGAGTGGAAAAGCTAGACCGGTCATGTTCCGCCTATTTTGTTGAATGGTGCGGCTCTACAAGTAGTTGGTAATATTAAATATCTGGGGCACATTGTAACTGAAAGCTTGAATGATGACGACGTTTAATTTTCAACAAAAACGTTAATAGGTTAAAGGTTAGGTTAAGGTTACGTTTAAAGGTTGCCTGGAAGAGATCACTTTGAGCGATAAGGCCGTCCATTGTACCACCATGTATTAGTCTTTAAGTTTTCTAGGTTAAGTTATTTTAATTTGGTGTAACAATAAAGAATTATCTATCTATCTTTTAAGCTATTATATGATCGCTCGTAGATTCGCTCGCTGCTCGAGGGAAGTGAAAGTCACTCTTTTTAAGGCTTACTGCCAGTCCTTTTACTCGAGTAGCCTTTGGCTTAACCTCACCCGCCGGGTGGCCAGCGCTCTACGAGTGAAATATAACGATATCTTCAGGATGCTGATGCGGCTGCCTCGCTTTTACAGCGCATCGAGTATGTTTGCAGAGGCGCACATGCGATCATGCGCAAGAAAGTCGCGTCCATACGCGACGCGTGCGCGCGTAAGTAGCAACGGCATCCTGCAGATGATTGTTTCGCGTCTGGACTGCCCCATCCCTTACCAAATGGATGCAAATACTTTTAGGTAATAGATAAGTTTGTATATTATTTAAAATTATGTCAATTTAATTATTAAACTATTGACATGCTATTACATAATGAGTTTTTGTAAGTATAATTATTTGATGATTTTGTAACTATGAAATATTGTATGATAGCGATTAAGATTTTTTGTATGGATTTTAAATCTGAATTAAAAAAGATATGTAATTAAAAAACCATACGTACAACTTTTTTCCTCGTACAAAAGCAGTAAGTATAAAATCTTTTACGACTTCTTTTTTTCGAATGAATTAAAAAAAAAGATCATTTTACGATTTTCCTTATCAATTTCTTAGATTTTCATGGTGATGGTGTATGTATGTTAGGTAGGGGGCGTCCATTATTTATTAAATTTTTGACATTTTTATATTAATTTTGACTATGTTTAAATATTTTAATTTTGTTTTTTATTGTAAAGTTATGTTGGTTTTTGTTATTTTTTAAGTGTGTGTTATTTTGTTATTGTATAACTTCGAATTAATTGTATAATCTAATGTACTTGGTCCGAAATAAATGAATTAATAAAAAAAAATATTTTAAATACGGGATTTATCACGTACCTTTTTATCGGTGTTTCGACCGACAATGTTTCGGTTGAATTCGTGAACCGTCATCAGGCAGAGTGCGATCCGCTCCGAATAACGTCTCGCCTCGCCGATAAGAAGGTACGTGATAAATCCCGTATTTATAATAATGATTGAAATAAATCACGAAAGTTTTCTCAGTATTTTGAATGAATGAAAATTCTTTATTGTACCTTACAAGCTAGACACAACAGATATAAAGAAATAAACAAATAAAAGAAAGCATAATGGGCGGTCTTATCGCTTAACAAGGCGATCTCTTCTAGACAACCTTTGGATGGAGAGGATCATTGCTTAATGACCGAGGTGTAAAAAGAATAAACTTAATAATAGAAAAAAAAATTACTTAACCCTAAATAGTTATATACACACCTACATATTAGGTACTTACATAAATGATTTTAAATAAATAAATATCATATATAAAATAATAAATATGTACTTACATACATACACTTATATTATCAATATTAGAGATCAGATGAATCTCATGGACTCATCATGGAGATAAAAGTTTTCGAGTCTAGCTTTAAATACGAAAGGTGAGGGGGATTTCCTAATGGAGAATGGCAAGGCGTTCCATAATCGGACAGCTTGGAAGGAAAAGGAGTTTGCATAGAAACTGGTACTATGCATCGGGGTTTTGAGAAGAAAGTTTCCAGAGGATCGGAGTTTTCGGGAATTTGTGCAACGAAGGAACTCGAAGCGTTCATTCAGATAACAAGGCGTGGAAGGATTACGAAGGATGTTGAATAGGAGGGATAGGATGCGAGTATTCCAGCGAAGTCGAATGGGGGAGCCATTTGAGTTTATTACGAAATTCGGAGATGTGGTAGTATTGCCGGAGTCCGAAAATAAACCTTATAGTATTTTATTATTAAACTATATTTGACGCATTTTCTTGGCAATAAAACAGTAGCTAAGCGGTCACTACAAGAAAAGTATATCTAAGTAATTGCGGGCGGATGAACAGCGTCTTTCAGACATCGATTCCTTTAATAGTTTTCCTTTTCACTTTAATATTTTTACAAAGATTTCGTTGGTAACTAATCTAAATTCAATTTACCGACATAAGTTAGTATTAAACTTATATAGTGATAGCAAAGTGGGATATACTCCGTCCTCCGGTTCAGAGGGGGTTGGTTCTAATTCCAGCCTATGATCAATGATTTTTTTTACTAATAAATATGTACACATTTACACGTGTTCAAAACGGCGAAGGAAAATATCGTCAGAAAACAAATTCGAAGGCATGTTCCATCGGGTTACTAGGTATTCTAATAAGCCGCGATGCGCTTGCAATGTGAATGCTAACTATTGTGCAAGAATCGGGCATGTATTAAACGAACTCAGCGTTTGGACTTGCCTCTGACTACCCGCTTGTGGGATATCTGTACAGGTCCGCGTACCGAGTAAGAGATCCGAGGATGACCGTATGGTCGTGTGAATATTATATTGTTTTTAAGAATCCGGCGAACCCCGAGCGCAACTTCAATCCGGCCGCGTCATAAACTTCGGCCTGAATATCGCTATCCCTGCTTAGTGACAAAGTTTAGCCACGCAGAGCGACAGTGATAGCAATAGAAAGATTCTAAATTTGATTAGATTTTGACCGTGCTCCGTAATACCAAAAATGATGACTGAAAACTTGTTGTATTTTTCTCATTGTGTTGTTATTCTATAACTAGACGATATAATCTATGTTCCCATGACATTAGGATACGTAAGATGTTGTTGTTTTTAATACGAAACAATTAGGTTGAAAACAGGTCTTTTATAGTATTTTTCAAACTTTCGCGATCACTGTACATAATTATTGATTAAAACGGGTATTAATCGCGTATGTACCTTATTTAGGTCTTTTATTACGTAAAAACATGCAGAATGCGATACGCTTCTATTTCATTTTAGGTAAGTATTTTGATCTAATATATAGTTGGGAACCTAGATAAATACTATTAAAATTAAAATAATACCTTATTAAGGTAGAAATATGCTCCAATTAGAAATGATCTTGGTAGTACGTGTTGTATGGGCGATTCCCCTCCGGTCTCCCCTTAAGTTATTTTCATGCCGAATTCTGCCTGCCGCATCCCTAACTTTCGGCAGAAACTGGCCGAAACCGTAACCAAGCTTTCGGAACACTGAAATAATTATGATATTCCGTTTAATTAGGCATCGTAATTAGAGGCGATCGTGACACGGACGGTGCGAACCATCTATTATTAATGCTAATTCGTGGCAGTGGCGGCTTCGAGCCGCAACCCTCGCGACGATACCGTTGCAAGCGCTATCAACAGAGAAAAATCTAAATTACATACGTTCTCAAAGCTGAATGCCTCTACTTAAATTTAGATACAGTAAGCTGCCATCGGTTCTGAGAATCCTTTACAGAAATTGATAATGACTCCTCATAATGTAACATGATTATAACCCAGACTAAAAGAGGTGTTTAAGTTTTCTTGGTATCAGTTTATTTATGAATGAAAGAACCGAAATTTTCTAACTTGTTATCGTATACAGCCTCGGCAATAAACCATCGTTTATTTTACTTTACATTAGGCACTGCTCTGACCAAACCATCAACGGAAGAGCGTACTGGTGGCAATATAACTTGGCACAACCTAGACCAAAATATACGGCAGTAGGGGGACCGGGAAGGGGTGTTCGCTAACTAGGTCACGGAGGCAGGCTCCTGACACAAATAGCTATGTCGCATCTAGCCACGTGGCCTCGTGTCGCCTCTCAAATTCCCTCTATATACCTACCACATGTGCAAGCTATGTACCAAACTATATAATATCGGGAATCACGGCAGCAACATCGATATCGTTGTTTCTGTTTTAAATAGACCTACATTTTCTAGTTAGGGTTGTTTTGATTCTGCTTACCTTTGACAAATTCACTCATCTTGTCAAGGTTATGCTAACGTAAAAAGACAGTTAAGATTTAATATAAATATATAAAGGATTTATGTGAGAAAAATAAATTTAATTTTTTTTGGTACTACCTACACAAGATTTTCATTGTCTTTGTCCTTCTAAAATCTACCAGTACCTTCAGAATTCTCGAAGAAGTCGATGCTTCAATGCAGGTTTGAAACCATGCATACCTACATACCTATTGGTGTACGAAAGATACGGCAAGGCGCGCCGCTTTTAGGTGTCGTGAATCCAGTGACGGCTAGTAATTCTGCAGGCAGTTCGGTATAAATGATTGCGGGTGATTTTACACCACCCTTCCCCCAATGTCTAACTCCACTAAAGGGGGGTTCCCCCGAAGTGCAGTGCCGACGCGACGTCGCTCCGGACAATCTGCGTGCTCTGCTTATTTTCACCCGTAATTCCTTTGCCGGAAATTGCCTTTATAAAGAACGAAGAATTTAGTTTTGGAGAAACGCCACTGTAAGCTAGATAAAAGGAATTGGACGTGCTTTATGACTGTCTTGATAAATATTAACTTAAAGCCCAAGCAATAAAAACTTAGATTAGTTAATGAAAAATATACATAAACAAACCTACAGGAATTTTAATTCCTAACACACTCCATACACACTATACATTGTAGGTACACACGGCTACACATCAAGCTATAAGTTTCCAGTATAAGCTGACCTCTTATTCTACGAAAAGCCTACATAATGCGAGGTCAGCTTATACTGGAAAATTATAGCTTGATGTGTAGCCGTGTGTACTCATAGACAAAAAGGGCAAGGATTTACTCCGTTAACAAACATGTTTGAAAATTAACAGTCTATCAGTCAAAGGAGGTAGGTACTTTCTAATAAAATTAATGAAGCATTCGATTAGCGATTAATAGTCAGCGACTGCATTCACAGTCGCTGACTTATATAGGTACAGTTCCAATAAAGTCAACATGTTGCTTCTGAACAAATTAGGCAAGCGTGCTCCATCTTCGATTACACCTTCACTTACCATCAGGTGAGGTAGTGATCAAGCGCTTGGCTATCATTAATAAAAAAAAATTGCATACCATGTTATTGTTTAGTTAGCGTATAGTCCAGAGGCAAGGTTAAACAAATTATTCTTTACCTTACACTGCGAGAACGACCCTGAGGCGGGCTAAGAGCCAAGTGGGTCGAGCTTTCTGTAACTTTCAACTGTTTCTGACTACACCATGACGATAGAATTATACCTAATACAAATCCACGAATTTAGGACATTGGATTTTAGTGGATTACCTACTTCTGTAAAGTTTTATCTAGGTATTGGCAGATGAGATAAGTGCTTAGATCGGATAGTGTTAGCTTTAACCGAAGAAGCCTTAAGAGCTAGCTTTCCTGACCAGGATCAACTTTGGCGACGTTCTAAGTGCCAAGTATTACCTTAAGTGTGTCAATTGGTAGGTCGATGTGCGTGGTCCCTCCCCCTCGGGTGGTGAGCGTGGGGCAGGTCGGATCGATACCCGACGTCTGGCCCGCGACCTCGCCTTTCTTACCACCTTCCTAAATACTAATTACGTGCTTTGACACAGGCTGCACGTCGAATGAAAAGAGCTATGGCTGTATTGCCGCCATGGATGGCAGCGTTATTAACCCTACCTCGCTGTTTTCGTGTTTGTTTTGGGTAACGTAACGTCTCGCTCGCTGATGATATGTTTACGTGTTGAATGCGCGGTGTTGTTCACTTTGAACGGAAGTGGTGCCACGAGAGGCGCCGACGAAACTTTTCTCTTATTTCGTTAATGCGATGTCTGGGCTAAATTAAGGCGACACCATGTTTTGGTTTCCTAAAAAGGATATTTTGATGGAAATAGGGGTTGGCTTACGTATTTTGCATTTGCACGCCACATTGCTACCTAAAAATACTTATATCTCGGTTTTAGTTGGTTTCAAATATTAGGAAATCCCAAGAGAATTATTTTGTAGCCTTTTCAAATATTTCTGACGGATAATCGTTCGGATCCTATGAAACACCAAAAAACGTAGATATCGCGTGTAGTGTAGGTACTTTAAAGGCACATGGAGCTTTTCTAAGCCGGATAATATAAAGGAAACAAGATTAAAAATGTATTCCCTGCACGTGTGGGCCATAATGCGATTTATCGTTGCAGGGTATGTCGTGACTGGGGTATGTACCTGCTCGCTTTCAGCAAAATACCTACCTACATCATAGGTAAAGGTATTGTGTTTGCTTTTCGGCTATGATACTGTTCAATGCATATTGTAAATTTAAGAACAGATTTGATAAAAATATCATATTCGTTAGTCAAAATGTTAGGTAGGGGTACCTTTGTAGTATAAGTAGGTACGAGGAGTATCGAATATTTGGTTTGAGCATTCAACTATCCGCAATTTTGGCAAAACTCCTTTGAATTTCATTAAATGTTGTTTCAGCAGGTCCAATACATTTAGTACTTTGCACTGTGTGTTTTCCGAAATAACCGCCTGGGCCCCGATAGGTACACTGTAAAATAAAATAAATAGCGTCAAAATTCATTAACATTATGTGCGCAGCGCAGCAGTGTGGTTTCGTCCAGAAATTCGATGCATCTTTGGGTGCGAGTGAGACGCTTGCCACCCTGTACTTTCGGCAGCCACCTACCCCCCTGGTGGGTACTATGCTAGGTAGGGGGTAATGGACGCACGAGGCTCCTCGGCTGTACACCGTTCGCTCTTTATGCTGGCTTGCACGCGTGCACTTGCTAGTTTCTTTGACGTCCCTTTGTTGTGGATTCCAATTTCGGAACACCGTATTATACCGAATATCGGTTTCGACTACCGAGAAGTTATTTCGACTTAGGTCGATTATAGCTGTGAATATTAAACTTATAATTTCTCTTCGGTTTGAGATAAGCTCATATTTGATTTGGTCCGTGATTTTACCGGTAAGGTGGCACATCTATACCGTTTTCAATAATACTTTCGGGGTTAGTCTTTTCGGAATATACTGCCTGATGTAGGTTAGGTATTTTCTTAAGTAAGTATTACGTAGGCTTGACTGTAAATTTGGTTAGTGGTGTAAACGCACCCATCTCTTTGTTTTAAGTTAATAAAGTGTTTTCAGATCCTTGAGTTATCCCCCATCCACTTTACTCGCGTTCTTTTATGCATCTAGTGGCGCGTCTAATCATGCAAATTTTCCAAGATGGGTGGGTGGCGCCCTCTGCAACTGAAACTGAAACTTGAACAACCTCCCCTCGAAGGTCGTTCAAAACTTCTTACTAGAAATGAATCTGCTACAAAACACTTTCATTTTGCATTTTGTTTTATGAATTCTGAGCTAGACAAATTGCTGTTGCATTGGATTAACAATTGCGAAGTTGGGTCGAGTGAAATACATAATTTTGTAGATTACAGTAGGTTCTCGTAACCCCGTAAAATTTATTAACTTTAAAACTGCGTTACTTTTAAATTGAACTAGGTGTATCTACGAAAGTTAGTTATAGCTCAGAATAATATAATTAAGTACAATAATAATTGAATCAGTGAAAACAACGCCACGAACGACAGTAAAAGTAGCAAAGCACTACAACATTTTAGAACCCAATTACAAACACACCAAAGAACAAAACATTTTAATTATCGTGCGCCATCATGAGGTGGGCATGAAAGGGCGCATTGGGTGGGTGCACTATCGATCTCCTTTGAATTAGTGTGCGGATCGGTCGTCGTCTTTGTGCGGCCGTCCTAGGACCAAACAGACCAAAACAACCCCCTTACCAAGCCACCACCCTCACCCGCTCGCTCGCCTGTCGTTACCTCATTCTGCAACGCTCATTTCATGGTACGAGGACACTTCGAATTTTAAATTACTGCTGTGCTGGTAATGATAAAAATACCTCTCTGCACTCGATGAGAATTTGATATACGCAGTGCGCCAAAATCGAGCTTGACCGTATCTATAATATTTTATCCTTTTCTTAAATTACCGCTACCAGTGCCGGAAAAAATACTTGAGGTGGAGTTGGAAGATGTTGTAGGTAGAGGAAAGGATGCAAATTCGGAATACAGTTTTGTTTTAAAGTGTCAAATAAATACCCACAGGTTTAGAAAAAATATACTGCTGGAATATATAGCTAAATAATTAATAATTATTATTTTAAATTGTAGGAAACAATTGAACATAATATATAGTTATTAGAATGACTTACACAAAAAAAGGCAATAATCAGTGTTTCAGCTTAGTTGAAGGTATTTTGGAATTAGGACTATTCCAATTTATATTCACTATGCCTCATTTGCTAATGGTTCGTTTATCAGACCATTTTCTTAGATGTAATGTTAGCAGTAAAAAAACACTTGTTTTTTTTTATAAAACGTTAGGTTCAAAAACGTCTAGAACCTAAAATCAGGTATTGCAAATTATTATCATCTTAGGTATTCCAAATTGGCAACATCACGTGGCCTAGCATAATCTCAAAAAAAAGGGTTTTCTTTCGAAATCTTAGTGTTTTTGCAATATGTATAATCCATACAGATATTTACATAATCATCATCATCCACAGCCCATAAGTGCCCACTGCTGGGTGTAGGCCTCCCTTTGTAAACGCCACCCTTCCCGGTCCTGCGCTGCGCGCATCCAGGAGTTGCCCGCAACTTTCCTTATGTCGTCGATCCACCGCGCCGACGGACGTACTGGATTTCTTAGATCTGTTCTTGGCCACCATTCGGTCACAGATTTACTCCACCTGCCATCACTCCGTCTAGCCAAGTGTCCTGCCCAGTTCCACTTGAGTTCCACCACCCTTGTTCCGACGTCTTGGACGTTCGTCTGGCGTCGGAGTTTGGTATTAGGAACTCGATCCAGTAGGTTGATGCCAAGCATGGCGCGCTCCATGGCTCTCTGTGCGACTCGTACTCTGTACACAGTTTCCTTAGTGAGCGCCCATGTTTCGGCACCGTAAGTCATTGTTGGCAGGACACATTGGTTATAGAGACGGGTTTTCAAGCATTGTGGGATCTTCTTTGACCGAAAAACATCTTCAAGCTTTCCAAATGCAGCCCACCCGAGTTGTATTCGTCGAGAGACCTCCTTGTTCTGATGATCTTTACCAAAAGAAAGAATATGTCCAAGATAAAGGTATTTGTCGACTACTGCCAGCTTCTATGTTTAACAGAATTATGCATCATAATTTGAGCGATGGCAACGGATTCAACACCTACCCCAAAAAATGTCAAACAGCAACTTTTCACTAATTGCACTCTGGACGCCATACTAAAAAAGATGGCGATCAGAGGTCATACCATATCGATAGATGGCGTCTTATTCTATCATAAGCTATTGAATTAAACTACATTAGGTTAGGTTAGGTTGGGCGGGTCTGGGTTTATCCATTAGTAGTTGCTATGCCTAGCTTGCGTGCTTCGGCCGTTTGTTTTGGATAAAACCAGGCCTTCCTTACTCGACTCAGGGGAGCGAGTAAGGAGGCGAATGGTCTTGGGGGAGAGCGCATCAGTCGTGAAGATCCTCAAGGCAAGTCTGGTGGGGTCGGCCTTCTTGCGGTTGCTGCCTGTTTTAGGTCTATTTCCTTCTGAAATAGACGTAACTAAAACCGCCAGGCGCCGACACTTTGTTGGTGGGGTAGGATTTGGGTTGGAGGGGAAGGGGGGGGGGGGATGGGGGGGGGGGAGGACGTTGTGAGATAGAAGGGAGTTAGAGTTGTATGGGTGGGAGGAGGGGTTTTTGGTTGGAAGGGGGAAGTTTAGGAAGAAGGGCTGGTATAGCCTTCTCCAGTGTGAGAGGCACTGCTGGTGCGGTGTTGTCCCGCCTGGTCTTTCGTGAGTCGGCTGTATGGGTCAGTTTCCTTGCGAGATTCCGGGCGGACCTCTGCCAAGCGGGGTGAGCGTGCCCTTTTCAGGGCTCACTGATAGGGGAGCCCACCCCTGAAAAAAGAGACGACGATGTGGAGCATCGGAGTTAGCAACATGGATAAAACAAGCAGATGTAAAAATGGTCCCCAGGTGGGTCCCCGAAAGGGGGAATCCCACTCCTCCACTTCAACCGGAGTGGAGTACTGCCCCTCGTACTCGGGGGGGGGGGGGGGGGGGCAGCACCTGCTTCGTAGGTCGGCGTTCTGCTGACCTTCGTGAACACGACAATGGCAATATCGAACTGGACTCTGAGATCGCTCGCGATTTGGCTAGTGGCAGTATGGAGTTGGAGGGCGCGTTAGTGAGTGCTAGCGCTGAGAAGGAGTGTGGCACTTCGGTGCCAGAGACGGTGCACTCGTTGCGGGATGCAAAGGGCAGATTTAAAAAGGGCCCTTCTAAGGGCCAACCAAAAGGCCCTTCTCAGGGCCAACCAAAAGGCTCTTCTCAGGGCCATCCGAAAGGCCCTTCTAAGGGACAACCCGAAAAAGGCACATCGCCAGCGTCGGGATCTGCGGCGGGCGATTATGGCAGGGCGGGCGAGTTGTCGGATTCCGACGAGTCCGTCACGTTTGGGTCGGACACTGGTTCGGCGGCGACAGCCATTGGGCAAAATCGGAAGCGGGCCTTCCTGAAAGACTGCTATGGCTCCTCGGACTCACCAGCCGAGAGTAAGCCCAAGCGGAATGTGAGTGCTAAAAAGCGTTCTGCTGTTGCCGCCCTTGCTGATACTCACGACGTGGGTCTGGTCGCCAGCTGAACCTGGCTCGGCGGACGCAGCTCCAGCAAGGCCTGAAGGAGCAGGTCGCCGCTAAGGAGCAGCGGGCGTGCGCTGCGTGGGTCAAATCCGGATACGGTGCGTCCTGCGTCCTGTACGCGGACCACTCCCTGGCCGATCTGGAGCGCATGGCTCAGAAGGACACGGAGGAGATAGAGGTCGTTGCCTCTATCTCCTCGTTGCTTCTAAGTCCTCCAACCTAAAGGGGACTTTCCAAAAGTCCCTGAAATGCAGGGCCGCGAGCATGCGCGGCATCGTCCGGGAGCTGGTGAAGCGCACCGAAACGGACGAGACGCGGCAGCTGCAGGCGAAGGTCAATCGCCTGCAATTGGAGGTCAGCCAGCTGCACAAAAAGCTGGCTGAAGTCATGGCCCGGCCTGCTCAGGCCAACCCTGGACTGCCGGCTGAAGGCCCCTCCTCCAACCTTGAGGATATCATCCGCAAGGTGGTCATGGAGGAAAGGGCCTTTACGAGAGCCTGCTTCGCTGGCATCGAAGACAGGCTCCTACCGGAAAAACGCCTCCGACCGCCACTAACAGCGGACAAGAGGCTGAACAAGCCGAGGCCACCCTCTCAAAGGGAGGACGCCCAATTACCTTCAACCACTCCGTCCATCCAGTGGACGGAAGTGGTTAAAAAGGGAAATGGCAAGGCCAAAAACAAGGCAAGAACGGCCGCCACCCCTGCTATCCCCACCGCCACTCTTTCCGGCCCGTCCCAGGCGACCGGCCAGGGAAAGGAGAAGGGAAAAAGAAAAAAGTCGGCCCCCAAGCCCGCTGCCCCCGCAGCCAAAAGGGCTCCAGCCAGTGGAAGGAAGCCTCTGGTTCCTCCCAAAACCGAGGCCGTCGTAGTAACACTCACTGCGGAGGCTGCGGAGCGGGGTGAGACGTACGAGTCCGTCCTCAAGCGGGCTCGTACCAACGTCGATCCCATACAACTTGGGATCGGAACAGTCGCGTGTCGCCAGACCCAAACCGAGGCTCGAATCTTCGAGTTCCCGGGGGCCCAGGGCGGCTCTAACGCGGACCTCTTCGCAAGAAAATTGCGAGAGGCCATCGCGGATGCGGCTAAGGTCGTCAGGCCCGTTAGGTCTGCGGCTTTGGAGGTGACCGATCTGGATGACTCGGTCACCAAAGAGGAGGTGGTGGCGGCGATCGCAGCTACTGGGGGCTGCGGCGTCACAGCGGTGCTGGGTCGGGACATTAGGCCCGGCCGCGGCGGCATGGGCACTATCCGCCTTGAGTGCCCGGTCGCTGCGGCTAAAGCCGTCCTCGCCAAAGGATGGCTTCCATTAGGGCTTAGTTCCTGCAGAGTCCGGGCACTTGAAGATCAGCCTCTACGCTGCTTCAAGTGCTTCGGAATCGGGCACACGCGAGCCCATTGTCCGTCCAAGGTGGATAGGACGGACAGCTGCTACCGAAAACGAGGACCTTCTCTACGCTTCTTACGTAGAGGCAAAGAAGGTTCTCAAATCGGCAATGAACGCCGCCGAAGACGCGGCGCGAGCCGAGATGCTGGGGGTCTCGACAGGGACCCGTACGGGAGACCATACAAGGCGGCGCGGTAGAAATTGCGCCCCTCAGGTCCCCCGCTGACGGAGTTCCTTGAGCCGGCATTGGTGGATGGGGTGGTTCGGTCACCCAAATGAAAGAGAGGTTTCGGGATCTTTTCAACGCGTGTTTCGCGTCTGGGAGGTTCCCGAAACCTTGGAAGGAGGGGCAGCTATGCCTCCTTCGGAAGGAGGGACGCCTGGCGGACTCCCCCTCGGCATACCGACCCATCGTTCTGCTCGATGAGGTCGGTAAGTTGTTCGAGCGGATCGTAGCTGGCCGTCTTAATGGCCTCCTGCTGGAGCTGGGGCCGAACCTGTCGGACGCCCAGTTTGATTTTCGAAGGAAGCGTTCGACAGTTGACGCACTGTCCAGGCTCAAGGGCCAAGTGAGGGAGGCCGTGGAGGCAGGGGATGGAGTGTTGGCTGTGTCATTTGACATAGCCAACGCCTTCAACTCCATCCCTCACCCGACAATACTGGAGGCGCTCCGCTACCATGGAGTGCCTCAGTACCTGAGGAGCCTCTTGGCCAATTACTTGGAGGACCGAGCAGTCCTCCTTGTTGATAAAGCGGGCCAGCTTTGGCGGTATGGTGCGGAGTCCGGTGTTCCACAGGGGTCCGTCCTAGGGCCACTCCTGTGGATCATCGGGTTCGACTGGCTTCTGCGAGGAGCTCTCCTCCGTGGCACAAGTGTCATCTGTTACGCGGATGACACTCTTCTCACTGCCCGGGGAAGGGACTTTAGGGAGGCGGCGAGCCTGGCCTCGGCTGGCGGATCCCTGGTTGCGGGAAGAATCCGCTGGCTAGGATTGGGGGTGGTGCTGCACAAGACCGAGGCCGTATTCTTCCACAGGCCTCGGCAGCGCACTCCCACTGACGCCCACATTGTCGTGGAGGCGGCAGGGTAGAGGTGAAGGCCCAGATGAAATATCTGGGCCTAGTGCTCGACAGCAGGTGGCGCTTCGGCCCGCACTTCAGCAGGCAGTCGACCCGCCTGTTGAAGGCCGCGGCTGCGCTCGCGTGGCTCCTCCCAAATCTGGAGGGACCAAAAGCACGATGCCGGCAGTTGTATGCCGGCATCCTGAAGAGCATGGCCTTCTACGGGGCCCCCATCTGGGCAGACTCCCTCCATAGGAGGGAGAATGCTAGCACGATTCGCAGGCCCCAAAGAGCTCCCGCTCGAGGCGTGGGTGCTCGCCAGAGTGTACGAGTGGACGGCGGGGCGTAGGACGCTCGGGGAGCACCCCGCCCCGGAAGAGCGGGAGGCTGTCCGACGTGAGGCGAGGGCCGCAATCGTCCACCATTGGACGGAGGACCTCGCCTCCGCCGCGTTTGGCCGCCGAACGTTGGACGCTCTCGGGCCAATCCTACCAGAATGGCTCGAGAGGTCCCACGGTTACCTCTCGTTCCGGATGGTGCAGGTGTTTTCCGGGCATGGATGCTTTGGATCGTACCTGCACCGGATCGGAAGAGAGGAGACCCCGTCTTACCACAATTGCGGTGCGGCAGAGGATACGCAGCACACCCTCGAGGTGTGCCCATCGTGGTCCGAGCCGCGTTGAGGCTTAGTGGTGGCAGTCGGGCCGGACCTCTCGCTCCCGAGCGTGGTCAACTCTATGCTGGGAAGCGAGGGGGCCTGGGGAGCGGTCGCGTCCTTTTGTGAGGACGTGATGTCCCACAAGGAGGCGGCGGAGCGCGCGCGGGAGGAGGACCCTCTCGCGGCGCCGCTGCGTAGGCGTAGAAGGGGTAGGAGAAGGCGGCGATTACAATTGCTTTCTCACTCCCCACGGTAGTGAATAGCGGGAGACAGGCGCGGGGGCGCCTTCTCCCGAATTGCACATAATCACCGCCACCGTCAGGCAGGATCGGCCGAGCACTCGCGGTTGTTCCTGAGTTCCTTCCTACAGAGAGGAGCGTGCAGGCCCCGCTGTAAAGGCGGGCGGTCGTCGGCGGGGGATTGGAAGTAAAGGCTCTGCCGGTTTCCCAATCCTCCTCCACGCAGACGATGCCGGAGTGCCGCTGGGTCGTTTAGTGGGTATACCGGTCCTAGTGGACCAGGGAGTCCCACATACCCTCCCCATCCCCCAATGGGGGGGCATGCGTAATGCATTGTCCTAGCGTCAAAAAAAAAAAAAAAAAAGGTTAGGTTAGGTTGTAGATGAAACCACTTGTTTCTGAGAAACACTGCTATTCCAAATTATATGCAGTATTCCGAATATACTTCTTTTCCTCTATTTACATATCAAAATATTATTTCTATCATAATAATAATAAGCTCGTACAAAATAATTTAACGATCTACATCGCTGATGCCTAAGCGAATATTTTCCATTTAATATGATTGTACATGTTTTCTTCGCTCATAGAAAACCTATCAAACTCATTTTTCTTGCAAACTTTTCATCACCACAATATCCCATCTTTATAGAAGTTAGGCACCTACCTACACTTACAAAGCTATCGATAGCAAAGCTCAAGTTTTAATTAATTACTGTGTACCGAATTAATTAATGTTGATATTTGGTTGTTTGTGTAATTAGTAAATAAGATCGTGCATAGTTCAGCGCTCGGTGTTGAGTTGGGGCGTATCTTCGAATCACAATGCATACTTTCTAAAATCATCTCTAACAAAACATCCTAGCACCAAACCGGCACCATTCATGATAAGACTAATATTTGCCAGCAGCTCTACCTATATAGTTTATTGTAATTTAATTTACGACAATATTGATTTGGGATATAAGTTTTTATTAGGGTTCCGTAGCCGAACTAAGAACTCTAATAGTTTTGCCATGTCTGTCTGTCTGTCTATCTGTCCGTCAAGTTTCAGCCGTTAAACTCGTAGACTAATTTAGTGTAAAGCTGAAATTGGGCATGATGATACGTTTTAGTGACGCCTAGTAGGTTATTAAATTGCTAGTGTTTCGCCCCGAACTGAGATCTCGCGTCTTCGCGAGCCGATTAAAACAAAAAAATATTATTTGTAATCTTTGACTATCAAAATAGTGCCACGAAATATACCTAACTTGGCCTACAGTTGCATTCAAATTACAGTTAACAGGAGTTCATGTTATCTGGTTACACTTTTTTGGGGTATAAATTCCAGTTATTCTGGATTTCAGACTTTTCCCTATATTTGTGTCACATAAGATACATGGCATCTCTGTGAATTTTGTCAAAGTTCCGTTTTTATTATGGCTAATAACTCAAAAGCTATAAGGACTATACTAAAAATAAAAACAAAGCCAGTTTTTTTCAAATGCGCCAAAACTGTTTTGTGGTCAATTCCCAGTTCTTCAACTACGTCGTTACTACTGAAATGCCGATCTTGCTCCACTTTTTCAAAAATGCCATCAATTTTATCCGTAATAGGGTGACCAGAGCGACGTGGTTAACATCACGAGAGGACTGCCAAAACTACTTGTCGCGGTATTTTGATCAGAAGCCCCAAAATTTCTATAGCAATGGGATCATGTCCCTACCTACAAGATGGCAAAAAGTTATGGAAAAAAATGGTACCTACATACTTTAGTTACATGTAAATAAACTATATTAAAAATGTTTTGAATTTTCTTTAAAAAATGCGAAGAATCTTTTCCCCCAACCTAATATAATGCGAAAAGACTTTTTCCCCAACCTATTATGTCGCATTTCTTGACATGGAGAAGGCATTTGATCGGGTGCCGAGAAACACGATATGGTGGAGCCTTCGCAAGAAGAATGTCCCCGAACAGTATGTCAACATTATCGCCGACATGTATGGGGGAGCGAGGTCAATGGTACGGACGGTAGTGGGTGAGACAAAACCGATAGCGGTCACAGAAGGCGTTCAGCAAGGCTCAGTTCTGAGTCCTTTTCTGTTTTGCTTGGTTTTGGATTCACTCACAGAGGCCGCGCAGGCCTCAGCGTTGTGGACGTTTATATATGCTGACGACGTGGCCATTTGCACTGAGAGCCGTGCCGAGTTACAAGAGGCGCTTTTGTTGTGGAAGCATCAGTTACATACCGGTGGCCTAATCCTGAGTATATCAAAAACCCAGTTCATATCGTTAAATGAATCAGACCCAAGCAACAATAGCCCGATCAACATCGATGGGCAATTGGTCACCTTGTGTGATAAGTATAAGTATCTGGGTAGTATGATGCATAACTCTGGGAACGTGGAATGTAATATTCAGCACCGAATAGCCGCAGCATGGCTAAAATGGCGAGAAGTAACCGGTGTCACCTGCGACAAAAGAATGCCAGTAAAACTTAAAGGTCTTATTTATAAGACTATCATAAGACCAGTCTTAATATATGGAAGCGAAACTTGGGCCGTAACGCAGAAGAACATACATACCATCCAAGTCGCCGAAATGAAGATGCTGAGGTGGATGTGCGGCGTCACTAGGCTCGATAAAATCCGTAACGAGTACGTGCGAGGAAGCCTGAGGGTGCGCGACATCGCTAACAAGATACAGGAGTGTCGGCTGCGATGGTACGGTCACGTGAAGAGGAGGCCACCTGACTACGTAGGGAATTTGGCACTACAACTTTCCATCCCCGGTCGAAGATCTAGAGGTACACCCAAGACAAGGTGGAGAGATGTAGTGTCAAAAGACATGAGAGAGCGCCAAGTTTCTGATGACAACGTCGAGGATAAAGCGAAGTAGACAAGAACGACCAGGAAAGATGATCCCACCACCATGTGGGATACATAACTGGGAAGAGAGAGAGAGAGAGAGAAAAGTAATTAAACAAAATCTTTATAAAAAAGCCTACTAAAAATATCAGATTATTTAGATGATAGAAAAGCTTGGGATTGAAATTGCTCGAACTCATTCAAAAATGTTACAATTTATTTTCTTTATTGTTATGTATAGTGTAGGTACTTATGTAGACTAGAAGTATTTCTTTCGCAATGAACAAGCCGATAAGATATTTATCTAACACATCTTTATTGAAAAAAATTGCAAGCACGCGCGCATGTTAATCTTTCTTTTCAGATCAGCTTAGGTAATTGACTTACGCGCGGTCACTTCTTGGATGGGTGACCGCGTGTAGCTTATCCAGACTTCGACAATAGTTTGCCACTAGCTTATACAAGTTTGCTTACATTTAGGTAAGCAAAGGCAGGTTTACTTTTATTTACGTAGACTGCATCATCGCTTACCATCTGGCGAGATCGTGGTCAAACGGGCTAGCTATAGGCTAGCCTATAATTTATAGAAAAATAAATTAAAAAAACATGCATTTAGCAATCTAACTACTCATCCAATCGTTGTGGCCTATAGGCCTCCTCGTTTCTCCGCGGTCATTCTCTTGTGCCAAGGGCACCAATTGCCTTCCGACTTTTTAGCATTAGCGTGAAAAATACATATTCCAAACTCACGGCTTTATGGATTTGGGTTCGTATGCGCGGTGGCGTTGCTAATAAGTTTGTACCTGGAGGCAGGGAGATATTATCCTCGGGTACACGGCACGGTACACCAATTTGTTTCTGTAAACACTGGGGTTACCAGAGGTTATATTAATAGAGACACTAATCATTTAATGTATATTGTTCGCAGAGTGTAGCTTGTAGGATGTGGAAGAATCTAATTACACGGCAGTTTTCCTCGTAGCGCTGGGATTGATGATCCTATTTCAATTTAGTTTATCATTTTCTAATAAGAGTCTAATTAAACGAAGGCAGCTTTCCTTGAAGCGCTGCTGGGCTTGATGATCCTATTTCAGATTAGTTTTTCATTTTCTAGTAAGTGTCTAATTACACGAAGGCAGCTTTTCTTAAAGCGCTGGGATTGATGATTCGATTTCAATTTGGTTTATCATTTTCTAGCAAGAGTCTAATTACAAGAAGGCAGCTTTCCTTAAAGCGATTTGATGATTCGATTTCAATTTGGTTTATAATTTTCTAGCAAGTTGTCTAATTACAAGAAGGCAGCTTTCCTTAAAGCGCTTTGATGTGCCTATTTCAATTTAGTTTCATTTTCTTGTAAGTGTCTAATTACACGAAGGCAGCTTTTCTTAAAGCGCTGGGATTGATGATTCGATTTCAATTTGGGTTATCGTTTTCTAGCAAGAGTCTAATTACAAGAAGGCAGCTTTCCTTAAAGCACTTTGATGATTCGATTTCTATTTGGTTTATAATTTTCTAGCAAGAGTCTAATTACAAGAACGCAGCTTTCCTTAAAGCGCTTTGATGATCCTATTTCAATTTAGTTTATCATTTTCTAGTAAGTGTCTAATTATACGAAGGCAGCTTTTCTTTAAGCGCTGGGATTGATGATCCGATTTCAATTTGGTTTATCGTTTTCTAACAAGAGTCTAATTACAAGAAGGCATCTTTCCTCAAAGCGTTTTGATGATTCGATTTCAATTTGGTTTATAATTTTCTAGAAGGAGTCTAATTACAAGAAGGCAGCTTTCCTTAAAGCGCTTTGATGATCCTATTTCAATTTAGTTTATCATTTTCTAGTAAGTGTCTAATTAAATGAAAGCAGCTTTTCTTAAAGCGCTGAGATTGATGTTCCGATTTCAATTTGGTTTATCGTTTTTTAGCAAGAGTCTAATTACAAGAAGGCAGCTTTCCTTAAATTGCTGGGATTGATGATCCGATTTCAATTTAGTTTATCATTTTCTAGCAAGAGTCTAATTACAAGAAGGCAGCTTTCCTTAAAGCGCTTTGATGATTCGATTTCAATTTGGTTTATAATTTTCTAGCAAGAGTCTAATTACAAAAATGCAGCTTTCCTTAAAGCGCTTTGATGATTCGATTTCAATTTGGTTTATAATTTTCTAGCAAGAGTCTAATTACAAGAAGGCAGCTTTCCTTAAAGCGCTTTGATGATCCTATTTCAATTTAGTTTATCATTTTCTAGTAAGTGTCTAATTACACGAAGGCAGCTTTTCTTAAAGCGCTGGGATTGATGATCCGATTTCAATTTGGTTTATCGTTTTCTAGCAAGAGTCTAATTACAAGAAGGCAGCTTTCCTTAAAGCGCTTTGATGAATTGATTTCAATTTGGTTTATAATTTTCTAGCAAGAGTCTAATTACAAGAAGGCAGCTTTCCTTAAAGTGCTTTGATGATCCTATTTCAATTTAGTTTATCATTTTTTAGTAAGTGTCTAATTACACGAAGGCAGCTTTTCTTAAAGCGCTGGGATTGATGATCCGATTTCAATTTGGTTTATCGTTTTCTAGAAAGAGTCTAATTACAAGAAGGCAGCTTTCCTTAAAGCGCTTTGATGATTCGATTTCAATTTGGTTTATAATTTTCTAGCAAGAGTCTAATTACAAGAAGGCAGCTTTCCTTAAAGCGCTTTGATGATCCTATTTCAATTTAGTTTATCATTTTCTAGTAAGTGTCTAATTACACGATGGCAGATTTTCTTAAAGCGCTGCGATTGATGATCCGATTTCAATTTGGTTTATCGTTTTCTAGCAAGAGTCTAATTACAAGAAGCCAGCTTTCCTTAAAGCGCTGGGATTGATGATCCGATTTCAATTTGGTTTATAATTTTCTAGCAAGAGTCTAATTACAAGAAGGCAGCTTTCCTTAAAGCGCTCTGATGATCCTATTTCAATTTAGTTTATCATTTTCTAGTAGGTGTCTAATTACACGAAGGCAGCTTTTCTTAAAGAGCTGGGATTGATGATCCGATTTCAATTTGGTTTATCGTTTTCTAGCAAGAGTCTAATTACAAGAAGGCAGCTTTCCTTAAAGCACTTTGATGATTCGATTTCAATTTGGTTTATAATTTTCTAGCAAGAGTCTAATTACAAGAAAGCAGCTTTCCTTAAAGCGCTTTGATGATTCGATTTCAATTTGGTTTATCATTTTCTAGCAAGAGTCTAATTACACGAAGGCAGCTTTTCTTAAAGCGCTGGGATTGATGATCCGATTTCAATTTGGTTTATCGTTTTCTAGCAAGAGTCTAATTACAAGAAGGCAGCTTTCCCTAAAGCGCTTTGATGATTCGATTTCAATTTGGTTTATCATTTTCTAGCAAGAGTCTAATTACACGAAGGCTAGCAAGAGTCTAATTACACGAAGGCAGCTTTCCTTAAAGCGCTGGGATTGCTGATTCGATTTTAATTTGGTTTATCGTTTTCTAGCAAGAGTCTAATTACAAGAAGGCAGCTTTCCTTAAAGCGCTGGGATTGATATTCCGATTTCAATTTGGTTTATAATTTTCTAGCAAGAGTCTAATTACAAGAAGGCAGCTTTCCTTAAAGCGCTCTGATGATCCTATTTCAATTTAGTTTATCATTTTCTAGTAGGTGTCTAATTGCACGAAGGCAGCTTTTCTTAAAGCGCTGGGATTGATGATCCGATTTCAATTTGGTTTATCGTTTTCTAGCAACAGTCTAATTACAAGAAGGCAGCTTTCCTTAAAGCGCTGGGATTGATGATCTGATTTCAATTTGGTTTATCATTTTCTAGCAAGAGTCTAATTACAAGAAAGCAGCTTTCCTTAAAGCGCTTTGATGATTCGATTTCAATTTGGTGTATCATTTTCTAGCAAGAGTCTAATTACACGAAGGCAGCTTTTCTTAAAGCGCTGGGATTGATGATCCGATTTCAATTTGGTTTATCGTTTTCTAGCAAGAGTCTAATTACACGAAGGCTAGCAAGAGTCTAATTACACGAAGGCAGCTTTCCTTAAAGCGCTGGGATTGATGATTCGATTTTAATTTGGTTTATCATTTTCTAGCAAGAGTCTAATTACACGAAGGCAGCTTTCCCTAAAGCGCTGTGATTGATGATCCGATTTCAATTTGGTTATTTTATTTTTTAGCAAGAGTCTAATTACACGAAGGCAGCTTTCTCTAAAGCGCTGTGATTGATGATTCGATTTCAATTAGGTTATTTTATTTTTTAGCAAGAGTCTAATTACACGAAGGCAGCTTTCCTTAAAGCGCTGTGATTGATGATTCGATTTCAATTTGGTTATTTTATTTTTTAGCAAGAGTCTAATTACACGAAGGCAGCTTTCCCTAAAGCGATGTGATTGATGATCCGATTTCAATTTGGTTATTTTATTTTTTAGCAAGAGTCTAATTATTAAACGACGGCTGCTTTCCATAGAGCGCTGGGATTGAAAATCCTATTTCAACTCGTTTTTCATTTTCTAGGTTTTTCCAGTACAAGTTATTTGAGTTGTAGAGTACCTTTATTTAATCAACGATGCCGCACCGATCTCTCACCCTTCATGCTATATTTATTGTGTGTGTTTTCAGTCTGTCTTTTTAACAACTTCAGTAGCTAAGTACTTTATAAAATAAACCAAGCACTCAAACTACCCAAGCTCCACAATTTCTTATTCAAATATGGAAACTAGCAGCGTAATTACGTAACGCGAAGATCCCACACCGTCCATCTATTGAATTAGTAAAGTCTGTCAAAGTGCATCGTCGAGGCACAAAGGTCGTTGCGTGGGAAAAGGGGGGTGGGGGTTGGGAGGTCTCGTGGGTGCACGAACGGAGCTTACAACTCCAGAAATTTGTTATGACGCATCGGGTTTTGTCTACAGTTTCGTAAAGCTTGTTAGATCTTTTGTTTATTCAGGGGTAGGCACTAGGTACAAACTTTAGGTAACTGGTTGTTAAGGTTTGTGATGGAAAACCTTTTTTATAAGCTTTAATTTGGTTCAATTTAATTTTGCTAGTAGATTGCGCAGTTTTGTTATTTGCGTTAAAACTGAGAATCAAGTAAGTTTTGATGAAAGTACATTTTTTTTCCCTTTATTTAAGGACTTTTAAAATATGTTTATGTCAACCCTATAATGACAAAATCATAAATTTAACAAACTTAAAAAAAAACAACTCCCTAGTTGAAATAAACATAACTTGTGTACGTTGTATCTATCGACAAGTACGCACCTGCATACATTCTACCTACCTATCGAATCAACAAAATTATAAATCAATTTAACTTCTTTCGAGTTATAAATACAATATTATAGTGAAAGCCTGAAAACGTTGGACAAAGGAACTTTGCGATCGATAGTCGTTGACTGGCCGTATTTATTTTGAACCCAAGTAGATTCTCACTTCATGCTAATAATATAAATTCGAAAGTAACTTTGTCTGTCTGTTTGTTACGTTTTCACAACTAACGGCTGGACTGATTTCTATAAAAGTTGGTATAAAGATAGATTATAACCAGGATTGAAACATAGGCTAGTTTTTACCCGACTGCGCAGGAGGCTAATCGGCAGGATAAGGAGGAGGAGCAGGATATACAGGAGGAGGCCGCGGGCGGAATCTTGTTAGTTATAAGAGCTATTAGTTCTTAGTTATATTCGGAACAATATAATGTAGTAGATAACTAGAACTAAAAAATACTCAAATAAACAAAAATGTAAGTCTTGACCATTTTTATTAATTTTAATCAAGACCGGTCAAGTACACTCGGCTACACATCAAACTATAATTTTCCAGTATAAGCTGACCTCGCATTGTGTAGGCTTTTTGTAGAATGAGAGGTCAGCTTATACTGGAATTCTATAGTCTGATGTGTAGCCGTGTGTACAAGTAGGATTCGCACACCGAGGCTTCCAAACCTAGATATATTTATTTATGTTAATTAAGCAGCGCCATCTAGTTATGTGATCGGTGAACCAAGAAAACTTTAAGATAGATATCTAATCTTTTCGAGTTTTAGCATCTGTTTAAAAAAAAAATAGCGCATATTCTGGCAAGAGCTAACAAGGCGGCTGTAAAAAATCATATAAATTGTTTATAAAAGAAAACAATTCAATTGGAACAGTGTAAGTCTATGTCATACAATTGGCGGTCTTTTCGCTGATAATCTTTTCCAATGCAGCCTTTGGATGGAATGGACAATATGGATATCCACACTCAAAACTGTTCTAAATAGAGACTTATAATTTTTCTGTAATCTTAGTAAATGTATATCAATCATATTAATTTTAGATTTTTCACTTTGCAAACATCGGAAATAAGGGAACGATTTTGGAACCCTAAAAATATCATGATAATTATTCTATCTACCGTCGGGTCGCGGAGCGCTCTACCAACGACACACCTTCCTAACGAAGTCGTTCTAAAAAATTAAATTTATTTTTATTACTACCATTTTTCTTATCTTTTTATCTGTGAGAGAGCACTTCAAAGGTTAACGTTTACGTACACATACATAAGGGCGGTTAATGTAAGGCTCTTTTGTCAGGAAATTTACAATTTACAAAGTAGCATAAAAATATCAGGTTTAATATCTGTATACAGGTATGACCCGCCTGCGGCTTTTGTCAATAAAAACAGTACCTTTAGTCTGCGCAGTCTAGGTAAAAAGTAGCATTATGTCCCAAACTCGTTCATAATCTATCTGTATGCAAAATTTCATCGTTATCGGCCAAGCCGTTGAGTCGTGAAAACGTAACAAACATAGACAGAGAGACATATCGTTACTCGTACATTAGAATTTAATTTACTAGTGGTTCGCCACGAACTGAGATCTCCCGAGTCTCCGATTAAAACAAAAAAATATTAGTTGTAATCTTTGACTATCAAAATAGTGCCACGAAAAAATAACCACCTTACTTGACCTACAGTTTCATACAAATTACAGGCAACGGTAGTTCATGTAAATTGGATTTTTTTGGGGTACAAATTACAGGTTATTCTGGACTTATTTGTGTCACTTAAGATACACACATACCAAATTATAGCACTGTGGGGTCACTGGTGTGCCCTGTGAATTTAGTCAAAGTTAAGTTTTTATTATGGCTAATAACTCAAAAACTATAAAAAATTTACGAAAAATAAAAACGGAATTTAAATGTTGGTAATATGTAATGAAATTGACGTCCAATTTGATCTAATAGCCTCATTTTATTTTTTTTACCCCTCGAACCCCAATATCTCAACAACCCCCCCCACATTTTAGCTTATTTAGTCGCACTAAAATTGTGCCATCACTACCTACCTATGTATTAAATTTCACTATGATCGGATCAACGCTTCGAAAGTTATCCTCGGACAAACAAACATACATACAACGCAGATTTGCCCAGGTTGAGAGAGACAATTAGTATGGAATATGGATATCCATATTGTCCATTCCATCCAGAAGCTGTATGGAAAAAATATTCAGCGAAAAGACCGCCAATTGTATTACATAGACTTACACTGTTCTAATTGAATTGTTTTCTTTTATAAATAATTTCTATGATATTTTACAGCCGCCATGTTAGCTCTAGCGCTAATTTTTAAAAAAAGATGCAAATGCTCAAAAGGATTAGATAAATATATATATTTATAGTATTTTCAAGAGAAACAAATAAACAAAGAAACCTTATTAATGTTTTTCCAATGCCCATTACCTTGTTACTGTTTTTCTGTTCGTTTTTCACAGATAGATGGTTATCTATTCAGCTTTATTTACCCTTCAGCCACATTAAAGAGATTTTACAAACAGTATGGACACTTCGTTCTGTCTCATAGGTTGAAGTAGAATTTATACTGTCAATATCAACCTCTCGACTTCTTCTCGAACCATTGACTCATCATCATCATATCAGGAAAATGACGTCCACTGCTGAACATAGACCTCTCTATAGGTTTCCAGAAGACCGACCTTGGGCAGCTTGCAGCCAACGGCTCCCAGCAACCTCATATTTCAGAAAATATATTAGTTTTAACTGATTTTATTAGGCATTGTGATGAAATAATTAGATAGATCAAGACACTGCGATACCGTGTCTATTTAAATTATCTGGCTCAGTGAGCGAATAGCCGGCTGAAACGCTGAAGGTTGCAGGTCCAATTCCCGCCGCAGAACAAATGCTTTTACAGATACTTGTGGTCGGATAGTATTTTATTTATAGTGTTATCCGAACACATACGGAAAATTTCAAGATTTTTAAAATCATCTCAAAAATTTCAAGCCTAGACGGGACTTGTACCCGCAACCTTCCTCTTAATAATGCACAATCCAACTGTTTTACCAGAACATTTCACGTCTAGGTCGAAATTAGTGAGAAGATTCAGAATTACGACTAAACCGCCGTTCGCTCCATCTACAGGAAAACTTATACAATTTTTTTGTACCTGCTCAATGCCAAACGTTGCAGTTCATTACATTGACAAGAGATGTCGCGTTGCTTATTTCAAATAGTATTTTATTTATAGTGTTATCCGAACACATACGGAAAATTCCAATATTTTTAAAAATTGGTGGTAGTCAACTTGTGGTCTGGTCTGGGTGTTTTATAAGAATTATATATCAGATATTTGGTTTCCATAATACAAGATCTGCTTAGTTAGGGATAGGTAGCGCCGTGTGGTCTGTAAGTAATGTCCGGCATTATAATTAAATTATTAGCGATCTGGTTCTTATCAAAATTAATTTAAGTTTGCGAACAATGGATAGTTTTTGTGGCGGACAGGGTTCGTGTTACTGCTGGAATGGCTTGTTACAGCTGATACTATTTCCCTGGTAAACTTACCTACTGGTTGTAATACGTATAATGTTCTGTGGTTTATGCAGGCGGTGCGCGGCGGTACACAGAGTTGCGTGAGAACCGAAGGGTGACGCACGGTAACCAGTCTAGACTTAAAATTTATTGCCGCACTACCTTTTGTTCGCGATGCTAATTTTCATATTTTGAGTGCATTTCATCTTTTTTCAACTAGGGCGAATAGTTAGAATAATCGTTGTGAATCCACTTTGTCATCAGTAGAGATCTTTTATGATAACATGGTGGTTGAGTTTGATGTAGTAAGAAAGTTAACAAAGGCAGAATTAGAATTGTTGACTTTACCATTAAAAAAGAAAAAAAGGTTATAGAAGTAGAGGAAGGTCAAAGAGATGGATAGACTGTGCGAAAGACGAAATGGTTATAAATAAATAATGCTGGATATTTCACACAGCTATCTAGCCCCAAACTAAGCAAAGCTTGTACTATGGAAACTAGATAACTGATAGAATACTTATATACATTTATTTTTTTGTAAATACATACTTATAATAAATAGAGATACAACCAGACCCGGAACAAATATTTGTAGATCATACAAACATTTGTTCCGCGGCGGGAATCGAGCCCGTTACATCCGGCGTCTCAGCCGCCTATTCGCCCACTGCGCCACGGTTGTCTTACTTGAGGTTATAAAGTAGTGGCAACTGAAATGACGGTTGATATAGAGGTATGGAAGAAAAAGACCCCACGTTGTGCCAACCCCACGTAATGTTTCCTACATTACAGGAAGGGCAGGAAAAAAAGTTAGTCAAAATTAATAATAATAATCCATTTATTTCAGGTTACACGAAGCACTTACAATAAATTCGTTCATAAAAATATATTTATAAATATAAAAATGCATGTAGGTATAAAATTTTGATGAAATCCGACACCGCTTGACCGATCACCATGAAAGTTGTCACATCCAAATATTTTTTCATCTTGAGCGGATTCATGAATTTAGCAAACAACATATCAATTGATGAGATATTATACATGGTCATGTCTCATCGATTGAACACATTTGAACTTTGGATTTGTCAGTTACATATCCTAAAGTCAATTTTCTTAAATGCAAATCAAAATGTTTTCTCAAAACCATCCCTCGTGAACAGCTGTAGTAGAATTCAGTTGTAATATCCTGCTCAAGGATTCGCCTACAATTATTTCCTACAATTTCAAATTATCCAATGTATTCAAATAGAGCTAACTTAGGCAGGATAGTTTCAACACTGGGCGTAAAGGCTTCGGCACACCTCGAGCATCAACACGCTTTACCCAAAAGCTGGGCTCAACACGAAATATCAAACTGGTCCAGTCTTCTTCGTCTTAGCGTGTCAAGAGTTCTACGTTTTCATTTATACTATGTTGGACAGGTAGGCCACAACAATAGCATTAGGTGAGAGCGGTTATTATGTCCTCCATCGTGCAGGTGTTCGGACACAAAAGACACATTAGCAAGTGCTGCATTGACTGCGCGAATCACCGCAGTCGCACTGCGTTAAGTTAGGGTCCCTGAATCCCCATTTGCACATATTAAGTCTGCAGCGGCCAACCTAGGTACGGAACCTGTTTAAGAACTTCCAGACTGCTCACGGCAGATCGTGACCTGATGGTATTTGTTCCTCTGGGGTGATAAAATCAGGCGGTGGGGAGTAACTTTTTATTCACAGTGTGCGTCTAGCGGCAGTCGGGTCATCGCTCGTGGCCCTTGTGAAGCGTTAAAAGCTCTTACGACTTTTAAGGCGGCTTTGTGGGATGTGATGGTCATATAAGGGGTGTCGACGAATGATCGTCGACACACACAACAAGAGCATGAGCTCTTGTTTGTGCTTTTCAATAGAGCAAGCCACATCTCTTCGCACTCCAGGGGAGTTCTACAAAACAACTGGTCAAGTCAAGGTGGTATATTTTATTGTTAAAAGTAAGTACTTCATGAAAAAGACTTAGTTGAGATTTTGAGATGCTTACAATGTCTCTCCAAATTATTATTACCTGTATTGTGGGTATGACACCACATCCTGAATCCTGAACCACATCATCACCCAAAATAAATCATGCAAACGTATCCCACAGTGGAAATAAAACCCGCAATCCCGCAATCACTTTTGTCTCAGTCATAACTTCGTAATTTTGGAAAACTTTTATATCTGGAAGAGATAAGGCTATTGCCTTTTTTTTATATATACCTTTTGTACCTACTAGCTAGGTATTTGTATTGTTGCTGTGTGGTAATTAAAGAAAGAGTTATCTATCTATCAAACGAATCACGTATGACGTTGATATTCAGAAAGTGTTCAACTCGTGTTTAACTTCAGTTCAACTCACCGATCCCTAAAACTTGCTCTCAGTGCACCGTCGCCTTCGTCGTTAGATACTTAATTAATTTGCATTATGATTGGTTCGCCCCGTTGCACCCGCGCAGCTGTTGAGTACTAATTAACGGGTTCTAATTAATTGGTTATTATTGCGTGATCGTACATTTGCCAGCTCGGTTCTTATTAGGTTTTTGTGTTGACTGAATTAATAATCGTTTTTGCTCTTGCTTATCCGAAAGCGTTTACATTAAAGTACGAACAAATAGATAGGTACAAATAATTCATTTAAGTACAAGTGTTTTTTTAGTATTCCGTACCCAAAGGGTAAAACGGCACCTTATTACTGAGGCTTCGCTGTCTGTCTGTCTGTCCGTCTGTCACCAGGCTGGATCTCATGAACGCTGATATTTAGACAGTTGAAATTTTGGCAGATGATGTATTACTGTTGCGACTATAATAACAAATACTAAAAACAGAATAAAATTAATATTTAAGGGGGGCTCCCATACAACAAACGTGATTTTTTTGCTCGTTTTAGATATTGATAATGGCAACAGGTAGACGCTTGAAATATTCACAAAATATTTAGTTATTAAATTTAAAAATAAATAATTAAGTTAAAATAAAACAAAAATTTTGGGGGGGGGGCTCCCATACAAAAAACGTGATTTTTTGCCGTTTTTATAGATTCGTGTTTGATAGATCGGAACCCTTCGTGCGCGAGTCCGATTCGCACTTGGCTGGTTTTTATTATTTTTGTTTTTATAATTCCGGCAAAAACTGCTGAATTAATTTGCACTAAACATCCACTGAAAACAATCTCGTCAAGACCAGGTTTCACACCAAAAACTGCATTGGAATATCAATAAAATTAACTTGAATGCTTGACTCAACACAAACCTAAACCGAAATTAACATCTTGTAATTTATACACATTTCATGCAAAACATATAATTTTACTTAGAAAACTTTCATGATTGATTTCAATCATAATTATATATATGGGATTTATCACGTACCGTCTTGTCGGTGTTTCGACCGACAATGTTTCGGTTCAGTTCGTGAACCTTCATCAGGGTGAGTGCGATCCGCTCCGAATAACATTGTCGGACGAAACACGGATAAGACGGTACGTGATAAATCCCGTATTTATAATAATGACATAAATTTAATTTCATTTCGTCCATTTGGAAATAAGTATAAGTATTGCTAGACATTTCACACAGCGCTATCTAGCCCCAAACTAAGCAGAGCTTGAACTATGGGAACTGTTTATCTGATAGAATACCTATATACTTTTTTTTGCAAATATACTTATAATGTTTAGAAAAATAAACAGACGCGGAACAAATATCATGCAACCATTTGTTCCGCAGCGGGCTATTCGCCCACTGCGCCACGGAGGTCGTCAACAGTCGATCTCACACGATTTCACAGTTAAACAAATATCACATTATTATTTTGTAACTCGAATAGTTCTTCGCTTGACCACAATCTCACCTCATGGTAAGCGATTTTGTGGCCGTGGTCAAAGATTTTTCTTAAACCAAATTTAAAATTGTTGTATATTTACTCGATTGCGCAGAAGGAGAGTAATTCTTTTAGTATGTATGTAAGTATTTTCATTTGAAGAATTCCTTGCCGAACCAATTAAAGTGCGAGATATCAATCTTACGCACTAAAATACGCGGAAAAAGTATATTATTAGACTGCAAAACAAAATGAAAATAACTAAAGAACCTTACACAATTTGATAATCGCAGGCGGATAATCGATGACACAAATCAACATTTATTAACTACTAGTTGACCAATCCGCAGCTTCGCATGCGTAGTTTTTCAATAAAAACATTACCCTTCTTTGCGCAGTTGGGTAAAAAGTAGCCTATATTACTCAGGGTGAATGTAGCTTTCCAATTGTGTCTTTGAAATTGGACCAGTAGTTTTTGAGTTTATTCATTACAAACATACACACAAAAATACAAATCTTTCCTCTTTATAATATTAGTATAGACTAGTTGACCCGGCGAACTTCGTACCGCGTTAACATGCATATGACGCGGGCTGCCAATGTACGTAGAATTGTCAATCGACCATCATTATGTATGAGAAAATAAATTTGCTTCATACTTTCTTTTTGTGTGAATTTTTATGATATATTAATAGCTATTCTGCTATTCGGGGCGGAGACAAATCCAACAAATTAAAGTTTATCATAATCGGTCCAGCCATTATTGAGTTATAAATGGTGTCACTAACCCGACTTTTTTATATATATAGATAGCCAGATATACTATTAATCTCTGATGCAACGACACTAAAGTCTCCGCCTGCGATTATCGAAATTTGAAAGCTTATTTAGCTGTTACCAGTTTCTTTTTCAGTCGGGTACTTGGTTTTTGCCATAGGTTTTTTCTAATAATATTTCTTTTTACCTTATATAATATTTGGACTGTTGCAACAGTCGTGGTAAATTAATAGCAATCATTGTATATGTATAGTGATCGGGAAAGTTTGAAAAATACTAATACGAAAATAATATTTAAAAACTCTTCCGAAACTCAGGCTTACACAGTTCATTCATGAAACTCATGGTCAAAGCACGTTTGCATGGGTCAAAAGCTCGAGGTGAAGAATAGTGTTCTCGAAAGTTTTAACGGTCCACGTAACTTGGAAGACAAAACTTAAGTGTACACCTTCGTTTTGTTTACAAGGCAATCCTTATCGTAGGTATGTATGTAATACTCTTGTTAACTCATTTGAATCTCTTTTATTTAAACTTGTTTGTGTTAAACAAAAAGGAATTCGACTTACTTTTCTCAAAAAAGCAATACAAGAATTTTTTTCATCGGAAAAGTGCCATTCTGCGTCTTATAGTTCGACTAGCGACCCGCCCCCGCTTCGCACGGGTGCAATGCTTATACTAAATTTACTACAGAATGTCTTTATATACATAGGCTGCTATTTAAGAATCCGGAACTGGCCACTGCATAAATAATATTTAAAAAGAAATTATCACGTTTGAAAATGGAACTCTTTGGCTGTAGAATGCAGGTTATTTCGTCCGTCTGTCAATTGTTTTCATTGTGTGGCGCGATTTCAAAAATTGCGTGTCATTATCACAATGGATTTATCTCGAGAAAGTTTTCGTGCGATGATTTTTTATGTTTTTCGACGTGGTCTAATTTAACAGCAGTGTATCGATCAACTCAGTTCGACTTTTAGGGATAAAGCACCATCGAAGACTACTGTGTATCACTGGTTTAGTGAGTTTAATCGTGGACGTCGTATGCTCACAGACGAAATTAAAGATGGTCGGCCTAAATCAGTTGTTGTGCCACGAAACATCGACGCAGTGCGTAAGCTAATAATGCAAGATCGTCATGTGACATATCTAGAGATAGAGGCGATCTTGGGCATTAGTATGACGAGTATACATAAGATATTACACGAACACTTGGCTGCAAAAAAAGTTTGTTCGCGTTGGATACCGCACAACTTGACAATAGATCAAAAACAGGCTCGTGTCGATTGGTGCAAAAAAATGATAAAAAAATACAATCGTGGTGCATCAAAAGCTGTATATAATATCTACACAGGTGATGAATCCTGGATTTATGCATATGACCCCGAAACTAAGCAACAGTCAACAGTTTGGGTCTTCCAACATGAGCCGAACCCAACAAAAGTTGCTCGTGCGAAAAGCACTTTGAAGCAAATGGTCGCCTGTTTTTTTGGTATAGATGGACACGTGGCTACTGTACCCCTAGAAAATTGTAAATCTGTTAATTCAGAGTGGTACACGACCATTTGTTTGCCAGAAGTCTTTGCAGAAATCAGGAAGAATAATCCACAACGCAGAATCATTCTCCATCACGACAATGCAAGCTGTCACACTTCGGGTGAAACGACCCGATATTTGGAGGGTGAAACGGTGGAATTAACGGGTCATCCGCCATATAGCCCTGATTTGGCACCCAACGACTTCTTTTTATTCCCAACCGTGAAGAATAAATTACGTGGTCAACCCGTAATTTTCAACGATTTTCAACCCGAGAAGAAGCCGTTGAGGCATTCAAAAATCATGTTTTGGAGATACCGTCTTCCGATTGGAAAAAGTGCTATGAAAACTGGTTTCACCGAATGCAAAAGTGCATTGATCATCATGGCGAATATTTTGAAAAGCAATAAAACCATATTTAACAGTCAATGATAGTTATTTTATTTTATTCTGGATACATAAATAGCAGCCCTCGTATTAATTGTATGTTTGTATATATGTATGTTAAATGCACAATGTATATAAGGTACTTAATTGGATAAGGATTAATGCTGTATTGCTTAAAATCGCTTCGTAAATATGTCATTATTTCTCGTAATATGTATAGGAAAAAAAATGGTTATTGTGGGTTATCCCTAACACATATACCATCGCAGATTATTTTGTAGACCTTTTAAGGTATACAATACTGTAGTACATTATTTTGATCTATCTCGTAAGGTTCAGCCAGCGTTTGCAATGTAGGTAAGCGCAAAAAAATGTGTTTATTTACGACACCACATTAGAAACCTCAAAAACTATCAGTGTTTCTCTACTATATTATGCATGTATTATACATATAAACCTTCCTCTTGAATCACTCTATCTATTAAAAAAAAACCGCATTAAAATCCGTTGCGTAGTTTTAAAGATCTAAGCATACATAAGGACAGACAGCGGGAAGCGACTTTGTTTTATACTATGTAATGGTACTGATAGTGATGAGTGATTGGTCAAGAAAAAGTAACGGGTTAAATGTATGATCGGTTTAGGATATCTTTGAGTCGAGGATCCATTACCTAAGCACTAGAATAAGATATGCGATAAGCTTGTTCCACAAGGTAGCCGATAATAATGCCTTATCTTCTAACGTAGTAAACGTATTAATTAGGCTTTCCTTCGACACCGTACGGTGCAATTCATAATTAGATAAGGGTACGTTATGTCGGGGTCAAAAACGCTAAAGGTCGACTGCATTTCCCCTGAAATTATACTTTGTGAACCGAGCTTTGCATCAGCAAAAAAAATTGCATATTCTCGAGGGCTGGGCCTGAAACAAAACATCCGAAAAAGTTCATCGATCTCACTTTAGCACCTATTTCGTATTGGCTGGTGTACGTAACGTCGGTCGTCGTCTGCTTAGTATTGTTCAGTTGACAGGGCAATGACGTTGGCGGTTCAGCGCAGCGGTTCTAACCACCCCCCACCTTCCTCCCTCCTCCCTTATAGCCGACGGTCGACGCTCTCTAAAAGGAAAAAGGAAGCTAAAGGATAATCTATCACGCCCGAGGCCCGACTCGATAAAAATGAACGATTAGAGCACACTCAAAATCAATGGTTTCAGAGCGGTACGTGCGCGATCCATTCGTCTGTTTCAAGTTTTTAGTGCGCGATGATTGCTGCTCCACGCTGACAGAAAGGAGTGCAATTCTTCGAGTCGCTTCAGCGATTTCGGGCACCGGATGATCGGATGAAAGTTGGCAAGTTTCTCTGTGGAAATAATTCAATCGTTCCATATTCCGGAGCGCTTCAATCTTTTCAGATTTCAATATCTTTCACAAAGCCGTATAAACAAATCTTGCAGCTTGAACCATCCGTCGATATTTGATGCGAGTAATTTCAGAGGGGCTTAGTCATTAGGTGGGCCGAGCCTAAGTGCATTACTCTTTGACCTGGGATGGAGGAGGTATGAGTTCATAGGGTGCACGAATTCGGCGGCAAGACGGGTTCAACGGCCGGACGTAGACCTACGCGCTACGCAGCTACGCCGTAGACCATTAACTGCCGTGTGAACTGAACGATTAAGGAGAGGTGTGAACCGATGAGAGGTTCAATTACCTTCATTATTTTTTTTTGCTGAAGCTTATGGCTCTACTAATGGGATTTGAATAGTGTTTTCGATAAATTGGTGTGCAGGGTATAACGTTATTTTTTATGTATGTAATGTAAGAAAGTATTGATATTTAAAGTCACAGAAATATTGTCGTATTTTTATTGTATTAACTTACAGTACTGTTTTTTGAAACGTCATACTCAAAAATACCACAACTTTATATGATTGGCTCACATTCTTTCAAGTTATAATTATAACTCGTTCCATCCTGTACATGTGGAGTACTTATAAATGTAACACACTTAAAAGGCTTCATTTTTAACAACATGACAAAAAGCTTTGGATAAAAAAGTGTCTCGCCGAGCGTCCGTCACCTTAATGATTTGAATATAATGCCGTCTGCTTGATTAATTCATACCTACTAGACTAGTGGGATATTTATAAAGTATCACACTTCTGATAGTGTGAATTTTACGTGAATATACCTAACAAATGGTTTTATTTGATTGAACAATGACATTGATTCCTCAAAGTTTGATTTTTGGGACAGCTCTTTCTCCATATCTTAAAACCTTTAAACAAAGTAACATGCAAACTTTATTTGTCTAGGTATGTATGATTGTTCAAGTTTGAATCAAAATCGCTATTGTTCATGAGGACGTTCACAAAACGTATATTTCAGTTATGACTTCGAGTAGGTACTATCCTATCTATTATAAAATATTTCCATGGTAAGGAAGTCTGTGGAATGGTTTAGGTGGTTCATAAAACCGTTCGTGTGTCCCAAGTTTATGATTATCGCTGCGACTTTGCGTGGTATTTCGAAGACGGATGGCCTGAATGGCTCCGTGTTTAATTTATAATCGGAAAGGTTGGATTTTCTAGTGTCTTTGTGTTCCCTCGCGTAGTTTTAAGACTTCTGTAAGTTTAAGAGGAGAAAAAAGAAAATGCTTTTCGATATTTTATCTAAAGATAAACACACAATTATTTTAACCAGACGACGTTCTGCTGATAGATCGAGGGGCAAGGTATCTACATCTGACGCATGAAAAAAAAAATAGTTGTTATTAGCGCCGTCTAGCGTCTTTTCCTGCTTTTCTAAAAGTTTGCCTTACAGTTGCCTTTGTACCCCGGCAGCAGAGGAGTTGACTACCAGCATAAAATAACTTATTTTAAAATTCCAATAAAATCCTTTTTCTCAAACATGCTTGGAAATTTTAACATTATTTTGACAACCTTCTTCGAGATAAATCGAAATTGCTGTACTGGTCAAATACATGCGAGCAGCAATACTTGTATGAAAATTCATATCTGTCGTGGTTTAGCGGACAAATAAATTACATAGTAAACTAATATCTGTCGTGTAATTTAAAAATGGAACGATCTTTTAGTCCGAAACATGGCAACCAAGGAGGTAACTTATCAAAGGTTTTATTTAAATTTCGAACTGGCTTGCAAATAGAAAGCTGTTTACTAAAAAAAAAACAAATGAACACTTTAACACGAGAAAAAATTTTTGTTGTTCGTCATTGATTTTGAAAAGTAATTGTATTTATTATTTTAATTTATAATTTCCGCGCATTATTTGAGAAAAGTACTACTATGCCTTGGCCACAACTAGGCATTGATGCACTTACGTATGTGTTCCTCGGCTTCGCCTCGTCCCGTATTTACACGTTGGTCCATCAATGCCTCTTTTGCTGGCCGCTGAAGCCTGCAGTAATGTACCTACTATAACGTTCTCATAAATAAAACCTAGATAAAAGTAAGTCTCAAATCGGTCGTGAGTCAAGGATGCAGAGAAATGATCCCAGTAACAAAGCTACGCAATAGAGTGTTCTTTGTGTGAGGATCGGAGTCTTCTAAATCATACTTTACAGCTGTAATGTATGCTTTCTTTGTTTGATATTTATTGCGCAGTCTGTTATCATTTTGGTTCCTAACTTCGATTCGATGGTTTGGACATTATCGAATTTTATAATGTACCTACAACTTTTAGATCTTCAGTTCTTCTTCCTGTCTTCGGAAGTTTTTGTTACTTTTTGTTTTTTATTTGCTAATATATATTTTTCTTTTTTTTTTGTTGTATTCGTAAATATGAAAGAAAGAAAGAAAGAAAAAACATTTATTTGTGACGGTACAAAACACACACAGCACACAAGCAGGGCACAAACAAGAGAACAAATTCATACACACAAAAACAGTAATATCTAACAATTGTGTGTCTCACTATTACCTATATATAAATGACTGCCGCCACAAAAAGGCGTCCAACTCAGCATTTGTTGTGCTTTTGGCACAACGCTGATCTTCCGTTGGAACCGTTGGAAAATGATGATATCACGGATATACTGCTGACACTACCACAATTACAAAAAATATGAATATATAGATAAATATAAGTTACCACACCAGTTAATAAATAAATAAATATAAAATAGTAGCGAATATTAAGTTACAAAAAGTAAATGTACAAAAATTTAGATGATTGGGGAGAGCTAGGAATATTGTGATACAAAACTGTAGAAAGCTTATTTATTTAGCCAACCCGCCCGCGGCTTCGCACGCGTGGTTTGTTAAATATTTATTCTTCTGAACCCTGCAAGATATCGAAATGGAACATTCGTTGAGCCGTTTCGGAGTCTGTTCGAGACAAACTTTCATAAAACAGGCAGACAAATTCTAAAAACGGTTCTTATAATTAGGCATCACATAAAATTTTGGTATTTATTGTAAATTCACAGACATACACTTCCATTTCTTTATTGGTAATCACAAGCGCTTTTATATACATACTAGAGGTCACGTGTTTTTCTGTTCGTAGAAGAAGCAATCAAAGAGGATATCGAAGTGAAAGAAGCAACCAAACAAAATACCGAAGAAAAATGCAATCAAAGAGGATATCGAAAATGAAAAAGCAATTAAAGAGGTTAACAAAGTAGAAGAATCTATCAAAGAGGATATCAAAATAGAAAAAGGAAACAAAGAGGATAACGAAGTAGAAGAAGCAATCAAGGAGGAAATCGAAGTGGAAGAAGCAATCATCAAAGAGGATATCAAAATGGAAAAAGCATTCAAAGAGAATATCCAAGTGGAAATAGCAGTCAAAACGCATATCAAAGGGTAAGATGCAATCAAAAAGGATATCCAAATAGAAAACGCGATAAAATAGGATACCCAAGTGGATGAAGCAATCAAAGAGGTTATCTGAATGGAAAAAGCAATCAAAGACGATATCGAAGTGGAAGAAGCAATCAAAGAGGATACCGAAGTGAAAGAAGAAATCAAAACGGATACCTATCAAGTTCGAGGATGATAATAAAAAACGATTCCAACAAAAATTGGTTCTACCATTTTGTAAATTTTACTATGCCTAACTGCTTCCGTTTAGGAGATATAAGCAATTAAAGTTTGTTGAAACGATATCGTAGTGGAAGAAGCAATCAACGAAGATATCGAATAGGATATTACATTTAAAAAAGCAATAAAAGAGGATATCGAAGTGGAAGAAGCAGTCAAAGGCGATATCGAAGTAAAAGTAGCAATAAAAGAGAATATTCAAGTGGAAGACGCAGTTAAAGACGATATCAAATTGGAATACGCATTCAAAGAGGATACCGAAGTAGAAAACACGATCAAAGAATATACCGAAGTGAAAGAAGAAATCAAAAAAGATACCTATCAAGATCGATGATGACAATAGAAAAACGATTCCACCAAAAACTTGTACTACCATTTTGTAAAATTTACTATGCCTAACTGCTTCCGCTCAGAAGATACGAGCAATTAAATTTTTTTAGGAAAAATCATAATTTTGTTGAGAGGATATCGTAGTGGAAAAAGCAATCAACGAAGATATCAAAGTAGAAGAATCTATCAAATATCGAATTTAACGAAGCAATCGAATAGGATAATAAATTAAAAAAAGCTATAAAAGAGGATATCGAAGTGGAAGAAGTAAAAGAAGCATTCAAAGACGAAAACGAATTGAAAGAAGCAAACAAAGTTGATATCGAGGTGGTAGAAACAATCATAAACATAAAAATTTACTAAGCAAGTGGCCTTTATGCCCCTCAAAAAACTAAAAAAAAAATTTTTTAGGACTTTCAAAATGATGATGATGATGGATGTCGCATAAACATGAAAATTTACTAAGCAAGTTGCCTTATGCCCCTCCAAACACTAAAAAAAATGTGTCATCCAAAATGATGATGATTATGGATGTCGCATAAACATGAAAATTTACTAAGCAAGTTGCCTTATGCCCCTCCAAAACTAAAAAAAAAAAAAATTTGAACGTCCAAAATGATGATGATGATGGATGTCGAATAAACTTGAAAATTTTGTTATCTCACGCCCCTCCACCAATAAATAAAATTACAGTAAAATAAACTCATAGTACCCACAACACGTTTGGCTCCCTACAAAAACGGTATAAAAGTTACGGCAAACGAAATATACGGTGTACGGTATTTGCACAAAAATATTTTGTATGGGACAATTTTTTTTGTATGAAAGACGATTTTTTTTAATGGATCCGGATATAAAAAAATTTGTCCTGAGCAACATTAGTTTCGGCGCTAAGTTTTTTACTTTCCGAGATACGATGTGGATGGGAGCGAATGGGGGACAAAAAGGGACCTTTAGGACTTATTCCCAACTCACCGAAACTCCCTCTATACGAACCTACCAAACATTTCTACCCTACGAGGGGGCATCTGAGAGAACAATTATGTCAATGAGTGAGTGGTAATCCAGTTGTATATAATATAACTAGAGGTCGCGTGTTTTTCTGTTTGCAGAAGATGCAATCAAAGAGGATATCGAAGATGACATAGCAATCAATGAGGTTATCAAAGTGTAATAATCTATCAAAGAGGATATCAAAATGGAAAAAGCAAACGAAGAGGATATTGAAGAAAGAGAAGCAATAAAGGAGGATACGAAGTACAAGAAGCAATCATCAAAGAGGATATCAAAATGGAATAAGCATTCAAAGAGGATATCCAAGTAGAAAAAGCAATCAAACAGGATATCAAAAGGAAAGATGCAATCAAAAAGGTATCCAAGTAAAAAACGTGATCAAAGAGGATACCCAAGTGTATAAAGCAATCAAAGAGGTTATATAAATGGAAAAAGTAATCAAAGGAGATATCCAAGTGGAAGCAGTAATCAAAGAGGCCATCGAAGTGGAAGACGATATCGAAGTAGAAGAAGCAATTAAAGAGGATATCGAAGAAGAAAACCGATCAAAGATGATACCAAAGTGGAAGAAGAAATCAAAAAGAACGACGATGACAATAAAAAACGATTCCATCAAAAATTTGAACTATCATTTTTTAAAAGTTTACTATGCCTATCTGCTTCCGTTTAGAAGATACGAGCGATTAAAGTTTATTTTTAAAAAATCATAATTTTGTTAAGAGGATATCGTAGTCAAAGAAACAACCAACGAAGATATCAAAGTGGAAGAATCTATAAAATAAGATATCGAAGTTAAAGAAACAATCGAATAGGATATTAAATTTAAAAAAAACAATCAAAGAGGTTATCGAAGTGGAAGAAGCAATCAAAAAGAGTATCAAAGTGGAAGAATTATCAAAGAGGATATCAAAATAGAAAAAGCAAACAAAGAGGACATCGAAGTAGGAGAAGCAATCAAGCAGAATATCAAAATGGAAGAAGCAATCAAATACGATATTAAAATGGAAAAAGCAAACATAACGGATATCGAAATAGGAGAAGCAATCAAGGAGAATATCGAAGTGAGAGAAGCAATCATTAAAGAGGATATTAAATAGGAAAAAGCATCCTAAGAGCATATCTTAGTAAAAATAGCAGTCAAAAAGGATATAAAAAGGAAAGATGCAATTAAAAAAAGATATGCAAGTAGAAAACGTGATCAAAGAGGATACACAAGTGGAAGAAGCAATCAAAGAGGATATCTTAATGGAAGAAGCAATCAAAGGGGATATCAAAGTGGAAGCAAAAATTAATGAGGGTATCGAAGTGGAAGACGCAATCAAATACGATATCGAAGTGGAATAAGCAATCAAAGAAGCTATCAAAGTAGAAAACATGATCAAAGATGATACCGAAGTGAAAGAAGATATCAAAAAGGATACCTATCAAGGTCGATGATGACAATAAAAAATCGATTACACCAAAAATTTGTACTACCATTATTAAAATTTTACAATGACTATCTGCTTTCAATTAGAAGATACGAGCGATTAAAGTTTATTAAGAAAAATCATAATTTTGTTAAAATGATATCGTAGTAGAGGAAGCAATCAAGGATGATATCGAAGTGGAAGAATCTATCAAAAAAGATATCGAAGTTAACGAAGCAATCAAATAGGATAATAAAACTTTAAAAAGCAATGAAAGAGGTTATCAAAGTTGAAGAATCTATCAAAGAGGATATCAAAATGGAAAAAAACAAACAAAGAAGATATCGAAGTAGGAGTAGCAATCAAGGAGGATATCGAAGTGGAAGAAGCAATCAAAAAGGATATCAAAACGGAATAAGCATTAAAAGAGGATATCAAAGTGAAAAAAACAGTCAAAAAGGATATCAAAGAGAAAGATTCAATTAAAACGGATATCCAAGTAGAAAACGCGATCATAGAGGATATCCAAACGGATGAAGCAATCAAAAATGTTATCTAAATGGAAGAAGCAATGAACGGGGATATCCAAGTAGAAGCAAACATTAAAGAGGGTATCGAAATGGAAGAAGTAATCAAAGAGGCCATCGAAGTAGAAGACGCAATCAAAGACGCTAACAAAGTGGAATAAGCAATCAAAGAGGAGATCAAAGTAGAAAACACGATCAAAGATGATACCGAAGTGAAAGCAGAAATGAAAAAGGATACCTATCATTGTCAATGATGACAATATAAAAACAATTCCACCAAAAATTTGTACTACCTTTTTTTAACAGGGATCCCCAAACTATTTTGGACAAGTGACCCCTTTTCCAAAATGAACTGTTACCTCAAACCCCCATGGCCAAATTACCTACTTTTAAGATCAACCCCCTTATTCATAATGGTCCGCTAACTTAAAACAGCTGATACAATGTGTTATTTTTCATTCTGACTTAGGTCAATAGAAGAAGACAGAGTGAGAATTAGCAATGCTTTAAATTAGTTAGCAGACTATTATGAATAAGGGGGCCTATCTTTCGTTTTTTCCTATTGATACAAAATACCTAGGTACTAAGGTACCAATTGGAAAACTTTGCACTTGGTTAAGTGAGTAAAGTTGACTTCATCAAAATTTAACACAATAAAAAGACATACAATTCAGTAAATATCAAGTTTAATTTATAGTGATTATTACAAATTAAGTACTTAAAGAATCTTAAGTAGGTAGGAAATTATATTTAAAAAAGTATTAATTCGCAAAGAGAAAATAAAACACTCAGTGTGATGGATGAACCTGGTGACTATCTACCAATCTAGCTACATCCGGTTCAATATTGGTGAGTTATAGCCTTAAATCTCCACGTTCGTTGATTTTCAAACGGTTTCCTTGTTTCGTCAAAATGTTTGTTACCACACTGAAGCTTATTTCGACTAGGTATGATGATGGAAAAGCGATAAGGTATTTTTCAGCAATGTTCCACAATGTAGGGTACTGTGTTTCAATGTTGAGTTGCAACCAGAATTTCTGATAGCCTTGGTTGAACTTCTGCTTAAGCTTTTCGTCTGTGTTAATGGTAATCAACTCTTCTTACATTATCACATTGGCTTCTTCTATGGCTGTGGTATTGTACGGATTTATTATCCATTGAGGAATTTGTAAATTTAAAAGATCCTCAAACCTCTCCGTAAAATCCTTGTGTAATGCGTCCAAGTGAGTGACATATAATAAAATTTCATCATCTTGAAGCATTTCTGGTAATTTTGACAAATGCGGAAACTGCGAATATTCTTTTCTGCCTAAATTTTGTTTATAAAGATTAATATTTCTAAGCAAGAGCCTCTTGATAGCCAGCGAACTTCAGTGTGCAGAAGTAATCGAGTAAAGACTTCGTCGTTTTCCTCACATAGCTGAGCAAATAACCGAGAGTTCAAAGAATTGCTTCGAATCTTGTTGATAGCATTTATTACATATTGAAAAGACTTATGCAATCTAGGACTCAGCTTTTTTGCTAATAAATGCTGCCTGTGAATCACGCAGGGAATGACCAGTACATCAAGCAGTTGTCGCTTTAAGTGAGCTATAAAACCACGATGACGACCAACCATAGACGGTGAACCATCGGTCGCAACAGAAACAATGTTTTTCCATGGAATAGCTTTGTCAGTAAAAAAAATGTTCCACGGCCTGAAAAATCCATTCTCCTCTGGTATCAGTCTCTGAATATGTAGCAAAAAGCAGTTCTTGGCACATATTTCATCTTTGATATATCGAACATATCCTAATAACAGAGCTTCATTGCCGGGTAATGTAGACTCGTCCAACTGGAGAGAGAATCTGTTGGTCTGTAAGAATTTGCATAAAATGTTTTCCACATCCCGTCCCATCTCGTCTATGCGTCACTGAACGGTGTTATTGCTCAAAGGTATTCTCTTTAAAATATCATGTGCGGGTTTGTGCAATACATTGTTAAGGACCTCTGCAATAGCTGGTAAGATAAGCTGCTCTCCAATTGTGGGGGGTTTCCCCGATTTCGCTATTAGTAAAGATATATTATAGGACGCTCGTAAACCATCATCGTCTTTAATAGATGATGACGCAAACATCGATCTTATGGATGGTCTTTTGTCTAGTTTTTCTTTAAGTGCTTGAAAAAATGACAAGGGCTTACTTTTTTTGTCAGCATGTACTCTTGATAAGTGATCATCCATTTTTGAAGGTTTCATGGCATCGTTACTAAATACTTTTTCACATATGAGATACATCGGCAAGTGTTGATTTGATGGAGATGCAATAAATCCGAACTTCAAGTAGTCCAAACTGTATTGTCTGCATTTTTTTTTCGTGTCCGCCATCATAAAACTCTCAGTAATCATGCAAATAAAAAAATAAGAAACTACCTAAATAAAAAAACAATAATAAACTGTTAAATTTACTGTTAAACTTACTTTTAAAAAAAATATTGGACGTTTCAAAGTGATCCTTGTAGATGTCGCATTTACTCAAAAATTTTACTAAGAAAGTTGCCTTATGCCCCTCCAAAACTAAAAAAAAAAAAGAAAATTTTGAATGGCCAAAATGATGATGATAATGGATATCGCATAGACTTGAAAATTTAGTAATCTCATGCCCCTCCACCAATAAATACAATTACAGTAAATTAAATTGTATAGTACCCACAAGCCGTTTGGCTTCCTACAAAAACAGTAAGAAAGTTACGGCAAGCGAAATACACGGTGTACGGTATTTGCACAAAAATATTTTGTATGGGACAATTTTTTTTTTGTATGAAAGACCATTTTTTTTATTAGATCCGAATATACAAAAATGTCCTGAGCAACATTAGTTTCGGCGCAAATGCTCTAAGACTTGTACTTTCCGAGATACGAGGTGTATGGGAGCGAATGGGGGACAAAAAGGGGACTTTAGGATTTATTCCCAACTCACAGAAACTCCATCTATATGATCATACCGAACATTTCTAAGAAGAAGAAGAAGAAGAGGGAGAGGGAGAGGGAGAGGGAGAGGGAGAGGGAGAGAGAGAGAGGGAGAGATAGAGGGAGAGGGAGAGGGAGAGGGAGAGGGAGAGGGAGAGGGAGAGGAAGAGGAAGAGGAAGAGGAAGAGGAAGAGGAAGAGGAAGAGGAAGAGGAAGAGGAAGAGGAAGAGGAAGAGGAAGAGGAAGAGGAAGAGGAAGAGGAAGAGGAAGAGGAAGAGGAAGAGGAAGAGGAAGAGGAAGAGGAAGAGGAAGAGGAAGAGGAAGAGGAAGAGGAAGAGGAAGAGGAAGAGGAAGAGGAAGAGGAAGAGGAAGAGGAAGAGGAAGACGATATCCATTTGGAATAAGCATTCAAAGAGGATACCGAAGTAGAAAACGCGATCAATGCAGATACCGAAGTGAAAGAAGAAATCAAAAAGAATACCTATCAAGATCGATGATGACAATAAAAAAACGATTCCACCAAAAGATGAAAGTATGAAAGACGTTTTTTTTAATGGATCCGGATATAAAAAAATGTCCTGAGCAACATTAGTTTTGGCGCTAATACTCTAAGTCTTTTACTTTCCGAGATACAATGTGGATGGGAGCGACAAAAGGGGTACTTTAGGATTTATTCCCAACTCATCGGAACTCCCTCTATACGACCCCACCAATCATTTCTACCCTACAAGGGGGCATCTGGGAGAACAAGGATGTCAATGAGTCAGTCAGTCAGTGAGTGGTAATCGAGCTGTATATAATATAATAATGCATAAAAATGAAATTCTTTTCTTTGGTAAGCGCATCACTTGAGAACGTCGGCACAAATTTGGGATTGTTTTAAATGTCCGTAATATTTCGAATAAGATATTTAGGAATTATAATAAAATTGTAAAGTTGCCCGTAAAACTAGGAAATGTTTTATTGCATAAGATTTTTGTTTGAACTCAAGACCATTACCTATAGGCTATATCAATATCTATACTAATACTAGCTGACCCGGCAAACGTTGTTTTGCCATATAAATAATTGCTATTAAAAAATAAGGGTTGATCGTAGAAGGGTGAAAATTGAGGATTGTATGTATTTTTGTATGTTGTATCATAAAAAAATAGAAATTAAAAATGTTGTCTAAAAAATAAAAAAAAACTTTAGGGGTGGACTACCCCTAACATTTAGGGGGATGAAAAATAGATGTTGGACGATTCTCATAGATACCTCATAAAAATTTCATCAAAATCGGTCAAGCCGTTTCGGAGGAGTATGGCAACGAAAACTGTGACACGAGAATTTTATATATTAGATTATAATGAGGAAAGATTTGTATTTTTGTGTGTATGTTTGTAATTCTTTCAGGATTAGAAAGCTACATTCACCCGAGTAACATAGGCTACTTTTTACCCAACTGCGCAAAGGAGGGTAATGTTTTATTGAAAAACTACGCGTGCGAAGCTGCGGATATGTCAGCTAGTTTAATTATAAAATAATATTTCATTTTATGTCGAAGGAAGTGGTATTGTATTGTATTTGTTTTGTATTTTAGTCTAAATGGAAAAGAGCCATTGGGTAAGTGTGAGTCAACGATGAGAGGGAGTCATTGGGGAGCGGATGCCTACGGGGCACAGGAGCCTTTGGCGGAGTAGGAAGCGTTAACTCTGACCTCTCTGAATGTCTCTCATTTTGTAAACTTCAGATTGCCCTAAAAAATTAAAGGTGCACGGAATATTTTAAATTTCGGGAAAAAGTAAAAATGGATTTTCTATGGAATTTATCTACGAATTCAATAGGCTATGTTTTATTTTGAACATTGCCTAAAAGGGCGGATCAGCTAGGCAACACCATAGATTCGGTAGGGCATTATCTAGTAGGTAGGTTATCTAGTAAGTATGTAAAAAAGTGAATAACATCTTCATAATATATAAAACATAGTCGGGTTTGTTGGAACACTGTTAACTTGAGAACGGCTGGACCGATTTTGATGATCAATTTGTTGTATTTGTCTCCGTCCCGAATAGCAGAATAATTATTAAAATATCGGAAAATATTACGCAAAAAGATACTATGAATAAAAAATCATTTTCTCTTACATATTTTTCTCAATCATGGCCGACGTATATTGACAGCCCGCGTCATATGCATGTTAAGGCGGTACGGAGTTCGCCGGGTCAACTAGTAGAAGATAATTGTTATGTAAGTGTAAATTAAACATCTTTTTCATTCTAACCATTGCAGTCCTAACAATGTTTACCTACTACTCTTGGCAACATAATAAACCCTGGCAACTTTTAATTGTCAATTTGGTAAGAAAATCCCACCAACATCCATGTAATTTCCGGCGCGCCGAGACCAGATAGGAGCGTCGCACTTGTGGATAAGGAGCAGTCTGCGTAGACTATTTTTGGCGAAGTGTTTCCCAATTATAAAACCTGGCGCATGGTCGAACATAACGTGGCTAAGGACCTGTGGGAAAAGTTTGCTGTTAGGAGAGCTTTTGGCCACGACTTTGGTTGCGGGGTACCCGTTAATAACCTTGTTTTCTATGGTTTCATTGAAAGCGTTTTCCGGCCATGAGTTGGCTTCTCGAAAAAAGCGTAGATAAGTAATTTCTAAATTATTATGTACCTATACAAAAATTTTAATCCGACTTCATATTAACCCTGAGTATATGCACTGAAATAAAGAGCCCCCGAGTATTGGGTTAAAAGTTGGGTAGGTAGTTTAGTTTTTCGTTATTTTTCCTTTTGCGTTAGCACCTAAACCACTAGAGGTGTAAAAGTAACGAAAAAAGCGTACCCGTATGTATTCGTTACTATAATAATTAGTACTCGTTTCTTTCGTATCGTTACGTTACTCGTTACTTCTGACACCTCATAACATGCTATGTTATGTTAGAGCAGCGAATCGAGTCGTATTGCGTACGCGTACAGTATGAAGTCGTGGTGTCGCAACATTCCTAATTTGTAGAAAACATACCTATACATTACATACCAAACTACGTAAGGTGCATTTTTCATTTTTCCGTATATTGAACCAGACTTGTGTTGATAAAATTGATGCCATTTTTGAAAAAGACGAGCAAGATCGACATATCAGTAATTACGACGTAGCTGAAGAACTGGGAATTGACTACAAAACAGTTTTGGCGCATTTGAAAAAAACTGGGTACGCAAAAAAAATGATATTTGGGTACCCCACGAGCTCACTGAAAGAAACCTAATGAACCGTGTACTCATTTGTGATTCTTTATTACGACGTATTGAAACCGAACCATTTTTGAAGAAGCTGGTAACTGGTGATGAAAAGTGGATCACGTACGACAAGAACGTGCAAAAAAGGTCTTGGCCAAAGGCCGGTCAGGCTTCACGGACTGTGGCGAAACCCGGGTTAACTCGCAACAAGATGATGCTGTGTGTGTGGTGGGATTGGAAGGGCATTATTCATTACGAGCTGTTACACCAGGCAGGACCATCGATTCTGAACTCTACTGCGAACAACTGATGAGATTAAAGCAAGAAGTTGAGAGAAAGCGGCCGGAATTAATCAACAGAAGGGGTGTGGTTTTTCATCATGATAACGCTAGACCTCACACATCTTTAGCCACTCAGCAAAAACTAAGAGAGTTTGGGTGGGAGGTGTTAATGCATCCGCCGTATAGTTTGACCTTCAGATTTCCACCTGTTTCGGTCTCTTCAGAATTCTTTAAGCAGTGTCAGGTTAACATCACGAGAGGACTGCCAAAACTACTTGTCGCGGTATTTTGATCAGAAGCCCCAAATTTTCTATAGCAATGGGACCATGTGTTGACCTACAAGATTACAAAAAGTTATCGAACAAAATGGTATCTACATACTTTAGTTAAATGTAAATAAACTATATTAAAAAATGTTTTGAATTTTCTTAAAAAATGCGAAGAAACTTTTTCCCCAACCTAATATTATCGTAAATCTTTACATGTAAAAATCAGTGGAAACTGTTCGACTGTTGTCTTACCTTCCCATGTTTTCCTAAATAGGTAAGGTATTCGTAGGTGTTGCAATGCTTTCAAGTAATAGCCGACTATAATCTTGAAGCACTGCCGCAGTTGGTTCGTGTAAGGATAGTATCACTTCGCGTTCCATTTTTCTACCTTATCGGACCAACTAGGTAGGTATCCTATTCTACGACAGTATTTACATAAAAAGCAGGTACTTACCGGTATTATGAATGCGCAAAACCGGTACATATTAAAATACACATTATATAAGTGATTGCGGGGAAGCTTGGCTTAGTTCTAAACTCATTTAGTTGATTCAACTCATTATAGGCGTGTCAAATCACAGGTCTTCCTAGTTTGGGTGGTTATGTTTGACCAACTAGATCGATCCCAGATAAATAAGCGTCAAGCCATATCCGAGAACCTTAGATGGTCTTAACTTCAACCATAACTATGGTGGACCATTCTTACGAACTAAACTCGAACAAGAACGTCGTTGCAAGCAGAAATCACCTTGATAGAAAATTGCAGCTCGAAAACCAGTAAACCCATCTCTAAAAATTTCGAGCTGGACGTGACTTGAACCCGTAACCTTCCTCATAATACAAGGATGCGCTGCCAGTTGCGCTACATGTCCTAATCACGTCAGGATTGAAATTAATGGGGATGATTCAGCTTAAGACTCAAAGCGCGGTTAACTCTATCTACAGGGACACTTTTTACAGTTTTTCAAATGCTCAATGACCAACGTTACAGTTCAGTACATTGACAAGAGATGTCACATTGCTTATTTCTAATTGACCGAGCGTAGCGAGATCTCCAAAGAGACTTTCGAAAATCGGCGTTGTATGTATGTATGTTTGTTTATCCGAGGATTACTTTCGAAGTGTTTATCCAATCATCGTGAAATTTGGTATATAGGTAGGTAGTAATGTCACAATTATGGTGCGACTAAATGAGCTAAAAATGTGTAGGGGGGGTTAAGATATTGGAGTTCAAGAAGGGTAAAAAAAATTCCAAAACGAGACTCTTTGATCAAATGACACGTCTAATAAAAGGTCTTTGTGAGTACATTTCGACCCCGTTTTTATTTTTAGTTTAAACCTTGTAGTTTTAAGTTGTTTTTTAGTTTTTAAGCCATAATAAAAACAGAACTGACGAAATTCACAGGGTACACCAGTGCTGAAATTTGGTATGCTTGTAGTTTTAGTGACACAAAGTTTGAAACTTGTAGCTTTAGTGGCTATGTACGACGTACAGAACAAAACATATTTATAAAAAATTTCGTACATGTAAAAATAGTTATAAATATACAAATTTTCACTTTGGACAAACCTACTAAGGCTTTATATGTGTAATAATTTTATAAGTATATGTTTTTTAAAAATAAATACATAAAAAAAAACAAAAAAATATAGGCAAAAGTTTCAAATCCAGAATAACTGCGATTTCTACCCCAAAAAAGAGTATCCAATTAACATGAACTCCCGTTACCTGTAATTTGATGAAACTGTAGGTCAAGTTAGTTGGTTATCATTTCGTGGCACCATTTTGATAGTCAAAGATTACAAATAATATTTTTTTGTTTATATGCAAGATTCGCGAGATCTCAGTTCGGGGCGAACAACCAGTAATATTTTTATTTTTAAGGTGTTACTTACGGAAAATCCTAAGATTTATAAAATCATCTCAAACATTTTCCGGCCGTACGGAAAACAGGCCTATGTATTTTGAAATAATTAATTTGTATTGGTATATTTATAAACTGCTTTCTATATGAATGTGGACGACGTCTCTTAATCTGCGTGCTATTGCACCGACTCGTAACATGGTAGACGGTAATTTCGGCGGTAATTTTGCTCTAAGTGGGTAAGGTTAAGTTGCATTGTGAATGATGTTGTTGAAGTGCTTAGATATTGGTTATTACAAGATTATGTTATCACATAAAAATAGAATATGAGCCATTGCGAAAATATTAGTGGCATAGTGTTTATTTTAATGCCAATTAAGACAATGTAATTAATTTAATAGACTTTGGCATAGCAAGGCTAGATTGAAATGTCAAAATGCGTAATAATGTTGACTCAGCAACCAATTTTTATGAAAAACTGATTATATTTGTCTCAATTACGATAAGTATATTTCCTTTCAATTACGGTCAAGCCTCATACTTTAACTTTCACAATGAGCTAATGAGTCGATAGATCCAATGTACATTTTTTTACTTCACTATTTATTTATTTCTGACGACCTCCGTGGCGCAGTGGGCGAATAGCCGGGTGTGACGAAGGAGGTAACGGGTTCGATTCCCGCCGCGGAACAAATGTTTGCATGATCTACAGAAATTTGTTCCGGGTCTGGATGTTTTCTATATATCGTGGTTAAAGATCTTTATTTTCAAAGAACAGGGTTCACTTACAGAGAACATCTAATTACATTATTGTACTGGATTATGTCCAGTGATATAACAGTAACATTGCTTAACCTAATACATATATATTAAAATAACTATAATAAATATATTATAAGTATGTATTTACAAAAAAAAAGTATATAAGTATTCTATCAGTTATCTGGTTCCCATAATACAAGCTCTGCTTAGTTTGGGGCTAGATAGCGCTGTGTGAAATGTCCAGAAATATTTATTTACTAAAAGTGGCAAAACATATGAATCGATATATTTGCCCAACTAAAGATTATGACTACAACTAAAAAAAACTAAAACAACCCTAGAAAGAGCATAGCTATGTACATGCAAGAGTCCTTTACCTGCCATCCTCGAATAGTCTTATTGACTTCTCGGTAAACCGAAATTATACATAATGAAATGAGAACTTAACTTTTGTTGAAGCGAACGTTTATGGGCTTATGATGACCAGAACTATTCTCTTATTTTGCAAATCACTTGGTGAGACTGAATCACTGGCTTATTTAAAGGTCCTTACATTGATATAAGTGTATTAAGGTACCTACGAGTATATCTAACTATTTTTATTTATTAATTTTAAAATCCTTCTTAGTATTTTTTTATTACCTCTGGAAGAAACTGCTCACGACACAGGGAATCCTAGTGTGAGGGCTAGTGTTCACCCAATCAATACTTACCAATTTTTTTTTAATTATTTTCACTTGTGGGTACTTCATCATCATCATCATCATATCAGCCGTAGGACGTCCACTGCTGGACAAAGGCCTCCCTCATTGATCTCCAGGAACTGCGGTTGGAAGCGGCCTGCATCCAACGCCGACCTGCGGTTCTTACCAAGTTGTCTGCCCATCTTGTGGGTGGACGTCCTACGCTGCGCTTGCCGGTCCGTGGCCTCCACTCGAGAACCTTTCGGCCCCATCGGCCATCTGTTCTGCGCGCTATATGGCCTGCCCATTGCCACTTCAACGTGCTAATCCGTCGGGCTATGTCGGTGACTTGAGTTCTCCTACGTATCTCCTCATTTCTGATTCGATCCCGTAGAGAAACCCCGAGCATAGCCCTCTCCATAGCTCGTTGAGCGACTCTGAGCTTATTCATAAGGCCAATAGTGAAGGACCACGTCTCGGTTCCATATGTCATCACTGGTTGTAGACTTGTGGGTACTTATCGTTTTAGAATCCTAAACTTTGACGTGGGTGCGTGGATGGAGCTTCTCTCGACATAGGAAAGTTCTATCCACGTACCTACCTACATTATGTCCTACCACATACCAGTATAAGTAAACTTTTTTTCCTTATATTTTTTGCTTATGCTGGTCTGTGGTTCTGCCTACATTATGACCTACATTTAATTATGATCTATCTGTTCTTTATTACTATGACGTAGGTACTGTTATTGCATTTATGTTTGTTTTTAGTTTTAAATGTAGTATGGAAGTTGCATGTTCTTTTGGTGAAATATACTTTATTCTTATTCTTATATGCAAGGGGCGTAAGTGATCAATTGCAATTGTGCAATTGATCATATTATCGCGGGCCGAGATATCTCTAACTCAACTAACATATCCAGTCGAGGGTGTTATTGATTATACATCTGAGTATAAACACATCATTTTTCATCACGAATGCGAGGAAATTGAAAAACTCTTTAAAACATATTGTTGCTAAAAATTGAATTCCCGTTCATGGTTTTTATTCTTATAACTAAACTATGACCTCTTTTATTTAATAGAAATAAGGATTTGTCATATAGTTTGTTTATAATTTAAGCATATTATGAAATAAGCCTCCTTCATTTTTAAATAAAAATAAGGATTACGTAGGATTAAGTACGTTTATTGAAAATACTTTATATATATTGTATATTTGATGTTTTGTTCGTATTCTCAATAATAATGTCTTATTTTTTTATAATATAATTTTTTCTGCTACATTATGTCATGCACTACCTACAAAAATAATTTTTTTCAACACTATTCAAGGGTTAACTGGAAGAGAATGCTTGCTAGCATTAAGTTCGCCTATGTACAGATTTATGTATTTTGTGCAATAAAGAATTTTCAATCAATCAATCAAGGATTTGTCATAGAGGTTGTAAATAATTTCAGCATATATGAGTGTAATCTCTTTTATTTTAAATAGAAATAAGGATTTGTCATGGGGGTTGTATTTTAATTAAATATGAACGCAATGAGCCTCATTCTATTTTCAAATTTACCTACGCCCCTAGGGTCGTAAATCGCATTGACGCATCAGGCGCCGAGTTTACAATGATCAACTTTCAGAGCAGTGTTCAGAGACTGATGCAAATACTAAATTTTTATATATCATATTCCGGTGTGCGTCTGTTCGTAATTCTTCTCTTCCTAAACGGCTCGACCAATTATGATGTTTTTTGTACGAACCTGGATGGTTCTAGCTCCAACTAGATAGCTATAGTAGGACCCGGCAGGTGGCGCTGTTGTTGAAATCCACAAGATTGGTGTACAAAGTCACGGGCATTCAACTAGTAGTTCTTTAAAGTCGTTAAGTGATTTTCTTGTGAAGCGTTGGTCCCAGGAGATTTTCAAGATACATAACATATGGTCTTTTAATAACATCCAAAAGCTCAAGGTAGCCTTCTCATTTTACATTTTGAATACATAATTATATATATTAAATATTGCTGGACATTTCACACAGCACTATCTAGCCTCAAACTAAGCAGAGAATACTATGGGAACCAGATAACTGATAGAATACTTATATATTTTTTTTTGTAAATACATACTTAAAATATGTAGAGAAACAACCAGACCTGGAACAAACAGCTGTATATCATGCAAACATTTGTTTGCGGGAATCGAACCCGCTACCTCCTGCGTCTCAGCCGGCTATTCGCCCACTGCGCCGCGGAGGTCGTCAAATCAAATTGCAGCGTGGGAAAAATGAAATCTTACTACAGGTGCTTACAACTTACGACCTTTCTTTATTAAAGAGATAAGTGAAATAGTTAGTACAATGTAAATATTATATGGACGTGTAGAGAGTGCGATGCTCCCAGCGCTCTTCATTGTAAGCTCACTTTGCGGTGGTTTCTGGCCTACAGTTTACGTTTTTGCATAAGGTTCATGTACAAGGCGAAGTTCATACTGGTAGGTAAACTAACCAAATATTATACTCAAAACATTCACTCACAACATAACAGTGTACAACCTACTAATACTATTTTGATTGTAACTCTAAAATAGCCTAACTAAGCTGTTTTTGTTTTGTTTTTGTTCCCGACATCTTTTCTTTACAATGTTCAAACGTAGAAACCTGTTATTAGCCTTACGTTTAATTCTAAGCTATTTAACCAAACAATTTGTTTGTTGGTTTCTCTAAATAAATATAAAAAAAATAAACATTAGTTTTAGAGTAGTAGAGTTCCTTGTGAAAAGGCTCCGGGAAGTACTACCACCATGCCTATTTCTGCCGCGCTAAGCAGGATTGCTGTTTGGTGTAAAGTGTATGGTTGCCGGTGAAATTATAGGCACATGAGGCTGTACACCTGTATGCCTCAAGTTGATGGACGCAGAGCAGTGCATTGTAGGGCACGTTCCTAAGATGCGTGATCTACGAGACAATACTTTACTTTCTGCTTCCATACCGCTATGCGCAAGCGAGCCGCGTCCCTGGGGCGCAGGCTGGCCAGCGCCAACACCATCTTGTACACCAGACATTGTTGTCACAGGCATGCTCTCAAAAACCCTGTTTAGTATAAACCTTAGCATACCTTTTGTGTTGTGCCCTTCTCTATAAGAGCCACATAATAAATGATTAAATATATTTTTTTTTAATATTGCCTATAGGCGGTGGTAGTCACTTAACATCAGACGGGCTATAAGCTTGCTCCAACTCCAAGTCGTACAAAAAGAACCACATAGTCATTCTCACATTCTATTCAATACGCAGACTTGTAAAGATATCCTGCTAGCTAGTTTATATTGGTAGGCCCGTTTTAATCATGAATGAATGAATGAATGAAATACTCTTTATTGCACACCAAATCAATCATGTGCTGATTTAAACGACCAGTACTGTAACCCAACCTAGCTCGCGCACTGCAGGTTCTGTAAAACATTATTTATGTGATACTAGCTGTCCCGGCAAACTTCGTACCGCCTTGACATGCATGTGACGCAGGCTGCCAATGTATTGTCAATCGGCCATCATTAGCTACATATATTTTTTTTCCTAACCTATCTCGTCCCACTGCTGGGCAAAGGTCTCCCCCAAGTCCCTCCAAGCATCCCTATCTGTCGCTATCTCCCACCATCCTCTTTGGAAGGTGTCGAAATCGTCCCGCCAACGCTTTCTCGGCCGACCTCGACGTCGCCTTCCGTCTCCAGGCGTCCATCGTATTGCATATATGTATGAGAAAATGAATTTTCATCATATTTTCAATATTTTAATAGTTATTCTGCTATTCGGGGCGGATACAAATCCAACAAATCAAATAACATCAAAATCAGTCGCGCCATTCTTGAGTTTTAAATGGTGTTAACCAGACTTTGTTTTATATTATAGACTAGCTGACCCGCCGAACTTCCTACCGCCTTGACATGCATATGACGCGAGCTGCCAATGTACAGTTGTCAATCGGTCATCATTAGCTGCATATGAGAAAAGGATTTTTTGTTAAAATTTCTTTTCGAGTGAATTTTTTCTATATTTTAATAGTTATTATGCTATTCAGGGTGGATAGAAATCTAACAGATCAACGATCATCAAAATAATTTCAGCCGTTCTTGAGTTATAAATGGTGTAACTAACCCGACTCTGTTTTATATATATAGTTATTTACAATTTAATGATTTTTGGGTTTTTTCCTTTACTCGTGCTTTACCTTGCTTCTTGCCAAATTTCATGATACTAGAAGTTTTGATTTAGTGCTTTTTTTAATTTGATATCTCCACTATACGCCAGCCCTCGCCGATCTAACAATCAATAACATGAGGTACACGTATATCCAACACCTTATTTGTTTTTCTGCTCACTTCCCTGTTCTATAGAATCCGGAAATCATCTTACACACAAAATGTACGTGGGAAAAGTTATGATTATAAAATATTTTTCTATTGCACTTATCCGTTTTTCCTAAAGACTACAATCCGGTTCTCTTTAAGGTTAAGAATAGGTATCTTCTAGATTTTTGTGCTTCATCTTAGACCACATCATCGCTTACCGTCTGGTGAGATTATTATATTTTTCCGCTGTGGGACTAACTTTACCATAATCTATAAATACCTATTCGTTCTGTGTCTGGGTGTTTTAGTACTTGACGTTCTCGATATCCAGGATACAGGGAATCCTATGGGTCATCTGGTCATATATAACCTATGTGTGTTGGTCAAATAACTAACCACTTAAGATAAATAAATAAATATTGCTAGACTTTTCACACAGCGCTATCTAACCCCAAACTAAGCAGAGCTGTGGGAACCAAATAACTAATATTTATTTATTTATTTCATAAAATGCTTGCACACTCACAGCAGTGCCAAGGCGCGTGACAAGCCAACTAACAATATACACATTACAGAACAATACAATACAATACTCTTTTTTGTAAATAAATACGTATAACGTATAGTAAATAGTAAAACATCCAGATTCGACAAATACCTGTAGATAATGCAAATATTGGTTTCTTGGCGGGAATCGAAGATATACAATATTTAGTAAGTTTAACAATTACTTGCCATATTAACTGGTATTAATATTAGGTACCTGAGAAATATAGATTGCGCGGTGCAAGTCCTTATTCTGAGAAAATGATGGTAATCGAAAGCGGCCTTTGAAAATAATCGAAGCAATTACTTAATTTGGGACGACACTGGGTTTCGGAGAATTGATCGAACGACACGCACGCAAAAATTCAAACATTTATCAAAAAGCTAGCTGTAGTTACGTTGGTACATACGTGATGCAGGATGCTTTGAAAACATTCCCACAGCTGACAGGCTTACCAAGAATGCTAGCTTTGTAGTAGGGCTACCTCTCTCCCTGGCTTTACTTGAATAATTGGATTATCTTATTGTCTGCTGAAAATATTATATAGGACCGTTTTTATGTTTTAAAATAATTGAGCTACGAGTAATCCTTTACGTCGCAGCAGAGTCATGCATCGATACCAAGGATTTGATGAGCTTTAAAAAACATGATTCATTGAACACTTGCTGCCAACAAAACTTAGGTAACTAGTGTTTAGTTTTGTTGTTAGGAGGGTTAGGAAGCGAAAGGTAGGACAGTTCAGAGCGATACATGCACCGTCTTAAGTAACACTTAAGTTATAATAAGCTAGTGGCTTACTCTCTCAAATAACTCTAAGAGTACATAACACAATTTTGTGCTATTTCTATGTCTAAAAGTTTAAGACAATAAAACGTATTATTTAAATCCGCATCCCTAGCTCTCTGGGAATCCTTCTCCAAATAATTAATGCGATAAAATAGTGCGGGCGGGCGCGCGCGGGCGCAGATCTGCGCGTGACGAGAGCGCGCGCGCAGTCACGACGCATGCGCAAAACGACCACGGAGGCGCACGCGCGACCTCCGCCTACCGCCCGCGCCGGACCCTAGCTTCGAGATCTTCGATTATTGAACTACTCTGTAAAGACTTGATCATAACATCCGAATCAACTTCCTAACTGGTGAAAAGTAACTAATTACTGATTATTATAACGTTATAACGTCTAGATTTCTAGACTTATACGAACTTACTTATAATTCAAAGGTGGTCTCGAAGAGATCGCTTTTAGCGATAAGACCGCCAATTGTACTATCGCGTATCTGAATAAAAGTTTTAAATATGATTTGTTAATTTAAGTGTGGTATAAAATAAAGCGTTTTCTATTCTATAATATTCCAGCTTCCTAGAGGCCTTACGTGAAAAAGTTACTAGTTTTATTCAAAGATGTTCGATCAAATGTTAAATGACGACCTCCGTGGTGCAGTGGGCGAATAGCCGGCTGAGACGCAGGAGGTAGCGGGTTCGATTCCCGCCGCGGAACAAATGTTTGCATGATCTACAGATATTTGTTCCGGGTCTGGTTGTTTCTCTATATATTATAAGTATGTATTTACAAAAAAAAGTATATAAGTATTCTATCAGTTATCTGGTTCCCATAATAGGTAACATAAGCTCTGCTTAGTTTGCGGCTGTGTGAAATGTCCAGAAATATTTATTTATGAATGTAGGTCGGTTTGTAGCGACCAAATGTGCAATAGATACTTTTTAAATTTTAATGTCTTTATGTTAAACTAGGGTATGTATTAATGGTTCTTTTTTCCTGTGTCACGCGTCACCTTTATTTAGCACGTCCAGGATAACTAATAGATAATGCTAGTAGCATTAGGTTCTCCTAGAACTGCTCTAATTTATGTGCATGTATTAAATATTTAACTTATTAGGAAAACCAATCCATCGCCAAGGATTTAGTATTCTTTGGGTAAGGTGAGAGTAATAATCATAAAAAAATGTAGGTCCGGGTGGAGAGCGAATAAGCAGAGGTATTATTATTATTTAAATCTTTGATCGAGCGAAGCGAGATTGGCGTTGTATGTATGTATGTTTGTTTGTCCGAGGATAACTTTCGAAGCGTTGATTCGATCATCGTGAAATTTGGTATACAGGTACCTACCTACCTGTATACCAAATTTCACGAGTGATGGCACAATTCTGGCGTGACAAAATGAGCTACAAATGAAGGGGGGGGGGGGGTTGAGATATTAGGGTTCAAGAGGGGTAAAAAAAAACAACAAAATGGGACTATCCGATCAAATGGCACGTCTAATAAAAGGTCATTGTTTACTTCGTGGCACAATAATATTTTCCGTTTTTATGGGAGATTCGCGAGTTTTTAGTTCGGGGCGAACCACTAGTTATTATCAAACATTATTATCAACGAGATCTATAGTTCCATTATAGTCTACACACATAATAATAAAGAAAACAAACACGTAAAAATTTAAACTAAAATTAAGAATTATTATAAATACGGGATTTATCACGTACTGTCTTATCGGTGTTTCGACCGACAATGTTTCGATTCAATTCGTGAACCTTCATCAGGGTGAGTGCGATCTGCTCCGAATAACGTCTCTCTCTGCGCGCGAGTAGACGGGCGGGGTGGTGCGGATTGGGTTTAACGAAAGCCCAGCGTGTTGACAGGCGGTGTCATCATCATTATCATCACTGCTGCTCTCTTCGGTAGTTCGCGCAGTGCGAAGCGAGACGTTATTCGGAGCGGATCGCACTCACACTAATGAAGGTTCACGAATTGAACCGAAACACCGATAAAACAGTACGTGATAAATCCCGTATTTAGAATACTATTGAATCAATCATGAAAGTTTTCTAAGTAAAATTAAGTAATCATTTGAACCATAATATTTATCACCAGCATTATTGAGCAGCATCATTTCTCAGTATGAATAGTACTCGTATATAATGAGAGTAATACTTGACATACCATCTAAATTCCCAACTTTCTAGCCAGATCGTGAAGCCTTTAGGTGTCCTTCTAAAAGCTGTGTCGTAGAAAGAAAACAGCTCATTAACTTTTACTGATACTTAACTCATTAGGTTTTGAAAATAGCATTAATTGTTACCTAGCGGCGTAGCGGTGTAATTTATCGCAGTCAAAAAATAGTCGTAAAGATAATGGTGACCTTTTCGTTCTTCATCTTACGATGCGATTACGATTAGTCAGTTAGTTGGTTAAAACTAGCGTAATTTTTTATATTTTCAACACACTTGCTCGCAAAGTTAGCCATAGTACATCGTTATTAGGGCCATAAACCGAACTATAACACACGCGTGCGTAATAATATTACACATTAGTGCATAATATAATTATTCCTACAAAGTCAAGTTAGTACCTAACTGCAAATTATATGCGAGTAAACAGAGCATTTTCAATTTAACCGGGGAATACAGTTTTTGTAACAACAAAGAGTTTTTATGCCGCTGAAAATCGTATTACATTTTTGGAATAAATAAATGTATCCCTAATTAAGACGATAAAACATTTTATAATTCACAATAATTTGTTATAAAGTATTTGAATTTTATCACATTTTGAAGTAGGCTGTATGTAATCAATCAATTTGATTGATTACATTTGGCGCGTCAAAAAAAAAAAAAACTTGCGCGACATTTCCCATTGTATTGTTTGTATCGTATTTGTTACTGTGCAGTAAATGATTGTAAAAATGTCAAGCTTTAGTACAGAAGATTTGTTTTTTCCTCGCAAGTGTGTTGAAAAAGTGCGTATGAAACTCGTGAGCAGCTTACTAGACACTCGGCTGATTTACGCCCTCGCCTACGGCTCGGGCTGCAAGCCATAGCCTTGTGTATAATGAGCAACTTAGCTCACTTGTATCATAATATACTATTCTTAGGCGAAAAGTATATGCATTATAAAAAATGCGTACTTTTCTAAAGGATAGCCGTATGGGCCGTATGGGCTACTCAGCCAACTGAGACGGAGGTTGCAGGTTCGATTGCGAGACCAATGTTTGCATGATCTGTATATAGTGGAGTAGGCTCGCAGTATGCATGGGATGCACACGATGTTACCATTTGCGTGGCGCAGTGGGTGAATACCAGTCTCGGAACAAATATTTGTAGATCATGCAAACATTTGTTCCGTGGCGGGAATCGAACCCGCTACCTCCTGCGTCTCAGCCGGCTATTCGCCCACTGCACCACGGAGGTAAACATATGATTTGTTACTTTAAGTGTGGTATACAATAAAGCTATTCTATGTGACTGCTAGGTATTTAGGTAAGTAATTTAATAAAAAACTGAAAAGGCAAGGCTTGCTCTTACGCCAATATTCTATTAAATCAGGACGGTTTGCATCCTCTACGTACGGGCGTTTTGCCATTCATGTTATGCAAAGTTATTCGGATTTGAGTCGAAACAAGTTTATATAGAGCTCTCGTAGGCGCCCAAAGAAACACAAAAATATTTGTGTGAAAACAGAGTTGTGTAAATAAAATGGCAATATTTGTGCAATCAAATTCTAAAATGCATATTAATATCTAAAGATGCTTGATTAAATTGTTTAATTTAGACACCCAGTCATTTCTGGCAATTTCCCACCAAAACATGATAGAAAGAAGAAGAAAGAAAGAAAGAAAAAATATTTATTCAGACCACCACAAACGGACACAGAAACAAATGATACAATGGTACATTATAACGTTCTCGTATCAAATTCAGCACATACAAAATATATACGGAAGACATCAGTTTTTAGCGGTAAGACCGCTACTTGTACTACGGCCTAGTTATATGTTTTAAATATCGTTTCTTAGTTTAAATCAAATTCATTTGTAGGAGCTACGAGCTAATATTATATTAGTTTCTAAGTATATCCCTGTTTATGTTGCATTCCCGCAGACTAAGAATTACTATATACCGGCTGTTACTCAGAATTCTTGAAAGTTGATAATACCTACTCTAGTGACATTACATGAATGGGACAGCAATAATCATTAATACTACAAAAAAGGGATTTTGCAATTTACTGCAAGTGGTTTTAGACTTTCTGTCCCATTCTCCAGATAATTGCGCGAATGTCATTCATTAGTAGAGCTACGAATTCATTCATAAACTCTGTAGGTAGTGTGGGGTTCAGACAGGCGACTATTGAACGCCACTCCTGGTAACTAATGATGCACACTGTCTGTAACGGCCTTAACTGATCGTGGCGCTTTGATTATGTTATTATTTAATTGCGTTATTATTCTTTCAAGGAACAAGTACTGCAATAATTGGACGTCTTTATTTCTCTATTTTTTTGACCAGTTCTTGTGTCAAGTTAACTAGTGGTTCGGCCCGAACTGAGATCTCGCGAGTTTAGAAAACAAAAAAAAATATTCCTAGGGCGACTCGCAAGTCTCGCAACGATGCCTAAACATTTTTAGTAGCTAAATATGATTGAAGGAGTTGTTAAATCATAAAAATACCTGCATTTTAAACATGTTTAGTTGCTAAATACGTTTGGGGATCGTTGTGTAAGCCGGCCTTAATCTTTGACTTATAAAATAGTGCCACGAGATGAGGAACCAAATACTTGACCTACAGTTTCATTCAAATTACAGGTAACGGGAGTTCATGTTATTGAATACTGGTTTTTGGGGTACAAATTGCAGTTATTCTGGATTTCAGACTTTTGACTATATTTGTGTTATTAAAGCTACACGCATATCAAATTTCAGCACTGCTGTATCAATGGTGTACCCTGTGAATTTTGTCAAATTTCAGTTTTTATTATGGCTAATAACTTAAAAACTACATATTTTAAACTAAAAATAAAAATGGGGTTGAAATAAACACACAAAGACCTTTTATTAGACATACCACTTGACCGTATAGTCCCATTTGTTTTTTTTTACCGCTCATATACACCAATATCTCAACAACCCCCCTACATTTCAAGCTCATTTAGTCACACCGAAATCGTACTATCGCTACCTACCTATATACCAAATTTCACGATGATCGGATAAACACATTGAAAGTTATCCTCGGACAAACAAACATACATAAATACAACGCAGATTTGCCCAAGTCAATTTAGAGGCCTTCTTGTGAGATACTCGTATATGATTGTAATAACGAGGATAGACAAATATTGTATTACCATATTACCGTTAGTGACCGTTAGTGAACGACCATGAAGAACGTTGCTCTACCAAGTGTATACGTTGAAAACGATGAAGCCTACACCTAATAAATACTAACCTTACTCTACAAATAGACACTTAGTTATAAACCTCTAGGTTGCTTATGTTACAAGTTATTTTTACCAAAATTCTTAAACCTCTGACAGACCATCGACACACTAATTTCGACCAAACATAGTCCAGAACTCTATTGCAAACACTAGCTTTCAAATAAATAAAACTGCATTAAAATCTGTCCCACCGTTTGGAAGCTACGATAGTAGCTTCTGTATAGAAGTAAAAGGCTTCAAACTTATACCTAACTCACCTTTTTTCTTTGGGGATTAAAAACAGTAGTTAGAGAACAACCTGTCATTGCGTTTCAATACACATGCCAGCCTGCGGTTCCGATCGAGATGAGATTTTTAACCGCCCCATCGCGTGCACGCCGACAGTAATATTTAACCGTCACTCTGCCATTCAGTTGAAAATATAGGGCTTTGCAAATAGCTGGTTAAAGCCCTGCATGAAAATAGTTGAATGTTTGAACTGAGCCATCAAAAATTACCTTTATAAAGTCAATTAACAAATTTAAAAACGTATTTAAAGAAAATCTTTATAAAAAAGTATACATATCAGCAAATCGGATTATTTAGAATAGATGATAGAGAAGCTTGGGATTGAAATTGCTCCAACTCGTTCAAAATGTTACAATTTAGACGTAATTTATTTTCTTTATTGTTATGTATTCTAAAAGGATCATTAAAAATAACAACCAGCCTTGTTTTTTGCCTTTCTTTCCTGGCTTGGTCGCAAAGGAACAGGCAGTATAATTGACATTTCAAAGTGATCCTTGTGATTTTAATGAAGAAAAAGCTTTTCTAGAGGTTTGGTCTGTCTGGTTCGTTTGGCATACTCAAACTTAATTTTGAAAATAGTTATATCCCTCTTCCGGTTATTGTTAAATACTTGAAATAATTGCATTACTGAATGCCAGCTCTAGGAAAAGCGGATTACACGATCTAACAAATATGGGGTTTTACGTCTATTTTCTAATAATAATAATAAATATTCCTGGATATTTCACACAGCGCTATCTAGCCCCAAACTAAGCATAGCTTGTACTATGGGAACCAGATAACTGATAGAATACTTATATACTTTTTTTTTGTAAATACATACTTATAAAACATAAAGAAACAACCAGACCCGGAACAAATATCTGTAGATCATACAAACATTTGTTTCGCAGCGGGAATCGAACCCGCTACCTCCTGCGTCTCAGCCGGCTATTCGTCCACTGCGCCACGGAGTTCGTCAAAATAGTCTAATAGACTGAGTCTAAGCTCTACCTAGGGTCATACTAAATCATATGGTAAGGTATGATAATTATGTACGAACAACTTAACGATATGAATGGCTATAAAAGATTTAATAATCGACACAAAAAATATTGGCATTGAACGCTTTGCATGGAGCAGTTATTTTGACGAAACCCTAACCAGAATTTACCCTTTATTCAATTTACATACGACCATTATTACTATGTGAGCTTAATGGCCGTTCACATCTCAATTAGCCACAATTAATTGTACAAAAGGCCTTATCTTGCCTTATCGCGGGTATCGAGCGACTCTGAACCGGTAATCAGAACGCGGCTTTCCACATGCGAAATGAGAAGCTCCTCACGCCCCGTCACACCGTCCGCATTCATTACGATACAAATTATACCTTCTTTATCACCATTCTTTTTTTTAATAACAGGCATTGTTGTCCATTCGTGCCAAGGAACGATTCTTTCCAGCCAGTGTGAGTGATTTAATTCCATTTGCGCACGATTCCCGACTGATGTATTATGGGATGTCTTCATCGCTCCTTTCACAACGATGGGTTCCGACGTCACACCGCCGCCGTGTTCACTAAACAATTATTAAATTTTCAAATTCCCTTGTGTTACTTTACACTAAATTCTTTTTTTTGTATGTTCCACTTTTTTTCCCTCCGACATGAAGATCGGAGACGTTATCAAGCTGACATTTTGTTAAACAAATTGATCTGTATTTTAATAATTTTAAGTGCATCGGATCCCAAATTGATGTATATGATCTTAATTACTAACATGCTATAATATACCATATGACCTACATACTAATGTATTTTCTTTTCTTATAGTTACAGTTCTTTCTCATTTTTATATGTATATATATACATATACATATATATATATATATATATATATATATATATATATATATATATATATATTTCCTTTTCCTTTTTTTGTTTCCTTACTTACTAGGTTAGTTACTTAGTTACAACATTTAACTACTCTTCGAAATTAGAATTTTGAAACCGTACTACATTCCAAACGAGTTAAAACAAACTATTTGTATAGTTTTTTTTTTGCCAAATTTCGAGCACTTAATATCTATTTAAACCTAAGTGGATTACTGACATTATATTATTGTAGATACGTGCAAAAGTTACCAGATGACGACAAAAAGTAACAGGTGACTACACAATAATTAAGCCGCATTATCCTTTAAGACCTCTCTTTATCCTAGACATAGACGGATTAGGCATAAACATGTTGATCAGATAGAAACGAAAACGCTAATTTTGTTTTTCATGGTTACCGATGCGGCTGAAACTAGAAGCACTTAAGTGAATGAATGTCTGGCACGCAGGTGAGAGCCACCTGCATCTTGATTAGTGATTGCACTTAGCTCCTTCCACTTGACACACACAGGATTAATAATTGCATATCAGCAAATGCGAGGTTTTAATTAATTAAATGACTACGCAAAGAAGACCGAAGCGCCCTACATGATTATCTTAACTGTCATTTTTAGAACCTTCCGTAATTATAGTTATTATTGAGGTGCTGTTTTGCGCGTTATTCGATTTATTGCTGCGTTACAACCTATTCGTTATACAACGACCTTATCGTTATAGTTTTTCATAGGAAGCTTGTATTATCTCCATGATGGATGATATTTGTGGGTGCGAAATGAGGATGTGTAGCTAAGGCTTCGTTTTGTTTAATAAGCTGCATCCGTGCGAATGCGAACGCAAAAATATGTTCGTTGAATCTAGCGTTTTTTGTGCGATGAAAAAAGCCTTTTTATCTAGTAATTCCACAGAATTACCACAAGTTTTTGCTTATTATGCGTTACTTGGTAGCGATAAAATGGATAACACTTCGATCAGGTGATCTTGATCGAAGGAAATACATTGTATTGATGCAAACTGCTATACGACGCGGCGCAGTTCTATTGAGCTCGAGTAGGTAGTCGTGACATTGAAGGCTACGCTCATAATTTAATGCGTTTGTTATTTTTGCCAAAGAAGTTATTTGATTTGTCCTATCATCTGCGTAGAAGCAGACCATCTGCGTAAGAAACCAATGCTTAGTGGGTGGCCACTTACTGGTGAAAACTTTCATCATTCCACTTAATAATGCAACCTTTGGTTGTTTAGACCTTTCCTACATGTGCATAATGATAGACAACCAGCTATGCTAACGAATATGCCATGCACAGCTACCATGCTATTTGGAGTTGTAGTTAGTTATTGTGGAACTCGATAAGGTTTATGGATGAGGGCGGAGATGCCTGCGACACAGTATTTTACTCCTGCGCGTATCATCTTATTTCATTTTATTTTTGTATACATGATTAAATGTACCCAATGAAGATATTTTGATTTGATTTTAGTCTTTCGTCGAATTACTCAAGATTGCAATCTGAATAGGTGACATAGCGTTTCGATGGTACGAATGGTATTTCCTTGTTGCAATACCTAACCTCAGTACCTAAAGGCAAGGAAGGTGCACCGTGCCAGAGTAATGGTCCCGGCGCGTGCCTTACCACCGTACCACGCCCACAGCTCGAGGCCCGTCGAGCCTGAGTTTGTTTTACAATAAAGGGTTATTACTTACTTCTTTATTGCGACAGGCGATTTATTTTTGTAAGAAGTGCCTCCTAGAAGACACGGTATTTATAAATGCGGTTGGGATAAAATAAGTACCACAGTAATACCTGAAATATTCGTGACCTTGTTACATAAGGCAATTATACTTTATTACAATATATTACCCGTGCGTGATAAGTTGGGACCTGAGCGCGGTGACGTCATATTGGCGTGGTTGTACCACCCGCAAAAAAGCGAACATAACAAGCAGCCGCCCGCGGCTTCGTCTTTGTTTTTTTTTTAACCTAATTTATTATGTTACTCAGGGAGGACGCTGCTTTTTATCTAATCTTTTTTACACTATTTGAATAAAATAAAAATACAATGTTTAAGTTTATACATTTATTTTATCTATTATTTACATTATCTCATCTTCGTCACTACTTAGTAGACAGGTAAACAAAACTGTTTGTTCCGTTTTTCGTTTTTAAAACACTCTAACACTTTTAGCACGAGGTTTCTTTCTCCGCTATGCAAAGGTTTACCCTTCATAATGATAACAAAAACACTTAACAAGAACTATAACAACAAAAACTACAACAACAAAACAATGACACAAACTATAACAACAAAACAATAACACAAACAAAAACTAAAAGAATTCCAGAGCGCGTTGTTACGTGGCGTTAGGCCAGTACGAGACTAAAAACCCTAGTAAAAAATAGTGATGCGAGCGGTACAATACGGGCGCCATCGGGGAAGTGCAGGGGAAGCGGTCAGGGAGTCGCATTCCTAGCAGGTCCCAAGTTATCGCGCATGAGTAATAAGTGGTAAAATAGCGTCTAATAATGTTTGCTTGGAGCCGTTATGTGCAGGCAGCATGAGATCAGACACTCTGGAAATCAATAGATCAGGCCTATGTTCAACAATAGACGTCATAAGGCTGATAAAATGACAAACGCACCTGGAATCCCTTTCCCCGTAAGTACTGTACAAACAAATTTTTCTGTGCAATATGAAGATGAGTTATACCAGTAAAAACTTGCCCTAACAGTAAATTCCCGGTTTGATGATGAACATCAGAGTGAAGTCGCTGATGACAGCAATCTCAACGAATCTATCATTCAGTGTTTCTCAAACTAATATTCTTTTTTAGAAACAATATCGCTCGCAACAACTTTGTTCAAGAAATCAAATAGTTTAGGTGGTTATACCTACACTGTTAACACATTATCAAGCCTCAAGCTTAAAGAAAAAAAAACGGTTTTTGGGTATGCTTTCCAATATGAAATAAAACACGAAGAACCTGTGTGCCCAGCAAAGTTATAAGTTTAGCGCAACTCAGCTTTTAAACTTCGTTGGACAAAATAATGTTGGCAGCCCCTGACCGAACGGCATTTTATAGTTTATATTTGAACGCACTATGCTCCGATACCGATGATTACGGACACCGATACTGGATCTAAGAAGTATTGGATAACAAAGCTGTGATTTGTATAACGGTTCGTTTATTTCACTACAATGTAGCTACAACGATGGGGTAGAATGCTAGGATCAAAGTAAAATTGCAGAAAGGTAATATAAAGTAAAATTTCAAGCTAGCTGGGTATAGGCCTTTCGCCATTTCCTTGTCTTAGGTATCTGTGCATTCAAGGGGACGTATAATATCCATCAAAATGTTATTCCTAAAACATGTACAATAACAATTGATTACTGTTTAACATAAGAGAAAATCAACAGTTTATGAATAAACCTTTCTGATGTGCTTTACTAATTTGGCACAAAAAGCGTAAAAGGGGACGGAACCCACTCATGCATATTAAAGCAAAACACACAGAACATAAACTGGTCCAGGGAGGTACTAATTGTAGCAAAATGGTCTAAATGCTAGTAATGGGCAATGGAGTTCTCAGTTGTGCAAAATGTGCTACTTGGCAATTTAAACGCTAACGACTTTTATGGGTGCATGCATCTTCCGTAACAAGCTTATTATTAACCTTTATTTTTAATTCCATTCTCTATTTTCGTTTATGCCTCTCCTCACGTAACCTACTTTTATATGGCCTCAATATTTTGATTTTAGTACTGGCTAAAAAGACCTAGAACTGTTGTTTTACGTAATGCACTGTCAAGTAAGTATAGTTATAGATAAGAATTTATATCAGTTATCTGGTTCCCATAGTACAAGCTCTGCTTAGTTTGGGGCTAGATAGCGCTGTGTGAAATGTCCAGCAATATTTATTTATTTATTATTTATTCCAATACTTATGATCCTTTCAAAGACAGGCACCAGAATTTTTCATTGGACATGCCTCATCTTCTAACGATTTTGGAAAATCTCTGTCATCAGGGAGCTTGACATATTATATTCTAACTGTTATTCTTATAATTCTAACTGTTATTTTGAATAGAATGGTATTACAAATTCATTAGAAATATTATCTTGAATATGACTCATAAACGCGCGAACAGCCAGTTGGCACATAATATAATAAATAAATAGATGTACTGACCACTCGGTAGTTAGACTTGGCTTATCGTTTTAACGGGGCTGCGCTCGCGCACCAACTTATGATCGCCTAGCTTGCCCCGGGATAAAATTAATGCATATACATATATTTAAATTAATCGATATCTTTCAAATCGAATTAGAGTTTATGTTTATTTTCTGGATCTGTCTTGTTACTATATGAGATAACAGTTCGCTGGATACTCATATTCTGGTCAAGATATCACGAAAAAAATTGTCTCTTGAAACTGGTGTACTGTCATTTGCCTCAGTGTGTCATACAATATAGGTACGCTGTGATGGCAGTAGTAAGCCCCAGTAATATTTACCTACTAATTAGTCTATTGTAGTATATATTGTCTATACCTACGTATTTCTGTAATACCAAAGCTCTTCCTGCTATTATTTCTCTGGAGGATACAATATAAAATGTAAAAGGAATTACAGCTCAAACTTATGTTTAATTTCAGTTGGCACAGATAGTAGAATATAATAGAATAGAATAACGCTTAATTTTACACCAGGAATACTAAAATAACTAGTTTATGCCAAATATAGTACAATGGACGGTCTTAACTGCTAAAATCTTCCAGGCAACCTTTGGATGGAAAGTAATGAGCCAAGTAGTAATGGACAGCGGTGCACAGAATATAATATTACGAGCTGAGGGTTCGGGGTAAAACAATGAAAATCAATCTAACCAAAAAATCACATTTTTTTCAACACTGAAATAATAAATACACGAACTTAATCACAACACACTAATTCACAGCATGGTCGCACAATAAACTACTAAAAGTCACCGAAATATTCGCACGTATCGCCAAAACTAGACGGACTCCTTCGAGCGTCTCTGCGTACTATTTATACCGCGCATTATCTCCAGAACCTCGATGTTTCCACTAGTAACTAGAAAAGTGTAGGTATTTCGACCGACTACTACTTCTTATTCTGTGCAACTGTAGGTTAAAACGTGGTATGTAGGTATATTCCACACCAAGTGTTACCTATTCTGTGACACAGTAGGTATAACTTCGAGAAGCCGACTATTACTTAACTATTACTTATTCTGTAACAGCCTCAGCGTATCAATAATTATAAAAACAGAGAAATAAAAATAATAATAAGTATAAAACTGTACATTTTAATTATAATCCTAATACATAAATAAATACTAAAAGATAGACTAATATTGGGTTGGGGAAAAAGTCTTTTCGCATTATAGTATGTATGAACTTTTAATAAAATCTCTTTGGCTATACTATTTGTATCTGGCTGGTTTTGGTGTAATTCAAAGTTTAAATTTTAAAGAAGATAATTCTAAATTCCAATTAGGAAAAAGTATGATTTTTATTTGTTTTTCGTACTGTAAAGATGTGTGAATCTAATGAAGAAATTCGATACATTTTAAAATTTTAGTACAAAAAAGGTAAAAATGCAACGCAAGCCGCGAAAAAAACTTGCGATGTTAATGAACCTAGTGCAGTGTCTGTGAGAGGAGCACAAATTGGTTTAAGCGTTTTCAATCCGGAAATTTTGATGTCAAAGATGCACGTTGCTCTGGTCGCTCTATTACGGATAAAATTGATGCCAATTTTGAAAAAGTGGAGCAAGATCGGCATATTAGTAGTTACGACGTAGCTAAAGAACTGGGAATTGACAACAAAACAGTTTTGGCGCATTTGAAAATAACTGGGTACACAAAAAAGCTCGATATTTGGGTACCCCACGAGCTCATTGAAAGAAGCCTAATGAACCGTGTACTCATTTGTGATTCTTTATTACGATGTATTGAAACCGAACCATTTTTAAAGAAGCTGATAACTACTGATGAAAAGTGGATCACGTACGACAGGGACGTGCGAAAAAGGTCGTGGTCAAAGGCCGGTTAGGCTTCACAGACTGTGACGAAACCCGGCCGGAATTAATCAACAGAAGGGGTGTGGTTTTTCATCATGATAACGCTAGACCTCACATATCTTTAGCCACTCAGCAAAAATCAAGAGAGTTTGGCTGGGAGGTGTTAATGCATCCGCTGTATAGTCCTGACCTTGCACCTTCAGATTTCCACCTGTTTCGGTCTCTTCAGAGTTCTTTAGGCAGTGTCAGGTTAACATCACGAGAGGACTGCCAAAACTACTGGTCGCGGTATTTTGATCAGAAGCCCCAAAATTTCTATAGCAATGGGATCATGTCTCTACCTACAAGATGGCAAAAAGTTATCGAACAAAATGGTACCTACATACTTTAGTTAAATGTAAATAAACTATATTAAAAAATGTTTTGAATTTTCTTAAAATATGCGAAGAAACTTTTTCCCCAACCTAATATACGCAAATATAAACTTAAATTATTATGAATACTACAAATATCCTAAAACAGAGGTAATTCAATTAAATAATAAATATATAGGTAACTCTACATTACTAACTAAGCTGCTTTATTCTGAGCTTAAAAGAGTGCTGTGAGGGAGCCTTTCTTATTTCTACTAGCCATACCTAATATTATTTTACCTACAGATGGTAATGTAATATTCACTACATTAATACAACTGTGCAATAATAAATTTCATTATCCTCTGTGAGTGAAAGCTGGGTCATAATAAGGTTGGGATCACGCAGTATCTACTAACCTGTGGCAGAATGGTGTGCGGTCTTGTCACGGATTCACGCAGGGCGCATCTTGCACGCAGAATCTTGCCATTTGTTTATATCCCAGAGCAACACGATCCTTCGCCTCGTTGCTTGGCGACAAAGGTGAGCACAAATCTGATGTACCTACCTACTTAACTAAACGCACAGATATACTAAGATTGTCTGGAAGTAATTACTTTTAGCGATAATACCACCACTTGTATATCCGCGTGTCTTTATTTGTTTTTATATTGTTTTTTTTTTTAATTTATGTGTGATGAACAATACAGCGTTATCTATCTGTCTATTTATCTACTAAGAATTTATACAATACATTTATTAACAGAAAGAATATACAATTATTTACAACACTATAAAATACAGAAGAAACAGTTGAATCATCTAAAGACCGTTGCAAACGATCTATAGATAGCTCAACTGCTCCAGATCACTAACTGGCGGAAGTTTCCCCGAGACACTGGCTGCATTGCCCCGCTGAATTGCAATGCTTATGCGTTGAGCCAGATAAACGCCAGCTCTAGGATCACACGTCGCCGCGTCGCTTCGATGAAAAGCAAAAGAAAGAATTGATTGAGCCCACACTCGGATGTGTCAAGGACTACAAGCAGGTGCCATAACATCTATATCTTAAACAAATCACTTTGTTTCCTTCTATCAAACAAGCAATACATTCCTATCTTTAATATACATGATGTTTGGTAATATACTGACGATATTCAAGTGATATTTTCTAAAAACATAAAAAAGACTTCTCGAAAAAAAAACTAGTAGTTATATTAACAAATTTTAAAGAAAACCGACTAAGTTTAGCTGACTACTAGCTATTATTAATTAAAATAAATACTTAAGTGTCTGAACCGGTTAATCTAAACCGCACTAAGATTAGCTGAAATAAAATGCTAATTAGCGTTGAGTTTGCCTATGTATTGCGTGTGTGGATTTTTTTTCTGAATTAAATATTTACGCGATGAGTTTTCGGTAATTGTCTAGTTCTTTATTCAATTACTACTTGTTAATTTAGTGCATAAAGCTGACAGTTCCCGAGGAACCTAATGTGGCGGTGGCAGCTGCAGATGTTTCTGCCAAGGCGAGGCTGAAAACCAGCGTAGCTGAGCCCTCGACTTATTTACCACCACCTTCTACCTAAGTGCTACCTACAATAATGTATTAATGTTTCTTAGAATTAGGCCTACTGTTATAGTTTACCTAGCTTTATATAGTACTTATTATACCTACCTACTTCTGTTATCATAATAGGTGTATGTGTAAATATATGCCTTGTATTTATTATTTATTTATTAGTTCGATGTAAAACTTACGGCCTACTCTTGCAATCGACATCCAAAATTAAAGGCCGTAATCCACAAAAGCTTAGATTTGCTACTGGTACCTACCTACTACCGTAAATCTAGGCAGGCATGCATTTTTGATATCTCTTTCGGAAACGGCTGTGGGTTTTGGGTTAGAAAGGTACAACAAGAGATATCTCGAGACGTCACCAATACAGTATCTGTGGTAAGATGGCAAGCATTATGCAATAGCACAACATAAGTTTAATAAAGTGTTTGTTTTTACATGCCAAAATAAATTTCACATTTCTATGGTAAACATTTCACAAATTTATTTATTATGCTCATCAAAATAACCCTTTTCATTTATGTGCGTATATTATCTTGTTTGTGGGCTGAGATGATGATGATGATGATTATCAAACACCCTATATAGCACTCGTCTCACTTATTTTAATTAAAATTAGTGCATGAGTACAAAGATTTCGTTACTGGTTTATAATAAAGGATTAAAATCAGTTATCATCTATATTGCTCTAGTTTCTTATAACCGACCCTAGACTAACTAATCTGTGGTAAATTGATGTGCGGTCGTGTCACGACTCACGCAGGGGAATCTCGCACGCAGAATCTCTCGCCATTTGTTTATAAAACGTCTACAGGCACCTCTGCAGGCTGCCAACAGATATTATATTCAAACTGGGCACGTTTTTATGTTATATATGGGGAAACAGCCTTACATCTGATGGTAAGCGGTCACCGTCGCCTATTGACACCGACAACACCCGGGGTATTGTCGATGCGTTCCATACCCTGTAGAAACCTCTGTACATTTCTCTTGAAGCGTGCCATGTCGTAGCCTAATGGGAAAACCTCAGATGGTAGCTCATTCCACATCTTGCAAGTATGGGGTAGAAAAGATCGCGTGAAGCGTGTGGTGCGTGATACCAAATTGTCGATGATATGTGGATGAGCTTTATTACGTTGTCGAGAAGTGCGGTGGTAAAATCTCGACGACGGCGACGGGATGAGATCAAATAGCTCCTCAGAACATTCCCTATTATACAGGCGGTAGAATAAACTGAGCGATCCGATGTCACGGCGTTGACTCAGCGGTTCCAGCCTGTTACGTTCCACTTCTTGCGACTTCGCTCGCATGGCCGGTGTTGAGTGCCACTGCTGAGTGGATAACAGCGGCCCTTTTATTTGTACACCAGCTGACCAATCCGCAGCTTCGCACGCATAGTTTTTCAATAAAAACGTTACCCTCCTTCTCCGCAGTTGGGTAAAAAGTAGCATGTGTCACCCGGAGATAGTGTAGCTTTCCAACAGTAAAATAATTTTTTAAATCGGTCCAGTGGTTTCGGAGCCTATTCAATACAAACAAACAAACAAATTTTTCCTCTTTATAATATTACGAAGTTTTTCGTAGATATTGATATGTTCTTTAATATTGTAGAACATACTTTTGTTCTATCATCAATAGTTTCCGCAGCGCATGCTACGAAAGACGTTTTAGGGCACTTTTTTACACCTTGGGTTACGTTACTTAAGTTTTAGTAAGGATTCCTAATCTGTTCTAGCAATGAATATAGCCTATGTCACTTAGGTGAATGTAGCTTTCTAATGGTGAAAGAATTTTTGAAATAGTCACAGTAGTTTTTGAGTTTATCCATTACAAACATAGACACAAGAATACAAATCTTTCCTCTTTATAATATTAGTATATACGAGTATGTATATAGATTATAGACTTGCGTTTGACCAAGATCTCGCCTGATGGTACTCGTAAGCGATGATGCAGTTTACGATGGATCACGCTTGCCTAGAAGAAACCTGACGATTGTTGTCTAGGGCTATCTCCTTTTGTTCCTCCTATACTATCGATCTTGAGCATTTTAAATCAGTCAGGCTAGCATGAACACACTCGAAAAGTTTCTCTCTACAGGAGAATAGAGTGAAATGTAATTTTAGCTTAGAAACATTTCTATTTCTACCAGGCTCTGGAATGCCCTACCAGTCTCAATTCGCCACGCTAAATCTCTCCCTATCTTTAAAAACATGGTCAGACAACACTATTTGTCATACATCGCTAACTAGGTACTAATTTATACATTTTTATAATTTATATATGTAGGTATATTATAGGCTGGGGAAAAAGTCTTTTCACATTATAGTATGTATGAACTTGTAATAAAATCTCTTTGGCTATACTATTTGTATCTGGCTGGTTTTGGTATCATTCAAAGTTTAAATTTTAAAGAAGATAATTCCAAATTCAAATTAGGAAAATGTGTGATTTTTATTTGTTTTTCGTACTGTAAAGATGAGTGAATCTAATGAAGAAATTCGATACATTTTAAAATTCTACTACAAAAATGGTAAAAATGCAATGCAAGCCGCGAAAAAAATTTGCGATGTTTATGCACCTAGTGGAGTTTCTGTGAGAGTAGCACAAATTTTGTTTAAGCGTTTTCAACCCGGAAATTTTGATGTCAAAGATGCACGTCGCTCTGGTCGCCCTATTACGGATAAAATTGATGCCATTTTTGAAAAAGTGGAGCAAAATCGGCATACCAGTAGTTAAGACGTAACTGAAGAACTGGGAATTGACCACAAAATAATTTTGGTGCATTTGAATAAAACTGGGTACACAAAAAAGCTCGATAATTCTGTACCCCACGAGCTCACTGAAAGAAACCTAATGAACCGTGTACTCATTTGTGATTCTTTATTACGGCGTAATGAAACCGAACCATTTTTGAAGAAGCTGATAACTGGTGATGAAAAGTGGATCACGTACGACAATAACGTGCGAAAAAGGTCGTGGTCAAAGTCCGGCCAGGCTTCACAGACTGTGGTGAAACCCGGGTTAACTCGCAACAAGGTGATGCTGTGTGTGTGGTGTGATCCGAAGGGCATTATTCGTTATGAGCTGTTACCACCAGGCAGGACCATCGATTCTGAACTCTACTGCAAACAACTGATGAGATTAAAGCAAGAAGAGAGAGAGAAAGCGGCCGGAATTAATCAACAGAAGGGGTGTGGTCTTTCATCATGATAACGCTAGACCTCACACATCTTTAGCCACTCAGCAAAAATTAAGAGAGTTTGACTGGGAGGTGTTAATGCATCGGCCGTATGGTCCTGATCTTGCACCTTCAGATTTCCACCTATTTCGGTCTCTTCAGAATTCTTTAGGCAGTGTCAGGTTAACATCACGAGAGGACTGCCAAAACTACTTGTCGCGGTATTTTGATCACAAGCCCCAATATTTATATAGCAATGGGATCATGTCCCTACCTACAAGATGGCAAAAAGTTATCGCACAAAATGGTACCTACATAGGTACTTTAGTTAAATGTAACTAAACTATATTAAAAATAGTTTTGAATTTTCTTAAAAAATGCGAAGAAACTTTCCCCAACCTAATATATTTTATGTAGAATAATATATATATTTATGTAATTTTATGATTATATTATATATTATATGCATTTTATATTATCTTTAATAACGCCGCCGTCCTTATTTGTTCTCATAGATCCTGTCCATCCAAAGGAAGAGATCGCTTATAGCGATAAGGCCGCCAATGGTACCTATGATTTAAAAGTGTATTTTTTTATATTTCTTTAATGGTGTGCAATAAAGAAATTATCTAATCTAATCTAATGTACGCGAGACCGTAGAAATGCCGTACTTTATTCCTCCGTAAAAAGTACGGCTAGTATTTTTAGGGTTCCACTATGTCTGTCTTTTTGTCTGTCTGACCAATTACAGCTCTGTAAAGCTGAAAATTGGCATGATGCTACGTTTTAGTAACGCCTACAAAATTAAGAAATAAAAACTAAACACTATTTTTTTAGTGTTCCTCATATTAATAAGTAATTTACATTCCAATTAGTTCAACCACAAACACCTAAACTTTTACTTTAGATTCCACATTTACGGCGACTTGCGCAACGATGCCTGGTTGTATTTAGTGACTAAATATGTTTAAGAGAGATGTCAAATCATAAAAATACGTAAAATTTAAACATGTTTAGTCGTTATTATAAATACGGGATTTATCACGTACCGTTTCATTGGTGTTTCGACCGACAACGTTTCGGTTCAATTCGTGAACCTTCATCAGGGTGAAACGCTAAACGCATAACAGGTCGTGACCTGTTATGCGTTTAGCGTTATGTTTAGTCGCTAAATACGTTTAGGGTTCGTTGTATAAGCCGGGCTTAGTAACTTTTTTGAATTAAATTCAATTATATCAGACCTGACTTTGAACCGGCTTGAACCAAAGTCATACTACAGCTCGCGAACAGTATCTTTCAAACTAAAAACAAAACGTATTGATATCAGTCCATCCATTTTAGAACTACGTTGTCTCATACAGGCAAACTTACAGGCACAGGATTCCAACTTAAAAACCTCAGTGTCGGGTACATACTTTAACAATTTATATAACGTATCGAATTCTCCCCTGCTTCGAGTATCCGTAGACTTATTGCCATAGACCATATGAGAGTATCTACCAACGATATCTGTGGAAGGCACCCACGCCGTGCGTGCCGCGTACTAACTTAGCCGTTAACTTATTGGGTATAATTTATTCTATTGATCTTTCTAGCTCACCAAGCTTCCTGGCTAATTGAAATAATGATTCTTCAATCGTGAAACGTAAATTTAGTTTAAATTTCTCTTGACCTGGCTCTTTCTTGGTTTTATGACTTCTGCTCGAGTGAATTTATGATCTGAAAAACATAAACCGATGACGGATCTTAAACATTGAAATTAACGAGCTTATCTATATATTAGGTTGGGGAAAAAGTTTCTTCGCATTTTTTAAGAAAATACAAAACATTTTTTAATATAGTTTATTTACATTTAACTAAAGTATGTAGGTACCATTTTGTTAGATAACTTTTTGCCATCTTGTAGGTAGGGACATGATCCCATTGCTATAGAAATTTTGGGGCTTCTCATCAACATACCGCGACAAGTAGTTTTGGCAGTCCTCTCGTGATGTTAACCTGACACTGCCTAAAGAATTCTGAATAGACCGAAACAGGTGGAAATCTGAAGGTGCAAGCTCAGGACTATACGGCGGATGTATTAACACCTCCCAGCCAAACTCTCTTAATTTTTGCTGAGTGGCTAAAGATGTGTGAGGTCTAGCGTTATCATGATGAAAAACCCCACCCCTTCTGTTGATTAATTCCGGCCGCTTTCTCTCAACTTCTTGCTTTAATCTCATCAGTTGTTCGCAGTAGAGTTCAGAATCGATGGTCCTGCCTGGTGGTAACAGCTCATAATGAATAATGTCCTTCGAATCCCACCACACACACAGCATCACCTTGTTGCGAGTTAACCCGGGATTCGCCACAGTCTGTGAAGCCTGACCGGCCTTTGACCACGACCTTTTTCACACGTTCTTGTCGTACGTGATCCACTTTTCATGACCAGTTATCAGCTTCTTCAAAAATGGTTCGGTTTCATTACGTCGTAATAAAGAATCACAAAGGAGTACACGGTTCATTAGGTTTCTTTCAGTGAGCTCGTGGGGTAACCAAATATCGAGCTTTTTTGTGTACCCAGGTTTTTCAAATGTGCCAAAACTGTTTTGTGGTCAATTCCTAGTTCTTCAGCTACGTCGCAACTACTGATATGCCGATCTTGCTCCACTTTTTCAAAAATGGCATTAATTTTATCCGTAATAGGGCGACCAGAGCGACGTGCATCTTTGACATCAAAATTTCCGGATTGAAAACGCTTAAACCAAATTTATGCTACTCTCACAGACACTGCACTAGGTCCATAAACATCGCAATTTTTTTTCGCGGCTTGCGTTGTATTTTTACCTTTTTTGTAGTAAAATTTTAAAATGTATCGAATTTCTTCATTAGATTCATTCATCTTTACAGTACGAAAAACTAATAAAAATCACACATTTTACTAATTTCAATTTGGAATTATCTTCTTTAAAATTTAACCATTGAATGAAACCAAAACCAGCCAGATACAAATAGTAAAGCTAAAGAGATTTTATTACAAGTTGATACATACTATATTGCGAAAAAACTTTTTCCCCAACCTATTATCTATATAAGAAAGTCGTGTTAGTTACACTATTTATAACTCAATAACGGCTGAACCAATTTAGCTGAAAATTGGTGGGGAGGTAACTTAGAACTAGGGGACGGACATAGGCTACTTTTTATCCCGTTCGATCGCGTTCCCGTGTGACGTGACATAAAACGTCAAAGAGAATACAAGTCACTATAAAACGTGGTATAACAAAAACACATCTGACATGGAATAACAAAACGCAAATGACAGCTAAACGTAATTTTGTCTATGGTTAAGTATGGTTGTAAAATGATGGCCAAGGAACAACAATTGACAAGTCTACATGGGTGACGTATATTGACAGCCCGCGTTATATGCATGTCAAGGCGGTACGAAGTTCAGCGGGTCAACTAGTCCTTTATAAATGTTCTTTGGTTCTGATAATTCTTATGTATTTTTGCTTTAAACTTGAACTTAGCTCCCTCCATGCTTGATATGTTTCTTATATCGTAATAGGCATACCTACCTACATAATAAGTACAGACAATCTCTTATAGGTATACTCTTACGAGTTAAGCATTCATAATAATACTGCTCGGACGGTAGAGTTTACACAGAACCCCAGGCACCTTCCGATGTGAACTGACCGTCAACGCCAGGTTATAAAACCATCAATTCAGAATGACGTCATTTGTGTACCACCACTACGCAACAGCCCGTAATGTATGGGCGGTTCTAGAATTTTCCTTTCCTAGAGATTTAAGCTGTGAGCATCTCACGCGCTATTACCACGGGTCGTGAGTGCGCTTTGCATATTTCAAGAATACCAGCTAATGCGTACAGTGCACCATGACCGGTCTACTCTGAACGAGATCCAGCTAAGATTTTGAAAATAACAGGTTTAGAAGTTTCGTTTCAGTTTATTTATACTACATTAGGGCTACATCGACCCATTCCAGAGCCAGTGCCACTGCGGGGCCACCACACAAACAATGGCCCACCTGCTATCATGTCCTCTATGCCCAACCACCTGCACACGGAATGACTTGTACCAGGCAACAGAGAGGGGTGTGGAAGTTGCTCTCTATTGGGCTAATCAAATTTAAAATTCAAATATACATTGACACGAAAGAAGAAGAAGAAAATTTATACTACAAAATATTTTCAATACGATGAAAACTTAGGGGCTGCAAGTCATGATGCCATAAAAAGATACGTAGGTATACTGCACAAAGCCAACACCAGGGGGCATGTTTGGCCCACACAGCACGGAAGCCTATATTATCTAGGTACTCTCCTACCTTACTTTACTGGTGGTAGAGCTTTTGTGAACGGGCTCGAGGAAGTGGGCGGCAGATATTGGTAAGGCGGTGGTGCCGCCTTACCTTTATCTGCCGCCAAATAGCAGTACTTGTGCTGCTGTGTTCCGGTTAGATGGTAATGGTATGTTCCTGTAATTACTGGCACATAGGCATAACAGCTAAGTCCTATAGTATGGCAACGTATCCACATAGAGATCAAGACAACATAATAGCTTGTTTTGAATTCTATGTGGATATCCATGGGCTGCAGTACCCACTTAACATCTGGTGGACTGCATGCTCGTTTGCTATATAAGTAGTAAAAAAAAAACCTATGTACAATTTTTATCTTGCGTTTTTCCTGTGTTTTTTTTATATAATTTTTCTTTTTAATTATGTGTAATCTTTATGTAAGTAGGTATTTTTGTTCTGTTCTGAATTGTCTGTGTGTGTGTCAAATAAATGTATTTTCTTTCTTTCTTTCATATTAATATATAAATACTTAAATATAACTTTACAGAATTATTCCAATTGCGTATTAATAAAAGTATGTAATTTAGAATTTCTACAACTTCAAGTCATGAATGCAAAACCACCTCCAGTAATGAGACACTGGTGGAGGTGTGATAAATATCCTTACCACAGAGTACTCCTATAGCTTGAATCAAACAGAATATCATCTAGTTGGATATCTTTTTAAAAATAATTATTTGCACTTACGGATCCGAGTTTCAGAGTAGAGCTTGCGTCTTGGATGAAATAGATCGGTGTTTATGACGGAGAGGCTGGTGAGCTCTCGGCTTTCCCACGTTGAGATTTTCACGTTAATTCCATGAAACTCATCATTGTTCGCAACGGTGGTTTTAATAGGTCGTTAGTATAACGAACGCCTTACGTTGCATTGGGAAATTGAAGCGATTTGTCTTAGGATTGGTTAGATCCTGCGAATCAATAGAGACGTGCTACGAAATTCAACTTGGGTTAAAGTAAAAAATGGGTGCTGAAAACGAGTACCCTACGCTTAGATTGTACATTTAAAAAATCCCGCATCTCAAGTTCAACAAAAAAAAACAATGTCATGTATACAATTATCATGTTCATGTTTACATATCCCTGGACTAGATGTAAGCAGTAGATCAAATAAATATTATTTAATTATATCCACTAAAATAAAACCTATTTGATATAATGTTTGCATGGGAGCCGGCGTCAACGCTGAATTGTGGCAGTGCGACTCAGTGCGAGTCGAGTGCACGCTTGACCCGCGTAATTGTGTGCCGACTGCCAAGCCGACCCTATAATCCTTTGCGAGGCTTTTCATACTACGCGATCCTGACTTGACAGTTCGGTGCAAAATCTTGTACGTTACAGTTAGGTATAAACCACGCACAAAGAAGAAATGAATGTAATTATCGTATATAGCAGATAAAATAATATATTACCTCTTACGTCAAAATATTCTTAAGGTGCATTTGCTTTTCTTTTTCACGATTACTACATTTGCGGCAAAATGTCGCACTGTAACAGTTTTTGGCGTGAAGATTGAACACATGCAGCAGAACTGCTAAAGTCACGACTGCGTGATGTATCGTTCTAAAAGCTTTACTACGTGAAATCTGCAGTGTTATCTCACATTACTGACCTTGATGAAAGCAAAGCAAGCTTGTTAAACAAACATATTGAAAAATGGTAATACTATAGTCACTTTAGCGTACTTTTATTGTAACTTTCAATGATATTTACATAAATTCCGCTTCTATCTAGTTCGTTTGCCATTATGAATAATAGTTCCATAAATCATGTTAATAACGAAATGCATGCATAGTGAGTTTGTACAGGCATTGTAAAGGTCTTTCAGCTGAGATCTTGCCTATTAGTGTTGGGGCAAAAACGTGCGGAAGTCTGGGCCGACTAATTGGGCGGTATTGAGACCGCAGTACAGTCGTATCGATACTACTTATTTTGTGCCGACAATTCGTATGTGAGGGTTTGGTGACCTGGCATTTGGAAGAATAGGTGGAGTCCTTTATTTTGCGGTGTAAAGAGAATACTAATTAAGTATGCACTTCAACTAACACCGTTCTGGAGATATGAATCTGCACGAACCAAAGATTTATCTGTTTGTTATTATTTCAATCGCTGAGAACTTAACCTAAATAAACATAGCAAGCATACATCCTATCAACTTAAAAGCTTTCTTCTAAGTAAATCCTTGAAGCTTATGGGCGCTCGGTCGTAACAAGTTGTAACCTTGATCTACTTCGGGGAAAACATTTTTCACTGTTATCACAACACGCTCACTCAGACTAGAAACTACCACTTTCAAAAAATGTTGCTTTTGCATATAGTAGGCATATATAAGCTTAAAGCATATCTACTAACTGTTATGGTTTGAACGGCAAATACTATATTTTAACTAGATCACTGCACGAATTCAAACAATCTGATTTGGTAAAAAATGCTAGGTGGGTTTACTCGCACGCTAATTGCTCCGATGGCATGCCTAGTGTGCTGCATATAAATCATTAACTACGGTCCTTCATAATGCACCTATGCGACACGAAACTAATCGCGGTATTAGGTACCTCTTCCAATAAATAGTATGAGCATGAGACCCAAGAAAAACGAAATGGTAGTTACTCGGACTCCAAACATAAAAGACGCGAAAGCGCACTGAACAAGAACAGAGGCAACACTAACTGATAATAGTTCAATTACAGCCTTGGAGATGTCGGAAGCTCTGCGTTCGCACGCAGGTTGCTCGCGTTAATTTTTCACGGAGCAAACTCTAGAGTCTAGCTATTGTGAGGTGTTGAAATGGCCATTGTTTCCCTGACAATGGACCGACAATGGCCGTATCTCTCTAAAGGCCGGCCTTCGACCCGGGCATCGCAGCTTGCTACACTACACTATCGAGCTAACTTGAAGCCTTTTGTTCAGCTCTAACGATACAGATGATTTAAAAAAAATCGCAGACGGATTTTATATTGTACATTATTTGTTCAAGATTAAAAACCTAAGTTAATCAAATTTGGCTTTAAAATAGATGATTAACATCAACATCACCATCATTAGCCGTGAACGTCCACTGCTTTCACAAAGCTTTCCTCACGACGAACGGTCTTGCGCACCCTCTATTCACTGATACAGTTGTATGTCACCAGCTAAGGCTATTTTCGTTGATAATTGGATCCCTAAAACAATGTGGCTTTTCTTTTCCAACCCATTTTTGTTTCTAGGCTAGCTCTAATCCACTTCTCCGCGAGCTGACAGCAAGATTCGAGAACACCTGTAATATAGTAAATTGCATTAATACCAATTCCTAGAACGAAACGTAGATTATTCTATGGCTGTATGATTTTTTAAAAGTTGATCGCACTTTCGACTCTCTACTTTCATTTGCCCAACAAATGTTGACCTGTTTATCTAAATTATGATGGTATTATAGTAACACAACACGTACTTACCTACCGTTAACGACAAATCACTTTGGCCGTCGACCAAATCGGTTTCTCGGGCGTAAAAGAGGCAAAGTATGTGTAGCGTGTGTGCATTAGGAACTGAGAGCGTCATATTTTGTCTAAATACTTATAGGTCACACATCGATTCTCGTGACCTCACTTTTAAAATTGAAAGGGATTTTTGTCAATGTCCATTATCCGATTCAAACGCCACGACCTTTGTATCTTAAAGTGGGGTTAGGTTACCTCTAGTCGCGTTCCGAAAGCTTTATAGCATTGGTAGGAGCATAGCAAGATGTTGTGTAAAGTTATGGATTAGGTATCTAGCGCGCCGAACGTCTACGTCATCAAGCCATTAAGCCCTGATGCAGTGGTATCGATCAATTATTTTCGGTCGGTGTGCGCTAAAAAGACGGCAAAGGCCGCAGCTTCGGATATTAAACGCTCCCGTTCGCTCGACGGCGACGTGGAAGGATGAAACGTTGGGATGGAGCGTTTCGGATGAAACGGGTGATCCCTTTGACTGAGAGCCCGCTATCTGTCTGCGTCCTTATCGTCGCTCCAATTTCGCTTCGGTTACAAAATGATTGGTAAGAGCCATCTTTCTTTAGGTGCCATTAAAATGCAATCTGCAGTGATTCGGCTGGAGCCATATCCGATTCACATTGCGTATTGGTAAAAATAGAATTATACTGTTAACGGTAGAATTTAATATAGTGCTTTTGATATCAACATCATAATCATATAAGTACGGTAAGTTAAAGTCGACATATTTATGTGGTAAACCTTAGCTTTGTTTGGATATCATTACCCTAATACACTTTATTATATTATCTGGGCCTGACGTAAAATTTGATACATATTCTGCCTGAACAATGTGATGTTGGAGTGCATAACATAATTCCTATAAAGAATACAATAACACGAAGGAACAATAAAACACTTGAAAACAATATAGGTATTTCTATAGTTAAAACACATAAATCGTACATATAATTACAAAGTATGGCAAAACAAGATACAGCTAGTACAATACCGAATCAAAACTACCAGTTTTCCTACCTACCAATCAAATAAAACAGAAACTTGCATATCGGGAGTTTTGTTACTTTTAGGCTGGAAGTAGAGAAGGTAACAAGGGGGTTGGGTGGCTTTCCCGCTGATACCATCGCCCGCCACCTTCCCAACGCATCGCTAGAGCATTAGCTTTATTACTCTAATAAGGTTTGTTTCTCTTGCCATTTCGTGTTTGCACCGGGAAATATCGGGTTATAAATTGGTCTTTCGAATAATTGGCTTTAAACGCATTGATAGGCATTTGTATAGAGGGTACCCTTCAGAAGCGTTTATAACTACTTCTACTTCTAGGTATTTATCAAAGTTACTATTTGTATTTAGTTCATTTGGCTGTATTATTTTGCCTTTATTTAATTCAGATAATACTGTGCTTTTATATAGTAACAGGTTGCTTTGTTGGAGCTGCGAAGGAAGCCTGCTCGATGTTTTCTATTTGTTGCTATTCTCCTTATTTTATTCTTTTCAACGCAACTGTTATTTGTTATTTTCTTTATGTACATATCTAGACAGTTCCTTGACGACCTCCGTGGCGCTGTGGATGAAAAACCGGCTGAGACGCAGGAGGTAGCTGGTTCGATGTCTGCATGATCTACAGATATTCGTTCCGGGTCTGGATGTTTTTCTATATATTACAAGTATGTATTTACAAGAAAAAAAAGTATATAAGTATTATATCAGTTATCTGGTTCCCATAGTACAAGCTCTGCTTAGTTTGGGGCTAGATAGCGCTGTGTGAAATATCTAGCAATATTTATCTATATTTATTTCATTATTTATTTATAGTTATATGTTGAATGATGAATGAATGAATGGTTTTTGTGGATATGTGATAAGAAAGTGCAATTGTGCTGCTAGTTCAAAACCGTCCTCCTTAGCCGCCTGCACTGACGATGCCGGATGTCGCCATTTAACCCTTAGCCAAGTGTTGGTCAGAGTTCATCAGATTAAAAGAACAATAGGAAGTTAGGTACGTGAGAAGAAGATGCTTCCAGCTAAATTAGTTAAGAAGTACTTTTTTAAAGTTCCTGACTGCCGGCTGACTGGGCATCGTTTCACTCCATTTAGTTACGGTCTCCGCTTCACTGCCGTTTAGTCCCATTAGTACCAGCATGTGCGCTGCGACGACGTTATATGCCTTGCACTTGTCTTCCACAGTACCTTAATTAAATAGAAACCCAAAAATATGATTTGTTCAAATCGTGAGCCTTTTTGTAGAGCAAATAAAGTGAAAATCTATCCAAACGACGAGAAAAGTTTCAAGTTATATAAAGCGAAGCGGAGACTTTGTTTGTACACACGGCTACACATCAAGCTATACATTTCCAGTATAAGCTGACCTCTCATTCTAAAAAAAAACCTACACAATGCGAGGTCAGCTTATACTGGAATTGTATAGCTTGATGAGTAGCCATGTGTACTGTCTCCGCTGCCTGTAATGATGTTCAAGACAAGATAAGAAAAAAATGAAAAAATATTTTTTTATGTCATCTTAATCATTATACAACATCAGAGCTCATAATAGCGTAGTGGACTGTATTTGGTGCATTCCTATCAACCTGCTGTGACTTAAGAGATGCCATTGTAAAAGATACAGAAAGCAGCATTTTTCACAACTGAAAACAGTATCAAGGCGCATAAAACTATCTAGCCGCGTAGGTATATGTGTAAAACAAGACTTCAGGCTGTCTAAGGCCTGCGCTCGGCTGGGTTCGGTTTCAGTCCCATTAGTACCGGTCTGCGCTGCGACGTTGATCGATGCCAGCCTGTGCCTGCAGCTAGACGCAACCTCAAATGCGACTTCATTTTTTAACCAATAATGCTGAAATTTATGAACTTTTTAAGATTTGGCGATAAGAAAAGTACAAGTTTCATTAAACTATAGAATTCAGCGTCCAAATAACCTCCATTCCGAAATTGTAAACTACTGAGTCTTAATTTAACATAGAAAATGATGGCTATGCAATAATGCCTGGGCTAAGAACGGGTATTCTATTCAAATTTCAAACCAATAAGAGCAATACCCACCGATAAACACTAATAGTAATCAACTTCCAGCAAATGGGCTACATTTCGGAAGGCCATCTACCCACAAAGAAAGTTGGGTGATGTCGGAGTTGGCTCGAGTTGTTTGTAACGGAGGGCGGGCGGAGGGGGCCGCCCACGGTGCGAACAAAGCCTTCCGTGAAAGCCTTCGGACGTTGATAGATGCGATAAGCTCGGATGCAAGTAAGCTGCATACATTTCTTGCTACAGTTTCTTGCAGCATTATGATCCGGGTTTTAGATGAGTTTTCACAAAATGTGATAGGATTAAATGGAAGTTTAGAGTTGGGTTGGAACTTGATAGGATTATTTAACCTGAAATTTCGTAGCGCAAACAAATACTGCGCAAAGTATAACGTTCCTATAGTATGCAAAACAGTTTGCATTTATACGTGCTTACGTAAACATTTATTGTACAGGACAATAAAGGGTAATAATTGTGCTTTCTTTTAACGATGGATCATGAATTTATGACACAACTATGACATTTTAAACGTGTGAGATCTTCTGAACACGGTAGCTTAGTCACTTTAAGGCAGCTTATTTGAACGATTAAATATTGAAGCTAACAAAACATTTATTTTTGTTTTATTATTTTTATTTATTTTATATCGACGACCTCCGTGGTGCAGTGGGCGAATAGCCGGCTGAGTCTCAGGAGGTAGCGGGTTCGATTCGGAACAAATGTTTGCATGATCTGCAGATTTTTGTTCTGGGTCTGGGTGTTTTTCTATATATTATAAGTATGTATTTACATAAAAAAATAGTATATCAGTATTCTATCAGTTATCTGGTTCCTATAGTACAAGCTCCGCTTAATTTGGGGCTAGATAGCGTTGTGTGAAATGTCCAGCAATATTTATTTATATTTTATTTATTTTATATAATATTTTCTTAGGTCTTTTTTCTTATATTTTCACAAGAAAAAGTCATTTAACTCTTTCCCTAAAAAAATCTATATTGCTGTTTGATGCGTTTGAAAAGAAAGCAGCTTTATAAATTCAGTGGATGAAAACCGGTTGGACGCCCAAAAACTGTAAGCTATTCTTCAGTAGAGCCAACACGTACATACGTAGCTAGGCACGAAAGCGGCCGCTGCGGCAGAGCTCTGTAAATGCATTTTCTTATAATTCAGAAGCGTCACGTAGACTCACGTAGCCCCGGGCGAGCCCAGCTACACGGACGCAGGCGAATTTGCAGTTACGTCTTTTTATCTCACGCCAGAACCTATAAAATGGGATAAGAAAATTGGATTGAAAAGAACGTATTTTTCAAGAAGATTTTGCTATAGATTTTTGTAAAGTAAATGAAAGACGTTCTGTTGCACGAGTCAGAGCAGATTTACGTCACAAACTTTAGGCATATTGGTTCAAGGTGTGGGTTTCTTCCTTCGTAGTTATATATATATATACAGAGTGCTTCGGAATATGTATGCTTACTCTAAGCGGGGTTACTGTTCTCAAGTACGAGGATTCTACATAATTTGAAGTTTTACTCATTCGAATGTTTTAAAGAAATATATTATGGTTAAGATACGTCTTAGACATAGGAGTGCTACAAAATTTATGTATTCAATCTTCTAGTTAAACTTTAGATTTTCATAAAGATATCAGGAAAGATTTGTTGTTTGTACTGAATAGGATCCGAAACTAAAAGACCGATTCAAAAAAATCCTTCACTGTTGGGAAGCTACACTATCCCCGGGCTACTTTTTACCCAACTGCGCAGAAGGAGGGTAATGTTTTTATTGAAAAACTACGCGTGCGAAGCTGCGGATTGGTCAGCTAGTGTTTATATATAGATATAATAATATGGCACTTGTCAGAAACCGTGTGGATGTAGTGAACTTAATATTAGGTATAGGTAAGTTCAACATAATAAAATTTCTGCAATTTGTTGTCTTTGAGTATACCTTAACCCAGGTTACTGATAGCTACTGTAACTATCAACGGATGGAGTTAATTGTTAGGCAATAAACAGACGGTGCTTAATTTAGCGTGGGGAAGGGGGAAGGGGGGGGGGGGCGCCTACAGTTTCGGTATACTTTAACTTAGTCAGGTGCTTGATGTAGTTCAACGAGTTCAATAATTGGTTGATAAATATCACCAATAGAATATCAAAATAAACAATTTCAGGTAGTATTGCTAGTAAGTAATAAGCGTAAGTGATGTATGTTATCTTTTCTCTATCTATATTCCTTAACAGCTTCTGGTAATTTTGTAAGTAATTGTTTAATACTAAGTGGGTGTTTGTTATCATTACGATATCCAAACGTACAAACTCAGAAATAAATGCACAAAAGTAATCGTATACCTAAAAATACTTTTTTCTGATCAAAACTGTTTAAACTCTAAACTTTACGCATTGCATATCATTTACTATATAACCAAGATAAAACAAAAACCCCACACCAAATCCATAAACTTTTTTATTAGAGAGCATGCACTTTTCATATGACACGACGGCAACTGTCATATCTGAGCTAGTGAGTGCAAGCGCTCGTGCGAATATTTTATTTGGGCAGTGCGGGGACGCTTACCCCCCACCCCCCCTGCGCCTACCACCCCCGCCCTATGCCCCCCCATCAGGGGGGCACCCACTGGGAGCTTGCGACGTTGATCGATGCACGTCTTGCGCCGGAGGCTGCTCTCGACGTAATTCATTAAACGCTGAAACTGCAAGCGGATTTTGAGTATTAAAACGATTTCTCACGGGGCTGTCCAGTCCGGTCCTGCCTTTACAGAGCACAGCTTAAAGCTGTTTGCTTAGTTGATAAAGTGAATAGGAATTAAGCTAAAAAGGAGAGCGTGTTTGGTCTCTATAAAGACTCAGTCGGACTGTTCAAATGCTATGAATAAGTTAAAACGAATGTTGTGGTGGAGCACGAAATCTGTTCACTTTATGTGCTTGTCTTCATTGAATAAGTTTACCTGCTTGATGTTATTTTATCGCTTAAAGCTATTTATAAACAACATACCTATCTGTGCAACTTTCAAGTCGCTCGTTACGAAGCATCGTCGTCATACATTCTTCTTATTAGTGCGTTCTATCATCAGCAATACGTTGTCTAATCACACTAATATTATAAATGTGAAAGTTTGAATGTTTTTTTATTTATTTTTTCCTTTTTACTCAATCACGTCGTAACGGATGAACCGATTCCGATAAAATTTGGTATATACGTAGATTATTACCTAGATTACTACATAGGCTACCTTTCATCTTATAAATTAAGTCAAGTCAAGTTACAACAGCGAATATAGCTTTATTTCTAGGTTACCTACACATTTAGTAGTGTAACGCGTACGAAGTCGCGGGCAACAGCTAGTATTTAATAATTTAGGTCATGGCCGATGGTGGTCACCTCATATATGAAACAATAGCCTCGAATCTCCTACTCTGTTTCGTACATTATTCTTATTAGTTCTATCTATCATCAGTAACACGTTGTCTAATCATTCTGTTAAATATAGTCATGATTTAGGTCATGGCCGATGGTGGTCACCTAATATATGTAAAAGTATTGTTTAAACTATGTCTTAAAAAGCATTGTAAGCTTTGTAAATCTTCCTGAAATCACATCCCATCAAAAATATATACTTGTTTGTGAAATGAGAGCCAAGTTCAATATATGTCTACAATATATGCATTGGTTTTATTTTCCTACGTTTGCGGGGTAGGTATAATCGTCTTTTTGTGTTATTTTCTATCAGCAATCAATTTTGATTGCAAATCCATACATTACAGGCACTATAAGTAAGTGTTCCTAATAGAATCAATTAATTGAAAAATTATAATAAAATGATAAACATTTACTAGTTTCTGATGTATTCCTTTGTATTCACCTAAATACCCGTCTGTATGTCAAATTTAAACTTTCTAGGTCATCTGGAACTGGGTTAGAGTTTTGATCTATCTATAGGTCAGTCAGTCAGTCAGTCAATCAGTGATAAAAATGTGGATTTTTGGACGTTAATATCTAAATAACCGTTTGAATTATGTTTATGAAATTTCAGCACATACGTATCTCGCAAGTCTCAATATATGAGCCAAATTTGACATGTTGTGAAATAGTTTTTGTGTTATGAGGTGTTCAAAAGTGGCTCCAAATGGTTCGTGTAATATTACACATGGTACTGCTTGCCAGTTCTGTTAGCTTGAACTTGGCTAGACACGCTGCCGCGTGTCTAGATTTTATTGATTGAATAACCTAGAATCTCTTACTCTTTGTAATTAAAACCTTAATCGATGCCTACCTACTTCTGCGTTACTGTTTAGCTCATTACTTCATAACTAAAAGTTGCTTGGGAGAAATACGCGATCGGGCCGACTGGTGTACTATAATTAGCAAAATCTAGTTCTATAAGACGTAACGCTGGTTCACAATAAGGCGGTATTCTATCGTTCTATCTATCTACTCGTCGATATTGTATAAATCTGGACGAGACAACGAGCAAGCGACAACGTGAGGTCAGCTCTACTCACATTCGCAGACACTGTGAATGGGACTCGTGGAGCGTTATCAAAGCGAACTTCGGACGTATCTCGTCCGTTACAGAATACATTGATAGAACTATTCTTGGATGCAGTCTTGTGTTAATTTTGAATATGCATTACTAAACTTCAACTCATACCCAATCGTAAAAAGTACCTACATATTATACTAGGTGTTTTGAAATTTTCATGCTAATCCGAAAGGGGATGAACAACTCTTTGTAATCTGAAAATAAAGTCCCATTTCAACATCTCTATTTAGCATTTTTCGTGGTTAAATTCTCTGTGTTTTGAACATAAGTGCCTACCCTATGACTAACGAGTATCTTATACAATTTGTTGATTTTTGGTTATGCACCTAAAATATTTAATTAACTGAATTTAACCAAAAACAACTGAGTTTTTTATTTAAAAATATCGAGTTATGAAAAGTTGTAAAACAACATTGTTTTCGTAAGTACCTAAGGTCAATTACCTTTTCGGATTAACATACATATTGCGAACCAACCTATATTTCTTAAGACCTTAAACAATAACATCAACCATAAAATACTCCGAGAATTCCAAGAATATCTAGAAGTAAAACAGGAAGCTGAATTCCTAAAGGAAGAAGTGGTTAGTAGGACTTCCTTCCAGCGAACTCCTCCCTCCCTTGTTCGGTCCTAATCCTTCTGTCCAACAGTCGGCGACGTTGATTGATGCGGGCGCAGCAAGAACCCGCCTTCATGGCACCTACTCGACTCGAACTAACTTACAAACGAACGTTTCCACAGTTTTTGTTTAAGGCTCTAGACCAGGCGGGTACTGTAGGCAATTCTACCTCATCTTAAACCAACATTAGACATACCACACACATCCATACTTCCATACTAAACTGTCCGTAAGTATAGGTAATGAGATTTTTAGAATCTTTTAGAATAGTTACAACAGAACAGTATAAACCAGAAACATTACAAGCATTTATATGTAAGTGTGATATTATTTCTCAGTGATAAAACCTACTTGGAAAGATAACCTAGCAAAGATTGGTGGGAGCCGTTAGGTACAGGCCGCTCTGGAACTCTATGAGGTACTCTATGTCCATATGCCATATGTATGGGTGATATGATAATGAACACCTGAGTAATGCGCAATTTTGTTTTATGATTCTAAATGAAAGACTCATCAGAATGACAAATGAATATAATGTAACTCAATCACAAAATTATCGATGTATATCATTTGTATATTACAGTAAGAAGTAGAGGAAAAACATGTGTAACTCCACTATATGAAGTTCAGTTTTTACCATTAATTTTTCATTTTCAGCGTGTTAGGGGTAAAGAGAATCGACAGGATCCGCAATTCCACACTGCGTGCGAAGACCGGCATCGCAGATGTTGGTGACAAGACTGCCAGGCTAAAGTGGGACTGGGCGGGTCACGTCAGTCGTATGGTTACAGATAAAGGGGCAACAGTCGTCACACAATGGGTGCCTGCAGATGGGCGTCGAAGCCGGGGCAGGCCGAGGAAGCGTTGGCGTGATGACTTCGATGCATTCCGAGATGGCTGGTGGGACGTGGCGAGTGATCGTGAGATGTGGAGGAACATGGAGGAGGCCTTTACCCAGCAGTGGGAAAGTATAGGTTAAATTATAATAATATATTGTTATCTAATTGTTAGTGCTGCGCTTGCTTGACTTGGATGCACATGTCGCGCTCCTCAATTATTTTACAAGATGGTACAATAGTCTAAGACCGGAAAGTGTGAACTTTTAAATTTGATCCCACCATCCAAGTTTTTTCATAAATACATATTTATAATACTCAGAAAAACACCCAGATCTATGCATAATTTAAAACTTTGTTCCGCATTGAGAATTGAAACCGCAACTTGCGTCTCAGCCGGCTATTCCTCCACTGCTCCACGAAGGTCTTGCTTATCTTTTTTTGGGGTAGAAATTGCAGTTATTCTAAATTTCTGAATTTTCTCTACATTTGTGTCACTAAAGCTACATGCATATCAAATTTCAGCACTGTGGGGTCACTGGTGTACCCTGTGAGTTTTGTCAAAGTTCCCTTATTACTATGGCCAATAACTTAAAAACTACAAGATTTAAACTAAAAATAAAAACGGGGTTGAAATGTACTGACAAAGACCTTTTATGAGATATGCTAATTGACCGGATAGTCCTATTTTGTTTTTTTACCCCTCTTGAACCCCAATATCTCAACAACCCCCCAGATTTTTAGCTTATTTAGTCACACCAAAGCTGTGCCATCACTACCTACATATATACTATATTGTATTATAATAATATTTGTAATTATACTATGTGCGCCGCTGTCCATTACTGCTTCGCTCATTACTTTCCATTCAAAGGTTGCCTGGAAGAAATTGCTTTCAAACGATAAGGCCGCCTATTGTATAATATTTTGCATTAATTCATTTTTTAAGTATTCCTGGTGTACAATAAAGCATTATTCTATTTTATTCTGTTCTGTTCTGTTCTATTGTATTCTATTCTATTATGTTATATTCTATTCTGTTATGATATGTTCTGGTATGTTCTGTTCTGTTATTTTCTGTTTTGTTCTATTCTGTTCTGTTCTGTTCTATTCTATTGTATGTTATGTTCTGTCATGTTTTATTCTGTTTAATTCTATTCTGTTCTATACTATTATATTATGTGCTATTCTATTCTATGTTATGTTCTATTCTGTTATATTCTATTCTGTTCTATTCTATTATGTTCTGTTCTATTCTGTTCTAGTCTGTTATATTCTATTCTGTTATGTTCTGTTCTATTCTGTTATGTTCTATTCTGTTATGTTCTGTTCTGGTATGTTCTGTTCTATTATATTATGTTATGTTCTGTTCTATTCTGGTATGTTATTTTCTGTTATGTTCTGTTCTGTTCTTTTCTGTTCTGTTTTGTTCTATTCTGTACTGTTGTATTCTATTCTGTTCTATTCTATGTTATGTTCTGTTCTGTTTTATTCTGTTCTATTCTATTCTGTTATATACTATTCTATTATGTGCTATTCTATTCTATGTTATGTTCTGTTATGTTCTTTTCCGTTCTATTCTGTGCAATTCTGTTCTATTCTGTTCTATTCTGTTCTATTCTGCTCTATTATGTTCTATTCTGTTCTATTCTGTTCTATTCTGTTCTATTCTGTTCTATTCTGTTCTATTCTGTTCTATTCTGTTCTATTCTGTTCTATTCTGTTCTATTCGGTTCTATTCTGTTCTATTCTGTTCTATTCTGTTCTATTCTGTTCTATTCTGTTCTATTCTGTTCTATTCTGTTCTATTCGGTTCTATTCTGTTCTATTCTGTTCTATTCTGTTCTATTCTGTTCTATTCTGTTTTGTTCTGTTTTGTTCTATTCTATTCTATTCTGTTCTATTCTGTTCTATTCTGTTCTATTCTGTTCTATTCTGTTCTATTCTGTTCTATTCTGTTCTATTCTGTTCTATTCTGTTCTATTCTGTTCTATTCTGTTCTATTCTGTTCTATTCTGTTCTATTCTGTTCTATTCTGTTCTATTCTGTTCTATTCTGTTCTATTCTGTTCTATTCTGTTCTATTCTGTTCTATTCTGTTCTATTCTGTTCTATTCTGTTCTATTCTGTTCTATTCTGTTCTGTTCTGTTCTGTTCTGTTCTGTTCTGTTCTATTCTGTACTATTCTGTTCTATTCTGTTCTATGCTGTTCTATTATGTTCTATTCTGTTCTATTCTGTTCTATTCTGTTCTATTCTGTTCTATTCTGTTCTATTCTGTTCTATTCTGTTCTATTCTGTTCTATTCTGTTCTATTCTGTTCTATTCTGTTCTGTTCTATTCTGTTCTATTCTGTACTATTCTGTTCTATTCTGTTCTATGCTGTTCTATTATGTTCTATTCTATTATATTTTATACAGTTTTACTTAGAACACTTTCGTGATTTATTCAATCATTATTATATATACGAGATTTATAACGTACCGTTTTATGGGTGTTTCGACCTACAATGTTTTGGTTTAATTCGTGAACCTTCATCAGGGTGAGTGCGATCCTCTCCGCACTGCGTCTCGCCTCGCACTACGCGCTGCAACCGTTAGCTGTGGTTGCCTTCACAGAGTGAGCACAGGGAGCGCATCTACATTATTTTATCTTAATTTAAGTCTTTATATTACTTAAGTATTGGAAATCCTCATAAATAAATTAAAATTAAATTAACCCTCTGCGCGCGAGTAACCATAACACAATTTCGTTTAGCGCACTTAATCGGAAAACTATATCTCATAAAGAACCCTCAGATCATTACTTTGACTGTGTATGATTCAATAGTTGCATAACATGCATTGTGCTAGTGTTATTACCTACGTACGCATATTGTGGGCATATAAGTTATAGTTCTGCAGAATAGAGGCGTGAACATAAAACTTTATAGGAAACACGTGTAATGTAATAGTTCAAGGTACCTACGACGCTTTACTTCATTATTTGCAATTTACAACGACACTTACTGCGAAACAGACTAGTATACACTTATATTTATAGCTATTACTCGTGCGCGATAACTTGGGACCTGCTAGGAATGCGACTCCCCGAACGCTTCCCCTGCACTTCCCCGATGGCGCCCGTATTGTACCGTTCGCATCACTATTTTTTACTAGGGTTTTTAGTCTTGTACTGGCCTACGTCACGTAACGACGCGCTCTGGAATCTTTTAGTTTTCGTTTGTGTTATTGTTTTGTTGTTGTAGGTTTTGTTGTTATAGTAAATGTTGTAAGTTTATCGGATACCTCTTCATCAAGTGATTATAGTGAGACTGAGGACGAAGAACAACCTCTAGAAGGCATAAATCCACTTAGTAGTGACGAAGATGAGATAATGTAAATAATAGATAAAATAAATGTATAAACTTAAACATTGTATTTTTATTTTATTCAAATAGTGTAAAAAAGATTAGATAAAAAGCAGCGTCCTCCCTGAGTAACATAATAAATTAGGTTAAAAAAAACAAAGACGAAGCCGCGGGCGGCTGCTTGTTATGATCGCTTTTTTGCGGGCGGTACAACCACGCCAATATGACGTCACCGCGGTCAGGTCCCAACTTATCGCGCACGGGTAATAATTGATCATCTATTTACGAACTATAATATTTGACGAGGATATTTATAGGAATTTTCGATCGTTACTCACCATGATCTACTGGGCGGGAATTTTAATAATAAAATGATTTAATTAATTAGCAGAACAATATCCTATAATGTAACAAATAAATTAAACCCCTAAGATTGATCATTTATTTGCTTTTAAGTATAGTTACTCCCTACTCCAGTTCTGTAGATTAAAGAAAATAGTTCCAAACTATGTGAACCATAAGCCTAAACAGTGGTACAGCTCAAAACCACGCTATGTAATGAAAAACGATTTTGTGTCAGCCTGGAACGTTGCACCTTTCACAATCTCACGAGATTAATTTAGCGGGTGGTGAGTGGCGCCAATCTAGACGTCTAGATGGCGCCACTGAGCACCTCGACATGCGGCGCTTTTTACATCAGTGCCCTGACTTGCCCAACTTCCCCCGATAACGTCAGATTGTAGCTACAGATGAGAACAACTTGACCACTATATGGTTTCGGACAAATGAAATACCTACCTAAGAGCATTTATCTACAATGTAAGATAATAGACGACCTCCGTGGTGTAGTGGTCGAATAGCCAGCAGTAGGCAGGTGTGATTTCCGTCGCGGAAAAATGTTTGCATAACATGCATATACTTGTTCCAGGTCTGAGGGTATATAAGATTTAATCATTTGCAAAAAAAAGTGGCACTCCGAGTATGCCGACAGAAGTGAAAACTTGAACAAAAACAGACTACATTAAAGATACTTATATACAGAGGTGTCGGTAACTGTAACAGTGTCGCGAGTTCAATGGTCTTTTCCTATCTTAAAACTGCCCAACGCGCCTAAAGAAGTTTTCATTTCAAAAATGTTATATTCAGTCAACGGAAATTCCGTCTAATGTGGAAAATTTTGGTTAAAAGAGTTCTCTAGCTGAATCTATAGTTAGCTGCGCTACGAGCGTGCGGGAAAACTAGAAAAATAAAATGATGAGGGCAGAAATGACGCGAGAGGCGATGTCGTTTAGGTAAACACAAGGTGAATCTGTAAGGTTGCACCTTTGTTGTTGGTTTGTTGGAGCCGTCTCAAATATGTGAGATCTGAATTAATAATAATATCGGAATAAAACGAGTGTGCTTTAGACAACACGACTGAAGTAAAAGCTCTGTTTCAAAATATTAATTTTAAAAATTGGTCAAGAACGAAGTGAAATTACAAAAATTAATCAAACGAACTACTGACTGAGATATATATATTTCATGCACTGGCTATGAGAGGAAGAGAGAAAGAAAATTTGCGCGCGCACCTCTCTCTCCTGCTCCTACACTAATATATGCAACTTTCTCTCTATCTATCTTTGCTAACTTATATCTCCCTCTCAACTTCCGTTCGCACTTTTCGTAACGCTGTCACCAGCTTACTCCCCAAGTCAAGCGTGCGTAATAAAGTTTTACTTCAAAAACTGTACATCATTACCTCCTGCGTCTCAGCCGGCTGTTCGCCCACTGCGCCACAGAGGTCGTCTTTTAGTTTTTAAACAATAATCTCGTTTAAGTACATAATAGCATTTTCTTTTCATAACTTACAAGGCGAATGTTGAAATGGATGTGTGGGGTAACGAGAATGGATAAGTTATGGAATGAGTATATTAGAGGAAGTTTAAAAGTAGCGCCAGGGATAGAAAAATTGAGGAGTAAGAGGCTAGCGTAGTATGGGCATGTCATGCGTAGGGAAGAAAATCATGTGACTAAAAGAGTGTTAGATATGAGTGTGGATGGATATAGAAGAAGAGATGTATGGACTGTGTGAAGAATGATATGGGTAGGAAGGAAATGACAACGGAGATGACGGCTGATAGAGAGATGTGGAGGAGCAATATATGTTGTACCGACCCCACGTAATGTGGGAAAAGCGCAGGAAGAAGAACTTACAAGGCGTCACCAACACTACAGGATTCTAAGTGGACTATGGTAAATATAAAATTGCTATATTCTCAAACAAATAGAAATATAATTTACTGCCATTCGATTCCTTTCTGATAAGTAACATAAGTCCCCAAGTAGTGAACTGAGGTTATTTTTCTTTATATCAGTTTTTTTTTCTTTAAAATCATAAGGATCACTTTGAAACGTCAATTTTACTGCCTGTTACTTCGCGACCAAGCCAGGAAAGAAAGGCAAGAAACAAGGCTGGTTGGTTTTTTAATGATCCTTTTAGAATACATAACAATACAGAAAATAAATTACGTCTAAATTGTAACATTTTGAATGAGTTGGAGCAATTTCAATCCCAAGCTTCTCTATCATCTAAATAATCTGATATTTTATAGTAGGTTTTTTTATAAAGATTATAGATATAAGATTATAGTCATAAACAAATGTAAAAACGCAATTAAACATCACTTGGGAGTTTGTTATAAAAGCGAACACCTTGCCCTTTAAACGATTTACTAACTTTATGGAGTCTACAAGGGGCAACAGCGAGTTTATCTTTATTTCTAGTATTAAAATTATGATTATCGCTATTTTTCTTAAACAAATTAATATTTTTGTGAACATAAATCAGATTTTCATAGATGTATTGACAAGGGAATGTCATAATATTTATTTCTTTAAACTTATTGCGTAATGATTCTCTGGGGCCCATATTATAAATTGCACGAAGTAACGCGGCTATACTTAACCGCTGGTAAAAGCTAAAAGATTACACCTACAGTACATTTATGGTTAGAAAAATAATTGATTCGCCCATTATTTATTAAGAAGCTCGCTACCGGCGGAGTAATTAGCGATTTGCATGTAGCCGGCGGTCATTAGTCGTCTCGGCTCAGGTTGTTCCGGTGTGTTCAGACTGTGCTTACCTTACTGTCTCGTACTTGGTAAAAAAAATTGTAAAAACGTATGTATTTTAAAGAACTGGATGGAGGTCTATATTGGCCACTTTGGCTTTTCATATGACTGGAGTTCTGATAGAGCACTATTTTAGAGCACTATCTCTATTACGCTAAGTAAAAGTTCTCAACATCATTCAGATATAAAATGTTTTGCTACCAATTATATCCAGTTTATGAGTAATACAGGAACACAATTTTATTTGTTTACAAAGCTGTTGCATTATGATGATTCACCTAAAGCGCTCACTTTAGACGCCAGGTGGAATTGGAAAAGTATCTCTACTCACAGGGAAAAGTGGGGAAAAACCCATGTATCCCTAATCCCCTGCAGTGACCATACGTGTTCCTAGAACTTATTAAAACAGTGGAGAAAAGTTATAAAATATCCCTACTATGGTATACGCTAAAGCTCCTGGCAGACGGGGGGTCATAAAACGTGGGACGAGTGACGATAATTTTGCTATCTCATTCGTTCTTGCAGGCCTTACGGGAGCCATTAGTGATGCATACCTATCGATAACTATCGATAGTGCCTATTACGCTCGTGCACAACCCTAGATTGTAATTGTTTTATGGCCCCGTATGTCAGGAACGATGGCGTATACTATAGTAGAGAAAATTTGTTAAAATTTTGAAACAGCCGACACAACTGACTCCACACCAAGATTCCCTGTATTGTGTGTATTAGGAACTACGAGTATACACATAAATCATTTGTATTCGCTCACCAACCAACGCAAACGTGTTGGTTTCACACATTTTACAGTACCCAAGATGTGGTCTAGGCCTAGTACAAGACAACTTGATCTGTTACCTGAGCTCATGCTTTATTACATCTGAACACTGTTACAATCTAAAGCAGACCGTTGGATTTTACGAGCACTAGACTTCTAACGACATTCGTCTCCCATTAAGTAGGGAATAGGAAGGATAATGCCAGAGCGCAGTTTGCGGCTCCAAGTTTTGGTCGGTGCTTACCTAAGTACCTAATTGATGGCAGATTTCAGTAATGCTTCCGTTTTATTGCGTTTGTTATTTCGGTAATGGCGAATAATGATGGCGTGTTTGTAGAGTAAATAAGAAAGGCTAAACTTGGAACGTTATGCTTTGACTGAGGGTTGTTTCCTGTAGAAAAAAGGCTTACCAACAGTGTTATAATTTAGAAGCCTTTATCTGTGTGCTTGTCCATATCATGTTAAGAAATGGATATACCTATTTTAATGAGGTTTTCTGCTGTTGTTTGCTGGTGGTTTCTAGTCGAATATGCAATTCGGCAGTTTATGCAGTTCAAAGTTCCGAAGTAAAATTAATTGAAAGTAAACTATATTTTTTGACTTATTTTCAGCTACCCTTTCTCTTTTGTTTCTTCTGCATTTGAATTTAACATTCGATTTCCTGTAACCAGCGCCACTAATATTATTCCCTGTATTTGCTTATTTTATGCTACTTGTAGATGGAACAGACATAAGCCCACCTGATGATAAATGGTAACCATCGCCTATATGAAAGTTTTTTCTTCCAAGGCGGCTTTTATCTCCTTCAATGACATAACATACCTTCTTCGCTATCTGGCTCACGTGGTTTTCGTCTACTTTGTTTTCCTTTTCCTCCGATGATATTCTTTCAACAGCTGCCCCTTAAAATCGTTGATTACAATATCAAGATATCGGTGCACGTATAAGCAACTGACATTTTATGATTTTTACCTTGAAAAGTTGCAATACATTTTCAGTTGCATAATAGTATTACAAGCATCCATAAAGATACATAAATGGGTAACTAAGGCATAAGGTGCGGGTTTAGTTACATTGTTGGACAATTACGTGCGTTCTGTTCGTGAGCTAGAATTATCAACATTGTTTTTTTTATTTTTACAGTTCTTTTGAACCCGACACGTGTAAAATATCTCTTGTGCATAAATATTGAACTTTCAAGGTTTTGTTTCGTATCGTTGGAAGTACATTTATTTTAGCGTTGAGTAATAAATATTTTTCTGGATATATCAACGACCCACGCAAAAGTCCTGCTAATTAATTAAACTGTGTGTGTGCATTATGTTTCCAATAAAGTAGACTAAGCTGAAATAACTTTTAAAATGTAAATATAAGATGCAGCATATACATAGTATAGTCGATGTATCTTTTCATGAAAGCATTTGAAAAATATATACCCAGTCATCCAATTACTTCTGGGAACTTTTAAGACCAGAATTACTAAGTTTTCATACCCCCTTGCACACTTGAACTAAAAAGAAAATCCTCAATTTACTTGCGCCAGGGCGCCCCACTATCATGTATCGGAGTAATGGAGCTTCAAACCGACGTGGAACCTTGCAGTAAGTAATGATGCTGCCTTAGCGTATGGAAACGCATCTCCGTTGCAAGTTTCCAAAGAAAGGATGATTTTCCGGGAATTACAGAACCAGGATTTCCCAGGAGCATGCCCAGGGCATGCTCCTGGGAAATCCTGGTTTGGAACCTAAATAGATTTATTTATGTTTGATTAAGCAGTGAGGAGATAGTGACATATAGGGATGATTGGACGATTTTGATTGATTTAACGACCTCCTTGGCGCAGTGGGCGAATAGCCGGCTGAGACGCAGGAGGTAGCGGGTTCGATTCCCGTCGCGGAACAAATGTTTGCATGATCTACAGATATTTGTTCCGGGTCTGGATGTTTTTTTGTATATGATAAGTATGTGTTTACAAAAAAAATACATAAGTATTCTATCAGTTATCTAGTTCCCATAATACAAGCTCCGCTTAATTTGGGGCTAGATAGCGCTGAGTGAAATGTCCAGCAATATAAAAAAAATGGAGGGACTTGAGGGAGGCCTTTGCCCATTAGTAAAACGAGATAGGTTAGGAAAAAAATATTAAGCAATGCCATCTAGTTATCTTCTTCTTTTTCTTTAGGCCTTTTCCCACTTTTATTTGGGGTCTGCTCTCCTAATCACTTGTCTCCAGATATGTCTTTTCTAGATATCGTCATTGGGTCTATATTGTCACTCTCCAGGTCTTTCTTTATTACAGCCAGCCATGTTAGTCGGGGTCTTCCGCGCTTTCTCGGTCCGATCTCAAAGTTCAGAACTTTTCGAGTCATATGGCCTACCGGCCTTCCTGACATGGCCGTACCATCGTAGTCGTGTCCCTACTAATTTGTCTGGTATGGGTCTTACTTTGAATGCTCCTCTAATATAATGTTACAAGTTTAGTACCATCTAGTTATGTGACCTGTAAACCAAGAAAACTTTTAAGACAGATATCTAAAATTGTTCTAGATAGAAACTTCGTTATGCAAACATCAGAAATAAGGGATGGGGGGATATTTTTCGCGGTTTTTCAACATAGCTCCAAAGCTGAACAAATACATGAAAAATGTGTGTTTTGGAACGTGTAAATCATCATCATCTCTGATGTGATACCCTAATTGACCTAGTAACTCTATTTTGAAATTGTAACGCCACCATTTTGTATCTGTTGGCCATCAAAACGATTTTTTTATATATTATTTTTATGAATTGCAATAGAAGGAGGTCAATAATATTTATGACTATTTTAAATTTTGCACCGTAATGGTTCCGTTTTTGCCATTTTGGTCCGGAACCGGTAAAATGTTGCAAATATACACGACGTCGCAATTAGAAGATCCACGAAATGACGTGAAACCGTGCCACGATATCGCAACGTCTCATGATGACCATGCGTCGCGTATATTCTGTGTTTTGGCTCTAACCGAGTAAGTAAAGTATCAAACATCACGAACCCCTGTTTATACGAGTAGATTGAAATACGCCGACTATTCGAAAATATAACATTGTTTGAAATTGCCAGATGGAAAAGTAATAGACAAAACCAGGCTTTTTCTTTGAAGGGCGGCCGACACCAACGCTGCCGGCCGTTCGGTACTGTGGTCAGTTCATAGAATCAAAAGTAGTTGTATGACGACCTCCGTGGCGCAGTGGGCGAATAGCCGGCTGAGACGCAGGAGGTGGCGGGTTCGATTCCCACCACGGAACAAATGTTTGTATGATCTACAGATATTTGTTCCGGGTCTGGTTGTTTCTCTATATATTATAAGTATGTATTTACAAAAAAAATGTATATAAGTATTATATCAGTTATCTGGTTCCCATAGTAGCTTTGCTTAGTTTGGGGCTAGATAACGCTGTGTGAAATGTCCAGCAATATTTATTTATTATTATATCTAATTGGTGCCGGAGTGTTACTTCTACGTCGTTCAAATACTTTTTTATGGTAGAACGTAGATAGACGACGTTACAGCGTATAACTACGTAGCTGCAGTGGCGTCATCTAGACGTCTATATGGACTAACCTAAATTAATTACTAGCTAGCAGAACGAATTGCAACTATAACATATGCGAGTTTCACGACAAGAAGTCAAATACTAAATTGGGTAGGTGGTTCTATCGACGCAAATTAATGGTATATATTAAATACATAAAAAAATATACCTAGCTGCTGAAATTCCGAAAAATGTAAAATTTCGCGCAGTAACAACATAAAAAGTAATTACCAATCAAATTAATGACCGAGTATAGTTTTTGAACCACTTAAAACTTGTTATATATTTTCTGAAATCTTTATCATGATTATAAATTGTAAATATACCTACTTGTTCTAGGGTCTCTAATAATATCTTACGCCGCCGTCCTTATTTGTTCATATAGATCCTGTCCATACAAAGATTGACTGGAAGAGATCGCTTTTAGCGATAAGGCCGCCCATTGTACTTAGGATTTAAAAGTGTATTTTCTTTTATATGTTTGTAATTAATGGTGTGCAATAAAGAAATTATCTATCTATCTATCTATCATTTGTATTGTACATCGCTGTAATGGGAGAAAAAAATCACATGCGAGACATTAATTTGCCACTTCTTGTCACCTATGTTACATTTAAGAACTCTAACCCCACCCAGGGGTTCGGGTGCTATTAGGGAGGCAGTATATAGTATATAGGAGGCAGTATTACATACTTCTTACGTAGATATGGGGGAAAATATAATCCGCATTAATAAAGAATGTAGGTACTTGGGTATGATATAAATATCACAAACAAATGAAAAGTGTGCATATACTATAATACCTAAATGCAAATATAAAATAATTTACAAGGAGAAACAATTGGGTTGATTTGATACCTCAGCCTGAAAAAATACATTCAACGTGCCATATTTTTACAGCATGAATATTATCATGAGTCTAAATAGTAACCTTTATAACGCGACATGCGAAAATAAATCCATGTAGGTCTCTATATGGTGTTTTGAAATAAAAGAAAATAACGATGACCTCACTTGAAGTTACACACGCTGGCGGTAGACTAATCCTACTATGACTTGCAGATTAATTGTCAAAGAAAATTGTGAAATCTTCGAAATTAAATGTAATTCATCGATGGACAAATTAGAGTCTGACTGTACTTCACTGAAACCATAACTTATTTATCTTGACGACTGTACCTACTGTTGATCTATTGGTAATGAAATGAATCTGCGACCGACGTAAAGAGACGATACGAAAAGGGAACCAATCAAAAATAACAAAGTTTTCACTTGCCTTTGAATGAGTTGTTTTTAAGGTTCCGTACATAAAGGTAAAACAGCACCCTAAGGCTCCGCTGTCTGTCCGTCTGTCTGTCTGTCTGCCCGTCTGTCACCAGGCTGTATCTCATGAACATTGATAGTTCGACAGTTGAAATTTTCACAGATGATGTCTTGTGCCGCTATAACAGCAAATAACAAAAACAGAATAAAATACATATTTAAGGGGGGCTCGCATACAACAAACGAGATTTTTTTGCTCGTTTTAGCTCGATATTGATAACGGCAACAGATAGACGCTTGAAATATTCACAGAATATTTAGTTATATAATAAATAAATAATTAAATTATAATAAAACAAATATTTAAAGAGGGGCTGACATACAACAAACGAGATTTTTTTGCTCGTTTTAGCTCGATATTGATAACGGCAACAGATAGACGCTTGAAATATTCACAGAATATTTAGTTATATAATAAATAAATAATTAAATTATAATAAAACAAATATTTAAAGAGGGGCTGACATACAACAAACGAGATTTTTTTGCCGTTTTAGCTCGATATTGATAACGGCAACAGATAGACGCTTGAAATATTCACAGAATATTTAGTTATATAATAAATAAATAATTAAATTATAATAAAACAAATATTTAAAGAGGGGCTGACATACAACAAACGAGATTTTTTTGCTCGTTTTAGCTCGATATTGATAACGGCAACAGATAGACGCTTGAAATATTCACAGAATATTTAGTTATATAATAAATAAATAATTAAATTATAATAAAACAAATATTTAAAGAGGGGCTGACATACAACAAACGAGATTTTTTTGCTCGTTTTAGCTCGATATTGATAACGGCAACAGATAGACGCTTGAAATATTCACAGAATATTTAGTTATATAATAAATAAATAATTAAATTATAATAAAACAAATATTTAAAGAGGGGCTGACATACAACAAACGAGATTTTTTTGCTCGTTTTAGCTCGATATTGATAACGGCAACAGATAGACGCTTGAAATATTCACAGAATATTTAGTTATATAATAAATAAATAATTAAATTATAATAAAACAAATATTTAAAGAGGGGCTGACATACAACAAACGAGATTTTTTTGCTCGTTTTAGCTCGATATTGATAACGGCAACAGATAGACGCTTGAAATATTCACAGAATATTTAGTTATATAATAAATAAATAATTAAATTATAATAAAACAAATATTTAAAGAGGGGCTGACATACAACAAACGAGATTTTTTTGCTCGTTTTAGCTCGATATTGATAACGGCAACAGATAGACGCTTGAAATATTCACAGAATATTTAGTTATATAATAAATAAATAATTAAATTATAATAAAACAAATATTTAAAGAGGGGCTGACATACAACAAACGAGATTTTTTTGCTCGTTTTAGCTCGATATTGATAACGGCAACAGATAGACGCTTGAAATATTCACAGAATATTTAGTTATATAATAAATAAATAATTAAATTATAATAAAACAAATATTTAAAGAGGGGCTGACATACAACAAACGAGATTTTTTTGCTCGTTTTAGCTCGATATTGATAACGGCAACAGATAGACGCTTGAAATATTCACAGAATATTTAGTTATATAATAAATAAATAATTAAATTATAATAAAACAAATATTTAAAGAGGGGCTGACATACAACAAACGTGATTTTTTTGCTCGTTTTAGCTCGATATTGATAACGGCAACAGATAGACGCTTGAAATATTCACAGAATATTTAGTTATATAATAAATAAATAATTAAATTATAATAAAACAAATATTTAAAGAGGGGCTGACATACAACAAACGTGATTTTTTTGCTCGTTTTAGCTCGATATTGATAACGGCAACAGATAGACGCTTGAAATATTCACAGAATATTTAGTTATATAATAAATAAATAATTAAATTATAATAAAACAAATATTTAAAGAGGGGCTGACATACAACAAACGAGATTTTTTTGCTCGTTTTAGCTCGATATTGATAACGGCAACAGATAGACGCTTGAAATATTCACAGAATATTTAGTTATATAATAAATAAATAATTAAATTATAATAAAACAAATATTTAAAGAGGGGCTGACATACAACAAACGAGATTTTTTTGCTCGTTTTAGCTCGATATTGATAACGGCAACAGATAGACGCTTGAAATATTCACAGAATATTTAGTTATATAATAAATAAATAATTAAATTATAATAAAACAAATATTTAAAGAGGGGCTGACATACAACAAACGAGATTTTTTTGCTCGTTTTAGCTCGATATTGATAACGGCAACAGATAGACGCTTGAAATATTCACAGAATATTTAGTTATATAATAAATAAATAATTAAATTATAATAAAACAAATATTTAAAGAGGGGCTGACATACAACAAACGAGATTTTTTTGCTCGTTTTAGCTCGATATTGATAACGGCAACAGATAGACGCTTGAAATATTCACAGAATATTTAGTTATATAATAAATAAATAATTAAATTATAATAAAACAAATATTTAAAGAGGGGCTGACATACAACAAACGAGATTTTTTTGCTCGTTTTAGCTCGATATTGATAACGGCAACAGATAGACGCTTGAAATATTCACAGAATATTTAGTTATATAATAAATAAATAATTAAATTATAATAAAACAAATATTTAAAGAGGGGCTGACATACAACAAACGTGATTTTTTTGCTCGTTTTAGCTCGATATTGATAACGGCAACAGATAGACGCTTGAAATATTCACAGAATATTTAGTTATATAATAAATAAATAATTAAATTATAATAAAACAAATATTTAAAGAGGGGCTGACATACAACAAACGAGATTTTTTTGCTCGTTTTAGCTCGATATTGATAACGGCAACAGATAGACGCTTGAAATATTCACAGAATATTTAGTTATATAATAAATAAATAATTAAATTATAATAAAACAAATATTTAAAGAGGGGCTGACATACAACAAACGAGATTTTTTTGCTCGTTTTAGCTCGATATTGATAACGGCAACAGATAGACGCTTGAAATATTCACAGAATATTTAGTTATATAATAAATAAATAATTAAATTATAATAAAACAAATATTTAAAGAGGGGCTGACATACAACAAACGAGATTTTTTTGCTCGTTTTAGCTCGATATTGATAACGGCAACAGATAGACGCTTGAAATATTCACAGAATATTTAGTTATATAATAAATAAATAATTAAATTATAATAAAACAAATATTTAAAGAGGGGCTGACATACAACAAACGAGATTTTTTTGCTCGTTTTAGCTCGATATTGATAACGGCAACAGATAGACGCTTGAAATATTCACAGAATATTTAGTTATATAATAAATAAATAATTAAATTATAATAAAACAAATATTTAAAGAGGGGCTGACATACAACAAACGTGATTTTTTTGCTCGTTTTAGCTCGATATTGATAACGGCAACAGATAGACGCTTGAAATATTCACAGAATATTTAGTTATATAATAAATAAATAATTAAATTATAATAAAACAAATATTTAAAGAGGGGCTGACATACAACAAACGTGATTTTTTTGCTCGTTTTAGCTCGATATTGATAACGGCAACAGATAGACGCTTGAAATATTCACAGAATATTTAGTTATATAATAAATAAATAATTAAATTATAATAAAACAAATATTTAAAGAGGGGCTGACATACAACAAACGAGATTTTTTTGCTCGTTTTAGCTCGATATTGATAACGGCAACAGATAGACGCTTGAAATATTCACAGAATATTTAGTTATATAATAAATAAATAATTAAATTATAATAAAACAAATATTTAAAGAGGGGCTGACATACAACAAACGAGATTTTTTTGCTCGTTTTAGCTCGATATTGATAACGGCAACAGATAGACGCTTGAAATATTCACAGAATATTTAGTTATATAATAAATAAATAATTAAATTATAATAAAACAAATATTTAAAGAGGGGCTGACATACAACAAACGAGATTTTTTTGCTCGTTTTAGCTCGATATTGATAACGGCAACAGATAGACGCTTGAAATATTCACAGAATATTTAGTTATATAATAAATAAATAATTAAATTATAATAAAACAAATATTTAAAGAGGGGCTGACATACAACAAACGAGATTTTTTTGCTCGTTTTAGCTCGATATTGATAACGGCAACAGATAGACGCTTGAAATATTCACAGAATATTTAGTTATATAATAAATAAATAATTAAATTATAATAAAACAAATATTTAAAGAGGGGCTGACATACAACAAACGTGATTTTTTTGCTCGTTTTAGCTCGATATTGATAACGGCAACAGATAGACGCTTGAAATATTCACAGAATATTTAGTTATATAATAAATAAATAATTAAATTATAATAAAACAAATATTTAAAGAGGGGCTGACATACAACAAACGTGATTTTTTTGCTCGTTTTAGCTCGATATTGATAACGGCAACAGATAGACGCTTGAAATATTCACAGAATATTTAGTTATATAATAAATAAATAATTAAATTATAATAAAACAAATATTTAAAGAGGGGCTGACATACAACAAACGAGATTTTTTTGCTCGTTTTAGCTCGATATTGATAACGGCAACAGATAGACGCTTGAAATATTCACAGAATATTTAGTTATATAATAAATAAATAATTAAATTATAATAAAACAAATATTTAAAGAGGGGCTGACATACAACAAACGAGATTTTTTTGCTCGTTTTAGCTCGATATTGATAACGGCAACAGATAGACGCTTGAAATATTCACAGAATATTTAGTTATATAATAAATAAATAATTAAATTATAATAAAACAAATATTTAAAGAGGGGCTGACATACAACAAACGTGATTTTTTTGCTCGTTTTAGCTCGATATTGATAACGGCAACAGATAGACGCTTGAAATATTCACAGAATATTTAGTTATATAATAAATAAATAATTAAATTATAATAAAACAAATATTTAAAGAGGGGCTGACATACAACAAACGTGATTTTTTTGCTCGTTTTAGCTCGATATTGATAACGGCAACAGATAGACGCTTGAAATATTCACAGAATATTTAGTTATATAATAAATAAATAATTAAATTATAATAAAACAAATATTTAAAGAGGGGCTGACATACAACAAACGTGATTTTTTTGCCGTTTTTATAGATAATGGTACGGAACCCTTCTTGCGCGAATCCGACTCGCACTTGGCCGGTTGTTTAGACTTTTCTCCTTCCCTAGAACTACGTAGTATCTGTACTAGAACAATTTCAAAATATTTTATGTATTCATCTCAAACATGTGTTATACAGATTTTTTTATCAAAATCAGCTGATTCTGCAATGAAAAACGTCGGATTTCGAACAGTCAGCGCAACACTTTCAAGTGAACATACCTACTTTGGAGTTCTCTGTATATTTACTTAATTGACTTTTTAATGAAAATAATAGTTGGTTATGCAAAGAAAATAACTGTTAACTGTATTTTTATTATTTTTTAATTTCACGTGTCCTGTCCATGTGAGGGGGGATGGGGGTGTCTGTCATGCGATCCCGCAATCATAGCGTGCACCAACCGATGTTCTTTCTCAACTGGAAATAATGCATGTTACTTGTACACACGTGATTATTAATTGATATTTTTTTTAATAAATTATAGTGCTTTGAAAAATGGGTTATTAGTGAAGGTAAATGTTAGACCACCAATGGTTTAGCTAAGTACTATCCTACTATTATTAAGCATAATTTTGTGTGGATATATGTTTATGACTTATAAACTTCACTAGCTGCCGCCCGCAGTTTCGCACGCGTGGTTTGTCAATAATAAGTAGCCTATGTCTCATTCCAAGTTCAAATCTATCTGTATACCAAATTTCATCGAAATCAGTTCAGCCGTTGCGACGTAAAAGCGAAACAAACAAATAAATAAACAAACTCACCTTTGCATTTATAATATTAGTATGATTAATATGATATGATAGAATATTGATATATGATAAAAATCCGATTTTATAAATACATTTTCGATGTTTCCAGATCTAAATTATATTAATAAGGGCTATTTTATTTAACATGTGTACCCCCCGAACTAAACCTTCGATAGAAGGCTGGAGAACTAACGACAAAGATTGAAAAATAATTATGCTTAAACATGCAGATTAGTATGTAATGTACTGTAGGGTCGTATGTTGAAAGTTTGAAATGTATAAAATTAATTAAACTATATTACAGTAAAAGCTCCTTATTCGCGCTTCCTTCATTTGCGTTTTCATTATTCGCGGATAAAAAAATGCGACCCAATACCTATATTCGCGGCGAAAGATTTCTTTATTCGCGGATCTAAACGGTATATCAAAACGTACCCACTTCTTCTCTCGTTTTTTGTTAATAGTATATTGCATTCTTGTGATTTGTATTATCATTAACTATGCTAGGTATAAGTAACAAGTACCTATAGCTCAATAAAACGCATTGTTTGTCACCAGCACCAATTAATATGTATAATAAAATTAAATATACTTAGGTTTTAATTAGGTATTATAAAACTATGTCTCGTATAAGTGAACTGTATCTAATATTAAGTTCTTTTGAGAATAAACATCTTTAAACCGAAATCAGTACATACATATTAATAAAAAACATTCTGAGTGAAGTGATTCAGCGCTGAAACCGACTTGTTAAATTCACAGCCCATTGAAGAAGAGGTTTCAACAAGCACTGGAAACGTGACATTTAATTTGAAAAATCTTAGTGAAGGTTTAAGAATGGCAAATGAGCTTTGTGATTTCTTTATCTAAATGTCTTGCCTAAAAAAGGTTTCCGCAGAATGACAGCGCTGAGCTGTCGATCGGTGGCGAGGCATAATGCTGAGTTGAAACCCATTTGCTGCAGTAGCACATACACACCTACTTGCCACTTTTTAATTTTTCCCTGACTACATTGTATATTTATTATTTCATTCTATTGTTCCTATGTTTGTTGTATGTAATTTTCTGTTTTCTCTTACTTGTGCTTGTTATACCTTTTGATTGTATTGTGTGAATTTGTGTGTGCTATGATAGCAAATAAATGTCTGTCTATTATGAAAATTGATCCGTCCATGGAATGAAGTCTTATTTGTTTTTACAAATTGCTAATGCCACTGCTGAATATAAGGAGCTTTCAAAAACTGCCGAACAAGAAAAAAATACAAAATTCTTTAAACCGTTGCCTAAACCTGAAGATAATAATTAATCAATAATGTCAAAAACTTCAATTAAACTGTTTTTTTTAATATATTTATTTTTTATTTTGTTGCCTTAAAACGTATCCTCTTTACTCCCATTTAAATTACCAATATTAATATTGTCGGTATATACGAGTATGCCCCGCGAATAAAGAGCTTTTACTGTAATTACGAGTTACAACGTGCAGTAAAAAAGTACCTAAAAAGTTATTACCTATCGCCGAAAGTATAATAGCAGGTCTAGATATACAAGTTTAGTACCTAGACACCAAAATTCTTCGTACAACAAAGGCGGTAAAGATTACATCTAAGCACTTTAGTGGCACCCACCATTTCCACTGGCGTCGTCGGTGCTAAAATAAAAAGCTGGAAAGCTCCTGCTAGGGCCAAACCAATTATTCGTATTCTGTTTCAATTTTCGGTCAAAACGGCAAAGATTAAATTCAACTAATCTTTGCCTATTTGGCGGTATCCGTGGCGAAGTGCACGAATAGCCGACTGAGATGCAGGAGGTAGCGGGTTCTAATCCCCACGTAAAATAAATTTTTGCATGATCTACAACTGTTTGTTCCGGTTGATTCTCTAAATATTATAACTAGTGGTTCGCCCCGAACTGAGATCTCGCGAGTTTCCGATTAAAACAAAATAATATTATTTGTAAACTTTGACTATCAAAATAGTACTACGAAAAAAAAACCAACAACTTGACCTACAGTTTCATTCAAATTACAGGTAACGGGAGTTTATGTTTTTTGGTTACCTTTTTTAGAGTACAAATTGCAGTTATTCTTGATTTCAGACTGTTGCCTATATTTGTGTCACCTAAGCTACACGCATACCAAATTACAGCACTGTGGGATCACTGGTGTACCCTGTGAATTTTGTCAAAGTTTACTTTCTTTATAGCTAATAACTCAATAACTATAAAGAATATACGAAAAATAAAAACGGAGTCTAAATGTACTTTTATTTATTTATTTTATAAGGCACACATTGCACATTACAAGCAAAAAAATATAACTTAACTAAAATATTAATTTTATCTGGCTTGAAACGTAACTTATGTGCGCACCGAAAAACAGAAATATACTCATCGAGGAAACAAAAGGAAAAGCATGTTTAAGAACATAACTACTACTAAATAATTAAAATGAATAGACACAAAACTGAGAATCAGAAAAAAAAATTAATAAACATTTTTTTTTAAAATCATCTCAAAAATTTCAAGCCTAGACGGGACTTGAACCCGCGACCTTCCTCTTGATACGAGGATGCACTACCATCTGTGCTACAAGGCAATTCACGTCTAGGTCGAAATTAGTGAGATCATTCAGAATTACGACTAAAGCGCCGTTAGACCTATTATAGACATTTCGAGGCTTGAAATTTTTGAGCTGATTTTAAAAAATCTTGGAATTTTCCGCATGTGTTCGGATAGCACTATAAATAAAAAAAACTATTTAATAAACAATAATCAAGGCAAAAAAAAAAAATAAACACGTAATATATACAAAATACCTAAATATACTATCAACCGACTTGGAAGCCCAATGAATAATGAATACTTTTATTTGATGCCCAATTTGACCTAATAGCCTCATTTTAATTTTTTTTACCCCTCTTGAACCCCAATATCTCAACAACCCCCCCACATTTTTAGCTCATTTAGTCACACCAAAATTGTGGCGTCACTACCTACCTACATATGTATTAAATTTCACGATGATCGGATTAATGCTTCGAAAGTTATCCTCGGACAAACATCATACATACAACGCCGATTTGCCCAAGTTGACTTAGAAAGTGTATTTAAAAAAAAGAAGTATATAAGAATTCTATCAGTTATTTGGTTTCCGTATTACAAACTTTGCATAGTTTGGAGGTAGTTGGCGTTGTGTGAAATGACCAGCATTGTTTATTTATGAATTGCCAAGTGTCGGCCGAAACCGAAATTAAAATATGCACAGGTACAGCCCTAGCTGCAAGTTTTGTGTGCATTCGGAACAGTGAGTCACGCCGACCGGTGCTTACGTCACGCAAATTTTCCGATGTCGCGTGAGTTTCAGGACTAAATGCACCTACATTTCTTTTTAGGTAGATTTCTAAACTATTCCTTACATGGTGGTATTCCAAATTTGTAAATACCTACGGATGTAGGTCTTTATATACTAGACCAGCTGAACCGCTTCGGTATCGCACTTTCAACAAAATAAAACAATGTTGTTTTATTTTGTTGTAACTTATTATTCTTAAAGATAAACACAATTGTTAAGTTAAATAGTCCGTTATCTCTTTCTAAAACGTACATAATATAGTTTCTATTATATTTTAACCGACTTAAAAAAAGGATGAGGTTCTCATTTCAACTGTATTTTTTATGTTTGTTTCCTCAGAACTTTCGCCTGGGTTTACCGATTTTGATGATTTTTTTTATTTGAAAGCTGTTGCTCTCCGTGTGGTCCCATATCCATTTGCTCCAGTTCTGACAATGGCATCCATGAGAAAACCATTAAAGTCTTAAATTTGTTTAATTTTTATGTTATGTTATGTTTGTTAGCTCAGAACTCCGTTATATATCAACCAATTTGGAAAATTAGTTTTCTATTTAAAAGGATACTTTTAGATTGATCCGTTGGGAAATTTCATCAACATTGGTAGAGTAGTTGGGTTTCTACTGTTATCTGAAGTCGGTTATAGGTATTTTTGTTAAAAAGTTAGGTACTTGTGATTATTAATGTATGTTCTTACACTAGTTTTTCGCACTCGCAGTGTAGATTGATAGTTGATAAACGCCAGGGTAGTGCATCGTAGGGCACGTTTCTAACGTGCGTGACCTACGAGGTAATGCTCTGTTATAGGCGGTGGTTACCATTTAACATCAGGTGGGCCATAAGCTTGTTCCATCTACAGTTCATCATCTCAGCCCGTCTGCACCCACTGCTGGGTATAGGCCTCCTCTTTATTACGCCATTCTTTCCGGTCCCTTGCGAGTTTCATCCGTTGACAGCCAGCTACGCTTTCAATGTCATTCGACCATCGGGCGGGTGGTCTGCTTCTTGGTCTACGAGCATCCCTTGGCCACCACTCTGTAATCGCCTTCGTCTAACGCCCGTCATCCCTCCTAGCCAAGTATCCATAGCCATCTACAGTTAGTATAAAAAAATGAATCTGTAGTGCACGTTGTTCTGTTCATATTGATGGGTACTTTCGAATCCTGTAGATTTCGGGAATAGTCTTCACTGGTGTAAGAAGTTTTAGAAATCAAAAGAACAATGTTCTAGAAACGGTCTCAAATTGCTACCACAATTTTTTATTTAAAATGATAAACACAATGCGATATTAGTGTCACAAGCATGTTATGCTGCAAAATGATTGATAGTTATAAGTAGTACAGTTATAGCCTAGTTACAACGTCGATGCTTAGGTTAGTACTATATGATGGTATGATTAGATGCCGTGATTAGATTTTTTTGTATAACGGTTGTCTAATTAAGTTTATTACTAATACTACAAAAAACTAATTTCTTAAATTAAACAGGATTAGAGAAACAAAATCGAAATAATCCCAAAAAAGTATTTAGCACACTGGATACGATACTTTGGAATAAATATGTATTTGAAAGGATTATGTGAAAGGGAGTTACGCCATAATAATACATGTAGGTAACTTTTCCTATAAATAAAGTTGAAATTAATTGTCTTTCATGTCATGCTGTAAAAGTGTTCTTTACGCTCTGAAAACTAGGCATATTGTCAACAATTGATTATTATACGACTCGTTTTAGATGTGACTTTGTTAACATCCTAAATATTGACTTTGAAAAGTTTAAGGAGTAGCCCAAACTTTATTTTATGTTACGCTAACTAACCCCCTCTACTTTAAGATTGAAATTAAAGCGTGTATGAGATGCTAAGTAATAAGTACCTATGTATATTTTTATGGCATACATCTGAACACGATGCGCGTTTTACAAAACCTGCCTAAGAGGGGTTTTTTTTTAAATTAGTGCTGATTTTTATATTTTAAGCTTAAATGTTTAGGTTTTTGTGTTTAAGTACTATAAAATATAAGTTTCGTTTTGTTTTGTTTGCCGGGGTGTCGTTAACGTGTTATGAACGGTGCAGTGTCACGCGGGCTTTCAGTGCAGCGACATGCAATACTGCAATTTCCAACTAGCTGCTCACATGAAAGCAAAAAGTTTGCTTACTATCGATTGTTAAATTATAACCAATTCAGTAGGAATTGAAATTTTTCAATAAAACACGACGCTGGATCCGGAACTATGCGATGAAGTTTTAATCAACATGCAAAAAGTCTAAATTATGGTTATTGAAAACTGTAAAAGCTTTGATTTAAATATTTAGTTTTACTTGCTCATTTTATTTTAATTCATCGACGAAACAGCTATAAATAAGTAGGTCTCAACCTGCGCTCTGATCTCTCGACTCGAGTACAATAAATAATAACGCGAATCGCTTCAAAGAAGAGCTTATTCGAAGTCAACGCACTGTAACGTGAGGAGCGTCTTCCATAATGTTCTAGAAAATCCCTGCAGCGTTTCCACAGGGGGGGTTCCAGAGGGTGTACGAAGGGAGGTAAGTTGATAACCTGAATTGGGAGCGAGGGCGTAGGGTCGCGGACCCTGCCGCACGACCGCACCCAATCTGAGTCGTAGGTACCCTGGGCTCCAGCTCAGTACCTAAGCCAGTGATGCCGACGCTAATCCATTATGTGTTGTGTACACAGAAAAATTAAGTCAAAATATTTATTGCGTACGTGTTGTTTAGAATTACTCGTCATTTACATTCTTTTGTTACAAACATTAACCCTGCAACGGCACTGTAATCTTCTAAAACAGTTTTGACAAGCTAAGCTACCTTTAATTTCACATTTTCTTAAAGAAATGTTTCATGTAACATAACTGGCCGAAGAAATCCGTGGAGGTTCGACATCGAAAACGTCAAGGACAAAACTGTGAGAGACGCTCAGGTCAGACGAAGGTGGTAAAAAGCCGCGTAATTGTGATTCAATCAAATTCAATAAAGTAATTCAACAATATACTGTTCATTATCATTTAATTTCTAGATAGCACTACCAATAAACACACACACTCGCGCACACACACAAAGGTTAACTCGGAGGAAATGCTAATAACTATTATGAATGTATGAAAACACATAATGTTATGTTATTACTACAAATAGGATATATGTTATTACTAAGATAATGGTATTCTTTATTTTGCCTACGCCTTAGTTATAGGCGATGGTTACCACTTAATTATAGGTAGGTAGGCCATATAACAAGCATATCTGCACGTAATATAAAAAAAATATATATTATTTTATTAGTGCAATTTGTATCCATCTATTATTTATATTAAAACTGTTATCTTAGGTCTACATTTTCATTTTAAAATACTATAACATTGCAGTATTTATGTTTCACATCACTATTTCATGTTGAAGTCAGGCCATTTTAATAGGTAACATTTGACGTCTGTTGACGTCTGTCAGTTCGGTACAACTCGTACCGAACTCGTACTCGTATCGGTCATTATTACAATAAATATGTAATCGTAATTGAAAAAGTTAAGCAATTGTGCAGTTCTAACAAAACGAAATAATATATTATTTTATGCCCGCTGTTACAAGTTTACGTTGTTGAATTTTGATGAATTGTCAAATGTCAAACCCATTAAAATGGCCTGACTTTAGTTAGGTTCATGAGTTTTTGTACGATGAAAATTATTAAAAGTTTTGATAAGATTCAGTGATGCGGCGCACGGCATCTAATAACTCTACATGTGCCTGAAGACATTGTTTTAAACGATTTGTTTATAGCATCAACTTGTTTTGAATTGAATTGTGCCTGTGAGCCTACCCAACGTGCTACCTACTAATGTTTATAAGATGTTTTTATGTAAGTTTAAGTTTTTTGCTTTTTAATAGTTTCAATAAAGATTTTTTGTATTTTTGTGTTTGTATAACAAATTCATAAGCTAGAATCTAAAATGATTTTACTGAAATGAAATGAAACTTTCTAAGTTACGTAACATCTAAGATGTCATCTAAATGTTAATGAATATGAATTTTTAGTTTACTCATTCCCTTACAATAAAGTAGGTACTAGGTACATATTTTTTATAGTTTTTTTATAATATCCATTCTAGTATTATAAATTCGAAAGCAACTCTGTATCTGTCTGTTTGTAACGATTTAAACTTTTTACAAATTTCTAAACTAAACTGTTCTCAACGTTTTCTATAAGGCTCGCTCAGTCGATTCATATTATTAAAACCGGCAAAAAGGCGAGTCGGACTCGCGAACGAAGGGTTCCGTACCATTATCTATAAAAACGGCAAAAAAACACGTTTGTTGTATGGGAGCCCCCCTTAAATATTTGTTTTATTTTAATTTAATTATTTATTATTAAAGGGAATATAGAACTAAATATTCTGTGAATTTCAAGCGTCTACCTGTTGCCGTTATCAATAACGAACTAATATACGAGCAAAAAAATCACGTTTTTTGTATGGTACCCCCCCTGAAATATTTATTTTATTCTGTTTTTAATCTTTGTTGTTATAACGGCAACAGAAATAAATCATCTATAACTATCACGGTTCATGAGATACAGCCTGGTGACAGACGTACATCCAGACAGACAGCGGAGCCTTAGTTGCCGTTTTACCCTTTGGGTACGGAATCCTAAAAAATGTAAACTTTATTAATTTTCATGTAAAACTCACGCTTGACCAAAGATATACAGAAGAGATATATAGAAGATACCTTATTTCCCTAAAAAATATTAAATGGACCTCGGACAGTTTCTCTATATCTGCTATAGATTTCAGATTTCTCCACACTCTCCCAGATAAAAAAAAACACGAGATAGATGACCTGGATTGCGGCATAAGCTACATTTATTTGTATTAAAAACGAGATATTTAACATGATTTGTGAGTTTTAGAATATCCCGATATTTCGGCGTAGGCTTCGGGCATGCGCCATGATCACGGGTAAACTAAAAATTCTTTGCGAGTGGGTAGTTATTGGCAGATATAGCGGTCTACCCTCTTTCTCAGTCTCTTGCTAGGAATTAATTTACTAATACTATGACTGCCACCGGTTTCATTCTCGATCATAACTCGATTTGGACACAGAACATTCACGGTATCAGGACGCGTAATTGTCACCTCACTTCTTCGGTTCTTACACGTTCTCACCACAGGATTCCAGGCTCCAGATAGTTGAAAACCATCTTCACAATTGAAATTCTTGTGTTTGGTAATCTCATTTGCCTCTTGAACCAGTCTTGGCATGTAATGTCGCTCAGTTGAGATTACTTGTGGGTTGTGTAGCTCGATCCAGTGGTTTGAGCCTGAGTCCAGCAGATATTCCGTTATGACAGACTTCTAGCTGTGTTCCTTCACCCGACAAGCTATTGTGCGTTCGGTTTGACCAATCCAGCAAGAGACCGTTTACCCGTGATCATGGCGCATGCAACTGTGTTGAAATATCAGAATACTCAAAAACCCACAAATCATGGTAAATATCCCGTTTTTAGTACAAATAATGTTCATAACCATGATAGTTTCAAAAGGTTTAAGCTACTTTTTATTGACAATCCGCGCGGGTGAAGCCGCGGGCAGAAGCTTGTTGTTAAATAAACGCCCGGGGTGTAGTTTGCTAGTTTATTCCAAATTATTTACTTGTTACAAATATGAAGTCCACACCTCGAGCATCGCCGAAAGGTTTATTATTGGATACATTTCGGAGAGTGTGCTGCGGAGCTTTTCTACCTGATCCCACCATCCCCATTCTAACATCGGACAACCAGACGCTCCGCAGTGCGCCACCGCTACATGGTAGACATACCGCCCATACGCACAGAGCGGTACTCTTTCACCTTTATTATGCTCACTGCCAAGGAGTGGAATGCCTTGCCTGAGTCTGTGTTTTCTGATAACTATAACCTAAGGGTCTTCAAGTCACGAGTGAATAGGTGTCTTCTAGGTAAACGTGTACCATCGTAGACATCATCGCTCGCCATCAGGCGAGATCGTGGTCCAACAATTATATAAATGCCTATTATTTATAAAAAAGTAGATAGGCCTCCCGATTTATTAGTTCATCCTTTTCTCTAGTGGGGGGGGGGGGGGGGGGGGGGGTTCTACGCTAAACTTGAATGCCACTGAATGGATCGAGATAAAAAAGACCATAATACCATACCCTGCAAAAACATTAGCCAATTATGTCCAAACTTTTTATCCAAATACAACGCGGACACCTAACGTCTGCGTTTAGGAGTCAACGGACTCTAGAAATAGAATTTTAGGCAAGTCTAGCCTATCCACTATCCAGTTACTAGATTAACAGTTGCATAGTAACGAAGTAGTCAAACTAGAGCCTGTAATAACGACTAGACATCGATTCAAGTTTTTTTCGGATGTATGGTTATTTATGTGGTCGTTATGGGCTTAATCGTGTAAAATGTTTTAAATTTTTGGTAGCATGCAGATATAACGTTAATAAACTATTTATGGTAACAGCTCTTTTTTGTTTTTTTTTATAGTACTTATATGGCAAACGAGCATGCAGTCCACCAGATGTTAAGTGGCTACTGCAGCCCATGGATATCCACATAGAATTCAAAACAAGCTATTATGTTGTCTTGATTTCTATGTGGATACGTTTCCATACTATAGGACTTAGCTGTTATGCCTATATTGCCAGTACACATACAGTATAGGAACAAACCATTACCGTCTAACCGGAACACAGCAGCACAAGTACTGCTATTTGGCGGCAGATAAGGTAAGGCGGTGGTGCCCACTTCCTCGAGCCCGTTCACAAAAGCTCTACCACCAGTACTCTGTTTCATGAAGATGATCATATGAAGGTTTTGTAGTAAATAGTTTAATGTTTTAGTAGTAGTACAATAGCCACTTGAGACGCAGGACGCAGGGTTCGGTTCCCGCCGTGAAACAAATGGTTGCATGATCTACAAATATGTATTTGTTCCGGGTCTGGTTGTTTCTCTGTCTATACTATAATATTATTAAGTGGAAATATTTGTTTGTTTGTATTGAATAGGCTCGGAAACTACTGGATCGATAATAATTTGATCTAACTTTAAACCGGCTTGTATTACTAATTCTAATTGTCATGAATATTTTATGTTATCATTTAAATAACTTTCTTGTTATGTGTGGATCTATGATGTCTGATTAAGTATTTTAATTTTAAATAAATAAATAAATATTTCTGGACATTTCACACAGCGCTATCTAGCCCCAAACTAAGCAGAGCTTGTACTATGGGTACCGGATAACTAATAGAATACTTAAATACTTAAATTTTTTTTAAATACGTACTTATAATATATAATCCAACATCCATACTCGGAACAAATATCTGTTTCGGTATGATGCAAACATTTGATCCGCGGCGGGGATCGAACTTGCTACCTCCTACGTCTCAGCCGGCTATTCGCCTATTGCGCCATGGAGTAAACAACAAACATTTTTAAATTTGATGTGTTTGTATGATTTGACAACTATCATAAAAACATATTTATCTTTTTCGCTAAGTGTAAATCACCAACATCACTGATATAGCCCAGAGGATTAGCCAAATGAAGTGACAGTAGGCGGGCTCATAGCTCGAAGAAATGACGGTCGTTGGGGCACAAACGTTCATAAATTCCACGCGTATTGGCGCAGAGCCGCGTAAGATGGCCTCCACTAGATGGAAATCAAAAATGTTTTTATTTCTGTAACAGATAGTTTTTTACATAGTATTTTAAGGTTGGAACCTTCTTTTAAGTATAAAAACTTGTGTTAAAAGGCTCCGCTTTTCCACATCCAAGAGTGTTTTTATAGGTTATAGATACTTATTTTGCAAGTTAATATGAAATATGTATAAAAGTGTGTGTACGTGTGTTGTGAAATGACATAGTAAAGGTTGCTGGGAGCCGTTAGGTACACAAGATCGGTCGCTCTAATATCTATAGGGGAAGTCTATGTTCAGCATTGGGCGTCATAAGTATGATATGATGAGGATGATAAAAATCATCTCCTATTCCGATTATTCCGTACTAAACATCTACAAAGTGCTACGGATGTATGGTATGTATAATTATCCGAAAGGGGGTCATTGTACTCGAGTAAACAATGTTTGCTCTAGGTATTTTCGTTAAAAATTGTCTTCAGTCAAAATTCTGTTACCCATTATTATATATACGGGATTTATCACGTACCTTTTAATCGGTGTTTGGACCGACAATGTTTCGGTTCAATTCGTGAACCTTCATCAGGGTGAGTGCGATCCGCTCCGAATAACGTCTCACCTCGCACTACCTTCATGTTATTTTGGGTTAAGAATTTCCCCCGTATATTCCCAATTAAAGCAATTCTTATGTAAAATGAAGTCAGTCGAAGACCTCTACGTTAGTGACAGCTTTTTAGATTTGCTTTTGTACTTTTTGTTCTTTGTAACGCCGCCGCCGCGCCGGGTCAAACTCAACAGAGTGACCCCTTGTGTGAAACTCGACTCTCCTCGACTTCCTTGTTTTGTAATGGTTCTCTTCACAATATCTATTATGCAACTATCGTGAACAGACAAATACAGGGTGAAATGCCTTCGTTTTTATATTATTTTTATATATATAATGTGATGCAATTTAAACTATCTATATTAAAGGGATGGTTTCTACACAAATAAATCTAAAATAAATGCATGTATACAATAATCTTGTTTTATTATCCAATTCTCTAGAAATTCTATAAAAAGATGCTCCGCAAACTGTTATAGAACTAGCGTATTCTGCGATGCCACATATCACTAAACAGTTACTAAGAGCCGTTCAATAACCCCGCTCGTCCAATACCCCGCCCAGTCAATGACCCAACACGTCGAACCAAATCTCGCGATATCTCACCGTGGAGGGGGGGGGGGGGGGGGCATAACAAAAACGCCTCATGTAATTAATGGACGCCCCCTTACGTCATCTTATCTGCCACAGGTCTTCAACTAGATTTAGATTTCCAGAGCGACCGATTTTGTGCGGCCTGCCCCAACAGATCCCAGCAATCTTTATTAGCTCGATTCGATTTTCCATCTAGTGGGTGCTTATCCTAATTGCATATAACACATCCGATAGAGATTTTTTAGTCTATAATCTCGCACCCCAGTTGTTCATTACAAAGTCAAACAATCTTTATTCATTGCAATCGTATGGAGCATTATTATAAATACGGGATTTATCACGTACCGTCTTATCGGTGTTTCGACCGACAATGTTTCGGTTCAATTCGTGAACCTTCATCAGGGTGAGTGCGATCCGCTCCGAATAACGTCTCGCCTCGCAGTTATTCGGAGCGGATCACACTCACCCTGATGAAGGTTCACGAATTGAACCGAAACATTGCCGGTCGAAACACCGATAAGACGGTACGTGATAAATCCCGTATTTATAATAATGTTTAAAATCAATCACGAAAGTTTTTTACGTATGGAGCATTTTGAAACTTAGTCAACTTCAACAAATAATGATAATAATTATTATTTTAGCGTTTTAGGAATAATAAACGTTATTATTTGAGCGTTTCATGTCCCGTTGCTGGGCAAAGACCTCCCCATTCTTTCCAGTCATTCCTTTCCTGTGCCAATTTTTACTAATACTTACATCTATTTATTTAGGTAAGGGTAAAAAATGTGTATCATAATACAGTTTATCACGCTAGATGCTAGTTACGTAAGAATAGTGAAGGCTGTCTAGATTTTCAATTAGATTATCTAACTTCATTAAAATTACTTATGACATGTATTCGTGTGGCATGAAATTTACTTTACGGCGTAGATGAGCCGACGCGAGCGGCGACCGTTCACACTGCGTTTACACATTCGCGTTGTCACTCATCGAAATGCTCGCGTAGATAGCCGAAGCGAGCGGCGACCGTTCATACTGCGTTTACACATTCGCGTTGTCACTCATCGAAATGCTCGCGTAGATAGCCGAAGCGAGCGGCGACCGTTCATACTGTGTTTACACATTCGCGTTGTCACTCATCGAAATGCTCACGTAGATAGCCGAAGTGAGTGGCGACCGTTCATACTGCGTTTACACATTCGCGTTGTCACTCATCGAAATGCTCGCGTAGATAGCCGAAGCGAGCGGCGACCGTTCATACTGCGTTTACACATTCGCGTTGTCACTCATCGAAATGCTCACGTAGATAGCCGAAGTGAGCGGCGACCGTTCATACTGCGTTTACACATTTGCGTTGTCACTCATCGAAATGCTCGCGTAGATAGCCGAAGCGAGCGGCGACCGTTCACACTGCGTTTACACATTCGCGTTGTCACTCATCGAAATGCTCGCGTAGATAGCCGAAGCGAGTGGCGACCGTTCACACTGCGTTTACACATTTGCGTTGTCACTCATCGAAATGCTCGCGTAGATAGCCGAAGCGAGCGGCGACCGTTCATACTGCGTTTACACATTCGCGTTGTCACTCATCGAAATGCTCACGTAGATAGCCGAAGCGAGCGGCGACCGTTCATACTGCGTTTACACATTGGCGTTGTCACTCATCAAAATGCTCGCGTAGATAGCCGAAGCGAGCGGCGACCGTTCATACTGCTTTTACACATTCGCGTTGTCACTCATCGAAATGCTCGCGTAGATAGCCGAAACGAGCGGCGACCGTTCACACTGCGTTTACACATTCGCGTTGTCACTCATCGAAATGCTCGCGTAGATAGCCGAAGTGAGCGGCGACCGTTCATACTGCGTTTACACATTCGCGTTGTCACTCATAGAAATGCTCGCGTAGATGAGCCGAAGTGAGCGGCGACCGTTCACACTGCGTTTACACATTCGCGTTGTCACTCATCGAAATGCTCACGTAGATAGCCGAAGCGAGCGGCGACCGTTCATACTGCGTTTACACATTCGCGTTGTCACTCATCGAAATGCTCGCGTAGATAGCCGAAGCGAGCGGCGACCGTTCATACTGCGTTTACACATTCGCGTTGTCACTCATCGAAATGCTCGCGTAGATAGCCGAAACGAGCGGCGACCGTTCACACTGCGTTTACACATTCGCGTTGTCACTCATCGAAATGCTCGCGTAGATAGCCGAAATGAGCGGCGACCGTTCATACTGCGTTTACACATTCGCGTTGTCACTCATAGAAATGCTCGCGCAGATGAGCCGAAATGAGCGGCGACCGTTCATACTGCGTTTACACATTCGCGTTGTCACTCATAGAAATGCTCGCGCAGATGAGCCGAAGTGAGCGGCGACCGTTCACACTGCGTTTACACATTCGCGTTGTCACTCATCGAAATGCTCACGTAGATAGCCGAAGTGAGCGGCGACCGTTCATACTGCGTTTACACATTCGCGTTGTCACTCATCGAAATGCTCACGTAGATAGCCGAAGTGAGCGGCGACCGTTCACACTGCGTTTACACATTCGCGTTGTCACTCATCGAAATGCTCACGTAGATAGCCGAAGTGAGCGGCGACCGTTCACACTGCGTTTTCGTCCACGCTCGTTACTCGCGCGAATGTGTAAGTGTGATGTAAATCGAGTATCATATTAATATTAATTATACCACTTCTCACTGTATGTGGAGCAACGTTTACAAATGTTAGCGAGCAACAATGCATCAAAAAGCATTATGTAAAAGATTAGTTAAGTTATAGAACGTCATTTCGTGTTGCAAAATGTTATGTACTCCACGATAAATAAATTCGGTGGACGCATCTTAACGCATCTCGCATTCACATAGGAAAAAACTCTTACAAAATAAACATATTAATAGCTATAATTAATAATTAACGTAACATTTTAAATCTTACAAACATACGTGGATAAAAAGGTACGTGATAAATCCCGTATTTATAATAATGGTTACAAATATTATTTGATAGCATAATGTAAAGCAAAAACCTTTATTTAGGTAGGTGCATAATATTAGGGTTAATATAATAAGTAGGCTTGAGTGTTGTGGAAAAGGTTCTTTTTGCGTTATTTATATTATACTAAATGTCATGGATACGTGCAAGCACATTATTTAAAATTAAACATGTTTTTTTATTGAAAATCATCATGGCCTAAAAACATCGCCACCAGGCTTGCCCACAAGCTCATACAATACAAACATACTAGAAAAATACTCTAGTATCAGATGAAAACTAATAAGCTTACGTAAGTTTCGAGTCAAAAACCCTTTTTACCGAAACCGCTGAGATAATCTAGCAATTTGGTTTCAGTACCTACGTAAGTCCACAGTCTCCATGTATAGAAGTTAACGGAACACTTTTATTGCGTAATGAATGAGAGGTCGGCGCTCGGGCCCAGCAGGCGGGGGGGTATGAACCCCCCATCAGCTCAGTGGGGGTGCAATACCACCCCCTTGAGCCTTATTTCGGGTCATCGAGCCCGACCCCTGAACGAACGCTAGTACCGCCTTGCAAAATGAACTTTTCATCTTGTATTATTAATTTAAACAAAGTGTTAGATTAAAATAATACAGCGCAGGGCGCCTGATTAGAGGCGAACATGCACGGCTTCAACTATTCATTTCGAGAAATATATTTTTGGTATAATATTATAACGTTGTTATTGTGATGAATGCAACATAATTAATGAGCCAACAAAAAACCCTTTGAGCAGCTTGCTAGCTTTATCTTGTGTTTTTATCCGTCATGATTTCATACTATATTGTTAAAAATGCGATCCAATAAACAACAACGAGAAAAATAGAAAATCTATAAATTAACATTTTAAGATACTTACGCGTACTATTCATGTTATTTACTGTTATTAATATAACAGTGTAAGAACATAATAACAGTACATACCTACATACCTGACAGGTGGCGATTCTGTTGTGTACACCGACTAACTAAAATTGTGTAAAATTCACGCTAAAGAACAAATGAGAATGACATTTAGAGTGACTTTTCTAAAATCAAGTCATTTTTACTAAGATGACATGTTTGCGGGCTGGTTTTAATCAACACCAATTTAACTGCTGACTATAACTAGCCCAAAAACACGCCATCTTAGTAAAACCATATTAAATATTAGAAATGTCACTTTAAATGTCATTCAAATTTGATCTTTAGCATAAACATAATAAGACCGTTCGGATTATACGCAATTTTAGTTAGTGTAAACAACAGAATCGCCACCAATATGTACTTAACTGAAAATAATATTTTCAGGGGTACATAATAAAAGATAAAATACTTATCGAATCATTTAATATGAGAAACGAGTCTTGGCTAGACTTATATCCCTCTAGAATAATTATTTATAATATAGCGAGCGATATTTGAGTTATAAAGTTAGGTAAACTAGGAATAAAAATTCCACTTGAGTTTTACTAAGACATTAGAGAAATAAATGCACATTTTATGAAGACGCAATGAATAATAAATGAATAGATACTATTCCACGTAGATAATTAGGAAAGCGGTGGCGTTCTCATTAGCGCTTTAATCTTTCTAATGTTCTAGCTGACGCAACTGCCGGTTTAGCTAAGTAATTTTAATCAAATCACGAAACAACAAGTTCGAGTTCTGAAAGCCAAAACATATCAAGGTAACTAAAACCGGTGAAGTGCGAGTCGGACGCACGAAGGGTTCCGTAACATTATCTATAAAAAACGGCAAAAAAAATCACGTTTGTTGTACGGGAGCCCCCCTTAAATATTTGTTTTATTTTAATTATTTATTTTTAAAGTGAAAATATAATTAAATATTTTGTGAATATTTCAAGCGTCTAGCTGTTGCCGTTATCAATATAGAGCTAAATCGAGCAAAAAAATCATTTTTTTTTGTATGGGAGTCCCCATTAAACATTTATTTTATTCTGTTTTCAGTATTTGTTGTTTTAGCGGCAACAGAAATACATCATCTGTGTAAATTTCAACCGTCTCACTATCACGGTTCATGAGATACAGCCTGGTGACAGACGGACAGACAGACAGACAGTGAAGCCTCAGTAATAGGGTGCCGTTTTATCCTTTGGGTACGGAATCCTAATAAGTGCTACCATAATGAAAAGTTGACGTTGCTCAATGATCTAAAAGAGGATGGGAATTTTTGTACAAAACAGCGGCCGCTTATAGAAATAACGACCAACACGCTATCTGCATAAGAAAATATAGATATCTATGTTTTTATAATAATACCAGATTGTTTCTCTTTCCAATTCTCCTGCTAATAAGTCATGGTGTTTTCTAAGATGGCACACTTGCCTATAAAGACTGAAGACTTTGGTAGTAATGAGCGATTTTATATTAATAGTCACATCTCAAAACTGAACAACGATTAATGAACAACACTATTTGAACTAGAAACAGGATTGTTTATCATGATTTGAGAGTTTCAAAATGTTTTAAAATGAACATGGACAAGACGACAATTATATCGAATGTCCATGTCGTGCCTGCCCCAGTTATGGTTGAGAACTCGGCTCTTGAAGTTGTCGACGCGTATATATACCTAGGACAAACAGTTCAATTAGGTAGGTCCAACTTCGAGAAAGAGGTCAATCGTCGAATCCAACTCGGATGGGCAGGGTTTGGGAAACTTCGCAACGTCTTTTCGTCCAACATACCTCAGTGCCTTAAGACGAAAGTCTTCAATCAGTGTGTGTTACCAGTGATGATGATGACATATGGAACCGAGACGTGGTCCTTCACTATTGGCCTTATGAATAAGCTTAGAGTCGCTCAACGAGCTATGGAGAGGGCTATGCTCGGGGTTTCTCTACGGGATCGAATCAGAAATGAGGAGATACGTAGGAGAACTCAAGTCACCGACATAGCCCGACGAATTAGCACGTTGAAATGGCAATGGGCAGGCCATATAGCGCGCAGAACAGATGGCCGATGGGGCCGGAAAGTTCTCGAATGGAGGCCACGGACCGTCAAGCGCAGCGTAGGTCGTCTACCTACAAGATGGGCAGACGACTTGGTAAGAACCGCAGGTCAGCGTTGGATGCAGGCCGCTTCCAACCGCAGTTCCTGGAGATCAATGAGGGAGGCCTTTGTCCAGCAGTGGACGTCCTATGGCTGACATGATTATGATGATGATGATGAGAGTTTCAACAGTAATACATGTTAATGAAGTTCGGCTTTCAGAATATACATTACATTACCTTGAAATTAAGTTACTTCCAGAAGTGGCGGCTTTATTTATATTTTGCCCATCCTTCTTTGTAGAACATACATATAATATGTGGGCACAAATGGACCATGAGATGTTTTGTTTTGTTTGTCGACGTGATGACTGGGATGGACTAGAATCAGAATTTGTGGTATATATTGTCAACTTTTGAAATTAGGTACCCATCGTGAATATGCACATTATATTCACAACACAACAGGATATTTACCGTGATTTGGGAGTTTTTTAGTGTAACGATTATCAGCACAGTTGTATGCGCCATGTCCAGTTTTTGGTAAAAATAAATTTGATTTTGATTTTACTTCTAAATTGTTTTAGTCGTTCCAGGTTTAGATTCCGTAATGCCCTCCGTAGCGCAGTGTGTGAATAGCCGGCTGAGACGCAGGAGGGTGCGGGTTCGATTCCCGTTGCGAAACAAATGTTTGCATGATCTACAGTTGTTTCGGGTCTGGTTGTTTCTCTAATACTATTAGCATGTATTTAAAAATATAACGTAAGTATATTTTATCAATAATGTTACATTGAGTATTCATTATATGCATACTCAAAGTAAAATTATTGACAGTGTTTTTGAGAGTTTTGTCTATATATGTATATATCAAATGGAGTTTAATTCCTGATTGAGGTAAAACATTCAAAAGTTAGATTATTCTGTAGTGATAATGATGAATGATGCTTCCTGCGGCCATTAAGTCTGCTCATAACCTAATACCTAATTATCTCATAGTTGTTCGAGTTGATTGCAAGTGTATAGTTTTTGCGATAAATAAAAAACTTTTTACTTTACTTTATCTGATCCCTTTGGCTTAGTTTGGGGATAAATGGCGCTGTGTTAAATATTTATTCATTTGTTTTCCTAAAACTCATAACAGAATTTATGAATAAGTGTGTAGAAAGCCTAGCGTTATTTGACGACAACATTTCAGAGAAACATAGCAGGCTTCAATTTCAATGAATGAATTCCTATAAATGTTATTTTAGTATCATCATTTTCAATTCATTATTTTCCAGTTATTTTTATAGGAAATTTTATCGATTGATTGCATTGAGGTTTCACTTAATTATGGCCTTTACTATTGAGTTCGTACATCCGTATATTTTAAAACAGCAGATTTTTTGTGTTCATCAACTCATAGAACAAACATGATTAGCATATATAAGGCTAATGATTTTTTTGAGCAAAATACATACTCCTATGCATTACAACTTTTGTTATAAAAATACACCCGAAATAATCATCCGAATACGTCCATTGTCTCTTCTAGCAAAATTGTTTTAAGTCTAGAATAACATTGTAACATCAAAAAAACTAAGTTGTGTAATACAAAAACACTTATGTTTTTAAGACAAAACGGGTCTTTTCGCGCACAGATTTATATCAAAATCATAATTTTGACTAACCTCGACGCTTCGGCCAAGTTACATCGGCCGTGGTCACGAGAGACTGACGTAACTTGGCTGAAGCGTCGAGGTTAGTCAAAATTTGATTTTGATATAAATCTGTGCGCGAAAAGACCCGTTTTGTCTTAAAAATATGAGTATAGTTCGCAAAAACTTAAAAAGTTTTAAAAATACACTTTCCTGTCTAAACAGGGTGAATTTGTAAACAATCGATATATTTTAAGAAACAGCTCTGAAGGAGTCCTTTGTTTCGATGTTTGTTTTTGTAGTATTGTGTCGACGGTATACAAATTATTCCTGTACACTTGCCTAAATCATATCGTAGATAAAAAATACACACCATATTCAACACGTCTATGATAAAAAAACATGAGATTAATTTAACTGATACAGACGTCATCTACATGCATGCCTTGCTAACATGCAGTACAGATGCAAATTATGTTGCAAATGTATTTTTTGTGAAAATATTCAATGCTGCGCACGCATAAATTAAGGACTGCCGCCTACTGCGCAAATCGTTTGAAATCCCTAGTGCTAGCTAACCTACACTACACTAGCAGGTGTACTCGTACATAGACGTTATTGTAAAATTAAAACTAGTTATGATTATTACTAATTAACTGATGCGAAAAATGGGACTAGTCCGGGCATGTGTGCCGCATGCCCGGACTACTTTTGACCTAAAATCACCACTAAGTGAGTCCCACGAGGACCGCGACCACGTGGTCGGCCCTGGCGCCGAGATGGCGCGACGACCCCTTTTCGGTATCATGGCCAGCGGAATCTTAAGATCACATAGAATGGAATAAGGGAGGTTTTTGCCCTGCAGTGGGATATCATAATCTAGTTAGATTAGATTATAAATTTTAAATGGATGTATGAATATTTATTTTTATTTAAAATTAATCGTAACAGCAATAAAAACACTAGATTTCCACTAGATCTGAGTGAAGGCGTCATGTGTACAAAGTGTACGAGTTTCAAGAATAAAGGAGTCAATAACTAGGCCTACCTTTAGCACAAAAATAGGGTACATTAGCCATATACGGCCTAAACACCTAGCCGCCAATAGACACAAAACCACGTTTATGTAGCCGAAATCAGCTAGTAGGATTATTATTTTTTAAAAACAGCTATCTCTATCATCTTCAAAGGTATGCTGGAAGAAAACTCTTATTAACGGGGTTAAGCTCGCCTTTGTCCTTTTTGCAAGCTTTGTCTGTAATCTATTAACGAATAAAGAAGAAGCAAGATTTTTAGCTCTCTAAGCATTTTCGCAAAACAGCATCTAGTGGATATCCAGCTTTGTGTCCAGGGCCGCGCGCCTATTAATCCAAAGCGCGCACTGAGACAGGTGAGCCGCGATAATCTCGCGCCTGCGCCTGCGCCTACAAACGTCGTGACCTTTCCGTAATTGAATAGGCGTGCTCATTGCGAGTGCGCTCACGCACGTCCTAAACGCACGCGACCGATTAACTAGGCCCTAGACGTTATAATAGGAAAAATGTGCTGGTTTTTTTTTCTAAATATGAATAGGTACTACTTTGTATATTTAAAGATTAAAGTTACTTATTATTATTTTTATATATATTTACAACACAATATACTATTCCACCTGGATAGAATAATAGGAAATATATTCTTCTGATACGAAAATATGCAAAAGTTTTTTTAAAGCAATTGCTTAGTTTCATGTTGATATTTTCTATGTCTATCAGTTTAGTTAAATGACCCTAGCTTCTACCTTCCACTATTGACATGCCGTCGGTATTTAGGGTTCCGCGCTCAAAGAGTCAAACGGGACCCTATTAGTAAGACTCCTCTGTCTGTCCTGTCTGTCTCATAAACCGTAATACTTAGATAGTTGAAATTTTCACAGATTATGTACTTCTGTTGCCGCTATGATATCAAATATTACAAACAGAATAAAATAAATATTTAAGGGGGGCTCCGATACAACAAACGTGATTTTTTTGCTTGTTTTAGCTCGATATTGATATCGGCAACAGGTAGACGCGTTAAATATTCACACAATATTTAATTATATTATTCAATTTAAAAATAAATAATTTAATCAAATTAAAACACATATTTAACATTTCACATATAAAATATAATTAATATTTACATAGGGGGGCTCTCATATAATAAACGTGATTTTTTTGCCGTTTTTATAGATAATGATACGGAAACCTTTGCGCACGAGTCCGACTCACTCTTGGCCATGTTAATACCGGTTCCAAACGTTCCAATCAATTACAAATAATTTGTTTTTAAATCATCGGCTGACACCAAAGCCTACTTATTAATTTCTGCCTTTTTACTTAAAAGATTCATTTACTCAACCACTGTTAAAAGTTCTAACTATTCTTCATTTCGAAGAAATGTATCACTCATAAGCATAGACTGTGGTGAAAATGTCAGCTACTCCTAACCAATAATAGGATGATTGAAAGTGATATTAGTACGTTTAAGCATCTCAGCTTGAGCTCTTTTTTATATGTATGTTGTCAAAAGTCTAAAAAATCATCACCTGAGAGTCATTACAAGTTGCGTAGGTCTTAACTACTTTAATCGAGTAAAAATGTACTTACGTCTTTGTTATAATTGAATATTACTTTAATTGGATCACATAAAACCTTTTTTTAGTGAAATAATAGCGAATGTTATTATTGCCATGGAAATTGTAAAAACTTAACGGACTTTTGTTATAAGTGATACTCAATTCATATTTAGTTCGAGGATATCCCTAAGACGCGAATTAAAGGGCTGTTCCGTAAAACCTCACAATTACTAGAAACATGCTTAAAAGTTCCTTAAAATTGTTCCCGTTATTGTGGTAAAAATAATTAAAATATTATGCCTTATTTGCAATAACCAATATAATATACCTTTGAAAAATCTTACATTACATAAAATAAAAGTGATATATTTATAGAAAGAAAGAAAGACAAAAACATTTTATTCAACAACCACACAGTAATAAAGGAAAATAAAACACAACAACTATAAAATCTTTATATTAGGTTACACAGCTACACATCAAGCTATACACTTCCAGTATAAGCTGACCTCTCATTCTACGAAAAGCCTACAAAATGCGAGGTCAGCTTATACTGGAAAAGTATAGCTTGATATGTAGCCGTGTGTACCTACCAATGTTCTTTACCTAATAATAAAGATGGTATAAAAATTGTGCATCGCGTAATACGTGGTTTAATGTCATAAAAAATTGCAGCGTTCACAACTTATTTTATGGAGCACACTTATATTATAAATGCGAAAGTTTGGATGTTTGTTTGTTTGTTACTCAATCACGTCGTAACGGCTGCACCGATTTCAATAAAATTACGTACCTACGTAATTAGTTACTTAGACCTTTATCCCGATAATATTGGTTTATCCACCAGCCTGCATCGCACTACCTTCTGTCCGACGGGATGTCGACTGTTCAATAGAAAAGTTAAAACATGAAACTGATTATCGACTTCCCCTCCACGGCTACGAACCTCCAACATTCCGACTAAAAAGCCGAAATAGTTTTATGCGTAGAACCCTCGCCGCTAGTGACCACCGCACAAAGGTTGAATTTGTGGAAGTAGAGGCACTCACAACCGCCCGACATGGCACCACACGAAAATCTCCCCCCTGGACATGCCCTTACGTGTCTATTAACTGACCAGGTTGGGCGGTGTGGAAAAAATCTCTGTAGGTGGGGAATATGACAGCCTTCGCTAACCAGCTGTGATTGTGGGCACCCCATCCAGACTATGCCCCACCTGCTTAACTGTCCTTTGTGCCCTACGACCTGCACAATGGACGATCTTAATAAGGCTACCGTAAATGCAGTGTACGTGGCCAGGTTCTACTCAACCCTAATATGAAAACTTGCGAATTAAATACGTGGTAAGCTGTTTACACGAAAGAAGAAGATCCCATAAAAGTCCCATGGGATAAAAATGGGGTGTCAAGTCAATTTGCAGCAGCAAGTTTAGCGTTGCATTAAAGTTTCAAGGTTACATTTGGTATGAAGTCGCGGGCAACAGTTAGTAATATATATTTTTCAATACACTTGCTCGTAAAGTAAGTCTTAATGCATCGTTCTTAGGGCCATAAACCGAACTATAACACACAATTGCATAATAATATTACACACTAGTGCATAATAGAATTATCCCTACAAAGTTAGGTTAGTACCTAACTGCAAATTATAGGCGATTAAACAGAGCATTTTCAATTTAACCGGGTAACAACGAGGTTTTATGGCGCTGAAAATCCATTTACATTTTTGGAATAAATAAATGTATCCCTAATTATGACGAAAAATCATTTATTATTATCAAATTATTTGTAATTCACAATAGTTTGTTAAAAAATATTTGCAATTTTATCTCTAAAATTATAATTGTGAAGTAGGCGCGTGCAAAAAAAAACCTTCGTGCCATTTCCCATATCTTTGTATCGCATTTGTTGCTGTGTGGTAAATAATTGTAAAAAGACAAGTGTTAGTACAGAAGATGAACAACTGATAGATTTAACCCCGCCAGAAATACTAAATACAAATGAAAGCAAGTAAATGAAAGTACTAAATAAGTGACAAGTACCAATGTAACACAAACTGTGAAATCGCCATCAAAAACAATCCAATATCGTTTTGAAAATTGTACATTCACCAATTGTTTTAATAATTAAACGATTTATGCAACGCATGTTTGTTTTTTCCTCGCAAGTGTGTTGAAAAAGTGCGTATGAAACTGGTGAGCAACTTGCTCACTAGACACTCGGCTGATTTACGTTGACTAAATTATAATAATAGGGGTGATCTTTAAGTAACATGTAAATTAAAATCTGTTACTTTCATGTAAAACTAATTGGTATCACCAAAAGAAATAGCTATCGTTATTAGTTTTGATACCAAAAGAATATAGATAACGTTATTAGTTTTACAAGAAAGTAGCAGATTTTAATTTACATGTTACTTAAAGATCACCCCTATTATTATAATTTAGTCAACGTAAATCAGCCGAGTGTCTAGTGAGCAAGTTGCTCACGAGTTTCATACGCACTTTTTCAACACACTTGCGAGGAAAAAACAAACATGCATTGCATAAATCGTTTAATTATTAAAACAATTGGTGAATGTACAATTTTCAAAACGATATTGGATTGTTTTTGATGGCAATTTCACAGTTTGTGTTACATTGGTACTTGTCACTTCTTTAGTACCTTCAGTTACTTGCTTTCATCTGCACAACGCAACGGATTGTTTTAAAATTGTTTATTGATTTGTTATGTCTTTTCTATTTTATTTTATTCCCAGTTGTTTTATAAGCATACTAATAAATAAATAAATATTGCTGAACATTTAACACAGCGCTATTTAGCCCCAAACTAAGCAGAGTTTGTACTATGCGAACCAGATAACTGATAGAATACTTATATACTTCTTTTTTTAGTAAATACATACTTAATACATAGAAAAACATCCAGGCCCGAAAAAAATATCTGTAGATCATGCAAACATTTGTTAATAAATTAACATTTGTGCCAACCTTTGTTGGCGCTTCAATTTTCCGATAACCCCCAATACATGTTTCAGTTTATGTAAAAGCAAAGTTGAAGTGAAAGCAGTGGCAAAGTTCCAGTATCGAAGTGGATCGAGCTTTGGCCTCATTACTCGCAGACCTAATTATATGTACTATGGACTGCAGGATCAAAACAAATGAACATTGAGGTTAGAATGAACAGGGCAAATTGTGCTTAGACATAGGTATGTATCTCATAGTAAAATAGTGTTTCGTAGCTGTCCAGAGCCAACCAGTGTTTATTTAAAACTAACATGCTTAAAAATGTGCATTTTAGCCCTTCTGATCACTACTGTTTGATAAAAGTGCATGCGTAGCCGCTGATAAACAGCTTTATTGAGGCTGATTTGAATCTTACGTTTTAAATTAGGTTTACTAAAGTACTAGGAAGTTCTACCTAATTGTTCTCATTAGATTAAGTATTAAATACAGCTTTCTCGTCAGGCAGGTAGGTACTTTCCGATTCTGAACATGGGTGGTGATGGATGTACAAATCATTACTGCAGAAGTAGCAATACTATTCTAGCCTGAGCAGAATAAGTTTTACATCAGTTTTTATGAAACTAGAAGCACTGGATTACTTTATACTAGCTGACTAATCAGCAGCTTCGCACGCGTAGTTTTTCAATAAAAACCTTACCCTCCTGCGCAGTTGAGTAAAAAGTAGCCTATGTCACCCGGGGATAGTGTAGATTCCCAACAGTGAAATAATTTTTTAAATCGGTCCAGTAGTTTCGGAGCTTGTTCAATATAAACAAACCAATCTTTCCTCTTTTTATTATTAGTATAGAATGCTATCTAAATGTAGTCTACTGATATACTTTTTATAGTACCTATCTAACTTTAAAGTGGCATATAAAAGTATTTACCTAACAGCGTATTAAAATGATGTCGTTCTACAAGACTTACAGTAATTACTCTCTTGCTTTTCTTCTCGATAAAGTGTTCCGGCCATTTTGTAGCCTGTAGGTACTCCTGTAGTGCCAATATTATCCGCGTGAGTAGCCGCCGATCCGGCTCATGCATTATTAAACACATCAAAGGAGAAAAATCGAAATGTGCAGCGGCTAGTGAAGTGGTTTTCCGGCCGATTAGCGGTTCGATGTATCAATTATCATGTGCGATACACTCGGGTTAATCAATCTGATGAACAATCGCGTTTTTGTAGAGGAGGGGGGGGGGGGGGGGGGGGCGTTTTGAAAAGGAAAATACATTTTCTGGTTTGTTATTGATACTCGTACATCGCGAACAAAAGAAAGGTCAGTTGGAATCGTCGTGTTTAACACAAATAAAAATGCGAGTAAAAAAATGTTATTTTATAACGTAAAGTTTCGTTCCTAAAAGAATAAGTTTTTTTTGAAAAATTACTTTTCAAAACAAGCTTTTATAAAATTCATAATCGGAACCGCAAGCAGATTCAAATGAGCCCAAACATTAGTAGCCTACTATAATTCATTCAGAAGTTCCGTTGTCTAGCATCCGTCTCCATCATGAGACCACCTCCATGGTACCATATTATTGCATTGTCACCGAAGTTACTTAATTATTCCAAATTGCAGCTCAATCGGTTGAAGGGAACGGGTTTAAAATTCAGTTGCAAGATTACACCCGGACAAACATAAATACCTACATTGCAAGTTACTAAAAAGCTTGAATTAGTGTACAAAACTGATAAAAGTCGAATTTTGGTCACAGAAAATATTTATTCAACGATGTATCACAGCAACATCCGCTTCATTATCAAACATAGCTATGAAAAAATATTAGTTTAGGCACACGTAGGTATTTTTATTGCACTATAATTAAACAGCCACTATAGCAGCGACTATACGTAAATATGAAATTAAATCTCTACCTGGAAAACTTCCAATAAATCTTAAAAACTCTAAAAATATAAATTCCAACAGATTATTGAAATAGCCCATATAACATGAATTATCCATTGGCACTCACAATCCGATCCTCTATAATCGAACACATAAATAGAACCATTATATCGGATAAAAGCTTCTCAATGTAAACTGGACAAAAACTAAATTGAAATTGGCGTTCTGCATAAAACTTGCAGACTAGACTGGATTTATTTATGAAGTGGTGTTCCAGTTTCGCTGCAGTGGGTCAGCGGTTTTCTGTTTATTGATTTGCTAACGGCGCTGGTTAATTTTGGCAAGGTGGGCAGAGTCCGATAGGTATGCGGAGAGGACAAGCTCGCTATTTGTGATTCCTGGTATTATAAACGTACTTATGCACATAGTTTCATGATGGATGTGTGAGACTGCAGGGTGTGAGACCCTAGCGTGACGATACGTTTCAATATTATCAAATGTATGTATAGAATTCCATATTCGAAAACGACTTTTAGAAATTGTACAATGTTTGCACGTAAGCCATCCAGCACAATTGTTAAATTTTCGCACAAAAAGGTCACGTTCAAACGGTTCAAATTACATTGACAAATACCAAATTAATATGTGAATGCACGTAACTATGTGCGGGGAACCTGATAAGAATATGTAAATTAAGAGTACGTTTAATTACCTAGTAAGTTATCAAGAAATGCGGCTCGCTTACTACTTGCCTCAAAACTGGGTGCAAAAACACGATCATCGTCCCTAATGGGCTTAACCTTTTGAATTTCATCATAAATGTTATTAACAGTCTGCTCGGCTCACGCACCGACTTTTGTGGGGAATATCATTCGAATGAACGCACATTGTTTCGGAATGGATAGTTATAACCGCTTTTATTGCAAGTAAAAGACTAGGGCCGTTGTAATTCGAAACGAAAATAAAAGCTGCGTCACAGCGAACCGACCGCTACGTATTCTCTCTGTCTAGGCTAGCCAGGGCTTTCATTTTATATTCAGTTAGCTGATATTGGTACACATGCATAATCACGTACGGAACCGTATGTATTTTTAGCTCCGAAAAATTCGAAAAATGTATATACCTAATACGATGCATGTTTGAAGTATTGAGCCAGAACTTACCTTTGGGCGTAACTTTTTATTGTGATACCATGCTACTTCAATGAAACTACTCAACTCGGACAGATTAGGTATGTTTGTACGTCATAAAGATATTTTCCGAGAATTCGAAGGTAACTTGATACCAATATAATTACCTAACCATTCAGGCTTCTTCATTCTTTCTGTTAAACTAAAGCATAATTTGGAATGTAACACGTTTGATTTTGTTCTAGTGTGCATATTTATAAAAGAAAGGCACACAACTATTGCTGTCTTTCTTCGCATAGTACAAATGAGTTGTGGGTGAATGAAAAGTGTGTTTTTTCAACGCATTTGCGTGTATGCGCTTGCGCCGCCCCACGCAGGCGGCGCCTGCTCTTACGCCTTTCAGTAATTATGCGGGATGGATCGTTTGCTTTCGTCAAAGTACATCATAATCAGATACCTTTCTTCATATCCCTTAGTAAACTCACACACACAGACAAGATATACGTACTGCATTCAAGGCACGAACTAATTGCTAGTGTAAATTAGAGTTGCTAACGTTATCCTGGCAGATCACAAACTAGGTTTCAAAATACAGGACGGGTTTGCCATAATTCTGTACATTGTTTAGAAAAAAATATTCTCATAGTTAAATTCCAAAAATATGCTAATACTAGACATGCTATGCTCCCTAAGTTAGATCTAAAACATCAAGAGCCACACATGACACTTTATACAAATAGTTTATTTTATTTTATTTATTTAGGCAAGGCCAACATCACACATAGTAAATACAGTATAATAAAGCAATTTTAAAACAATTCTTTAAAATGTGTGCCAATAACAGGCATGCACAGCATTTACAATAAAATATTAAACAGACAAAAGTGAGGTAGTTAGGTAATTTATAAAACACAGAATAAAAGAAAACAATATAATAGGTACCTACTTCAGTATAAATTAAAATAAAACACAGTTCTAAAACTTACAACAGAACTAATAATAATAGTTAACATGAGGTAGGCCTTATGTGAATGTCATCTCGGTACAAGTCGAATTAAAAAAATAAAAATATAAACGCAAACAAAAAATCCCTGTGCTGGTCTCAAATTTTGTTATAAAAAACTGACCAAGATCCACCTGTCTCGATTTGAATTTATAGAAATAGAAAATATTTATTCATGACACAAGCAAATATAGAAATTATGTGATCAAAAATTGGCCATCATTAGCATATGCTGCAGAAGCATAGCATGCAGCGCTGGTTTTGAGAAGCGCCCCACTGAGTGTTATAATATTCTAAAACATTAAATAAAATAACAAGAAACGCTGCGAAATCAAAAAGGTTTTTTTTATACATTATAAGCTTGCGTTTGACCACGATCTCGCCTGTCGGAAGCGATGATGCAGTCTACGATGGTACACGCTTGCCTAGAAGAAACCTATTCACTCGCGACTTAAAGATACCCAGGTTGCAGCTATCTGGAAACACAGACTCTGGCAAGGTGTTCCACTCTTTGGCGGTGCGCATAATAAAGGTAGAAGAGAACCGCTTTGTGCGTATGGGAGGTATTTCTACCATGTAGCGGTGGCGCACCGCAGAGCGTCTGCTTGTCAGTTAATAGAAAGGAGATGATGGGATCAGGTTGAAAAGTTCCGCCGCACACTTCCCAAAGTGTACTCAATAAAAACCGAGAGGCTAGCAACCTTTCGTCGATGCTCCAGGCTGAGGAGCCTTGCATCAACTAGCTCATCGTTGCGTATGAACTTCTTGGCTCTTCTCTCAATTGATTCCAAAGCTTCAAGTTGGTACTTCGCTGAAGTTGGTACAAGAAACATAAATTCAAAAATTAAAAATAATTAGTTAATATGTAATTTGAGTCTGGTTGTTAGTTTTATTTCTACTTGTGTAGCTCTACTGCGGCGAAACGGTTCAGTTGTGTCCGTTTTGTATCTGATAGTTAATTAACACTTAACTTTTACCACAACATCATACGCCTTATTAAATTATAAGATTCTCTTTCGAATGCCGACAGTCGGTGTGGGATTTTTTTACTGTGAGGGCGATTGTTATCACGTAACAAAATTGATACAGTTGTCTAGAGCTGAATGTTTATGCGCTTTTTCTAATGTCTGGGAATTTAGTCTGAGTTATGTTTTTGGATTCCTGACCAATTATGTTCCATACTTAGGTCGTTTATTTGGTCGGGCATTACCTTTGTAGAAAGTAAGTTAGAAAGTAAAAATAACGTGACTTATGTGGTAGAGATCGTCTACTCTAAAAATCAACGACTCTCCACTTCATTACTGTGCGTGAACACATTTTGAAGACAATTTTAAAAGGGCCTTGTGATTTCACTTTATAATAAGTTTTTTGTTGATAAATTACTTTTTCAAAACAAACTTTTATAATCAAAACCGCAAGCAGATTCAAAAATAAGCCCAAACGCACGCACGGCACGCCGTGGCAGCAAACCTATCAAAAATTTAATTTGTAAGCACAAAGTATAGGCGTTTTGGCCGCTTCCATATTGGGCTTTATAGCAACATCCTTCTCCTAGATAGATTGCAAACCAATGCTGTTGACGCCTATCTCGCCAAATTATACAAGTCAAAGTATGAACTCGACCAATGCATACTTTTGTTAAAATTCAGCATTTAATGAGTTCAGAAAACCGAAAAACATCCTCCGCCATCTTGTATATCCCGCCATATTGGATTTATAGTATACATCTTGGATGGTCCCCCATATTTTGGATTTAATGTGACGTTGTATTAGTTTTCGTGTTCTCCTCAGCAAGCCGCATTTGATACCCATACTGTGGCAGTGCAGAAAAAATAACTAGTACACCATCTTGGACAATCCGCCATATTTGAATTAGAATGACGTCACATAGCTAAGTATGCATTGTCATCCAAAATAATCGTGTATACCAAATTTCAGCTCAATCGGCTAAAGATAATTGATTTGAAATTCAGTTGCAAGATTCCACCCGGACAAACATACATACATTGTAAGTTAAATAAAAGCTTATATAAAACTTTTCGCTTTGACGTAATGAAGTGGAGTGGCGTTAATTTTTTGAGTAGACGGTCACTACCATGGTACTCATTGTTCTTGATACCCATGGTGAATGTGAGGTGTATTTTTATACAATATAAATTTAATTTTAAATAAGGATAGGTACTTAATTTAAAAAAAGATTGAAATTACTATAGATTAAAATAAAATCGCATGGTATAATTGATCGAGCGAAGCGAGATCTCTAATAGCGGATTCCTATATCCGTCGGTAACCAGCTAAGACTCGTTTCTCCTTGAAAACCTGTCAACAGTTTGACACTAGTTTGGCACTTTCAAGGAGATACGAGGCGTAGTCGGTTACCGACGGATATAGGAACCCGCCATAAGTCAACTAGGGCAAATCGGCGTTGTAACCCCACAGTACTGAAATTTGGCATGCGTGTAGCTTTAGTAACACAAATACAGGTAAAAGTCTGAAATCTAAAATAACTGCAATTTGTACCCCAAAAAATCTGATCCAAATAACATGAACTCCCGTTACATGTTATTTGAATGAAACTGTAGGTCAAGTGTGTTGGTTATTGGCACTATTATTATTAATTAATGATTAAGTCCGGTCTGCACAACGATCCCTAAACTTATTTAGCGGCTAGACATGTTTAAATTTTACGTGTTTTTATGATTTGAGAACTCCTTAAATCATATTTAGCCACTAAATACGTTTAGGCATCGTTGCGCAAGTTGCCCTATTATTTTTTGTGATACTCGCGAGATCTCAGTTCGGGGCGAACCACTAGTATATACTGTTACAAACAAAATCTAATTATTATATAACCTCCATGTGGCTAAACAACTGATTTATGTATATACTGTTACAAACAAAATCTAATTATTATATAACCTCCATGTGGCTAAACAACTGATTTATGTATATACTGTTACAAACAAAATCTAATTATTATATAACCTCCATGTGGCTAAACAACTGATTTATGTATATACTGTTACAAACAAAATCTAATTATTATATAACCTCCATGTGGCTAAACAACTGATTTATGTATATACTGTTACAAACAAAATCTAATTATTATATAACCTCCATGTGGCTAAACAACTGATTTATGTATATACTGTTACAAACAAAATCTAATTATTATATAACCTCCATGTGGCTAAACAACTGATTTATGTATATACTGTTACAAACAAAATCTAATTATTATATAACCTCCATGTGGCTAAACAACTGATTTATGTATATACTGTTACAAACAAAATCTAATTATTATATAACCTCCATGTGGCTAAACAACTGATTTATGTATATACTGTTACAAACAAAATCTAATTATTATATAACCTCCATGTGGCTAAACAACTGATTTATGTATATACTGTTACAAACAAAATCTAATTATTATATAACCTCCATGTGGCTAAACAACTGATTTATGTATATACTGTTACAAACAAAATCTAATCATTATATAACCTCCATGTGGCTAAACAACTGATTTATGTATATACTGTTACAAACAAAATCTAATTATTATATAACCTCCATGTGGCTAAACAACTGATTTATGTATATACTGTTACAAACAAAATCTAATTATTATATAACCTCCACGTGGCTAAACAACTGATTTATGTATATACTGTTACAAACAAAATCTAATTATTATATAACCTCCACGTGGCTAAACAACTGATTTATTTATATACTGTTACAAACAAAATCTAATTATTATATAACCTCCACGTGGCTAAACAACTGATTTATGTATATACTGTTACAAACAAAATCTAATTATTATATAACCTCCACGTGGCTAAACAACTGATTTATGTATATACTGTTACAAACAAAATCTAATTATTATATAACCTCCACGTGGCTAAACAACTGATTTATGTATATACTGTTACAAACAAAATCTAATTATTATATAACCTCCACGTGGCTAAACAACTGATTTATGTATATACTGTTACAAACAAAATCTAATTATTATATAACCTCCACGTGGCTAAACAACTGATTTATGTATATACTGTTACAAACAAAATCTAATTATTATATAACCTCCACGTGGCTAAACAACTGATTTATGTATATACTGTTACAAACAAAATCTAATTATTATATAACCTCCACGTGGCTAAATAACTGATTTATGTATATACTGTTACAAACAAAATCTAATTATTATATAACCTCCACGTGGCTAAACAACTGATTTATGTATATACTGTTACAAACAAAATCTAATTATTATATAACCTATACGTGGCTAACCAACTGATATATTTATATACTGTTACAAACAAAATCTAATTATTATATAACCTCCACGTGGCTAAACAACTGATTTATGTATATACTGTTACAAACAAAATCTAATTATTATATAACCTCCACGTGGCTAAACAACTGATTTATTTATATACTGTTACAAACAAAATCTAATTATTATATAACCTCCACGTGGCTAAACAACTGATTTATGTATATACTGTTACAAACAAAATCTAATTATTATATAACCTCCACGTGGCTAAACAACTGATTTATGTATATACTGTTACAAATAAAATCTAATTATTATATAACCTCCACGTGGCTAAACAACTGATTTATGTATATACTGTTACAAACAAAAAACCTAATTATTATATAACCTCCACGTGGCTAAACAACTGATTTATGTATATACTGTTACAAACAAAAAACCTAATTATTATATAACCTCCACGTGGCTAAACAACTGATTTATGTATATACTGTTACAAACAAAAAACCTAATTATTATATAACCTCCACGTGCCTAAACAACTGATTTATGTATATACTGTTACAAACAAAAAACCTAATTATTATATAACCTCCACGTGGCTAAACAACTGATTTATGTATATACTGTTACAAACAAAATCTAATTATTATATAACCTCCACGTGGCTAAACAACTGATTTATGTATATACTGTTACAAACAAAATCTAATTATTATATAACCTCCACGTGGCTAAACAACTGATTTATGTATATACTGTTACAAACAAAATCTAATTATTATATAACCTCCACGTGGCTAAACAACTGATTTATGTATATACTGTTACAAACAAAATCTAATTATTATATAACCTCCACGTGGCTAAACAACTGATTTATGTATATACTGTTACAAACAAAAAACCTAATTATTATATAACCTCCACGTGGCTAAACAACTGATTTATGTATATACTGTTACAAATAAAATCTAATTATTATATAACCTCCACGTGGCTAAACAACTGATTTATGTATATACTGTTACAAACAAAAAACCTAATTATTATATAACCTCCACGTGGCTAAACAACTGATTTATGTATATACTGTTACAAACAAAAAACCTAATTATTATATAACCTCCACGTGGCTAAACAACTGATTTATGTATATACTGTTACAAACAAAAAACCTAATTATTATATAACCTCCACGTGGCTAAACAACTGATTTATGTATATACTGTTACAAACAAAATCTAATTATTATATAACCTCCACGTGGCTAAACAACTGATTTATGTATATACTGTTACAAACAAAAAACCTAATTATTATATAACCTCCACGTGCCTAAACAACTGATTTATGTATATACTGTTACAAACAAAAAACCTAATTATTATATAACCTCCACGTGGCTAAACAACTGATTTATGTATATACTGTTACAAACAAAATCTAATTATTATATAACCTCCATGTGGCTAAACAACTGATTTATGTATATACTGTTACAAACAAAATCTAATTATTATATAACCTCCACGTGGCTAAACAACTGATTTATGTATATACTGTTACAAACAAAATCTAATTATTATATAACCTCCACGTGGCTAAACAACTGATTTATGTATATACTGTTACAAACAAAATCTAATTATTATATAACCTCCACGTGGCTAAACAACTGATTTATTTATATACTGTTACAAACAAAATCTAATTATTATATAACCTCCACGTGGCTAAACAACTGATTTATGTATATACTGTTACAAACAAAATCTAATTATTATATAACCTCCACGTGGCTAAACAACTGATTTATTTATATACTGTTACAAACAAAAAACCTAATTATTATATAACCTCCACGTGGCTAAACAACTGATTTATGTATATACTGTTACAAACAAAAAACCTAATTATTATATAACCTCCACGTGCCTAAACAACTGATTTATGTATATACTGTTACAAACAAAAAACCTAATTATTATATAACCTCCACGTGGCTAAACAACTGATTTATGTATATACTGTTACAAACAAAATCTAATTATTATATAACCTCCACGTGGCTAAACAACTGATTTATGTATATACTGTTACAAACAAAATCTAATTATTATATAACCTCCACGTGGCTAAACAACTGATTTATGTATATACTGTTACAAACAAAAAATCTAATTATTATATAACCTCCACGTGGCTAAACAACTGATTTATGTATATACTGTTACAAACAAAATCTAATTATTATATAACCTCCACGTGGCTAAACAACTGATTTATGTATATACTGTTACAAACAAAAAATCTAATTATTATATAACCTCCACGTGCCTAAACAACTGATTTATGTATATACTGTTACAAACAAAAAACCTAATTATTATATAACCTCCACGTGGCTAAACAACTGATTTATGTATATACTGTTACAAACAAAATCTAATTATTATATAACCTCCACGTGGCTAAACAACTGATTTATGTATATACTGTTACAAACAAAATCTAATTATTATATAACCTCCACGTGGCTAAACAACTGATTTATGTATATACTGTTACAAACAAAATCTAATTATTATATAACCTCCACGTGGCTAAACAACTGATTTATGTATATACTGTTACAAACAAAATCTAATTATTATATAACCTCCACGTGGCTAAACAACTGATTTATGTATATACTGTTACAAACAAAAAATCTAATTATTATATAACCTCCACGTGCCTAAACAACTGATTTATGTATATACTGTTACAAACAAAAAACCTAATTATTATATAACCTCCACGTGGCTAAACAACTGATTTATGTATATACTGTTACAAACAAAATCTAATTATTATATAACCTCCACGTGGCTAAACAACTGATTTATGTATATACTGTTACAAACAAAAAATCTAATTATTATATAACCTCCACGTGCCTAAACAACTGATTTATGTATATACTGTTACAAACAAAAAACCTAATTATTATATAACCTCCACGTGGCTAAACAACTGATTTATGTATATACTGTTACAAACAAAATCTAATTATTATATAACCTCCACGTGGCTAAACAACTGATTTATGTATATACTGTTACAAACAAAATCTAATTATTATATAACCTCCACGTGGCTAAACAACTGATTTATGTATATACTGTTACAAACAAAATCTAATTATTATATAACCTCCACGTGGCTAAACAACTGATTTATGTATGGACACGTATGGTAAAGCAGTGCCTACAGCACAAGTCCCGTACTTAGTGTAGGTACTGCACGCCAATACTCGCATGTACAAGACAATATATGTATATGTAATTGTATTTTAATTAGGTTCTATATAAATATGTTTTATTATATGCTTGATTTGAAAAATAAGGTTCGACGGCCTCCGTAGTGCAGTGGGCGAATAGTCGGCTGAGACGCAGGAGGTAGCGGGTTCGATTCCCGCTGCATAACAAATGTTTGCATGATTTACAGATATTTGTTTCGGGTCTGGTTGTTTCTCTATATATTATAAGTACATATGTATTTACAAAAAAAGGATATAAATATTCTATCAGTTATCTGGTTCCCATAGTACAAGCTCTGCTTAGTTTGGGGCTAGATAACGCTGTGTGAAATATCCAGAAATATTTATTTATTTATTTTTATTTATTATTTCTTATTATTTGGAGATGGAACAAGCAAATGGCCAACTTGATGTTATGTGGCATATTACAAAGCATTGCCTCATTTATATTTTTGGAGTTCCGTCGCCAAATGGCAAAAACGGAACACTTATGGATTCGTCTTATCTGTCTGTCTGTCCGTCCGTATGTCACAGCTACTATTTTCCGAAAGTATAAGAACTATACTACTGTTGAAACTTGGTAAGTAGATGTATTCTGTGAACCGCAATAAGGTTTTCACACAAAAATAGGAAAAAAACAATAAATATTGGGGGTTCCCCATACTTAGAACTGAAACTAAACATTTTTTTTATCAAACCCATACGTGTGGTGTATCTATGGATAGGTCTTCAAAAATGATATTGAGGTTTCTAATAACATTTTTTTCTAAACCGAATAGTTTGCGCGAGAGACACTTCCAAAGTGGTAAAATGTGTGCCCCCCCTGTAACTTCTAAAATAAGAGACTGATAAAACTAAAAAAAATATATGATGTACATTACCATGCAAACTTCCACCGAAAATTGATTTGAACGAGATCTAGTAAGTAGTTTTTTTAATACGTCATAAATCGTAAACCGCAATTTATCTTTCATTCAATCAACTCAAATATAAAAAAGTTACAACGAACTACAAGAACTTTTACGAACTCAAAGTCACCGACATAGCCCGACGGATTAGCACGTTGAAGTGGCAATGGGCAGGCCATATAGCACGCAGAACAGATGGCCGATGGGGCCGGAAAGTTCTCGAATGGAGGCCACGGACCGGCAAGCGCAGCGTAGGACGTCCTCCTACATGATGGGCAGACGACTTGGTAAGAACCGCAAGTCAGCGATGGATGCAGGCCGCTTCCAACCGCAGTTCCTGGAGATCAATGAGGGAGGCCTTTGTCCAGCAGTGGACGTCCTGCGGCTATATGATGATGATGATGACAAGAACTTTTATATTATGTTACTTGCTGCTACGGTACCCTTCATGGGCGAGTCTGACTCGCACTTGGCCGCTTTTTTAATAATTCATTGTATTACTTATTTACTGGTAAGTTTATATTTCTTTATATTAAGTCAGTTAAAAACAACAGTACGCTAGGCGTAATAGGCCGTTTAGTTATTTCATGGATGCGTGTTCTTCGTTACGCGTTAGTACCCCACGCAGATTATAATTTATTATGATTACGATTTTGCATAATTTTTCCATTACGTGGTAAAAGAAAACAAATTGTTTAATACTGTTGTGAAGAATGTCTACAAGTGATTAACTTACAACGACTTCTGCGTATAATTTATTATTTAATCTAACTGGTAGTCCAAATAAAGAAACCCTTTGATTACTACGATAATAGGTACTTTTATAAACATATTTTTCAACACACTTGCTCGTAAAGTGAGCCGTAGTAGATCGTTCTTAGGGCCATAAACCGAACTATAACACACGCGTGCGTAATAATATTATACACTAGTGCATAATAGAATTATCCCTACAAATTTAAATTAGTACCTAACTGCAAATTATATGCGAGTAAACAGACCATTTTCAATTCAACCGGGTAATTCAATTTTTGTAACAACAAAGAGGTTTTATGCCGCTGAAGATCCTATTACATTTTTGTATTAAATAAATGTATCCCTAATTAAGACGAAAAACATGTATTATTGTCATCAAATTACTTATTCACAATAATTTGTTATAAAATATTTGCATTTTATCACTATAATTATAATTTTGAAGTAGGCTGTATGGCTATATGTAATCAATCACCTTACATTTGGCACATGCAAAAAAAAAATATATGCGTGCCATTTCCCATTTTTTTGTTTGTCGCTGTGTGGTAAATAATTGTAAAAATGTCAAGCTTTAATACAGAAGATTTGTTTTTTCCTCGGAAGAGTGTCGTAAAAGTGCGTATGAAACTTGTGAGCAACTTGCTCACTAGACACTCGGCTGATTTACGCCCTCGCCTTCGGCTCGGGCTGCAACCCACAGCCAGGGATAAAAGGTATAATGAGCAGCTTAGCTCACATGTATCATAATATACTATTATTTAACGAAGGTTGTGTCGTTATTCTTCATGTATTTTAAAACTGTGTCAGAATATGATAATCTAATTCGATAAGAAAATGCATTATGAGCAGCATCATACATATAGCACACTAGCTGTTGCCCGCGACTTCGTACGCGTTACACTACTAAATGTGTATGTAACCTAGAAATAAAGCTAAACTCGCTGTTGCAACTTGACTTGCCACCCCATTTATATGCCATAGAAACTGATGTATGGGATAAAAGGTAGATTATGTGTTAATCCAGGTTATAATCTACGTACATACCAAATTTCATCGGAATCGGTTCAGCCGTTACGACGTGATTGAGTAACAAACAAACAAATAAATAAACAAACATACAAACTTTTACATTTGTAACACACATTATTTCACATCCATATTTATTAGTGTGATTTATTAGGTACCTACAGCTTGCAAAGTTACAAGCCTTTTAGCACAATAGTTTGAATGTGGCAAACCGTTTGGCAAGTATCATGATTATTATACACTAGTTGTTGCCAGCGGCTTCGCCCGCAATTCTGGGGTGCAAAATACGTATATAAACTTTGATTACCTATTTTAATCCCATGGGAACTGACATTTGAGATAAATGGTAGCCTATGTGGTGATCCAGGTTATAATCTACGTCATCATCATCATCATATCAGCCGTAAGACGTCCACTGCTGGACAAAGGCCTCCTTCATTGATCTCCAGGAAGCAGCCTGCATCCAACGCCGACCTGCGGTTCTTACCAAGTCGTCTGCCCATCTTGTAGGTGGACGTCCTACGCTGCGCTTGCCGGTCCGTGGCCTCCATTCGAGAACTTTCCAGCCCCATCGGCCATCTGTTCTGCCCATTGCCACTTCAACGTGCTAATCCATTGGGCTATGTCGGTGACTTTAGTTCTCCTACGTATCTCCTCATTTCTTATATAATCTACGTATATACCAAATTTCATCGAAATCGCTTCAGCCGTTACGGTGCGATTGAGTAACAAACACACATCTAAACAAACATCCAAACTTTCGCATTTATAATATTAGTGTGAAGTGTGATAAAAACTGAATATTTGTAAACCAGGTTTTGTGAATCAAATCATGTCACCGTCATGGTCAAATCATGTCACCGTCATGGTCAAATCATGTCACCATCATGGTCAAATCATGGTGAATACTTGAAAGAAGTATTGCGTATTATGTTAAAATGAGGTTTATAACCACGATGATGGTTCCAAAAGTCAAGTACGATGATAGCAAGGTTTCAAATCAAATCAAAATCAGATCTTCTTTATATACAGAGCGTCCCAAGACTATGCGACATGAAGGAAAAGTACCTTAAATATTGTAGACTAGCTGACAAATCTGCAGCTTCGCATGCGCAGTTTTTCAATAAAAATATTATCCTCCTTCTGCGCAGTTGGGTAAAAAGTAGCCTATGTCACCCGGGGATAGTGTAGCTTCCCAACAGTGAAATATTTTTTTAAATCGGTCCAGTAGTTTCTGAGCCTATCCAATACTAACAAACAAATCTTTCCTCTTTATAATATTAGTATATTTTGCGGAAAGAATACTTTATTTTCTTTAAAAGTTAGTAGTACTGCATTCAAAGATTTTCATAAAACTTCTTGCTTCGTCTGGGAATCGAACAGACTTAATATGAAAAAAATACATCCCCTATTTTTATGACGCCAATCGAAAGAATGGACAAAAAATAATGGTAACAGAGTTCTTATAACAAAAGAATAACGTTAAAGGTTTGATTCAAATTTCAAGTAAATTATTTACTTGTACACACGGCTACACATCAAGCTATACATATCCAGTATAAGCTGACCTCTCATTCTACGAAAAGCCTACACAATGCGAGGTCAGCTTATACTGGAAAATTTATAGCTTGATGTGTAGCCGTGTGTACGTATTGCCAACGATGACGTTCGAAAAATAGCGATATTATCATTCCATAGATAGCTTTCAAAAAGTATAATACAGTGTATTAAAAAAACATCAATTCAAAAGTTATGTTGAAGAATAAATGGTTTAAGAATTACTTAAGAGTAATTATTAATTTTTATCTATTCTTTCGATTGGCATCATAAAATACGTGGTGTTTATTTTCACATTGGAGTCGGTTCGATTCCCAGACGAAGCAAGCAATATTTAGAAAATCTTGGAATGCAGTATTACTAAGAATTAAAAATAAAATAGTCTCCTTTCAGCAAAATATCCTACCTACAATATTTAAGGTACTTTCCATTCATGTCGCATAGTCTTGGGAGACCCTGTACAGAAGATCTAAGGGTCTTCAAGTCGCGAGTGAATAGGTTTTTTCACGGCAAAGTTTGTGTTTTACTCGGATGACTTGCGCAACAATGCCTAGTCATATATATGCCTAAATATGTTTCAGAGAGTTTTCAAATCATTCGTCAGATTTAAACATGTTGAGTCGCTAAATACGTTTGTGGATTGTTGTGCAAGCCGGGCTTGATGTTTAACCAGTTGATCTGGCAGAATACTTATTTATGCCGCCAAGCAGCATTGATGTGTTTCGGTTTGAAGGGTATGATTGCCGGTGAAATTAAAGGCACATTGGGGTTTACACCTGTATGCCTGAAGTTGATGGACGCAGGGCGGAGCATTGTAGGGCATGTTTCTAAGGTGCGTGACCTACGAGGCAATACTTTGTTAAAGGCGATGGTTACCACTTAACATCAGGTGGGTCATATGCTTGTTCCATCTCCCAGGTTATCATATATAATAAAGGCAGGTAGGTAGGTACACCAAGAGAGCTTCGTTTAAAAACCACAGAATAATTATGAACACTGCGTCAACACACTGAATGAGTCATCGTCATGTGCGGTCGGTTCACACACAGTTCTCGATACGAGACTGCTGACTCGAACATTCTCGCCGAGGGATCGACTGACACACACCTGCACTCGGTGTGTCACGCGCGTCAAAGGTGAATTTCTCAGAGTGATGGATGTACTTACCTTTTTGTTGTGAGTTTATTCTGCAGTTACCATCGGAATGTTTTTTGTCGTAATTGGTTTTTTCCTGGCCACTCTAAACTAGACCATTGACCCAAAACTCTGAAAAAGGCATACGCAAATTGTGAACATACCCTGGGCTTCTTAAAAGACTTCTTATAATCACATCTTTCAAAATTACAACATATAGAAATATAAAATGATCAGAAAAATGTTTGAAAATACCTAGACCAAACAACTTAACCTGAACGAAACCCTGAACTTGATAGTGAAATTAATTAATAATGCTGAACATTTCACACAGCGCTATCTAGCCCAAACGAAGTCAAGTTTGTAATATGGGAACCAGATAGCTGATATACTCATATACTTTTTTTTTAAATACATACCTAGGTACTTATAATATTTTCACTAAATCCGGGATGTTTACCATGATTTGGGAGTTTTTGAGTATCCCGATATTTCGACGCAGTGAAAATAGTGTTCATATCCATGATCGTTTCAGAAGTTATATCATACTTATAATATATTATATAGAAAAGAAATACATCCAGACTCGGAACAAACATCTGTAGACCATACAAACATTTGTTCCGCGACAGGAATCGAACCCGCATCCTCTTGCGTCTCAGCGGGCTTATCGCCCACGGCGCCACGGAGGCCGTCATGTTTACGTAGTTGTTACAAAAACATAGAACTCACTAATGCTGAATTTCAAACCCGCGAAGTAGAGTCTAAAAGGCGATAACTTCTGTCTGACATTCGAAAGCCCTTTTGCGAAGGGGCACAAAACAATGCGAAAGCTTCGTCGTCTTTTAAGTACCTAATTACAAGATGTACCAAATTGGGACTTCTTAACTTTTTTATAATGGTAAAATTTGGTATTTAAAGTAAATGTCATGTTAACACAAGTTGTGCAGGTGTAAGAATTTAATCCTTAGTCCTGTGGCTTGGTGGTTGGTTCCAGGCATTGTATGCAGATCGGCTGGGTCGTATCCTGCGTAGAAAGCAGATTACCAGCGGAGACTAAACAACTACCGGTAGATATATTTTGAGCTAAAACTGCCATCTACTGCGGTTTTTTAAATATTACTCACAGTAAGACTTTTCAAAATGGTTAAAATGTAAAAATATTGCTTTCAACCCCCCATCTCGGAAAGAGTATTTTTGCTCTTCGATATCTGAGTGCAAAAGCCGTTTTTAAATTAGAATAAAAAAGTAAATTGAATTTAGAACATCGTATACACTAATTTCGTCAATTCAAAACATCATTAAACCCATTTACTTCTACCTGCATGGTGCCGAATTTATCATACAACCGTTTTTAATTTGTTAAATTTTCTCGCTGAGGTGGGTTGAAAAGTTACGTGTTGCACTCGAGTGAAAAGATTTTACACCTCGTGCTCTTTTGATTCCCTCGCTAACGCTCAGGATTCTAATTTTTGAATCTTGAAATTTGAATTTTGGAATATTTCGCTTTATCGGTCATCAAAATTGAGCACGCGGTTATAAAGCAACTTTGCACTCTTGTATAACAAATAACTATTGTCTTTGACGTAAAGAAGTCGTGATGCACTTAATTTCAGTAACCTACTAAGGAGGATCTCTACGAACTCTGACTTATAATGAAAACAGGCAATATCAGAGTGTGTACTTCTTACTGGTCAGTGCTGTCGTGTTACGCCTACAAGGCTTTTAACTTGATCGGGAATTATTTTAAACATTTTGTACTTAGTGCGGCAAGACTCAGCATGGATTGATAACACTGATAAAGGTTCACGATTGTACTGAAACAGTTGTCAACCGTAGCACAGATACTAGTTCGTGATGTCTTCCGTACAACCGTCTACAAAATGTATGCCTAAATGTTACCCGCTTTCTACCTAAATGCTGCCTATCTTACAGGAGTTAACATTACCACTTTCGAGCCGCGAAATAATAAATTTCCCCGCACCTAAATGGCGTGCATTAACGACGTTTGATATCATTATTTAGTCGAGATGGGATACAAGATAATATTCTACGCTGGACCAGTTATTTTAATAGCATAACTATTTAATCAACAAAAGCGTCATGTACTTCAGATCCCTTCTTATTCCTTTATCTACGACGGTTTGATAAGATGTTTTGATTCGCAAGAAGTATGGTCTTGTACAGGCAAACGTGTCTCAAATCAAAAGAGAACATCACTTTAGCGAGAAAGGAAATGATTACGATGCTCTTTTGTCACACGTTTAGCGGTGTTTGTGCAGATATGATACAGTGTGTCCTAATCAGGGCAAAATTGTCATGGCTAAAGCTCGCTTAGGGTACTACGATTGTTATTTTTGAATGACATATTTGATCATCAGAATTTTTCAAGTTTAACCACTACTTTTAATTAAATAAATAAATAAATATTGTTGGACATTTCACACAGCGCTATCTAGCCTCAAACTAAGCAGAGCTTGTACTATGGGAACCAGATAATTGATAGAATACTTATATACTTTTTTATTGTAAATACATACTTATAATATATAGAAAAACAACCAGACCCGGAACAAATTTCTGTAGATCATGCTAACATTTGTTCCGCGGCGGGAATCGAACCCACTACCTCCTGCGTCTCAGCCGGCTGTTCGCCCACTGAGCCACGGAGGTCGTCAAAATTTAAATCGTGTATACTTTTATTGTAATTTTCAAACAGAAAAAAATATTAAAAAAGAACCTTGGAAATTAGGTATTAGGTAGGATTTCAAATCGAATTGCGTGCCTTAGGTGGTCGAGGCCGTAACTGCAGTGGACAATCGATTCACGGTACCAATGCGGCATAGGTACTATGCGACACAAGAAATTGAAATCAAATTCCAACTTTTTAATCCTTGGATTTGCTTTCCATTGACGCATATGTTTTTCCGAGCCAAAGACCGTGATATAACCACGCGTCATTGGTTACGACGCAGTACGGCACTGACTGCAGACACCTCGCCTGAATATGTTATGTGGTAGGTTTCATCGCACGCGATTGACACTCACGTCAAAGGAATCGAATGTCATTTATTCATGTTTGAATCCCTAATCGATCAGTTAATATTTAGATTGGTCCTATATTGATTTTCAATACGCGTCTCAAGTGACTGGCTTCTTTGAAATGTGTTGGTGACTCTTGATATTTCCAAATTGAGTTACCAAAGAACATTCTAGCAAAAGCACAAAACTTAATATTAATATAAGAATAAATACCAACTGAACGTTCGTACTTCAAACAACTCGCACTGAGTGAATAATTATTTTATCAACGCAGTACTGGAGAAGCTATAAACTCCTCTCAAAGAATGCGGTATAACTTTGACTCTTAAATGAAGCATCTTGCTTGAGCCATGTCGTTAAATACCGACGTCGCTGTAGGCTGGTTAAACGCTCAAATGCCCCCCATAGTAATGCGTAAGACAAGTGACCATCGGATAAACGAATGGCTTAGCTTAAATTAGATAATAGAAAACGAACGATGTTAACATAAAAGCGCTTGACGAGGTCTTATCGGTCGCTTAATCTCTTAAACTTGTTTATTGTATTTGAATCGTGCGGTCGACGCCTACTTATCTAGCTTTAAAGTCTAGAGGTTCTGAGCGGGAATATTTTTACTGTCATAATCTTTCACTTGAGCTTTGAACGTAATAGTTTTAATTATTTTAATAGCGCTGCAGAGGATGCGCTCACGCATTATAAAAAATTACGCTGCAAAAATATGACCTTTTCGCGACACCCTACATATAATTGAGTTAGCCGGTGCGGACGACATTGCAGTTCCTTTTTAGGGTTCCGTACCCAAAGGGTAAAACGGCACCCTATTACTAAGGCTCCGCTGACTGTCTGTCCGTCTGTCACCAGGCCGTATCTCATGAACCGTTATAGACACTTGAAATTTTCACAGATGATGAATTTCAGTTGCCGATATAACAACAAATACTAAAAACAGAATAAATTAAATATTTAAGGGGGGCTCCCATACAACAAACGTGATCTTTTTGCTCGTTTTTGCTCGGTATTGATAACGGCAACAGGTAGACGCTTGAAATATTGTCAGAATATTTAGTTATATATTCACTTTAAAAATAATTACATTAAAATAAAACAAATATTTAAGGAGGGCTCCCATACAACAAACGTGATTTTTTGCCGTTTTTATAGATAATGATACGGAACACTTCCTGCGCGAGTCCGACTCGCACTTGGCCGGTTTTTTAAATTAATGTAAGGGTTATTTTCTTGTAAAGCAGATTATATCATTCCAATCAAATTGAAAATATGTTTGTATGTATATCTTGCAATAAAAATAGGGTCAGTACTTGTTATAATTCTTTCAAATTTCAAGTCGATAGCTACTGTGACAGACGGAAAGACAAACTTGCACCACAAGAATTCCGTTTTTACCATTTTTGTGTGGAACCCCGTAAAGGATTTATTGAAACCTAACAGTCGGTGGCAAGCTGTATGTCAATAACCTACAGTAAGCGTTTTTCAAGAAGGTACGAGTACAATAGACACTTTAAATGAAATAATTCAAAAAACACCAATTGGTCGTAATTATGTTAGGATTGGTCATCTGTTATTCATTGCGTTGTAATGTTACAATGAATAAACAATTAATTATTATCATTTTAATCATAAAAAAGGTAACTACGAATAATTGCACAGTTACATTTAAAGTTTACTATTAATACTTTGTAATAGTTATGTGGACTGCAAAAGACCTAATTACTGAAAGGTGTTCAATAATTAGATATCAACAAATAGAGTCTCGTTTGACGGAAATCTAGTGCCTTAGTTAATACGGATGAGAAAAGGGTGATCTTGATATATATTTCAGTTTTTATCAGTTTTTAAGTATCTCGACGACCTCCGTGGCGCAGTGGGCGAATGGCCGGCTCAGATGCAGGAGGTAGCGGGTTCGATTCCCGCTGCGGAACAAATGTTTGCATGATCTACAGATATTTTTCCGGGTGGTTATGTTTTTATATGTTACTAGCTGTTGCCCGCGACTTCGTACGCGTTACACTACTAAATGAGTACTAATTTATCACAACATATCACATTAATTTATATGATGATGTTCAGTGAGGATGTTTTTTTTATTTGTTACTCAATCACGTCGTAACGGCTAAACCGATTTCGATGAAATTTGGTATGTACGTAGATTTTAACATGAATTAACTTACTACTAAAATCTCTTTTAATCCCATAAATCAGATAAAAAGTTTGCAGCTACAAAAACGTCATCGTGCAGTCCACTCCCTTTAATTTTAATATTGTCACAATGGTGTGCCATACAAAATGCTAGCCGTAGTGAGCCCAGCCCAGAGTGGGCTGGGCTCACTACGGCTACTGCATGTTAGATATAACCACAATGATGAGTCATAAAAAAATCTTAGCTGTTACCTGCGTCTTCGCATACGTTGTTCTACGGTGTAAATATACATACAGCTAATTTTAAGAGGCTCTAATGAGACTCTACCTAGAAAGAGGAGGGTTAAAAACTCAGCGGTAGCTGAAAAATTTGGTATAACTCCTCATTGCGACCCTATTTATTTTAAAGAGGGTGGGCTGGGAGATGCTGAGCTAGCTCCAATTTTATTGACTTATCATTCAACCCTGTGGTTAGATAGGTTATTGCTATTGTTGTGAATTGGTTTTTACAATGTGTTATGGCTCATCATTGGGACCCTGGGGCGTGGGGACGCTGTGTTGGCTGAAAACATCTATTACTATCATTACGATCCAATTAAACTTAAAAGCAATGGGCTACGGGACGCTGCGGTAGCTGATTATTTTATAGCCTTACCTAACTTGTAGTGGGTTTGGTGCGGCACGATGCATTTTTTATGCATATTTATCTGAATGAGGGTGGCTGCGCTAGCCGATTTGTTTTTATGACTAATAATTACGACCCAATTTATCTTATAAAAATTGGGCTGGTGAATTCTGCGATATCCGACTTTTTATGACTCATTGTTGCGGCTCCATGTTACTTGTAGTTTGTTGTAGTAAGTTGGTTCGGGGCGACGTTACGTAGCTGCACATTTTTACTATTCATTTATGCGAAACTACTTATCTTTAAGAAGGTGGGCTCGAGAATGCTGCGGTAGCTACAAATTTTTTACTCATCATTACTCTGTTCATCTTAAACAGACCCCATTTTAGTTAAAGAGAGAGTGAACTGGGAGACGCTGCAGTAACTGGTTATTTTATTTCTTAATTTTGCCACTCTAGCTAATTTAAGGGTGTGGGCTGGGGGATGCTACGTTAGCTAATCCTATTTAACTTGGGCTCGAAAAAGCTGCAGTAGCTACAAATTTATTTTGACTTATCACTGCGACACTGACAAACTTAAAGAAACTGGATAGCAGGACGCTGCAGTAGCTGTTTTTTTATTATTTATCCTTAAGACCCTATTTAAAATTTTAACACTGCATCCCCTAGTATATACTGGGGGGTGTTGCGTCGATTTTTTTTATGACTAATAATTGCAACATTATAAATGGTAAAATGGTTGGGTGGATTATTTTTTATGACTTATAGTTGCGGCTCTATCTTTACTTGTAGTGAGTTGGTTGGAGGACGCTGCGGTAGCTGAAATTGTGTATAATTTATCACTGCGACTCTATTTTTATTGAAGAGAGTGTGCAGATGCTGCAGTAGCTGGATTTTTTATGAATCATCATTGCGCCTATATCTACCATGCAGATAATAGGCTGGGGTCACTACGATGGGTGAATTTTGTATGGCTCACCATTGCAAATATTAAATTTAAAGGGAGTGGACTACAGGACGCTTATGTGGCTGATTTTTTTTATTAATTTACCTATATAAATGGATTTAGGAGAGACAATATATCTCTATTTCTACATATTTATATCTACACTAACCTTGGCCTGAAGGCGCACTAAAGATTATGAAAACTGATTTATGAGATAAAAAGTAACATTTATATTAATTTAGTAATAAATAAACTAAACTTTTGCAAAGTTTGAACTCAATCCGTTCAGTAGTTTTGTCGTGAAGGGGTAACAAAGATCAAAATAATTTACCTATAGAAAGTTTGACACCCCATTTTTATCCCATGGGACCTGATTTATAAGATAGAAATTTGCTTGCATGTTATAATCTACGTAAATACTAAATTTCATCGAAATCAATTCAGTCCTTACGACGTGATTGAGTAACAAACAAACAGACGATAAGCGATAAGACCGCCTGTTATGAGTAGTTTTTATATATGTTTCGTACTCCTTTGTATTGTAACGTTTTTATGTAGATATGCGAGAGTAGGTTAGTTTAGTCGCAAACACCATCATCGAGCGCACATGTATATCAGTTGTTGTGTTAAATAAAGTCCCGCAAGCTAAACTGAACCTTAGGCGCCATCATCACCGCCCATTGTACTATTATTGCCTGTGTGTTTTCTATGTTGTTTGTGATTTTTTTTGTTTATATTATGTACAATAAAGTGTTTTCATTCAAAATAATAAACGAACATCCCAATTTTCTCATTTATATTATTAGTTTGATTCACTCCTGACTTTATGATCAGACCCTGGTAGTCATTATATAGTCTCGCAAAAACAATTTAATAGAACTTAAACACGATAAATCTACTGTTATGCATTAAAGAGTTCTGTTGATTCCCTGCTGGCTCCATCATCAGATCCTGGTAGACGATATCGTCAAACATCTTACAAAAACAATTTAAAAGAATCCAAACATGAACTTTCTACTCTTATCCATTAAAAAATTCTGTTGATCACCTGTTGGCTTCATTATCCCTGGTCCTCAAAACAAACATAAAAAATAACAGAATAATTGTATTTTTGACGACATTTAAAACGACACCACACTCAAGTTTTTCATATAAGAGGTCTTATTTTGACCTTTGGTTCCTGAAATTTTTAAAATCTACTACTGTTGAACTATATATAACTAAAACTAACTTTGACTTTTTCAAAATACTCTTAAATCTGGCTAAAACGAAAAATGAGATTAGGTTGTCAAACAATTTTTTTTCTGAAATAAGGCACAGGACTACTGTGCCTTATTTCAGAAAAAAAAATCTGAAAGTACTGAAATATCTATTAGTTTATTTTATCAGGGGAATCTACATTTAAAGTTTGATCGGTCTACTACTAACGATACCTGAAAAACAGACTATTTTTGTTTTTTTTTTACTCTTACTTTGGACCCCTTGGGGTGAGAATGTCAAAAAAATCCTTTCTTCGTCCACCCGTACACCCTAAAAAGAAAACACCCTCAATATTTCAAGTGTCTAGGATCAGCGGTTTAGGCTGTGCGTTGATTTTCAGTCAGTCTGTCAGTCTCGTAACGATTATTTAATATACTGATGATGATATTGATGGTTAAGAGCGGTCTATTTCCCCGTCTTCAGACACTGGTAGTCAATTGTATCGTGAAATGTCTCACAGAAATAATTTCATAGAACAACTTTGTTCAAGTTTTCAGAACAAACAACTTGAAACTTATATACAGTGGTGTCGGTAACGGTAATAGTGTCGCGAATTCAATGGTTTTTCCCATCGCAATGATCCTCTCCATCTAAAGGTTGTCTGAAAGAGATCGCTTTGTTAAGCGATAAGACCGCCCATTATGCTCACATTTATTTGTTTATTTCTTTATATCTGTTGTGTCTAGCTTGTAAGGTACTTATAATAAAAAAAATCTTTTATTCATTCAAAAATCTCCAACGCCCCTAAATAAGTTTCCACTTCATATACAGAAGTGTCGGTAACTGTAACAGTGTCACGAGTTCAATGTTTTTTTTTCCCATTTCAAAAAATGCCCAACGCGCCTAAAGAAGTTTCAACTTCATATACAGAGGTGTCGGTAACGGTAACAGTGTCAAGAGTTCAATGTTTTTTTCCCATCTCAAAAAATGTCCAACGCTCCTAAAGAAGTTTCCACTTCATATACAAAGGTGTCGCTAACGGTAACAGTGTCGAGAGTTCAATGTTTTTTTTCCCATCCCAAAAAATGCTCAACGCGCTTAGGCGCGTTATCACTCAGAAAACTTTTGATATAGCGTTCATAGTTGTAGTGAAACCGATTTAAATCATAGGACTTTAATAGTTATACACGTTTGCTGATTTTGCTTGCACATTTATTTTGATATGGTATTATGTGTCTACTAATTAATAACATAAGAGTTGTTTATTAAGCCGGCTAGCTTATTTAATTAAAATGGAATATGTAATTGCTTTTAAATTACACTTTATTATAGAAGTATTACTCGTGCGCGATAACTTGGGACCTGCTAGGAATGCGACTCCCCGACCGCTTCCCCTGCACTTCCCCGATGGCGCCCGTATTGTACCGTTCGCATCACTATTTTTTACTAGGGTTTTTAGTCTCGTACTGGCCTACGTCACGTAACGACGCGCTCTGGAATTCTTTTAGTTTTCGTTTGTGTTATTGTTTTGTTGTTGTAGTTTTTGTTGTTATAGTTTGTGTCATTGTTTTGTTGTTGTAGTTTTTGTTGTTATAGTTCTTGTTAAGTGTTTTTGTTATCATTATGAAGGGTAAACCTTTGCATAGCGGAGAAAGAAACCTCGTGCTAAAAGTGTTAGAGTTTTTTCAGACAGTTTTTTTAGACAGGCTTCGACAAAAGTATTGGGACGATGACCTCTTACAAGAGACGAATGAATCGCAATTAATTGTAAATTTATCGGATACCTCTTCGTCAAGTAACTATAGTGAGACTGAGGACGAAGAACAACCTCTAGAAGGCATAAATCCACTAAGTAGTGACGAAGATGAGATGATGTAAATAATAGATAAAATAAATGTATAAACTTAAACATTGTATTTTTATTTTATTCAAATAGTGTAAAAAAGATTAGATAAAAAGCAGCGTCCTCCCTGAGTAACATAATAAATTAGGTTAAAAAAAACAAAGACGAAGCCGCGGGCGGCTGCTTGTTATGTTCGCTTTTTTGCGGGCGGTACAAACACGCCAATATGACGTCACCACGCTCAGGTCCCAACTTATCGCGCACAGTTAATACTACGAGTAGCCATAATAATTGTCAATTAGAAGCTCCGAAAGCAACCTCGTACAATGAACAATTACTTATTTTAAATAAACCTTGTAAAAACGTCGCACATACATCCTTTGCGACAAGTTAGGTACATCTCAACTGGAGTGTAATTCGCGGACCTTTCTTGATGACAATTTTGTAATTAGGTTAGCCTTGTTTATTTGCACAATCTATATGAACTTGCTTGCATTGTTCTATTTTCGTTTGTTGAGAGGAGTGCATAGATTGTTTGCTGCTCAACCTATTCATTCAATTTATATATATACTGTAAAGTATATCATCATCATCATATCAGTCGTAGGACGTCCATTGCTGGACAAAGGCCTCCCTCATTGATCTCCAGGAACGGTTGGAAGCGGCCTGCATCCAACGCCGACCTGCGGTTCCTACCAAGTCGTCTGCCCATCTTGTAGGTGGACGTCCTACGCTGCGCTTGCCGGTCCATGGCCTCCACTCGAGAACCTTCCGGCTTCATCGGCCATCTGTTCTGCGCGCTATATGGCCTGCCCATTGCCACTTCAACGTGCTAATCCGTCGGGCTATGTCGGTGACTTAAGTTCTCCTACGTATCTCTTCATTTCTGATTCCCGTAGAGAAACCCCGAGCATAGCCCTCTCCATAGCTCGTTGAGCGACTCTGAGCTTATTCATAAGGCCAATAGTGAAGGACCACGTCGCGGTTCCATATGTCATCACTGGTAACACACACTGATTACACAAGCATGTTATATTTTTCATTAAATGCATATATTTTTTTCCCGATTTTGCGTTTTTTTTTGTGCTTGTTAATGGAGAGTAGTGGACTCTCTACGTATTATTTGGAGAGCTAAGTTCGGAGCTAATATCGATGTTATAGAGCACTTTATTAAAAACTAAACTGTGTCTTTACTTTTGAAAGTTTCAATAATTAGTTCCTTGTTCTCATGGTCTCTATTTAGCAGCTGCCCATAATAAGGCAGTCTTTATAGGCTGGGTAGGCAAACGTATAGGAAGCTCAATAATAAATTAATGCGAGTGGACTTTCCAGATCTGCAAATTGCGAGATATTTCCTAGTTAGTAAGGTTGTTTCTCGGTTGTGTGTGGTTTCAAAGGCATTGTTTTTCGAAGTCTAGGGTTGCACGCTCGTCCCCGCGACCTCGCACTTATCTCGTGCGGTGTCACGACCACGCGCATTGCACGACCATGCTTTCGTTAAGTATTCTAGGACTAGCCAGGGTATTAGAGAATGTGGGATGTGTGCGATTTATCTTTTGTTGACGGTGTTTTAGGGCTTTCAAAAGAATCGAAAAACATATCTTTAAAAGTATTGACCAGAGCAAGTTGTCAAATACGCAAATATCAATAAGTATTTCAGAATTGGTACTAAAGGCCCTGTTTTATTAGATACTTTTTGTTTGACGCAGATTTGAAATGTCATCATAGTGATCATTGAAAGTTTGATTTTGAAACCCTCCCTGGTTTTTACGAACTTTGACTTTCTCCAGAAACTTATTTCCTGATTTCTGTTTTCAAATCCTGTTTGACTGACACAAATCCTAAAAATCTGTCTAGAATTTTTTTCTTGTCTCATAAATGAATAAGATTTAGAAATACTTAAAAATAAGACTATAAGGTGTCTGTAATCCTGAACAATAACAAAATGAATAGTTGGCAGTAGGTACATCTGTACTTACTTTATTATTAAGCCAAGAACAGACAAATCACGTAGCTCGTTAAATGTTTCTGCTTAGGATAATTGTACATTTGTTCCAAACTCTCACGCGTCCTTTCGGTTGTAGTTTTTTATAGAGTTAAACTTTTTGGTTTGAAATCCATGGATTTTGTTATTTTATTTATTCCAGAAGACATTTTTAATATTTTGTGTACCTACTTATATAATGTCATGTCGCCATGATAAAATTAGGTCTTAGGTGAAAAATATTCGGTATGCTTATGGGCCTCCAACTGTCTCTTTTATTGTTTGAAATGAAGAAGAAGTAAAAAAGTTTGTATAATAAATTGCAAACTAATCATTATTATAAATACGGGATTTATCACGTACCGTTTTATCGGTGTTTCGACCGACAATATTTCAGTTAAATTCGTGAATTTTCATCAGGGTGAATGCGGAGCGGATACGTGATAAATCCCGTATTTATAACAATGATTAAAATAAACAAAGAAAGTTTTCTAAATTAAAATAAAACGAAGTTCTATTTACTAGTTTTTAAAGCCTATTTCTTAGACTGCGTGCCCGTTTGAATTTGGCTTAATATATATAAAACAACAGTTTTTTTAGACTATTATGTACTTACATTAGAACAGATTTTACCAACTTTTTTCAATGATATCAATTATTTGTATATGCACTATATACAAATAATATAATTCAATGCAGAATTTCCAAAAGTTGTAGCCGTCTGATTTTTTGTTTTTAAATATAGCCAAAAAATAAACGTTTTAATTTAAATAGACGTCATATCAGATGGTCGCGTAAGCCGTAAGGGCCACCGCACACGTCTCGACATGCGGGTCTGTATCTTACCATCTCGCATTTGCATTCAGCCTCTTGGAGGCGAACTTGCAAACTACAGTCACTCGCTCGTGTTGTGATAAGTTATACTATTTTCATTTCTTTATTTTCTCCATGTCAGTTCTAATTTGATAGTTGTAGTGTTGTGACCAAATAAGTAATGATATCGATCGCATATATTTATTATATTTTGAACAAAGACATGTACAACAAAAACATTCAAATATATTTTTTCAAGGGGGGAACACTCAATGGCTCACCGCCATTTTGTGTTTGTTTTAATTTGTCACTCGCAACAAGACGGTCGTGCTAGTCACTACATTTCTGTTTGCTGAGTTTTTTCACATTATCCATACGTCACGTTGTGTATTTTGCATTCCTCCATGTTGATTGCTGCCCAGCTGTCAAATATCAAAATGCCGAAAATATCGGGTCTGTTATCGTGTTACGTTTATCGATAACTCCATCCCTATCAGTATCTCCGACTCTGGTATAACCTTGTAAAAAAGACGCTTGTTCAAGTTTTCACAGGATCTGTCATCGAGAAAATAAAGAAATGGAAATAGTATAATTAAACTATTGGGTTGAATTAATTTAAGGAAAATGAATCCAAATACTTAGGTAATAGATAAGCTCGTCGGAATTTAGAAGTTGTTGTTTAGAGTGGAAAGTGCGTACACACCTTGGTGTGTTTTTCAAGTGGTTCGGCAAATTCTCCATCCTCTACTATGGATGTTTTTACGTATGATGTTATTGACAAGAACGTAAGACGTGCACCACACACCATGACATGATAAGGCGTTTAAAGAAGATAAATAAAAGACACTCACTTTTGCTCTGGTATCGTTTTACTCTCAGATTTTTGCCGATCTATGCTCCATAGACACTTGCTATGACTGTGACACAGCAAATGTTAAGTTGGAGCTGCTGGATTTTTTGTGACAGCAAGCTGTCTTATTAAAACTACATACTACATAGTTACTATTCGTCAAATTATATGCTTACTTAATATTATTAACTTATTTATTTTATTTATTTATTTATATATTTAAAGATTCTAAATTTGTGTTGTTGTTTCTTTCTTTTTGAGTAAATATACAAAATAGAAGAATGCCAACGTGGTATGTACTTATGTAGTAAATGTCGCAAACAAACGTGTTTTCCGTCTTTCGTTTAGCGGAAGAATTGTGAGACAGGAGTTTGCAAAAGCGCGTCCGAGTGCGTCGTGCACGGCTGTAATGACAGGGCGCACGCGCGCCTCCTAATTGATAATGGCAGCGGACGTGCGCGGTGCGCGGCGCTTGCGCATGGGAACCTTTTAGAACTGTGCAAAAGTTCCTTCTAGAAGTTCACTTCATGAGTGACAGTTTCTAAGTAGCCAGATATGGGATTGCAACATTGCATTTAAGACCTTTGGCTGTTGGGATTATTAAATGTAATAATACGTACACATATTCCTTTGGCAGAACATACACATTTATTTACTTTTCATCTATAATTTTATTGAAGGGGTTTGAAAAATGTTGTATGGATGGAAGCTGCTATATAGTCCTTGATGAACATTTTTTTTAATTTCATTTCCTTCTATGATACTCGTATAATTGGATTGAGGACATGTACCTAGACACACATATTGATAAATGTAATATTGCTTATTGTCATATATTATCACGTTATGGAGATAATGATAACTTTGCAATCTTTATGTCCAATAATCTCCATCCTCTATCTTATTTTCAAAGCCTCTTGTTATTACCTACCTAATGCTTGCTAGGCAGAATGTAAATTAATTGAGCGAAGCGAGATTTCTAAATCAACTTGGGCAAATTTGCATTGTATGTATGTATGATGATCCGTTGATCCGATCATCGTGAAATTTGATACATATGTTGGTAGTGATGACACAATTTTGTCGTGACTAAATGAGATAAAAATGTTGGGGGCTTGTTGATATTAGAGATATAAGGGTTGAAGAGAGGTAAAAAAAATTAAAATGAGACTATTAGGTCAAGTGGGACGTCAAATAAAAGGTCTTTATTAGTACATTTAGGCTTCCTTTTTATTTTTAGTAAATTCTTTATAGTTTGTAAGTTATTAGCCATAATAAAAACTAAACTTTGACAAAATTCACAGGGTACACCAGTGACCCCATATTGTTGTAATTTGGTATGCGTGTAGCTTTAGTAACAAATATTGGCAAAAGTCTGAAATCCAGAATAACTGCAATTTGTACCTCAAATAAGTGTAGGTATCCACGATACATGAACTCCCGTTACCTGTAATTTGAATAAAACTGTATGTTTAGTAATGTGGTTATTCATTTCGTGGCACTATATTATTGGTCAAAGATAAGGCCGGCCTGCTCAATGATCCCTAAACGTATTTAGCGACTAAACAAGTTTAAATTGTACGTATTTGTATGATTTGACAACTCCTACTACTTACTAACTAAATCATATTTAGCCACTAAATACGTTTAGGCATCGTTGGGCGAGTCGCTCTAAGAATATTTTTCCTTGTGTTTTAAGAGACTCGCGAGATATCAGTTTGGGACAACCACTAGCTATCGTAAAAGTAATCATAAAAATTGACTGAAAATTAACGCTAAACTAAAACTATGGGAACCCGATAATAAGGTAGATAGAATAATAAATAAATAAAATAAATAAATATTGCTGGACATTTCACAAGCCGCTATCTAGCCCCAAACTAAGCAGAGATTGTACTATGTGAACCAGATAACTGATCGATTACTTATATATTTTTTTTGTAAATACATACCTATAATATATAGAATAACAACCAGACCAGGAACAAATATCTGTAGATCATGCAAACATTTGTTTGCACCTGGACGGGATTTGAACCTGCTACCTCCTGCGTCTCAGCCGACTCTTCGCCCACTGCGCCACGGAGGTCGTCGAAAGTCTTCGAAAACATAAGACAGAAAAGACATAAGTCTTTGAAATAGGTGAATATATTTTATTGTTTCTGAGTAAAATGTTATTTCGATGCTAATAAATAGATAGGTACTTCATCTATGTATACAATTTTGCCTGTATTTCCAGACACGTTTTTCAAGTTTATTTCTACGATGTAGGAAATCAACTGCTTAGCTTATACATATGCGTTTGCAAATTTATTTTAACGCTTATATTAACGAAAATTTGCATAAACTTGCATGATTTCAAGGTATACTAAAATAATACAAATTTTCAGAAAACAATGCTATCGTATGCATCAAATGTAAAAAAATGCCAGTCTAGTCTGGAGGTAAACATAGTAAAGACTAGTTTCTGCCTGCGGCTTCGCACGCGTGATTTGTCAATAAATAGTACCCTATGCCTCAATAAAGGTCGGAATCTTTATGTATACCAAATTTCATCGAAATCTGTCTAGCCGTTTAGTCGTGAAAACTTAACAAATAGTCAAAGAGAGAGTTACTTTCGAATTAATAATATTAGTTTAGATATATTGAATGCGAAAAATTACTAAATAAAACGGGCCAAGTGTGAGTCGGACTCGCCCACGAAGGGTTCCGTACCATTATCTATAAAAACGGCAAAAAATCACGTTTGTTGTATGAGAGGCGCCCCGTAAATATAAATTATATTTAATTTAATTATTTATTTTTAAAGTGAATAATATTACTCAGTATTCTGTGATTATTTCAAGCGTTTACCTGTTGCTGTTATCAATATCGAGCAAAAACGAGCAAAAAAATCACGTTTGCTGTATGGGAGCCGCCTTTAATATTTATTTTATTCTGTTTTTAGTATTTGTTGTTATAGCGGCAACAGAAATACATCATCTGTGAAAATATCAACTGTCTAACTATCACGGTTCATGAGTACAGCCTGGTGACAGACGGACAGACAGACAGCGAAGTCTTAGCAGTAGGGTCCCGTTTGACCCTTTGATTATACAAATATTTTTCATTGGCGGTTTTTTTATATGTAGATATTCTTTTTAGCCTTTGTCATTAGACTTTAATTCTAGCAATTAGCATAATAACAAGTCAAAACCGAACAATTACCTCATATAAAATCCATCTTTGACCCGTTTTCAACCTAAATGCAAACATTAGGCGCACGCAACGCTACCTGCGTGTCTACGCTATCGAGCCTAGCATGCAAGCTGACACACCTAGTGCAATACTATATTGAACAGTTATACAACTATTCATCATTATCATCATCTCAGTCCACATCCACCCACTGCTGAGTATAGGCCTCCTTGTTATCACGCCATTCTCTCCGGTCCTGTGCCAAGTGCATCCATTGCCTTCCCGCAACTCTCGCGATGTCGTCCGACCATCTGGCTGGCGGTGTGCCAACTGGTCTGCGCCCTTCTTGCGGCCACCACTCGGCCCAGTAGTACAACTATAATTATCAGTATTTATTTTGAACAGTCGTTTAGATCCCACTTCTGAGAACGGGCCTCCCCCATTCCTTCCAGTCACTAGGAATTGTCCAATCTTTCTCGGCCTCTCTTCATCGGTACTTGACAATTCGCGATGTCTTCAAGCACACTTGGACAATAGAATACCCTATGAACTATCACATTTGCCTATGTACTAGACAAATGTGATAGCCATGATCAGCTCCAGCCGTTCATTGAGCCACTTGAGCCTGGCTTGGCTTTCGTAGGTATCAACATACAAAAAGTATCATAATAACAATATTCATTAAAAATTACAAATACACGTATGGAGACGCTTTGTATAGGATTTTAAAGTTTATTTTTAAGTTTTTAAAGTTGATTTTAAGTTTATATGACTTTTAATTTAAGTTTGTGGTTTATACCTTTAATGTTATTAAAGTTCATAGGCTACGGTAACCGCTTACCATCATGTATGCATGTTTGCTACCTTAGTAGTAATAGTGGTTCGCCCGAACTGAGATCTCGCGAGTCTCTAATAAAAACAAAAAAAAAACATTATTCGTAATCTTCGACTATCAAAATAGTGCCACGAAATGCATAACCAATTGACTTGAACGACAATTTCATTCAAATTATAGGTAACTGGAGTTATTTAGATATTGGTTATTCTTTTAAGTCACTAAAGATACACGCATACCAAATTTCAGCACTGTGGGGTCACTGGTGTACTCTGTGAATTTTGTCAAAGTTCAGTTTTTATTATGGCTAATAACGTAAGAACTATAAGGTGTAGACTAAAAATAAAAACGGGGTCCCTCTTGAACATTAATATCTCACCCCTCCCCCCCTCCACACACACATGTTTAGCTGATTTAGTCACACCAAAATTATGCCATCGCTACCTACTACCTGTATACTAAATTTCACGCTGATCGGATCAACGCTGTTCAATGTGTGTTTGTCCGACACAAACATACATAAATACATGCCTACAACGCCGATTTTCTCGCTTTTCTCGATCAATAAAAATCTATATGCGTTTTAGACGAAAGAAGGCGTGATCAAATCAGACCAAAACAAAAATAGACCGCCTGACAATATTCATTGAAATTTTAACAATGACATCCAGACGTGTATTTTTGCGCAAAAGTAGGATATTTACGCCACTTATTGGCAAAACGGTCACCGTTGCCGATCGGCTTGGTGGATCATTGTTTTTATAAGAATCCAGAAATAAGAGATGATACATCGAGTGTAAAGATGTAGAGGACTACCTTTCGATTGAATTCGTCAATAAAAATAAAAAAAACCTTTTCCATGAAAAACACTTCATTCTTTGCACTTTAATGGTGATTGGTCAAACGATTTCAGAGTTTATCAAATTTGTATATATAACACCAACATCATAAATAGAGATCGGTCTTAACTTCGACCTTGATCGGCTGGTCACATGTCAATGTCATTGACATTCTGAACGAAAATCCTCAAGAAATGTATTGTGGACACTTTCGTTTGGAAATGATATAAATCAGCCCTCTGGATCTATAGATCGTTTATGGTCTTTATAAAGCTTAACTTTAATTCGTATATTGAAACTATCGTGGCAACTGTGCCAAAATATCGTGATACTTAAAAACTCACAAATCTTTAGGCTAAGTTTATATGACCGCGCGGTACCGCACGGAACTACTAACCACGCGGGACAAGATCAAACTATTAGGTTGGGGAAAAAGTTTCTTCGCATTTTTAAAGAAAATTCAAAACATTTTTAAATATAGTTTATTTACATTTAACTAAAGTATGTAGGTACCATTTTGTTCGATAACTTTTTGCCATCTTGTAGGTAAGGACATGATCCCATTGCTATAGAAATTTTGGGGCTTCTGATCAAAATACCGCGACAAGTTGTTTTGGCAGTCCTCTCGTGATGTTAACCTGACACTGCCTAAAGAATTCTGAAGAGACCGAAACATGTGGAAATCTGAGGGTGTAGGGTCAGGACTATACGGCGGATGCATTAATACCTCCCAGACAAATTCTCATAATTTTTGCTGAGTGGCTAAAGATGTGTGAGGTCTAGCGTTATCATGATGAAAAACCACACCCCTTCTGTTGATTAATTCCGGCCGCTTTCTCTCAACTTCTTGATTTAATCTCATCAGTTGTTCGCAGTAGAGTTCAGTATCGATGGTAATGTCTGGTGGTAACCGCTCATAATGAATAATGCCCTTCCAATCCCACCACACACAGCATCACCTTGTTGCGAGTTAACCCGGGTTTCGCCACAGTCTGTGAAGCCTGACCGGCCTTTGACCACGACCTTTTTCACACGTTCTTGTCGTACGTGATCCACTTTTCATCACCAGTTATCAGCTTCTTCAAAAATTGTTCGGTTTCATTACGTCGTAATAAAGAATCACAAATGAGTACACGGTTCATTAGGTTTCTTTCAGTGAGCTCGTGAGGTACCCAAATATCAAGCTTTTTTGTGTACCCAGTTTTTTACAAATGCGCCAAAACTGTTTTGTGGTCGATTCCCAGTTCTTCAGCTACGTCGTAACTACTGATATGCCGAACTTGCTCCACTTTTTCAAAAATGGCATCAATTTTATCCATAATAGGGCGACCAGAGCGACATCAAAATTTCCGAATTGAAAACGCTTAAACCGTGCTACTCTCACAGACACTGCACTAGGTCCATAAACATCGCAATTTTTTTGCGCGGCTTGCGTTGCAATTTTACCTTTTTTGTAGTAAAATTTTAAAATGTATCGAACTTCTTCATTAGATTCACTCATCTTTACAGTACGATAAACAAATAAAAATCACACATTTTCCTAATTTGAATTTGGAATTATCTTCTTTAAAATTTAAACTTTGAATGATACCAAAACCAGCCAGATACAAATAGTATAGCCAAAGAGAATTTATTACAAGTTCATACATACTATAATGCGAAAAGACTTTTTCCCCAACCTATTATATAGGTAGTGCTTATCGTCTACATTACCGTAGCGCGCGGTAATGTAGACGACAAAATAAAATAAAACAATGATCCACCAAGCCGATCGGCAACGGTGACTGTTATGCCAATAAGTGGCGTAAATTTCCTACTTTTTCGCAAAAATGTTCGGGCGCAAAAACACACGTCCGGATGTCACTGTTACGATACAAAAGCGGTACAAGTACTAACCGCGAGGTACCTCGCGGTCATAATATGAACTTAGCCTTAATTTAATTTATTTACTAGCTATCGGCTATTATTACATGCAAATTCATTTATAGACGAACACAACACGCGTTTATAAATTAAAATATTTTGATTATACAATAATTTACTAACTATCTTAGTAACTAAGTTAACACACTTTGTATACCTTGTTGTAATTGGATGTTGTGTCAGTGTTTCTGTAGATCAACGTATGAATGCATGCTTAAGTTTGAGTCATCATCATCATCCACAGTCCGACTTCGCCCGCTGCTGGGTATAGGCCTCCCTTTGCATGTGCCATTCTACACGGTCCCGTGCTAGCCTCATCCAGGTTCGACCCGCGTTGCTTGCTAGATCATCTACATAAATCTCTTCCTATCTTTAAAGCTAAGGTATACAACTATTCCCTTTTTTTGTCTACACACTGCTAGCTTGTCGTTATATTTATCTCCTTTTTTTGTATATTTAATATTATATTTGTATATATTTTTAGTTTAATAGTAAGTATAGGTAGTTTATGTAGGTTTATGAACATAGATACACCGCCGTATTTTTGATTTTGTTTTGTCCTCTTTATCCAAAGGTTGTCTGGAAGAGATCGCTTAGCGATAAGACCGCCCATTTTACTTACCTTTATTTTTGTGTATTTCTTTGTATTTCGATTATGTTGGTGTGCAATAAAGAGTATTCTATTGTATTCTATCATTTGCCTCTCGCTGCTGGTCTAACGACGTTTCTGCACCCTATTCGAGGACGCCATTCAGTTACCGCCTTACTCCACCAAAGTTTGAGTAGTATCTGCCAATTCATTTCCTCTGCTCGTAAAAGAAAGACCTGCAAAACTAGAGCCGGAAAAAGGATCTTTTAAACAGGAAACTGAACTTTCGGAAAATCTCAGTTTTAAACTTAGCTTGGCCTTGACTAGTTTGAAACTTATTGCTTATTTTATGAGTATTAAAATGGCATGGCCTTCGCAGCATGCCTTTGAGCTTGGTCATCTAATTTTGGCTAAGATATGTTATGTAGAAACTAATTTATTTTTAGAATATATAGTAATGAATACACAGTAGTACGAGTTGTATACGATTTTTGAATAAAGAACGTTGGCTAATAATTATATTAAAATGTTGATGCCAAATAATGTAACATGACGCGAAAATACTTTAATTAACTATTATATATATATATATATATATATATATATATATATATGTATATATATATAATACATATAAATAAATTATTTTAAGTTAAATGCCGTTAAATTGTCAATTGTTTTGTTGCTTTTTCTATAATATATATATGATAAGTCTCCCAAGACAAAAAAAAAATATTCTTAGGGCGACTCGCGCAACGATGCCTAAATGATTTAAGGAGTTGTCAAAAAATACGTAAAACTTAAAAATGTTTAGTCGCTAAATACGTTTAGGGATCGTTGTGCAAGCCGGCCATAATCTTTGACTAATAAAATAGTGCCACGAAAAAATAAACCAGTTACTTGATCTATAGTTTTAAACAAATTACAGGTAACGGGAGTTCATGTAAATTGGTTATTCTTTTTTGGGGTACAAATTGCAGTTATTCCGGATTTCAGACTTTTGCCTATATTTTTGTCACTAAAACTACTCGCATACCAAATTTCAGCACTGTGGGGTCACTGGTGTACGTACCCTATGTTTTTTTTCAAAATTCAGTTTTTGTTATGGCTAATAACTTATCAACTACAAGGTTTAAACTAAAAATATAAAAACGGGGTCAAAATGTACTCACAAAGACCTTTTAATAAACGTGTCACTTGACCGGATAGTCCAATTATGTTTTTTTTACCCCTCTTGAACCCCAACATCTCAACCCCCCCCTACCCCCCCTCCACATTTTTAGCTCATTTAGTCATACCAAAATTGTGTCAGCACTTTCTACCTATATACCAAATTTCACGATGATCGGATAAACGCTTCGATAGTTATCCTCGGACAAACAAATATACATACATACAACGCCGATTTGTCCAAGTTGACTTAGAGATCTCGCTTCGCTCGATCAATAACAATAGCCGGCTGGACTAGGGTAGCCTACAGGGATAGGTTTAGCATAGTTATTTATTACATGCCTATGTTTGTTCGTGAGAAAATGCGTCTAAGCCTACCCCCCCCTAGACAGGTGCTGCAGATCGCACGTTTGCGGAATTGTAAAGACATTGAAACATTCTGTATAATGTTATAGGTTTTTGTTATTTTACCAATATGGTTAAACTGGTTCTGATCAAAATACCGCGACAAGTTGTTTTGGCAGTCCTCTCGTGATGTTAACCTGACACTGCCTAAAGAATTCTGAAGAGACCGAAACATGTGGAAATCTGAGGGTGTAGGGTCAGGACTATACGGCGGATGCATTAATACCTCCCAGACAAATTCTCATAATTTTTGCTGAGTGGCTAAAGATGTGTGAGGTCTAGCGTTATCATGATGAAAAACCACACCCCTTCTGTTGATTAATTCCGGCCGCTTTCTCTCAACTTCTTGATTTAATCTCATCAGTTGTTCGCAGTAGAGTTCAGTATCGATGGTAATGTCTGGTGGTAACCGCTCATAATGAATAATGCCCTTCCAATCCCACCACACACAGCATCACCTTGTTGCGAGTTAACCCGGGTTTCGCCACAGTCTGTGAAGCCTGACCGGCCTTTGACCACGACCTTTTTCACACGTTCTTGTCGTACGTGATCCACTTTTCATCACCAGTTATCAGCTTCTTCAAAAATTGTTCGGTTTCATTACGTCGTAATAAAGAATCACAAATGAGTACACGGTTCATTAGGTTTCTTTCAGTGAGCTTGTGAGGTACCCAAATATCAAGCTTTTTTGTGTACCCAGTTTTTTACAAATGCGCCAAAACTGTTTTGTGGTCGATTCCCAGTTCTTCAGCTACGTCGTAACTACTGATATGCCGAACTTGCTCCACTTTTTCAAAAATGGCATCAATTTTATCCATAATAGGGCGACCAGAGCGACATCAAAATTTCCGAATTGAAAACGCTTAAACCGTGCTACTCTCACAGACACTGCACTAGGTCCATAAACATCGCAATTTTTTTGCGCGGCTTGCGTTGCAATTTTACCTTTTTTGTAGTAAAATTTTAAAATGTATCGAACTTCTTCATTAGATTCACTCATCTTTACAGTACGATAAACAAATAAAAATCACACATTTTCCTAATTTGAATTTGGAATTATCTTCTTTAAAATTTAAACTTTGAATGATACCAAAACCAGCCAGATACAAATAGTATAGCCAAAGAGAATTTATTACAAGTTCATACATACTATAATGCGAAAAGACTTTTTCCCCAACCTATTATATAGGTAGTGCTTATCGTCTACATTACCGTAGCGCGCGGTAATGTAGACGACAAAATAAAATAAAACAATGATCCACCAAGCCGATCGGCAACGGTGACTGTTATGCCAATAAGTGGCGTAAATTTCCTACTTTTTCGCAAAAATGTTCGGGCGCAAAAACACACGTCCGGATGTCACTGTTACGATACAAAAGCGGTACAAGTACTAACCGCGAGGTACCTCGCGGTCATAATATGAACTTAGCCTTAATTTAATTTATTTACTAGCTATCGGCTATTATTACATGCAAATTCATTTATAGACGAACACAACACGCGTTTATAAATTAAAATATTTTGATTATACAATAATTTACTAACTATCTTAGTAACTAAGTTAACACACTTTGTATACCTTGTTGTAATTGGATGTTGTGTCAGTGTTTCTGTAGATCAACGTATGAATGCATGCTTAAGTTTGAGTCATCATCATCATCCACAGTCCGACTTCGCCCGCTGCTGGGTATAGGCCTCCCTTTGCATGTGCCATTCTACACGGTCCCGTGCTAGCCTCATCCAGGTTCGACCCGCGTTGCTTGCTAGATCATCTACATAAATCTCTTCCTATCTTTAAAGCTAAGGTATACAACTATTCCCTTTTTTTGTCTACACACTGCTAGCTTATCGTTATATTTATCTCCTTTTTTTGTATATTTAATATTATATTTGTATATATTTTTAGTTTAATAGTAAGTATAGGTAGTTTATGTAGGTTTATGAACATAGATACACCGCCGTATTTTTGATTTTGTTTTGTCCTCTTTATCCAAAGGTTGTCTGGAAGAGATCGCTTAGCGATAAGACCGCCCATTTTACTTACCTTTATTTTTGTGTATTTCTTTGTATTTCGATTATGTTGGTGTGCAATAAAGAGTATTCTATTGTATTCTATCATTTGCCTCTCGCTGCTGGTCTAACGACGTTTCTGCACCCTATTCGAGGACGCCATTCAGTTACCGCCTTACTCCACCAAAGTTTGAGTAGTATCTGCCAATTCATTTCCTCTGCTCGTAAAAGAAAGACCTGCAAAACTAGAGCCGGAAAAAGGATCTTTTAAACAGGAAACTGAACTTTCGGAAAATCTCAGTTTTAAACTTAGCTTGGCCTTGACTAGTTTGAAACTTATTGCTTATTTTATGAGTATTAAAATGGCATGGCCTTCGCAGCATGCCTTTGAGCTTGGTCATCTAATTTTGGCTAAGATATGTTATGTAGAAACTAATTTATTTTTAGAATATATAGTAATGAATACACAGTAGTACGAGTTGTATACGATTTTTGAATAAAGAACGTTGGCTAATAATTATATTAAAATGTTGATGCCAAATAATGTAACATGACGCGAAAATACTTTAATTAACTATTATATATATATATATATATATATATATATATATATATATATATATATATATATATATATGTATATATATATAATACATATAAATAAATTATTTTAAGTTAAATGCCGTTAAATTGTCAAATCTTATGATTTAACATCAATTGTTTTGTTGCTTTTTCTATAATATATATATGATAAGTCTCCCAAGACAAAAAAAAAATATTCTTAGGGCGACTCGCGCAACGATGCCTAAATGATTTAAGGAGTTGTCAAAAAATACGTAAAACTTAAAAATGTTTAGTCGCTAAATACGTTTAGGGATCGTTGTGCAAGCCGGCCATAATCTTTGACTAATAAAATAGTGCCACGAAAAAATAAACCAGTTACTTGATCTATAGTTTTAAACAAATTACAGGTAACGGGAGTTCATGTAAATTGGTTATTCTTTTTTGGGGTACAAATTGCAGTTATTCCGGATTTCAGACTTTTGCCTATATTTTTGTCACTAAAACTACTCGCATACCAAATTTCAGCACTGTGGGGTCACTGGTGTACGTACCCTATGTTTTTTTTCAAAATTCAGTTTTTGTTATGGCTAATAACTTATCAACTACAAGGTTTAAACTAAAAATATAAAAACGGGGTCAAAATGTACTCACAAAGACCTTTTAATAAACGTGTCACTTGACCGGATAGTCCAAGTATGTTTTTTTTACCCCTCTTGAACCCCAACATCTCAACCCCCCCCTACCCCCCCTCCACATTTTTAGCTCATTTAGTCATACCAAAATTGTGTCAGCACTTTCTACCTATATACCAAATTTCACGATGATCGGATAAACGCTTCGATAGTTATCCTCGGACAAACAAATATACATACATACAACGCCGATTTGTCCAAGTTGACTTAGAGATCTCGCTTCGCTCGATCAATAACAATAGCCGGCTGGACTAGGGTAGCCTACAGGGATAGGTTTAGCATAGTTATTTATTACATGCCTATGTTTGTTCGTGAGAAAATGCGTCTAAGCCTACCCCCCCCTAGACAGGTGCTGCAGATCGCACGTTTGCGGAATTGTAAAGACATTGAAACATTCTGTATAATGTTATAGGTTTTTGTTATTTTACCAATATGGTTAAACTGATACCTATTTAAAACTTTAGAAAAATCCACATCGTACTGGGTAAGTAACGAGGTATCAATCAAAGAAACTCGTTCTCTACTGTTGATGATGAGATTTTTTTTGCTACTATTTCCACATTTTCTGATACTAAATCTTTTATTAAAATCACTTAGTTACGATGGTGGAACTAACTAGAAAACAATTTTACATAAATGGAGAGAAAGTTTTGATGCAAGCAAACATTTGCCGCGGAACAAATGTTTGCCTGATCTGCAGATATTTGTTCGGGGTCTGGGTGTTTTTCTATATATTATAAGTTTTAATATATTATATTTATTTACAAAAAAACAACAGTATTTATGTATTCTATCAGTTATCTGGTTCCCATAGTTAAACTATATCTCTCTAATTAGCTCTGCTTAATTTGGGGCTGGATAGCGCTGTGTGAAATGTCCAGCAATATTTATTTATTTATTATTATAAATGCATTTTGTCTTATTATTTAGTAATGTGTTTCCTATTGTATGTTACGGGTCAATAGAGCTGCCTGTGCGTAACTAAATATTCAAAAAACTATACTTTAAACTAAAATCCAGCATTAATAAACAGTGTGAACTGCATTAACATCGAATAAATACATATAGGCATTTTAAACTGTAACGTAATTGATTATATCGTATAATGACTTCCGATACTGGTGAGACTAAGAATATTAGATGTATGGTAAAGCACGTGTGTAAGTGCTTGATTGCCAGTCAGCACTTAGATAAGATAACTCTCTATTGTACACAAAAGTAAAATACAGAACATATTTTTTACAAATAGATTTAGTACACACGGCTACACATCAAGCTATGAATATCCAGTATAAGCTGACTCGCATTGTGTAGGCTTTTTGTAGAATGAGAGGTCAGCTTATACTGGAACTGTATAGCTTGATGTGTAGCCGTGTGTACAATGGGCCGTCTTATCTTTGTATGGACAGGATTATAACTTATCATATAACGGCGGTGCATCTATATAAAATTAAAAACATACCTACATACTATAAACCTAAAATACTAATAATAACACAAATTTAATTAAAATAAAATAAGCAATTATAAAAATGGTTATAATGAAATAACAAGCAGTTACAACTTCAACACAGAAACAGATAATGTGTGTGCACTTTTGTTTTAAAATTACTAATATACTTGGATGTTCTTATAGAGAGGGGCAAAGCGTTCACAATCGTACGGCTGTTACAGTGAAGGATCGACCATAAAACTCTCTCGTATGGACAGGAGTTTTAAGTTGGAGGGAATCTGAAGAACGCAAATTGCGATCATTAGCCTTGTGGAGAAACTCAAAACGCTGCCTATGATAGAAGGGAGAAAAAGCTTAGGATGTTCCTAGTACCTACAATAAGTTGAATATAGTTCTTTTAAATTGCTATTTATACGCGTAGAGTAGTTCCAGTTAGAGGAAACAGAAAGGAATTAATTCCTAGCTAAAAATGCAAAATTGTATGCACATTTCAGATATATTGTAAAAAATAAAATATACCGACCTTTGGTCAAAACACAAACAGACAGAGCGACAGAGCGAATACGAGGTCAAAGGATGAGCTTACTAATTACTGAGCAGGTTGAACCAGAAAAAAATTGAGAAAGAGAAAAAAGAAAAAGGTATTTGTTCTGCAATAGGCATTAGTGCTGGTAATAAATAATAATAATATCTTAATATTGCTGGACATTTCACACAGCGCTATCTATCCCCAAACTAAACAGTGCTTGTACTATGGGAACCAGATAACTGATGGAATACTTATATACATGTTTTTTTGTAAATACATACTTATAATACATAGAGAAACAACCAGACCCGGAACAAATATCTGCAGATCATGTAAACATTTATTCCGCGTAGGGAATCGAACCCACTACCTCCTGCGTCTCAGCCGGCTATTCGCCCATTGCACTACGGAGGTCGTAATGAAAAGTAATTACTTGTATTAAACGGGCATATAATGCGTATGCACCTTTTTGAAGTAAAACTTCTTTACGCTTGACTTGGGGAGTAAGCTGGTGAATGCGTTACAAAAAGTGCGGGCGGAACTTGAGAGGGAGATATAAGTTATCGAAGATAGAAAGAGACAGTTGCGTTTCGTATATTTTTAAACGTCAATGCGCGAGTGCGATTTGCATCTGTCCAGAATGAACATAGACTGATCGACCTACAGACGTGTGGACAATTATATAATTGTACAATTTTATAAATTAATTTTTCTAAAAAAAAGTTTTACTTCAGTAGTGTGGCACATTCGTTTTTTATTTAATATTCCACTGTTTCGAAAACAATTAAAACACAAACATATAAATAAATAATGATTACTCATCCACTCTCGATGCCTATTACAGGTCCTCTTTCTTTTTTACTTCCCCCTATTTTTATGGTGTGTGAAATGATAAAATCGAGTGTTGAAATTAAAAATATAAAAAGTTTAAAAAGGCAAAAGGCTAGTTAGTTACTATATATAATTCGGGCATGCATTGCTTCCCTAATGAATTAGGTTCTAGGGAATCCGAGGATATGAACTATCGCATCGTAGATCATACGAAGGAATTCGACCTTCGATCGGTTATGGAAGCTGACACAACGGATGGAATTAATTGAAACATTCCGATCAAAGGCGTGAGTAGGTAGGCTAACCGTACGACATCCAGTGGCCTTTGAACATCTGCTACTTATGAAAACAGAAATAAAAACATCTATTTACACTAAGAGTCAATTGTCTCTCCCGCAGTCAAGGGCCATAATCCTCTTTAAATTATGTCATTACGCCATCTAAGTTTTTTTGTACACAGGTATAAATTTATATAAACTAGTGATTTGCCCCGAACTGAGATCTCGCGAGTCTCCCAAGTCATCATATTTAGTGGCTTAAAGGCTTTAAGGAGTTGTCAAATCATACAAATACGTAAAGTTTAAACATTTTTAGTCGCTAAATACGTTTAGGGATCGTTGTGCAAGCCGGCTTTATTCTTTGACTAATAAAATAGTGCCACGAAATGTTTAACCACTTTACCTACAGTTTCATTCAAATTATAGGTAACGGGAGTTCATATATATTGGTTATTTTTTTGGGTTGAAATTGCAGTTATTTTGGATTTCAGACTTGTCTATATTTTTGTCACTAAAGCCACACGCATACCAAATTTCAGCAATGTGTGGTCACTGGTGTACCCTGTGAATTTTGTCAAAGTTCAGTTTTTGTTATGGCTAATAACTTAAAAACTACAAGGTTTATCCTAAAAATAAAAACGGAATCAAACTGTACTTATAAAGACCTTTTATAAGACGTGCCATTTGGCCGGATAGTCCCATTTTGTTTTTTTTACCTCTCTTGAATCCCAATATCTCAACAACCCCCCCCCCCCCCACACATTTTTAGCTTGTTTAGTCACACCAAAATTGTGCCATCACTACCTACCTATGTATCAAATTTCACGATGATCGGATAAACGCTTCGAAAGTTATCCTCGATCAAACAAACATACATACATACAACGCCGATTTGCCCAAGTTGATTTAGAGATCTCGCTTCGCTCGATCAATTAATCAATGATAATTTTGTTTAGCTTTAAATTCGGAAGTCCGCGCCTCACCGTGCAGCGGTTGAAAAGCATTTTATGGTGGTTCGATTCCTATGGAAACCATCAGTGCACATACTCGTATACTAGATAACTGAACAGTTCAAATTATAAACATATGCGCATCGAATAAGTTACTTTTCGTACCACTTGCTCAAAAAAGTGACATTCTATGCCACAAAAAGCGAACATAACAATAGTCATTTTTAATCTGTTAAAAACAGGGAAAGAAAATTGTACTGAATTTCATTCATCCTCTAGGGGGAGAATGTGATTTAAATTTGGTATACTTACCGAAATTTATACTGAACTACATCTGCGTTTACACCATTGAGTTTGTATATAAAGCATTATACATCTTTTTGAAAAAGGAATAACCATATTAAGCAGTCAAATTATAGTCCAGTCATTTCGTCCGAAAATAAGGCAAATAAAAGAAAATGAAGTTGCGGATCTAATTTTTTTATATGCTGTAGGGGATACCTAGAAAAGCTTAACTTGAGTTTTTCGACCAAGCTTTCCTATGAGCTTTCGCCGCCATCTTGAAAAACGGTTAAAATTTGTTTCTCGGCAATAACTCGGCTATCCGATGAGATACGAAAATTTTTGTAGGACACTTTTTGTAGCTTTCTTTGTGTTCTACAATAATGCCTGAACCATTTTTAGCGTATAATGCATCGTTATCGAGATATCGATCGATAAAGTCAAAAATTTAGGACATAATTTTTGTTTTTTGCTTTTTTTTGTTTAGATCATAATAAATATAAAAAATTGTGGAATTCAAACTTTTAGAGCATATTCAGACCTACAATTTCCTTGTTGGACTTTTTTATGTTGGACAAAAATTACGATCTCCAGCGCGCCGCAAAGTCGGTGAATCCACGCTCAGCGTCGTGCGCGCTCAAGTTAGTATATCGTATCGTGTTGAGTTTTTGCTGTGCGTAGTGTAAATCGAGGGTTCCGATATTCTGGGCAAAATGGCAAAACAAATTATTTGTTTAATAAATTACTTTTGTGTGATCCTTAATTTGTTGCTCTATGTACTTATTTTTTATCCCATCAATTTCCTGAACAATTTCCCATTCGATTCGACATGCAGACACAACCGAGCGAGCAGCTCGCTCGACGCTGAGCGTGGATTCACCGACTTTGCGGCGCGCTGGAGATTGTAATTTTTGTCCAACATAAAAAAGTCCAACAAGGAAATTGTAGGTCTGAATATGCTCTAAAAGTTTGAATTCTACAATTTTTTATATTTATTATGATCTAAACAAAAAAAAAGCAAAAAACAAAAATTATGTCCTAAATTTTTGACTTTATCGATCGATATCTCGATAACGATGCATTATACGCTAAAAATGGTTCGGGCATTATTGTAGAGCACAAAGAAAGCTACAAAAAGTGGCCTACAAAAATTTTCGTATCTCATCGGATAGCCGAGTTATTGCCGAGAAACAAATTTTACCCCTTTTTTCAAGATGGCGGCGAAAGCTCATAGGAAAGCTTGGTCGAAAAACTCAAGTTAAGCTTTTCTAGGTATCCCCTACAACATATGAAAAAATTAGATCCGCAACTTCATTTTCTTTTTTGAATGTATATAATGACTGAACTATTAACAAAAATATAAAACTTAATCCACAACCATCAACTTCCGGCATCTTATCTTCGTCCGTAACTCACGATGCCCCGCCACCACTATCTCCGACGTATACTATCTACAATGAAACGCTAGTTCCTCAGACGCAAGAACAGAGAATACTCAAATCAACTCATCAATAATAAATGTGCCAAACAAAAATGTAACTCTCTCTATCAATAATTGGACCAATGTTTCGAATGTTAACTTTTACTTTTAATTGTCATTATTTTTAATAAATGCTTATCTCATATTATTATTGTGTTAATTTTTTCGCAAATGGTACGAAAAGTAGAGTATTTTCCTTGGTGATAAAGCTGTCTTAGTCTTGGGTGAACTTAAATCCCTCGCTACACTCAGGACTCGTCTTAAATCCCTCGCTTCGCTCGTGATTTAAGTTTTTAACACCCTCGCTACGCTCGGGAGTAAACCTCGAGTCCTTCGTTACGCTCGCGATTTAAATCGTCACCCGCGACAGAAGACACTGCTTTATCCCCTTGGTTAATAATCTACTATACCTGTCGGCAAATCAATAAAATTGTACACTTTAATTCTTAAGAGACATAATAACTAGAAAAATAACTTTTTTAATGACCTCAAATAAGTGAAAATTATGAACACTTATATATTTATGAATCATCATCATCATCATATCAGCCATAGGACATCCACTGCTGGACAAAGGCATCCCTCATTGATCTCCAGGAACTGCGGTTGGAAGCGGCTTGCATCCAACGCCGACCTGCGGTTCTTACCAAGTCGTCTGCCCATCTTGTAGGTGGACGTCCTACGCTGCGCTTGCCGGTCCGTGTCCTTCATTCGAGAACTTTCCGGCCCCATCGGCCATCTGTTCTGCGCGCTATATGGCCTGTCCATTGCCACTTCAACGTGCTAATCCGTCGGGCTATGTCGTTGACTTGAGTTCTCCTACGTATCTCCTCATTTCAGATTCGATCCCGTAGAGAAACCCCGAGCATAGCCCTCTCCATAGTTTGTTGAGCGACTCTGAGCTTACTCATAAGGCCAATAGTGAAGGACCACGTCTCGGTTCCATATGTAATCACTGGTAACACACACTGATTGAAGTTTATGGATAACGCAATTTATGAATGAAAATGTGTAATTAATATTAATTAATATTGATTTGTCGACAATAATAAGACGTAACTAATTCGATGCGCCTAAGATTAGACACTTCTACTGTTAAATTATCTAGTGAATGTGCACTGATTGTTTGTATAGGAATCGAACCACTTTGAGACACAAAACGAAAAACAAAAGAATTACACGAAGTTCTGGAATTACTCTAAAGAACAAACAAAACAATGTTCAAAAACATGTTGCAGCGCACTATCTTCATTGTAAGCAATCTGTCTTCTTCGTACATTCATAGCACCACCGTGACAACTCTAATCGTACCTACTGCAGTAGCTTCATAATCAGGTTTCGAAGTATATCAATTACCTAGTCAGTAGTCTAGTTGGACGACTTTCGAGCGGTATTTAAACAACCGTCTGATATACGAATTTGTTATGCGTTGCCGTTGCCACGTCGCGTCTGCGTTCGGTTCTAGAAAAAGTAAGAGTAAATGAGTTGCTATCTCTGAAAAATGTATTGTAATTAAAAATATATCATTAGAGATGGGCGAGCGTTCTGCCATCTCTTCCATCTCTGTAACATTTCATTAAGTATTGAAGCACTCCTGTTCCGAAACAACATCGGAACACTTATTAGTTTGTATTAGTTTAGAACTTTTTATATTTTCGCGAACTATACTCATGTTTTTAAGACAATACAGGTCTTTTCGCGCACAGATTTATATCAAAATTATAATTTTGACTAACCTCGACGCTTCGGCCAAGTTACATCGGCTGTGGTCACGAGAGACTGAAGCGGGCGGGTGTCATTGCCGGGCAGCGCGAATGTTGTCACCAACTACCCGCACTTGGTTTTCTAAATCGCACGTATCAATGTTTCAACACACAATACTAACAGTATCTGAAGTTACGCGTGGATTTGTTAGTATTGTGTGTCGAAACAGTGATACGTGTGATTTAGAAAACTAAGTGCGGGTAGTTGGTGAATGTCGTATAAACCTATAATTGGTGCACTTATCAGAAATGTGTTTATGACTATCGTCATAAATCTGGTAACTAGCTATAAAGTGATAAAATATGTATACTGTTGGTGTATCTTTAAATAATAAAAAAAAATTGTTTGAGTACATTTTTTTTTAAAACATTTACTTTGTTTTTTTTAAAACGGAATTTTATAAACAGGTTTTAATCAGGCATAAGTATCTAAATTAAGTGAAACAATATACAATTATTTACAAAACTTTAAAGTACAAAAGAAACAGTTATAACATCTAAAGACCGTTGCAAACGATCCATACGATCTATCTTTCTGGGATTCTGATCGAAGCGACGTATGATCCGAGAGCTGCCGCTTATCTGGGTGCTGACTACAATCTTTTAGAAAACTATCATGTTTCAGCAGCGTTTTGTTTCAAGCTTGTAGGAACATTATTTCGATTTGAACCACAAAACTTTTAAACATTGCTGTTATAATCCCAATAATGTTGTATATTTAGTGCTTGCTAGGGATAACACCACGTTCAGTATAAAGCATTGCCAAAAGAAATACGATTTACTTACTTTTTAGGATTATAATAAGCTTACTAATTAAGGGTCATGGTACGAAATGTCAGTGTAAAATTATTTTAATATTGCTTTATGAGATTGAGGTTGGTTCCCAGGTTGCAATTCAGCAGGGCAATTAATTATTTACCTAAAAATTATTATTACTACATCATCAATTCTAATCTGTAGTACACCGCACTCCGTTTTAGCTTCACTAATATCGTTCCATCCAAAGGGTGTCTGGAAGAGATAGCTCTTAGCGATAATGCCGCCCTTTGTATTGGCTTTTTTAGTATTATTTACAACTAGTGCTTCGCTCTGAAGAACTGAGATCTCGCAAGTCTCCGAAAAAACCAAAAAGAAATATTATTTGTAATCTTTGACTATCAAAGTAGTGCCACGAAATAGATAACTAACTTCCTTGACCTGCAGTTTCATTCAATTGTAATTTGAATGAAACTACAGGTCAAGTAAGTTCGGTAAGTATTCATGTTAATTGGTTATTCTTTTTTTCCAAATCATCTTAGGCAAATTGACGTTGTATTATGTATATTATATATGTGTGTATGTATGTTCTTTTGTCCAAGGATGACTTTCGAACCGTTGATCCGATCATCGTGAAATATATACTTCTATACTATGTATTTTTGTGTGTATGTTTGTAATGAATAAACTCAAAAACTACTGGGCCGATTTCAAAAATTCTTTCCGCCATTAGAATGCTACACTATCCCTGAGTAACATAGGCTACTTTTTACCCAACTGCGCAGAAGGAGGGTAATGATTTTATTGAAAAACTACGCTTGCGAAGCTGCGGATTGGTCAGCTAGTCTATAATAATATTATAAAGAGGAAATATTTGTATTATTGTGTGCGTGTATGTTTGTAATGAATAGGCTCCGAAACTACTGGACCGCTTTAAAAAATTCTTTCACTGTTGGGAAGCTACACTATCCCGGGTGACATAGGCTACTTTTTACCCAACTGCGCGGAAGGAGTGTAATGTTTTTACGCTACGCGTGCGAAGCATCCTGGTGTGTAAACGAGCTTAAAATATTGAGGGGTATGTTGAGATATTGGGGTTCAAGAGGGATAAAAAAAATGAAAATGAGACTATTCGATCGAATGGGATGTCTAATGAAAGGTCTTCATTAGTACGTGTTTTTATTTTAGTTGTATTTTTGTAGTTTTTGAGTTATTAACCATAATAAAAACTGCACTTTGACGAAATTGACAGGGTACTCCAGTGACCCCACAGTGCTGAAATTTGATATTCGTGCAGTATTCGCATTAGTGACACAAATATAGTGAAGTCTGAAATCCAGATTAACAGGTTTTTAGTGTTTGTAAACTGTGCGTTAGACCTCGTTATTTAAAGTTGAAAAATAAAAATTGCTCTGTCTCGCTTTAAAGGCGAGGTAAATCAAAATCATGGTAACAACCAAATACCTGCCTAGACAGGTAGGGACGCTATTTACTGAACAGGTAAGGGCGTTATCACACTGGCGATTTGCGAGCGTGTTTGCCGTGAACTCGCCGTGAGCACGCCTCGGGCTGTGACATCGCAACGCGGACGCCGCGATCGCTCGCTCTATAGATTCACTCGCGCACCCGGCTACACATCAGTGAGTCGTATTGTAGGAAAAACGCCGCGTGTACACACGGCTACACATCAAGCTATACATTTCCAGTATAAGCTGCCCTCTCATTCTACGAAAAGCTTACACAATGCGAGGTCAGCTTATACTGGAAATGTATAGCTTGACGTGTAGCCGTGTGTACGTTGCGAACTCACTACACACACACACAGTGAGCACAATGACTGATCGCCTCGCTGGAAACACACTCGCAAATTGCCAGTGTGATAGCGCTCTAAGTTGGTGACACTAAACAATGTAGAGATCATCCAGTCATAAATTACGCACACCGCTACTTCATTACGTCAAAGTGAAACAATCTTTATTCAATGAGATCATAAGGTTCATTTTAAAAACGCTTATTCGTAATTTTAGTAAAAATTTAAGCAGCGTGTCGATTCGCGGGCATTTTCGGCTTAGATATCATTATTTATATTAAGAATGCCAAAGTGAATAAACTTGATCTAAGGTAATTGGTATATTGTTATAAATACGGGATTTATCACGTGTCGTCTTATCGGTGTTACACCCGACAATGTTTCATTGAACCGGAACACTGTGGTTCATAACACCGATAAAATAGTACGTGATAAATAACGTATTTATGATTAAAATAAATCACGAAAGTTTTTTAGTCTTTTCGAAAAAAGATCGTTGATCCAGATAGTAGATGCACGAAAGCCTTGTAAAATCTATATAATTTTGTCTAGGAAGTATTCATTCAAATTTCAGAGTTGAATTATAAATTCTCATCACAGTAACGCCTCGTTATTGTTCCCCATTGTTATCATAATCTTTCGAAATCAAACACTGGGACAATACGCCTGAATTAGCCTCATAGCCTTGAGTTGCCTAATTGCTAGTTTCTAGTCTCGCTAGATATTTCTATAGCTATCTATTTCTTTTAGTGTTTAGTGCATGAATTATAATAGCTGGCAATTCATTTAGTTGCTATGTGAGATAATGTTATTTCACAATTAACTCAATACCATCTATTATATTGTAGGGAACTATTCAGTAGTCTCAATGACGATTCGGTGTTGCGGTGGGTACGTTTTAGAAAAGGCCAAATGTAGTAGATTTCTTAAATCTTTAATGTAACTAGTTTTATAGGTTTATTGTTACCTAATTTAATATTTTTATAACAAAAATTTAAATATATGGATCCCGTTATACGCAGATGAACTTGTCGTGGACTTCCGATAGCGATCAATATTTCATATTTATCAGTTGTTGACTTATTTTGTTTCATAAAAGCGGTTTCACTATACGCTACTCCCCGGCTTTATGCCTATAACACATTAACCCTTGGAGTGTAGGTGCCGCTCTTGTGTCTCCACCCTCGTCTGGCCTTCTAAGGCGAGCCATGGATGACCAGGGAGTACAAAGACTCAGCGGTGTCGCCACGCGAGCGTGCCCTGCGGGGTTAATATTACTTATATAAATAATACCACAGTCTCATAACCACTATGGAGGTTGAAGGTTCACGAATTGATCCGAAACATTGTCGGTCAAAACACCGATAAAACGGTACGTGATAAATCCCGTATTTATAAAATGATCATGGCCACTACTTCCGATTTCCGATAAAACCTCGTCATTCAAGTGCCCAAGTGAAACTTACATTGCTACTCTAGATTACTAAATAAATACAAAAAAAACAACTTTTTGTAATCGAGTTAGGCACCACATGTAGGTAATTATAGCTAGATCCAGACAGACGCCCATTTGCATTTAAAATGTCACTATTTCCAAGGCCTTTTCAAACTCACGATACACGTAAAATTATTCAAAAATGTTTCTTTTAATATGTATTTTTCGCTTCATACTCAGGCAGTATTAGCATTTAGGCAGGTAGGTTTTTACCAATTTAAAATTTATCAAATTTATTTAATGTAGGACTATTTAAATTCAGCATATATATTGAATTTTTAGGGTTCCGTGCCAAAAGGGTAAAACGGCACCCTATTACTAAGGCTCAGGTGTATGTCTGTATATCTGTCCGTCTGTCACCAGGCTGTAACTCATGAACCGTGACAGTTAGACAGTTGAAATTTTCACAGATGATGTATTTCTATTGCCGCTATAACATCAAATACTAAAAACAGAATAAAAAATAAATATTTAAGGGGGCTTCCATACGACAAACGTGATTTTTTTGCTCATTTTAGCGCGATACTGATAATGGCAACAGGTAGACGCTTGAAATATTCACAGAATATTTAGTTATATATTCAATTTAAAAATAAATAATTAAATTCAAATAAAACAAATAAATAAGGGGGCTCCCATACAATAAACGTGATTTTAAGCCGTTTTTATAGATAATGGTACGGAACCCTTAGTGCGCGAGTTCGACTCGCACTTGGCCGGTTTTATTAATGTAATATGTTTTACTAAATTAATAATGGGCCACTACCTCATCTGATGTAAGTGATGGTGAGTCGAGATGGAGTTTGCTTGTCTAGAAAGAACCTGTTCACTCAGGACTTGAAGTTTTTGAAGGAACACCGTGCCTCGTATCTCGATCTAACGGTGTTCTGGGAGAGATTGCTTTCGTTATCGATCTTATTTACTCAATATACTTACATTTATTTGTTGATTTTTTTACAAAATTCTTTATTAACAGAAATAATATACAATTATTTACAATAAAACTACAGAAGAAACAGTTATCATCTAAAGACCGTTGCAAACGATCTATAGATAGCTCAACTGCTCCAGATCACTACCAGGCGGAAGCGTCCCCAAGACACAGGCTGCATTGCCCCGCTGAATTGCAATGCTTATGCGTTGACCCAGATAAGCGCCAGCTTTCGGATTACACGTCGCTTTGACCAGACGCCCAAACAGAATTTTGAATACATTTTTGTTGAATTATTTTGTACTAGCTGTTACCAGCGGCTTCGCACGCGTGGTTTGCCAATAAAAAATAGCCTATGTGTTAATCCAGGTTATGATCTACGTACATACCGAATTTAATCGCAATCGGTTCAGCCGTTTCGGCGTGAAAGAGTAACAAACATCCATACATACAAACTTTCGCGTTTATAATAATTAGTAGGATCTAGCTTGTAAGGTTAGATTAGCCTAACCTAACTATAAAGAATTTTGAACCATTCATTCACTATTGTTATGGGCTAATACTAGCCACGACGCTAATTGATCAAATATTATGAAATATACGACGCAAATTCTGCCGGTTTTTTAAATTTCCCATTTTGCCGTTTTTACAAGTGTCAAGACAGGAATTTTACACTGTATACGTTTTTATACATACTTACCATTAATTTATAAAAAAAGTGTTTGCTCACTTTGTAAATAATACATAAAGGTACGTTATTGAGGTCCTATTTAATTCAATGAAGATGTTCCAAAGCCTCAAAATGCATGCGGTGGTCGATATAAATTGAATATCCGCCTAGATTTAGTTTGTGGCCGCTGCTGGCTAGTGGCCGGAATCTCGTGTAAACACGGCTGCGTTTAGTCGAACGCTGGGCGCCTGGTAGGTCTCGCTAGGTAGGGATGATTTGAAGCTACGAAACTGCAGATTCTTCGTTAATATTCGAATTTAAGACGATATGTAAAAAAAATCGAGGCCCTAAGTAACTGCCGTATTCTGCGCCGTGACATCGGAGCGCTCAGCGTTTTCTATAAAATATATAACGGCGAATGTTCTGAAGAGCTGTTCAATTTGATTCCTGCTTTCCACTTCTACCATCGAACCTCCCGCAACCGGCAACGAGCTCACCCACATGTTGTAGATGCGTGGAAGTCTCACACGGTGCGTTTTACCCGGTCGTTTCTTCCACGCACCTGCAACATGTGGAATGACCTTCCTCCGGAAGTTTTTCCGGTGGGCTTCAAATTAAGCGCCTTCAAGAGAGGTGTAAACAGGGTATTAAGTGCTAGGCAACGCGACTGCGGTACCTCGAGTGCTGCAGGAGTTTATAGGCGGCGGTGACCACTTAACAACAGGAGGCCCGTTAGCGTGTGTGTCTACAAGTATAATATATAAAAAAAAAATTCAACAACGATAAATGCTACTGATTTCATATTTAAGATTTAAACTACATAAAAGTCAGAAACGCAAAACTTTTCTCGATACAATTATTTGTCTAAATCGGCTCTTCTAAAACACTAATATCGTTCATTCTCCGACTCTAGAAAAGATTTAATGTAATTTTTTACATAGTTATGTAGGTAATTATGGTACCTAAATTAATAGGAAAGCATTTTTTTTTCATTTGTTGGTTCTCATGCAATTCGAGATTTTATCTATTGTTGCTTACGTCATTTACTCCTGCGACAATGCGGCGCGACTATGATACATGTTTGTCTCGTTCTTCACCTAAGCAAGTAAATAGCACTGTCACTTTTTTGCATTTTTGGATAGTCGGCTTCGCCCAATCGTCACCGAAATTAAATTTGTATATCGTCTTAATCGAACACAGGAATGATTCGTAGGGTTTACCTCCTGTACGGTTGTCTTTGGACTATGAAACTGGTTAAATTTCCCGATTTTAAAATGTATTTTTTTCTGACAAGCAGCAGCGATTACTTTGATTATAACTTGTGCTTATAGTGTGACCATTAGTGCTGTGCACTCCTTGAGGTATGCGCGCAGCGAGACGGGGGGGGGGGGGGGGAGAATCGTCTGCTGCGCTCTGTTAGTTCGCCGTCAACGCTCGTGGCGGCAGGTAGTGTTATTTGTATCGGACTGTCTATGCCAGACGCACATGAGATAAATATTCAAAGATGGGTCGTGCGTTATCTCGTGATATGAAATGGAAGATGAAGTTGAAACAGAATCTATGTCAGAATAACTTTCGTCCTTTGTCCTTTGAATTATAAGTTTAGTTCTTATTTATCACCTGCATATTTTTAATAAAATGTGAGTATATTTAAGTTACATTTTAATCAACTAAGTAAGTATAATATATTACAGATAGATAGCCTCCGACCATCGTCCCGCCACAAGTCTTGCCTTAGAAATGCAAACTGATATCGTAAGATATGTCCGACATGTATAGATCTCATGTGAACTCGTGCAGTTTTTTCTTTGCCTCCCACCTCGCCATACCTCAGGGAGTGCACAGCACTAATGGTCACACTATAAACCAAAGTACTTATTACAATCAACATAGGTTTGATAGTACATAATAGTAAATTTGTATTATTATTTGTTTTAACTTATTGGTTTTAAATAATTCAGTAAACGATGTGGGTTTTTCGAAGAAACTCACGATTTATATCATCTTATAGTCTATATCATCGTAAAGTCTGACACTAGCTCGGCCAGTAGTTTAAATAACTTTTTTCCTTTTCTTCTACCTGTTTAAGATGGCTTAGGTACAGAGAGCGTCGCTAACTAGTAACCCCCTGCATGTTAAAATATTTAAATAAAACTTGTAGAAGGGTGATTACAAAAAAGTTTGATTAATAAAATATAGATTTTATCTAAGCACACGACATGTAATAAACACTTTTTGTAAACCAACCTCCTACAAGTTTTTATTTCAATCTTTAAACGTGCTGGGGGTTACCAGTAAGCGACGCTGTCTGTGCTTCTACCATTAGAAAGAATGGACTGTGGTAGCTCTTGCGTGTATTTTTTAGTATTTTAGTTGTAATCGCCAGTTGCATAGCCTGGTGTATTGCACGAAGCGCGCGTGCACCGTTTTCAGTCAAAAACAACGCTACGACCACGACTCCGATAGAGTGTTGCCGTGGTTCGGCCGACCGCTGCACTGTCTACTTGTGCCTACGAAACCATAGAGACGAGCCTTGTGCTTTATTTTTCTAGTATTGGGTGAACTAGCGGTTGCTCTTTTTAGTTTTTTACGTTGAAGCGCTCTCTGGCAGTTCAGTGTTTATTTTGGGTAAGCATCAAGGCTTATTTTCAGGTTCAGTATTTCGAGCCAAGCTAATGCAAGCTTTAATAAGTAGTGGAGAAATAAAAAGCCAAACATTGGATACGAATTATCTACTTAAAAAAATGGACTGCTTAGTGTAATTTTGAACTGATCTTATATGTAACATATAATGACGATTTGCTTAGAAATAGGAAATTATTGTATGCCAAATACAATTTTAGAATATTGCTTCTCCTAAATACTAATAAATATTTATTTTTCTGTATCCATTTATAAAAAAACTGGTTTTAATAGGTACAAGGTAATCTATTTATGCATTTATGATTCTATTTGGTAAAACAAAACACATAAATCTGAATTGATATGCATGTAATTATGACTCGCAACATAATATAAAAAAATTGTTAAAAATCTATTTTTAACCCGCTTATTATTTTTAAATCTATTTTTGATTTTTATCAATTTTTTATTTTTTACATGGTCGCGAAAGTTTAAAACAATACATGTTCGTTACTATTTAGTCTTTTAAAATCTAGATCTAGTCTAGATCGAAGGGTACCCATCTATTTTTACGTTCAGTGAATCTAACAGATATAATTTTTGAATTTTTGTGTTTTTGTGAAATTTTCATATCTAAGTTCTATTCAATTATCCCTGTTATGAATTAAATTGAACTGAATAACATTATAATAGCGAAGGAAAATGGAAGCAAATCAGTTCCAATATTCTTATGTCCAAAATCATTCCTTTGCAATTTTTTAATTTATTTGATGTCTAAAACAAGATCAGAACTATATCGTTAAGTATTTGCAACATAACATGCAATGCAACATTTCTCATTTTAACAAATTTTAATGTGTTTACGAACGAACTGATAAAAACAACTGTTCATACATATATAGTTCCAATTTTCATTTTATTTTCAACTTCTAACACTTATTAACATTTACATATTTTCGCATATAAAAAAAACATAACCATATATTATGTTCGCGTACAGATTATTTGCAACGCAACATGCAATGTATACATACATACATGTTGCGTTGTATCATAATCTGTACCCTGCTTAAGATTTATCACATACAAAGCTATGTGGCTAATACAAACAATATTAAGAGCGGTACTTTTGCTGAGATCTACTCTAGACAACGGGGCACTTTAAGACAAGTATGTTTAAAGCGTTTAGAAGCGGCTGCATGGTGTTCCGTGTCCCTAGCACAGTGGGGGCGTGGCGGGAAAAGTTGCACATTATTTACGACGGCCACGAAGCCGATGCTGCGATAAGGCGCGTCGCAGTCGCCGTGTCACGATCTCTGCTATCTCCTGATGTCGATATTGGACTATAATAGTATTAAATACTACCCTCGCCTGCGCACAACAGTGTGGTGTGCATGCCTCCTAATACGGATCTGCTTAGCCGGAGGACATTAAGTTGGCTTTTCAAGATTCCGTGTCTTCACAATCAAACATGATTTTCAGATATCTTAATAGGAATTGAGCATAAGCACAGATTTCCAGCTCCAGATATTGTGCGGCCTACACCCAACAGCTCGCAGCAACCATTTCCATTAAATGGGAAAAACTCTATCTCAGAACTCTACGAGACATAAAAATAAAATATGAGTTATCAATCACATAGGTGTACCTTCGCGGGGAACTCTACTCACGATAGAGTTCCTTAAACCCTCAGTCGACTAGTCGTCCTCTGCTCCACAGGTCTGAATCTGAATATATGTTATTAAAGTATACTTAATATTTAAACTTACTATTTAATCTATTTAATTTATTAATACTGTCTGATTTATACTACATAAAATAAATAAATAATAAAATATTGCTGGATATTTCACACAGCGCTATCTAGCCCCAAACTAAGCAGAGCTTGTACTATGGGAATCAGCTAACTGATAGAATACTTATATACCTTTTTCTTTATTTTTGTAAATACATAGTTATAATATATAGAGAAACCACCAGACCCGGAACAAATGTCAGTAGATCATGCAAACATTTGTTCCGCAGCGGGAATCGAACCCGCTACCTCCTGCGTCTCAGCCGGCTATTCGCCCACTGCACCAGGAGGTCGTCAACATAACTTACTATTTGACAAGACTTGGAGAGGGCATGATAATGAATGAATGAAAACACTTTATTGTACTTACACCTTAAAAACTAAAAATTACAGACAAAATAGTAAATAGTACAATGGGCGGTCTTATCGCTTTGAAGCTATTTCTTCCAGACAACCTTTGCATGGAGAGGATTTCGTTATGCCAAAGATATGGTCGGGGGTGCACTTTTAAGACTAAGTTAAGTGCATGTAGGGCATGTGGTGTAAGACTTGACTGAATAGTGGCCAAGAGAGAGCAAAAGAGGCCGTGGCAGACCATCAGCCCTGTGGGTGGAGTATATAGAGGCCAGAGGGTATGACCTGAAGGCAAATAGCACAAAAAGGATGTTCAAGGTTTCAATTTCATATGGATGAATTTATGCAACTCGCGTTTTTATGTCCATTCTGTGCCTCATACATAATGGACTGAGTGACGTGTTCTGACTGTGATGAGGATATGACCAAGAAGATGAAGAATACTGATCCTAGATAAAATAACCAACTAATTGGTGACACCATTAAATTATTGACAACCTCCGTGGCGCAGTGGGCGAACAGCCCGCGGAGACGTAGTGGGTTCGATTCCCGCCGCGGAACAAATGTTTGCATGATCTACAGTTATTTGTTCCGGATCGGGTTGTTTTTCTATATATTATAAGTATGTGTTTAAAAAATGTATGTAAGTGTTCTATCAGTTATCTGGTTCCCCTAATCCAAGCTCTGCTTAGTTTAGGGCTAGACAACGCTGTGTGAAATGTCTAGCAATATTTATTTATTATTTCACCGTGACATAAAGATTAAGTGATATAGGACCGACTTTTACAATACAGTACATTTTAAAAGGTGACCTCAAAATTGCATTTAGTGCTATCGGAATTATTAATTGTTACCTACCTGTGATACCACATCATTCTATAAATAAAACCAATCAATAAATGATAATATTTTGTTGTTTTCGGTAAGTACTTTCATTGATTAAAACAGCATGCATAGTAACCAGATTGTGGTTGAAACTTTAGACTATTCTAACTCAAATCGATATTTTTATTCGGCGAAAGTAAGACAGACATCTAGACTAAAGGGCCGTTGCCCTACGATCACAGAGTACATACCTACTACACTACTAAGGACAATGATCTACTAAACGTTGCAGATACGTACATAGAAGACTGGTGCGATATCTACTAATCTTATCTAATCTAATTTCTTGGACGATTTGCGATGTTTATACCGTTTTTTTAATCAGAAGCTCTTAAGTTTGCAAAATTACTATTAATTTAAATTAAAAATCAAACGCTCCTTTCACCGTCCAAACGAGTTCACACATCAACTGCAATCAAAAAACGCGACCATCGGTTAGGCATAGTAATTATGATAGCTAAATTTTGTGCTAATAATTAAAAATATTGGCTAAGCTATAATGAAATAAGCATAATAACGTATGCAGTTATTATTTAGATTTATGGTAGACAGTCAATGACCTAAGATGGGTATAGCAACCGGGGGAAATCCTAACTCAACCGTGCGGAACCGTGTTCTTAGTAAAAAAGGCCTCAGAAAGTTAAAAGTGGTAGTCAAAAATGCGTTTACAGTTCCGCCATGAACGAGTTGCTCCTTTTTGAATATTCCTCAAAAATGGAAACGTGATGCACCAAAATAATCAGTAGGTATGGCTCGCTTATGTGTAAATGCTCAACTCAAGCCTGCACGGTCATCATCGCTATACTCCCTGCGACCCATTTCATCAGAATGGGAAAACCTTACCGATGAAGTTATTTTTCTTTTAACTGGTATAATATATTAGTATTATTTCGGGGAAGAAGCTGTTTTCTGTAATATAGTTTTTAAATAAAACAGATTATAGAGGACTCTCTCTTATCTCGTATTTGAAATAAGTTAATTGAATTTGTATAATATCTAAAGTGACGCAAAATGCTTTTAATAACAGAAAGAATTACTTACAATCAAATACAGAAGAAACAGTTGAAACATCTAAATATTGTTAAAAACGATCTATAGATAGCTCAACTGCTCCAGATCACTACCATGCGGAAGTGTCCCCAAGACACAGGCTGCATTGCCCCGCTGAATTGCAGTGCTTATGCGTTGACCCAGATAAGCACCAGCTCTCGGATCACACGCCGCTTTGACCAGACGCCTATAAAGAATTTTGAAAACGCTATGGGCCCCGGTACCCTATGGCGCCTGGCTCTCTACCCAAATCTGCTCAATTACGTAAGCTCTTTCGAGATTACGTCACGTATCAGGACTTTCGGTTCGAGAACAGCTGGAACGTCGACGTTGTAAAAAGCCTGGCGTTTAGGTAATATATATGTATATATATATATATTATACTTGTGGACACACAAGTTGACGGGCCTCCTGATGTTAAGTGGTCACCGCCGCCTATAAACTCCTGCAGCACTCGTGGTACTACAGTCGCGTTGCCTAGCACTTAGTACCCTATTTACACCTCTCTTGAAGGCGTTCATTTTGAAGCCCACTGGAAAAACCTCCGGAGGAAGGTCATTCCACATCTTGCAGGTGCGTGGAAGAAACGAGCGGGTGAAACGCACCGTGTGAGACTTCCACGCATTTACAATATGTGGGTGAGCTCGTTGCCGGTTGCGGGACGTTCGATGGTAGAGAAGTGGGAACTAAACGTTACTTTAATGAAATTTTAATAAAAATAATAAAATTGTTTATTTCAAGTCATTTCAACTCATACTTATTACGTATTCATAAACTAAATAAGATGAAACAAAACCAAACTAAAATTATATTAAATTAAATTAAAATTAAATCAAATTAAACAAGAATGAAATTAAAATTATACAATTAAATTAAATAACACATACCTACTTAATACATACACGTACACGTACGCGGACACGAGGGACTATCAGTGAGCGGGGCAACGTCCCTTATAAGGGGGTTGCATGGAGGCTTAACCAGTGCCCCAGAAAAGGAGAGTCCCACCTGCCCGCCAAAAAAAATTTTGGCTAGTATATTTATTTGTTACCTACTGGACTTTTAATTTTCAACATGAGCAGGTCCTTTTTTTTAAATCGTTAAATTCTTGTGTTCATCACGGGAGTGACCAACAGATTAAGCCGGTTTCTTACTGGCTAAAACCACTACTGTTTTTCATCAGGACGCCTGATCTGTCAAGACTGTGGGTACGCACGCGCCTTCGGTCGGGGTTACGTTTTGCAACAGTGGTCACCCCCGAGGCTGCCGCTTGGACCATTGTTATGGGGGCTGAAAAATGGAGGCATGGAGATTACTCATCCGACGCCGATGCTGTGGATTGGATTGTTTGTTGAGATTTATCTCTAGTCACTTCTAGTCATATACTCTACTAAGGCCGGTAGGGACCAGTCATTTCCTGGTATGTCAGCGAACACTTGATGGAACTCTTGATGTAGGTCGAGTCCTTCTATTTCCTTCCTCTTTTCTTCTTCTATTGGAGTTGGACGCTGACCCCAATCTAGTTCCTCCTCGCGCCAAAAGTAATTTGCTGCGAGGGTATCAGCGTCCAGGTCCCAGGGTGATGAACCCGCCAACAAGCACGCTGCCTCGAATGAGAAAGTGTGGTAGTCCCTGATCACCTTGATTGTCATTACCCGTTGCGGTCTTTGCAATAGGGCGATGCTCTGGCTGTTCAGGGAGTTTGCCCACCCCGGGGCTTCATACAAAGCTATGTAAAGGCGGCGACAGCCCATCCTTGCACCTCTTAGGTTGGGCATTAGCCTTCCGAGTACAGCCACCGTTCCTATTAACTTCTGAAAGTGGCAGTGGAAGTTCCATTGGCTGTCGAGAACAAGTCCCAGATATTTACAGCAAGCGGGTAGTTATCTACTTTAAGTAAGTAGATACTCTTTGAGTATACTCATTATTCTTCCAACTTATAAGTCAAATTCAATTCTGAATCAATCAACAGCAAAGGCATTTGCAACCCTTCCATTCTCAGCCTCTGCAAATAATCCCAGACCTTGATATTTTTTCCACCCCCGACCCAAAAATAGGGGTGCTATAAGTTTGACAGTTATGTGTGTCTGTGTGTCTGTGGCATCATAGTTCCGATTCGGACGTGGTTTTTACGTAGGTACATTTCACGATTTTTTTACTTTTCGCGCGGTTGGTTCCGTAAAAAAATAAATACAACAATTTAGAATCATCGAAGTTTGGTATCTTATTAGTCTGATTTATAAATATGACACTATTCTTATAGATGCGAAAGTTAGGATGTTTGTTTATTTGTTTCTTACTCAATCACGTTGTAACGGCTGAACCGATTTCGGTGAAATTTAGTATATACGTAGATTATAACCTGGATTAACACATAGGCCTCAGGTCAAGTTGCAACAGCGAGTTTAGCTTTCTTTATAGGTTACCTACACATTTAGTAGTGTCACGCGTACGAAGTCACAGGTAGTAAATTGATAATGTGAGGCGTTTTTGCATTTTATCAAGAAACCCCAAGTCTTATTCGCTACAGTGTACCATAATGTACTTTGAAGTAGGGTACCGCGAACTAAATCGACCTTAATAATCTCATAATTAGTACATTTCAACCCCGTTTTTGTTTTTAGATTAATCCTTGTAGTTTTTGAGTTATTAGCCATAATAAAAACTGAACTTTGACAAAATTCACAGGATACACCAGTGACCCCACAGTGCCGAAATTTAGTATTCGTGTAGCTTTAGTGACACAAATGTATATAGGGTAAAGTCTGAAATCCAGAATAAGTCTATTTTATTATTCCAAGTCAAGATTATGAGTAATATTTTTTTCCGTTTTTAGGAAGACTCGTGAGATATCAGTTCGGGGTGAACCACTTGTCTAATAGAAACAAAGCTTGGCATCCTTCAATAGCAAGAGTTTGAATTGTTAGTCGTAGTGATCTGCACCATTTGAACTATCTATAGATCGTTAGGGATGATTGCTGGATAGATGATATTTAGGTAGTATATTTTGTAATATCATCTATATGTTCATTTGTATAAACTTCATGAAAGTTCATGTATCTATTTATTTTCTTTCAAATTACTAGCCGAAAACAATGCTTAGTTTTAATATAATCGATCAAGGAAAATATCTCGATATTTCGGAGCGAGTTGTGAAATGGTCGCGTCACACTTTTTGCTAAATCTCATAAGTTTTGGATAAATTCACTTTTCTCTCAGGTCTTTTTTTGTGGAATCGTATTGTTTGTTGGCGTTCCTTTCACTTAGCGGTCTTATACTTGGATCATTTTTTGTGGGTGGCCAGAGTTTTTGAATGAATTCATTAGGTATTGTATTTTCTTATTTTTAAGTAAGTTTCATCTTGGTACTGTTAATTAGTAAACCAGCATCAACGGGTATGTTATATAAGTAAATTTATCGTTTTAAATAATATTTTTAAGAAATGTACACACGGCTACACTTCAAGTTATACATCTCCAGTATAAGCTGACCTCGCATTGTTTAGGCTTTTCGTAGAATGAGAGGTCAGCTTATACTGGAATTGTATAGCTTTATGTGTAGCCGTGTGTACTTAAGTACAAGGTATCCCAGAACATTTATGATATCTTGATAAAGGATGATTCAACAAATAACTTTAACTGACGTCCGTGACGTCAATGCAGGTATGATGGCTGAAAACCAGCGTTGAGCAATAAGTGTATTGTTCAGCATAATGCTGAGCCATTCTCCTATTTCGGCACAGGGCTCGTAGCGACCTGGGTACCTATTATTTATTTTACTTATATTTTATTGTTTATGTTACCGTGTTTTAATTGTCTGTCTCTAATTATCCATTGTATGTAGTTTCTGTGTGTTTGTTACTTGTGTCGAAATAAATGTCTATATCTATCTATCTATCAACTACCTCCGTGGTGCAGTGGGCGAATAGCCGGCTGAGACGCAGGAGGTAGAGGGTTCGATTCTAGCCGCGGAACAAATGTTTGCATGATCTACAAATATTTGTTCCGGGTCTGGTTGTTTCTCTGTTCTATATATTATAAGTATGTATTTAAAAAAAATGTATATAAGTAAGTATTCTATCAGTTATCTGGTTACCATAATACAACCTCTGCTTAGTTTGGGGCTAGATAGCGCTGTGTGAAATGTCCAGCAATATTTATTTATTTTATTTATTTATATATATCTATATAAAACTTACTCAAAGTTTATCGTTAGTTGAATTTCAAACTGTACATTATGTTGGATTTCAAAAATGTATATTAGATTTTTAATGTTCTTCAACTGATTTTCAATAAAATAAAATAACAGAACAAAAGTTTATAATAAGCGTACCATGTATTTTATAGGGGGGATAAGAGTGATGTCTGAGGCACCTTGTGCAAGCGCCAGACACGTCGTCTAGGCGCGGGGTCCGTGTGATATCTGTTACGTAACACCGGCGCGGCCGATTGATCAACCCTAAATTAGAGGGTGTCGGGGTGAGTCGCGCGGGGTACCAGCAAACTAGGTTGGCCGCGGAAGCACACTAACCCCTAGAAAACTAGGGGTGCGAAACTCCACCCCCTTTTCTGGTCACGGGAGCACAGCGATTGGTCCGTCCGCTTCAAACGCTCGCCCCTCTAGATTACAATCGGTGGGGTGGCTCATAGAAATAGTGCTATGTACATATACATACTTACATAATATATAGTATATGGAGTAGACCCCAATCCGTGACATTGAAAATATTAGTGTCACCTCTGCTGCCTTGGCTCTGAAGTTGCAAGGACCAGTCTATGTAATGGTGCAACTGTAGTACATAAGGCGGTATCAGGGATATTCACATCAAATCTAATCAAATTGCATGTTATTAAATCCTCATATATTGACCTAGGTTCATAATATATGATTCCTAATGAATAGGGAAACTATGAAATTAATAAATTAACTAGAAATATCTCAATATTAGTAACAAAGGTTTTCTTTCAGGGATTTACATATTGTATATATCGTGTTTTAATTAGAGCAATGAGCCTGTTCCGATAGGCATTTTCCTAAATAAATAAAATAATTATATTCACGAGAGCCACGTCAAGGAAACTGTTACTAATAATAATACCTACTCATCTTATAATCACGTGTAGGAAACTTGGAATTTAATAAATGGGAATTTACGAACTCACATACTCCACTAAATTGCTATAACCAAGGTTTTTAACATATCGGTGCAGTCACAAGTTGAAGTATAACGGTTAACTAATTGCGATTTATGTGGATAATAGATAGATTAATAGTATTTTTCAAACTTTCCCGATCACTGTACATAATTATTGATTAAAACGGGTATTTATCTCGTAAAGCCGACGTTTCGGCTGTGTTGCAACAGTCGTGGTCTCGATTTGACTCGACCGCGACTGTTGCAACACAGCCGAAACGTCGGTATAACAAATAAAAAAGGTACTTACGCAATAAATACCCGTTTTAATCAATATCTAAATAAATTAATGTTTTATTGAACACCAGAATTACTATAAGAACTAGATAAAGCTACAGAATACATTTTGGGGAATGTGCCCAGGAACTTTACGATCTGATTCCGCCATCTTCTTTCCATCAAAGGACAAGCAGGCCCACGGCTCAGTACCATCCATACCTAGTTGATATACCACCCATTCGCACACACCGTTTTGGTTCTACGTTCTTGATGCGTACAGCTAAGGTATGGAACACTTTGCCGTCGTCTATTTTTCCTAAAGAATACAATCCGGGCCTCTTTAAGGTAAGCGTAAATAGGTTTCTTCTAGACTGATCTTCGTGCTTCATCTTAGTTAGACCATATCATCGTAAGCGATGATCAGCATCAGGTAAAATTGTGGTCAAACGAAGATCTATATAGTTTAAAAAAAACGTATAACAATGGACGGCCTTATCGCTTATAGCTTATTAATAAAATATTCGTTTTACATTAATAATTTTTATTTTGGTAACCAATAAACACCGGCTTACCCAATTTATATGAGCTTTGAAAATACCCGATCGAAAACTACATATAGGTTTTTTATATCTGGATACGTAGTGAGCAAAGCCGTGAGCAGGAGTAAATAGTACATTGTGTCATAAGGGATCAAAATATTGTATTGAGGGCGAGAGCGATTATCTGAATCCAGAGCGAAACGAAGGATTCTAGCGTTGTTCCTCGCTACGCTCGGGATTCAAAGTACGTCGCTCGATTGTCGTCGTTTAATAATTTTTGTACCGTGTGGCACACTCTGCTTTTCGCTCTCAATTTTCGATCATCACTCTCTATGAGATAAATAAATAAGAGGTGCTTTTAGTAGTGACGAATTATTTAATTACAAATTTCTATTAACATTGATACGTTTTCGCAATTTTGAAAGTTTATTGTAGCTGTTTTCTTGGGAACAGAATATGTAGTTGACTTATTTATCACTTGGGTATTCGTAATAACTTCAGACTCTGGTTGATGATCATGTTGGTGGCATTTCACGTTGTTTTGAATACAGTTTCTGAAAATAACTGCTTCATTTTAATTTTTCCATGCAATTAAAGTTTCATACGCATTTAGATTTAGAATCAATTTAAAATTGTCTGATATATTTTGATAAAAGTAAGTAATAAAAAAACTAATAAGAAGTTTCCGTGTTTTTTTATTTAATTAAACAATGCCGCGGCGGCAGTTGCGCTTATCTTAATATCAGCCAGCTCCTTATCAAAGCGAAATGTGTTCAAACTTTTTAACTAAGTAGTGTTCCAAATTCAAAAATCATTTCGTCACTGTTATTAGGTGCGCCGGAATGACCCAATTTGCGTGCACTTATCGAGGAACTCTTCGCCTCTTTTCGAATAGATAGGATGAAATAAGTATTAGATATTAGCTATATCTAATATTTTTTTAAAGTGACGTTATTGAGGCTCAATATACCAAAACATAAATGGTTAAACGAGCGTTTAGCTTGACTTACTTTTCGACTGATGAGTTCTTGCGGCCGTCATATTACGGTACCGCTCTTTCACAAAACTCCGTTCAATTGAAAAAAAAGCTTCAAGAATTGAGTACCATTATTCCATTTTGTAAGTTTAATCTCGAAAGGCCTGGATTGGAATTACCTTTTTCCGGTTAGGAGCAAATTCCAGCTAATCATGTTGCCAATTAAACCTTGACGTTAATATATACCTATTAATTAAAACGAACTTAATTTCCTTTGCAATATTTAACTCAATTTACCTATATTTTATCATATCTAAAACAAATGGTATACAAATACGGTCATCTGGGGTTTTCCTGTTAGGCTACGACATGGCACGCTTCAAGAGAAATGTAAAGAGGTTTCTACAGGGTAGGGAACGCATCGACAATACCTCGGGTGATGCCAGTGACCGCTTGCCATCAGCTGGGCCATAAGCCTGTTTCCCCACAAATAACATAAAAATAGTGTTTTTATTTTTATAGTGTTATCCCACACTTACGGAAAATGTTCAAATTAGAAATCATCTCACTAATTTCGACCCTCATGTGACAATGCCCGGTAGCACATACGGTAGTGCATCCTGGTATCAAAGGGGAGTTTTTTTTATAAATTATAGGCTAACGTTTGACCACGATCTCGCCTGGTTGCGGGTACAAGTCCCGTCTAGACTTGAACAATTTTGAAATTTATAGAGGAGACCAGCGTAAAGCCGTATAGCTAAGGATCTAAGCCTGTAAGTCGTTCATTTTTAAATACAAATGTATCAAATCAACATTTTTAATTAGCATATCTACCTAGGTACTAGATACTCTAGGTAAATTCGCCGTTACAAGTATCATAAATTACGTTCTTTATTCTTTATTGTACACAAATAGATTTACAGATAAAAATAGCTTACAAAATGGACATGTACAAAGGCGAGCTTAACACTAATAAGTAGTACGTGTGTTGTGTGTGTTAAATACACGACCTTTAGGATAAATAATGAGCAAATTACCTGCAGTTCACCAAACTTAACAACAACTGCTTGAATTGTCAAAAAAAAAAATACTTGACGACCACAAAAAAACAATAAAATCCAATATTTTCGTAATGAGCGAACCCGCCGTGACAAGTGTTTGTTGACAAAACACTCTGATTGGTAGAGTGAGCGGCTTGGGTGCGGGAAATTTGAATGATTGACTTGACCATGATTTGACCATTTATTACCCATGCGCGATAAGTTGGGACCTGAGCGCAGTGACGTCATATTGGCGTGTTTGTACCGCCCGCAAAAAAGCGAACATAACAAGCAGCCGCCCGCGGCTTCGTCTTTGTTTTTTTTTAACCTAATTTATTATGTTACTCAGGGAGGACACTGCTTTTTATCTAATCTTTTTTACACTATTTGAATAAAATAAAAATACAATGTTTAAGTTTATACATTTATTTTATCTATAGTTTACATTATCTCATCTTCGTCACTACTTAGTGGACAGGTAAACAAAACTGTTTGTTCCGTTATTCTTTTTTAAAAAACTCGAACACTTTTAGCACGAGGTTTCTTTCTTCGCTATGCAAAGGTTTACCCTTCATAATGATAACAAAAACACTTAACAAGAACTATAACAACAAAAACTACAACAACAAAACAATGACACAAACTATAACAACAAAAACTACAACAACAAAACAATAACACAAACGAAAACTAAAAGAATTCCAGAGCGCGTCGTTACGTGACGTAGGCCAGTACGAGACTAAAAACCCTAGTAAAAAATAGTGATGCGAACGGTACAATACGGGCGCCATCGGGGAAGTGCAGGGGAAGCGGTCGGTGAGTCGCATTCCTAGCAGGTCCCAAATTATCGCGCACGAGTAATACCTTCATAACCTTAGAATTCGAAATTAAGTAGGTACATAAGTCATATATGTATATAAATATAATATAATATTATTTTAAAAAAGTATGTTTATAAAATTTATATTTACATTTTTAATAAAACTATACACACCTCTTATTTACTCACTTCTTTATTTATTTTTTATTTTACTACGTAACTGCTGCACTACCTTTGCTTCTGGTTTCAGCTGATAATCAGCGTTGAGTGCTTAACATCCAACATTATGCTGAGCTGAACGCCATTTTGGTACGCAGACACATGAGTCGAACCTGTTTTATTGGATTCAATGGTATCTACTGTTCCTTAATATTGTTTCATGTGTCATTTTGTGTATACCAACTAAATGATTCTATTCTAATGATTGACGAGAGTAGACCTACTGTACGGTTTTACCCCGGTATTGGTTTTGTCCGGGTCTCCCCTACAATTAATTATCTACTTGAGATGGCCTACTTTATGGTGCAATCATTTGAATCCATACTCTATACTAATATTATAAATTTGAAAGTAACTCTGGTTACGATTAAGCGTTAGATCGAATTTGATGAAATTTAGTATAAAGATAGAGAGGCTTACCATAATCATGAAGCTCTAAACCGGGACAGGAGCGAAACAGAATAGGCCAAATAAAAATACAGACTACTACCAAAAAATGTTTTTATTATCTAAAAGTCAAATATTGAGTAAGGTACTTATTTATTGTGTCATTCGTACTTCTCGCTAGAGTGAACTTTGTTAAAAAAAATATTATTTGTTTTAATTTTTTCTTAAACGTCGGTGCATGTAATTAAAAATTTTAATTTACAGTACAAAAGAGCTCGTACTGTCGATTCTAGGATGCGACCTCGATCATCCGACCAAATGTGTTTCTTAATCGAAAAAACACGCTCCAAAGGTACGGACGTTCCTGGTAAGCACAAAACGGAGTCTCTTTGGAGCTCACTTGTGAATTTATAATTTCTTTTCGGCATTATAAATAACAAATTATACGTTGGAAAGTCACTTCGAAACGTATTGTTTGTTCGTTTTTCATAATACCTACACGCTGCGACGGTCGTACGCACCACGTGCTAACTTAACCGGGACAAAATACCAAACCGGCCGGGACGCCGGGACCAATGCATGAAACCGGGACAATCCCGGTCAAACCGGGACGTATAGTAATCCTAAAGATAGACTATGACCAGGATTGAGACATAGGCTAAATTTTACCCGACTGCGCAGGAGGAGGTTTTTATTAACAAAAGACGCATTCATTCGCGGGCTAAAGTTTGTATAACTTTTGAAACTATCATAGTTATAAACACTATTTGACTAAAAACTGTTATTTACTTATGAGTTGTGTGTTTTTTAGTAAAAATAGTTTTTAAATACTCTGTTTCGCAATGTTTGTTTACAAAGTAAAAAAGAAAGAAGGATTTCTTTTTGTGAAGTCTTGAAATATACCTGTTTTATTAGTTAGTTATTTCTTTATATCGATGACTTCCTTAATTAAGAACGATATAAATTATCTATAGAAAAAAGAGTTTCATGATTTTATTAATCCCATGAAGATACAACAAGCGGATTTAGTAAAAAAACCGGCCTAGTGCGAGTCAGACTCGCGCATGAAGGGTTTCGTACCTATATATAAAAATGGTTACGTATCTATAAAAAAGGCAAAAAAATCATGTTTGTTGTATGGAAGCCCCACTTAAATATTTATTTTATTCAATAGCACAATTTTATTTATTTACCTTATTTGAGGTTGGTGCCGATTAAGGTAGTCCTCTATATTGAATGAGCGCCCATACAACTCAGAGGACTATCTTATTTGGCGTCAACTATGTATGTATGGGGAGACCTTTTAATTTTTAACTTCTTTTTATTTTTTTGAATGTTTCCTTTATTTGTGCTGTAAGACATTTAAGGTTACAGTACAAATAAAGGAAAAATTCCGAATAATAAAAAAGTTGAAAATCAGGGTAAATTTTGGTACGTACCAGTTTCCGCGAAAATCTAAATTTGCCCACATCTTTTTATCGTTTTGACTCAGGACCTTGATTTTTATACACCTAATAGGGACTATAGACCTCAGTACATGGTAGAAATTTCAATTTGCTAGGTCCACCCTTTTCTGAGAAACTCAGTGGTGACACACGGACAGACGGACAAAAAAAGTGATCTTATAAGGGTTCCTTTTTTACCTATTGAGGTACGGAATTCTAAAAATGTTAGTTAATCTAAATTCTCCACCTTAAACATGATTGCTAGGAACCACCTTTCTTATAAGTATCGTTCATCAAGTAAAGTTGCCAAAACCAAAAGGTGTAACGTAATATGTTATTTGCATATCGCGGATCGCGCCTATTGCTTTTATTAGCATAGGTTATGGTTATCTATCTCGCCCGATAATCTAATCTCGTAAAATGGATAATAATTTGGAGGTCGTGTGACATTGAAGATTGAAGTTATAATCTCCTTATTTATTACTGATTATTGAGGCTTGTTTTTTACGTACCTACACAGATAAATTTTAAACGTGGTTCCACTCGTGGAAACTGACTTTGTCAACTAACTCATAAAGGCAGAGCTGAGCCATGCCAGCTGGAAGATGTTTGCGTCAGCTGGTTCACTAAGGAGACTACGCAACTTTTTACCTACGTCCACCAAGATTGCGCTTGCGCAATCGCTTTTACATCCCGTACTATGCCGATGCTTGTTATCCGGACCTCACTGAGGAACAGCTTAGCAAGCTCGAGCGTCTACAAAATTTTTGTATCAGATTTATGTTTGGCCTCCGTAAATATGATCATGTGTTTCCCTTCCGTTCAAAGCTTAAGTGGCTTCTAATTCGTCTTCGTTGGAATACGCATATCCTTTCTCTTCTCTATTCTATTCTTTTCAATCCCTTCTCTCCTCACTATCTGAAAGATAGATTTGAATTTCTCCATTCTTCAAATTAACTCTTAGGTCATCAGAAAACTTGATACTCAGAACTCTTTCGCACAGCACTTCCTTTTACAGCGCTTCTTTTACTGTCCAGGCTGTTTGGCCGTGGAATGCTTTGTCCGAAGAAATAAGACGGTCATCTTCATTACACACACATTCAAGTTGAGGGTGAAACAGCATTACCTGACGATGTCATCTTCCTAGCGTTATTTATTAACTATTTAAGTACTTATTTTATCTGTTAGTATAGTTAGCTATATTTATATACCTATATATTAGTCTATTTTATAAGTCTTAAAGTATTAGGATTAAAACTTCATCATATTTTTTATTATACCTAAGAATATATGTGTAAATATATCCTCTAAAGTACACCGCACTCCGTATCTTTGTAAATTTCGCTCCGTCTAAAGGTTGCCTGGAAGAGATCGTTTTCAGCGATAAGGCCGCCCATTGTATTGTCTTGTTTATTCTAGCCTAGTATTTATTTTTGTATTATTTCTGTTTGTGTGGTAACTCAATACAGAATTATCTATCTATCTTTTATGCTATTCGAAATTATATATTCAGTTATTCATTCAAAAATACATTTATTAATAGACTAGCTCACCAATCCACAGCTTCGCACGCGTAGTTTTTCAATAAAAACATTACCCTACTTCTGCACAGATTGGTAAAAGGTAGCCTAAGTCACCCGGGGATAGTGTAGCTTCCCAACAGTGAAAGACTTTTTTTAAGTCGGTCCAGTAGTTTCGGAGCCTATTCAATACAAACAAACAAATCTTTCCTCTTTATAATATTAGTATAGAAATAATATACAATTATTTACAAGACTTTAAAATACGGAAGAAACAGTTAAATCATCTTAAGTCCGTGGCAAATAATCTATAGATAGCTTTCATTCATAAATATCTATGAGTTCATCATTTTCACTTAAGTATTTGAAATGTCATTAAAAAAGTGTTTTATTTCGACTAAGTGTAAAATTTTATTGATTTTGAGACAATAATTAGATGTAGCTAATTCCAAGCCCATAATTATTACGTCTTCTATTCAGTTATCTAGTGAATCTCCTCCATAGTGATTTTTTCGACAGTAATTAAATGTAAGTAATTCGATACGCAAATGCTAAGATATTTCTGCTATTCTGTGTCTAGTCTAGTCTTCATCTAGTGAATCGCCACTGAACGCTCGTATAGTACTTGACAAGGCTGATTATTCTTTATGACCCTTTTACAATCGGAATAAAGACAGTGTTTGGGCTTTTTAATTGTCCTTGTGAGATTTGGAATATAATGAATGAATGAAAATTCTTTATTATACCTTACAAGGTAGACACGACAGATTTAAAGAAAAAAACAAATAAAAGTAAGCATAATAGGCGGTCTTGTCGCTTAACAAAACGATCTCTTCCAGACAACCTTTATACCTTATAATTACCCAGGTCTGGTTATTGAGCCAGAATTCGATCAACAGCCCCTCTATTCTGTATCTTGAAAATTAGCTGGGGATTGAATTTGTCAATTAAAACATTTCTAAAATGCTGAAATTTAGTTTCCAGAATATCTTTTTATTATGTTGACTCAGGACCTTGATTTTTAAACACCTAATAGGAACAATAGACCTCAGTATCAGGTATAAATTTCAACTTGCTAGGTCCACCCGTTCCTGAGAAAATCGGTGGTGACACACGGACAGACAGACGGACAGATGCACAGACGGACAAGATAGTGATCTTGTAAAGGTTCCTTTTTTACTTTTTGAGGTACGGAACCCTAAAAATGTAGCGGATTTAGGTAGGTTTATCTGCCCAAATAAAAAATTGTTGTGCAAAACATGATCTGTCTTTATCATTACGATTAGATAAAAATATAATCTGATTTACGAGATAGCACTTTATTGGTAACGCAGGCTCTATAAGAACAATGCACAGGCTTATGTTTAAAGTCAGTAAGTATAATTTTTATTGCATTTGTTTTCAATTGGTCTTCTACCTTCCTCTTTAAGGTTCAGTGCATCAAAAGGAAAAAAAATGTATCGCCATAAAGGATCACTTTGTTGTACGTATTGTCTGTCTGTCAAAACCCGTTTTCTCAGAAACGCGTGGAAGTATAAAGTTGAAATGAATATCACATTCTTAGGGTCTACGGTTCCTTAGAGCTGTAAAAAAATCAAGTTTCTAAGTCAACGCAATAAAAAATAGGCAGTTTTTCAGTTGCTGCCAATGAGCTTCGTCAAAGTTGCGATCGATGAGTGAGACTAGTAACGAGAGGTACTGTAGTGTGCAAGCTTAGTTAGGTAGCAATGGATAACGTCAGCTAGATGACGATGATGGTGATTAGCCCACCGCAAAACAATAATCAAAATATTATTTCAGATATTTGAGAGAACATTTTGGAGAGAATATTTAGTAGAGAACCACACCATCATCGTCATCTGCCTGACGTTATCCACTGCTGCCTAACTGGTACTCAATAAGCTTGCACACTACAGTACCTCCCGTTACTACTGAGATCACTGAGATCTACTGAGATCACACATAGACTCGGATTATAATCAGATTAATTTGATCAAGGAGTTCCATGACACCGTCTCCATCATCAAATAATCTTGCTGTCACTTATTATAAGTTATTCTGTTTTCGGAAGTTAGCGTATCTTTAACGCGATTACGTTTACTAAAAGGATGTCTGCCACACGACTTTCTGACCCGGTGACCGTTAATTAACCTGCCTGATAAGTGCCAGGACGAGTAATACATGGGATTAAACCGGAAAAAAACTAACGGAACAAATACATACACTTTAACAACTTTCTTATGCTATTTTGTGTTCTATTTTAGGTACTTATTATCTGTTGCATGGGGCAAGAGCGTGAGGTGCCCAGAGATTTGTTTTAAATTAACTATAACATAAAAAGTAAAAAACAAAAAGAAAGAGCAGATATTCTCATGGCGACATTCTCAGTGTTGCTATAATTTGTTGGCAGCGTTAAGTCTAGCAAAGTTAAACAACAAGGATGTATGAAAGGGAATGACTTCAAGGAGGCATGATTGCTTTCGAACGTTGAATATTTTGTCCTATTGCGCTAAAACATTTTATGAATTTATATAAAACCTATGATGGGGCTTTATACGAACCTGTAGGTAAGGATATAGAATAAATATTGCTAGACATGTCACACAGCGCTAGCCCCAAACTAAGCAGAGCTTGTACTGCTTGTACTATGGGAACCAGATGACTGATAAAATGCTTATTTACCTTTTTTTTTGTAAATACATACTTATCATACATAGAAAAACATCAAGACCCGGAACAGATATCTGTAGACATTTATTCTGCGGCGGGAAACGAACCCGCTACCTCCTGCGTCTCAGCCGGTTATTCGCCCACCGCACCACGGAGGTAGTCCGGTAGTAGGTAGAGGTAGAAAGATACATAAATCGGTATTTAATTACCACACACATATGATACTAATCAGAATTAAATTGCAATGTGACCCAACAGATTCAATGAAGCAGGCTTGAAAGCTCAAGCTCTCTACAGTCTTGACAAATTTGACGCTGAGTCAAAGTTACACTGTTTGATATTCTTCTGATGTTTGCATGATCTGTAAATATGTATTCCTGGTCTGGATGTTATGGTAACCACGATACAGGGAATCCTAATGTTGGGTGAGATCCATCAGACACTCATCATCATCATATCTGCAAACAACGTCTACTACTGAACATAGGCCTACCCCATACATTTTCAGAGCGACCGATCTTGTGCATCCTGCACCCAACGGCTCCCAGCAACTTTTAGCAGGTCTTGTTTCCATCTAGTGGCGGGCCGTCTTACGCTGTACTTTCCAGTGCGTGGTCTCCACTCGAGCACCTTTCTGCGCAGCGGCAGCCAGTTGTTTGAGCTATGTGCCCTGGCCCTGCCATTTCAGCTTGCTAATCATTTGTGCTATGTCATTGACTTTGGTTCGTCTGCGAATCTCCTCATTTCTGGTTCGATCTCGCAGAGAAACGCCAAGCATAGCACACTAAGGTACCTTGAGCCCGCTTAGAGGCCCATAGTGAAAGACCACCAAGTCAATTCGCATAAACCTTATCCTAAAGCACTCGCTTCTTACATTTGAGCTACAGCACCAGCCGCGCTAGCCAACTCCTGAATGAAACTAGCGTACTTTCGTTTTCCATACGAGCCGCTCACATGTTCACAGCTTTACATTTTGTTTCCCGCTTTTTCTCTGACGTCACACAATTCATGAGCACACCGCTTTACAACAATATTGCTAACTTTATTGAGAGCTTTCCAAGGTCGCGCGCTATCTAGGACAATGCTAAACAGGGTTCTAGGTAGACCAAGCATTAAACTGATGGACCTACATTATACGTTACTCTCTAATTTTGTCTAATCTAGTTAGCCAGGAATCTTTGGTACGACCAGTTTCTACTACAGTACCTACTAACAACCCTTCTAAGTCACTCTACGTATATCAGTCAGAAGTTCAATCTAGACAACAACATTTCTAACAATCATCATCATCATCATCATATCAGCCGTAGGACGTCCCCTGCTGGACAAAGGCCTCCCTCATTGATCTCCAGGAACTGCGGTTGGAAGCGGCCTGCATCCAACGCCGACCTGCGGTTCTTACCAAGTCGTCTGCCCATTTTGTAGGTGGACGTCCTACGCTGCGCTTGCCGGTCCGTGGCCTCCACTCGAAAACCTTCCGGCCCCATCGGCCATCTGTTCGGCGCGCTATATGGCCTGCCCATTGCCACTTCAACGTGTTAATCCGTCGGGCTATGTCGGTGACTTGAGTTCTCCTACGTATCTCCTCATTTCTGATTCGATCCCGTAGAGAAACCCCTAGCATAGCCCTCTCGATAGCTCGTTGAGCGACTCTGAGCTTATTCATAAGGCCAATAGTGAAGGACCACGTCTCGGTTCCATATGTCATCACTGGTAACACACACTGATTGAAGACTTTCGTCTTAAGGCACTGAGGTATGTTGGGCGAAAAGACGTTGCGAAGTTTCCCAAACGCTGCCCTTCCGAGTTGGATTCGACGATTCTAACAATAAAATGTATTAAATGTCATCAAAATTTTGTATCAGCACATATTAATATCCAACATCACCCACAGAACATACACATAGGCCATTCTCAGATTTTCGGAGCGGCCGATCTTGTACGACCTGTACACAGCCGCTCCCAGCAACCAAGTCCACCAAACTCTGAATATTTCGGCAAGCGAGGGTGCAAATAAATAAAATTTGGTCATTTTGTCCCTTTGTTTTGTAAAGGATCATTATAAAGAATAATCCGCCTTGTTTCTTGCCTGCTTCTTTCCTGGCTTGGTCGCGGAGGAACAGGCGGTAGCGTTGACGTTTCAAAGTGATCATTGTGATTTTAATGAATAAATTAATATTGACTCTTATGTCTCACCTGAACTATATCTACTTAATATTTTATAATATGAATAAGTATACAGATAGACTAAAGCCTGGATTAAAATATAGGCTACGTTGCCATATTGTCCGACCCTTAATCTGAATTTCCTTAAATAATTATTTTATTCTGTTTTTAGTATTGGTTTTTATAGCGGCAACAGACATACCTACATCATCTGTGAAACTGTCTAACTAACACAGTTCATGAGATACAGCCTGGTGACAGACGGACAGACAGATAGAGAGCGAAATTCTTAGTAATAGGGTCTCGATTTACCTTTTGGGTACAGAACCCTCAAAGATGATTATAATTATTGAACATAAAAAAATAAAATAAAGAGTACATGCAAAAAAGAGAAACCAAGATAAGTATATAAATTATTTTTTAACATGATGTAGGTCTGTTTTGTGATTACAGTGTATAGCAGCAATAGGGCCTCGACTCAGTCTCAGGATTACGTTAACTGGGTTAGCAGTGGAAGCTGTTATTTTCCAAAGACCGCTTATTGGCAAAACATTACAAAATTGTTCCCTTGATTCCTAAAAATGTTTTCTCAAAACATTTTGGTTAGCCCGGGGTTATGTAATAGTTAATATTCTTTAGCAATGCCATGTAGGTCAAATCTTAGTTGGAAGTAATGCAATTGTGAAGCCTAACATCAATTCAGGTGAACCATCGGCTTGTGCCGCCTTCATACCAGTGATGGGCAAAGTACGGCCCGCTTACCAGCTCCGGCCCGCGAAAACATTTAATCCAGCCTGCCGACGGTCCTTCGACATGAATTGTAGTAACCCGCGATAATTATATTTTGACGTTCCAGAAGTATAAACTTTTTAGACCATGAAATTGCGGAAAACTCAATCAGAAGCCGACTTACTGATGAACACATGTTACTTCGTCACAGCTCGAATCTGCATTCGAAAATATTATGGCAAATCAAAAGCAATTCATCAAATTCGAAACAAATTCATATGTCTCACACGCCTACGTAGGGCCTTTGAACACAAGTTAAATTGTAATTTTCAACATTTGTGCAAGTGTTTTGTGTTCTAATGTTTTTAAATAATTAAAAGTTTCAACACAAAATGCATTTTTCCTATAACTCTGGCCCCCCATTAAGAAAGTTTGCTCACCACTGTTCTATACTAATAGTATAAAGAGGAAAGATTTGTATGTTTGAAACAAATAAAATAAAAAATGAATAGTCCGATTTCAAAAATTCTTTCACCATTAGAATGCTACATTATTTTTGAGTAACACAGGCTACTTTTTACGCAACTGCGCAGAAGGAGGGTAATGTTTTTATTGAAAAAACTACGCGTGCGAAGCTGCGGATTGGTCAGCAAGTATTTTATAAAAAGGAAAAATAAAAAAAAACTAGGTATAAAACAAGCAACAGATAGCGACGCCATACTCGGCCAATTTGGCTTAGGAGACCGCAATGAGCGAGATACAAGACTTATCCAGTTTGCTTTAGGACAGAATATAAGCGTTGCTAATAGTTTCTATAAGAAAAAACCACAATGAAGGTGGACATGGGTATCTCCTGGTGGAAACACCCGTAACGAAATAGATTTTGTGCTTACTTCGGATTTACATATAGTTAAAGATATCAACGTAATCAATAAAATAAAATATAGTTCTGATCACCGGCCTATACGCGCAAAAATTAAGTTTAATTTCAAAATCCACCGAAAATAATTATTTAGAAATAAAATTAGACAACATTCAAAACAAATCCTTATTCAAAATTCAAAAAACTTCAACCTTGCACTCTCAAACTAATTTTCTATATTAGGAATAAATGAAATAGAATACGTTGATGATCAATACAAAACGATAATAAAGGGAATAGAGTTAGGCAACAAGACTATCCAAAACAGTGTTAAAAATAAAGCAAAACTCTCAAAATACACTAGGGAACTTATTTTTCAACGAGAGAAAATGGAAATAGCTACTGAAGATTATAATAAATTTGACAGAAAAGTAAAACGCAGTATTAGAAGAGATATTAGATTATTAAACTTACACTTAATTCAAACAGCAATCGAAAAACATACCTCGTTAAGAATCGGTAAACAAGAAATTTTCAGAAGTAAGCATTGGATTAACTGTCTACAGGATTCAAACAAAATCAAACACAACAGCCGCGATAAAGTTACGGAAGTGTGCACAGATTTTTACAAAAAACTATACTCCGACAACACGAAGACAACCGAAAATGTAGACCCGATAGCATACCATTTATAACAGGTAAAGAGGTACATAATGTTTTAAAAACGATGAAATATGACAGAAGTCCTGGAGAGGATGGAGTAACAACCGAGGCATTGAAAATCGGCGCGCCCACCCTACTTCCGCATATCACCAACCTGTTCAACACCATTTTCCAAACTGGTCAAATACCGAAACAAATGTGTCACTCGAACATTGTCCTCCTACACAAAAAGGGGGACAAAACAAATATAGGCAACTATAGACCAATAAGCCTGATCTCGCATTGGTATATGGCGTTTATAAAAGTTGTACAAAACCGCATTAATGGCATTTTAGGCCAACACCAGCCATCTGAGCAAGCAGGTTTTCGTCCCGGCTTCTCCACAACAGATCATCTACACACACTAAACCAGATAATTGAAAAGTACACAGAATTTCATAAACCACTCTACATAGCCTTTGTGGACTACACAAAGGCTTTTGATAGCCTTCAGCACTCAGCAATATTCAAATCACTAGAAATCCAGCAAGTTCACAAAACATACATTGACCTTTTTAAAATTATTTACCGCCAAAGCACAGCCAATATAAAACTCTACTCCACTGGTCCAGCATTTCACATACAGAAAGGAGTCAAGCAGGGTGACCCACTATCTCCCATTCTGTTTACAAGCACCCTCGAGAAGGTATTCAGAACATTATCTTGGGCTACAAGGGGCATAAACTTCGGTGGCAAGCGCCTAAGTAACTTGCGTTTTGCGGATGACATTGTCCTTTTTGCCCAAACAGCACATGACTACAAGAAATGCTCCAAGAACTGAGCGCGGCAAGTCTTGAGGTTGGACTGCAAATGAATCGGTCGAAGACACAAATAATGACCAATGCCACGAAACGTAGGATTGAGGTAGTTGGGCAGGAAATACTATAAGTCGATGAGTACATTTACTTGGGCCAGTTAGCAAGCTTCGAAAACAGGCATGACAAGGAAATCGATCGCCGCATCGAAAATGCCTGGAAGAGTCCATGAAGGTCCATGAAGGCGCACATGAAGGGTGACCTTCCTCTGAGTCTGAAGCGCAAACTCATCGACATGTGTATCCTGCCGGTTCTAACCTACGGTGCACAAACATGATCATTGACCGAGCTGCAGAAGTTCTCAAGATTTGCCAAAGGACAATGGAACGCAGCGTCCTAGGATTCCGGAGAACCGATCGGGTGAAGAATACCACGCTTCGTTCTTTAACTGGCATTGCCGATGTGGGAGACAAAACCGCGAAGCTCAAGTGAGATTGGGCCGGGCACGTAAGTCGAATGCTTCCGGAGAGATGGGCCAATATCATAACACCTTGGGTACCGGAGGATGGACAGCGACGTCGGGGTCGGCCGCGAAAGCGTTGGCGCGACAACATCAGTGGATTCGAGAAGGAATGGTGGGAATCTGCCAGGGATCGTGGTAGGTGAAAGGAGTTGGGGCAGGCCTTTGCCCAGCAGTGGGAAAATGTAGGCTAGATAAAAAAAATAGTCATCCATGCTATTATTTTGTCTTATATTCAGTGTCACATAATTAATAGTGAAGTTCTGTTTAAACATTAACTAACCCAGACGGAATTACAATTATCAAATAATTGAAACATCTGTACAAATTAGCCTTCTTATTAGTTTGCAAATCATTTACAGGTGTTCTACCAGGCTAGCATACGGCTGCTATTCCACCAAAAATGTGCAAGAAAGGATACCGCCCAAGTATGTTTTAAACAAAAATATAACCGACTTAACCAAACCACTGAACTGATGAATTTTGTATTAGACCAATATGAAAGTATATCCTTTCAAATAATAAAATAACTTTCCAAATCAGTTCTGAGGTAAAATCATAAAACAATTATGCGTCCCTATAAAATTTGACTGATAAGTTAACTCTATATTCAAAACTGGTGAATGATTCTATAAAAGTAGGTCAACTGTTTCAGGTAACGAACTTTATCCCATTTTTTATGTTAATTGTGGGGAGACATGCTTACGGCCTGATGGTAAGCGGTCACCGTCGTTTATTGACACCGGCAACACCTTGGGTATTGTCGATGCGTTTCCTACCCCGTAGAAACCTCTACATTTTTCTTGAAGCGTACCATGTTGTAGTCGTAGCCTTAACGGGAAAACAGATGGTAGCTCATTCCACATCTTACAAGTGTGGGGTAGAAAAGATCGCGCGAGATATATTTCGGATTTCATCCTAGCCGTTACGGCGTGATTTACAACACAAATTTAGTATTTTAAATAATCCTAGGGTCTATACGAAGAAGCAAATAATTATGCCAAAATGTATTTGTCACCTTTAATATTGTTTGTATGATTAGTTTTTTCCATAGTATGTTACCGCCTAGCACACAATTTAATTCCAATCTATACTTCTATATCTATACTAATATTATAAAGAGGAAAGATTTGTATTTTTGTGTGTGTGTATGTTTGTAATGAATAAACTCAAAAACTACTGTGCCGATTTCTAAAACTCTTTCACCATTGGAAAGTTACATTCACCTTAAGTGACATAAGCTATATATATTGCTAGAAAATATTAGGGATCTTTACTTAAACTTAAGAGTAACGTAACCCAAGGTGTAAAAAAGTGCCCTAAAACGTATTTCGTCGCATGCGCTGTGGAAACTATTGATGATAGAACAAAAGTATGTTCTACAATATTAAAGATCATATCAATATCTACGAAAAACTTCGTTATATTATAATGAGGAAATATTTATTTGTTTGTTTGTTTGTATTGAATAGGCTCCGAAACTACTGGACCGATTTAAAAAATTATTTCACTGTTGAGAAGCTACACCATCTCCGGGTGACACAGGCTACTGTTTGCCCAACTGCGGAGAAGGAGGATAATGTTTTATTAATAAATTACGCTTGCGAAGCTGTGGATTGGTTATCTAGTGTTTTTATAAGAATATGTTTTTGCGAGAGTAGTCAAAACTTGACGCTTGACATTAGGCACAAGAAGAGTCGGCGGTTTACCTATGAGCCTTCATTTACCATAACGGGCTTGAAACTTTTCGTACCAAAACCACTTATCAGGTAATATTAATCCCACTAATATTATAAACGCGAAAGTTTGTATGGATGTTTGTTACTCTTTCACGTCGTAACAGCAGAACTGATTTCGATGAAATTTGGTATATACGTAGATTATAACCTGGATTAACACATAGTCTAAAATTTGTTGACAAACCGCGCGTGCGAAGCTAGCGAATACTTAGAATACTTATAATAAATACTTAGCATAAAAAACAACATAGATGCATATATTCTAGAATTTACTCAAGCATCAGACATAGATTTTTTGAGATAAAGGTTTTGGTCAAAAACCTATGCTTAGTCTCGATTTAGTTATAAGTTCAGTTTTATAAATCGAGCATTTAGTATTCGCGCGCGATTGATGAGCGTATCAAGTTTGTACTCACTTGTGCGCTTTCGTCTTCAACTTGCATTTTCGTCTGACGAATTACCGTGAGTCAAATATAGTAAAAACTAGTAGAACCTCTAATTCTCCCAATATGGCATGTGTCTTACGCTAGACACATTTTAGCGCACAAATGTGAACATTCCTAATTAATGGTAAATATTTACCGTCTTAAATATGCAACAGACGATTTATAATGCATTTAAATTAGATAGACACAGATTTCGAAACTAAGGTTGCATCTCAAGCTGCCAAAATGCTAGAGAGAGTGCGCTCCACAGTCAGCTTGATTGCTCTTAAGCATAGGGTATTGACCAATATTTTTACCTTCTACGAGACTAAGTATGTCTCAGTCTACCACCGCGTCACAGTTTAAGGCTTTACTAATAATAAATATGAAACTAAAAACCGGCCAAGTGCGAGTCGGACTCGCGCACGAAGGGTTCCGTACCATTATCTATAAAAACAATAAAAAAATCACGTTTATTGTATGGGAGCCCCCATTATATATTTATTTTATTCTTTTTTTAGTATTTGTTGAAACCGGCAACAGAAATACAAAATCTGTGAAAATTTCAACTGTCTAACTGTCACGGTTCATGAGATACAGCCTGGTGACAGACGGACAGATAGACAGACAGCGGAGTCTTAGTAATAGGGTTTTTAGGGTTCCGCACCCAAAGGGTAAAACGGGACCCCCGTTTTACCCTTTGGGTACGGAACCCTAAAACATATACAACTTGCTTCCGCCCACGGCTTCGCACGCGTAGTTTGTCAATAAAAAGTCTCAATCCAGGTCATAACCTATTAATATACTAAATTTCATCGAAATCGGTCCAGCCATGTAGACGTGAAAACGTAACAAACACACGGATAGATACTTTCGAATTTCTAATATTAGTGTAGATTTGGCATTGGGATACTTTCGATGTAGATATCAATTATATGAAAAATAAAATGTCTAACCTACATTTAAAAATACGAGTAGGTACCTATCTCCTTGTAAAAAGTCGTCAAAAGTGGTACCTCTCGATATTACTAATAAGGGGGTATAATAGGTAATAAGAACAAGAACTTCAAAACTCATTCGCGTAGTTCGATACGCACTTGCCTAAAATTTATTAAACATAATAATATACTTATATTTGGTGTATTCATAGACGAGATCTCCTCAATATATCTACTCCGAGACATGCACCGCTAATGGCGCTAGATTTGGTCTTTGATATGAGGTCTAGATAGATAGAGAGGCATTACAGATACACTTTTATTCTAACTTTATTAAAAATGCAAAAGTTTGGATGTTCAAATGTTACTCGTAGTTTATTACTCAAAAAAAACTTTTTATTGAAAAATGCATGACCCTTGTCTAGAAAGAACCTCTATAAACTCCAAAATTAAACTATTTTTATGAAAGGTACATAAATTTGCTACAAATAATTAGCAAAAGAATACGCTCAACTAATTGCAACATTGCACAGGAATGCGCGATGTTGCCAACTTACTCGTACCTCGTACTATATTGCACAAGAACTAATGGAGAGGCATACAAAACAAAAGTTGATCATTGCTACTCAACACAGATGAGAACGTGTCAATTGTTGCCTAGTACCTAAGTTTGTTTGAGTTATGGCAAGCTCCCACGTGCCGAGCAAAGTCGCGAGAAGTTGCCAGTTGTAGCATGATTAGGCTGTAGGCTAGACTTAGATCTTACAAAAGAAGTCACACCAGTCGTTTTTCGGAATTCTCGCTAATGTGTCTGGCGTCCCACTTGAAACTTTTCGACGGACGTCGTACCCATTCAAAATTATTTAATCATAGTTTATTTGATTTTAATAGTAGGTAGCAGTATTTATAACTATATGAAAGTCTGAAGCCGAAATAGAAAGTGATGAAGATAAAGGATGCAATCAAGAGGTTAAAAAAAATACTTTAAACGTTCGGTTGTTTAAAAAAACTAATTCTGAAAGATAAAGGTTTTTTATTGAATCATTTTCATAAACAAAATTAACAAAAAAACGAGTGTGCTTTAGACCACACGACTGAAATAAAACTTCTTTTTCAAAATATTAATTTATATAATTTTATTTCAAATATAAATTTACTGCCGTCATGTGATACATTATAATCCTATCCATACAAAGGTTGTCTGGAAGAGATCGCTTTTAGCCATAAGACCGCCCATTGTACTAAATCTATTTGTAAAAATTATGTTCTGTATTCACTTTGGTGTACAATAAAGAGTTATCTTATCTTATCTTAATTGTTAAATTTGTTCAATAAAAAAATTGTTTACACGTCTGTAGGTCGATCAGTCTACGTTCATTCTGGACAGACGCAGCTCGCACTCGCACAATAACGTTTAAACATATACAAAACGTAATTCTCTCTCTTCTATCTTCACTAACTTATATCTCCCTCTCAACTTCCGTTCGCACTTTTCGTAACGCATTCACCAGCCTACTCCCCAAGTCACACGTGCGTCAAGGAAGTTTTACTTTAAAAACACTTGACGTGTTTAATTATGAAAACATTAGAACACAATATTTAGTATATCCAAGTAGAACACTTAAGAATCCTGAAAAAATCTTATAAAATAAAGGTCCAAGCTCGTTTGAAATTCTTTTTACTCTGTTTAAGCTTTCTATTCAGTCCCTGCAGCTTGTAAAAATATTTTTACTAGACTGCTGTTGCTTCTAACATCCAGATAAAGTTCATTGACCACCAAATACAGTCTGGCCTTGTCTGTCTATGAATGCGTCTACAAGGCTCGCCTTTCTTAATCATATTATTTTTTTATAAACATTCAATGTTTCGCCGGCGTCAGTTAGTTTAATAAGCGGCGATGGACTTGCTACAATCACGTATTGTGATGTAAGTTATGTAACTTTTGTATAGTGCCAAAGGTTTGGATTTGCCTGTGACTATTCCCTTAAAAACCGATATCATCAATTTCTAACTGTGTATTTTTTTATGCACTGATAAACGTTATAATGGCTTCTATTTATACTAAAAACGGGATATTTACCATGATTTGTGAGTATTTGAGTATCCCGATATTTCGTTTACCCGTGATCATGGCGCATGCAACTGCGCCGAAATATCGGGATACTCAAATACTCACAAATCATGGTAAATATCCCGTTTTTAGTATAAATAGTGTTCATAACCATGATAGTTTCAAAAGTTATATTGTTATAATGGCTTTATTAAGTATTTTTTAGGTTAACCTAACAGAATGAGAGAAGAGAGAGAAAAGAGATTAAGTAATCTCAGGGTGTTATTATAATTTATTCTCTCAAATCTGATTGGCTGGCAGGAGATTACGTGTTCGATTCCCGCCGCAGAACAAAATATGTTTACATGTTCAATAGATATTCGTTCCGTATTTGTCCTTTGTTTAGTTTGGGGCTAGATAGCGCATTGAAATGTTCAGCATTATTTATTTATTTATGAATATAGACACTTCGTCGGTCCACCTTGTGGGGGGCCGGCCTACGCTGCGTCTTCCAGTCCGTGGTCTCCACTCGAGAACCTTTCTTCACCAACGGTTATCGGTTCTACGAGCGATGTGGCCTGCCCATTGCCACTTCAACTTGCTAATTTTGAGAGCTATGTCGGCAACTTTAGTTCTTCTAGTAGACGATCTAGTAAGAATCGCGGGGAGCCGTTGGGCGCAAACGGCTACCAACCGCTCGTTGTGGTGATCGTTGTGGTAAGGGGGAGGCCTATGTTCAGCAGTGGATGTCTTCCGGCTGATGATGCCGATGACGATAGACAATATATTTGTCTATCAATATAACTTGGAAAAAAATATCCATCCATCATTTGGATTAACTACTACTACTGGTCAATATACTAATCTATACTAATATTACAAAGAGGAAAGATTTTTACTGTTTTCGTGTTGTATTTGTTTTTATGTTTGTGTGGATAAACTGTATGTTTCATATTTTATATTTGTTTTGTAGTAGGTACCTAGTTATAACGGTATTGTACTGTAAAGTTGTAAACTATTTTTATTGAATTAAACTGAAGTATGTTTGTAACAACTAAACTCAAAAACTACTGGTCCGATTTCAATAATTCTTTCACCATTAGTATGCTGCATTATTCCCGAGTAACATAGGCTACTTTTTACCGAACTGTGCAGAAGGAGGGTAATGTGTTTATTGAAAAATAAACTGCGGATTGGTCAACTGGTATACATATAAAAACATAGCTAACAAATTGTTGCCCTCCTTTTTTAAGTCGGCTTAAAAGCAATTGAAAGAGTTGTGCAAATCATTAGAGCCGTCACGTCTTTTTAATGGTTTTTATGCTATTTTTGCGAGGCATCGTATTTTCCTCAATATGTCATTGACATCGTTTAGGCTTTCACCTGGTATGGATTTTACAGTATCTTTTATAGCAGCTTCCGTTGCCTCTGAAAATCCAATCTCATATAGAAATCGTAGAGTACATTGGGAGACCTATATATTTGTTATCATAAAAAGTTAAAACCACCGACTCAAAAAGAGGGGAGTTATACTTTTGACGCCTGTGTCTGTCTGTCTGTATGTGGCATCGTAGTTCCCAAAACAGATGGTCCGATTCAGATGCAGTTATTTTTTTATAGAAAGCTAGTTTAACTGAGTTGTATCTAGCTATGTGTGAAGATCAAGTCAACCGATCCGAAGACTATCAGCACTTTCTCTTTTTTGTTGGATCTCAGCTGTAAAATGGATATTTATGACGGTTTTTTTATATGTTGGGGGGCGTCCATTAATTACATTAATTACGTGATGTGTACCGGAGGGGGGGGGGGGGGGGGGACATATTTAGGCTTTTGGTAAGATATAAAGAAAGTCATGATTTTTTTTTAAATCATTTCTAAAAGGGGAATACAATCTAAAAGAAGAAAATAACCCCCGTCTTTTCTACCTATCTTTAAATTATATGTGAGTTTGGGGTGGTTTTTAGGGTTCCTTAGTCGTACTAGGAATTTATAGTTTCGCCATGTTCGTTCGTCTGTCTGTCTGTCTGCCCGACGTACGTACATCTGTTTTATTAGTAGACTATAAGTGCTGTAACGCTAAAATTAGTTCTGATGTACTCTTGAGTGACGCCTAGTATTGAAATAAGATTTACGAAAAAATAGAATAATATTAAACAAAACCTAGTTTTTTTTAGAACCTACCTCATCCATATAGAAGTGGGATGTTGAGGGTGTTTTTGTTACTCGCACACCCCCAACGTGATATGTCGCTGAATAGGTTTTTCAAAAACAGAATAGCCGAGTATGTCACAAATTACATAACTGAATAAAAGAACTGTTATTTGTACATGTGCTTGTATTTGAATTAGGAATTCGGAATAAAACAAAACATGGTGAGACTACCTTTATTCTGCTAAAATTAAGTTAAATAATTGTTTGACTTAATATAATTAAGTTGAGATAACAATACTACGCAATATAAATGATAATACGTGCACAATTTAAATGAATATTAAATTTTCTGTGTTTTACGTCATTATCGTAAGGTAAATTGTTAATTGCCCGATAGCAACGGTTAAGTTTTCCCGCTTACTCACCACGATTTAGTAGAATTTATTGTGTTTCCATAAAGTAATCTACAGGGATAGGTATTCTTTGGATATGGTATGTTCTATTTAAACATCAGGCAATAAAGTGGCTGCAACATACCAATAGGCGCTAATTGATCGAACGAAGCGAGATCTGCAAATCAACTTGGGCAAATCGGCGTTGTACGAGTATGTATGTTATGTAGTATGTTTGTTTGTCCGAGGACAACTTTCGAAGCGTTGATCCGATCATCGTGGTATTTGATACACAGGTAGGTAGTGATGGCACAATTCTGGTGTGACTAAATGAGCTGAAAATGTGAGGGGGTTGTTGAGATATTGGGGTTCTAAGGGTAATACTACACGAGCGGTTCACCCGCCACGGGAAACCGCTCGAGAAAGCAGTCGCAGACCATCATACTACACGGGTTGCGGTTTACCGCTATCTATTGTTTATTCCTCAAAATGGATCCGGTAATGGTCACATACTTATCTTAATAAAGTCAAACATGTAACACGAATGACCAGCATCATTTTCTCGTAGAAAATGAAGCAATCGCGGGAAACCGCTCGTGTAGTATGAACTAGCGGTTATCTGCTGCAGTTTGACGATACAAGCGGTGGTCAATTTTCTCCCGCCTTTAAACCGCGAGCTGCCGCGGCGGGAAACCGCACAGTATAGATTACGTCATACAACGTTCATAGTATATTGTGTCTGCTGCGGTTTACATGCGGATTTCCGCGGCGGGAGAAACGCTCGTGTAGTATGGACCTAAGGGGGTAGAACAAAATGAAAATGAGACTATTAGATCAAATGGTACATCAAATGAAAGGTCTTCATTAGTACATTTCGACCCCGTTTTTATTTTTAGTTTATTCTTAGCTGTGTTTGACTTATTAGCCATAATAAAAACGGAACTTTGACAGTCTACACTAGTGACCCCACAGTGCTGAAATTCGGTACCTATGCGTGTAGCTTTAGTGACAAAATATAGCCAAAAGTCTTATATCCAGAATAACAGCAATTTGTACCACAAAAAAGAATGAAACTGTAGGTCAAGAAGTTGGTAATTTATTTTGGGGCACTTTTTTGTCAAAGATTACAAATTTTCGTTTTTATGGGAGGTTCGCGAGATCTCAGTTCGGGGCGAACCACTAGTATATAACTTTTTATTTATTAACCACGGCAGAATCGAGTTAAATGACATTTTAGTATAGAGAGTAGAGACACGACCGTACAAATGTATAAAAATGTGTAAAAAATCTAATTAGAAGCTTTTATTTAACTTGCAATGTTTGTTAGTTGGTTTAGGTCAAATCTTGCAATTGAATTTTAAACCAGTTCCCCCAACCGATTGAGCAAAAATTTGGAATACATATGTAACTTCGGTGACAATGCAATAATATACCATGGATGATCTCATGATGGAGACGGATGCTAGATAACTCTTCTGAATAGATTATAGTAGGCTACTATTGTATGATTTCATTAGAATCTGCTTGCGGTTCGGATTATGAATTTTATAAAAGCTTCTTTCCAAAAATTAATTTTGAACAAAAACCTTATTTTTCTTTATTCTTGCGTAGAGATAGACTTTTCTAGGGCAGTTATGCTAGCTCAGCTGTACAGATGGGCCTACGTCATCCTAAAGTTCGAAGAAATGTCTGTTAAGAAGTGCGATCTGCCAAAGACAGAAATATATGACATAAAATGCAGGAGGCTTTGCGATAGATAGATAGAAAATAATTTAATGGAAACCATGAACAAAAACCAATTAAAAATGTATTCAATTTATATGAATGTAAACAATTTGCAAATGTAAGAGAACTCGGCTCTTGAAGTTGTCGACGCGTATGTATACCTAGGACAAACAGTCCAATTAGGCAAGTCCAACTTCGAGAAAGAGGTCAATCGTCGAATCCAACTCGGAACTTCGCAACGTCTCTTCGTCCAACATACCTCAGTGCCTTAAGACGAAAGTCTTCAATCAGTGTGTGTTACCAGTGATGACATATGGAACCGAGACGTGGTCCTTCACTATTGGCCTTATGAATAAGCTCAGAGTCGCTCAACGAGTTATGGAGAGAGCTAAGCTCGGGGTTTCTCTACGGGATCGAATCAGAAATGAGGAGATACGTAGGAGAACTCAAGTCACCGACATAACCCGACGGATTAGCACGTTGAAGTGGCAATGTGCAGGCCATATAGCACGCAGAACGGATGGCCGTTGGGGCCGAAAGGTTCTCGAGTGGAGGCCACGGACCGGCAAGCGCAGCGTAGGACGTCCACCTACAAGATAGGCAAACGACTTGGTAAGAACCGCAGGTCGGCGTTGGATGCAGGCCGCTTCCAACCGCAGTTCCTGGAGATCAATGAGGGAGGCCTTTGTCCAGCAGTGGACGTCCTACGGCTGATGATGATGAAACAATTTGCAATCTTATCGCTAAGTAATGATCTATACCAGACAACCATTGAATAAAATGGCTTATTCCCAGTGGTGGGTGAACACAAGCTGAAAATGACGATGGTGATGAATCTACAGGGCTTCAAAATTAGGGGTGCCAACTTAAAAAAAATACAGATATAAGGAAAATAGAGATAGAGAATTTTATTTACAATTATTTTCAGTACATAGTTCTTTAAAATGTATACTCGTCAATAATCGATCCCACATTAAATCCACAGATCATGTTGAAAACTCTAGTGATTATGTAAAGTTGATATATTTTCTTCATCTCATCAGCCGATCCTCGTCCATAATTAAGCCGGAAGCCGTGATCCGGAACCCTTAAAGGTGACTAACACGCTTTTTAAGCTATAAAAAGTAGACGTTCACAAGAACTGACTAAGATATTCAAACGAAGTGCATGGTGCACGCCGTCCTGAACATCCACGCACTCAAACCTAATAGGGGTCGCAGTCTGAAGGGTTATTTGAACACGCACATGAGAGGTTATGTTTCTTTTATTTATTGTGTCTGGGAAAATTCACCAATACAAGCATTAGTAGAGCCGTAGTAGAGCGAAGTGTGACAGTCACTTTAATTTTACAAGCTTTTATATACCTTGCAATGTATGTATGTTTGTTCGGGTGGAATCTTGCAACTGTGTTTTAAATCAACTATCTTTAACCGATTGAACTGAAATTGGATATACACGCTTATTTTGGATGACAATGCATACATAGCTATGTGACGTCATTCTAATTCCAATATGGCGGATCATCTAAGATGGCGGACTAGTTATTTTTTCTGCACTACCACAGTATGGGTATCAAATGAAAGAGCTTGCTGAGGAGAACACGAAAACTAATACAATGTCACATAAAATCCAAAATATGGGGGCGGAGGATGTTTTCTGAAGTCAATAACAGCTGAATTATAACAAAAGTATGCCTTGGTCGACTTCATACGTTGACTTGTGTGTTTGGCGAGATAGGCGTCAACAGCATTGGTTTTCAATCTATCTAGGAGAAAGATGTTGCTATAAAGCCCAATATGGATGCGGCCAAAACGCCTATACTTTGTGCTTACAAATTAAATTTTTGATAGGTTTGCTACCACGGCGTGCCATGCGTGTGTTTGGGCTTATTTTAATCTGCTTGGCCGTTCTGATTATGAATTTTTTAAAAGCTTGTTTTTAAAAGTAATTTTTCAACAAAATACTTATTTATTTTGTTTTAGTGACTGCTATGGAGCTACTACACGTACGTTTATGGTCGATGAGCAAGTTTAATCGAACATTAAAATCAAGCACTTCGGTTTGACTTCAAACTTGGGCATCAAGCATTTAGGCACGTGAGGACTTAGGTTTAATAATCATTTATTCTCAGAAATATAACAATTATCACTTACATGAGAATCAGTACACATAGAAAAGTTAACGTAATTCGTTCGAGTTATGTAGTTATGTACTTACCAATAATTATGCTGAGTTTCTTCTGTTAATATTCGTAATGAAAAAGTCTGTATATATCACACGTAGAATAAAAATTACAAAGCGCACCATAAAACTTTAACTTTTGTGTTTTCTTGTGTTTTTTTAGTACATTACTGCAGCGGCCAGCAAAAGAGGCATTGATGGACGAACATGTAAATGTGGGCCGAGGCGAAGCCTAGTTGTGGCCAAGGCTTGTACTTTTCTCAAATAATACGCGGTAATTATAAAATAAAATAATAAATACAATTACTTTTTAAAGTCAATGACGAACAACAATAATTTTTCCTGCTTTAAAGTGTTCATTTGTTTTTTTTTCAATAAACAGCTTTCTATTTGCAAGCCAGTTCGAAAATTAAATAAAACCTTTGATAAGTTACCTCCTTGGGTGCGATGTTACGGAGTAAAAGATCGTTCCATTTTTAAATTACACGACATATATGAGTTGTTTAAGTAATTAATTTGGCCGCTAAACCACGACAGATATGGATTTTCATACAAGTTTTGCCGGCCACTGCTCGCGTGTATTTGGCCAGTACAGCAATTTAGATTTATCTCGAAGAAGGTTGTCAAAATAATGCTCAAATTTCCAAGCATGTTTGTGAAAAAACTGTTTTCTATCTATTTATGAACCCTTTACTTAAAAAACAAAACACTGCTACACACACGCTTATTAGGCAATAATGTGTTCCCATACTCCGTGAAGTTCGTTCTTGGAACGGGCCGTGCTGAGTTCGCGTTAGCTTTGGATTACGGTGAAAAGGTCTCCTCTCATTTACGTAACAACACAGGTGTGATTTACCGAATTCTTCATAGCAGTAACTTAGTATAATGGGATTTTATAGCAGGATTTAATGAGATTTGATAAAACTAGTATTGCAATTATGAGTATGTTTTTTGATCAGCTGTTTACAGAGTCCATGTCTCCGCCCCGTAGAAGATAGGGAAAACAAGAGTAGTGACTACCTTGATTTTAGTCTTTTTCGTGATGTTTCTGTAATTCCAAAATATAAATGTTCAATAATGGACAAATGTGAAACAAACACTTGACAACAAAACTAGCGCTCGTCATTTAATCCATACTAATATTATAAAAGGAAAAGTAACTATGTTTGTTTGTTAGTTTGTTTCTTTTTTATCTTTTAACGACTAAAAGGCTGAACGGATCGTAATGAAATTTGGCAAGGAGATAGATTATATCCTCGAGAAGGCTTTTGTGGCAACTTTTGTATGAAAAATAATCTTGAAAGGGGTGAAACAGGGGTTGAAAGTTTGTATGGGCAATCCATAATTCCTAAATAAAAAATACGTGTTTCACCTTTTTTGGGAAATCATCTCTAAACGAAGGGGGAGGGGGATAGAGGTATTATTTAGTTGCACTCCCTATACACCGTTGATATATAGATAGATTGTGACCGGGATTGAAACATAGGCTACTTTTTACCTGACTGCGCAGAAGGAGGGTAATGTTTTTATTGACAAACCACACGAGCCGCGGGCGGGTCATCTAGTGTCATATAAATCACATTACATCTTATATATTTTGTTAAAAGTTTTGCTATAAAATAAGCCTATATAATACTTAATGTATCAAACAAAATGTATAACATCATTTAGAAATACCGTCAATAAAAGTTCCAAATAAGTGCATTCCAATTAATTTACCTATATGTAGGGTAACACAACACCCATTCAACCGACGCCTGTTGAAACATTCTTAGAATTAGAAATTGCATGAAGTTTGTTAAGCCGCTAATACTAAGTTGTTCAAATTACTTTTGTCATTACTGCCAATTTATTTTTTATTTAATTCCCTATTGCACACCATATATAACAAAACAATCAAAAGTAACAGTATTCAAATGTATAGAATTGGCGGTCCTATCGCTAAGTAGCGATCTCTACCAGACAACCTTTGGATAGAATGGATGGTGAACCGTAGCATATACCTACAATACATTAAAAAGGTACACCATTAAAAAATAAACACATAATAATGTAAAAAAAAATTACATAAAACAAACATAGGAATAATAAAACAAAATACTAATTATGATAGGCTTAATCAGATAATTATGATAGATCGAGGATAATTAAAAAAATATACTTAACAAACAATGGCCCACCTGCTCTCATGTCCTCCATGCCCAACTACCTGCACACGGAATGACTTGTACCAGGCAACAGAGAGGGGTGTGGAAGTTGCTCTCTATTGGGCTAATCAAACTTAGAAGCCAAACAGCCATTGACACACGCAAGAAGAAGAAAATTAAAAAAAATAAAAATGTCGCACTGGAATATGCACCAAATATCGCTATGAACATCGTAAACACCAGCTTTCATGTAAAAAGGAGACTGGTCAAGTGAGAATGTTATTTTTTCATCATAACTCTAAAACAAAACCATACAAAAAAGTCAAAAATGGTTTTGGAACGAGTTAATTTAGCTCTATTATGTGATACCCCCCCCCCCCCCCCCCCCCAATTGACCTAGTTACTCTATTTTAAGTTTTGCAGTCAAAATATACATAATTTTTTTTATTTTCTTAGCTAGAATTATTTAGAACTATTTCAAATTTCGAGTCTTAACTTAAGTAGTTGCTTAGAATCTAAGCCTTATTATAATCAGCTGTGACAGACGGACGGAAGGACGGACGGATTTAGTCCATTTTGGTCGGTAATCCTAAAAACAAGCATAGAATTCTGTTCATCCGTTTAGGAGCTACGATGCCACGGACAGGCAAAAGATTGAAACTTATAACCACTATTTTTTGCACCGGGGGCTAAATAATTAAATTAACAGACTATGACATAAAGATTTATCTATTCAGTAATATTATTCGTTGAAGTTCAACGCTCTTACGAATAAGACGGCTCAGATCTACTATATTGTTTTCTATATATATTGTAGTCGCTGATCTAAGTTATATTATTACAAGCTTTTTATTAACCTGCAATGTATGTATGTTTGTCCGGGTGGAATCTTGCAACTGAATTTTATATCAATTATCTTTATCCGATTGAGCTGAAATTTGGTATACACGTTTATTTTGGAGAACAATGCATATCTATAGTAAGCCTGATTCTATTTCATAGATTGTCTCCAGACGAAGGAACTCTTCAACGATCAACAGCACAGATACGAAAATTAGTATACGCATTTAATTATGATAGCCCGTTCTAAGTTCCACTATGTCATCGCTGCTGCACTCAGAGTTGGCTTCCGAAGAAGGAACTCCTCAACGGTCAACAGCATAGACACGAAACATTGTATACGCATTTAAATTTGGAATACATATTTAACTTTGGTGACAATGCAATATTTTGTACCATGGAGCTGATCTAATGATGGAGGTGGATGCTAGACAATGGAACTTCTGAATAGATTGTAGTGGGCTACTAGTGTTTGGGCTACTACGCTTATTGTTTTGACAAAGTAATTTTCCAACAATCAACTTATTATAACAGGGTCAGTAATATAGTCTTCTTGTAATATTATGGTAATGAGTCTAATAATGTAATAAAGTATGTATGTCTAGCGACAAATGCGAGTACCCAGACAAACCTTGCACGGATTTTAGAATATAATAATATGGTTGTATGAACTTGTTAGAAATAAATAAATAAAAAAGTATCTAAGTATTGTGTGTACAATGTCGTATGTGGGTAAGAACAGCGCAGAACAGAGGCGACAACGAAGAGAAGTCTATGCCCTGCATTGGGATGAGAAGGGCTGACGACGATGATGATGATGATGGGTGTAAAAATAATATCATTTAAAAGTAGTAGAGTTCCTTGTGAAAGGACTTGCTCAAGGAAGTTCCACCATATTTATAAAAGTAGTAGAGTTCCTTGTGAAAGGACTTGCTCAAGGAAGTTCCACCATATTTATAAAAGTAGTAGAGTTCCTTGTGAAAGGACTTGCTCAAGGAAGTTCCACCATATTTATAAAAGTAGTAGAGTTCCTTGTGAAAGGACTTGCTCAAGGAAGTTCCACCATATTTATAAAAGTAGTAGAGTTCCTTGTGAAAGGACTTGCTCAAGGAAGTTCCACCATATTTATAAAAGTAGTAGAGTTCCTTGTGAAAGGACTTGCTCAAGGAAGTTCCACCATATTTATAAAAGTAGTAGAGTTCCTTGTGAAAGGACTTGCTTAAGGAAGTTCCACCATATTTATAAAAGTAGTAGAGTTCCTTGTGAAAGGACTTGCTCAAGGAAGTTCCACCATATTTATAAAAGTAGTAGAGTTCCTTGTGAAAGGACTTGCTCAAGGAAGTTCCACCATATTTATAAAAGTAGTAGAGTTCCTTGTGAAAGGACTTGCTTAAGGAAGTTCCACCATATTTATAAAAGTAGTAGAGTTCCTTGTGAAAGGACTTGCTCAAGGAAGTTCCACCATATTTATAAAAGTAGTAGAGTTCCTTGTGAAAGGACTTGCTCAAGGAAGTTCCACCATATTTATAAAAGTAGTAGAGTTCATTGTGAAAGGACTTGCTCAAGGAAGTTCCACCATATTTATAAAAGTAGTAGAGTTCCTTGTGAAAGGACTTGCTTAAGGAAGTTCCACCATATTTATAAAAGTAGTAGAGTTCCTTGTGAAAGGACTTGCTCAAGGAAGTTCCACCATATTTATAAAAGTAGTAGAATTCCTTGTGAAAGGACTTGCTCAAGGAAGGTCCACCATATTTATATTTGCCGCCAAGCGGCTTTGCTGTGTTTAGGTTTGAAGGGTGCCGGTGAAATTACAGGTAGGTTCATAAGGCTTTACACCTGCCTACATCAAGTTGATGGACGCAGGGCAGTACATCATATTGCACGTTTCTAAGGTACGTGACTTACGAGGCAATAGTTTGTTATAGGCGACTGGTGACACTATGTTATGTTATGTTGGTGGACTTCCTTTTCCGCATTTGAAGTGGTCTGTTATGCGTGAGAAAGTTGACTTTAAGGATAGCCAGCCTAAGTCCGACCTGAAGCACAGAAGTTTCCTGGGGTCTTCACAGGCTTCACGGAGTGACCTTAGATTGTCCAGGATTTCTGCACGTTGTGCTGTTACCCCCACGCATTCCAGGACTACGTGAGCTGCTGATTCTTCTTCGGTGAGACATCCCCTGCAGAGTGGGCTGTCTGTTGTTCCCATGATGTATAGGTGTTTCTTAAGGGGACAATGTCATGTAAGGGTCCCCACGATGATTCGAAGGTCCAGTCTCTGAAGGTTGAGCAGTCGACGTGTCAGTCGTGGCGAGACGGCCGGCAGAGCCACCCTCGACAGTCTGCAGTCCATGATCTGTTCCCAACGCTCGTAGTGTAGGTTTACAGTACGATGTCGTATCCATGTTCGTAGTTGTGTGAAAGGTAGAGGGAGGAATGGATGTGGGCCTATAGCCGTGGTTTCCGATCCTCTTTTAGCTAGTTCATCTGCAGCATCGTTGCCCAGTGATCCGCTATGCCCCTTAATCCATTGTAAGATCACCTTGTTTTTCGTGGACTGGTGACACTATCAGGAGGGCCTTATACAAATTCCATCTCCAGGGCGTAAAAATTTTCATGGACCCTTTCTGTAACCTAACTGTCACATAGCCGATCAAAATAATTCGAAAAGGTTTAAAAGATCTCAATAAAGAAGTTTTATGTGTGAATGCCCTAGTGCCCCCCGCATTAGGATTGTGCCCCCCGTATTAGGATTGTGCCCCCCGCATTAGGATTGTGCCCCCCGCATTAGGATTGTGCCCCCCGCATTAGGATTGTGCCCCCCGCATTAGGATTGTGCCCCTAAACAAATATTTGCAGATGATACAATCATTTGTCCCGCACCGGGAATAGAACCGTTGAACTCGAAAACGGAATGTTGCGTTTCCGTCTTATGTTTTCCCGACATCTTAAATAAAAAATTAATAATGACCGGCATGAACATTACTTATCATGCATTTATTTTTAATTTTTCATATAAATTTTTTTATAATTTGTATATTTATATTAAATTAAAGTAAAAAAAACCAAATCGTTTAGAAAAGTTCGCACAAACAAGTAAACTCTTTTACGGTTTAATTTCTACACCAATTAAAGTACCTACACACGACTGTTCTCTGCCACTTTGAAGCTTTTACTCAGGACGGTCCAAGTAAAACTAGAAGGTTTCCTTAGTCGGACTACAGAACCCTAAAAATGTAAGACTTCACATTCAGCCATTAGTGTTGGAATAAAAAAAAACCACTGGTGTTTTTTTTTACTTTCCCATGAAGATTTTAATTTAATTAAAATAACTTCAGAGTGCGTTATATATATTATTAGTTTTTTTTATTTTCATAGTGTTATCGACACTATAAAAATATCGGAGTATCGGAAAATTCAAACCCTGATGTTTTGAATTTTGGCCCTGACGTGACAAGAGCATGTAGCACCATTGGCAGTGCATCCTCGTATCAAGGGGAAGGTTGCGGGTTTAAGTCCCGTCCGGCTTGAAAGTTTTTGAGATGATTTTAAAAATCTTAGGTTATTACTATTGAGAACTTTCTGTGGCATTCAAAGACTACACTGAAAAATATATCAAGTCTCTTGTCATTGACTTGATTTTTCAGTAAAGAACTATGACTCGATTTCCTCTCGAGTTGTAAATTACTTCCCATAAGTTATTAAACGCAGGCCATAGAAAAATAGTTTCTTATTTATCGGATGTCATTCGATTTGTGTCCGTTTAATGTTTCAGCTGTTTTCACTTATTAAGAAAGCCAAGCGTTACCCAGATACTAGCGACAACAAGCGTTGCAATCGAGTTCGCTACGCACTTGCAAGATCTTGTTTAAAAAGTAATTACTTCAGTTAAAACGCAATTAATTAATTATTTTTCATATCATCTATACTTTAAGAAAAAGCTAAAATTTTTGCTTATAAGATGTAGCAATTTCATGAAATTCAAACTTGGGTGTTCTTTAGGGTTAGGTAGTTGTTGATATTTCAGTTACTAAGGAGTCTTGTAGCTTATTAATTTTGATAAAATAGTTGACTAGAAAGTTCTAACCAACTAAGTTGTGATATCTGTCGCTAGCTTTTAGTGAAATTTACTATACGCGCTTGGCTTGTGTTAACTTCTAACTTTTAAGTGTTCATTATTATTCCTACGTGCATTATGTAATTCTAAAAAATATAAAATGCAGCATTTATTAACTCTGTGTTTTATTTGGTGGTACATTATTTTACAGTAACAGTTATAGGCTTATGATGCTACGATTAACTTTAGACAATATTTCAGCAAAAGCCATCTGGCGAGTTGGAGCAGCGCGGAGTGAAAGGTAGTGCGCTTGACCGTCTCGGCCTACGGCGGCGGTGGCGGCGGCGGCGACGGGTGGGCGCAAGGGCGCCGTGCGTCTTGCCGAAATTATTCGGGGCTCGCTGCACAATCGATTTTTCCCGCCCGATGCGGAAAATTGTTCGGGGCGGGGCGGGCGCGCGCGGCGGGGCGAGGGGGCAGCCGGGGGCAGGCGGAGTGCAGCGGGGCGGTGCAACGCGCGCCGCCGGTCGTCAGGCAGACAGTAGGACGGCGACGCCACTGAGAGTCGGTGACCACGGCGCGAGGAGCGCGCTCGCCGCACAGTGACATGTAGCGCGGCCGCCGCGCCGCAGCCCCGCGAACACACGCCGGTGGCGGCGCGCCGATGCGCCGGCCGCCCGGCCCGGACCCGAGCCGACCCGTGCGAATCCCGCGCGAGCGCACCAACGCACCTGAAGCGCCTGAAGCGAGCCCTTCGGCCCGTCTGTAGCGACGACTGTCGTCCCATGGAACCCGGAGTGCGCCGATTCGCATCAAGGTTAGCCGAATATTTGCTAGTGAGTGTTAGTGCACCGGCAGCCGCAGCCAGCGCTCGCCTCCTGCTTGAGCCGCGCTGCAGCGACGTCGTCGCGACCGGCAGGTAGGTCTCCAACACGTGAGGGGCTCGCAGTGACTCATGTAAAATTCCGCGCTACGACACGCACACGCCGGGAAAAGTTAATCCCTTGCAGTTTTCCGACACGTTGAAGTTCGTTAACTGTTATCGTCTATATAATAGACTAGACCTTTACAAAGTAGTAGTTGTAGAGTTATTAATCTTAAACAAAGTCGATGGCGATGTAATGCGTCTGTATTATCGATGTGTTTCATAACATTTTCCGAGTTCAAAAAGACACTTTTTCTAAGTTTTCAAACAAAAAAGTTAGTTATAAGTCTTCTTCAAGTTTGTTTGAGAGCAATAAAAATATTGAAATGATGCGTGAGTCACTTGTTATACAGTAATGATAACACTGACTAAGCGCAGTCTAGATAGGAACCCTGTAACTATGATTTTGGTAATAGTGTTTCTGAACTTCAGTCAATTTTATGGTTTTCTCACATTTTAGTATTTTATTGGGATGTGCCGTTACAGTTTTTTTGTTAGAATATTGTTTTTATGCAGCTCCACCTATCTAGTATAGCCTAGACATACGCACGGTATAGTCACGCGGCACAGACGGACAGGCACACTCGGACATTGTTCGGAAACAATGCAATAAGTAACGTTTGTTTTATTCAAAATTATTTTAAATACTCTTACTTTGTTTAATGTATTGGTACTGAACAGTCATTTGTAGATGCAACGGTAATAATGAAGAATTCGAGATTTTGGTAAGTTTATTTTCAATAAATAAAAAATTCATAAATATTTTAACTGACAATCAAATTGACACTGCTCACACGCCAACATATTAAAAAAGGTACCTTCAAGTATTTAACTTATTATGTAAATTTAAGCTGATAATATACCTAACTAAAATTTAAATATCTATTATATTAAACGATTTAGTTTAGTTGATACTTTATTATAATTATTTAAGGATAAAATCTTTCAAACTATTTTTAAAATAATTTATGATTGAAAAGACATGGAACAAGACACTAAGCTGTTTCTTTTAAAATATTTTTTCTACGTTTATTATAAAAAAAACTAATAACCAGTCATTTTATTAATATACTTAGTTAAATTTTATACTATTTATATGATTGACTAACATTATATTACCTGCTGTAATCTCTTATTAACTGATGACAGGTAATAATCATCATCTCTGCTAGTTATAAATACTGTAATGACGATATCCTCAATAATACTGTAATGATCTTAAAATCTTTAGTCAAAAATCAAAATTATAAGTACCTACTTTCTAAAAATGAAAAGTACTTATGCGGGTTCATAAACTTTTTGATAGATAATATACATTGATGTACACCACAAATTATACCTACATTAAAAAAAATCAATAATTCTATTTTGTAAATTTAAATTTTAGATCATGTTTTCCTTAAACTTTCTTAATCCATGGAAATTAAATTTGCAAATTGTAAAGTCCCAATTATTCATGAATTTGTATCAAAATAATATCAATGAATAAATGTCAATGTCATTACTATTAAGTAGACGACCTTCGTGGTGCAGTGGGCGAATAGCTGTCTGAGACGCAGGAGGAAGCGGGTTCGATTCCCTCCACGGAACAAATGTTTGCATGATCTACAGATATTTGTTCCGGGTCTGGATGTTTTTCTATATATTATAAGTATGTATTTACAAAAAAAATGTACATACATATATACGTATTAAATCAGTTATCTGGTTCCATAGGATTCTCGATACTTACGAGAACATCAAATGTTTTCCAAATTTTGTGAATTCAATGATTTTCATTGAAGAATCACTTAGTAAAACTCAGTTGATTTCGTTTATTCGTTATTCTGAAAATTCTGTTTATCAGGTGGTAGGTGAAAGACCTTAATTCAAATATAACGTTTGTTTAAGGTAAGTTCTAGGGAAGGCGCAAAGTCTAAACAGCCTGGTTACCACAAAAACGTTAAACAAAAAAATTTGGCGAATGTTTAAAAAAATCTTTACTAATTTAGGATTTTTATAAGCATGTGCTAAACAGTGTTTAATTTTTTTGTAGTAAGACTCCAGCTAATTTATCGTTATACTAAAAAGTATAAGAAATTTATCGTAAAAAATAAGATATCTAGTGAGAACTATTATTTTTTATAAATTATTTAGATACAATTGCAAACTTACACCGAATTAGCCTTCAAGAACTCGAAAATTGGCTAGGTACTTTAAAATGATTGCAAAACCTGATTAAGTCCATAAAGATTTTCTTTCCGATGCTTATTAGTAGATGCCTACTAAATCCACAAACACACAAACATACATACACACACATACATTTTCTACCCTTATACACCCACCGTATGTGCTTGAAAGAAAGAAAGAAAATATTTTACTTAGAAAACTTTCGTGATTGATTTCAATCATTATTATAAATACGGGATTTATCACGTACCGTCTTATCGGTGTTTCGACCGACAATGTTTCGGTTCAATTCGTGAACCTTCATCAGGGTGAGTGCGATCCGCTCCGAATAACGTCTCGCCTCGCACTGACATTGTCGGTCGAAACACCGATAAGACGGTACGTGATAAATCCCGTATTTATAATAATGAAAGAAAATATATTTATTTGAACCCACTTGACATCACACACAATAGAAAAAAAACAATAAAAACAAAGGCAAAGTCAAGATTCACTCAGACAGACAATACTGGTGTTGCGTGGGGACAAAAAGGTCCCTGTCTCAGCATAAGCTGTTTCGTACCACGGTGGATACGATGCAGCGCTGGTTTTCTGACAGGGCCTAGGTGATACTGAGGACCTAGGCCTAGGGCTTGGACAGCCTATTTCATGTTAAAATCTGTAATCTAAATAAAAAGTTGTATGGCTATTGAAGAGCGGGTATATAATATATTTAAAAGGAGATCCCAAGAATCCCAACCTTGTTAAAGTTCTGTATTTTACAGAAATAAAAACATTTAGATTTTTTATTTTTAAAAAAATCCTGCGAGACCTGACATTTTTTTACTGTTCAATACAAAATGAATGAATAAAAACCATATGCTTATAAAACACAAATTAAAAAGTTAATAATGTATTACCCGTGCGCGATAAGTTGGGACCTGAGCGCGGTGACGTCATATTGGCGTGTTTGTACCGCCCGCAAAAAAGCGAACATAACAAGCAGCCGCCCGCGGCTTCGTCTTTGTTTTTTTTTAACCTAATTTATTATGTTACTCAGGGAGGACGCTGCTTTTTATCTAATCTTTTTTACACTATTTGAATAAAATAAAAATACAATGTTTAAGTTTATACATTTATTTTATCTATTATTTACAATATCTCATCTTCGTCACTACTTAGTGGATTTATGCCTTCTAGAGGTTGTTCTTCGTCCTCAGTCTCACTATAATCACTTGACGAAGAGGTATCCGATAAATTTACAATTAATTGTGATTCATTCGTCTCTTGCAAGAGGTCATCGTCCCAATACTTTTGTCGAAGCCTGTCCACATGGTTGACTTCTTTTTTCCAGACAACAAAACAATAACACAAACGAAAACTAAAATAATTCCAGAGCGCGTCGTTACGTGACGTAGGCCAGTACGAGACTAAAAACCCTAGTAAAAAATAGTGATGCAAACGGTACAATACGGGCGCCATCGGGGAAGTGCAGGGGAAGCGGTCGGGGAGTCGCATTCCTAGCAGGTCCCAAGTTATCGCGAACGAGTAATATATCTATAAACCTCATCACAACCATACAAACAATTTATAACTAATACGTATCTACATATGAGAACATTTATCATGCTTCTGGCTTCAGATATTTATTTCTCATAAGAAATATTTTTTCGTCTTAATTAGGGATACATTTATTTATTCCAAAAATGTAATGGGATTTTCAGCGGCATAAAACCTCTTTGTTGTTACAAAAACTGTATTACCCGGTTAAATTGAAAATGCTCTTTTTATTTGCATGTAATTTGCAGTTAGGTACTAACTTAACTTTGTAGGGATAATTCTATTATGTACTAGTGTGTTATATTATTACGCACGCGTGTGTTATAGTTCGGTTTAAGGCCCTAACAACGATGTACTATGGCTCACTTTACGAGCAAGTGTGTTGAAAAAATATTTTTTTTTTTAATTGCACAATTTTATTTATTTACCTTATTTGAGGTTAGTCCCGATTAAGCTAGTCCTCTAAATTGTATGAGCGCCCATACATCTCAGAGGACTATCTTAATTGGCATCAACAATGTATGTATGGGAGGGACACCCTGTAATTTTCAACTTTTTTATTTTTTGGAATGTTTCCTTTATTTGTGCTGTAACGACCTTGCTTTTTGACAAATTTCGTGATTCTAGGTTCATATAGGTTTTCGACTCAAAATTTATAGGGTACTTCCGGTTGCCTTAGAATTGTCAATTTTGGTTAAAAGTAAGGTCTGAAATTTTCCCACAGGTACAGGAAAATATCCGAAAAATAAAAAAGTTGAAAATTAAGGTAAATTTACTTAGAAGTTTTCGCGAAAATGTAAATTTATCCATATTTTTTTATCGTGTTGACTCAGGACATTGATTTTTATACACCTATAAACATCAGTATCTAGTATAAATTTCAACTTGCTAGGTCCACCCGTTCCTGAGAAAATCGGTGGTGACACACGAACAGACAGACGGACAAGAGATTGATCTTATAAGGGTTCCTTTGTTTGCCTTTTGAGGTACGGAACCCTAAAAATCAGTTCGAAACAGCTTCTAGTGTTTCCAACTACAGGCACCACGGAAAATACAATTTCAGCGTTTTAAGTTCAGCGCATTTTCGGCTAAGATTTTTTATTATTTTATTTAAAGAGATGAGACAAGGAAGTGGTCTAGCTGATGTTAAGGAGTAACCACCAAAAAAAAATCTAAAATTCTTTATTTTCTCTGTCATGCTTTACTTGCCAAACTAAGTTTGTGAAAACTTGTATCTTTGTACAAGCCCTGCTTACCAAACTGAGTTTTTAAAAATACTTGTGTTTTGGTAATTAGTGCTATCCCTTAGATATTATCATAAATGTACATTGTTCATGAAAGTGACATTGTTACAATACATATTAAAATTAAAATTCCAAAGATCCATAGATTATTGTCAAATTAAAGCTTAAATCTACAAATACAAATAAACACCATGCAAACACCATGCAAACACCATGCAAACAACCGAAAATGACAATACACAAAGCTTAATAGGTTCCTAAGTTGTATGTTTATATATATATAGGTATGTAATATTATTTAAGAAAAGAATGTTTATAAAATTTATATTTACATTTAAATAAAACTCTACACACCTTTTATTTAATCACTTCTTTATTTATTTATTTTTTTACTTTTCTACGTAGCTGCTGCACTACCTAATGCTTCTGGTTTCAGCTGAAAATCAGCGTTGGGTGCTTAACATCCAACATTATGCTGAGCTGAACGCCATTTTGGTACGCAAACACATGAGTCGAACTTGTTTTATTGGATTCAATTGTATCTACTGTTCCTTTAAATTATTTCATGTGTCATTTTGTGTACCAAAAAGATTATTCTTCTATTCTATTCTATTCTATTCTAAATAAAACAAATATTAACATATAAATAAATAAATGTAAAATAATAATTACCACATCGTATGAAGCAGAATTAGCTTAGCCGGTCTCTAATAACACATAAGAATGTTTTTTAATGGTTTCTGTCAAGGACATTCGTAGAACATGTCTGAAAACCAATGACCTACCCCACAAGGCAGTTTATTAAACTTGACGTCTGAAACCCGACCTTGCCCTTGAAATTCCCCCAACTTGTTTTCCCCGCGCATTCGTTGAACTTAAAGCTGCTCTATGATTAGAAAGTAATATCTTTTTTATATAAATAATAATAATAATGTATTTTTCGTACCACTTGCTCAAAAAAGTGACATTCTATGCCACAAAAAGCGAACATAACAATAGTTATTTTTAATCTGTTAAAAACAGGGAAAGAAAATTGTACTGAATTTCATTCATCCTCTAGGGGGAGAATGTGATTTAAATTTGGAATACTTACCGAAATTTATACTGAACTACATCTGTGTTTACACCATTGAGTTTGTATATAAAGCATTATACATCTTTTTGAAAAAGGAATACGCATTTATTATGCAGTTATGATTATTAAATAAAATTACGAAAACCGTCGAGGCCGTATGAGCTTGATGCCTTTGCTTTTCCGACAAAAAAATATTAGTCTAGGAATTTGCCGCGTTTTTGTTTTCTTCAAATACATAAACGTTAAGTTTATTTTAATTGTTATTATTTTTAATAACTGCTTATCTCATATAATTATTGTGTTAATTATTTCGCAAATGGTACGAAAAGTAGAGTATTTTCCTCGGTGATAAAGCTGTCTTAGTCTTGGGTGAACTTAAATCCCTCGCTACACTCAGGACTCGTCTTAAATACCTCGCTTTGCTTGTGATTTAAGTTTTTAATACCCTCGCTACGCTCGGGAGTAAACCTCGAGTCCTTCGCTACGCTCGCGATTTAAATCGTCACCCGCGACAGAAGACACTGCTTTATCTCCTTGGTCTAATATACTAATCTACTATATTTATTCGTTAAATTTATAAAATTATAAACATTTACAAATGTTTGCATGATCTTCAGATATTTGTTCTGGGTCTGGGTGTTTTTCTATATATTATACTAGCTGACCAACCCGCAGCTTCGCACGCGTAGTTTTTTTAATAAAAACATTACCCTCCTTCTGCGCAGTTGGGAAAAAAGGAGCCTATGTCACCCGGGGATAGTGTAGCTTCGCAACAGTGAAAGATTTTTTTAAATCAGTCCAGTAGTTTCGGAGTCTATTCAATACAAACAAACAAATCTTTCCTCTATATAATATTATGTAAAACATTTTATATAATATAATGTTTTTTGTAGAATATCGATATGTTCTTTAATATTGTAGAACATACTTTTGTTCTATCATCAATAGTTTCCGCAGCGCATGCGACGAAAGACGTTTTAGAGCACTTTTTTACAGCTTGGGTTACGTCACTTAAGTTTTAGTAAGGATCACTAATCTTTTCTAGCAATAAATATAACCTATGTCACTCAAGGTAAATGTAGCTTTCCAATGGTGAAAGAATTTTTGAAATCGGCACAGTAGTATTTGAGTTTATTCATTACAAACATACACACAAAAATACAAATCTTTCCTCTTTTTATTATTAGTATAGATTATAAGTATGTATTTACAAAAAAAAAATAGTATTAAGTATTTTATCAGTTATCTCATAGTACAAGCTCTGCTTCATTTGGGGCTAGATAGCGCTGTGTGAAATGTCCAGCAGTATTTATTTATAATATCCGCAAAGTCATAATTTTCCAAATCGATATTACAAATTAACTATCTACTGCTACTTAGGTATTATACCTACTACCTTTTCTGTTAATTTTGTCAAATAAATTGTAAAGAGAAGCAAAAAGATAGTGGCTTTTTTCATCAGATTCGTCCTAGTCTTGGGCACATAGACAAATGAGGATCTGTAATAAAAAAAAATTACAAATCGAATGCAATTACATTTTTACATTACCATTCCAACATCATAAAACAAAAATAAAACCGGCCAAGTGCGAGTCGAGCTCGCGCACGAAAGGTTCCGTACCATTATCTATAAAAACGGCAATAAAAACAGGTTTGTTGTATGGGAGCCCCCGTTAAATATTTATTTTATTCTGTTTTTAGTATTTGTTGTTATAGCGGCAACAGAAATACATCAACTGTGAAAATTTAAACTAAATAACTATCACGGTTCATGAGATACAGCCTAGTGACAGACGGACAGACAAACAGCGGAGCCTTAGTAATAGGGTGCCGTTTCACCCTTTGGGTACGTAACCCTAAAAAATATTACAAATCGACTGTAATAACATTTTTACATGACCATTCCTTCATAATAATTTATTATTGGTCTTCAGAATTAGTTTTTGTTATATAATTAATAAAACAAAGAGTAATTCTGAAGACCAAGCTGCAGCTGCTATCACTTCTCGGCGGTAGCTCCAAGTACTCCAGTCAACCCGTGACTGACCACGACTGTTGCAACACAGCCGAAACGTCGGGATAACAAATAAAAAAGGTACATACGTAAGAAATACCCGTTTTAATCAATAATTAAATAAATAAATATTGCTGGACATTTCACACAGCGCTATCTAGCCCCAAACTAAGCAGAGCTTGTAGGTACTATGGGAACCAGCAAACTGATTTTATTTTTTGTAAATACATACTTATAATATATAGAGCAACAACCAGACCCGGAACAAATATCTGTAGATCATGCTCCGCGGCGGGAATCGAACCCCCTACTTCCTGCGTCTCAGCCGGCTATTCGCCCACTGCACCACTGAGGTTGTCAAATTATGGGCAGAGATCGCGAAAGTTGGAAAAAATTATAAATTTTCCAAATTTTAAACCCAACAAGGTTCAGCAGTTGCTGAGATAATCAGCTGTAACAAACGGACGGACTGATAAAGACGGACCATAAGGGTTCCCTCATTACCATTTTGGTCCAGAACCCTAAAACGTGATCTAATTCTCGCGTACGGAGTACTTCACTTTTTGTAATACATTAATTAGTACAATATAACTTATTTGTGCGGATAGAATAGAGGATACCGATTCAAATTTTTATTAAATTTTGTTACTATTGATATTAAAATCAAAATATATGTATTTAAGAACAGATGGCCACAAAAATATATAAGCAGGTATCGATAATCAGGAGTGCTCCATATTAATATTGTAGGTATGACACAAGACATTCGTCACAGTTTATGTCGTGACATGGCAAACATCAAAAGAATCCGTCATACATCGACGCACTGACAACCAAATGTAGAGTATTCGCATTTCTGGCAAAAAAACCAAGGCCATCGGCTCGTTTTTCTGAAACGGTTAAATATATACCTGGTGAATAAAATTCTAAACGGTATTTCATTTAATAATTCCAACAATCTTGTAAATATTCGTTACAAAATAATTAAAACCACGTATTTATAAAAACCTATATAAGTATTCTATCAGTTATTCTGTTCTCATAGTACAAGCTATGCTTAGTTTGGGGCTAGATGACACTGTGTGAAATGTCCGTCATTTTTAATTTGTTTTATTTTTAAAATACATTTACTTTAAATATTAATTTATTTGAAATTCACTAGATTCAGTAGGTTTGACGACCTCCGTGGTGCAGTGGGCGAATAGCCGGCTGAGACGCAGGAGGTAGCGGGTTGTATTCCAGCCACGGAACAAATATATGCATGATCTACAGGTTGATCGACAGTTCCGGGTCTGGTTGTTTTTCTATGTATTATAAGTATGTATTTACAAAATAAAATGTATATACGTATTCTATCAGTTATCTGGTTCCAATAGTAGAAGATCTGCTTAGTTTGGGCTAGATAGCGCTGTGTGAAATGTCCAGCAATATTTATTTATTTTGTAGAAATATATATGGACACTCAAGTCTACTGGTATCTATATCGTGTGACAGGAAAGTTGCGTCCAAACATGCTACAAACAGTGGCTCTACGTCCGTCAATAGAAAGGCAGACAACGTCCCTTATTTTATAGGTACATACAATTTACTGCCGGTTCCGCCGAGCTCATAATCCATAAACTTCTTAAGTAATCAAAAACTCTCAGAAAGATCCAGCTAAACATCATAATAAATCATTTTGAATCATTATAAGTATTCTTTATAATAATTCTAAATAATTCATTTTCTAGATTCATCTCACATTAATGGATGGTACCTACCTAATAATTACTTTTTGAATTCGGCCTGTCTGTGTCTAGAAATCCGTCTACCGACGAGTTAGACTAGGTTAGCTGCGCTGAATCCTGATGAGCAGGTTTTAAATCGTAAAAAGTTCAGCAAAAAATAAATATGAATAGATAACTACCAAATTATTAGAATGCGCGGAGGATGCAGGCGAGCGGTCCGGCGGCGGCGGCCGTGGCGTGGTCGAGGCCCGTCGGCGCCGACGCTCAGATGCCTAGCAATTAGCATCGCGAAATTCATCCGCGTTTTATTTCGGGCATGGCAACCGTATCTGCAATCGAAAAAGTCAGCCGTCGCCGGCACACACACACGCGGCGCAAACACATCTGCACCGCTCACAATAGGCCTAGACTTATAGCGCTTACAGGAGTCTACACGCACACATACAAGGCGCGCGCGTGTGTGCGGACGCAGACTTTACCCTTGAACGCATACGAAACGCTAGATAATTCCGCGCCGAATTGGTGCATTGATAAAAACGTGATAACCTGAATAATCCGCACACAGGTTTCAGTTTCTTGTGCGATACGTAAAGGTAGGTTAAATAGGACGTTTATAACTGTTGTCAAGAAAATTCATAATAATATTATTTTTGATGCTAATAACTCGTTTCTGACCTTATATCATCGGGTAGTACCTACTTGTTACCAAATCATATTGTATAGGCTAAGTATCTGTCTAGTAATCTTACGCTCTTGACTAGCCGACTGATGGCGGGTTCCTATATCCGTCGGTAACCAGCTACGACTCGTTTCTCCTTGAAAACCTGTCAAAAGTTTGACACTAGTTTGAAAGTTTTTCAAGGAGATACGAGGCGTAGTCGGTTACCGATGGATATAGAAACCCGCAAGAGACCGCGAGTTTGATTCCCACTGCGGGTCAAATGTTTGCACGACCTGCAAATATTTTTCTTTGCTATTATTTACCTAGTGAAATTAACGAAATTGACGACCTCCGTGGCGCAGTGGGCGTATAGCCGACTGAGACGCAGGATGTAGCGGCTTCGATTCCCGCCGCGGAACAAATGTTTGCATTATCAACAAATATTTGTTCCGGGTCTGGATGTTTTTTTCTATATATTATAAGTATGTATTTACAAAAAAAAGTATATAAGTGTTACATCAGTTATCTGGTTCCCATTGTACAAGCTCTGCTTAGTTTGGGGCTAGATAGCGCTGTGTGAATTGTCCACCAATATTTATTTATATAGGCAGAAATTTTTATTTATTTATTTCCGAAAGGTTCTCGAGTGGAGGCCACGGACCGGCAAGCGCAGCGTAGGACGTCCACCCACAAGATGGGCAGACGATTTGGTAAGAACCGCAGGTCGGCGTTGGATGCAGGCCGCTTCCAACCGCAGTTCCTGGAGATCAATGAGGGAGGCCTTTGTCCAGCAGTGGACGTCCTACGGCTGATATGATGATGACGATGATTTATTTATATTTGTTTAAATGTGTATTTTACTAACTAGGTTTCTACAAGTATGGAAACAAAATAATAAATAGGTAGGTACTCATAAAAATAATCAGGCCATGACATCTATCAATTGCAGATATAAAACAAATCGTAGCAAGTTGCAGTACTACCTGGGTCGAGTACGCGGCCTTTGTATTATGAGACATGGTTTTAGATTGGCTTAGTTAGTGCAAACCGAATGCTTGTACGTGGCGTATCCGTGACGCGAGTGTGCACGCAGCGGTTGTAATGTTATGACATTTTAGGAAAGATGTAATATTATAATATATTACATGTTTCTTAAAATGTCCCCAGGAAACTTACGCGCTTTTGGTCGGAGTTAGGCTGGCTATCCATATAGTCAACTCTCTCGCGCATAATGGACCACTTAAGAGTTCAAATGCGGAAAAGGGAGTCCACTAATTTAACATAACAGAACATATTAATATAGTTCACGCAAGATTATATTATTCCCCATAATGGACATCCTCGAATGTCTCATTCAGTAGGCAGACCCGTGAAGATATCCCACTAGAGAGTAGTCAGAGGCAAGTCCAAACATTACGCCTGAGCTTGCCTGAGTCTGTGTTTCCTGATAATTACAACCTTCAAGTCTTCAAGTCGCGAGTGACTTGAATTAGGTTTCTTCTAGGCAAGCGTGATCCATCGCAGACGGCATCATCGCTTACCATCAGGCGAAATCATGGTCAAACGCAAGCCTTATATATATAATAAAAATAATAAAAAAGTTTGGTACGTGCCAAACTTTGGATAGAAATTAAGCATTCACGTTACAGGTTGCAAGCCCATCGCCGCTTATTGGAATACTAACCCGATGGCACTTGCCTTCGAATTTTTCTTTTGAGCACATGACGATTTCCTCACAATGTTTTCTTTCATTGTTTTGAGCACGTTTAATGGCGGGTTCCTATATCCGTCGGTAACCAGCTACGACTCGTTTCTCCTTGAAAACCTGTCAAAAGTTTGACACTAGTTTCACAATTTTTCAAGGAGATACGAGGCGTAGTCGGTAACCGACGTATATAGGAACCCGCCATAAGTATGTACTAGAAATATCATAGTTAAAATAAAGCATACGCTCTCTGAAGAAGAACCGTAGACATTCGGCACGATAGTCCAGGACATGACTAACCAAACATTCCTATTCTGCATATAAGGAAATCTTATAGGTTCAAGCTGACGCCTATCATTTCGCATGCCGTGATAACTTTACTAACGTCTACACAAGAAATCGAAAATCAACCACATAATCCCAAATAATTATTACAATTTAACAATGAGTATAATTAACTAGCTGTTGCCTGCGACTTCGTACGCGTTACACTACTAAATGTGTATGTAGCATAGAAATAAAGCTAAACTCGCCGATGCAACATGACTTGACACCCTATTTTTATCCCATGGGAACTGATTTATGGGATTTATGGCCTATATGGTACTCCAGGTTATATTCTACATATATACCTAATTTCATCGAAATCGGTTCAGCCGTTACGACGTTATTGAGTAACAAACAAACAAATAAATAAACAAACATACAAACTTACACATTTATATTATTAGTGAGATGTGATAAGCACACTTATTGGTGGTAGGTAGTTTTTGAAAAATTACACTAGGAAACACTAATTAATCCTTGATCAATATTTCGTCACGACGATATTCCAATGTTTCATGATTCTGTTGTTCATTGGTACACACGGCTACACATCAAGTAATACTTTCCAGTATAAGCTGATCTCTCATTCTACGAAAAGCCTACACAATGCGAGGTCAGCTTATACTGGAAATGTATAGCTTGATGTGTAGCCGTGTGCACTATTTTAACGCACGTCAAATCTGTTCTATTTAATTTCTACGAGTATACATCCTTAGGTGTATTTTATTTCCACTGATTTCCGCTTAACATATTTTTTGTACTGAACTGACCTTCATCAATACGGTCTTACACTGACACTTGACAGTAGAGTTTTTTGATAAAATGATTCAAGACTTGTCGAGCCAAGCTATTTAAAGGCTTGAAGTATCAGTCCGTATTTCTTTGTTTGTATCCTATGTATTTGATTTTACCATGAAGCTTGACTATTTAGAACACTCTGTATAATAAAAAGTTGGTAATCCTTCTCGTGTCAATAACTAATTTAATCTAAACCAAAATGATACAATTGTTAGGGTTTCGTACCCAAAGGGTAAAACGCCACCCTATTACTAAGGCTCCGCTGTCTGTCTATCCGTCTGTCTGTCTGTCCGTCTCTTACCAGGCTGAATCTCATGAACCGTGATAGTTAGACAGTTGAAATTTTCATAGATGATGTATTTCTGTTGCTGCTATAACAACAAATACTAAACACAGAATAAAATAAATATTTAAGGGGGGTTCCCATACAACAAACGTGATTTTTTTGCTCGTATTAGCTCGATATTGATAACGACAACAGGTAGACGCTTTAAATATTTAGTTATATATTCACTTCAAAAAAGAAATAAATAAATTAAAATAAAACTAATATTTAAGGGAGGCGCCCATACAACAAACGTGATTTTTTGCCGTTTTTATAAATAATGATACGGAACCCTTCGTGCATTAGTCCGACTTACACTTGGCCGGTTTTTTATTATTTTTTTTCGTTGTATGAGAACCAATAACAGAACAGAGTCGTACCAGTAGGTGACCTCTAGCTCTATACCTTCATCGGTTGCCACATTGAGCTGCTCCCGAGTGCAGGTTGGGGTGGGGGCACAGGGGCAGAGAAGCAAGGGCAACAGTTACGGAGTTATGTGATTTCCAAATAGGGTACTGCAGCTTGTGCCCAGGGGGCAGATGTTCTACTGGGATGTCCCAGTCCCAGGGGAGGGAGGCACTTCATCCTCCGGAGTTCGCATTTCGCTTCCACTGCATTTTTATCCAGGTCAACAACAAATGTTGCTGTCCGAGTGACTTATAATTTTAAGATTTTACTCAGGGAATCCCCTTCTTGTTTTAATAAAACAGACCTAGAAATTTGAACTTGAAGTCATTTTCAAATAATGAAATCAACAGAATGTGCGAGACGCAAATAGCCTTTGGGATCGGAAGACAAGGCTGCTGAATTGCTTATATGTATTAAAATAGCATACCTGCTTAGCCTATTCTAAAAAAACTGGTCATTTAACATTAGACCTTCTACAAAAATTAGAACAAGGTAAGGGTCAAATAATCTAAAAATATAGAACCGTGTGTCAATTGTGTAACATTTGTTTTGCATATGCAAATGTTTGTATTTGACGGATTGGATTGGCGCTTGCAAATAATTGGTTGAATTTTCTCATTTTTTATTTCTCCAAAAACCAACCACCTTGTCCACCGAAAAGAAAGCAACCCTCCCGCCATTTCTGACTTTGACAGCCAGTCCTCCTTGACATTAATTTATTTGGCTTGGGTATAGGCCGATTGGCGACAGAATTTTACAAATAAATTCAGAGCTTTTGCACAATTTATTCGATTTAAATTTATGTTTTTTTGTTGAAATAAAAGGCAAAACTAAAAAGAACGGTTATGATTTTAGCAGTCTATGCATGTATGTTTGTATTTACCTATTATTCCACCGTAGCGCCTAAACTCATCCGATATTGATGAATGAAATGTCAATCGTTACGTTACGCGCTGCCGGTAACTATGTCATTATTCATTTTTCAGAAGCTTTTTATTTAACTTGCAATGTATGTCTGTCCGGGCGTAATCTTACTACTCAATTTTAAATCAATTATCTTTAACAGATTGAGCTGAAAATTTGTATACACGCTTATTTTGGAGAATAATACATACATTTATAGTAATAATGACCTGATTCTACTCCCTGGATTGGCTCCAGACGGAGGAACTCTTCAACAGTCAACAGCACAGATACGAAATTTAGTATATGCATTTAATTATGATAGTCCATTCTAAATTCCATTATGTCATGGCTGCTGCAACCAGAGTTAGCTTCCGAAGAAGGAACTCCTCAACGGTCAACAGCGTAGACACGGAATTTTGTGTACGCATTAATTATAATATCCTGTTCTAAGTTCCACCATGATATGTCTGCTGCACTCAGAGTTGGCTTCCAAGAAGGAACTCCTCAACAGTCATCAGCATAGACACGAAACATTGTATACGCATTTAAATTTGGAACACATATTTAACTTTGGTGACAATGCAATAATATAGTACCATGGAGGTCATCTCATGATGGAGGCGGATGCTAGACAATGGAACATCTGAATAGATTGTAGTGAGCTACTAGTGTTTGGGCTCTTTTGAATCTGCTTGCGGTTCTAATTATGAATTTTATTAAAGCTTGATTTGAAAAAGTAATTTTTCAACAAATAACTTATTAAACTTATGGTCAGAGTTTTTATTTGAGTATTTATCGCGATATATCTATGTGTTTATTATTAATTAATATGTTTGTTATATAAATAGTTATTATTTAGGTTCATTCATTTATGTTTTTTATATTTTTATGTCATAAGTATAAGTATCTATATGTAGTATGTTAGGTACACCATTACACCCCAGGTAATGTCCACATAGTTCATTCCATCCAAAGGTTGTCTGGTAGAGATCGTTATTCAGCGATAAGACCGCCAATTGTATCACATAGTTTTGCGATATTCTTTTTAGTAGTACGTTATAAGGTTTGAAATAAAGAATTATTGATCGAGCGAAGCGAGATGTCTAAATCAACAAGAGCGTGGGATAAGAGCGTGGTGGTGCTTTTCTTTAAAAAAGGTGATAAAACCTTATTAAAGAACTACAGGCCCATCTCGCACTTGAGCCACGTTTACAAGCTGTTTTCGAGAGTGATTACGAACCGTCTCGCAAGCAGGTTCGATTACTTCCAGCCTCCCGAACAAGCCGGTATCCGAAAAGGCTTTAGTACCATATACCACATCCACACGCTACGCCAGATTATACAGAAGACCGAGGAGTATAATCGGCCGTTATGTCTAGCGTTTGTGGACTATGAAAAAGCCTTCGATTCAATCGAGACCTGGGCGGTACTGCAGTCTCTTCAGCGATGCCAAATCGACTATAGGTATATCGAAGTGTTGAAGTGTTTGTATAGTAACGCAACTATGTCAGTCCGTCTACAGGACCAGAGTACGGAACCAATCCAATTGCAGAAAGGCGTGAGACAGGGAGACGTAATTTCTCCGAAACTGTTCACGAACGCATTGGAGGACGTTTTCAAAATCTTGGTCTGGGACAGACTTGGCATCAATATCAATGGCGAATACATCACTCACCTTCGTTTTGCCGATGATATAGTCATTATGGCCGAATCGCTCGAGGAACTCGGTACCATGCTCAACGACCTCAGTAGGGTCTCCCAACAGGTGGGTCTTAAAATGAACATGGATAAGACGAAAATCATGTCAAATATCCATGTTGCGCCCGTACCGGTAGTTGTTGGGGGCGATACTCTCGAAGTTGTCGACGAATATGTATACCTAGGACAAACTGTCCAATTAGGTAAGTCCAACTTCGACAAAGAGGTTGCACGAAGAATCCAACTCGGCTGGGCAGCGTTCGGGAAACTTCGCGATATCTTCTCGTCCAAAATTCCCCAGAGCCTGAAGACTAAAGTCTTCAACCAGTGTGTGTTGCCAGTGATGACCTATGGCACTGAAACGTGGTCCTTTACTCATGGCCTCATGACCAAGCTCAAGGTCGCTCAACGAGCTATGGAGAGGGCTCGGGGTTTCTTTGCGTGACAAAATCCGCAATGAGGAAATCCGCAGAAGAACTAAAGTTGCCGACATAGCTCTCAAAATTAGCAAGTTGAAGTGACAATGGGCAGGCCACATCGCTCGTAGAACCGATAACCGTTGGGGAAGAAAGGTTCTCGAGTGGAGACCAAGGACTGGAAGACGCAGCGTAGGCTGGCCCCCCACAAGGTGGACCGACGATCTAGTAAGAATCGCGGGGAGCCGTTGGGCGCAAACGGCTACCAACCGCTCGTAGTGGCGATCTAAGGGGGAGGCCTATGTTCAGAAGTGGACGTCTTCCGGCTGATGATGATGATGATGATTCTATCAGTTATCTGGTTCCCATAGTACAAGCTCCGCTTAGTTTGGGGCTAGATAGCGCCCGTGTGAAATGTCCATTAATATTTATTTATTTATTTATTTTATATCGACTGACTACTATTTCTTAATCTGTGCAACTGTAGGTAAAAACGTGGAAGGTAGGTATGTTCCATACCAAGTATTACCTATTCTGTGACACAGTAGGTATAACTTCCAGAAAAACCGACTATTACTTATTCTGCAACAGCCTCGGCGTAACAATATATTTGTACTTATCATAATACCACCCATTATCTTATTTCATAATGGAATGCAATAAATGATTGAGTACCTATACTAGATAAAGATATTATGTAAAGTGAACACTGGACAGAATAATCCTTTGATACAACAAGTACGTTATTACAAAATTTAGAAAACCCCTTACTCTCCCATTTTGTGATGTGATTTAAAAACTTACATAGATAATAACCACCCCAGTTAAACTAAGATTCTATTTAAAACCGCGTCCGAATTGGTTCATCCGTTTGATAACTACGATGAAGACCTTATAACATCCCTCTTCTTTGTGTCGGATGTTAAAAATATAATACAGAGGCCTATGTATGCCATAAATAGGTAGCAATGTTTGCTTTCTGAATTTTCGAATGTTAGTCTTCTGACGTTTCGAAATTAGTTTTTCATCGACACAAAAATCTGCCGTTTTCGGTGAAACTTCAGTTTAAGGTGCTTAGTCATATTTAATTAAATGAAAAAAAATAGATAATATACGATTTTTTTTTTTCAAAATTAATTATTATAAATAAAACCAATATTTATAAATACTTTCAAGGTTGGTGCGCGTTGAAGTCTTAAAAACGGCCTGCAGTCCCTACGCCGCCGTAGCACCAACTGGGAAGCAAATACTTTTTTTAATTTAAATAGAATAGAAAAAACATATAAATGTTTTTTCTTTTTTTTGTACCTACTCGGTATGTGACATGTCTATAATTGCGAGTATTAGTCTATTTTTTAATCGTCTTAAAAAAAAAGAGGACGTTCTCAATTCGATTGTATTTTTTATATATTTACCTTAAAACTCCGTCATCAACCGATTTATAAAACTCTTTTAAATTTAAAAACATTTACTTTCATGGTCCCATAGAAATTTCATCAAAATTGGTTCAGTACTTTGGTTTTTTTCTGTTATCAGAAGCCTGTTAAATTTTTGTCAAAAAGTTACTTGTTAAATAAACTTTCGGATGAGAATTAAGTGTGAAACTTAAGTGAACGGAAATTCGAATTTGAATTAGATGGATAAAAGAAACATTTCTTTGTAAATAAAAAATCTTTTACCTTACAAGTAAATTCCACTAGTAAATTTTTACAAGAGTTAAAACCCGCCGAGCCCCTCTTTTTGCGTCACGGATTAGAAAGTTACATAGCTAAGAACAACCCTAGTTAAACTAACTTACTATTAATAAAACCGCATCTAAATTGGTTCATCCGTTTCATAATTCATTTTTTATTTGCTTCAATGTGGTTTAGTTACATAGATGTAATAAAATAATTTTGGAGTGGTTCACATTCCCCAACATAAAACAAGTCTAACTCAATAAAAAACACACGTCAAAAATATAATTACAATATCAGAAAATTACAATTACCTATGTCAAGAAAATAACAATTACATATTTATGTCAAGAGTTATTATAATCGTTATAAAACGTCAAATATTAGCCAATCAACTCATTTACATTGTAAAAGCCATCACGTAGTAACCAAACGTTTAATTCCTAGACAAATTTAGTTAGGCGGATGGGAAATACAATGCCACAGATAGACAGACACACACATACAAGGGGTTAAAAACAGAAAAATAATGTGAACTATAGCATAAGAAGAGATATGCTAATAGTCATCACGCAAGTTTTTGCTAAACGAACCTCCTTACATTTTAATTTAAGTAGTATGCGCTAATCCAACATATTACGCGCAAGAAATAATGTAAACGCACATTTGCGTGCCTAATGAACCCTTACAAGTGTCATTTATTTCTGGAATAGCCTCATTGTAAAATTACAAAAAGATAAATTGCCGACTAACTTCCCCTTCTAATTCTATCGAGTTCAATAGTCCACGGGGGCCTTTGCTTAACTAATAAAAAACGACTGTTGTTTCTAGCAGCGACGGTCAATTCCCTATTCGCACCAGTGCGATTTGACTAGTGTGCGTCACAAGCTTATATTTTTCTTCAACGCACACATTGGCATTCTGTTACATAAAATTGTATGCAGACGTTTGGACACAGACTTGGTATTATTAGCTAGTTTAGGGTGCCTAACAGTCGCGCGTTATCATCGGTTATCGCGCTCGCTGTTCGTAACATGCTTTATCATTTGCATTAAATCCCGGAAAACACTCGATTGACCTTTTAATGATTTTAATAAATTTACAGTTGTTTGTTTATTATTTAAAGTATAAATTACGAGATATTTCTAAAAATTAATGTTCTTACCGGACAATATTTCATTGATCGTTACGATTGATAGTGGAAACATTTCTCTTGTTCGCGCACTAACTAGTGCGAGGCTGATTACTGCTTTGTTCAAGAGATTCGTTCGGTTTTAGGAACATCGACCTCGTGATGTGTATCTTTATTTTTTATGCGTCTTGCTCTCTGGGAAATCCAAAGGCCGATCTAAAAACTCTATAATAATAGCCGCGTCATAATCACCCAAAACCACAATTTGTTTACTATTTGTGTTTTATTGTGTCAAATACTTAAAGCCGTTAGATATTAGTAGCTTTATATATTTTAAAAATGTGTTCATGTATTATAAATTGTATAATATTAACGGAATTCACACAGACAGATATCCGTCTTTAGTAGACTAGCCAAACAGGTTTTTGCGTCAGAATATGCACAAAAAATCTAAGCTGAATGTCTGAGATTATCCAAAAATGCTTCGCTAGATATGCATCTACATAACGCAGCAAAATTAATGTTTAATCATTAAAATTAAAACTTCAAAGAATTTAATTAAAATTAAACTACCTAACTAGGAAACAAAATACCTAGTACTTGTTTCAATTAAGTGGTTACACAGGTGTACCTAGCCTATAAATACTTATTTTTGATACTGACAAACATAAGCTTTTTAAGTGTTTATTAATTACGTTGAACATGATGAAGACGCATTCATGCCGAGTATAAAGCAAATCGAGTTTAAAGGGCCATTTGCTTATCCATATAATCGTGTTTTGTCCCTAAATATGAAAATTCTCTAATCACGTTTAGTGATGGTTATGTAAGCCGGGCTGAATCCTGAGTAGTCATTCATCCGTGTTTGTATCAGTGCTTGTACATAAATCGAATAATGTTGTCCGCCTGTCTGTGACATGAGTTTCTTCAGCGATATACAATTTATTGGCACGCTGTAGATTGTAGAGCGGTGATAGGCGTTTTGTAGAGAATGGTGTAGGCGCTACATACAGAATACATGTGCTACGCCCGCGCAATCTCAACAACTCAACATCATATCACGGTGTTAGGCATACTCGATTTAAGAGTTCGTTTTCGGAAAATAATCGCAAACGTTCATTCATATTCACACAGTGTAAAATACCTCAGAATCACTATTTAATCCTGGGTTCATATTTCGACAGAATGAAATTCTAATGCTGTATCATTTGGTTTTGTCACTGACACCTGTTAATTCCGACTTATTTCCACGAGTATATAGTAACTAATTTGAACGCTACTCATGCTGGAGTAAAGTCCTAGGCATAAATAAAATAATGTATCTCGTATCGCAGCAGACAATGTCGCAGTTATTAGATTTAGGTGCGGCCGGATGTCCAGCCAACTCGGTTATAGTGGTCCATCCATCCATACTACACCTAGCTATGTTTGGTAGGGTCGCGCGCGACTCGCGCCGAATAGTAGATTATTAACCAAGGAGATAAAGCAGTGTCTTCTGTAGCGGGTGACGATTTAAATCGCGAGCGTAACGAAGGACTCGAGGTTTACTCCCGAGCGTAGCGAGGGTGTTAAAAACTTAAATTACAAGCGAAGCGAGGTATTTAAGACGAGTCCTGAGTGTAGCGAGGGATTTAAGTTCACCCAAAACTAAGACAGCTTTATCACCGAGGAAAATACTCTACTTTTCGTACCATATGCGAAAAAATTAACACAATAATAATATGAGATAAGCATTTATTAAAAATAATGACTATTAAAATAAACTTAACGTTGTATTTGAAGAAAACCAAAAGGCGGCAAATTCCTAGACTAATATTTTTTTGTCGGAAAAGCAAAGGCATCTTACGGCTTAGAGCTCATACGGCCTCGTCGGTTTTCGTAATTTTATTTAATAATCATAACTGCATAATAAATGCGTATTCCTTTTTCAAAAAGATGTATAATGCTTTATATACAAACTCAATGGTGTAAACACAGATGTAGTTCAGTATAAATTTCGGTAAGTATTCCAAATTTAAATCACATTCTCCCCCTAGAGGATGAATGAAATTCAGTACAATTTTCTTTCCCCGTTTTTAACAGATTAAAATGACTATTGTTATGTTCGCTTTTTGTGGCATAGAATGTCACTTTTTTGAGCAAGTGGTACGAAAAATACTTTATTGTACGCTACATTAAAACAAACATTTTAATTTAAAAAGCCTATAATTAAAACTTTTAAGTTTTCAAAAGTAATATAATGTATGTCGTCGGTAATAAATAACACAATTGTTGTGCTTTCCACGAAGTAAAATTGGTTCTCTGGTCGCTATGAGCGATCTCTTCCAGTCAACTTTGGGCCGGACTGGATCACAATATTGCGTTACCTACATATCTAATAAAATAAATAAATATAAATACAAGATATAAATAATAATAAAAGTATCAGTACTCATGTACAAGGTTAACTGCGGGTTCGATTCCCGCCGCGGAACAAATGTTTGAATGATATATACTGATATTTGTTCCGGATCTGGGTGTTTCTCTAAGTATGTACATATTTATAACTATGTAAGAGAATACGGAGAAGACGGAACGCAAATGCGACGCTTCTTTACATTTTGTTTGAAAGGAGGGGCAAGTCTTTGCCCCGTCCTTGTCTTACGTATCCTCTGTAAAACCTGCGCCGTAGACAAGAAAAACAAGTGCAGATTTTCTGTGAAAAATAAACAGCTCTGGAAAATAAGTTAGTTAACCAATTTTTAATTTTTTAAATGCATCATTGGTGAGATGATGAAACAGAAAATACCTAAAAGTTAACTATTTCTTATAAGCTCTATCTTCAGACATGTTCTTTTTGTAGGCGTTCATAAAATTACTGCTTAGAGACAAAAATGAGGAAAAACGTGAAGCGGATTGAGGCAGCCTCTACAAAAAGCAATCATAGAAAAAACTGTTTACGCTTACCTATGTAGGTACTTACAATGTACTTGATCCTGTATCATGACATAGCGGATACTATGCTTTCCCAAAATATTGGTCCGAATTGACTGGTTTTTTTTAATATTCTAACATTTTGAGAATTCGTTTACACATTTTCCAGTTTATAACTGCGTGCCCCATTATTTAATTCCGTCAAGGTCAAATAATATTTTTACATTTATTGTACACGTCAACAATTTCTTTGCGCAAGCCTCTGTGGGAATAATTTGGTCAAATTTCTAGGCTTGCGCAAAGATAGTGTACGGGCTCCATTAGGGATCATTTTGAAATGTCAAATGGGAACTTCAGTTAGACGTCAATCAAGAGGGTCTTGCAATGAGATATCTAGGTGCTAGCCCCTTGTTGCGATTGCCTCCGTCTCTAATAATATTTTAATTTTGATTGCTAAAAATGTAATGTTGAGTAGTAGAAGTACGTCGGGGGAGGTAAGTGCTATCATCATACCTATTTCTACCGCAAGACAGCATTGCTGTGTTTCGGTATGAAGGGTATGGTTGCCGGTGAAATTACAGGCGCATGAGGCTTTACATCTGTATGCCTCAAGTTGATGGACGCAGGGCAGGGCATGTTTCTAAGGTGCGTGACCTATGAGGCAATACTTTGTTATAGGCGATAGTTACCACTTAACATCAGGTGGGCCATAGGCTTGATCCATCTGCAGGTGGTATAAAAAAGGGCAAAAATGGTGGAGTAAAATTTCAAAATGGCTACTAGGTCGAATGTGGGTATCTTGAGAATTGACCTCAATCATTAGCATTACAATTTTTTTCCGAAACTTTCGACGTATGAGTCACACTCGAACTTGACAGGTCTTATTTTGAAACCAGTGTATAAATAAATAGTAAATTGAGAGGCTCCTTGACTTGGGTTTTCGATCTGGCAACCAGTCATGTCGTGATAAAGGATTATGGCATGCGAAGTGCAATTTTGCAGTCAGCCTCGATGTTATTGCGTATGACCTTGAGCTCAGAATAGAATAGACACACAACAAAAAATACTTAATTTATTATGGTCGGTATCTTTCGTTAACTCGTATGTAGCTAAAAAAGATGCCTCCTCGTACCGACGCTATCACATTAAATAACCAATTAAGTAAACAGGCGCCAACAAAGTTCCCTGCGTCACGTACAATAAAGCAAAGAAGTTGCTTCATCACTCTTGACAAAATGTGTTCAGGCTGACATGCTAGACATGACATTGCACGCTTTTACCACAGTATAAAGAGACATGGATTGTGCTATTAATATTTTCGATATTTGTCATGTGAATGTAACATATGGGTACCCCAATGCTCGTAATTTTATCTTCAATTATGTTACGCCCCCTTATCGTCTAAATTTGAACATGAAAACGAGGTGTCAAAAATCAATAATCAATTTTCTCCTCAGCTTCCAATCTTAGATGTGTATGATTTTTACTTCTATTTATCTTGAACTTCTAAGATATTTGGCAGTAATCCTCAAGATCGGAAACTAAGGATGAAATACATAATCGATTTTGACATCTCGTCAAACAATAACTCCGCCGGATGCATTAAAAAACCTATAATAAACGGTATTTTTTTACTATTAAGTATTTTTACTGTTAGATGGTATCTACGACGAATTAATTATTAATGTATATATTTACTTTCACTAAATAGGATGAAAAAAAGTAGTTATTGAGTACAAACATCCATTGAATATTTGGCATTTTAGCTCAAGAGAACAAAAAAATCACACTAAAATACGTCTGTCTTCATCTACTAGTCAAATCTTTTTAAAAAACTTCATAATGGCCTATGGGAGAAATTGAACCTACTGGTGCGATTTCAGGTTCAACTTCGTCCGTGTGCGGCGGTACACACAAAATGTATGCAAGTGCTGCGTTTGGGATGGCTACATCCTTTTTTTTCCGTTCGGTATTACGAATGTCCGAGATAGTTTCCGAAATGAACGTCAGGAACTGTTTCGGAACGGAAAATTAAAGAACGTCTGCGTCATGTAGAACACTTTGTGTGACCGAATATAGAATACGAATTCGGAAATCGAATAAGGAAACCGTGCAGCAAGCCTTCTTTTTTTATACAACATATATGGCAAACGAGCATGCAGTCCACCAGATGTTAAGTTGCTACTGAAGCCCATGGATATCCACATAGAATTTAAAACAAGGTATTATGTTGTCTTGATCTCTATGTGGATACGTTGCCATACTATAGGACTTAGCTGTTTGCTTATGTGCCAGTAATTACAGGAACATACCATTACCATCTAACCGGAACACAGCAGCACAAATACTGCTATTTGGCGGAAGGTAAAGGTAAGGCGGTGGTGCCAACTTTCTCGAGCTCGTTCACAAAAGCTCTACCACCAGTCAAAGCTTACATCAAATTTTAGTTACCTGCGTCAGACTTTGCGTTGACAGACATCGAGATTTGATCGAACTGGAATTATCCTTCAGACTTTTAAGAGTATACAGATTATCCATTTAGTTATAAAACAATAATTGTTATAGAGGAGGCTATTTGTTGCAAAAAATATTAAAATTAGACTGGGGTTTTTTTGCCCAACTTCGTAGTGTTGCCATCAAAGCCGAAAGTAGTTCTGATATTTCAAGCTAGAATTGCGCGCTACTCACCAATCTTCTTGATAATAGTTAGACGATTTAAACGAATCCTTATTTATATATGAGATGACGGCATAAACCAGGAGCGCAACTGATCTTAAAAATACAAGAATCGCATCATCTTTAGCCGCACACACACCTACAGCCTAGGCTGTCTAAGTTTACAGCCTACAGTTAAAAAGTATGTGTATATGCCAATAATTTTATCCGTAATTAGGTTTCCGTACCTCAAAAGGTAAAAAAGGAACCCTTATAAGATCACTCTCTTGTCCGTCTATCCGTCTGTCTGCCCGTGTGTCACCACCAATTTTCTCAGGAACGGGTGGACCTAGCAAGTTGATATTTATACCAGATACTGAGATCTATAGTCTCTATTAGGTGCATAAAAGTCAAGGTCCTGAGTCAACACGATGAAAAGATATGGGCAAATTTAGATTTACGCGTAAACTTGTAAGTACCAGAATTTACCTTAAATTTTCACTTTGTTTATTTTTCGGAATTTTCCCTTTACTTGTGCTGTAAGACCTTGCTTTTAACCACAATTGACAATTCTAGGTCATCCGAAAGTACCCTATAGGTTTTGGGTCGAAAACCTATATGATAGTTCCCGTTGACCTAGAATCACGAAATATGGCAAAAAGCAAGCTCTTACAGCACAAATAAAGGAAAAATTACACAAATAAAAAAAGTTGAAAATTAAAGGGTGTCCCCATACATACATAGTTGAAGTCTATCATCATCATCATCATATCAGCGGTAGGACGTCCACTGCTGGACAAAGGCCTCCCTCATTGATCTCCAGGAACTGCGGTTGGAAGCGGCCTGCATCCAACGCTGACCTGCGGTTCTTACCAAGTCATCTGCCCATCTTGTGGGTGGACGCCCTACGCTGCGCTTGCCGGTTCGTGGCCTCCACTCGAGAATCTTTCGGCCCCATCGGCCATCTGTTCTGCGCGCTATATGGCCTGCCCATTGCCACTTCAACGTACTAATCCGTCGGGCTATGAAGTCTATATATTATAGAAATAAGATAGTCCTCTGAGATGTATGGGCGCTCATACAATTTAGAGGACTAGCTTAATCGGCACCAACCTCAAATAAGGTAAAAAAATAAAACCGTGCCATTGAATAAAATAAATATTTAAGTGGGGCTCCCATACAACAGACATGATTATTTAGCTGTTTTTATAGATAATGCTGCAAATCTGACAAATCTGCAGCTTCGCACGCGTAGTTTTTCAATAAAACATTACCCTCCTTCTGCGCAGTTGGGAAAAAGTAGCCTATGTCACATGTCACCCGGGGATAGTGTAGCTTCCCAACAGTGAAATATTTTTTTAAATCGGTCCAGTAGTTTCGGAGCCTTTTCAATACAAACAAAGAAATATTTCCTGTTTATAATATTAGTATATATGGTACGAAACCCTTCGTGCGCGAGTCCGACTCGCACTTGGCCGGTTTTTTTAAGATAATTTGGTTTTAACGTGATGTAGTACAGAGCGCATTATAATACTGGTGGAAGTAACAGTCACATGGCATGGTGTGCAAATAGCGACCGTGCAGTCGCGATGCGTTACTCGTATTATATGGCCTTGATCCCCACGCAGCGCTCCGCGCGTGTATACAGTGGGTAAGGCCACTTCCACATGTCGCGCAGATATTCAGAGCTGATATGTTGTTTTGCAGATATTGTGTACGTAGTTTTGATTATTTAAGAATCATTAGTTAGACTACAGATCTAATCTGAAGTGTAATATCCGCTGACGAAAATACGGCAAACGAGCTAATTTAAGTTTTACATTACATAGAAGAAACAAGTACATTTTTAAAAACTGTAAAACCCACGACACTTAAAAACCTGACGAAGTAAAAAAAACATTGTACACACGGCTACACATCAAACTATAATTTCTAGTATAAGCTGACCTCGCATTGTGTAGGCTTTTCGTAGAATGAGAGGTCAGCTTTTACTGAAATTGTATAGCATGATGTGTAGCCGTGTGTACAGCTGAGATACCTTCACCAAAAATAAAAAGTGCTGGTATTCTTCGGATCGGCTGACCTGATCTTCATGATTTTTAGCAATGAACTACTCCAGTAAACTAGCTTTTTATTTAAAAAACCGCATTCGAATCCGTCTATCTGTTTAGGAACTATGATGCCACAGACAGTCAAACACAGGCATCAAAGTTATAACACCCCTCTTATTGCATCGGGGTTTAAAAAGGAGAAAATAATTGTGTATTGATTTTTAAAAAGCATTTAAGAAGAAATAATTTGTAACCCTATGAAATTGAAACAACAAAACTTTAACGAACTGTGGAGCGCGTTGAAGTCCTTTTTTCGTAGACTTATAGGCCACAAACTTAGTTATTATACACATTTTTTTTTACTAGCCTATACTGTCCCACTGCTGGGCAAAGGCCTCCCCCACTTCCTTCCACTTATCACGCCTTCCTCGGCGTCGCTTTCCGTCTTTAGGGGTCCATATGCTTGTCTTCTTGGCTCACCTATCGGGTTGCATACAGAAGACATGGCCCGCCCAGTCCCATTTCAGCTTTGCAGACTTGATGCCCACGTCAGCGATGCCGGTCTTCGAGCGCAGCCAGGAGTTTGGAATCCGGTTGATCCGCTTTACACCCAAAATGCTGCGCTCCATCGCTCTTTGGCTACTCATTTAAATATCTAAATTAAAATAAAATAGTAGGGTAAAACTCAACAGCCATAAATTTAATGACAATTTTTTTAAACTAACTAAAATAAAACGCTAAGCAGACATGTGTTGAACTAATGTTCGAAACTGCCCATTGTATTCTAGACACAAAGTCGAGACAAAATAAAAGGAATAAAAATTACTGAGACGCTATTACTAGACTTGTGGGCTGTAACTTATGACCATGAAATGGTGTTTGAATCGCTAAGCCTGTATCATGCTGCACGCATCATCAAATCGTTTATTTACAAGGATGAATTACACGTCCGTTTTATAAAAGAATTCCCGCGGCCGTTTGACGAACTAACGGTTATCGGATGATAATACGATTGAAAAATTATGTTTTCGATACTTAGAGCTACCGCCCACATCAATATATTTCGTGAAACATACACTAATTCGAAAAAAGACAATAGGTTACGTTAGGCAACTAGGCATGCTTTGTTATGTTCTAGGCCGTATGAATTTGCATGCACTTAGTTCAAATTATTTTGTTTGGCAGCGAATTTGGTCAGTTTGACTAACAAGCGCACGAAACTATTCAGTAATTTTTCTATTGTAAAATAGGTATAAATAGGTAGAATCATAAAAGGTATGAACGTGTCTTATTATATTGCTTGAATACAGTACTAAACCTGTTCTTCAGGACTTAAGATGTGACGCTCTCAAATCGTTAAAGAAACAATTTCTATCAACTTTGTAGAGACATCTTAAGATGCTATAATTTAGCATGGCTCATGCTCATGCCACAGCATGAACAGTAGTTGTATTTCTTATGCGTAGCGTACGTACATACAGTCAGCGACATAGTTGATTAGCATTTTGTAATTTTCTAATCAAATTTACTATGATAATAACAGAAAAGTTATGTTTTTGACAAGATACATGAAAACATCCAACGTGTATCTTAAAATCAAGTTCATAAAACTGATTGCAGATTTATTGACGACCTCCGTGGCGCAGTGGACGAACAGCCGGCACGCAGGAGGTAGTGGGTTCGATTCCCGCCGCGGAACAAATATTTGCATGATCTACAGATATTTGTTCCGGGTCTGGTTGTTTTTCTATATATTATAAGTATGTATTTAAAAAAAAAGTATGTAAGTATTATATCAGTTATCTGGTTCCCATAGTCCAAGCTCTGCTTAGTTTTAGGCTAAATAGCGCTGTGTGAAATGTCCAGCAATACTTATTTATTTATTTAATTATTTATTGGGGTTGATAAATATCAATTTGTCAATGAACTCATGTCGCTGATTATACCATAGGCTATTTACGATATATAGGTATGTATTATTACCTATAGTACTAGGTGCTGGCTCTAGCGATGCAAGTATTGTAATGCATGTAACCTTCAATAGTAACGACTCAAAAAGCGAGTTTTGAAACTTCCCAATTGTTGGTTTCTTCCTATTTTCTGATTGAGATCTTTCGAGTTTCTCAAGCTGATGTTTCAGTACTATAAATAGTAATAACACAAAATAATACTACCGTTTGATTGTAGTTGAGTATGTAATATATAAATATTAATATTTTTATCATCATCATCATCATCTCAGCCCGTCTGCATCCACTGTTGGGTATAGGCCTCCTCTTTATTACGCTATTCTTTCCGGTTCCTTGCGAGTCTCATCCATTGACACCCAGCTACGCTTTCAATATCATTCGACCATCGGGCGGGTGGTCTGCTTCTTGGTCTACGAGCATCCCTTGGCCACCACTCTGTAATCGCCTTCGTCCAACGCCCGTCATCCCTCCTAGCCAATATTTAAAATATTTATATATATATATATATATATATATATATAATATATATATTTTTAATCATCCCTCCTAGCCAATATTTAAAATATTTATATATATATATATAAATATAATATATATATATAATATATATATTTTTAAATATTGGCTAGGAGGGATGACGGGCGTTGGACGAAGGCGATTACAGAGTGGTGGCCAAGGGATGCTCGTAGACCAAGAAGCAGACCACCCGCCCGATAGTATATATATATATATTGAAGTAAAGTATATAAAATATAAATATTAATATATGTTTATTTCCTTTGTTACAGTATTTTTGTTTGGTGTGCAATAAAGAGTGTTTCATTCATTCATTCAATCATATAAAAATATTAATATTTATATGATAAATATACTTATACTTCAATCATACGGTAGTATTATTATGTGCTAGAACTTTTATTATATTACTGAAGCATCAGCTTGAGAAATTCGAATCATAAACCAACAATTAGGAATAATATGTTTGGCTCTTTTCGGTCAACTAACCACAGGTACCAAAAACAGTTACATCTGGTTTTCAGTTAACATCAGCTGAAAGGCTGTTCTGTATTAGGTAACTTTAAAATGTTTATTTCATTTTATTAATAAACATTGTATCTGTGTGATGCCACTAAGGATTTACAGCTTCCAATGGAATCAATTTGTAATCTAAGTATAGATACTGAATATGAATAGCAAATAAGTTGGTAGGTACACACGGCTACACATCAAGCTATACATTTCCAGTGTAAGCTGACCTCTCATTCTACGAAAAGCCTACACAATGCGAGGTCAGCTTATACTGGAAATGTATAGCTTGATGTGTAGCCGTGTGTACTCTCCGCGTGGCCACGCTTTTGTTTACCTACACTTGTCTTGATAAGTTACGATTACATTGTAATTGAATCATATCGTAGTAACATAATTTATGACATCAACATTGTTTATATTACATATTTATATGATTTCACTGTTTTCTGTTCTGCGCGCTATATGGCCTGCCCATTGCCACTTCAACGGGCTAATCCGTCGGGCTATGTCGGTGACTTGAGTTCTCCTACGTATCTCCTCATTTCAGATTCGATCCCGTAGAGAAACCCCGAGCATAGCCCTCTCCATAGCTCGTTGAGCGACTCTGAGCTTATTCATAAGGCCAATAGTAAAGGACCACGTCTCGGTTCCATATGTCATCACTGGTAACACACACTGATTGAAGACTTTCGTCTTAAGGCACTGAGGTATGTTGGACGAAAAGACGTTGCGAAGTTTCCCAAACGCTGCCCATCCGAGTTTGATTCGACGATTGACCTCTTCCGGCCGGAAGGTTCTCGGGTGGAGGCCACGGACCGGCAAGCGCAGCGTAGGACGTCCACCTACAAGATGGGCAGACGACTTGGTAAGAACTGCAGGTCGGCGTTGGATGCAGGCCGCTTCCAACCGCAGTTCCTGGAGATCAATGAGGGAGGCCTTTGTGCAGCAGTGAACGTCCTACGGCTGATATGATGATGATGATGACTATTTTCACTAAAATACAAATACCACCACACATAAATTGTAGGAACTATCACTTTAAGTATTATTTAGAGAGACCTTTAATTAACTGTACTATCGTAATATATAACTTTATAACTGTTCTATTTTTGTAGCTGTTGGTCTTTTGAATGATCTAAACATTAAAAAAAAAAAATACGGGATATTTACCATGAGTTGTGAGTTTAATAATATAATTGAGTAGCTAGCAAGAGACTGAAAGAGGGTAAATCGATATACATATCTGCTAATAACCACCCACTCGCAAATACCAATTTATCCGATGGCGTATGCAACTGTGTCGAAATATCGGGAAACTCAAAAACTCAAAAATGATAGTAGCTAACGCAAACCTGTATGATAAGCTATATTTCTTCCGTCTCTGCTTTCTTCTAATCGCTCTAGTACCTATAGGTATTTACTTCCTCGATTATGACCGTGCGCCCTTACGTCATAATATAGAGATCTACATAGGTACAGACAGTGTATGCTCTACCTACAGCATTGTCTACTGAAGGTCGAACATAGTTACATTAACTAAAGTCACGACTCTACAGAGTTACTACGAAAGAGCATATTTTTCGACCGCGCTCTGCAATTTAACGTCTATAAATTTGATTAGGTCAGCAGTTTTATGTAGCGTCGTGCAGTCTAGTTAAAAGGGCTAATCAAATGTCTAAGACAGTATCTTAATACACAATCATGTGATTGAAATACAATGCATATATTGCTATTTGTGGATGATTTTAGTGTACTTGGTTAGGTTAGTAGTATATAAAATTAATGTTACTCTTAGTTATTAGTCATCATCATCATATCAGCCGTAGGACGTCCAGTGCTGGACAAAGGCCTCCCTCATTGATCTCCAGGAACTGCGGTTGGAAGCGGCCTGCATCCAACGCCGACCTGCGGTTCTTACCAAGTCGTCTGCCCATCTTGTGGGTGGACGTCCTACGCTGCGCTTGCCGGTCCGTGGCCTCCACTCGAGAACCTTTCGGCCCCATCGGCCATCTGTTCTGAGCGCTATATGGCCTGCCCATTGCCACTTCAACGTGCCAGTTCCGTGCCGTTCACAGTTATTAGTACCTACTGCTAATAGTCAGGTTCTGTTATTAGTTGATTAGTCAGGTCGTCCGTGAGATCAACACTGGCCTCAGCAGAAGACCAGCGCTCCAGCATGGTAACATGTAGGTAGAAGCATATGCTGAGCTGCAGGCCTTTTCGCCGTCACACTGAGTTGTATAATTTAATAAAACACGTGCCTTTGATAATGTTTAATTTTATGTTTAATGTAAAATATGTTTAGTTTTTATTGTATGAGATCATATTCATAAGATTCTTTTGTGAGGTGAATAAATATATTTTCTTTCTTTCTTTATTAATCTATTTTGTTACCTAAACATTAACTAGAGGGAGCTACTTAAGTACACGGAATTGTGCTTACATTGAACCGCAATAACTTTTCAAGAGAACGTGCTCAATCGGTTTAGTCGCAAAATATTCAGTTTCAGTCCTGAGAAGATATATTTGTTTTATGCTTACATATTAAGTATTTTAGCAGAAGAAATATAGCAAAGGTACAAGTTTTTAGCGTTCCTTGCCCGTCTGTCTGTCCGTGTGTCACCATCGATTTTCTCAGGAACGGGTGGACCTAGTAAGTTGAAATTTATACCAGGTACTGAGGTCTATAGTTCCTATTAGGTGTATAAAAATCAACGTCCTGAGTCAACACGATAAAAATATTAAAACAAAGGGCAAATTTAGATTTTCGCGAAAACTTCATCACACCATCGCTTACCATCAGGTGAGATTGTGGTCAAACGAAGATCTATTTAGTTTAAAAAAAAAACTTGTAAGTACCAAAATTTACCCTGATTTTCAACTTTTTTATTGTTCGATTTTTTCCCTTTACTCGTGCTGTAAGACTTGTGCATTTAACCAAAATTGACAATTTTAGGTCAATCGAAAGTACCGTATAGGTTTTGGGTCAAAAACCTATATGGTAGTTCCTGTTGACCTAGAATCACAAAATACATATATAGTTGACGCCAATTAAGATAGTCCTCTGTGTTGTATGGGCGCTACTAGCATAATCTGCACCAACCTCAAATAATGTAAATAAATAAAATTGTGCTATTGAATAAAATAAATATTAAAATGGGGCTCCCATACAACAGACATGATTTTTTTGCCGTTTTTTATAGCACGGAACCCTTCGCGCACTAGACTGACTCGCACTTGGCTGGTTTTTACATCACTGACAACTGGTATTTAGTTACTGCTAGGCCTTCTCCATTTTATTCTATGTATGTAGGTACTGGTATGAGCTAATCGCATAACCTTATCAGCGAGCCTCTCGGTGGTCCGATCTGCCAGCACTGCGCACTCCTTACAATAACAAAATAATAATTTTAAAAAACAGTTGAGCCCACAAAAACTATTGCAAATGATCTGTAGATAGCTCAACTGCTCTAGATCATTAGCAGACGGGTAGGTATAAGAAAAAACTTTAGGTAGATGTAAACAAATGAGTTGAATCCTGTATCGATCCTATTAACAGCTAGAATAGTTACCTAACAACCTTGATTTGCTGTAAGTCGGTAGGTACATTTATGTAATACCTAAGTTTATCACAAAATCGATGGATCAAGGCGATATCCAGTGATATATTTATCACGCAAAGATAGTAACACGTTGCAGTTTTTATCTTCAAGAAGAAAACTTTACCCACTTCATGAAATCACGACCAAGCTAGTCATTTTCAGACAGGCTAGACTAATGGACAACGCGATTAGCATATCAAAACTAATCATTCCTACCTCAACATCTAAAAGCCAAGGTCTTCAATGATGAAATCACATTGGATAAATTAAACTTGTAGTTAACGGGTTATATTTATAGGCATACTAGCTTCCGCCAGCGGCTTCGAACACGTTGTTTTTCAGAAAAAAGTAGCCAGGTGATAATCCAGGTTACAATTTACGTACCTACATACCAAATTTCATCGAAATTGGTTCGGCCGTTACGACGCATTTTTAATATTAGTGTGATTGAGCAAAATGTATAAATCAAATGAATTCGTACTGGACATGGTGGTTGAGATTACTCAGTCGTAACAAAGTAGGTACCTTATTAAAAGTAGGTACATATGTTTCAAATGGTTCCACAATCAATAAAAGAAATGGTTGCACCGCGAGTATCCTTATTTGAATATAGTCAACAGCAGCACACGCTGTTACTAAACGAGAAGTTTTAAGTGAGAAAATAGGCTTCAATGGTATGCGATTGCTACAGAATAATACACGCCTACAGTCAAAAATTAAAAATAGCTCGTTCCGCGTCCGCGGCCTTTGAGCGGTGTGCGAGTAGAGGGGGAAGGGGGCGCAGATGTGATGACATCACAATTGCACTGCGGTGCGACCGCCAACTGTTGCGCAATCGCGCGCCCTTGATCTTGACTGCTGCGTCGCGGCCGATGCGTGTGCGCAGAACACCTACATTTAAACAGCCACCTATATTTATCAGCGCGCGTGTAGGCGCGAAATGGTTATCAACTTATCAGACTACTGTGTTTTGTTCTTATTACCACTGACAGTTCCGGATGGTGAGTGTGATGGGTAAATGCTGCAATTAGCGCCTCTGATGCGTTCAGTACAAGTTTGATTGCAATCAGGGGAGATTACGCACACAATGCATTTTTTAATGTTTTTCTTACTTTACAAAGCATGAAATCACTGTCTCCGATTGAGTTGTTGATTGTTTTATTCTTTACATGTAAGAAGGTAGAATTTGCCTCTGCACAATTTACCTTGCGATTTGTAGCGAGTTATCTAGTATTTTTTAAAATCATCTCAAAAATTTTTTCAAGGCTAGACGGGACTTGAACCCGCGACCTTCCTCTTGATACGAGGATGCACTACCATCTGCTACAAGGCAATTCACGTCTAGGTCGAAATTAGTGAGATCATTCAGAATTACGACTAAAGCGCCGTTAGCTCCATCTACAGGAAAACTTATATAGTTCTTTATACCTGCTCAAAAAAAAAAATTTTTTTAGATGATTTCAAAAAATCTTGGAATTTTCCGCATGTGTTCGGATAACACTATTAATAAAAATACTATACGTTATCTAGTGTAGATGCATTACAGATGAAGGCACCATTTTAACTCCGTGTAGGACGGCTTGTCTTCATTAGGCAATTAAATCTGCACCTACCACAAGTCTGACCATGTCCACGCTAAAAGATAAAACTTACCGAGCTTATCGAACTCATCGGGTCAGCAAGTTTGCCAAACCTAGTACATAATGATTCAAGTTCAAGGATGTTGATTGATAAATTGTTATGTGGGTACCTATAAAGTTAAGCTAACCCATTCAATGCGTTTATTTCAGACTACCGCAAAATATATTACAATGCTGGTACATAGTCCATATTAAAGTGTTATGATAACAATTAAGTAAGTAAATACCTACGCAAACAGGTTTAAATAAGAGCTACCAGTTGTTATCAACCTAAGTCGGAGTTCGGGCCTAGGAATCTACCTGTTTCTTCTGTTGATGTAAAGGATATTTCAGATTAGACTTTACATTCGATTGTTGGATTTAAACGTTTTTAAGCGCCTATGTTCATCGTCAATATAATATTAAGCTACACAGAATCTATGCCTGAGGAGATTATTGCTAAATCCATGTTTTATTTCCTCTCGAAGCCAAGGTATTTTGAAACCTTATTGGTTTATTGTGGAACCAGCCCTGGATAGTTAAAGTACTTAACTAAGTTTTTTATTTCGTTTTTTATATCACTAGGGTGGCAGGAATACGGCCCACCTGATGGTATATATTTCTTCACGTTTTCTCTCCGTTTATCTACGCGTCAGTGGAAACCTCAGAGTCCCGTTCAAAAAACTGAGATCAATCTTCTATAAAGGTTTTGACATAGTATTTTTTTGTCCAACAGCGGCGGGAGCTAGCTCAGACATGGGAAGTGAGCACTATTGCCTAAGGTGGAACAATCATCAGAGCAACCTGCTGGGAGTGTTCAGCCAGTTGCTGCACGACGAGAGTCTTGTTGACGTCACGCTCGCCTGTTCCGAGGGCGCCTCCATTAGGGCTCACAAGGTCAGTAAGCTCACAACAAACACTCTTAGTTAACTTCAATACTATGAACTCTTAAAACTCCCGAAAAACTCCTAAAACCTCTGATAAGCTCCTAAAAACCCCGATACACTCCTTAAAAACCCGACGAGTCTTGTACAAATCACGCCCGCCCATCTTCCATCAGGTCTGATCCCTCATCTAATCAGTAAATTTTAACAAACACCTACATCTCCGACGAAGTTTATTTATTTATTTATTTCCGTAATCCAACAGCGTAATACAAAATACAGTACACATTTTTTTTATGTCTTATAGTAAGACCAAAAATAGGATTACTTAATTTAACACATTTTAAATAACAATAAACAACAGTGCCAAGTTGAAAGAAAGAGAAGTTCCCTCCGAACTACCATTACGGCGGGCATAATGCTGAGTCGAGTCCCATTTACTGCTGTAGCATACAGTATTTATCAAGTCATCCTTTGTTTATGTTTTACGTTTAGACTAGTACCTATTACATTGTTTGTTCTTGTCTCTTCTCTGTCTTAAAATGTCTGTATATCTGTATTGTATGCTAATGTAGCGAATAAATGTTTGTCTATGTCTAATACCCCGACGGACTCCTAAAAGCCCCGACAAACTCTTAGGTCATCGTCGCATCCTCGGATATTTTGGCCTAATGGAGGCAAATAAACTGACAAACCCTTTAACTCTAAAAACTGCTGAGCGGAACACTTACGAACTTTTTAAAACTTTAGGGATCAGTAGCTGTACCTACAGGGTTTTATTGTCGTGTGACAATCGCTCGACAGTTTAAGTTTTAATGTTAGTGTCAAATCCTCGTAAAGGTATAAAAACCATTTGGATATGTCATCCGTAATCATCCTAGTAGGTAGTCTGTGATTTCATCCTAGTAGTCTGTGGGATATTTCCTACGGAATTTACTTCTTTAGATACCTATAGATTTGTGTTCCTGAAAATTGGTATAAGAAAATAAAAACAAATCTTTTCCTGACGACCTCCGTGGCGGTAGCGGGTTCGATTCCCATCGTGGAACAAACATTTGCATGATCTACATGATATTTGTTGATATTTGTTCCGGGTCTGGATGTTTTTCTATATATTGTATGTATTTAAAAAATAAGTTTTTTTATGTTATTTGTGGGGAAAAAGGCTTACGGCCCACCTGATGGTAAGCAATGACCGTCGCCTATTGACACCGGCAACACCCGGGGTATTGTCGATGCGTTCTCTACACTGTAGAAACCTCTTTACATTTCTCTTGAAGCGTGCCATGTCGTAGCCTAATGGGAAAACCTCAGATGGTAGCTCATTCCACATCTTGCAAGTATGGGGTAGAAAAGATCGCGTGAAGCGTGTGGTGCGTGATACCCAAACGCTTTATTACGTCGTCGAGAAGTGCGGTGGTAAAATCTCGACGACGGGATAAGATCAAATAGCTCCTCAGAACATTCCCCATTATACAGGCGGTAGAATACACTGAGCGATCAGATGTTACGACGTTGACTCAGCGGTTCCAGCGTGTCGGCGAGTTTGGGATCACCGATGATTCTAATGGCACTTCTCTGAAGGGGAGTCAAAACGAAGCAATTGGTACTTTCGAGCTCCGTGCCAAAGATGGGAACAGTATTCTACGTGCGGCCGAACTTGCGCTTTGTACAGCAATAGCCGTTGTTGTACTGTTTGGCACGGTTAAGGACTGTTTGACAAGTTTTTTGGAGGTTAGCACAGCTTTTGCTTCTAAGTGACTCCCATACTGGACCTCATTAGAAATTTCGACTCCCAGAATCCCTATACTCGCCGAGACGGGGAGAGGAATGCTCTGGAACCGTGGAGCTATTGTGAAAGGGGCCTTCTTTGTGGTGAACGCACAGACTTGCGTCTTGGTTGGGTTAAAGGTGACCAGATTAAGGTTACCCCAATCTGACACGCGCTCCAAAGAGCCTTCAACCTCAGACACAAGCATATTCAATGAAATGTATTCTATCAAATGAAATAATAATAATATAATCAATCTATTCTATTAAATTAATTATGTTTACCAGCGTTAGGTGTGGTTGCCTTCACAGAGTGAGCACAGGGAGCGCGTCTATTGTAATTTATCTAAATGTAAGTATGTGTATTGGAAATCCTTAATAAATAAATTAAATTATCAGTTAATTTGATCCCAAGTTCTGCTAAGTTTGTGGCTAGATACCGCTGTGTGAAATGTCCAGCAATATCTATTTATTTGTTTTATTTATTCTATGATTTAGGATGGCAGTGAACGAAGGATTGAAAAAAGGGCTAAAACTAATATTAAGTTAAATTATGTATATTTATACTACGGAAGGAATATAATATGATTAACTGAGCAGTCGTTTCGTGATTTGCAAATCTGAACACGTGTACCTATGTACGCTTTATTTTGATACAATGTATTGTTAATTTGCTCGACGCTACGTAATCCCACGTACCTCGTAAATATAGGCCGTGAAGCTATAGATCATCATCATCATCACTCATAAGACATCCACTGCTGAACTTAGGCCTTCCCATAGATTTCCAGAGCGACCGATCTGGTGCCGGATGAACCTCCTAGAGGATCCTCAGCCTGGAGCATCGACGAAAAGTTGCTAGCCTCTCGGTTTTTTATCGAGAAGGTACATTTCGGGGAGTGTGCGGCGGAACTTTTCAACCTAATCCCACCATTTCCATTCTATCAACGGACAACTAGACGCTCTGCGGTGCGCCACCGCTATATGGTAGATATACCTCCCATTCGCACAAAGCGGTTCTCTTCGACCTTTATTATGCTCACCGCCAAAGAATGGAACGCCTTGCCAGAGTCTGTGTGTCCTGATAGCTACAGCCTGGGTAGACACCACTTAAAGACGTAAGTCGCCAGTGAATAGGTTTCTTCTAGTCAAGCGTGTACACACGGCTACACATCAAGCTATACAGCTCCAGAATAAGCTGACCTCTCATTTTACGAAAAGCCTACACAATGCGAGGTCAGCTTATACTGGCTTTATGTGTAGCCGTGTGTACTATCGTAGACAGCATCATTGCTTACCATGAGGCGAGATCGTGGTCAAACGCAAACCTATAATGTATAAAAAAAAACCTAACAACCTTTATTAAGTCGTCTTTCCGTCCATCTTCGGATGACGGCCGTCTTACGCTGCGCTTTCCAGTGCATGGTCTCCATCCGAGAACCTTTCTGCCCCAACGGCAGTCAGATATGTTGCAAAATAATATGAAGTTATGGACATTATTACGACAACGACCTCTGTGACTTTATGTCCGACTGGACGCAAGATGCTTTTCGATTCTCGTTGCGGGACAAGTGATGTGCAATTTTTATTTCGGGTTATGAGTGGTGTGGTACTATAGAAAGTACTCGTAATTTCTGAGACCCAATACGTAGAGGGAGTTCTAGAGTCCGGTTAGAAGTATATGTGATTGTTGGGTGATATTTATAACTTACATATTATGTAGCTACCTAAATAAGTAAGTACATTATTTATCATCTACTAGTGGTTCGCCCCGAACTGAGATCTCGCGAGTCTCCCATAGAAACAAAAAAATATTATTTGTAATCTTTGACTATCAAAATAGTACCACGAAATGCATAACCAGCCCATACCTTGACCTACAGTTTCATTCAAATTACAGGTAAGGGGAGTTCATGTTCATTGGTAATTTCTTTTTTGGGGTAGAAGTTGAAGATTATTCTGGATTTCAGACTTATCCCTATATTTCTGTCACTAAAGCTACATGCATACTAAATTTTAGCGTTGTGGGGTCACTGGTGTAGCTACCCTGTGAATTTTGTCAAAGTTCAGTTTTTATTATGACTAATAACTTAAAAACTACACGGTTTAAACTAAAAATAAAAATGGTGTCGAAATGTACTCAAAATGACCTTTTATTAGACGTGAAACTTGATCGGATAGTTCTATTTTGTTTCTTTTTTGTACCCCTCTTAAACTCCAATATCTCAACAACCTTGGGGGGTTGTTTAGCTCATTTAGTCCCACCAGAATTGTGCAATCATTACCTATGTAACAAAAATCACGATGATCGGATAAACGCTTCGAAATTTATCCTCGGACAAACAAACATACATAGATATATACAACGCCGATTTGCCCAAGTTAATTTAGAGATCTCGCTTCGGTCGATCAATTACATCGTGATCCACGTTATTTTGAGGTAGGTAGAAAAGGTATTCTGAAGAAGCAAGTGTTCTAGTCAATACTAATTAGTTAGGTTACATACTTATTCCTAAGTCGCACTAATATGAAGTAACATACAATAGGGTGTATAAATAGTTGTCATTAGTACCTATTGGTTAGGCACAGAGAGTACCTACTTTTATACATACGGGTTAGGCAGGTAGTTCTTTACATCAGTGGCTTATGTCATCCACCACTGACTATGACTATATATATGGTACAATAAATGCCCCTGCCCTGATCTACAGATAGCAGGAATTGCTTGTTTCCGTAACATCTAATACGTAGGTCACACTAAAAGTTTTGTGTAACTTAGAAAAACAACATGTTATAACCAAAATATTATGGTTATTGCTTTTCAAAATACTCTCCTTTACTATTAAACATTTTTTCATGCGATCGAACCATTTTTTAAAACAGGCGGACCACAGATCTGAAGGCATGTTTTTTACGTGCTGATTGAACGCTATCACTGCCTCTTCGGAGTTGGTAAAAGTGAAACCTCTCATCAAATCTTTGATTTTAGGGAAAATACAGAAATCACAGGGTGCTAGGTCGGGGCTATGTGCAGGATGGGTGACGAGTTGTACTTTTTCAGAAGCTAAAACTCACTTTGTTTTGTTGTCCGTGTGTGAAGAAGCGTTGTCATGATGTAGGAGAACGCGGCTTTTTGGTCGCCTTCGCGAACTTTTTCTAACACCCTGAGTAAACAAATGGTAGAATACCACTCGGCATTAACACTCTTTTGATTTTCAAGTGGAATTGTGCAAATGGAACCCGTAGCTGAGAAAAAAAACGCGATCATTTTTTTACCAACGTTTCTCGCCTGCCTCACTTTTGTTGGCCTGTTCTCAGTTTCTAACACCCATTCACAAGATTGCTGTTTTTTTACGGGTTCAAAACAATAAATCCAAGTTTTGTCATTGTCCGTGGTCGTACTTCAGTAGCATCTGTGAGCACCATTCCACGCGAGCCCGCTTCTGCTCTACTGTCAGTTCATGAGGGATCCAACGACAACAAAGTTTCCGAACTTTCAATACTTAGTGTAAAATTTTCTGGATTTGGGTCATCCCAATCCCCAATAGTCCTCGAATTGTCTCATAGGTAATCCGCGGGTTTTCTTCAATTAGCCGCTTAACAGTAGTCACATTATTTTCGTTGACGGCAGTTGAAGGCCGCCCTTCACGAAATTCGTCAAAGAAACCCGACCTCTCTCAAATTCAGCAAAACATCGCCTTACGGTGCTCAAACAAGGTGCTTCTCTCCCAAAAACATTTTGAATTGAAAACGAGCGGCACAGTCTTGCGGAGAGAGAAAACTTTTAAAATCATAAAAAATCATCGCTCTAAAATCTTTTCGACTTAATTCCATTTTCGTTGCGTACGTAGAACCACAGACCAATATAATTTAAATAGACTGACAGTCTCAAACAAGATAACGTAACTCGATATTTGATTACCTGCTGGGACGCGAGATGTCGCTAAGAGTTACAAATCGTTAAATATATGCCAACCTTTAGCTTACTACCGCTCATAATGGCACGAAGAAAAATAGATGGCGCTATTTCCAATTTCACGTGCGTGATAATATTATTGCGACGTGCCTTTACGTTGTGCGAGGTTGCCGCTCTTTAGTTTCGTTAAAACTTTAGTCTCTAGCATTTTTTAGAGATTTGCGCACGTTATCTCAGAATTGCCAGAACATGAAAGTTTCCGTCAAAATAGGGTTTTTTTTAGGAAAAGAAAGGATAGATATCCTTTATTCATTACATACGTCTATGATCCTACCAGTATCACTTAAATGCGGAAATACCTACATATTTGTAAAATAAGAATACGTATTTATAGTGATGTATAGATAAGTAGAACACTTTTTGAAAGAAAATAAAATTAATTTGTAAGTAGGTACTCGGCAAATGCATACCTACTACAAGATAATACGTTGTATTAATTTGAACTAGAAACATAACTACTAAAATAATGAACACAATACGTACACAATATGTACATACATTATATCTACCACCAAAATATCGAGTTGAGAAGTGAGGTTTGGCAACACAGCATGTAACAAAATTAGGTACAAAAAGCGTGATTTGCTTGCTTCCCGGCTGTCAATGTCAGTCAGTTCACGGTTCTCTTTCGTTCTCTTTGTTTCGGACTTGGTGTTAATTTTGTGTTAAACGCCATCTAGGTAAAAACGATGTGCTACCTTCCTACGCCATCTGTGATTAAGCATGTGAAAGTGGTAAATCATCAATGTAAAATAAATTCGTTAAATCTTATTTTATGGATAATTTTACTTATTCTAAAAAATATTGAAATATTTTGGTGTGTTTTAGTGGAAGTTTATTTTTATTTGTGGGTTGCAATGGCCGCTATGAAAGTTTCCAGGCTATGAGACAGCGCCATCTACAAATAATACGGGATTTTGAGCTTTTTGCGGGCTACGATTTCTTATATGGACATTGACAGTCTATTGATATTACTAGTCTCTGGTAGAACTTTGATGTGTGATTAAAAACAATTGACAAATGATTTCCCGCTTAATTTTTTTTTTACTAAGAAGGTTGCAACGTTAAATAATATAACATTCGAAATTCAAACAGTTCCGATTAGCTAGAAGTGCAAAACTTTTAGTGTGCCCCATGTATAGAGCTATGATGGTCTACGGTCTACCTTTAGTAGAGTATGTTCTATGAATGAAGTCCCTTGGTTGGGTGCTAGTGTCTATCAAACGTGGTTGAATAACATAATGACTTATCGATATATACAGGGTGTTTGGTAATAAACTGACGATATTCAAGTGACGGTTTTTCAAAACAGAAAAAAGACTTCTCGAAAAAAAACTACTAGTTATATAATCAAATTTTAAAGAAAATCGACTAAGATTAGGTGTTTAATTCAGTATAAAACTTACTGCCTACTCTTGCAATCGACATCCAAAAAAAAAAGGCCGATTTGATATCTCTTTCGGAAATGGTTGCGGGTTTTGGGTTAGAAAGGGACAACAGGAGAATCTCGAGACGTCACCAATACAGTATCTGTGGTTAAATGGCAAGCATTATGCAATAGCACAACGTAAGTCTATTAGAGTGTTTGTTTTTACATGCCAAAATAAAGTTCACATTTCTATGGTAAACATTTGACAAATTTATTTATTATGCTTATCAAAGTAACCCTCTTAATTTTTGTGCGTATCTTATCAAACAACCTATATTTTATTTAACGTAGTAGCTATCAACAAGCTTACATTTGTTTAGGACTGAAAACCTAATATAAAAGGTAATACTATAAGTAGGCCAGCTGGTCTCTTAAAACTTTTTTTTTAGTTGTGGTAATAAGTAAATGACAGTGGTTATGCGGGCCAAACTCGAGTGGCGGCTTGCATATCAACAAAATGTTTTACCAGATTTCTGTACTTATACTTGACTGTCGAACCGTTCCAGGTAGTACTGTCAGCGTGCTCATCGTACTTCCGCGCCCTGTTCGTGGACCATCCGTCACGGCATCCCATTGTGATACTGAAGGACGTGGGCCTTGAGGAACTGAGGACTCTGGTCGACTTCATGTACAAGGGAGAAGTCAACGTACAGTACTGTCAACTGCCCGCTCTTCTTAAAACTGCTGAGAGCCTCCAGGTGAGAACTTTACAATAATAATTATAAAATGTTGGTCTAAGTATATTGTTCTACTTTCATAATCCCTTTCAAACTCGTGCATATCTCGAAGGAGATCACTGATTTTCACATAATATAGTCCCGACAAGATCTTATCGGGACTTTCAGGGTCACAGGCTCCCAGTTTCCTCCACGGATTTCCACGGAGGAAGCTGGGAGCCTGCAACCCTGTGTTCAGGAGTGGATGTTCTATTGCTGATGTGATGATGATGATACTCCCTACGTCAGGCCCTTCCTACCCTTTATTTAACTTTATCACATTTCATTTTCATTTGAATGAAGCAAGAGTAGTCTTTTAATTTTCATGATCTACTAATTAGGTACCTAGATACTTACAAGGTAAGTAGGTAACCTTGCACAAAACCTAGGAATTTAGTCACAGATTATAGAAAGCCAGCAACAGAAAGTCAGTGGCAGTTATTTGCCTAACTTTTTCAAAACAAAATAGGCTGTTTAAAAATTAAATGATAACACACTACCAACTTATCAACCTAGGTAGTCTATTTCCTAGCCTATAGGCAGCCAGTTCCGCAATGTGGTTGTTTAGGTTACACGTACTTTGTAGCTAAGCTACATACCTACCTGCCTAATACTAAAAGGTGATTTATCAATTTTAGGTCAAAGGACTTGCTGAAATGACGACGCTTAGCGCAGCTGGCATCGACACAAGAAACGTCTCGGAACCAATGGAAGAGTGCCAACCCCCAGACACCAGAGAGTGTCCAGAGGCACACGGTAGAATAGAAAACACGGAAATACGGGAAAAGGAGGACCGGCGCGAGCCCAAGGACACACGTGACCGCGAAACACGTGACCGAGAAAACAAAGATGGCCGTGACTCAAGAGAAAGTCACACGAGAGAGCCTAGAGAACCACGAGACCACAGAGAAAGAGAGCATAGAGAGCACAGAGATTCTCGTGAAATGAGAGAACCTCGAGACTTTCGAGATATTAGAGAACAAAGGGAGCCCCGCGATCTCAGGGAACCCCGTGAGATGCGGGACCACCGAGAGCCCCGCGAAATGCGGGACCACAGGGAATCCCGAGACCCCAGAGAATCCCGAGATCCGAGAGAAATTCGCGAACCCCGTGATTTACGCGAAATCCGAGACCCACGAGATCATCGTGAGAGTCGGGAACATAGAGAAGCGCCTGAGGCGTCGCCTTCAAGAGTATCTCCCCTGCTTTCGGTTCGGCGATTTAGGAATGAAACGTCATCGGAAGCATTAACATCAACGCATCCACCTATACCAAAAGATGAGCCACCTGACGAACCTATGCGGCCTTCTTCGCCAGAAGATGATACCAATTCAATAAGATCAAACGGAGCACAAAAGGAACACATGGGTAAGCGGTTTGCTTTTTTGAGATCATTTATTACGATCCATGAGATTGAATCATTCATCGAGCATCTTCAATAAAATATTTTTGAAGTAAAACTTCTTTACGCACGCTTGACTTGGGGAGTAAGCTGGTGAATGCGTTACGAAAAGTGCGAACGGAAGTTGAGAGGGAGATTTATGTTAGTGAAGATAGAAAGAGAGAGAGAGTTACGTTTCATGTATTATGTAGGGGCAAGAAAGAGAGGTGACAGCATACATTTTCTTTCTCTATTACTCTTAAAGTCAGTTGATTTGTCGCATATCTCCTATCCCAAATTAGCCTAAATTATACGAACTGCAAAAACAAATCACTCCTTCATCCTAATTAATAGAGTTAATTTTGCTTTAGATAAAAAAAGGATTTGCGACGTTTTGTATTTTGAATCTACCAGCTTTGATTTACAAAAAAGTTCAGCTATTCCACAACAGATGGCAGGCAGCAGCAGAAGTTTTACTTCAGTCGTGTGGTAAAAATTATGATCTCATTTATTTCAGACTAAGATCCATAGTTAACAACTAAATAGGTAATACATATTAAATTACATACAAAAATTAAATTAGGTAAATAAAAAATGTTATGATATTATGATTAGATTTTTATTATTATTTTACAATACAGGCATTATGCCTGGACCTTTAACATAGGAATTACCGGGGCCGGAACCAACGAGAAAGAGGCCTGTTTTCATTAGTCTTAGGTATCTATAAAATGCATATATTGCAAGATGGAGGTGGGACAGATGGATAAACCTATTGCAATAATGGATTATGAGTACAGGTTATTGTCAGAGCAATGCTAATGTAATCGATGCTGGGCTATGGGAGAGATGAGATAGGTACGGCACCTGCCAATTCCGCAATATCAAGAATGATTGAGGCAGATGGTGACTAGCCGTCCACTAAACGGGCCCCCATAAATGCCATCAATAGAAGGCAGCGTAAGGGGCAACGTTGGTGTGGGCGGATAAAGGGTTTTGAGAGGTGTGATGCAGTTTCACTAAGCGTTACCTACTTCCGGCTTTACGCCTTTAACACTTCAACCCTTGGAGCATAGGTTCCGCTCTTGCGCCTTCTTATTAACATTATTAATTCATTCATTTCGAACAATAAAAAATAAAATAAAAAACAAATTAAACAAAATAAAATAACAACAATAACAATTAAAAATGGTCAAAACTACTACCTATAAAAATGTCAAAAATGTAATAAAATAATAATGAAAATGGGGCTAAATTACAATAAAAATGTCAAAAATTAAATTAGGTATTAGCTAACTATTCTTATTAATATAATGAATTCAATAATATTTTATAACAGACTTAATTAAATATAAGAGGAGCCCATCCAATCCGCATCCACGTTGAATGGGACAGTCCGCGCGAGCTATGATTAACTGCAGGATGGTGTTGCCGCTGCCTCGCGCCCGCTGGAGGAAGGAAGCGACTTTCTTGTGAATGATAGCATGATAACCGTCCGTGCGCGCCTCCGCGAACATCCCAGATGCGCTGCAAAAGCGAGGCAACCGCATCACCATCCTGAAGATACTACTGAACTCGCAGGGAGCTGGCCGCCCGTTGGGTGTGGTGTATCCAGAGGCTGCTCGAGTAGAAAGACTGGCAGTAAGCCTTGAAGAGTGTGACTTTCCCTTCTCTCGAGCAGCGAGCGAACCTACCTATGAGCATGTTTCCTCGAACTGCCAGCGCCCTGCGTTCCCTCTCAATATCCTCGTCATCCTTGAGCTCAATCAAAATATGCCCCAGATACTTAAAGCTACGCACCACCTGCAGAGCCGCACCGTTGAGCATAATCGGCGGAACATCGACTGGTTTAACTCCTCCAGTAGAAAAGCCCCAAAAATAAAGCACACTCGTTTTTTTTTAAATATGTATTTTATTTGTATTATAGACAATGACCTTTGTCGCTGAGTGAATAAAATTGTCAATTTTCATAATAGTCGATTTTAATTGTTCGGGATGCATCACTACACTTTCATGCTAAATATATTCGGTATTCACCACGAAACAAAACAAATTAACGTTTTACCTATGTCAATGTCAAATCAAATAAAATTAAACTAAATTGTCATTGTCATTCGACCGACAGACGCGACGAGTCGTCCGTGGTGGTTTTGTTTTGCATTTTGGATAAATTTTGGAAAATAGAAGCGGTTTTATAAAGAATCTCAAGCTCTAAATCTAATTATATAATCTGAATAGAAACATGTCTAATATCAAAATCTTCGTCATGTATTGCAAAATGATTCAACGGCTAAAACTTTCTGATTACGGAGATGTTACTTGATTTGTTTGCAATTTCAATTAGTGCTTATTTGCAGGTATTTTATATATTAGCTTTCACAGAAATAGGTTTATAAGAAGTACAATGATGTAAACGGCATATTTTAATAGTATATCATTTCAAATTTCAGGCATAAATTTGACAATCAACAGTAACAGTATCTTGGGCACGAGATTCTCTCCAGTGGAACGGCTGAGCGTGCTGAACACAATGGGGCACGCGGTACTGCCTCATCCGTCTCACCCGTCGCTGCCGAGTCCGAGGGGCGAGCCTATAGCTGGGCCATCGGGGCTGCCACCTGTGCAAGATGCACCACTGGTATGTATAAACTATGATAGCATATTGTACCTATGTGGCTTAAGGCTTTTAAACACTGTGACTTCTTTAAGTAAACAGACTTAGTTTATTAACAACTATGTTGCTAATTTGGTGTTGTAATAGCGACATTAATAACAACACATGGTAAACTATACTAAGGGAAATCTAACAGATCCAATTTGACATCTATCAATTTGCACGATGTGATAACTTTGTACAAACCTCTACATAAGAAATAAAAAACCAGCCAAGTGCGAGTCGGACTCGCGCATGTAGGGTTCTGTGCCATTATCTATAAAAACGGCAAAAAAAGTCATATCTGTTGTATGGGAGCCCCACTTAAATATTTTTTTTTTCTGTTTTAATATTTTTTGTTATAATGGCAACAGAAATACAACTGTCTAACTATCACGGTTCATGAGATAAAGCCTGGTGACAGACGGACATACATACTTACACTCAGAAACACTAGCTACTCCTGGATCAATATTTTGATAGAAAGATATGTTGTATCATTTGGTTTTGCTGTTCGTTGATGGTATACACCTGCCAAATCCAAACTTCCCATGAGTTTAGCTGGGTTTGTTGCCTGAGTCTTCCCAGTGATTAGTTGTCTTTGTGAGGAACACGGGTTATTGACTATTAAAAATATCTTTAACATTTTTTTAGCATTAGGCCCACCTCTTGTCAAGTAGTTACCATCGCCTATAACAAAGTATTGCCTCAGAAGTCAGGCACATATATCATATCATTTAAACGTTTAAAGAAACTTTAGCTTGTGTCCCCTCAGGCATCAACTTTAGTACTAACTTTAACCGGTAGAAAATGCTACTTAGCATTAAGTTTTTAAGCTAGCACAACAACCTTTTTTTGTAATGTGGTTGGCATTTAAAAAAATGCTTTTAGCATTAAGCATTTTGTACATTTCATGTGTATTTTGTGCAATAAAGTATTAAATAATCTCTACTGTACAGTTTGTTTTCTCTTTGTGCAAGAAAGAGAAAATATATATTATTTAGATACATATTATATTATGTATATGTCGCAGCCAACTAGCTTAATTAGCTGTTCAATCAACAGCCTAGGCTCTTTACTAAACAGTGCTGTTCAACTAGCCTCCTCAAACAAGGTTTGAGGTACATAATACACAGACACACATGTTTTTCTATTTATTAAATAAAAAAGAATGATGTATTGTGTACCTTTTAATGTGTGTAGACTCAGAGAGAACAACCCCCCCCCCCCCCCCCCCCCCAACTAGAATTTAAATGTTGTAACAAACGCTATGGCTGAATATCATTCAGCTCGATAGTTGAACGGCGCTGTTTAGTAAAGAGTCTAGGCTGTTGATTGAACAGCTAATTAAGCTGCGACATATATATTATATAGATAGGCCTGCTCTTTATTCTCTGGCCATTCTCTGGTCTCCCACAAGTCTCGTCCATAGTTTCCCAGCCACATTGACATTCAACAATTGGCAAAACAAAAAGAAACAGCATAGCATGTATTATTTTCTTCTGCTTATGCTTTTGTTTATTCTTAGGGGAAATATAATAAAAACTTCTCAGAAGTATTAAGAGTATACAGGGGAAATTGGTTACTTTTCCCAACGATTTTGAATAGTATTTTTGTAATTTTCAGTATTTGAAGAAAGAAATTGACTGGCCGGATGATAAAATAGGGGAGCCCTCAACGGACTATCGACTACAACATGAATCGGTGTGTATTTTATTACTCTACCTCTTGATATCTGTATATTGTATGTCGTAGTTTGTAAAACTTAGGAAATAGTCACGATTATGAAAATAATGTGAATACTTCCTAATTATTAAAATGCCAACATTATAACTGAGTCACATTCTTGAATACCCTTTTATAAACACAGAATAAAGGCTGTTATGAAAACACTGAATCAGAGCTCAGCCTTGTGTCCATTTTCACCAACTTATAATATGATCTCATAATGTACAGCCAATATTTAATTGGTCAGGCACCAAAACATTCACAATGTATTGGCATGTTCCTTGACGGTATAAACAGAATGTGACAAGATTTGTTTTTGGCATTTTTGAATGTGTTGGTAATTGGTGTTGCATGCTGTAAATTTGGTCAACAAGACTAATGTTTAACATAATTATTAAAATATAGTTATGAACTGTGAGTCAATGTGAAGTATACAGTAGTTGTGAATCATATTAGACTTACTGTTAATATTGATAGGATTATTGATCCATGATTGACTTAGAAAACGAATTATTCTGTAAAACTAAACCAAACGAATATAAAATCAGATACATATTCATGATATCTTAACTTGAACTTGTTAATACTACAGTTACTGCTAAGAGTAAATATTATTTTTGAAAAATGTCTTATTTAAAACAAGTTAGTACTGGTATTTGTAACACAAAAGCGATAATTGTTGCTATATGTTACTGGTATAATGTAAGTAATATTGTGTTGCGTAGAGGTTGTAAGCTCTGTCGTAATCTGTTAGCTGTTGGTGTTGTGTGAGAGTTGGTTTAACATGCATGCTTGTTTGAAACGCTGCGCTATTGAACATCGAGTACTATGCCTTGCTGTCAAGAAGTTGACCTTCATTTTGTTGGCCATCATTTTATATCCATTCATTTGTTTCATATATATTTTGGGCAGTTTTTTTAATTTTAATTTTGAACTTTGGCCATATACCGCACACGTTACGCTACGAATCGTACGCGCGCGCGTTGCAAGCGACAAGGCATTCGCGGCCGGCTTCCGGGTCACTCCTGCACATTTTGGGCAAAAATGAGCGTCAACTTCTTAATTAAATAGTGAAAAATAAAATAAATAACGAGACTGCATCTCAATTTAGAAACGTAGTGGTAGAGATATTGCACACAGTTTGATCCGTGTTAAATGGAACAAGAGAAAAAAGAAGTTGATGTTCTTTTTTGTGGTTGCAGGAGTACGATGGGTCCGGTAGGGGGCGTATTGAGGAGGGGGAGAGGGGGTACCCTTGCATCCACTGCGGTGCGGCGTTTCCACACCAGAGCAAACTGACGCGGCATATACTAACGACGCACACGCTAGACACGCTGAAGTACCGCGACGCGCTACTGGGCCGGCCGCTCGCGCTGCCCCTGATCGGCCAGTTCAGCGAGCCCCCGTACCTGATGCACAGCGAGGAGGCTCCCATAGACTTGGACATAGGCCCGGTGGAGCCCGGGAACGTCGTCTTGTGCAAGTTCTGCGGCAAGAGCTTCCCGGATGTGTCGTCGCTGATAACGCATCTGCCGGTCCACACTGGCGATAGACCATTCAAATGTGAATTCTGCGGGAAGGCTTTCAAGTTGAGGCATCATATGAAGGACCATTGTAGAGTTCATACAGGTAAGCCGCTATTTATTACACTTGAAATAAACTGATTTGAGTTACACATATAATATTATATAGTGTGAAATGGAATTTTGTTGATGTGTTTTAGGTGAGCGGCCATTTCGGTGCGGTTTATGCGGCAAAACGTTTTCTCGATCAACTATTTTAAAGGCTCACGAAAAGACTCACTATCCGAAATATGCACGCAAGTTCTTATCCCCCAGCCCCGTAGACACGGAGGAAGAGAGCCCGCATCAATGAGTGCGCGGCGCAACTAGCTCGTGCATTACTCTCCTTCATAAGATTAGGCAATATATTGGGAACAGTGTACGATCCGCGAGTGAGTCGAACGAACAAAGAGAGGACAATATGTTGTAATTAGTTAAGAATGTGATTTACGCCGCAACTGTGATCTGAATGATATGAAATAATATTTGATATTTCACTTATAGATAAATTGACACATTAAAGTTGTTGATAGGTACTTAGATGATTCTAGAACTTGTTGTGTTACGTTTCTCGTTTTCGCCTGTTGTTTTCTTATATTATTTTGATGTTTAGGTGCTTTCTTTATTTTAAGATGTAACTTCGGGCTCATTTAAGAATGAGTGTTTGACTTAGACGGCATAGCCAAAGGTAGCCAGAGAAGTTAAACTTCTTTTCCTTAATATTGTTTGATATCATGCGAAACAAAAATCGGCTTCGTTTTAAGTTTTCCGCTTCTGTTTCATTTGAATTCGTGTGCATTTTCTGGGAGTTCGTTTAAGTTTTTATCCTATTGGTTGCCATTTCAAACTTATCAAAATTAAAAATAAATTGTAAAATATCATTAATTTAGAGCTGATATTGTAATCTTTAGAGACTTGCATATTTATTGAGTAGTGTCACTTCAGAGTTGTTTTGTGAACAAAGTTAAGATCGAGATACGAGTGCTTTATTCATAATTCTTAGAGACCATACGATAAATGCACTCAAATAGTTGTAACAATTAAAATTTAGGATTTGAGGTTTTTACTAATTTGAAGTAACGGCGCACGCTCCCCTGAGGTAATCCAAAAGCAATATTACGACATATAAATCTAAATAACATATAGTTTGATAATAAACGATTTTTAGGAAATTGATAGTGTGTAAACGCTTTGGTAGTTCTGTATTAAGAAGATACAGACTGTTCGTTAGTAGGGTGGGTGGGTGGGGAAAGGGAGGGATTGATGTGATCATGGGAATCAAAGCTTTAAGCGATGTTTCAGTTCTGTCCGAATACTATGCCTCTTCGTTCGCGATCTGCCTCATTCTGTTTCAACCAATTTCTTACAAATTAGATTTAATAATTATTATATATAGCATTAATATTACAGAAAACATTTTTAAGAGATTTTATAAATACAAGCAGTTATTGGATGCAAGAGGCATGGTACATCTATATATAATATTATGTGAAATGTATGTATCTATTTTGATATCTACTACAGAAGCACATTCATTTATTATTGTTTTGGTAGTTTCAAATTTGGTGTTGCATTCCAGTTTTAAATAGTAATCATTTAACATTAAAAGTTTGCGTTTCTGTATTTTACTTAGCACAAGATTTGAAACTCCTCAAAATGATTACTGTGTTCAACAAATTCAACAGAGTCAAATACAGGGATATTTTACAAATTGTAAAATTTATTGTTTACAATGATATCATATTATTTTAATTTGAGATACAATCTTTAGACATCATAGCCTAGGTTTGGGCTCATTGTCTATAGAATGTATCGAGTACCTACTTCATTATCATTGTTCTACATCACAACAGAAAATATTTAAAACTAAAGCTTTGATTTGGTACTGATTGGATGTTGGCTCACTTTTAGTATGTAATTACAATTCTGTTATGCTCACGGTACTCTGATCTGGCTTGAAACCAAGTAAGAACGAAATATCTTAAAATAAGAATTGATATCATTATAGTAACATTGACATGATTTTATACTAGTCGATAGTAATCTTGATCATTTCATAATCTTTTGGTCATGAAACATATCATTTTGTAACAAAATTGTATTTTGAATAAAGGGCGACTATGTTGCAATGGTTTTAAATATATCTCATAATATATTAGTAGTAAATTTTTTAAGTTAAATTATCGGTATCGATTTGAATGTAGGCGTTTAAATCTAGTAGTAAATTAATGTTTCGGAAAATTTATCAAAAAGAAGGTATTATAGGAAAAGATCTGTGATATAAATAAAAAGTACGTTTGACTACCTCCGTGGTGCATTGGGCGAATAGCCGGGTGAGACGCAGGAGGTAGCGGGTTCGGCTCCCGCCGCGGAACAAATGTTTGCATGATCTGCATATATTTGTTCCGGGTCTGGTTGTTTTCCTATATATTATAAGTATGTATTTACAAAAAAAAAATGTATATATGTATTCTATCAGTTATCTGGTCCCCATAATACAAGCTCTGCTTCGTTTGGGGCTATAGCGCTGTGTGAAATGTCCAGCAATATTTATTATTATATTATTTAGTAAGAGTGCAACATCTGGGAGTTGAAGCCCTTACCACGGAGCCACGTGACCGACTTCCATTATTGGCCGTTTGTGTCGCGACTTCGCGACCGATTGTAGCCTTCATTTTCTTAACTTGTAATGGGTTCTGCTTTCAGATCACAGCTTCTATACGGTTCCATAAAAACTTTGAAACGTATTCACATAAAAAATAGGATAGAAAATTTTGCGCCACAAAACCAATACCTTTTTCTTGCGATGGCATAAATATAAAGATCGGGAAATATACGTTTATAGTTAAATTTGATGGTACGAAAACGCGTGTTTAACGAAGTTTTTCACGCGATCTTTTCTAGCCCATACTTGTAAGTGGAATGAGCTACCATCTGAGGTTTTCCCATTAGACTACGACATGGCACGCTTCAAGAGAAATGTAAAGAGGTTTCTACAGTGTATGCATCGACAATACCTCGGGTATAACTTTTGAAACTATCATGGTTATGAACACTATTTATACTAAAAACGGGATATTTACCATGATTTGTGAGTATTTGTGAGTGTTGTTTGTCGGAATCGAGCTATGATCGAGAATGAAGCCGGTGGTAGTAGTAGAATTAGCGAATTAATTCCTAGCAAGAGACTAAGAAAGAGGGTAGATCGTTATATCTGCCAATAACTACCTACTCGCAAAGACTTCAGTTTACCCGTGATTATGGCGCATGCAACTGCGCCGAAATATCGGGATACTCAAATACTCACAAATCATGGTAAATATCCCGTTTTTAGTATAAATAGAATACCTCGGGTGTTGCCGGTGTCAATAGGCGACGGTGACCGCTTACTATCAGTTGGGCCGTAAGCCTGTTTCCCCACAAATAACATAAAAAAAAGACTATTTGAGCCCTAAAAATGGTGGTTACTTATATGGGATCCGTGGTAAAAGCTTTTAAAACAAATCGATCTCAGATAGTATTTTAAAAATAGGATTTTAGACATTATTTTCAAAATTGAAGTTTAAGTTTTTTTAATCTTATTTGTAATTGCTTGACTGAATAAATTGTAAAGTTTAGGCCATTTTATCAAAAGCATTTAAAACCAAATTAAAAAAAATATTAATATATTTGGAGATAGCCAGTATAATGTTTGAGATTTATTACAGAGTCAAAAAAACAATTCGCTTAGATAAAAGTCTTGTTTTCATTATTCATTAAAAAATACTTTAAAATGGAAATCTTGCGTTACATTTTCAAAACAGTTGATTTAATTTTGCATTGAAAGGATTAAAGAATGTCAATTAGGACTTTTATAAAAAAAAATGTAAACGACTTCACCTAAATTAGGTTAAAATTATGTCAGATCTCATTGCTATATTCTTAGGTGTCACTTAGGATTTAAGATCACACTTTAAAAAAATATTTTTTGTACTAGCAATGTAACTTTTTAATATCTCACTCGCAAACGCCTAACATTCCAAAATTTTTCCATATACGAATATTATTTTAAATATCGAGAGCCACCGATACTGTTTAGGCAATGTTTAATCGATTTATGTTATGTAGTTAGTATGTAAAAGTGGAAATTAAGAAGGTTGACCATGAGTACCGTAGCATATAGGATTGGTATGTGATTCAGTGTATTCAGTTTGAATGAGAGACGATATTAGACGTCGGAGTATTGGTAGAGTCCTTAGGAAGATCTTCCAATCGCACCTTGTAATTAAGATTGTCGAACCGTTTGTTTTTGTGATAAACTAATTTGTTGTGTTTAGAGTGGATGTTTGTTATTTATCACTTGTCTTGTATTACGGCTAACCACACGAACATTCCACACATCTGTAGACGTTTAAATTTACTCTAGTTATATGGCAACCCCGAATGTTAACTGTCTTCTAACTATTTTAAAGTAAATTTAAATATCTACACCTATCACTGTTTTATGAAATTTATTTCATATTTCTGTATAGATTTTTATTCGGATTCGTCACGATAACGCGGGAATGCGAAAAATACGTTGGACGTTTGGTCACACATTAAGATTAAATTATTGCATTTTAGATGATAGATTGGTAGATGCGCTACTTCCTGGAGCTAGATTTGGAAATGTCAAAAAAATTAAATAAAATTAAAAAAAAAACAAACATGAGAATGTTGCTATTTGAAGAGCTGCACTCTTTTTATTTTTCGGATTTAAACGTTACCAAACTAGCAATATTTGAACCTTGATTAAATGTTCCTCTTCTTGTTTTAAGAAAGATTAAATATTTACAATAATATACAGAAAATAGCAATAATTAAATACAAATTTTAACAAGTTTGTACAAGTTTTTATGGATATAGTTTTTATAATAGTACACTCAGAATGCCGTTAAATAATATTTTGTTTCCTAACTTTCAGAGTCATATTTATTATTGAAGTAATGTTGATAGAGTTAAATATTATTATGTGTATAAATGTGTAGGTAAATAGGCAAAATGGTAAATGTATAGTGAAATATGACACGAACAGAATGTATTTATCCCAAGTGCAGTTATTCAAATCTTAACATTTGCCAGTTATTGCCACGTCCCTGCAGAGTTCACACGCCGTTAGCACAAATAAATATATATATTTATTTATGTAGATATATGTTTTTGTAACTACAAAGCATGATAATTAAGAAAACACTAGCACGAAATATTTCAGGTGTTGACATAGATACAATGTAGATTCATTTTTTATATCTCGAATTGTGACCACAGTTTTATATTTAGAGTGCCTCTTGCCTATACAAGACTTATTATAAAGGCTGCAAATCACGGAATATACATAGTATATGTAGCTGATAGAGAAATAAACTAATTTTATGGTGAAAATTGTAAGTTGCGTTATGATATGTAACTTACCTTCTATTTCCAGTCCAATCTTTGATCAGGGATAAAGAGATGACCGAACCATTTCGATTTTTTTAGTATCTTTCATCGCTCGCATACTAGCACCACGGTACATTACAGCTGCAAATACGTTTCCTAGAGAAAGTACAGTGTTTGGTCTAGCGGTCGGTCACGGAGTCCATTAATGGCGGGTTCTTATATCCGTCGGTAACCAGCTACGACTCGTTTCTCCTTAGAAACCTGTCAAAAGTTTGACACTACTTCGACACTTTTTCAAGGAGATACGAGGTGTAGTCGGTTACCGACATATATAGGAACCCGCCATAAGTAAGTTCACATTATATGCAACAGTATAGAGGCGATCTATATGCAGTCAATGTAGATGATACAAATATTCGTGTGAAACGAACATCTCCGTAGTTAGCGCATTCCAATCTTGTGATGTTATAGTAAATGAAGGAACAGCCAGTGCAAGTGTTATTTTCACGACCAATATAAAATAACATTAGGTTTATTTTGTATAGTGTTAGATAGTTAAGTTTCGTCCGACACGATCGAGGTAGCGGCCGCGAGAAACGCGAACCGGTTTAGGTATTCTTAACGTTCTCTTAAGTGGCATACCTAAATATAGAACTTATATTGCAATTTTTCTAAGTTCCTGTAGGTGTATTAATTATTGTATAGTTTGTTTGTAATGTGTTTTATTATAAATTATTTAGGCGTAATATTTCGTGGCTATATGTTATAATAGCATAATATACAGGGTCGAGTTTCTGAGATATAATATATCTGAAGAGGATTTGTATTTCATGCTAGTATAATATATTTTCAGCACAAGTTCAAATAACGTAGGTCCAGTTTATTTATACCTAGAGCTTGATAATCATTGTTTACATTACGAGAGAACAATGATTATGTGTTTCATAAGCTGTTTTATTTAACATTCATTGTTGACATTTTAGATTAGTAAAATATCGGTTTTGCCTTAACAATTATGAATATCTAATAGTTTGTAATGTAACAGAGAGCAGTACAGTTTTGTTTAAAAAATGATTTACAGTTATAGCATCGACGGTATACCTATTTGTCAATTGTACAACCCGAAACAGAGAGCCATCGCTGTTAATCATTGAAACTTTTGAAACAAATGTAAGCATATCATAGCTGTATAAATACAATTTTGACAAATAAAAGCTCTACAATCATTACAGAGTTCGTCTTTTGTTGTTATGCCTCTCCCTTATTATATATCAGGTACGTAATCTTACTTACATAATATTTAATCCAACGAGGATACTTCACTAAACTTAATGTAAATGAATTACCGTTTCAGATTTGCATGGACATGAGATGCAACACGCCGGGTATACCGAGTCCGATTCCGCCGCGAAGCCCGAGCTCGGCTTTACCGCTGTGGTCTCCACTACTCGCTCTCCAAGCGTGTCGGTTGCGACGCTACCTCAGTGACGACTGCATGACGTACCCGAGGCACCCGATGCAGACCGAACGGCGGCGCTGCGGCGTCTGCCTCGCGTCGTTTCCTTCCACCTGGCTACTGGAGCGCCACGCTGCCTTGCAGCACAACTCCCACGCGGCATGCGACGACAAGCCGTTCGTCTGCGAGCAATGCGGCCAGTCTTACCGCTATCGCTCCGCCTACGTCAAGCACAGGGAACAAAACCACCGCGCGCGTCTCCCTGCCGACAAGCTCTTCACGTGCGATGTCTGCGGTATGCAATTCCGCTACTTAAAATCCTTCAAAAAACACCGACTTAACCATACCCTCGAGCGGCTGCATACAAAAAACGCAGACCCCACCGACAGCATCGACCAAGTCTCCAGCACAGACGAGGCTCTCATCGGCCAGGGTGGAGAGATGGACCTTTCTATGAAGCGGAAAAAACCCGAGTCGAGGACTCCACCGATAGACCCGATCGGAGACGCCGAACAGGACAGCACGGTCGATTCCAACGGTCCGACCGACTCGATAGTGACCGTCGATGATTCCGTCGACTGCCGGACCTCGGGGGCCGAGAGCGAGACGAAGAGAGATGACGACCGTCCGGAAGGCCGGAGACGCATCCCAGTCTCGTTCGCCAGCATCAGCTCCATGGCCGATAGTTCGGAGAACGAGTCGCGCGCCGACAGTAAGCACGAGAGCTCCAGCTCGCACTCGGGCATTCTCGGCTTCATGCAAAACGACGAGAGGCAACGAGACAGGGAGAGGCGGTTCGCGTGTCCCTTCTGCGGCAAATGCGTGAGGTCAAAGGAGAATCTGAAGCTGCACGTGAGGAAGCATACAGGTGAGCGTCCTTTCGTATGTCTGTTCTGCGGTCGCGCGTTCGGCGGCAAGAGCGACCTGACGCGGCACCTGCGCATCCACACGGGGGAGCGGCCCTACCACTGCGAGGCGTGTGGCAAGTGCTTCGCGCGCGCCGACTACCTCTCCAAGCATCTCACGACGCACGTCCATAACGCGCGTTGAACCGAACGCCGTCCTTATTTCCATCTTCCCATAACACCCAAACACTAAATCCGAGTATTTTTTAAAAGGTTTTTAAAACTTTACAAGATATAATGTAAGCAGGTTTAATTAGATTTACACGCAGTTTCTTTTTGAAGCGTTTTATACAAGATAATTTTCTATATTGATTCTTACAAGTTTGGTAAACAAGTCGATTTAATGTTTGAGAGGCAATAAAAAAAGTCATTTTTGACTCACATTCAGAGGACTGGTAGATACAGTTGTAGCTTTACCTTCTGCTTAGTTTTTTGATAATATTTCTAACAACCCCTTAAAGTTTATTTACCCTCACTGGTGTGAGCTATTCGTACGCCTATTCAAAACTTATTAGATGTTAACCCTAATGCTGAGTTACGAAGCATTAAAGTCGATAAGGGGCCACGTTATATGCGGTTTCCGCACCTACATAGCACAAACACTGACAATTTGTTATCGACTTTGCGTTGTTGTTAAGTTACGTTACTTTTGCCATATTTCGTAATTTATTATGAACTCATTCCAATAAGGAACTTAGGAAGTCGGAAGTCGTGATGATAGATAAGTAGCAGAATGCAAAACTGTGATTTGTACGATTTAAGACCAGTCAAACAAGTTTTAAAACATCGAAAAATAAATGTTTTATTGTAATTTAAATTAATGTTATTTAATAATAATTTAGATATACACACGTATAAACTAAATATAGTGCTAAGAAATCTCTCTGTGCCAAAACATGTACCTCATTAAATAAACATTGATGTATAATAGATAAATTTAATTTATCGATTGCTTGTACATGATTTGTTTAGTGTTTTCACATAATGCCAGGTTCCATTGCCAAAAGCCTCATTCAGAAAAAAGTTTAACATTCTCTCAGTACCTACAACATTTATGGAGTCACGTTTTTAAGACAAAACGGGTCTTTTCGCGCACAGATTTATATCAAAATTATAATTTTGACTAACGTCGACGTTTCGGCCAAGTTACATCGGCCGTGGTCACGAGAGACTGCGCTTTGTCTTAAAAACATGAGTATAGTTCGCGAAAATTTAAAAAGTTTATGAAGTCAAGTTGTACATTTGAAATTTCATTGCTACAGTTGTATACATCATGTCAACGGTGCGAAATCACTACGTTTCTACTATTGAATATTTGATGCCCACTTGTTATCAAGTAGAAACGTATCTACTATATATAAATATTGTAGGTACGTACTCAAAATGGCTCAGTGAAGTCATAAAGTGTATTAATACTGGAACAATGTCTTTAGAAACCGATCAGTGGGTACCTAACTTTTGAATTGCAATCGCAAACACCTTGATCATCTTGTTAGTATTCAATGAGTACTTTGGCAATATAGCCTAGCTTTCCCAATACAAGATTTTATTTACGCAATTAGACAATTCTTATACCGAGATAGTTTGTTGTAAAAGAAACTATAGCCTTTGCTATTTTGTCTGTATTGTTGAAGAATGCAGTCTGGACTCGAAGGACCCACCTAGAAACACACGCCATTTTACCGTTCTAAGAATAATACTAACTGCCGATAATGTGATAATTAATTTATTTATAAGTAACTGTTTAAGTACGTACCGTACCGATAACAATAAGTCTAAGTTCATAAGAACGCGCGGTGCCGCGCGGTACAAGATCAAACTAAATAGTGTGTATCGTCTACATTACCACGCGCTACTCGTCTACATTACCGCTCTACCGTAGCGTGCGGTAATGTAGACGATAAACACTATTTAGTACCTATCTTGTACCGCGCGTCTAATAGTTCCGCGAGGTCATGTGAACTTAGCTTAAAAGATGAGATATAATACTTTTGTTACAGAATTATAGTGACACCATCTCTATAAAACATTGCTCAAATTTTAACATTTTATTTATCCGAAAAGCCTATTCTTGTAAATTAATCATTTTAAACGGGCTAATGTACTGTCAATTAACTAGCTATAGGATAAGTAAAACTTGTTATAAGTATATTTTAAAATTGTTTTCTAGGTGGGCACACTTTCTTTTATTTCGACCTTATTTACATGTAATAAGTTAGGAAATGGAAGATTGATTTTTCATATGATTCCTGCTAGCATTCTTGTTTGTTTTAACAGAGACAATACGTTATTGCCGTTCTAGAGACACAGTCAATGCAACGAAATAACCAGGTACAGGAAATGTTAACGAATATTTTATAACTTATAAATAGATTTAGTTAGTACTATTATAGATACCGGTTGAAAACTGAGAACTTCTACTTAACTTAAACAATGTATCATTTATTTTCGCGGGTAAAATACATGTTGCAATTGAATCGATATTTATTGTTTTAAAATAATAACTTCGCCAGAGGGATATAAATTAAGTAGATAGTGGAAAACTTTTAGTATAAACGAGAAGCAATACTCTGAATTTTTATTTTTACTACTGAAATACTCTTTTATTGTCATCGGCGCAAATATTGAAACAGAAACACTCAAAGGAAGCCTTCGTTATGTTTTGATCGGAGTTCAATATCTGCGCTGAACGGTTTTTTTTATAAATAGTATCGAAATAAACGATGTAACGCATTCACATGTGTATAATGTAGATATTTTGCCATTATGTCAAATTTATAATATAAAAATATTATTCGAAATTGATGTTGACTGTTTTTATAATTATATCCGGTAGTTACTTGATGTTGTGGCGTAATTTAGTGTCTTATAGGCTTAAGGTAAACCACTCAAAGTCCTCAAATATTCGCGACACAAATATAGAGTGGCTAGAAAACAATTATCCGAAAATTTTATGACGACTTTGAGTGGTTCATTATTTTGAATTCTCGTAGCATAAAAATTGGTGTGGTATTCTTTATATATCTGTTCGAGTAAAGTAAATTTTAAAGTCTTAAATTTAATAAAAATTCTAAATTTAACAAGCACGGCAACGTTCTTAAATTATGTATTTTGCGTGCGCTACCAGGTCAAATGTGATACATTACTTTAAGTTACGAGTAGTTTTCTTTTATTTGGTTCAGGAAAATTTGACAACATAATCAGCCATTGGGATACCAAGTTAAAGATGTATTATGGTTTATTATGACATGGTTATATAAGGTATGTTTAACTGACTGTACGACAAATGGGCGTTGTTTACTTGTGTACTTGTACACGTTGTGAGTATTTTTTTGAAAAGGATTTCGGTCTACTGTCATGAAAAGGATGTGTACTGTCGACGCACAATTTTAACACTTTTTAAAGCGTTTATATTGTCTCCGTCCATTGAATATTGTGTGTCTAGTGTCATGATGATTACACTGACTGATGCCCGGCATTCTACTTCATGTCAATGTTCTAATATAAAATCTTGTCTTTATTTAATCATATTAAATTTAAAGTGCATTCTTTAAAGTTAATGATATCAAAGTCATATTCAATTTGTCACTGATTAATCTCACATTTGATATTGGAAGTTTGGATAAAACTCAGTGTAATCGTTGAGGAGTGGTTCGCTGAAACTGTAATTATGTAATCAGTTTGTGTGTAGTCGACATTGGGAAATCACTGGTGAACATATTTTCTAGATGTTTCTTGATATTATCATGTTTCATTGTCGGCCTATGGAAAATCGCCACTAGTAGTTTGGTGATGGAAGGGTAGTTTGGAAGCCATAACGGAGGTTGAAATGTCATGATGGGAACGGGGAACGGGGTGTGTAGCCAAGAAGTGGTGAAGAAAGAATGTGATATTATTTTTAATCGTGGCATAAAGAATGTACCATCAAAGTCTCTCCACAATCGAGCCAACGACGACGATTGAAAGTAGACTGATTTTCGGGTAGAAGTAATGTAGGCCAGAAGATTCGCAGTCAATAAAACTAATTTTAAGAGTTTGATTTTATAACGTTTTTAAAAGCCAAAATACAGTCTCAATAGTTTTACTACAATAAAAAAAAGAGTTTATTTAATTTTTAAACATAATTATACAGAATCTTTTATATACCGACCTTAAATTATTTTTCAGATGTATTGATTTTTATACATCTCAATATACAACAAGAATAGAGGTAAGTGTAGTCGTAGATGGGTCTATTAACCGTGTGGTGCTACAAAGTGTAAAGATATGTGATAGAAACTGTTCTTCAGAGACATTTTATTTATTGAAGCTTCCATAGTTAAATAAATATAGTCACATTACAATATAATGTACCAACATCAGCAATAAATTGGTTTAGGTAATTTTACATAAGGATTTATTTTGTCCAGTATTTTTAATAATGTTTAAATGGTTGGTCGAAATAATGTCTCTTAGAAACCAAAGTATCCAATATGTTAGGCGTATATCTACTTACTTTGAAAGCGGTGGTGAGACCATTTCACAATGTTCAGTATCGGCATATTCATTTCTTCGAGATTATAATCGACCAAGTACCATTTGAGTGGTGAGTTTTAAATTAGATTTTTTAATTATTTTAATAAAATACGTCCAAGTTTTATTACCATTGATTGATAAGGAATGATGTAAATGTATAAAGTCAGTCAGCGCTAGTTAGTAAATTTTCATTAGGCCGGTCTTAAGATTTGATTGAATGAAGTTAATTCGTATGTCTGAGAAACTTTCTAGCGGCTATTAAGTCTTATAAAATAATATAATATTGTGTAGATATTCTGGAATAATACCTACTAACATTGGCAAAATTAACATCATTTGTATGTTTGTGTGTAAGTATCTATAACTATGTTGGTTATATATCAGTACTAAATGGTTTTGTGGATTTCCATAACATGTATTGATGTAATTAATACATATTGCTTCGGGTCAGTCTATTAAATACACTAGTTAATAATGACATACTGTTACATAATATATTTTTTTTACATGTATATTTCAGATAATTATTATTGTTAAACAGATAATCCTGTTTTATATTAAACACGATTAACTATTACTTGTTTTTGAGGTTTTTATTTTGTTTTATAATATTTATATGATTCGTCTACGAGACAGTCCATTTTATTTAAATATCTTGTCCATTGTCCAAATTAACTTAGGTATAGTTCCATATTTTGGATGTGTATTAAACCACAACCTAAATTTAAACGCTATTGTGTATATTATTTCATTTAATATTGATGTGCAAAATTATAGTGAATGTCTTGGATCTCTAAAAATAAGAAAAAAAAAAGACAAAAATACTTTTACGAAATTTCTAAATGTGCAATAAATTAATATGTGTGTTGTAGTGTTACCATTTAGGCGTAAAATTTTTAGCTACGAAAGTATGGTCACTGTTACTATTGAAGAACAATAGAAAAACTATTTTATTGTTCAAATAATGTGTTGTTTATAAATCAATGATCTCATAATATTAGCAGTCACTATATTTTCTTTGGCATATTTAATATTTGGCACTTAAAAAAAAAGGCACATTTCCCTATTATAATTGAAAATGGTTTGAAAGTGTTGAAAATGGATTTGTTGGTAAATTAATTTCGTAATGAAATATATTTGTTTCATTAATAAATTATGCGCTTTTATTTAACTGTTTCCCCGTAGGTAACTATCTCACAGTATTTTTGTTTCTATTAAACTGAACCTATTGAAAACCTATGTTCACCTAAGTGAATCTATAAACGGTTTCGATATTATGTATCTCGAGATTTTTAAAGTTATATATCTCGCATAGGCTCTGAGGTTAGGCACTTGGACAGATACTTGTATCACAGAAAAACGGGTAATTACCTACTGTAGGTACATATAATGGTTAATGTAACTCCCAGCGGTAAAGTAGCGATACATTTTTCACAGAGAAATAATTTACTATGTATATAGGGTTGATTACATATCGATCGATAATATACACATAAAAATGAAAGGGGTTATTTTGATGAGCATAATACATAAATTTTTCAACTGTAGGAAATGTGAAATTTATTTTGCCATGTAAAAACAAACACTTTATTAAACTTATGTTGTGCTACAGCATAATGCTTGCCATATGCAATATAACACTTGCTACTTCAGAGTACCCACATTTTCTACCTACCTCAAAAAAACGTCGATCACGATGTAATAGATTGAGCGAAGCGAGATTTCTAAATCACCTTGGGCAAATCGGCGTTGTATATATGTATGTATGTTTGTTTGTCCGTGGATAACTTTCGAAGCGTTTATCCGATCATCGTGAAATTTGATACCTAGGTAGTGATGACACATTTCTGCTGTGACTAAATGAGCTAAAAATGAGCTAAACAACCCCCCCAAGGTTGTTGAGATATTGAAGTTTAATAGGGGTACAAAAAACCAAAATGGAACTACAATACTTATGTTGTGCTAATGCTTGCCATCTAACCATAAATACTGTATTGGTGACGTCTCTAGATATCTCTTGTTGTCCCTTTCTAACCCAAAACCAACAGCCATTTCCAAAAGATACATCAAATCGCTTTTCATTTTTGGATGTCGATTGCAAGAGTAGGCAGTAAGTTTTATATCAATTAATCACCAAGACCAAACTTAGTCGATTTTCTTTAACATTTGATAATATAACTAAAAGTTTTTTTTCGAGAAGTCTTTTTCTATGTTTTGATACACCGTAACTTGAATATCGTCAGTATGTAAACTCGCTCACTACACTTCGCTGGTACCGAAATGTCATCGCAGAATGTACTGGTGTGTTTTTGTTAGAGTAATACAAAACTATCCACTCCATACAAATAACGGAAGAAATAACGAAGGAAACAAACAGAAATAACGTACCTTCTTAATGTTATTGTTAATTTAATGCGCTCGCATACTGTCATAGTTATAAATATAACTATTGTACCTATTTAGTTTTTTTAAGTTCTCATATTAAGTGAATGCATAATTCTTTTTTGAGAATAAAGTTTCTTTAACCGTTATGTATGTATATACTCTGCTTAGTTTGGGGTAGATAGTTCTGTGGGAAATGTCCATCAATATTTTTTTTTTATTTTTATATATAACCAAACACCTGTATTTATGTATAATAATTATAAATTAAATTAAATATATTCATTTCGATTGACGGAAATCAGTCCAGCTAAGCTAGCATGACTGCCCAAGAAAAGTTTCAATCTATTCTTCCATAAAGAAAAAAATCTAGGGTGGTCATGTTAATCCGGCAAGAGCTTACATAAACCTACTGCCGATACTAATATCTACGTTGAATTATTTACTAGTGTATAGATAATAAATATTGATGAGTAGCTATGATTTCATTCCCATTTAGATATTATTTCTTGCGCGGCGATGCGAACGTGCCTGTATTGGTACACTGCTATGAATATTAATGGTGAACAGGAAAGGTACCTGTTCTCTACTTATGTACCACCCTCTAGTAATAAAGTAAGCCACTGAATGCGATCGACTGGTAGGCTACTACGTCATTTTCAGTAAATCAAAATCTGCCAAATCTTTTCTGGTTTGTGCTGAAAAGCAACTTTCAGTTTCGATGATCTTTTTAAATCACGCAGTGTTTTGTATACTAGCTGCTGTGAGCGGCTTCACTCGCGTTGTTTGTCAATAAAAAGTAGCCTTTGTGTTAATCCAGGTAATAATCTACATTTATACAAAATTTCATCGCAATCGGTTCAGCCGTTCCGGCGTGAAAGAGTAACAAACATCCATACATACAAACTTTCGCGTTTATAATATTAGTAGGATAGTAGGATTACACATGTCAAAGTCAAAGTCAAAATCTTTTATTCATTAAAATTACAAGGATCACTTTGAAACGTCCATTTTACTGCCTGTTCTTTCGCAACCAAGCCAGGAAAGAAAGGCAAGAAACAAGGCTGATTGTGTTTTTCAAAAACAAGGCTGGTTCTTTTTTTAGGTGGTATAAATTAATAAGGCTAAGGCTTCAATTATTTCATATAAAAGTCTTGTTTTTTAATGAACCGCTTTTGTAAATAACTGACCAAAAATGCTGCACAAGAGTACCTACAAATAAATTGAAGAAGCTACATATGGGTAAGGTTCATAACAGGTTGGTAATTCGCCCGGAATTTTCTGGACATGTCCGGTAATATATAGGTATTCGTCCGGAGTGCGGGGGGATTCCTAAACCGTATGGAATTTTTCTACCTATTTACTCGTAGGTAACGAGTAAAATAAAAGATAAAATAAACCAAATATTTGTATTACAAATAAATTAACAATCAACATTAAGTACCTACATATGTTATTTGTCATTTTGATTATTACTTTTCGTTTCGTTCACAAGGTCCGCGCGCGCGCGAAAATTCGAGAATTTGCTTCGTTCATTCATATGCACGATGCTAACGACGTTATGTTATGAAATAAGATAAGATAACTCTTTATTGTACACCAAAGTAAAATACAGAACATAATTCTTGCAAATAGATTTAGTACAATGGGCGGTCTTATCGCTAAAAGCGATCTCCTTTGTATGGACAGGATCAAAATGTAACACATGACGGCGGTGCATCTATCAATAAATTTAAAAACATATCTACATACTATAAACCTAAATTACCAATAATAACACAAATTTAATTTAAATAAGCAACTCTAAAAGTGGTTATGATGAATTAACAAGCAGCTACAACTTTAACACAAGGACAGATAATGGGTGTGCACTTTTGTTTTAAATTTACTAATAGACTTGGATGTTCTTATAGAGAGGGGCAAAGCGTTCCACAATCGTACGGCTGTTACAGTGAAGGATCGACTATAAAACTCTGTCGTATGGACAGGAGTTTTAAGTTGGAGGGAATCTGAAGAACGCAAATTGCGATCATTAGCAAATTGGTGGAGAAATTCAAAACGCTCCTTAAGATAGAAGGGAGAAGAAGGGTTAAAAAGGATGTTATACAAAAGGGACAGTACCTATGTGTGCATTCCGGCGAAGACGGATGGGGAGCCACTTGAGCTTTGTGCGAAAATCAGAAATATGGTCATACTTGCGCAAGCCAAATATGAACCGAATACAGAGGTTTTGAAGGCGCTCAAGTTTGCTCAGTTGGGCTTCAGTGATGTCAAGATAGCATGCGTCGGCGTAGTCCAGGATTGGAAGTAAAAGGGTCTGTGCAAGCGTAACCTTGGTAGCAGTCGGCAAGAAGTTACGAAGTCTCCGTAAAGATCCAGATGATGCAAATACCCTGCGGCTAATTTCATTGATACAGGAAACCCAGGTTAAATAGGTATCCATCTGTATTCCTAGATTTTTTACTGACTGGGTGATGTCTATAGGGGTTCCGTCAAAAACTATGGAACCATCCATCCAGTTGTGCAAAATTTATTTAGGAGATCTGTATGGAGCTACCAATTATAATGGCCTGTGTTTTGTTTGGGTTGACTGTAAGGCCAAAGGATTTACTCCAGTCACATATCCGGTCAAGGTCAGTATTTAGTAAGCTAATGGCTCCGTCAATATTTTCAACTGTAGCTTGAGTATAAATTTGCAAGTCATCTGCGTACAGGTGGTAGGAAGAAGTTAAATTTTGTGAGATAGAATGAATGAACATAGCGAATAGGAGAGGGGATAAAACGCCACCTTGTGGGATACCGGCAGAAAGATTGCACCACGAAGAGTAAGACTCTTCAACACGGATGCGCTGACGACGCCCAAACAACTAACTATGAAACCAGTCAACTGACATTGGAGATATGTTAAAGGAGCATAAAATACCTAGAAGTAGGTCGAAGTTCACATTATTGAAAGCGCTGCTGAAGTCAAGGAGTATCATTGCTGTCAGCTTCTGACTGTCCATCCCAGACCGAATGTCGTCTGTTATTTTAACCAGAGCTGTTACGGTGCTATGACCTGGACGGAAACCAGATTGAAAAGAATTTAACAGTGAGTTTTTGGAAAGGAAGGTACTTTACTGTTGATGAATAAGGCGTTCAAGGATTTTAGATAAGTGAGGCAGGATTGATATTGGACGGTAATCAGCAAAAGAGGAAGGATTGGATTTTTTAGGTAAGGGAATAATCTGAGCTTCTTTCCAGGCATCGGGAAATGAGCCAGAATTGATAGAGGAATTTAGGATATGCGTAATAACGTGGATAATTTCATTAAGAATGGGAACAATCATATTTCGACTGATACTGTCATTGCCCACAGCATTTGAAATAATAGATGCAATGCTCCTTTTAACATCACAATCGTCGAATTGACTAAACTGAAACTGAGGGAAGTCTGGGGTTGGCTGCGAAGTTATATTTACAAGAAAGTCAGGAGTATTAATCAAATGTCAGGAATTTACTTCGAAATTTCGATTTTTTAATCTGGGAACCCTACACATGGGTAGGAATTACAAGTATGATAATGATTGCTCTATCTCTAGAAGTCCGCTAGACACTACTTTTTGGGACAATTTTTTTTATTTAAATTTTACGGAGGTAAGTCATGAAATACCCCAGTGCCTTAAGACGAAAGTCTCCAATCAGTGTGTGTTACCAGTGATGATGACATATGGAACCGAGACGTGGTCCTTCACTATTGGCCTTATGAATAAGCTCAGAGTCGCTCAACGAGCTATGGAGAGGGCTATGCTCGGGGTTTCTATAAGGGATCGAATCAGAAATGAGGAGATATGTAGGAGAACTGTCACTGACATAGCCCGATGGATTAGTACGTTGAAGTGGCAATGGGCAGGCCATATAGCGCGCAGAACAGATGGCCGATGGGGCCGGAAGGTTCTCGAGTGGAGGCCACGGACCGGCAAGCGCAGCGTAGGACGTCCACCTACAAGATTGGCAGACGACTTGGTAAGAACCGTAGGTCGGCGTTGGATGCAGGCCGCTTCCAACCGCAGTTCCTGGAGATCAATGAGGGAGGCCTTTGTCTAGCAGTGGACGTCCTACGGCTGATATGATGATGATGATGAAATTTTACACAGCCATTACAGTAACACCAAAGCGGCAGTGCAAAACCTTAATATCTAGTTCTTATAAACTACGGATTTACACTTAAACTACATAGGTCCTACTTAGAAAATGCAAGACCGCGCATTCCATGAAGGTGCTTCTGATCTCCCAGACGGTGCCTGTAATAGTTAGAAAATATAAATGTAGTTTAAGGACACATGAAAATCATTTTAAACAAGATTATTTAACTGTAGGTATATAGTAATTAAAACTAAAATAAATTAGAAATAGGTGTATTACTCGTGCGCGATAACTTGGGACCTGCTAGGAATGCGACTCCCCTACCGCTTCCCCTGCACTTCCCCGATGGCGCCCGTATTGTACCGTTCGCATCACTATTTTTTACTAGGGTTTTTAGTCTCGTACTGGCCTACGTCACGTAACGACGCGCTCTGGAATTCTTTTAGTTTTCGTTTGTGTTATTGTTTTGTTGTCTGGAAAAAAGAAGTCAACCATGTGGACAGGCTTCGACAAACATATTGGGACGATGACCTCTTACAAGAGACGAATTAATCGTAATTAATTGTAAATTTATCGGATACCTCTTCGTCAAGTGATTATAGTGAGACAGAGGACGAAGAACAACCTCTAGCAGGCATAAATCCACTAAGTAGTGACGAAGATGAGATAATGTAAATAATAGATAAAATAAATGTATAAACTTAAACATTGTATTTTTATTTTATTCAAATAGTGTAAAAAAGATTAGATAAAAAGCAGCGTCCTCCCTGAGTAACATAATAAATTAGGTTAAAAAAAAACAAAGACGAAGCCGCGGGCGGCTGCTTGTTATGTTCGCTTTTTTGCGGGCGGTACAAACACGCCAATATGACGTCACCGCGCTCAGGTCCCAACTTATCGCGCACGGGTAATATATATATTAAGTTTATATAGGTACATAAATATATAAATCCGACTGCAAAAAGATAAACAATATAGCGAATTCTGCTAATTTGATGGTCGTATAACTAAGTACCTATTTATGTAAGATTGACTCAATCAACGGATTACTCGCCACATAATGTGCTCTTCATAATACAAGTTAATAAAATAAAGTAAATGAATTTGCTGGTACATACTTAATACATTACGATCCTAATAAAATCCATAACCCTCATAATCCCAACCTCACATCACCCTCAGGGCGTATAAGCTAAGGGGGATATAGGGAATTGGCGCAATATTCGAAGTCGGACGGGAAAACGTTCGCTAGGAAGTATATTAGCGTATCGAACACCTGGTTGTTCTCAAGTTTTCGAGCCCAGTGTTTTCTTCGGTTTGGATTTTATTGAATTTTTTTTTTAATGTTCGTTACATATATGTTTTAGTGTAAGCTACAAAAAGACATATCTATTTTCCTAGCAGTAGACGTCCTACGGCTGATTTTATTTTATTTTGAACAAAATCCACAGCTCTTAGTATATAACTTATGCTAAAACTTACAGCCAATAAAGGATTTACATTTTATAATTCAAATACTTATAAATTGACGACGTAAATCCCTTATCGCACTAAATAGGACCATTATTTTAAATATAAAGCATTACAATATAAAAAAAATCTTAAGATAAGTATTACTAACACAACAACCATAACCACACACGCACACTAAACATTAAATATATATGTACATTCATACATACACATAAGATACACATTCATACATCACCTATACACCTACAAATAAATGGACATGCTTAATTTAAGTATTCAATGTACCTAAGTACGAGTAAGAGTAGTGTAGTGTACACCTAAATACTCCGTGATATGATCATGATGATGACTTCTAAGAGTAAGGTAATTGCCGGTTTTCATTAACTACCAATTTCACGTCGCTTACCTCGATGGAACACGACTTACCTACTACAAGAGGTAGTTGTTACTTCATATCCCACTTTGCCTTCTAGGTCAATGCAGAGCAGCTGCATCCCCTCTCTTTTCTATTTAGAGCGTCAGCTTTATTAGAATTTTATTTCTGGAACAGGGGTATTGTTTGATGTTAAAATAGACTGGAGCTTAAAACGGACTGAACCTTGGGGTTGATCAATTATATTTAAAATAGGGAATATCGTAGGAAAAGATTAGATTAGATTAGAAAATTCTTTATTGCACTAATCAAATAATACATAGGCGAACTTAATGCTAATTAGCATTTTCTTCCAGCTAACCTTTGTGTAGTGTGGAGAAAGTGGTAGTGTCAGAAAAAGGAAAATTTATTCAAACTTTAGCTTAGAAATAAACTTACAAAAATTAAAAATAATAATAATATACATACATAAACGAAATACACAAATATATCTACATAAAGTGCTCAATTTTGTTGGGTATCTTGAAGAGAGGTGAAGTATTTAAAGAGTTTGGATTTGAAGATTCTCATAGAGGCGGCCTTGCGGATTTCCACTGGAAGAGAGTTCCACGATCAGATAGCAGTCACAGTGAAGGAGCTAGTGAAGAAAGAAGTGTTATGCTCAGGCGTCTTGAATAAAAGATGTTGAGAAGAACGAGAAGGACGATCAGTTGGAAAAAGAGGAGAAAAACGTTCTTTAAGATAGCAAGGAGACAGAGGATTTTGAAGGATTATCCCGACGAAACCGGATTTTGAGCCACTTTAACTGTGAGCGGTACTGTGAGATGTGGTCGTACTTTCGTAATCCGTAGATATACATATCTGATGCAGAGGTTTAACAACCGCTCCAGTTTATTAAGTTGCTCCTCAGTAGCGTCGGGATAACATACATCTGCATAATCTAGGATAGGGAGTAGGATAGAATTTACAAGAGTAATTTTAGCTGAAAAAGGAAGGAAATTATGCATGCGCTTTAGAGCGTGCATTGATACATACATCTTCCTGCTGACTTCAGTAATATGCTGCTCCCATGATAAGTTCTCAGTGATGATTAAGCCAAGATTCTTTACTTCAGAGCAGTAAGCTAAGGGGACATCGTTATACGTAACATAAGGGAGAGAGTTTAGATCAAGCCTAGAAATAAAGACCCGGCTGCCAGTAATCATCACTTGGGTTTTACTAGTGTTGATCTGTAGTCCAAATTTATGTGACCAAGAAGAGACAGCACGTAAATCCTCAGTCAGGAGGTGTATGGCATCATGAATGTCCTCGGGATTGAACGAGAGGTAGAGCTGTACGTCATCAGCATATAGGTGAAATGAAGAAGAATGGAGACCAGAGACCAAAGTATTTATGAAGACAGAAAAGAGAAGAGGGAACAGGACTCCACCCTGCGGAACGCCGGCAATAACATCGGACCAGCCAGAGTACGTATCGTCAACTTGAACACGCTGCTGGCGTCCACTAAGGTAGGACCGAAACCAGTCACAAGCAGATAGGGAAAGTTTAGGGAGCGCAGAATCGCAAGAAGTGTGGAATGATCCACACAGTTAAAAGCGTTGCTGAAATCAAGTAGAGTTAGAAGGGTGAGCTGTCTGTTGTCCATAGCAAATCTAATATCATCAGTAATTTTAAGTAGAGTTGTGCTAGTGCTATGTGCGGAGCGAAAACCTGACTGGAAAGGGTTCAAGAGCGAGTGTGATTGGAGATAAACAGACAGTTGACAATATACAGCACGTTCCAGAACTTTAGACAGAAAGGGAAGGATGGAAATAGGACTAAAGTCTTTAAGTTCTGCGGTAGCTGACTTTTTAGGAATTGGGATGATCTGAGCTTTTTTCCATAAAGAAGGAAAGCAACCGGAGGAGAGAGAGAAATTTAATATGTGAGAGATATTAGGGAGGAGATGATTGATGAAAGGTGACAGAGTCCAACACATAAGTAATATTGAATGTATCGATTGTGTAACCTTAATTATGATTTATGAGTTTTTATGAATTAATATTTTATTTATATATGTATATATATATTTTATTATTATATATTTTTTACGAATTAATTTATATAATAATAAATTGAATAAATAATATGTAAATTGAATAGGCAGGTATTGCTTTTTTTTGTAAATATTGCGTACTGTTGTATTATTTGAAAGTGTAGAAAAAGTACCTACTAAGAATTATGCCGCGAAAGCGTAAGTCTAATCTTTCGCAAAGCTTTAATAAAGCTAGAGCTGTGAAAGTAGCTAGACTTAACGAGACGTTTCCAGAAGCCGAACTATGAAGGCTTGAACAGGCGGAGCGTGAAGCAGCTCACAGAGCTGCTGATACACCAGAACAGTCCCAAACACGGCGTCGGCAGCATGCTGAATATCTGGCATCTCAACGGGCTGCTGAGACACTTGAACAGTCCCAAGCTCGGCGTCAACAGAACGCTGAATATCTGGTATCTCAACGAGCTGATCGCTGAGCTGGCACCAAAAAATGTGACTGCTGCGAAAATAAATAAAAAAATCTTAGACCAAATAACCAGCGAAATATCAGTGTTTTATTCAATCGTCACAGTCATGTCATTCGATGACACTACGAGCTATCCCGTGGAGTTCCTCAACTTTTTGGAGTTATCTGGGGTGCTATCACATAAGTTAGAAATACAGGTCGGTGTACCCGTTTTGTTAATGCGTAACTTGGACGCGCCAAAATTATGCAACGATACTCGATTGCGAGTCACCGAACTAGGAAGGCATATTGTGAAGGCCACAATCTTAACTGGAGACGCCAAGCGAAACAATGTTCTTATACCACGCATGCCGATCATACCCAATAATAAATAAAAAAAGCTTTGTTTTCCCATACACTATGATTAAGTAGGTACATAATTAAAAATACACTAATATAAAATACACAAAAACAAAAACTTAAACCTATTTTTTTATTATTTTACTTGCTACTACTACTACTATTTTTTTTATATGATTGTGGTGTAAGGACCAACTGTGGCGGTAAAAGCCTCCTCCCATTGACTCCACTCTGTCCGGTCTCTTGCAATTATTTGCCATATTTTTCCAGCCACTTCTGCTATGTCATCGCATGTCATACTATGTTACCATCATACCCAATAACTTACCATTTAATTTTAACCGCCTGCAGTTCCCATTAAAAGTTGCATTTTCAATGACTATCAACTAATCGCAGGGTCAAACCTTAAAGGTAGCAGGCATATATTTGGGCACACCATGTTTTTCCCATGGCCAGCTCTACGTAGCTTGATCACGCGTTTCTAAATCACAAAATCTGCATGGTTCTGCTGAACGAAAATAATCGTTTAACATAGTTTAAAGGAGTATATTGGAGTAGCTACCTATAAATTACCTCCAATTTTATTATATACATCCGTAAATATATCCTCACAAAATATGGCGTTTATAATACCTTTTATTTTATTGCGAGATCAGTGAGATCATTATCGAAAATACTTTTCATTACGCGTCCCATTTGGCCTTATTGTCTCATTTTGATTTTTTTATACTTGAACCCCAATATATCAATAACCCCAACATATTTTTAGCTTATTTAGTCACACCAAGATTGTGCTATCACTATACACCATATTTCACGATGATCGGATCAATGCTTCGAAAGTTATCCTCGGACAAACAAACAGCCTCACGGCTCTGTACCATCCGTACTTACCTAGTTGAATTACCATCGATTCGCACACACCGTTTTGGTTCTACGTTCTTGATGCGTACCTACAGCTAAGATATGAAACACTTTGCCGTCGTCTGTTTTTTTGTAAAGAATGTAAGAATGTGTTCTAAAGAATGTGTTCTAAGAGTGTACGGTGGAACTTTTGAACCTAATCCGACCATCTCCATTCTATCATCGGGCAACCAGACGCTCTGCGATGCGCCACCGCTATATGGTTGAAATACCTCGAATTCGTACAAACCGGTTCTCTTCGACCTTTAATATGCGCATCACTAAAGAGACGCCTTGCCTGAGTCTGTGTTTCCTGTTAACTACAACCTGGGTATATTCAAGTGGCGAGGGAATAGGTTTCTTCTAGGCAAAGCGTGATCCATCGTAGACTGCATCATCGCTTACTATCAGGCGATATCTTGGTCAAAGGCAAGCCTATAGTGTATAAAAAAAGTTGATTTGGAGATCTCGCTTCGCTTGATCAATTACCTACAATGCATATTAGACAAATTCTAATAATTTACCTATTTACTGAAACAATCAAATTGATCGACCAATTCAAAACACTTGAATGGCGTACAAAATGGGACAACTGAACTGAAAACCTAAGTATGTTAGCGAACAAAACGAAAGAATTGTTTTAAACTCAATTCATGGCGTGTTTAAACTCCATATGACCTGAAATGCTATTAGGCTGTTCTTTCAACCTAGTCTGGGATGACTATCAGGGTGCAAAGTTAAATGTCCAAGCCAGCCTAAGTATTTTAATAGAGATATGTTTATGTTGTTGAAAAACTGTATTATATTAGGTTGGGGAAAAAGTTTCTTCGCATTTTTTAAGAAAATTCAAAACATTTTTTAATATAGTTTATTTACATTTAACTAAACCAGGTATGTAAGTACCATTTTTGCCATCTTGTAGGTAGGGACATGGTCCCATTGCTATAGAAATTTTGGGGCTTCTGATCAAAATACCGCGACAAGTAGTTTTGGCAGTCCTCTCGTGATGTTAACCTGACACAGCCTAAATAATTCTGAAGAGACCGAAACAGGTGGAAATCTGAAGGTGCAAGATCAGGACTATACGGCGGATGTCTTAACACCTCCCAGCCAAACTCTCTTAATTTTTGCTGAGTGGCTAAAGATGTGTGAGGTCTAGCGTTATCATGATGAAATCCACACCCCTTCTGTTGATTAACTCCGGCCGCTTTCTCTCAATTTCTCTCAATTCTCTCAATTCTTTAATCTCATCAGTTGTTCGCAGAAGAATTCAGAATCGATGGTCTTGCCTGGTGGTAACAGCTCATAATGTATAATGCCCTTCCAATCCCACCACACACACAGCATCACCTTGTTGCGAGTTAACCCGGGTCTCGCCACAGTCTGTGAAGCCTGACCGGCCTTTGACCACGACCTTTTTCGCACGTTCTTGTCGTACGTGATCAACTTTTCATCACCAGTTATCAGCTTCTTCAAAAATGGTTCGGTTTCATTACGCCGTAATAAAGAATCACAAATGAGTACACGGTTCATTAGGTTTCTTTCAGTCAGCTCGTGGCGTACCCAAATATCGAGCTTTTTTGCGTAACCAGTTTTTTTCAAATGCGCCAAAACTGTTTTGTGGTCAATTCCCAGTTCTTCAGCTACGTCGCAACTACTGATATGCCGATCTTGCTCCACTTTTTCAAAAATGGCATCAATTTTATCCGTAATAGGGCGAGCAGAGCGACGTACATCTTTGACATCAAAATTTCCGGATTGAAAACGCTTAAACCAAATTTGTGCTACTCTCACAGACACTGCACTATAGTGTGACCATTAGTGCTGTGCACTCCCTGAGGTATGCGCGCGGCGAGACGGGGGGGAGAATCGGCTGCTGCGCTCTGTCAGTTTGCCGTCAACGCTCGTGGCGGCAGGTAGTGTTATTTGTATCGGACTGTCTATGTCAGACGCACATGAGATAGACAGTCCGATACGAATAACACTACCTGCCGCCACGAGCGTTGACGGCGAACTGACAGAGCGCAGCAGCCAATTCTCCCCCCCGTCTCGCCGCGCATACCTCAGGGAGTGCACAGCACTAATGGTCACACTATAGGCCCATAAACATCGCAAATTGTTTACGCGGCTTGCGTTGCATTTTTACCGTTTTTGTAGTAACATTTCAAAATGTATCGAATTTCTTCATTAGATTCACTCAAATTTACAGTATAAAAAACTAATAAAAATGACACAATTTCGTTATATGAATTTGGAATTATCTTCTTTAAAATTTAAACTTTGAATGATACCAAATCCAGCCAGATACAAATAGTATAGCCAAAGAGATTTTATTACAAGTTCATACATACTATAATGCGAAAAGACTTTTTCCCCAACCTATTATATACCTACTAGCTGCATGGTTGCCATGGCTTTGCAGCGTGGTTTGTCACTTCTCTACTACAGTCCTTTTGTACCGTTGTTTAAAAAGTAGCCTATGTCCCAATGGTTCACTGGTCTTAATCTATCTGTATACCAAATTTCATCGAAATCGGCCCAGCAGTTTAGTCGTCAAAACGTAACAAACTGACAGAGTTACTTTCTAATTTAAAATATTAGTATGGATATAGGTAGGTATGTACTTATTACTATTAGCCGTTCATGTCCCACGCTCGCTGAGCAAAGGCTCCGATTTCTTCCAGAATACGCGGTCCTGCAGTGTACGGAAAGTACGGAATTTGTAAAGCGACAAATTGTGTTCAAATTCAATAACAGCGTCGATTAAGACTGTAAGTTAAACTAAATATATTTAACTAGCTTCCGCTCGCGGCTTCTCACGCGTAGTTTGCCAATTCAAAGTAGCTTGTGTGTTATTCCAGGTTATATTCTAATACTAAATTTCATCAAAATCGGCTCAGCCGTTACGACGTGATTGACAAACAAACATCTAAACTTTTGCATTTATAATATTAGTGTAAATTAGAATTCAGTATTCTAATAACAATATAAACTACGAAAGCTGGTTATATTACGTAATACTACTACAGCAATACAATATTTCATTGCACTTCTGTACAAGAGTAATGTTAGTTTAACATATTCTCTAAATTCGATATTTGTTTTAAAATCACTCGCTGCTATTATATACTATAAATTCGCTAAGAAATCAGATTAAAATAGGGCTTAGCCAAGTTACATTCGATTAGCAATGACGCTAGTCGACAAGTCTGAAAATGTATGGGATTTGACACATGCTATGGAAATATCACGTGATATATCGACAACAAATCTGTGTAGAAATCGAATCGGTTCGAAGCGAATGTAACTTGGCTACGGGCCTAGGGGAGTTAAGAACAGTTCAAATGGGTGACATGCGCAACGATGCCTAAACGTATTTAGTAGCTAAATAAAATTTAAGAAGTTGTAAATCATACAAATACGTCAAATTTAAACATGTTTAGGGTTCGTTGTGCAAGTCGGGCTAATTGATTAGTCGCAACATATTTTTTCGTAGAATTTGGCTACGTAAATATGTAGTGTGCTACGAAGGCGTAGCGTATTTAGCAACTATTTCGGTAACTTTTCTTGCAGCTTTTATGAGCAAATGTGCATGTTTAGAGATGATGTGTGAGTAACATCATTTCTTTGGAAGTTATCTAAAGTTTGAAGAAAAATTTAGCGTTTTTTTTGCTTGTGATACATCTAGTCACACTAAAAGTTTCCGGAATTGGCTACTTACATAAACAATATTCAAAAAGTTATTACTACATTTGAAAATAGAACTCTGTAGCCGTAGAATAAAATTTGATTCATCTGATTGTCAATTGTTTTCACATTATGGCGTCATTTTAAAAATTGTGTGATTACAATAAAATGGATTTAACTCGGGAAAATTTTTGTTGTATGATTTTTTACGATTTTGACAGCTCAGCAGTGCGTCGTTCGACTTCAATCTGCTTATGGCGAAGGAGCACCATGCAAGACGACTATTTATAGCTAATTTGCAGAATTCAATCGCGGTTGTATCAATCTCTGTGATGAAATTCGTGAAGGTCGCCCGTGCACCGTTGTGAACAACAAAAACATTGATGCTTTGCGCCGTATGAACGAAACAGACAAGCATGTGACCTACCATGAGATCCGGACATCTTTGGATATAGGCATGAGTCAAATACAGTAAATCCTACACAACCATTTGGGTGTGAGAAAGAGCAGCTGTGTTCTCGATGGATCCCACACAATATGACTTCGATGCTCAAAAAACGGACCGCATCACTTGGTGCCATGCTATGCTTGCCAGATACAACGAATGGGCTTTCAATTTGGTGTGGGACATAGTAACAGGTGACGAAACATGGATTTATTGCTATGATCCCAAATCAAAGCAGCAACCGAGCGTATGGGTCTTTCGAGATTAGCCGAAACCAACCAAAGTGGCGCGCGTGAAAAGTGCCTCGAAGCGGATGATTGTCGGATGGATTGTTGTTGCTTTAGAAAATTGTCGTAGCGTGAATAGTGACTGGTACACGACCATTTGTTTACCGGAAATTATTGTCAAACTCCGTGAAAATAACGGTAAACGCCGTATCATCTTGCACACGACAATGCAAGTTCCCACACGGCCAGACAGACAAAGAGTTTTTGAAGGCGAAAAACGTACAACTTATGAGTCATCCAGCATACAGTTCTGGCCTGGCACAGTGTGACTTTTTTCTGTTCCCAAAAATCAAGAACCAATTACGCGATCAACGGTTTTCATCACCAGAAGAGGCTGTCGAAGAGTATGAAAAACATGTATCTGACGTCACCACCGGAGGAGTGGCACAATTTTTTTTCAAAATTGACTCAATCGTAGGAAAAAGTGCATTGACGCAAAGGGACAATTTGATAAACAATAAATTCATTTTTGACCATTAATAGTATTTTTTTATTATTGATTCCAGAAACGTTTAGTGTGACCCTCGTATATGCTCGCTGAATCACCCTATATACTTAATTATTGAATGGTTCTTCTCAATATTCGATGAACAAAGGAAATGCGACCTTAGAGAGGACACGAAGTACCAGCGAAGACACAAGTAAAATTTATATTTCGATGTTATTTTGTTGTAATCCACATATTATGGTACGTAACCGATAGATAGATTAGATTAGATTAGATAATACTTTATTGCACACCACGAATCAAATACATATAAAAAACAACTACGTAAATCTATGGATACAATTGGCGGTCTTATCGCTAATTAGCGATCTCTACCAGACAACCTTTGGATGGAATGGACTGTGTAGACAATACCTGGGGTGTAATGGTGTACCTAACATACTACATGTACATACATACTAATACTAATTATATAAAAATAAAAAATATAAAACTTACATAAATGAAAGTTACATGAATCTAAATAATAACTACTCATAATAATTTATAGATACATACTTAGACTTATTTAAGAAACAAATAATTAATAATAAATACATACCTATATATTTAGCGACAAATACTCAGATAGTGTTCTCTGAGCATACGTTTAAAATGGCAAGTGACTTGGCACATCTGATAGCCACCGGCAGCGCGTTCCATAACCGGACAGCCTGCACTGTAAAAGACTTTCAAAGTAGGAGGAGGAGTGTACAGGTGTCCTGAGTTGGAGTGTGTCAGATGAACGCAAGGATCGAGGATTGGATTGATAGAGGAAATGGAAGCGTTCTTTAAGATAGGAAGGTGAGGAAGGGTTGAGATAGTGCTGCTTCTACGAGTTGTAACGAAATTATGGTTAAAACGGGTATTTATGACGTATGTACCTTTTTTATTTGTTATCCCGACGTTTCGGCTGTGTTACAACAGTCGTGGTTGACTGGAGTACTTGGAGCTACCGTCGAGTAGTGCGGGTAGCTGAATGCGGGAAGCTGCAGCAACTACCCTCACTTGGTCTTAATAATTAGAAATGTTCTTGTTCATATTACAACACACTACACTAACCGTATCTACGCACTGATACGACCGATCACGACGCGCACACCTAGCAACCACTGGGTTCTAGGACGCTGAGTCTATAGCCATATTCCCGATTGAAATTTGGAAATTTCTTGATTTCAATCGCTTTACGAACCATTCTCTTGTAATAATGGCGTTCACTAGAGATAACCTTAGGATCATGAAGTTCAATCCAATGATTCGGTCCCGAGTCTACCAGATGCTCTGCTATCGCTGACTTGTTGTTGAGTTGTAACGTGACTGAAAGCTGAATGACGGTTAAAATCACGAAAATGATTGTACAGATTCATTACCAACTGGACTTCCATAGCCTGTTTTGAGCAGAGGTTAACAATACAGTGTAATTTATGTTTTGATCTCATCTGGAAGGTGCGCAACGTTTGTCGTAACTGAAAGGTTTCTTGACAGTAATTGGTGTAATTGACAGTATAGTTCAATCCATCAGTACAGTACTGCAGGTTCTACTTCAGTACAGCTTACGAGAATCAGGGTGCAGATTGTCGACTGTATGTACACTACCCCGCATAAACAGAAGGTAGTTTTGTAAGGTAAGTTTGGTACTAATTTTGTTACCTGTCTGCGATGCAATTCAAGTTTTGTACTAAATTTTGTTGCCTGTCAGCGCAACGTTTGTCGTAACGGCTGTAATAAAATTTGAATAGTCAAATTCAAGTTTGTAGTAAATTCGTTGCCTGTCAGCGAAAGGGTTGTCGTAACTGAATGGTCAATTACTGTAATTAAATTTGAATAGTCAAATTCAAGTTATAAATATATTTTGTTGTCTGTCAGTGCAATGTTTGAAGTAACTAAAAGTCTCCTTGTAACGTTATGCGACTGAAAGCTAAACGTCGAAACGTAAAAATTATTCTTTTTTTAATTTAGATTCATTGCCTCCTGTACCTCTCTGTATCATTTATCTGTCATCATTTATAACATCAGCCGTAGGATGACTATTGTTAATTAGAGGCCTCCTCATCGGATTCTAGAGCGACCGATCTGGTGTTGCTTGCATCCAAATGTTGTCAGTATATATATTACAACCTATAAGTAAACGGTCAAAAAAACCTGTAATTAAATTATGAATACACTGAAAAACAGAATAAGTAGTTTTAACCTTTTTTCAACCTATATTTTAGGTTAATATAGCACCTACCGACATGATTTGTTGAATAAACAAAATAAAAATTGTTAAACTATAAATATATATTAATATATAACTATATACATATATATATAATATACTAGATTAATACAATCGATGTCGCGCGGTAAATCTCCATGCCACGACGGACTGAGTATCGAACACCTAAAACATGCGGGCCCCCACCTGCCGGGAGTTTTGGCAATGTTTTATACCTTATGCTTGGGGCACTCGTACTTACCTACCGAAATAATGAAGACTGTGGTGGTACCGATCGTGAAAAATAAGACGGGTGACATGGGAGATAAGTCTAACTATAGACCGATCTCACTGGATACCATAATAGCGAAAGTATTTGACGGTTTGCTTGATGCTCAACTAGATATGCATCTAATCTTGCATGACAACCAATTCGGATTCAAATCAGGACTGTCAACAGAAGCAGCTATCTTGAGCTTGAAGCAGACTCTCAAATATTACACTAAAAGACGAACACCAATCTATGCCTGTTTCCTCGACCTCTCAAAGGCATTTGACCTGGTGTGTTATGACATCTTGTGGCAAAAACTAGAAGACATAAATGTGCCTGAGGAGATAAACCGCATTTTAAATTTTGGTACCAGCACCAGGTCAATGTCGTGAGATGGTCGGGAACCTATTCGGAGCCGTACAGGCTGGAGTGCGGGGTGAGGCAGGGGGGGTTAACCTCACCGAAGCTCTTTAACCTGTACGTTAATGCTTTGATAGAGGAGCTGAGCAGAGCCCGTGTCGGCTGTCATATTGATGGAATTTGTGTTATTAATATCAGCTATGCGGACGACATGGCGCTGCTGAGTGCCTCTGTCTGTGGTCTGGCCAGGTTGCTGGATATTTGTGAGAAATATGCCCACCTACATGGACTGAAGTACAATGTACAGAAGAGTGAATGCGTGGTATTTCGGGCCAGGGGTTGTCAATGTCCAGCTCATATACCTGCAATGAAAATATATGGAACACCTCTAAAAAGAGTAGAACAGTTTAAGTACTTAAGGCATTGGATAACCTCAGACCTGAATGACGATGCATACATTGAGAGGGCGCGTAGAGCGTTGTCTGTAAGAGCGAACATGATCGCCCGCAGGTTTGCTCGTTGCTCTACAGATGTAAAAATCTGCCTATTCCGAGCGTACTGTACTATCTTCTACACGAGCAGCCTGTGGGTTAGTTATACGCAAAAACAGTACAATGCCCTACGCGTACAGTATAACAACGCGTTCAGGGTGCTGGTGGGGCTGTCCCGGTTCTGCAGTGCGTCGGGGATGTTTGCCGAGGCGCGAGTGGACTGTTTTTACAGCATCATGCGCAAGCGGTGCACATCCCTGGGGCGCAGAATTCGGGCCAGCTCCAACGGTATACTGAAACAGTGCGTTCTCAAACAGGTTCGACTGTCAGCATCTAACTAAACCATTGTTGTATGGTAGATGCGCAGTACTTGCACTAGATGCTCACATACTTACCGCATACACTGTATTGTATTCTTATATTATTATTTTTGTTTAAGATTCGTAAAATAGCACTTGTACTGTTTGACATGTTTATTATTATTTTACTAACAATTATGGATCTTTGTCATCTAAACAAAATGTTTGATTAATGAATTGAATAAAAAAATGAAATGGCTCTCAATTCGTGACAGGAGAAAGTTAAGAGTTGTATGTCTTCTTTTTTCGATCCTTAGGGACCCCTTTACTCCCCATTATCTTAAATGCAAATTTTCCTACCTCTCTGACACCCATGACCAAAACTACAGATCCACTGATTCTCTCCTTCTCGCTACCCCGAAACACTCAACGGTCTTCCGTGGCAACTCTTTTGAGGTGGTAGCTGTCGGTCTATGGAACTCTCTCCCTACTCATATTAAAAAGGCGCCTAGTAAACCGGTTTTCAGACGACTAGTCTATAGTCATTTCTTGCAGTCCTCCACTGGCTGTTAAAATATATGAAAACGTAGTATCTATGTGTGTTGTATGTAATAGTATTTTTTGTTTTATATCTATAAATATATATATATTTGTTATATTTCTCATATATATATTCTATGTATTATTATTGTTATATCAAGTAGGTTTATGTATTTATTCTAACTGTAATCGGAGTTTATTGTTATTTGTGTTTTTTTTTTGTTTTTTTTTAATAAACATTAATATTGTTAAAAGTTAGCACGCCAACCTTTTTTGTTACCTCTGAGGTTGGCAGGTAGAAAATGCTATTAGCATTAAGCCCACCTTTTGTACATGTAATTTGTATTTTTGTGCAATGAAGTATTAAATAAATAAATAAAGGTAAATTTGAACTGATTATATATATTTAACCTTATAGTTATTTTGTTGACTCTACTTCGTTAACATGTCGATTTTACTAAATTATCAGCCAGACTTACTTAGATTCGAATATACCAAAAATGTTGTGTTGTAATAACCTCTTTTAGTGGTTGGTTTAACCTATTAATTTTTAACAATTTTATGTTTGTAAAATAAAATAACTTTATTAGTTGTTTAAACATAATATTAAGTTAACGCAACTTAAATTGAATAAACATTAAGGAGTTCACAACCTATTTGGTTTTTCAGTGTACAGTCAAATTCATATTTCGACCTTTGCAATGCAACTTTCAATCGTCTTTGTATGTTGTCACTATGAATTGTGACGCAACAGAATGTTAAAGTTTAGAGAATTGGGGTACAGTTTCATTGCTAACTGTACCTCCAGCCGTCACGAGTGTGAAGTGTCTCTGGCAGATGTTTCGTCAGCGTGAAATTTGGAGCTAGATTGCGGAAAACACTTCAGCAGCCGTTAGCGAACGTAGATGCTTTGGCAGGCACATTTTGTAAGGTAGAGGTAAAGTAGACTTCAGCGTTTTTACTTTTAGTAGAGAGAAAAGTTGGTTATACCTTACACATATAGTACTTTTTCATACTTTTCGTCATTTCTTCTTAGCGTGTCAATAGCTCTACTTTGATTGTGTTAGATAGGTACTTGGTTACATTGATGGCGTCAGGAGAAGTCATTTGGTCACAGAAAAACGTAAGAAACGTTTGTAAACAGGATACAATTTTATAGTTATTTGTTATACAAGAGTGCAAAGTTGCTTTTTAACCGCGTGCTTAATTTTGATGACCGAGCAAGCGAAGAATTCTAAAATTGAATCACGAGCGCAGCGAGTCATTCAAAAATTAGAATCCTGAGCGTTAGCGAGGGAATAAAAAGAGCATGATATGAAAAATCTTTGCACTCGAGTGCAACACGTAACTTTTTGTCCCACCTCAGTGACGAAATTACTAAATGTAATAAAAAGATACACCGAGAGACCAAATACACCAAGAAGGTTCCGAGTCCGAGTTTTTAACAAATTAAAAAAGATTGTATGATAAATTCGGCACCATGGAGGTAGAAGTAAATAGGTTTAATGATGTTTTGAATTCACAAACTTAGTGCACACGATGTTCTAAATTCAATTTACTTTATCCTCTAGCGGATAAAAACCGCATTTGCACTCAGATATCGATGAGCAAAAATACTCTTTCCGAGACGGGGGGATGAAAATAGTATTTATTTTCACTGTTATTCGATTTCAGTCAATGACACTCGAGTACGAATTGACCTATTTCGATACATATCTCATCCAGTCATAGTTAATATAGTTAATTATGATTTTAATAAGTAATAAGATTATATATAATAAGTAGAAGACGACCTCCATGGTGCAGTGGGCGAATAGCCGGCTGAGACGCAGGAGGCAGCGGGTTCGATTCCCGCCACGGAACAAATGTTTGCATGATCTACAAATATTAGTTTCGTGTCTGGTTGTTTCCCATATTATAAGTATGTATTTACAAAAAAAAATGTATATAAGTATTCTATCAGTTAACTGGTTCCCATAATACAAGCTCTGCTTAGTTTGAGGCTAGATAGCGCTGTGTTAAATGTCCAGCAATATTTATTATTTATTTATTTATTATCTATATCACAAGACCTTAGCTAAAAAAGGATTCATAAATTAATTTTAAGGTAAGACTAGTTCATACAATCAATAAGTACTTACGCGTAGTCGTATACTCAAACTACGCACCTACCAATCCACGAGTATAAATGCTAAAATGAAATCCGTTCTTTTCTATCAGCCATTCCGACACAGACCACAGGAGGTAAGATCCTTACGCAACCAGCACATTTATAGGCTGCTATACTTCAGCAGAATAGGCCACCCTAAATATTGAATTAACAACCCTGAAGAACAGCCTTCGACAAAACCTCCCTATTATTTATTCATTTGGTTCATGTAATCAAGAAAGTTCCCACTAAATGCCCCAATTTCGTCGAAAATTTACGAAAGACCCGAGGTTCAGCCACGAATCTGCAATTATTTAATCGTTTTCGAGGTGTTGCTTTACGGAAACTGTGGATTCATAATTGTATCGGAAAACTCCGGCACTACACTAAACTTGCACCGTACTCATTGCGTTTTAGCCCATAAACCGTTTCTGGGTATAAGTTAATCGAGCATCAATGGTTGTTGAGCTTGCAAAAGGTATCGTTTGACATACTGTGGTTGCGTGGTAGAGGGTCTTCGTGTGGGGTGCCCCAGGCGCGATAACGGTTGGGAAGACTGATCATCCACGGCGGGGATCTCAGTTAAGCTAATTTTCCCCAATTTTGAGCAAAAATATGAGGTTGTAAAATATTTTGGCTACAGAAGAAGCTTAGAAGATCTTACTTAATGGTCATCGAGAATTCATATCAACCTGATTGAATGCTTCTAATTGCTTATTGATCGAGCGAAGCGAAATCTCCAAATCAAGTTGGGCAAATCGGCGTTGTATGTATGTATGTATGTTTGTTTGTCCGAGGATAACTTTCGAAGCGTTTATCCGATCATCTTGAAATTTCATAGATAGGTAGTGATGACACAATTTTGGTGTGACTAAATCAGCTAAAAATGTTGGGGAGTTCTTGAGATATTGGGGTTCAAGATGGGTAAAACAAAAACCAAAATGTGATTATCCGGTCAAGTGGCACATCTCATAATATTCCTTTAAGAGTACATTTCGATCTCGTTTTTATTTTTAGTTTAAACCTTCTAGTTTTTAAGTTATTAGCCATAATAAAAACTGAATTTTATCAAAATTCACAGGGTACACCAGTGCTGAAATTTGGTATGCGTGTGTAGTTTTAGTTACAAAAATATAGACAAAAGTCTGAAATCCAGAATAACTGCAATTTCTACCCCAAAAACAAACCAAAATCATGAAAACCTGTAATTTGAATGAAACTGTAGGTCAAGTTAATTGGTTATGTGTACTATTTTGATAGTCGAAGATTACGAATAATATTTTTTTGTTTTTATTGGAGACTCGCGAGATCTCAGTTCGGGGCGAACCACTAGTTTAAAGTTTGTCAGTATTTCATCTTTTATCTTGCCTTGCTACTTGGCTTTGACTAAATTCATAAAATCAGTTTTATATCCCGATGAAAATTTTAATATCGCATATCTACAATATAAGGCGTTGTTATGTCCGACATTAAATGAAAACACAGGTAGGGCTAATGGCTATAGTCTAACTTTTTATTAGCTGCAGTAAAATCAAGTTTCTAAATGTTATTCCGTAAAATAATGTTGCCAGCCTAATCTCAATAGGGATGTGATTCAGTTCACAAAAATTAATTAAATAACATTATTATGACGTTTTTGTTTCATTTTGAATGTACCTCCCTATACTGCCACTAAAAAAGATCAATCCTCTAGTATAGTAATAATAATAGGTTAAAAAAATACATTACAACTTAATATTAAATCTCAAAAAAAAAACCAAACTGATTATTCATTTATGATTCACTCATTTAGCTACATCCCTATTTATTTTTCTTCAAAAACCGGCAACCCACAAAACGTCATTTTACTGCAGCTAATAAAAAGTTAGACTATAGTATTGTTGTAAAATAGGATTCTATCAAATTAAAAGATAAAGATATGGATAGAAAATTTTAAATTTTCAAACATCGTTAATAACAAGTCCTAAAATATCAATGAAACAGCCTGTATAAAATAGGTAAACAAATCATATTCATTCATTATGACATGTAATTAGGTACCTGTGAAACCGAATAAGCGGCATCGTTGCAAAGGTTGCAGGATTCACGTTAAAATTGAGAAATGTATCGATTACTGGATAAATATTTAAGCTACCGGAATTAAACTCACCTCTAAAACCGACTGGTACGATGCCGGATATGTGTTTTAAATTAATGTCGTTCATCACAAAACAAGTTGTATAAGAGAAAAACAACAGCTAGTCGAAACTCACCTGAAAAAGTAAATCCCGAGGAGAAAACTCGTTGCCGCATTAGCTGCAGCTGAAAGCTCAACATCTGACTTTTAAGCAAAGCCATTACCCACACTAGCAACCCTCGGGCACCGGCCAAGTACCTTGTAGCTCAGTCTATACCGCGACGCCGCAGGGACCGCGCGTCTGCCTTCCTTCCTCGCATACACATAGCGCGAGTGAGTGTGTGTGTGAACCTTACCCACCCCCCACAGTCCACTCAAGGTCATCTTCGGCAATTTGACACCTGTTGTTTGTATACTATATGTACGTATGTAATCTTATACTTAGCTATTAAGTTATCTTACGTTGTTTAGAGCAGTGTAACTTTTTCGTGACTTTTATTATATACTCCGTTTTAAGTACATATATGCAGTTAATTGAATTATGAACACGTCTTTGAATTTGTTTCTGGTTTTTGTGCTAATTGAGCACTTATTGGTAACGTTGCTTTTGTTATATTAAACAACGCGCCTGATTAGTAATGGGACCTTTTTATTTATGTAGTAACCACTATGTAATTAACTAAGTATGTAATAACACTGTAGTTATATAGTAATCTGTGTAGTTTACGTTGCTATAACTTTAAGTTTTACACGTTCAATTTCTGTTTATTATATTTTGACTTCATTAACGGATTGATTTTTATTTATTGTAGATTCTGCCATTTTATAACACAAAATTAAATGATAAACTTTCTAATAGACCATTGGTTTACACAATTTTATAGTAAAAAAACACAAAAGCAATAGGAAGAAGTTGGAACGAGCGCGGCCGACCTACTTGATGTTAACTAATTTGACAGCTAATTAACCTTGGCAAAGATAAACCAATTATCCTACCTTACATTTTTAATCTATGGTTACATAACAAATAAGGATCGGAGTAGTACCTATAGTCAGTTCAGTATATTGCGTCTACGGATATAATACTGGAACAATAGCCCACATTTATGTGACTTGGATCAGCAATGAGTTTAAAGCAGCAACAAGATGAATTAAAACTAAACTGGATTTGATTTTAGTTCACGTCTCAATAAACTTTATTTTCTTTGAACGAGATAATGCTACATAGCTCTGGATTAAGCGCGAGGGAATCGAACACCTAACAGACTTCATGGGTTCTTTCTTAATTTCCCTATTTGGGGTTAAATACTCAAATTGGAATTTTATAAAATACTAGCTGACCAATACGCAGCTTCGCACGCGTAGTTTTTCAATAAAAAACATTACCCTCCTTCTGAGCAGTTGGGTAAAAAGTAGCCTATGTCACCCGGGAATAGTATTGCTTCCCAACAGTGAAAGAATTTTTAAATCGGTCCAGTAGTTTCGGAGCCTATTCAATACAAACAAACAAATCGTTCCTGTTTATAATATTAGTATAGATTCTAATAAAAAACTTTCGGAGATAAAAGGGAAGAAGAAATTGTAATCCCTAAAACCTCTGAAGGGGCATATGACGTAATTATTGATAGGTATGAACAATTTTATTATTGAATCAACACTTTAACAGAGACAAAAACTGAACACCTTCTGAAGTGTTCGCGGTTAGTTCGTTTTACAACCTGTAGCAGGTTATCATGTTAACTTGACCTCGGTTGAGTTGAATCTTGGCTTCAATAACTATATCGTGCATATGAGAATTAGGAAAACATAAGGTGGCGTTATCATAAGATGCTGGCAAACCACAAATGCAGTAAGAATAGTCTGCTCCATTTCAAACGATTCCTTGCATTAGAATACCCACATTATTTAATGCAATTCTAAATTAAGCGGTAGTAAAACCACAGCTTGCAATGTTTGCGTTAGTCGTCGTTCGTTGTGTCAATCTCTGTGAAGTGGCGAATAGCCACAATTCCAGAATGCACAATAACTATGAAGAGAATGTATGTTTTTGTAACTTTATTGGCGATCGGTTAAACTGGCAATGTAGAAGTAACTTTTTAACAAAAATATAATCGACTTCAGAAAACAGAAAATCGCAGACGGAACTCTAAATTGAAAAGTGGACAATGAAACTTAGGTACTTCATTTTAATTTGGAGTTTGGTGGAAATAACGGCAGGTGACCAAAACGTATAAAAATACTAAATATACAGTATAAACAAACATATTTTACAATCGGCAATTGGTATATCCTGCATCGGCGGGCTCAGCGGCGGAAGCGTTGGGTTCATTCATATAATTCAATTAAATCCCGAGCAGAGGGCAGTCTCGCTTCACAGCTGCGAATCTAGGGATGTCATAATGCATTTCAAAAGACATTTTTTTATTAATTTCAAATAAAGTATCGCCCCAAACGAAGAACGTAACGCTGGGCCGTAACGCAGAAGAACATACATACCATCCAAGTCGCCGAAATGAAGATGCTGAGGTGGATGTGCGGCGTCACCAGGCTCGATAAAATCCGTAACGAGTACGTGCGAGGAAGCCTGGGGGTGCACGACGTCCCTGACAAGATGCAGGAGAGTCGGCTGCGATGGTACGGTCACGCGAAGAGTACCACCTGACTACGTAGGGAATTTGGCACTACAACTTTCCATCCCTGGTCGAAGATCTAGAGGTAGACCCAAGACAAGGTGGAGAGATGTATTGTCAAAAGACATGAGAGAGTGCCAAGTTTCTGATGACGACGTCGAGGATAGAGCGAAGTGGAGAAGAACGACCAGGAAAGCTGACCCACCACCATGTGGGATACATAGCTGGGAAGAGAGAGAAAGAGAGAAAGTATCGTCCCAAAGTAATGAACCTGTAATCTATTCTTTTGTAATTATTTACCTACCGTCTGTATAAACCTGCAGGTAAAAGGGGTGAGAACAGGTAAAATAATCTTATAAGAGATATCTGATAAAGTTAATGTACGTATCAAATGCAAATTCAAATTCCCACGAGCAACATGGGCATCGATTCTGGCTGTCTTGTCCTTCAGTCTTCTCCTCGGGAGGTTAGCTAATTTGATCATATTCTTTTTGTATGAGTCACAATCACTTCATTGCTCTCTTTGTACCTCCTCAAAACGAGTTCTGTAAAGAATTTTATGATTGACAGCTGAAAAACTTGGTTTATCACATATAAAACTTGGTATATCAAAACCGGTATATCGTTTAAATAACTTTTTACCAAATCTTCGCTTCTAAAATTGCTTTGACCAAAACGGGTCTGCTCGCAAAAACTTAAATGTGTTTAAAATATCAATCAGGCTTGGTTATATACTTTTGCCATCGTGTGTTTTATTACTACTGATATATCCTACGATCCTACTAATATTATAAACGCGAAAGTTTGTATGTATAGATGTTTGTTACTCTTTCACTTCGGAACGGCTGAACCGATTGTGATGAAATTTAGTGTGCACGTAGATCATAACCTGGATTAACACATAGGCTACTTTTTATTGGTAAACCACGCATGCGAAGCCGCGGCTTGGTCAGCTAGTAAGTAATATAGGTAAGACGTGACCGTTCAAACCAAATAGCTAAAGGGCTGTTTCTAGTAAAAGATAGAGTATACAAAATTATTCGATCTGTCAAATTACTAAGCAATTTCTTATAGGCATGGATGTACTTAGATTAAAAGGATTTCTCTCGGTATTCGCAAGATGTTTTCCTTCTACTGATAAATTGATTCCATTAGGCGCCTTCGATAGCACTACTGACTTTCTACTACGTCTTCCACAAACATTTTCAAACCAGGACTGTATACACGAGTATATTTACCTTAAGTTTAATATCGCTGTATAACAATTTCAGACATTTCATCAATATTTGAATTAAATTTCACATGGTCTTGATATCAATTCGGTACAGGCAATAATATATATATGCATTTAGACAGGTAAACAGAAGGGCAAAAGATGCCTACTCTCAAAAATAAAGTAACCCCTATAGGTATTCCAAAACAGATCGTAAGTCCTAGTATTATCTTGAGCAATTGATAAAAGTTATATGAAGGATCTGTCTTCTAATTTGTTCCCTTCCCTATTGCTTGCTGGTAGCGTCGCCTGACAGAAATGCATCACCGCCTCGCAAATAGGCACATTATTTTCTTGGCACACTTTAACAACGATGCTGTTTGTTGTTTTTTTTTTCGTTTTCAAGTCCTTTAAACTGGAACACTTTTATCAAAAGTCTAGGTGATTCGCGCTCCTATAGATTTTTATTGATTATTCTTGTTAGATATGACTTCATTTCATTCAAGGTGTTTCTAGTTTGACTCTTACTCTATAGCTAGATTCTATAAAACCAAATGACTATTAACTCAGGACGACCTAGTTGTATCAGCAGTAAAGTGCCTAACACAAAAAGCAATAAAGGAGGCGTTGAGTTAATACCTTAGATATTATTCAACAGCAGTAATTTGAAGTGTCAACCTTAATATTCCGCCAGCAGACATAATGGCACAAAGGGAAGCTCGGCGTGAAATCTATCATTATCTTACGTAATCCCTTACGTAGTAACTGTCAGCTCATCTGGGTACGATAGTACCTTGGTGTTTGATTTGTCTGCGAATCTTGGAAAAGAGACTAGAGTTAAGACTTCTGTTATTTCTTAAAGCTATGAAAGTTTTCTCTGAGTTACAATATTACTAAGAGATTGTTTTTCTGAGAAGAAACATTTGTATTATAATAAATTAAATTATTGTCTTGTCACACAATTTCACTCACAAATAACCAAAAAAAATATAGTAGAAGGGTATTAATACTTTTGGTCAGTGCTAACTGAATTTATATTTCAATAACCTTCCTAAAATCGATCATTTTAAGTGAACTGTAATTTGTTATAATGAGAATAAACTCTTTATACCGAAGGTATTCAAATATTGTTTATACTAACATAAACTTGAGAAAATATAATATGAGTACACTATAAATTAGAAGTGCGTGTAAAAGATAAAATTCTTTACTTAAGTAGTTAAGTACTACAGTTCTTAAGATATGAACCTTCTTGATATCTTGCGTACTATTTATTTCATTATTAACCGTTATTTTTTTTAATATTTTTGCGGGTAGTTTGCACGCAGTTGAGGCACTTCAAGCAAAAATCCATCAAACAAAATTGAGGTTGCTATAGCTAAATAATCTCTATACATTATATAATAATCTATACCTATTACTAATATTATACAGAGGAAAGATTTGTTTGTTTGTATTGAATAGGCTCCGAAACTACTGGAACGATTAAATTTTTTTTACTGTTGGGAATCCCCAGGTGGCATAGGCTACTTTTTACACAATCGTGCAGAAGGAGGGTAATGTTTTTATTGAAAAACTACGCGTGCGAAGCTGCGGATTGGTCAGCTAGTACATTATATGTATGTATTTTTTATCTATATCTATATACATAATATAAAACAAAGTCAGGTTAGTTTATAACTCAAAAACGGCAGAACCGATATGATCTTTGATTTGTTGGATTTATCTCCGCCCCGAATAGCAGAATAACTATTAAAATATCGGAAAAATTCATGCAAAAAGAAATTATGAAGAAAATTCATTTGCTCATACATAGATGCAGCTAATGATGGCCGATTGACAATTCTACCGAGTGACATAGGTACATTGGCAGCCCGCGTCATATGCATGTCAAAACGGTACGAAGTTCGGTGGGTCAGCTAGTAATAGATAATTTAATAATAGAAAGGAAATACAATAATTATTTAGATGACTAAAATACAGAAGAAACTGTTGAATCATCTAAAGACCGTTGCAAACGATATGTACTTGTATTATCGTAGAACCAATGATTTGCATCATCATCATCAGCCACCAAGACGGCCACTGCTGAACATAAGCCTCCCCCTTAGATCGCCACAACGAGCGGTTGGTAGCTGTTTGCGCCCAACGGCTCCCCGCGATTCTTACTAGATCGTCGGTCCACCTTGTGGGGGGCCGGCCTACGCTGCGTCTTCCAGTCCGTGGTCTCCACTCGAGAACCTTTCTTCCCCAACGGTTATCGGTTTTACGAGCGATGTGGCCTGCCCATTGCCACTTCAACTTGCTAATTTTGAGAGCTATGTCGGCAACTTTAGTTCTCCTGCGGATTTCCTCATTGCGGATTTTGTCACGCAAAGAAACCCCGAGCATAGCCCTCTCCATAGCTCGTTGAGCGACCTTGAGCTTGGTCATGAGGCCATGAGTAAAGGACCACGTTTCAGTGCCATAGGTCATCACTGGCAACACACACTGGTTGAAGACTTTAGTCTTCAGGCTCTGGGGAATTTGGATTTGCATGCTCTCATACAATTAGACAGGCAACTATTATACAATTATATGGCTCAACAGATACTTCACATACTGATCTCTACTCTAGGATTCTTAGGTAACGTAACATCAGAAACTACGAGTGTCATGGTGCCAATATTTTGCAAATTTAGTAAACCATCGTAAATGAATGTTCAGAAGAGTTTAAGCTTTTTACCAACCTGGTTCTTTTCTTTGTATTTCATCCATTAATCCTTCACAATAATGTAGTCCCGAGCGGGCGACGATTGTGATATTATAGGTTTCCGTGTGTTACTGTGGGGTCGGAATGTTCAACCCACTTCACACCGACATAGGGTTGTCACCACAGAACATATTGTTTTTTTGTATTCTGTGGTTGTCACGCTTAAATATTGAAAATATACTAGAAAATTCCTGTTTTTTTCAATATAACTTGTTTAATCTACATTTCGTATGGAGAAAATTGATAATTTTACTCTTTATACGGTCAATAAAATGTATCAATTTAACGTGAAATAAAGTTCACCTATTAATTATCAATTTATTCTTGTTAAATAATGGGTCATTCACAGTCAACTCGTATAAATGCTAAATAATGCAGATGAAACAAACAATAAGAAGCATTGTGATGAGCACAGTTACAAAACACGTATTATGGATAAATTGATAAACACTGCCTTTATATTACAAAAATCTAACAAAAGCTTTGTTGGCAATGCAGTGCGGTTCTATAATAAATTACCCAAACATGTCATGGAATTAAAAGAAAATGCATTCTAAAAATATATAAAAAATCACTTTACGAAAAAAGCATATAGCATCAATGACTTTATCTTAGACTCGGAAATTTGGAATGAATAGTTTTAATTTTGACAAAGCCGTGTACAGCTGCAAAATTTGTATTATATGGACGAGGCCTTTTACCAGCCGCTCTAATTTTAATTATTTGTTGTTTTTAAATTTTAGTATTATTTGACAACGCCCCTATACAGCTGCATCTTTCACTTTGTGATTTTATGTTTGTAGTTGTTTGTAACCTGACATTCCTAGTGATCCTAAAGTTTGAATAAATGTATGTCTATGTCTAATACCCAAAACAATAAAAATAATACCTACAATATGCATACTATGCTTTAGAATAGGTGAACTTTATTTCACGTTAAATTGATACATTTTATTGACCGTATAAAAAGTAAAATTATCAATTTTCTCCATGTGTGTGTTTTTCATGATGAGTCTTTTTTAACAGTTTATTATGACATTTCTAACCATTATTTTATGTACTAGCTGACAAATCCGCAGCTTCGCACGCGTAGTTTTTCAATAAAACATTACCCTCCTTCTGCGCAGTTGGGGTAAAAAGTAGCCTATGTCACCTGGGGATAGTCTAGCTTCCCAACAGTGAAATATTTTTTTTTAAATCGGTCCAGTAGTTTCGGAGCCTATTCAATACAAACAAATCATTCCTCTTTATAATATTAATATAGTATATACTGTTATTATCCTATATGTGGTTTATTTGCTCTTAATTTTTTTAAACTTGTGAGAACTCGACTTTTAACTAAACCTACAATTATACCTAATATTAAATTTATGGGTACCTTACAGCTCAATTTAAAACTAAAAATTAATCTTTTATATAAACCTACTACTAAATATATACTAACCTAACAAAAACTAACTCTTAAATTTTAATTCAAACCAAAACTATTTGCATTCAATTGATTGCATTAAATGAACGTTCATGTTATTATAAGGTAAAGGGTATTATTTGTCCAATAGAAGACGTCAAAAACCGGTACACAGAAAACCAGGACAAGAAAACACTTAGGCTTCAATATCCTAAGTTAAAAGAAGAAATTATATTTTAAGTTGTTATAAAATATTTTATGTTGTTATAAATAAATTTCAGAACAGATCATTGAACTTGGCACCCGTTTAGATCTCATTTCTTTTGGCGTTGAAGTCAACAACCAAGTTAAACTTGGCTCTCATTTCACATACAAGTTTTTGATGGCATAATTATTTTACCCCAGTATCATAACTGTAATGTAACGAATTTGTTCGTTTTATTTGTTTACCTATGTATTTACTCTTGTTTAAAGCAATTAATAATTTTTCATTTCATCGCAAAATTATGCATTCTATTCAAACTTAATTGTTAATATTCAAAATGAATGTTCTCTCTTGTACTTTTTGTAACCGTGTTGAAATGTTGAAGTTTGTCTATTATTAATAGTGATCGGCGTAGGTAGTGCTATTCACGGGAATTAGTGACCGTGAGCTTAACATGGATATGCCTTCTAAATCCCGGGAAATATATTTTTATTTTATAAAGTCATTGTAGTTGTACACATGACGACACATCAAACCAATCGTTTCGAGTATAATCAGATTTCGCCTATGGACCAGAAAGTATTATGGCAAACAGCACTGTGCGGGAATAGTCTTAACCAGAAATGAGTAGTCTGATATGTCGTAGTGCGTACTCATGGTGTCTTAAACAGTTTAACTTCATTTACATAAACATTCAGAAAAATATTCCCGGGAATCGGGGAATAAATCTCGGGGCATATCAATATTAACTTATCATTCAGGTTTATTGACCCAAAATAGCACTACCTATGCCGATCCCTAATTATTAATGATACTTTTACACTATTTTAAAGAATTGTAAATGAAAGTACCTGCGCTGTACAGTGCAGTTAACTTTGACTTCACAGAGAGAGCACAGGGAGCGCGTCTATTGTGTTTTATTTTAATTATGGTCTGTGTAATACTCACTGATCTGCAAATTGGCAAATTACAGCGCTATAAACAATGCTGCTAGTTTTTAGACCAGCTGACCTGATCTTCATACCACACGCTAAGAACTACCCCAGTTAAACTAGCTTTATTCCAAAACCGGATCCGAATCGGTCCATTCATTAAAGAACTACGATGCCACAGACATATGCATCAGGCTTATAAAATATCGGATTATGTAGATGATAGAGAAGCTTGGGATTGCAATTGCTCCAACGCGTTCAAAAATGTTACAGTTTAGACGTAATTTATTTTCTTTATTGCTAAGTATTCTAAAAGGATCATTAAAAAAAATAACCAGCCTTGTTTTCTTGCTTTTCTTTCCTGGCTTGGTCGCGAAGGAACCGACGGTAAAATTGACGTTTCAAAGTGATCCTCGTGATTTTAACGAATAAAAGATTTTGACTTTTACTTTGAACAGCACTTTTTGCTTCGGGGGTAAATAAATCGACAAGACGAGTAGTTTTAACCTCGCCCGTGAATGAATAATAGAGGTTACAGGTTATTAGGTTTCCAAGCGCTTCAGAGATACCTGGCGATAGATCTAAATTACATTATTAATACTCAGGACATATTCATTACAGTATAAGAATAACTCATATCACTCGTTAAGATGCTAGATTATAAACTCTCATAAACGTAGCATTAGCACGCATATATGATGCTTATGCAATTTGGCAATTTATATTTTGCCAGTAAAACGCAGCAGAAAGCAAGGCTTTTCAGATTTATATTATAATCAAACATGCGAAATGACGATACTGTGTATTTCTGATGCCGAATTTTCAATTTAAGGGTTCCGTAGTCAAAATAGGAACGCTTACCTGTAGTATCTTTACATATTATAAAATGAAATCGCTTCCGCGGTCTGTCACCTTAGATCTTTTAAACTACTAAATGGATTTTAATGTAGTTTTCAGCAATAGATATAGTGATACAAGCGGAAGGTTCTTATGTATAATACATACATAATTATGTTTGTTTGTTAGTTTGTTTCTTACATTTACACAACTAAACGGCGGAACGGATCATAGTAAAATTTTGCAAGGAGGTTATATCCTGGGAAAGGCTACTTTTTAGCCAACTGCGAAACATGAGGGTAATGTTTTATTGAGAAACCACCTGTGTGAAGCCGCGTGCGGGTCAGCTAGCATAGCTTAATAAAGAGTTTATCTACCTCTCTACACGTTGGCCTTAATGATGTAAGCGTTTTGGCTAACATAGCTAACATAGATAAATATACAATAGAAATAAATTTACTGCAATTGGTGGTCTTCTAAAAGCGGAAACCAGAGAACCTTTGCATGGTAGGAATACTTCAAATATTAGTTCTTGATCCAGGGTGTTAGGCTTAAGGCATCAAAAGAATAAGCCGTCACACTGCCATCATATAAGCTATACGGCGTCTACTGCTGAACCTCCCCCCATAGATTTCCAGAGCGACCGACTTTGTGTGGCCTGCACCCAACGGCTCTCAGTAGCCTATCAAGTCGACTTTCGATCTAGTAGAGGGTGAGGCTTGTTTGGGCCGGCGCTGACTGACGGCATGGCATGGCAACGGATTTTGTATGCGGAAATGATTTTAATTCTTATTTTGACTCGCTAAGCGCTCACATTTCGTTGTTATCACACGGAGACCGAGGGATGCCGCGGCAGGCTGTGGCATACCGTCACATTCCGAAATATGAGCGCGTAAGATCCAAAATCATTTCGGTTTACAAAAATCCTTCTCCATGCCATGCCGTCAGTCAGCGCTGGCCCTTTCGCTGAGCTTACCAGTGCGTGTGGAAACCACGCCTAGAACTTTTTTGGCCAAACAGCCGTAGTTGGGCCATCTATCAATACTTATTGATCGAGCGAAGTGAGATCTCTAAATCAACTTGCGCAAATCGGCGCGTTGTATGTATGTATGTTTGTTTGTTTGTCCGAGGATAACTTTCGAAGGTGTTTATCACATTATCGTGAAAATGTGGGAGGGGGAGGGGGGGGTGTGGTTGAACATTGAAAATGTGGTTGAGATATTGGGGTTCAAGAGGGGTAAAAAAAAACAAGATGAGACTATCCGGTCAAGTGATACGTCTACTTAAAGGTCTTTGTGAGTGCATTTCGACCTCGTTTTTATTTTTAGTTTAAACCTTGTAGTTTTTAAGTTATTAGCCATTATAAAAACTGAATTTTGACAAAATTCACAGGGTACACCAGTGATCCACAGTGCTGAAATTTGGTATACGTGTAGCTTTAGTAACACAAATATAGGCTGTTAACATAATATATGTTGTCTGGAAAAGATAGCTTTGTTAAGCGATAAGACCGCCCATTATGCTAACATTGTGGAGGGTGAGGCTTGTTTGGGCCGGCGCTGACTGACGGCATGGCATGGCAACGGATTTTGTATGCGGAAATGATTTTAATTCTTATTTTGACTCGCTAAGCGCTCACATTTCATTGTTATCACACGGAGACCGAGGGATGCCGCGGCAGGCTGTGTGGCATACCGTCACATTCCGAAATATGAGCGCGTAAGATCCAAAATCATTTCGGTTTACAAAAATCCTTTTCCATGCCATGCCGTCAGTCAGCGCTGGCCCTTTCGCTGAGCTTACCAGTGCGTGTGGAAACCACGCCTAGAACTTTTTTGGCCAAACAGCCGTAGTTGGGCCATCTATCAATACTTATTGATCGAGCGAAGTGAGATCTCTAAATCAACTTGCGCAAATCGGCGCGTTGTATGTATGTATGTTTGTTTGTTTGTCCGAGGATAACTTTCGAAGGTGTTTATCACATTATCGTGAAAATGTGGGAGGGGGAGGGGGGGTGTGGTTGAACATTGAAAATGTGGTTGAGATATTGGGGTTCAAGAGGGGTAAAAAAAAACAAGATGAGACTATCCGGTCAAGTGATACGTCTACTTAAAGGTCTTTGTGAGTGCATTTCGACCTCGTTTTTATTTTTAGTTTAAACCTTGTAGTTTTTAAGTTATTAGCCATTATAAAAACTGAATTTTGACAAAATTCACAGGGTACACCAGTGATCCACAGTGCTGAAATTTGGTATACGTGTAGCTTTAGTAACACAAATATAGGCTGTTAACATAATATATGTTGTCTGGAAAAGATAGCTTTTTTAAGCGATAAGACCGCCCATTATGCTAACATTTATTTGTTTATTTCTTTATCTGTTGTGTCTAACTTGTAAGGTATAATATAGAATGTTCATTCATTCAAATATAGGCAAAAGTCTAATATCCAGAATAACTGCAATGTGTACACCAAAAAAAACCAAATTACATGAACTCCCATTACCTGTAATTTGAATGAAACTGTAGCCCAAGTTATTTCGCATTTCGTGGCACTATTTTATTAGTCAAAAATTAAGGCCGGCTTGCACAACGACCCCTAAACGTATTTAGCGACTCAATATTTCTAAATTGTACGTATTTTTATGACTTGACAACTCCTTAAATCATATTTAGCCACTAAATACGTTTAGGTATCGTTGCGCGTCACCCTAAAAATATTTTTTTTATACAAGAAGACTCGCGAGATCTCGTAGACCGGCAGCTCGCGACAGATTTTATCGATCAATCGTACCACGTATGCCCTTCAAATTGTTGATTATATAGTAGGATTAACTAAAAAATGGATTTAAGCGAGATCGTGAGAGCGGGACATGTAGAGTATTAGTCCGGGGCGAACGACTAGTATTATAAAGAGGGAGAGTTTGTTGTTTGTAACTTGGTATCTGTGTGAAATTATAACACTGAAAGCTTAAACGAGTACCTACATACGCTATTCTGGAGTGTTTCGTGCGAAGCCAGTGTGGTCTACACTGCAGTCACACTAATATTATAAACGCGAAAGTTTGGATGCTTGTTTATTTATTTGTTTGTTACTCAATCACTTTGTAACGGCTGAACCGATTTCAATGAAATTTAGTATGTATGTAGATAATAACCTGAATTAACTCTTATGCTACTTTTTATCCCATAAATCAGGTCTCTTAGGGTAAAAATGGGGTGTCAAGTCAAGTTGCAACAGCGAGTTTAGCTTTATTTCTAGGTTACCTATACATTTAGTAGTTTAACGCGTATCTACGACAGCAACAGCTAGTTATAATTATAAATGAACAGAAGTTGTACACCTTTGACAACCCTATCCAATAGTTAGCACGCATTTACGTACGGCACGCAGCGAGTGCGCTGTAGAATAAATGTTTGTCCTATCGATCTAACTGATTACAATCACAAGGCTCCTATTTGTAAAAGGAAGCTTTCAAACAGATTATCGATTACTTCGCCACAGTTGAAGAAATAATTTGTCAGAAACAGCCTTATAACTTATTTAGCGGCTGAAGGCCGAAGGAATTTTCTTTGTCTTTTTTTTATCTGCGAGTTTTATGTAGGTGAAAGTAATACAAGTAACTTTTTAACAAAAATATAACCGACTTCAGATAACAGTAAAAACCAAACTACTAAAATCATTTCGATGAAATTCCTATGAAACTAATCTGAAAGTATATCCTTTCAAATAAGAAAATAATTTTTCAAATCGGTTGATAAATGACGGAGTTCTGAGCTAACAAACTTATCATGACATAAAAATTAAACAAATTTAAGATTTATATGGTTTTCTCATGGATGCCAAAGTCAGAACTAAACCAAACGAAAATGGTACCTACGGAAAGAACCAACTTTCAAATAAAAAAATAATCATCAAAATCAGTTTACCCAGTCGAAAGTTCTGAGGTAACAACAAAAAAAAATACAAACGAATTGAGAACCTCCTCCTTTTTTGAAGAAAATAACGATTTCATAAAACTAATTCAACACCTTTTCATCATTTTCAACATTTTTTTTGGATTGTAGTTTTTGGAGGAATTAAAAATAAAAAAAAAATCTTTATTTCAAACTACATTAGAAATTAAAATTTTGTCCTGCTTACCAAACAAAGTACTTAAAAATATTTGTGTTTTGGTAATTAGTGCTATCCCTTTGATATCATTATAAATGTACCTACATTGTTCATGGAAGTGACATAATATATTAAGATATTAAAATTAAAATTACAAAAGATCCATAGATTCTTGTAAAATTAAAGGCAAAATCTACAAATACAAATTCACAACAACATGCAAATAACCGAAAAATACAATAGGTACACTGAGGTTCTTAAGCCCGGCTTGCTCAAACGATCCTCAAACACATCAACTTTATCAAAAATATTTGAAATGATAATTAAAAGGAGAATAGTAGACTACTTTGAGAAAAACGACTTATTTACCAAAGCTCAGTACGGTTTCAGGAAAAACAACCCCACCGAAATGGCCATTAGAAACGTCAGCTACTTTGTGCTGAAGGCACTGGATGAGTCGCAAAAGTGCGCAAGCATTTTTTGAGATTTATCGAAGGCCTTTGACTGTATAAGGCATGATATTTTAATGGAAAAACTTAAATATTACTGCTTCGATGGTAGAGAACTTAAAATGATTACTACATACCTGCAAAGCAGATTGCAAATTGTGTCAGTTAATGGGAAAAAATCGGAGGCAGGGCATGTCGACTTAGGGGTACCACAAGGGTCAATTTTAGGGCCGGTATTTTTTCTGATTTATGTTAACGATTTAGCAAATTGTGTACCCGATTGGGCTTTTATAAATCTATTCGCAGACGATACACATATTGGATTAAAGGAAAGGACATCACAACAATTACAGGATAATATAGACAAATCGCTCCAAATACTGACCAGTTGGTTCGAAGCAAATGGAATTATTTTAAATGCTGACAAAAGTATAGTATTAAGGTATCAAACAAGAAACACAAAAAATACGGTCGTAAATACAAAACATGTTTTCCTAGGGTACTCAATAGATCACACTATCAGCCATGTATCACACGTTGAAAAAGTTTGTAAGAAATTAGCAAGTGCAAACTATGCCCTTCTTAAGTTAAAACCTACAATAGACAAAAAAACATTAATAACAGTTTATTACGCATATGCCCATTCAATAATTAGCTACGCTATAACGGTATGGGGGAATAGTTCGAACATACGCGACGTGTTTATTGGTCAAAAACGGGCAATAAGAATTATATGCGGTTATATGGGTTAAAAAGGACAACATCAGTAAGAAAATATTTAGAGCAACATAAAATAATGACTGTAATATCCCTGTACATATTTAAAAGTCTCCTCGAAATTCACCAAAACAAGGATATAGAGTATATTAAGAAAAAAGACACACACTACTATAATTTAAGGAATAAGGAGAAACTATATCAACCAAAAGTAAGACTAGCTAAAGTGCAATAGCAGGGAGAATATAATCAAATATTAATGTACAATAAACTGCCAACAAACATTGTACATTTAGAATATATTTCAGATTTTAAACACACGCTTTTTATTGTTTACATGAATTTATGAATTTTAATTTATTAGAATATTCCTTTGACGCAATTATTTGACATATTCTACCATTATATTTTCTTTTATTTTAATTTAGTTTTGACATACCATTTTAGTTAGGATCTTATAATTTTGTGTTGTTTTGTCTCTAAATCGACCTACCTACCTATCTGTTTTGTTCTTAGTATTTTGTTATGACTTTATTTATAATTATAGGTATTATCATTACAATTTTTGTTGACATGATCTATAATTATATTATTTTAATTTAATTATTATAAATTTTAAAATGTAAAAATTGACATGCCCGTAACAACCAATGTTATAATTAAGCTGAAATAAATAAATCTAAGAAAACCATCCAGTGACCAAATCATGTTTAAACTTGACGTATTTGTAAGATTTAACAACTACTCCCCAATTCACATTCAGCCACTAGAAACGCATTGGCACCGCTGCGCAAGTCGCCCCTGGTTACTAACCTATTACTCGTGCGCGATAACTTGGGACCTGCTAGGAATGCGACTCCCCGACCGCTTCCCCTGCACTTCCCCGATGGCGCCCGTATTGTACCGTTCGCATCACTATTTTTTACTAGGGTTTTTAGTCTCGTACTGAGCTACGTCACGGAACGACGCGCTCTGGAATTATTTTAGTTTTCGTTTGTGTTATTGTTTTGTTGTTGTAGTTTTTGTTGTTATAGTTTGTGTCATTGTTTTGTTGTTGTAGTTTTTGTTGTTATAGTTCTTGTTAAGTGTTTTTGTTATCATTATGAAGGGTAAACCTTTGCATAGCGGAGAAAGAAACCTCGTGCTAAAAGTGTTAGAGTTTTTTCAGACAGTTTTTTTAAACAGGCTTCGACAAAAGTATTGGGACGATGACCTCTTATAAGAGACGAATGAATCGCAATAAATTGTAAATTTATCGGATACCTCTTTGTCAAGTGATTATAGTGAGACTGAGGACGAAGAACAACCTCTAGAAGGCATAAATCCACTAAGTAGTGACGAAGATGAGATAATGTAAATAATAGATAAAATAAATGTATAAACTTAAACATTGTATTTTTATTTTATTCATATAGTGTAAAAAAGATTAGATAAAAAGCAGCGTCCTCCCTGAGTAACATAATAAATTAGGTTAAAAAAAACAAAGACGAAGCCGCGGGCGGCTGCTTGTTATGTTCGCTTTTTTGCGGGCGGTACAAACACGCCAATATGACGTCACCGCGCTCAGGTCCCAACTTATCGCGCACGGGTAATACTAATTAAATATAATTATCATTTGATAGATATTAAATTAAAAGAATTATATTAAGTAATGGTATTTGTGAACAATATTATTTTTATAAGTTTAAATATCATAAGAACACTGAGTTATTGGCAACTGCGTTTAATTCGGGTATACGCAGGATGGAATATTCATAAATGTGAAAGAGCTATTATTTTATATAAACACACACATTTTCTGTGTCGCTGTATGACATTTCTTTTAGCCAATTAGTTAAAGCTACGTTGCATTTATTTTTAGACAGATGATATATTTTCAAAGACTTATTTGCCTTGTTATAAAGTCTCGAGCTCAATACGTGATAATATTACATTCAATTATTAATCATTGTTATAAATACGGGATTTATCACGTACCGTCTTATCGGTGTTTCGGTTCAATTCGTGAACCTTCATCAGGGTGAGTGCGATCCGCTCCGAATAACGTCTGGCCTCGCACTCCGCGCCGCTGCCCTCTGCACGCGAGTAGACGGGCGGGGTGGTGGCGCTTGGGTCAACGAAGGCGCATCGTGCTCACCGTTTATGTCATCATTATTATCATCACTGCTGCTCTTTTCGGTAGTTCTTGGTACAGGCAAACAAACAACACTATGTCTCTACCAGGTTAACTAACTCTTCTGTCACTTGCATCATGAAGACATGACCTCCAGGCTAGCGGTAGAACCCATCCTCTATCTATGTTAAAGTTCGGCACACGACTTATTTCTATCGCCTCTCGGATCTTGCGAGGAACGAAGAACTTCTTTCTCGCTAAAACCCGGGCCTTGTCGAAACGTATGTAGTGCGTCGAATCAGAATCATTTATTAATCTTCTAGTATTTCCGCAGGTAGTGACAGCAATCTTAAAAGCAAGTATTTCTAAATTATTTTATAACAACAAGCAGCATGATTTAAATGTAGTGCTGCTAATCTAAATATTAGTCAAGCTAAAGGAAACTAAAGTAAGGACTTTTTCTTTATACTACTTGGAGATGGAACAAGCATATGGCCCACCTGATGTTAAGTGGTAACCATCGTATATTCTATAGCAAAGTATTGCCTCGTAGGTCACGCACCTTAGAAACGTGTCGTATGAAGCACTGCCCTGCGTCCATCTACTTGATGCATACAGATGTAAAGCCTCATGTGCCTATAATTTCATCGGAAACCATACCCTTCATACCGAAACACAGCAATGCTGCTTGGAAGCAGAAATAGGTATGGACTCAACAAATATAGTAAATAATGTCGTAAGAAAACATTAACCTCTAAAATCTCTCATCACTACATTTTTCGTTATTTATCAGAAGCAAAACAAATGATTTGAAAAGTTTTGATACGAAAGAAACAATAAAATCTGAACAATACAAGTAAATGCGAGATTATTTTCTTACACGAGTTGAAAAGACTTTTACAAGTTATATTAGATCAGTTATGTAATTTCGTTTGTGATTGAATTTCAGCTTTGAGCAATGAAGGTTATGATGTTATGAGTTTGACATTACCGTGTTCAACAAGAAATAGCTAACATTTCATGTTTGTTATTTAGTCATAATAGTCATCGATCTTTGTATAAAATTCTTCACCTTCCCGCAGATTTTTCGCATTATTTCGATGTCAAAAATCTTTTTCTTACAAAATGGTTTAAGAATTCAGCCCACGTACCGAGTTGGGGACGATGGGAGGCTGCAAGGCGGAATATAAGTGTGATTTACGAGTTTCATGAGACTGTTGTCTTGGAACGCTTAGTTTTTATTTGCGTGTGAGTTGGTTTTACGAAGGAATTTTAGAATTGATGTTTATATAGACTTTACTAAGAAGATAATAAATGATGACTAATCGTTAAGCCCAAGAGCAGTATGTATCTATTGTAATCTTTGAAGGAGGGCTTAGCCCAATTATTCTGCAAAACAATTCAAGTCGAAATCTATACAAGCTGTGAATATAAATATGGGCATAGACAACAATTTGCGTCCAATAAATGAAAAATCAATAAGAATTAGTAGCAGAGTGAAAATTATCGTTTTCCATAGAGGGGAATGCTTTGTTATTTATCATGGATCTTGACAGAACTTCAACCTGGGTTTACGGTTTAATAATAATAGGCACGCGACCTGACGAATTAACGTCGACTAAAAGGTACAACCGCCGGCAAAAGATGCGTCGATAACAGAGTTATTAAAATTCAAGGCACAAGGGGATGTCTTTCTCCAAAGAATCAATTGCCAGCAACTATTATGAAAACATAACTTTTAGGTAAGTATATTACCTAGAAAATGGAGCCACTTTAGTAATTCGGCTCATGATTCATTTTGTCGTTGCTTGTACCGTAGTGGCGCTTTTCTTGCGTTGTTTTCCTCCATTTTCCTTAAGATAATGTTAAGATGAGTTTTGAGTAATCTAAATTTCTTGGATCCAACAATGGAGATGTCAAGTGAATTTTATAAATTATAGAGATCGAATGTTTTTTACGCTACATCTATATAGATAAAACAAAGTCAGGTTAGTTATACCGTTTATAACTCAAGAACAGCTGGAACAGTCTCCACCCCAAATAGCAGAATAACTATTAAAATATTGGAAAAAATAACGAAACAGAAATTATGAAGAAAATTCATTTTCTCATACATGCAGCTAATGGTGGCCGATTGACAATTCTACCGAGGCGACATTGGCAGTCCGAGTCATATGCATGTCAAAGCAGTACGAAGTTCGGTGTGAGTCAGCTAGTTGTAAGTGAATTCTCAATTGCAAAAAATTACATGAGCCGTTTCTCGCCACTGTTAATATTCCTGAGTTTTTATATTATGTTTGAAATATCTGGATGCTTCTGTTTTAATCATTATTATAAATACGGAATTTATAACGTACCGTCTTATCGGTGTTTTGACCGATAATGTTTCGGTCAATAAGAACTCGTAAACCTTCATGAGTGCTATCGGCTCTGAATAATAGTGCGAGGCGAGACTTTATAACGAAACGAAACACCGATAAACGGTATATATAATAATGTTTGAAATCAATCACGAAAGTTTTTTAGTAAAAATGCTTTGTTTACCTTTGTAGGTTTGTTATTATGCGCCTCAATTATTCTTTATAAGAAGTAGGTTTTTTTCTCTTAACCACTGAACTAGATGCCACGTACTTTCTAAGGGCTCAGAAGCCTCAGAAGTGGCGATTCAATTCAATAGTACCGTTACTATAAGTTATCGCTTCGTTTCGCATTGGGTGTGAATACTTCCTAAGAACCATAGCGTGACTGAATGTCAGCACTCACTTACACATTACGTAGCATGTCAATTCTTAACCACCGTATAAGAATGTACCTACGGAAATACCTAATTTGATTAAATACCTACTTATAATACCTACTTTGTAATTCCCATGACATTATCTTGCTTGATAATCAAAATTGATCTACACGTAATTAAAAGAATGAATGAAGATTATGCCGAAGTTTATGTAAAGTTGTATCATTTTCTATGGAATGCCATGTATGGACAAATAAAAGTATGGACGCCGTTGAACTAAAGCACTTAACGAGCGATGTTGTGTGTTATTGCAAACCGACTGCCACGCGTCTTGGATCAGCATTCGGCAGAGGTGTTACAAATGTGTGCGTAAAGAATTGAATGTCTGAGTGGCCCGGTATACTTTGGTTGCGTAATATATTTTAAGTTGAGCTTTGTCCTTTCTTTCTGATTCAACCGTATTTTATTGCTATGAGTACAAAATATTTTCTTTAGATAAATTTATCAACAGAATAATATACAATAACTCACATATCTCTTATAAAACAGGACACGTGCAAGTCTGCACTGCGCACCAAGGGTTACGTAAAATATATATTTATATGACTACAAATTAACCTTACTTTTTGCCAAATTTTGTGATTCTAAGTCTACGGGAAGTACCCTAAAGGTCATTATTATAAATACGGGATTTATCACGTACCGTCTTATCGGTGTTTCGACCGACAATGTTTGGTTCAATTCGTGAACCTTCATCAGGGTGAGTGCGATCCGCTCCGAATAACGTCTCGCCTCGCAATGTAAGACGGTACGTGATAAATCCCGTATTTATAATAATGATTGAAATTAATCACGAAAGTTTTCTAAGTAATAATATACCCTAAAGGTTTTGATTTATTTGCGAGCAATATTTGCGACATAAATTTCCGTATTTTTGATTGCGTTGACCTATAAGCTTGATTTTTTTACAGATTTTACAGCTTTAAGGGACCATAAACCTACGTAGTTAATATTAATTTCAACTCGATATCTCGAAAAAGGGTATTGACAGATGGGCAGACAGACGGCAACGTAGTGATCTAATAAGGGTTCCTTTTTTCCTTTTGAGGTACGGAACCCTAAAACACAAAAGACTCCTTTGAACCTTCTAAAACCCGTTGCAAACGTTATATAGATAACTTAACTGGTCCAGATCATTACCTAGCGAAAGTGTCCCCAAGACACTGGCTGCATTGCCCCGCTGAATTGCAATGCTTAAAACGTATCGATCTGCTGACGGTGTGATGGTGCTCCAGTTATAGTAATTTTGACCAACAATTTCACGGTTTACATAAAACCGTTGTAGAAATTGGTTATATTCAATAAGACAGCAACTTTTTTTTATATGTTATACCTAACCACCATCTTGGAATGCATCGAGGTCGTCACGCCAATGCTTCCTCGCCTTGCACCGGCTTCGACGCATATCTGCAGACACCCTTTGTGTAACGGCTGTTGCCCATTTGTCTGTAACCATAAGACTGACGTGACTCACCCAGTCCCACGTCAGCCTGGCAGTCTTGTCACCAACATCTGAGATGCCCATTTTTGCACGCAGTGTGATTGCGGATCCTGTCGATTCTCTTTACCCCGCTAACACATAATAACACGCTGCGTTCCATGGCTCTTTGGCAAACCTTGAGTTTGGACTTTTGAGTTTCTATCAATGACTATGTTTGGGCACCATAGGTAAGGACGGGCAGAATACACATGTCGATGAGTTTACGCTTAAGTGATAATGGAAGGTCTCCCTTCATTAGCATCTTCATGGATCAGAAGCTCCTCCAGGCATTTTCTACGCGGCGGTGGACCTCTTGTTCTTGCCTGTTTTCGAAGGAGCCAATCTGGCTCAAGTAAATGTACTCATCAGATGGCTGGTGGGACGTGGCGAGTGATCGTGAGATATGGACATGGGGGAGACCTTTGCCCATAAGTGGGAAAATATAGTTTAAGAATAATAAATACCTATCCACGCGTTTGACCACGATCTCGCCTGATGGTAACTACTAAATAAAAATAACATACGTCGAATGTAAAATTAAGGCATTTAGGTACCTACATTGAATACAAACAAGCACTTACAATGATTGCTTGAGCAATCAAATCAATCTGAAACTTTTATGGGTATTGATATTTTTTGAGCGTTTATTATTTATTTACAAACGTATAGGCACGTTTAAGCTCTTACCCAATTCAATACCACCTGATGTTGAAATGGGTAAGACCTTAAACGTTTTAAGAGGCAATGGGTATTTTGATTCAATTCTTCTTTTAAAAACAAAAAATTAACTTTGGTTTTTGTTAACCGTTGAAAAACAAATAGTGGAAAAAAATATATTGCTATATATATATTGCTAGACATTTCACACAGCGCTATTTAGTCCCAAACTAAGCAAATCTTGTAATATGGGAACCAGATAGCTGATAGAATACTTATATACATTTTTTTGGTAAATACATACTTATAATATATAGAGAAACATCTAGACCCGGAATAAATATCTGTAGATCATGCAGACATTAGTTCCGCCGACATCAGCCGGCTATACGCCCACTGCGCCACGGAGATCGTCAAATAATAATTGAAAATTGGTATTGGAGAAATAGTAAAAGTATTTAGATTTTGGAAAGCTATATTTTTGTGCTAATCGAATAGAAAATCTTTATATATGCTGTATCTACGACGTGTTGTACGTTTATGCGGCACTATACGTTGTAATTTAAATATAATAAATGTATAGTTGAGTAATTAACTGTGATCTGATTTATGAGCTAATACTTTTACAGGTAGTTTATTCATAACTAATATATAAATTACAGAACGGCCTCGCTGGCCGGCCTCGTTTCTATTTCCATCCAAGGCACTGAAGGACGTTCTCAGTTCAAAACACCTGATCTAAATGCAAATAAGCACATTTTCAGTGTTCGATACCTTCGATGCCAGGAGGTGACGATCCCCTGAGGCGCTTCATGCGAAGGGAAGACGGCTCGCAGACAACACACGAGAACGTCACGCGAACGGTTATTTTTAGATAAAAAATATTTATTATGCTTAAGAGTTGACTATACCTCAGCCCAAACTCGAATTTTACCCCCGCTTCTCCGCGCGCGCTGCACATCCTATCTCGCCGTGGTTCATATGTTTGCCAGTTTTTTTATCATTCAGGCCCTTCATTTTATTGTTGTGCTTATTTCTCATAACTGCGTCTTTACAAAAACCAACTTAATATTAAATTCTACACAATAATTACTTGATTGTTTGAAGCGACAAGCGTCACGGGTACCCCGTCTGAAAGCCGAGGCCAGACTGAATCGCGGATCGGGTGTCCAAAGCGAATGGTTTAATTAGTGCAAAACTTAGGTATTTTCATTTTATGGTAAAATCAAAAGGTATTTTGAAAGTTTAAAACACAGGTGCATTTATTTATGTTGTGTAGAATTACTGTATAAAGTTTCAAGATCAAAATTGTAGTATTCATCGCATAAAAACGGTTTTAAGATAAATTTGAAGTCATCTTTGGATTTTTTTTCTATCGAAATTTTTTTACTGAATCGTGTTTTCACAACACAGGCATTCTAGCACGTATCCTTAATTATAACATATATGAATTAAAGGTTGAAAGCACACAATTTGTTGAACAAAACATTGTTTCTCAATAAGCGATTTATCGTCTCCCCAGTCTCCCTGCGCCCTTAACATGTGTGGGTTAACATACATTTAACATAATCTGTTAATTAGCATGCTGGATCTTATTGTAATGGCAGTAACAACATGTTTTACCAAGAGTGGTATGCAAAAATAGTGAGATGGCGTGCCAGAACATATTTAACATTTTTTTTCTTCCTTTTAACAGATTTAAATAGCAAAAGAAACATATAATTACAAATCAAATACAAATTATTATTTACTACAAATTAATTAATGTCAAATATCTACAACAATAATAAAATAAAATAATATATAAAATTAAATCAAAACAATAGAAATAAATAAAATAATTAAAATATGTCATTTAAAAACTCCTCAATATTATAATAGCATTTGTGAAACAATATTTTTATTAATTTTATCTTGAATAAATTATTATTATTTTCCTTAAGACCCTTAGGTAGTTTATTAAAAAATATTGGGGCCATGCATACAACACTCTTACAAAGTAACGCAGTTTTTGATGGATGCAGACATACATACATACATACATTTAGTTTTGTGTCATCTCGTCTGTTACGGATGACAGTGTCAGACTGACGTGGAAACAGATGGGTACTGTATCTTACAAATAATGCCATGTCAAGTATGTACAGGGACGGAAGTGTTAGAATTTTATGTTTGACAAATAGTGGCTTACAAGTATCCGTAAAGTGCATTTTTGTTATTATGTGTATCATGTTATTTAGTACAAGAAAAATAACTTTATTATTATATAAAGTCGTAATTTACGTTTATCCCCCGTGACGCAACTGCTTGGCACAACCAGTAGGTAAAAATAGGATAATTTTATTTCCCGTGACACTACCATTTTCAATAGCTGCTTGAGTTCATACATAAAAATTACCCGTGAAATCAGTAATTTCCCCGTGACATGTATTTAAAAAAATGTTTAGTGGAATTATTGTTTTCTTATCATATTAGATGACCTTCGCTGTAGACTTATGTTTCATAAACATGGAAAGGCTATTGTTAGGACTATTCCCACAGCTAAACTACTTTCGTGTTATGATATTTGTAAAGCTGTTGACTATGATAGTTGCTAAAACAAATTATAATAAAAGCAGTGGCTAGACTCGTTGTCAGGTCTGACACAGTGCGTAAAGATGAGCCTCCTCAAAGGCATTGTTATCGTAACTTATCTTGAGAAAATCAACTAAATATCACCTGTCAGAAACTCTTTACGTCAGCAGGCTCTTTGAAACGACTGCGTAAATTTCTTCTTCCATTCTTCCAATGCTTATTCTCTAAGGTCATCAGGAAAATTATCCCTCAAATCACCTATACACTTAGGGTTGCCACCGTTTTTTAAGCAAATAGAGCAAATTAATTTTTATAACCAAAAAAAAAGTACAACATCTGAAAATAAAGTACTATTTGCTATTGGATAACGTTGGTCCTCTGGAGAGGATGGTGGGCACAGGAGCTCCCGCGGTAATGGACGCCAGGGAGTTCGAATGTCAGGTGGCCGTGTGTGCAGCGGAGCGATGGCATTGAGGTGAGCGTGGCGGCAATTGTCGGCGCGATCGTACATACGACGCGTTAACATTACCACAAAGTCATAATTCGCAACATTACATGATATTGACATTGGCATTGACGTTTTAGGTTACGTTTCAAAACAGTCCATTCCATTACACGTAAAAAGTAGCAGTCCATTAAAAAAAACTTCACAAGAAAAAATAAAGTATTTTCACGTGCTTTACCTACCCTCATAAAATATAATGTACGATTGGCCAAAATAGAGTACAATACTTTATTATAATGTACGGGTGGCAACCCTATTACACTCCAGTTCAAATCCTGCCACTTGTGAGGTGACTCTTTTTACGCATACTAACTTGGACTTGCGCCAGCCAACATCGTGGTGTGAATGCAGCCTGCGCGTTGCGTAGCAATAGGCACCACTACCGCTTGGTCACACCACCACGCAAACTGAACAAGTCCGAAAGGTCTGTTTTCATAAAGGGCCTCTAAGTTTATAATAGAATGCCGGAGGGCATTAGGGATGCTGCTCCCACAGCGATATTTAAAAATAAATCAAAAAAGTGGCTACTGGAGAGGATTTTGTACAGTATAGATGAGTTCTACGACCTACCATAAAATTTATATTTGTTATAATAAGAAAATTATCGATATTATTATACATTATATATAATAAATAGATATACAGATATTTGTTCCGTATCTGGGTGTTTTTTATACAATATGTATTTACAAAAAAAATGTACATAAGTATTCTATCAGTTATCTGATTCCCATAGTACACGCTCTGCTTAGTTTTGGCTAGATAGCGCTGTCTGAAATGTCCAGCAATATTTATTTATTTATATTTAACATTAATATTATTGACTTGTAAAATTGGATTTATATATAAATACATTATTGTATTGTATTCTTCCTTCTACGGGAAATCATTTACTGTCAAAACAGTGCACCTGTGGAATGGATTGCCAGTGGAAATTAGACAGGCTCCTTCACAGTAATAATTTAAGCTGAAACTAAAGCAGCATATTTCATGTTATTTAAGTTACTTACTTACTATCCTGGCGCATTAATCCCGAAGCGGGTCTTGGCCGACACTAAAAGACGCCACTGGTCCCTATTCTGCGCCACTTCTTGCCAGTCTGACACTTGAAAAGCGCGAAGGTCTTACTCCACCTCATCCTTCCAGCGATATCTGGGTCCTACTGGCATTCCTAGGTAGGCACGTTTGGCAGCACGATCGTCCCCCATTCGCTCAACGTGACCGAGCCAGCTTAATCGATGAGATTTTATTTCGCCTATGATGTTGGGCTCGGCGACCAGTTCCGCTACCTCCCGATTCTTCCTCACTCGCAGAGTGTTATTAAGTTACTATTATTAAGAGTTATATAAGTTAATTGGTTATTAATTTGAGTTTGTCTCCGGTTTAGAATATTTGTATGCATAATATTTATTTTTATAGTTGGCTTTATATTAGCTCATTAATCTTAACATTACCTTTTGAAACTATCATGGTTATGAACAAGCCGGTGGTAGTAATAGAATTAGCGAATTAATTCCTAGCAAGAGACTAAGAAAGAAGGTAGATCGTTATATCTGCCAATAACTACCTACTCGCAAAGACTTCAGTTTACCCGTGATCATGGCGCATGCAACTGCGCCGAAATATCGGGATACTCAAATACTCACAAATCATGGTAAATATTCCGTTTTTAGTATAAATAGTTAACATTATCTATTTTACAAGTACACAGTTTATTATTTTTTGGTATTTTTTTTTCTTTACTTTCATAATTTTACTCTGTACACCGTCGCGGCGCCGCCGGCTTCACCCGAGGTACTGCTTCTCGGTTATTACTTTCCATCAAAAGGTTGCCTAGAAAAAATCACTTTCAGCGATAAGATAATAATTCTTTAAGTTCCTGGAATATAATTTTATTTTATTTTTAGGGTTCCGTAGCCAAATGGCAAAAAACGGAGCCCTTATGGATTCGTCATGTCTGTCTGTCTGTCTATCCGTCCGTATGTCACAGTCACTTTTCTCCGAAACTATAAGAACTAGACTGTTGAAACTTTGTAAATAGATGTATTCTGTGAACCGCATTAAAATTTTATTGATTTTCACACAAAAATAGAAAAAAAAAACAATAAATTTTGAGGTTCCCCATACTTAGAAATTAAACTCAAATTTTATTTTTCATCAAACCCATACGTATGTATGGTCTTCAAAAATGATATATCAAGTTTCTAATATTTTTTTTTTCTAAACCGAATAGTTTGCGCGAGAGACACTTCCAAAGTGGTAAAATGTGTCACCCCCCCCCCCCCCCCCCTGTAACTTCCCTCTGTAACTTCTAAAATAAGAGAATGATAAAACTAAAAAAAATATATGATGCACATTACCATGCAAACTTCTACCAAAAATTACTTTGAACGAGATCTAGTAAGTCGTTTTTTTCGTCATAAATCGTAAACCGCAATTTAACTTTCATTCAATCAACTCATATATAAAAAAAGTTACAACGAACTACAAGAACTTGTATTATGTTAATTGCTGCTACAGAACCCTTCATAGGCGAGTCCGACTCGCACTTGGTCGCTTTTTTTTATTTATTTAATGAACGAAACAGGAAAAGAACAAAATTAGGTACTTACCTACAAGTTACATTTAGGTATATGAAATAAAGTAAAGTAAAATAAATTGCGATAAAGTAAGTTATTGCGACAAACTAAAAGTCTAGACTTAAACTATACACAATCATGTTTCCTAGGATAACTTAAGTTTGCAGTTATGATGAATACATAGTCAAGTGACTACCCTCCGTACTAGTTTTCACTGTTTGACAGCAGGGCATCTAACTAGGTATATGTTAATAATTCTAGTCACGATCTAGTTCAGTTCCTTAAAAACATGGCATGATCAGGCAAGACATAATGTTATCATTATTATTCATCTCTTCTCTTATAGTTACAATAAGCTCTATACAGAGGTGACGTGATTCAAACAGTCTTATCCAAGGGTCCAACCTTAGCTTTCGTTACCCTATCCCCATTACGTCAGTATCCCGTCTTTGTGTGGACGGCGCGGCTCAACGCGTCATTTCGACGGTTCCTCGAATAGAAATATCCAAAAACTTTATCGCTGTTCCGTAATATAGAGGTCAGATCGATCGTTTAGTATCTAGGCCACCGAAAACAAACGGTACTGTTTGAAATATATAAACTGGGAATAGATCTGCTGACGGCAAAATTAAAGCATATCAATGGAATGCTTTGTTGATTATTATCTGAGAGATTAAGTATTTTTGTGTGTCTGATTTAAGGAACTATGAGGCAGAACACTTCAGCATGGGCTCTTTTGATTTTTTTTAAAGGGTCGTCGACGTGCCTTTGCTGTGTCCGTAAGTTACCATCAGCTGAGCCATATGCTTGTTTGCCTTTTTAATAGATTGGGGAAAAAGTCTTTTCACTTATAGTATGTATGAACTTGTAATAAAATCTCTTTGGCTATACTATTTGTATCTGGCTGGTTTTGGTATCATTCAAAGTTTAAATTTTAAAGAAGATAATTCCAAATTCAAATTAGGAAAATGTGTGATTTTCATTTGTTTTTCGTACTGTAAAGATGAGTGAATGAAGAAATTCGATACATTTTAAAATTTTACTACAAAAAAGGTAAAATTGCAACGCAAACCGCGAAAAAAATTTGCGATGTTTATGGACCTAGTGCAGTGTCTGTGAGAGTAGCACAAATGTGGTTTAAGCGTTTTCAATCCGGATATTTTGATGTCAAAGATGCACGTCGCTCTGGTCGCCCTATTACGGATAAATTAATACCATTTTTGAAAAAGAGGAGGAAGATCGGCATTTCAGTAGTTACGACGTAGCTGAAGAACTGGGAATTGACCACAAAATAGTCTTGGCGCATTTGAAAAAAACTGGGTACACAAAAAAGCTCGATATTTGGGTACCCCACGAGCTCACTGAAAGAAACCTAATGAACCGTGTACTCATTTGTGATTCTTTATTACGACGTAATGAAACCGAACCATTTTTGAAGATAACTGATGACGAAAAGTGGATCACGTACGACAAGAACGTGCGAAAAAGGTCGTGGTCAAAGGCCGGTCAGGCTTCACAGACTGTGGCGAAACCCGGGTTGACTCGCAACAAGGTGATGCTGTGTGTGTGGTGGGATTGGAAGGGCATTATTCATTATGAGCTGTTACCACCAGGCAGTACCATCGATTCTGAACTCTACCGCGAACAACTGATGAGATTAAAGCAAGAAGTTGAGAGAAAACGGCCGGAATTAATCAACAGAAGGGGTGTGGTTTTTCATCATGATAACGCTAGACCTCACACATCTTTAGCCACTCAGCAAAAATTAAGAGTTTGGCTGGGAGGTGTTAATGCATCCACCGTATATTCCTGACCTTGCACCTTCAGATTTCCACCTGTTTCGGTCTCTTCAGAATTCTTTAGGCAGTGTCAGGTTAACATCACGAGAGGACTGCCAAAACTACTTGTCGCGGTAGTTTGATCAGAAGCCCCAAAATTTCTATAGCAATGGGATCATCTCCCTACCTACAAGATGGCAAAAAGTTATCGAACAAAATGGCACCTACATATTTTAGTTAAATGTAAATAAATTATATTAAAAATGTTTTGAGTTTTCTTAAAAAATGTGAAGAAACTTTTTCCCCAACCTAATAGTAATATAAAAAGTAATTTTTTTTTGTGTATATCTATATAAGGTTTGCTGGAAGAAAACTATTATTACAGGTAAACTCGACCTTGTACATGTCCATTTTGTAAGCTGTTTTTGTCTGTAATCTATTTGTGTACAATAAAGAATAAAATAATCTATCTTGACAAATGACAATATTTCAAAATTTTGAAAACACCTTTTGTAAAAATACCAACAAAAAAACTAAAATATTTAAAATTATCTGTTTAAAGTTATATTTTTTTAGAAATTTATTTAAACTTTCTATAATATAATTTCTGAGGAGTTTATAAGACAATTATCCATATTACTAATAGCTTATTTATTAGGATTCAAACTAAAATTCGTACTATTCACAGCGACAATACTGACAAACGTTAAATATAGTGTCAATAACACATAATTACCTTAATAGTAACCAGCCGTTGCCCGCGACTTCGTACGCGTTACACTAGTAAATGTGTTGGTAACCTAGAAATAAAGCTAAACTCACCGTTGCAACTTGACTTGACACCACATTTTAATCCCATGTGAACTGATTTATGGGATAAAAGGTAGCGTATTTAGGTTAAGGTAAATAGGTAGATTATAGTTCTAGAAACTTAAGGTAGGTAGATTATAGTCCAGACTATAATCTACATAAATACCAAATTTCATCGAAATCGGTACAGCTGTTACAACGTGATTGAGTAACAAAGAAAGAAACAGATATCCAAACTTTCATATTTATATTATTAGTGTGATGAGGAAAATAATATATTTTTGGACCTTTTAACAACACAGTAAAATAATCGCCCACGAGTTGTTGGTCACAGTAATTTTCTTCTCAATAACCTAGGAAGGCACTTGACTTTTGACCACTATATATAACATTTTGCGTGGTTTTGTATCTACTTAAAAAACTACTTGTGTAGAGTACTTATTATTTTACATATTGTACCTAGATGTCGTGTATGAGTTTGATAAAAAATGTATTATAATTAAATCAAGTCAAATGTATCTGCAAAAAAAGTTTATTATAGTGTCATTTTATATGTAAAAAATGGAGTTTACTTATTCATCTACCTAGTCAGGTCATAAGTATTGTCACACAGTAAAAACTTTTCTTTTAGAATGCTGGCCACAAAAAAGTTTATTGAATTCGAATTTCGAATTGTTCATGAAAATAAAAATGTATACTTTTTAGAATTTTACTCATTTTTAAATATAGAGTGGACGCTTAAAGAAGACCGTGTTGCAGTTATTGCGTTGCATCGTTGCGGTTACGCGCCAATTCAAATTTTTGACATACTAAAAAATTTGAATATAACCAAAAGATTCGTTTATCGCACCATCAAACGATACAATGAAGACTCTAGTGTAGATGACAGGTCAAGAAGTGGTCGCCCTCGGTCTGTTAGGACTCCAGCAGTGATAAAAGCTGTGAAGGCGCGAATTCAAAGAAATCCCAAACGTAAGCAGAAACTGTTGGCCCTTCAGATGGGGTTAAGCAGAACCACGGTGAAAAGGGTGTTAAATGAAGACTTAGGGCTTCGGGCATATCGAAGAAAAACCGGACATCGTTTGAATGCTCGTCTAATGGACCTGAGACTGAAGAGATGCCGCGCTTTGTTGAAGAGGTACGCGGGAAAAAAATATCGGGAAATTCTTTATTCGGATGAAAAAAGTTTTACCGTAGAAGAGAGCTACAACAAACAAAATGATAAGGTGTACGCACACAGTAGTGAAGAAGCGAACAACCGTATTCCGCGTGTCCAACGAGATCATTTTCCATCCTCGCTCATGGTATGGTTGGGAGTTTCTTATTGGGGCTTAACAGAGGTACATTTTTGTGAGAAAGGTGTAAAAACGAATGCAGTTGTGTATCAAAATACAGTCCTGACGAACCTTGTGGAACCCGTTTCTCATACCATGTTCAATAACAGGCACTGGGTATTCCAACAAGATTCGGCGCCAGCTCATAGAGCGAAGAGCACACAAGACTGGCTGGCGGCGCGTGAAATCGACTTCATCCGGCACGAAGACTGGCCCTCCTCCAGTCCAGATTTGAATCCATTAGATTACAAGATATGGCAACACTTGGAGGAAAAGGTGTGCTCAAAGCCTCATCCCAATTTGGAGTCACTCAAGACTTCCTTGATTAAGGCAGCCGCCGATATTGACATGGACCTCGTTCGTGCTGCGATAGACGACTGGCCGCGGCAGATTGAAGACCTGTATTCAAAATCACGGAGGTCATTTTGAATAAACTTTAGTGTCATAAGAATCTATGTTTTGTTAAGTTCATTTTGGTATATAAACGGTTACATAATGAATAAAATTGTTTCAATTATTTTATATTAAACATGTGACAGAATTTATGACCTGACTAGGTATATCTATAGATAAGATTTGTATTTTTGTGTGTATGTTTGTAATGAATAAACTCAAAAACTACTATCCTGATTTCAAAAGTTCTTTCACCATTGGAAAGCTACATTTACCCTGAGTGACAAGGACTATATTTATTGCTAGAAAAAATTAGGGATCCTCACTAAAACTTATGTAACGTAACCCAAGGTGTAAAAAAGTGCCCTAAAACGTCTTTCGTCGCATGCGCTGCGGAAACTATTGATGATAGAACAAAAGTATGTTCTACAATATTAAAGAACATATCAATATCTACAAAAAACTTCGTAATATTATAAAGAGGAAAGATTTGTTTGTTTGTTTGTTTGTATTGAATAGGCTCCGAAACTACTGGACTGATTTAAAAAATTATTTCACTGTTGGTAGCTACACTATCTCCGGGTGACACAGGCTACTTTTTACCCTACTGCGGAGAAGGAGGGTAATGTTTTTAGTAAAAAACTACGCGTGCGAAGCTGCCGATTGGTCAGCTAGTAAAGTATAAAAGTTATTGAATAACGTCACGGTGCTCTAAATATTTTTATTAAGTTAGATTATATTTACGCTGCATTAAAAATGTTGCTTAAATTATCAGAATAGATACCGGTTGGTAAACCCAGCACTAAATATATAATATATTTATACATATTTATAACGTAAGCAAAAATTTTTTTTTTTTTGTAAAAAGGACGTTACTCTGCTCGGTGACTCCTATCAATCCGCTAAAAAACGCTTCCTTTCATTGGAAAGAAAGCTTCAATCTTCGCCCGACTTAAAGGTTGCTTATGACAATAATATTCGGGACCATCTGGAAAAGGGATATTTATCCCTCGCCGCCCCGGAAACTGAATTAACTAAGGTCTTGCCTTCTTATTACATTCCGCATCATCCTGTTTGCCGGGAAAATGCTTTAACAACCAAGGTCCGTATCGTCACTGACGTTACCGCTAAACCGCATCTCGCAACGCACGCAAAATATCACATATCGGCGATCTTATGAGCCTTTACGCAAATTACAGTGAACGTGGCCACGGTAATAGCATTAATTGTGAAATCGAACTGCGAAATAAACAATCTTTAGTGCCTCTGTATAGCAGTGAGGGAATATTCAGAAATACCCAGGTCAGTGTAGTGCAGCCTACATCTTCCCTTTATCCCTGTTCTTGATTGAGTAGAATCCTTTCCTGCTGGCTTTAAGGCATTATCATAATTAAAAAATAAAAATACAGTCCACTTTAAAATACGCCCCACCATTCTTTGGTAATATATAAACTAATTATCCTAAATATATAAACGAATAATATTTTGAATAAATTATTGAATTAAATAATATTGCACTAAATATTGCACTAAAAATTTTTTTTGCGGCGGTAGGTGTGAGATAGTAAACACGCATTTTTGTAACCTCTTATTTGTTTAGTTAAATTAAATAGTAAAAACACAAAAAGTTATAATATTTATGTGTTAAATCAATATATAACCCACTCTACCTGCCATCTACTGTTCTCCTTGCAATTTTTCACATCAACACACCAGTTTTATTGACATCACTGCACTTCACTAACCTTCATCAACAACATGGATGCTACAACATTCCAAAAATCCTTGTCTGAAATGGGGCAAATGTTTCAAGACACTATGGAAGAATTTGAGCAGAAGCTCCTTAGAAGCAAGTCACCAGTGGCAGACATACCAGCCTTGTCTAATGAGTTTGCAATTTTCAAGAAATATGTAGTAAAATCTCTCGGCACACTTCAAAAGCAAATTTCTATGCTTGGTACCCAAATGGACAATCTGGAGATGCGTAGTCGGAGGAAAATCTTGCTCTTCCATGGTGTTCCAGAGTCTACTCAAGAAGATACGGCAGATGTAGTGGTGCGGACTGTGTCGGATAGGTTGAAGCAACCTGACTTTTCAAAAGCCTGCATCAACCGATGCCATCGTATGGGCCGCGCTACGTCTGATAAGCCACGTCCTATCCTATGCAAGCTGCGAGACGTTACGGTACGGGACAAGATGTGGTCCTCTAAGACCGCTCTGAAGAACACAGGAGTAACGCTCTCTGAGTTCCTAACCAAGGCACGTCACGAAACATTTATGGCGGGGCGCAAGCGTTTTGGTGTCATGAGATGTTGGACCAGCCAGGGCCTTGTCTTCGTACTCGGGCCTGACGGAGCTAGGCACCGAGTCTCCAGCATCGAGGAATTGAACAAGTTCCCACAAACGGAGGCACCGGCGGTAATTAAAACGACCATAGCGCCTGTAGTAAAGGAGACAGCTGCTCTGTCGAAGGCCAGACGTGCGGCGGCTTCCCGAAAATAGTGTGTTGTTCATCATACAAAGCTGAATCCAACCGAGTAAATCCGGGTCAATTTACTCTATTATTCACCTTGATAAGTACCGTCTATTAACTTTCTTTCTTTATTTTTCAACCCTAAATTTTTGTTTATTTTATGTTGTGTGCAAACGGTGACTCAAACTCCATCAAGGCAAATGTCATTGTCAAACATCAATTTAACCGAAGTGACAACCCAAAAACGTTCCATTACTTTTTATGTTTGGATATGTTATTTTATGTGCCTAGTGTTATTATTATTTGTGTGAAACCGGTGCGGTTGGATTAGACTTATTAAGTATTTTTAATTTTTAATTTTATATTTTTCTCTTTGATATTGTTAAATTTATGTACAGTTTACAGGTAGCTGGCGGGTGGACACGGACTAAACGCGACAAGATATTGTTTGTGACTAGTTGTCAGCCCATAAAAGCAATCTTTATAACTAGGTATTTATTATATTATATTTATTATTTATATATATTTTAATGAGTGGCTCTGATGATTTTGAATTTATATCTTGCTCCTCCTCAGTTGGGGACTGTTCTGACGATAGTTTCAGTAGTATTCCATCTCTTTGTGATACCCTAGAATCAATTTTTCGTGATGTTCCCAAGAACTTCAATGTGGTGCATATAAATGCACAAAGCATTCCGGCTCACTTTACAGAAATGCTGGCGTCATTAAATTTAAAATGCATTCACGCTATTCTTGTGTCCGAGTCCTGGTTAAAACCTTGTTTACCCTCTACGGCTTATGCACTACCAGGATTCCAACTCATTCGCAATGACCGCACTGGATCGGGGGCTGGTGGTGTAGCCATATACCTCCGTTCTCATATTCCATTCACTGTTATTAGTATGTCTGCACAGCCACCCCCGCCCAGTGCTGGTGAGCATCTATTCCTTCAAGTTACTTTATCTCATCGTAAAATACTGCTTGGAGTTTACTACTCGCCGTCAATGCGTATTGATTACTTCTCCTCTTTAGAAAAACTGCTTGAAGAGTTTACTCCCCTTCACGATCACACTATTATCTCGGGAGATTTTAATACATGCTTAAATAAGCATGACCACCGTTCCAGTTCTTTAGAAAATATTGTCCAGGCTAATAACTTGACCATTCTTCCTTTGAATCCAACGCATCATTTTCCAAATTGTCAACCTTCCCTTCTGGATTTAATATTAATTTCATCTTCAGTTCATGTCGCCAAGCACGGTCAGTGTACAGCGGATGAATTTTCATATCACGATCTATTATTCCTTTCATATAAAGTTCGCCCTCCCAAAGCCAAGCCAAAAATTATTTTTCAGCGCAATTTTGGAGGTATGGATGTGGAGTCTTTGCGCAATGATGCCCAAAACGCGGACTGGTCTGAGGTTTTTAACACTGAATCTATTGATGATAAAGTTGATTGTTTTAACGGTATCATGACGAGATTGTACGACGTGCATGCCCCAGTACGAGCGGTCAAAATGAAACATCTCCCGGCGCCGTGGCTTACCGACCAGATACGAGCCGAAATTCACAAGAAACTCGCAGCCAAGGTTAGATTCAAACGCAATAATTCTGATGCAAACCGGGAGAAGTATGCTGAGAGTAGAAATCACTGCAATAGGGTGTGTAGAGATGCTCAACGCCGATATATCCATGAATCTGTAGAAAATAATGACCCTACGAAAGTATGGAAGTTCTTGCGGTCACTAGGAGTTGGAAAATCACGCCAAGATACTATTCCTAAGGACTTGGACGTAGATTCTTTGAATCTACATTTCTCCTCTTCATCTAATTTTGATGGATCTACTAAGACACAAACATTAAATTATCTTTCTTCATTACCAACTCCTGACTCTTCACCTTTTTTGTTTCGCCAATTTACTGATTGTGATGTTAAGAAGAGCATATCATCCATTACATCTAATGCAGTTGGTAGTGACTGCATTAGTAAAAGAATGATAACTCCGATTCTCAATGAAATCGTCCACGTAATTACGTATCTGCTTAATTCTTCCATCGACACTGGAACGTTTCCAAGGGCGTGGAAGGAAGCTCAAATAACCCCGCTTCCTAAAAAAACAAATCCTTCGTCCTTTTCCGAGTACCGTCCTATATCCATTCTCCCGTTCCTATCCAAAGTCTTAGAGCGTCTTATACATCACCAACTCAGCTCATTCCTTAACGCAAACAACCTCTTGAATCCCTTTCAGTCCGGGTTTCGCCCAGGCCATAGCACTGTTTCTGCTCTCATCAAAATCACCGATGATATCAGGCATGGTATGGAATCTGGGCTGGTCACTGTCCTATCCCTGCTGGATTTCAGCAATGCCTTTAACAATGTGGATTTCGATATACTGTTAGCTTTTCTTCGCTCTCTTAACATATCTCCAACAGTAATTGACTGGTTTCGTAGTTACCTGTTTGGACGCCGGCAACGTATCCGTATTGACGACACATTTTCCTCTTGGTGTCAATTGAGTGCTGGTGTACCTCAGGGCGGCGTTTTATCTCCTCTTCTTTTTGCCATCTTTATTAATTCCATCTCTGAACAACTCTCATCGTCCTACCACCTTTATGCAGATGATTTGCAAATTTATACCCAAGCCCCTGTTGGATGGTTACGTGAAGCAATTACTGACATAAATAGTGATCTCCAGAGTATTCTTCAGTGGAGCAAATCATACGGGCTGAAAGTAAATCCAACGAAAACTCAAGTGATTGTTATAGGAAGCTTGCGGATGATTACACAAATCGATTGGCTTGATTTACCTGAAGTGAAATTTGACGGTACATCAATAGAAGTTAGCAAGGTAGTCAAGAATCTGGGGGTACTCATGGATCGTCAGTTATCTTGGGGACCACAACTAGCAGCGGTAAGCCGAAAGACCTTTGCTGCAGCTGCCTCTCTTAAACGGCTGCGAAACTTCCTTCCGACTTCCACCAAAATTGCACTTGCACAGACATTGCTGCATCCCATTCTCGATTACGCTGACGCCAGCTATCTTGATTTAACTGAAGACCAACTCAACAAGCTTGAGCGTCTCCAGAATTTCTCTATTAGATTCATATTTGGCTTGCGCAAGTTCGACCACATTTCTGAGTATCGCCACAGACTTAAGTGGTTACCCATCCGCCTTCGCCGGAATGCGCATATCCTTTCCCTCCTTTACAGCATCCTTTTCATCCCTTCTACTCCGTCCTACCTCAAAGAACGCTTTGACTTTCTTCACCTTGCCAACTCTCGATCCTTACGTTCCTCTGAAACCCTTCAATTAAAAACTCCCCACCATACCTCAGTATTTTATAGTACCTCTTTTACTCTGCAGGCTACCAGACTCTGGAATGCCCTACCTGTCTCAATTCGTCATGCAAAATCTCTCCCTATCTTTAAAAACATGGTCAGACAACACTTTCTGTCATCCATTGCTCACTAGGCCATTTATTTATTTATACATTTTTATAATTTATGTATGTAGGTATGACAATATATATATATAAATATATATATGTATCTTAATATTAATATTTATTAATTTTATGATAATATTATTTAATATAATTAAGCATTTTATTTTATATTAACTATATTTTTTATAAATTGTAATATATGCTTGTTTTTAAAAAAAAAAAAATAAAACTGATTCTAAAAAAATCTTATGCCGCCGTCCTTATTTGTTCATATAGATTCTGTCCATCCAAAGGTTGCCTGGAAGAGATCGCTTTTAGCGATAAGGCCGCCCATTGTACCTATGATTTAAAATTGTATTTTCTTTTATATGTTTGTATTTAATGGTGTGCAATAAAGAAATTATCTAATCTAATCTAATCTAATCTATTGTCAAGTCTACAATCAGTGTGTGTTACCAGTGATGCCATATGGAACCGAGACGTGATCCTTCACTATTGGCCTTATGAATAAGCTCAGAGTCACTCAACGAGCTATGTAGAGGGCTATGCTCGGGGTTTCTCTACGGGATCGAATCAGAAATGAGGAGATACGTAAGAGAACTCAAGTCACCGACATAGCCCGACGGATTACCACGTTGAAGTGGCAATGGACAGGCCATATAGCGCGCAGAACAGATGGCCGATGGGGCCGGAAAGTTCTCGAATGGAGGCCACGGACCGGCAGGCGCAGCGTAGGACGTCCACCTACAAGATGGGCAGATGACTTGGTAAGAACCGCAGGTCGGCGTTGGATGCAGCCCGCTTCCAACCGCAGTTCCTGGAGATCAATGAGGGAGGCCTTTGTCCAGCAGTGGACGTCCTACGGCTGATATGATGATGATGATGATGAAATATTGTCAAAACAAAATAGCGTTAATAGTGTTTCTAAAACATAGATTACCAGAGAGCAGACATTGTCAGAAAGCTGCTTATATCTCTGGTAATTTCTATTGATTTATTAGTTTCTCTCGCGTCTAAGAATACTAAATACGTCTAAGAATGCGTCAGTTAAAATGTTGAGAAATGTTTCACAAAACTTCATACAACGATATGTAAAAGGAGCAAAAACCAAACTGAAGTTTTCATTCTACAAAACTATAGCTTGAAAGAAAACTCTGAAAAAATCAATTTCATCGAACGCTTGAAGAAAGTTACCAACTCAGCTTTTGCCTTTCTCGTGACAATCAGCCATCGATTGACTGTCTCTGACAAGCTACCTACTTGCTGACATTATGTATGCGATATGAAATTTAAATCCACCTTGAACTTCGACTCTCAGCTTTAAGTCGATAATATTCTGTACAACAGAATAATGTTTCGAATTTAAGCTTTGGATTAGTTGTTTTAAGATTATAGATTTATGTTTTAAGGGACCTTTTTATAAGTACCCATAAAACTAAAAATACATTTGCGATCAGATCACTTATTTATTATTGATATCAAATCCCTTAAAAGAGTATTGCAATACAATCGAAACGTTGGGATTTAAATAATAAAACCGGCCAAGTTTGAGTCGGACTCGCACACGAAGAGTTCCGTAACATTATCTTTAATTATTAAGACCGAGAAAAAAATTGGAAAAAAATCACGTTTGTTGTATGGGAACCCCCCTGTAATATTTGTTTTATTTTCATTTAAATATTTATTTTAAAAGTGAATATATAACTAAATATTCTGTGAATATTTCAAGCGTCTACCTGTTGCCGTTATCGAGCAAAAACGAGCAAAAAAATCACGTTTGTTGTATGGAAGTCCCCCCTTAAACATTTATTTTATTCTGTTTTTAGTATTTGTTGTTATAGCGGCAACAGAAGTACATCATCTGTAAAATTGTTTTACTATCACGGTTCATGAGATACAGCCTAATGACAGACGGACAGACAGACAGACAGACAGCGGAATCTTAATAATATGGTCCCGTTTTACCCTTTGGGTACTGAACCCTTCTTATTCTTAGCGTGTCAATAGTTCTACTTATATTGTGTTAGATAGGTACTTGGCTACATTGATGGCGTCAGGAGAAGCCATTTTTAAGTCAACCATTGTGCAGGTGTTCGGGCACAAAGGGCACATTAACAGGTGTTTCATCGACTGTGTAGGGTCACCACAGTCACATTGCGTTTGTCTGGGATCCCTGAACCCCCATTTGCACATATTGACTCTGCAGCGACCAACCTGTGTGCGAAACCTATTTAAGGACTTCCACACTGGCCACGGCAGGTCGTGCCCTGATGGAAGCTGTTCTTGAGGGGGAATGAAGTCTGGTGGTGGGGGGTTACTATCTATCCACAGTGCGCGTCTAGCAACGGATGGGTCGTCACTGGTGGCCTGCCTGCCTTTTTTACTGAATCATAAAAAAGGTACAGTTCAATTTATTGAATTACGTAAAATACAGTCAGGTAGTTGAGTAATAAAAATAATTATATGAGATTAGTAGAATCATTACATATAATATATTTCCTACTAATCACGGTAGGTTAACGTGCAAATTATAAGCCATTTAACCGTTAATTTGACACACAATAAAACGCGAAAATGAACTACTCAATTACCATTAATGACTGAAAAGTTGGTAACGTCTCCCGAGCAGGCGAAGCGCGCGTGGGTGGCCGACGCTCTCAATTTGTAAATTGGCTTCATCACGTGCACAATAAGGTCACCTGTCATATTTTGTTTGGCAGGATATGAAGACGTGTTGGCAATGAACTTGACTGGGGGTGTGTCTTGCAGGCTGCAGGCCTCAAGGCCGTCCCGTCGCATAGCATTGTATTACTCCACATCGATTTATCGACCGGCGCGCGCCGGCCTCTTGGTCCCTCCCGCGCCCTCCCGGCTCTTTTCCCAACTGAGAGATAGCGGGTTTATAACATAGGCGACAGCGAGTTCCCAGATCAAACGCTAGAGCATAGATCTGGTAGAGGTTAAAGGTTATTGGCCGATATTGTTGGTGGCTTTCTGTTTTGCCTTATCATTGATACTACTAGCAGGATTTCTGCCTGTTCAATATATCATTTCACTTTTAGTTTATTCTCTGAATACAAAGTACCTACTTGAAAACTCCATCGTGTTTAAGCTCTAAAGTAGGATGTGAGTAATTTTACTTAGAAAACGTTCGTGATTAATTTCAATCATTATTATAAATACGGGATTTATCACGTACCGTCTTATCGGTGTAATCGGTCTTATCAGTGCGAGACGAGACGTTATTCGGAGCGGATCGCACTCACCCTGATGAAGGTTCACGAATTGAACCGAAACATTGTCGGTCGACACACCGATAAGACGGTACGTGAGAAATCCCGTATTTATAACAATGATGTGAGTAATTGTTTCAAAGACGTTCGTGACAGGCTTAAATAACTGTAAAATCAAATTGCCACTCAATTTACCTTATCAAGATCAAGCCACAGTCGTGATATTTGATTTATTTTATTTCCCTTTGAAAACTGTATCAAACGAAAGTACCTATTGCCTATCCCAGGGGCAAAAACTTTACTCATCAAAGCAGTTTTTAGTAACTATGTCAGACTGTCCGAATTATGTTTGACATTCTTTTGGGTGAAGCGAAGTGTGTTGAATTTTTAAAACAACATGACATGCCTTGTTAAATTCGGGTCTAAGGAGAGTACAGGTCAGTTTATATATCCAGTTTTCTTACTTTTGAAATGTTCCTTCTGTTTTTATAAGATTTTCCGACTAGCTTAAGGGCTTCCGACGGCACTTGGATAATGTTTTGTAGAGCAAAAAGTTATGAATCCAATAAACGAGGCAAGAGATCTCGAAACGGATTACGCGCACTTCTTATGGAAAGAAAAGCAAAACTAGAAGTCAGTGTGAATAATCAGAATAGTCTCGCTGGAGTTGAAATTTACAGTTTTTAAATATGTATAATGAATTTTGAAAAGGTTGTAGATTTAACAAAACACTTTTTATATTTTGATGACCTCCGTGGTGCAGTGGGTGAATAGCTGCCTGAGACGCAGGAGGTAGTGGGTTCGATTCCCGCCGAGGAACAAATCTTTGGATGATTTACAGATATTTGTTCCGGATCTGGTTGTTTCTCTATATATTATAAGTATGTATTTACAAAAAAAACGTATATAAGTATTCTATCAGTTATCTGGTTCCCATAGTACAAGCTCTGCTTAGTTTGGGGCTAGATAGCGCTGTGTGAAATTTCCAGCAATATTTATTTATTTATTATTTAAATTACAACTCTACCCTCCCCCCCCCCCCCCCCCCCCCCACCATAGTATGTAACGTGTCTTTTTTAATGTTCTTAATTAAATACCAAACTTGTAAGTAGCTTATCAACATGACCTGAACCTTTTGGCTTCAAAATGAATTATTTTCACTTCCAACATATACAGTTGCACAAAATGCTCTACATAAATAATAGCATTTCCAAGCCCCTCCAGGTACTGAATATATAAACTCAGCAACCTCAAACGTGGTTTCAACAACAATACTGTAAATTTTAAACCGCTTCAGCACCACAATTTCAAGTGGCCATAATGTCGTAAACTTACATAGCCGAGTACCGTAGTGTCTCGGACCTTGTTAGAAGACACGACAGTCTGCATACAGAATAACCCTAAGTTAATTTAGAGCGAATACATGGCCCGAGGGAGATTCCCGCTGATCCCGACAAACATACTTTGATATGCAGTACGGGGTAACTACACAGACAGAATTTATTTATCGCACCGATTAATATCGAGAAAGTTTGGCTTTGAGAGCAATCCGCGGCGGAATTAAGCTCATCAAGATAGATTTACTCGTGGATTCGGGTGGATCAATAATATATAGGGCCCAAGATTAAACGATTCAAAGCACGTACTTGTAGTTTTTAGGATTCCGTACCCAAAGGGTAAAACGGCACCATATTACTGAGGCTCCGCTGTCTGTCTGTCCGTCTGTCACCAGGCTGTATCTCATGAACCGTGATAGTTAGATAGTTGAAATTTTCACAGATGATGTATTTCTGTTGCCGCTATAATAATAAAATACTATAAACAGGATAAAATAAATATTTAAAGAGGGCTCCTATACAAAAAACGTGATTATTTGCTCGTTTTAACTCGATATCGATAACGGCAACAGTTAGACGCTTGAAATATTTAGTTATATTTTCACTTTAAAAATAAATAATTTAATTATAACAAAACAAATATTTAAGAGGGGCTCCCGTACAACAAATGTGATTTTTATGCCGTTTTTATAGATAATGGTACGGGGCTCTTCGTGCGCGAGTCCGACTCGCACTTGGCTGGTTTTTGTTGTTGGATTTCATGTGTTTTTGGACACTTAAGTATGATAAAAGTTTTGACTTGGTGTCTGGGAGTTGGTAACAAATTAAAAATCTTTTAGGATTCCAACTAGTAATTGACATATAAACTTTCCGCCAAAACTATCTTGGATATACTGAGATGTATTTTTGCAGTGTTTGAGGGAACTACACTAATGCATATGGCAAAATTACGTATTTAGAAAAATAAACCATTTGTACTCATAATCTATAAAGTGAAGGTCAATGTTATTTGAGGCCTTGAAGAATCATACAATCAATACCTATTACCGCATTTTATCAATTATTTAATTAAAAATATTAAGTATAATCCTGGTAATAGGTACCTACTGTGAAGCATTATTTCTTTCTAGAACTAATCGATTGATCGATAAAATACGTGCAAAATGTACGTCTTGTTCATTCCTATCAGGCTGATAGATTCGACCATCTACGAGTAAGATATTGACGTAATTCTTAGTAATTCTAACAGATCTGATAATAAACCTAAATAAGCTCGAAACTATACAAGAAAGAACAGTCAGAGAGAGAGCACTAGAAGAATAGATATAACAAATGAGTTCGTACCCAAGCTGAGAATCTCAGAACATAGTGTTCGGTACCAAGCTATAAAGCTTTTTAATAACTTGCCTATCGTCTATAAAACCATGTACAGTTCATTTGAGATCAAAAATAAATTGAAGGAATTCTTGTTGAAAAAATGTTTCTACTCCATAGACGAATACTACAAGGACATATCACATAATATCTGACGCAAATTTTTTATTTCTAGTTTAGTTTTTTTTTTACATTGAAATATTTTTTATTTATTTTATTTTATATTTTGACGCAAATCTTTTATTCTAACTTAGTTTTTATTTTGACATTGTAATAATTTTTAAACTTTATATTTGACTATCCATACCATTTAGTATTAAGAATTTATTTGACATGTTATTAATCATTATTATTATTTTCCGTTGACATAAAATTTATTATTAGTTTAATTTTTCGTTGACATAAAATTTATTATTAGTATCATTTTTCGTTGACATGTTATATCATTATGCATTTTAATTTTTTTTACTGGTTAATAATTATCATTTTCTATTATGTATTTACCAAAACCGTTGTTCTTTCGCATTAATTACGTATTTGTAAAATATTTCCTAACTGTAGAATGACAAAAGTTCCGACACAATAAATAAATAGTGATGTGATTAAAAGTAATTATATAAAGTAGAGAGCACTAGAAGAAAAGATATAAAAATGAGTTCGTACCCAAGCTGAGAATCTCAGAACATAGTGTTCGGTACCAAGCTATAAAGCTTTTTAATAACTTGCCTATCGTCTATAAAACCATGTACAGTTCGTTTGAGATCAAAATTAAATTGAAGGAATTCTTGTTGAAAAAATGTTTCTACTCCATAGACGAATACTACAAAGACATATCACATAATATCTGACGCAAATTTTTTATTTCTAGTTTAGTTTTTTTTTTACATTGAAATATTTTTTATTTATTTTATTTTATATTTTGACGCAAATCTTTTATTCTAACTTAGTTTTTATTTTGACATTGTAATAATTTTTAAACTTTATATTTGACTATCCATACCATTTAGTATTAAGAATTTATTTGACATGTTATTAATCATTATTGGTATTTTCCGTTGACATAAAATTTATTATTAGTATCATTTTTCGTTGACATAAAATTTATTATTAGTATCATTTTTCGTTGACATGTTATATCATAATGCATTTTAATTTTTTTTACTGGTTATTAATTATCATTTTCTATTATGTATTTACCAAAACCATTGTTCTTTCGCATTAATTACGTATTTGTAAAATATTTCCTAACTGTAGAATGACAAAAGTTCCGACACAATATTTTATTGTTTGAGAATAAATGAAAAGAAATGACGCTAGATAATAAGTGTATGTTTTGGATTAAACCCAAAAAAAAATTAAACTTTTCCCAAAAAAAAAACAGCTCAATGGTAACACAAAAAAATATCATTGTCTATTAAACTTATTACTGTCTAAATGTGAATATATCGGCGCAGGTGTGGCCGTATCGGCGCGGATATCAAATAATAAGTACTAAAATTAATTAAAGTAAAAATTAACTTGTGATAAATAAATAGTGATGTGATTAAAAGTAATTATATAAAGTAAAAATTAACTTGTGATAAATAAATAGTGATGTGATTAAAAGTAATTATATAAAGTAAAAATTAACTTGTGATAAATAAATAGTGATGTGATTAAAAGTAATTATATAAAGTAAAAATTAACTTGTGATAAATAAATAGTGATGTGATTAAAAGTAATTATATAAAGTAAAAATTAACTTGTGATAAATAAATAGTGATGTGATTAAAAGTAATTATATAAAGTAAAAATTAACTTGCGATAAATAAATAGTGATGTGATTAAAAGTAATTATATAAAGTAAAAATTAACTGGTGATAAATAGTGATGTGATTAAAAGTGACTAAAAACTATAAAAGGTGGTGCAATGGCAAGCGGTGCGCATTCTATCTGAGCGCCTTCTGCGCTCGCCAAAAGCTCGGTTAAGCTGCAACGGCCTCAGAGGCCAACAGCGAGATTAGTCAATGCGAAAAAAAAGCGGTGCGCATTCAGTCCTCCGTAGCGGTCGAGTCAACATCGGATATAAAAGGTGCAACAACTACGCGCGCATTCGATCGTCGGCAGCGGTCTACGCAACATCGCCTTAAAAGGCGACACAGCTGCGGTCTGAGGCCATTCAAACCGTCCGAGACACGTTCTCGGAGACCCGGATGACGAAATCACCTCCGCTAATGCGGAAGCGATTTCCGAGTCATCTACATTAGACAGAGCAAACGCTTCACAGATACACCGACCTCGCCGGCGAGGTCGACGAGTCCCTTCAGTCGCCGCCTATACGAGGTACAAGCACGTACCCGGGCGTTTCTCTCCTATCTCCACCCTGGCAACAGCCCAAGCCGAGGTTCGTACCTAAGTGGTGCCCTTGCGCTAGTTGCCTCATCAAAACTTACAGGGCTGAGCGCCTTCTGCGCTCGCCAAAAGTTCGGTTAAGCTGCAACGGCCTCAGAGGCCAACAACGAGATTAGTCTATTCGAAAAAAAAATCTGAGGCCATTCGATCGTCGGCAACGAAGGACTAAACACCTCGAGTCTTCAAAAAACATCCGTCCCACGATCTTTAGGGAACGAATACTGCGTTTCTATTGGCACGTTCTTTTCAGAACGAATAGGTACTGTTGTCTTAATGTGCATGTTATTGTAAGACAAGCAATCTCAATACGTCGGTTGATTGCTTTGTCAAACTATAGATTATTTATGTTCTTCTTTTTCAGGCCTTCTCCCATTTTTATTTGTCTTTTCTGGATCGTCGTTGGGTCTATATTGTCATTGTCCAGGTCTTTCTTTATTACAGCCATCCATGTTAGTCGGGGTCTTCCGTACTTTCTCTGTCCGATCTTCAAGTCACTTTTCGAATCATATGGTTTACCGGCCTCCTCATGACATGGCCGTTCCATCTTAGTCGTGTCTCTACTAATTTGTCTGGTACGGGTCTTACTTTGAAGGTTCCTCTGATATAATGGTTCGGCACTTTGTCTAAAAGGGTGACTCCGGCAGACCACCTCAGCATTCTCATTTCGGCGACGTGTAGTTTTTCGGATTGTTGCTTTTTAAGTGGCCAACATTCCGCACCGTAGACCATGGCTTGTAAAACTGCAGTCAGTTTTATAAATTTTGCCTTTAACGCGCACTGGCATTCTTGGGTCGCAGAGCACACCTGTCAGCTCTCTCCACTTTTGCTAGCCCAAACTTTTACGCTGAGCGATGTCCGCGTCAATATTGCCATCATTTGCTATTACACTGTCCAAGTATTTAAAGCTTTGGACAGTTTTGAGCGCCGTATTCTGCAGGTATTATGATTATTATAATTATTAGTATTCAGATTATTTATGTTGAGTTCGTTTAATTGTTGTTATGATTTTCAGGTTTTGAAATTATAAGCCATTATGGATGATAACGGTAGTTTCACTCGACCTGATACTCCCCCTCCTCTTACATACATACTAAGTTTACCATTTTGGCGCGTAATAAACAATGCTACTCATATAATCATTTTGTATACTACTTCTAAAATAAAATAATTTATTTTGTTTCCAAAATACGAAACATCAATAAACCGGCCAAGTGCGAGTCGGACTCGCGCACGAAGGGTTCCGTACCATTGTCTATAAAAATGGCAAAAAAAAATCACGTTCGTTGTATGAGAGCCCCTCTCAAATATCTGGTTTATTTTAATTTAGTTATTTATTTTTAAAGTGAATATATAACTTAATATTCCGTGAATATTTCAAACGTCTTCTTGTTGCCGTTATCAATATCGAACAAAAACGAGCAAAAAAATCACGTTTGTTGTATGGGAGCCCCACTTAGATATTTATTTTATTTTGTTTTTAGTATTTGTTGTTATAGCGGCAACAGAAATACATCATCTGTGAAAATTTCAACTGTCTATCACGGTTCATGAGATATAGCCTGGTGACAGATAGACAGACATCGGAGTTTAGTAATAGGGTGCCGTTCTACCCTTTGGGTACGGAACCCTAAAAAAGAGCCACTACTTTGGCATATATAGGTTCATATTAAATTGTACAGACGCTATTTTTCAGCATGAATTATGAATATAAAATGTCGAGAACATAAACTTTAACATTCTGTGGCGCAAACACTTATTACTTATTATTAGCTATTATTTTAATTATTATCTGACTTATTATATCTTCCAGAACCTGAAACCTTTATCTGCTATCATCAAGAATATTATATTAATACTGAAGAAGACCTACTTAAACTGTTGTCTAGACGTTTTTAGAATACTAAAACATGGAATAATTTTAATGTCCATTCGTCTAACTCATCACTGTTCTACGCCACGCTTTATGTGGATCCACTCGAATAAGGGTTCTCGAGTAGATTTTCTCTGTGACTTCAAATTCGTAAATGCGCCAGTAAATTTCTCCAAAACCTTGGATATAACAATTTCTTGTAGCTATATAAGGCTCATGATGGTATCTTTTGTTCCATCTCACCTTTTAACTACATATATAATGGCTCTCTCGTTGATAATGTTGTTCTACTTGTCTATCTAATACTCAGTTTTGTAGATATAAATTTTCAGGTTTGTTATAGAATTTAAAATTGAATAACGTAACCGAAATAATAATACAAATGCACAAAAATTGCCTTAGCATTTAAAGCATAGAAGTGAGTAGATAATTGTAAGTAAGTAATTGATTCATATGGATTCATTGCTCATCATTGAATCACATAGCTAGGCAACAACGCCACGCTCATACAATTGCGCACGCCCGCCTTAGTGTTGCAGAAATATCGATAGTTTCCCTATCGATAGATGACGTCATAAATCAGTTACACTATCGATTGTTCTATTGATAGTATCGATACAATCGATAGTATCGAAACTATCGATACTATCAATAGTGCGATATGAGGCAATAGTATCGATTTCGTCCAATACTAGATATTAGATAGTACCGATAGCATTAAACGTCAATGGTGACAAAATTATTGACAGTATCGATACTATCGATAGTATTGTATAAAAACTATCGACACTATTGATAGTATATATACTATCGATATTTGTGTACTGTCGATAGTAGCATATATTTCGATATTATTTGTCATTATATACAAGTCGATATCTATCGATAGATCACACACGGAAATGCATTACGTACACGAGTCCCCAATTTTTTGTCATGTAATTCTATAATATTAATGCTTATGTTTTATCTCTATTTAACTTAAATTTATTTTTGTTTCTCTGTTCTCTTAATAGTCAAAATGTATACTTACTCGGTGTCGTCTCGCATTTAATATGTTTAACTTCTGCAAATCTATACAGGGCATCCGCGATACAGGTGTTACACCTAGTGCGGACCTCATTATATACTACATTATGTTAATTCTGGTTTGGAAAATAAAATATTTGTATTTATTTTGTATTTGATTGACGAACTAACACTCTTTTCACCTCGTTTTGCAGTCGGGCATTTTGGTTTGTATTTTTTTTATCTATTCTAATTGGTTAACAATAATGCAAATTGTAAAGAACCCAATCTCAAAGGGCCCGTGCGATAGCTATTCCATTCAATCGACCGTAACAATTTTCAATAAACGAAGTAGGGAAGCGATATTCATTATTTTTTCAGTGCGTAACCTGTGAACCCGAATCGTACCGCTATGAGTCCCATGTGACCCATCCCGATGAAATAATGATCGCACGATCGAACCCGATCGGATCGACAAGGCTCGACCTCGTGCGGACATAAATTGATGATAACCCCTATCGACTATCTGTTGAATGTGAGGTGAAATTGGTTATTCGAATGCTATAATAGGTACTTATGATTTTGCTCGCTTTTGTACCACGACAGTATGAATCTGATTTATTATATTGTGATTTTCTTTTAAAGGCAAGTCTATGTAATTAGAAGATTCTTTATTGCACAAATTAAATCAATCAGTACACACGGCTACACATCAAGCTATACTATTCCAGTATAAGCAGAACTCTCATTCTACGAAATGCCTACACAATGCGAGGTCAGCTTATACTGGCAAGTATAGCTTGATGTGTAGCCGTGTGTACAAAGGTGAACAAAAGGAGAAGAAAACCCCCTATGACACAATAAACAAACGGCCCCCAGTCCCCGGCGGCTCCGTCATCCCTGGAAGTGGTAGCAACCAGGGCAGTGGCGGAGCAAGGGGTGCTAAGAATCCCCGAAGCAGCGTAGGCCGGCCCCACACAAGGTGGACCGACGATCTAGTAAGAATCGCGGGGAGCCGTTGGGCGCAAACCGCTACCAACCGCTCGTTGTGGCGATCTAAGGGGGAGGCCTATGTTCAGCAGTGGACGTCTTCCGGTTATGATGATTATGTATATTATTGATATATTATATTATTGTATACGCAACGCGATATTGCACTCTAAAACACAAGTAGCGAAATCTGAAGTGGGACTGGCTCGGACACGTAACCCGCATGTCCAAGGAACTCTAGGCTATGATGACCACTGAGTGGAACCTGAACGCACGGCAGCCACGAGGCCTAGGCGGTGAAGGCGGGATAAGCTGGACACCTACGATAAGGATTGGCCCAAGCTCAAGATAGAGATATGTGGAAGGAAGGAAGGGAGGCGTTTGCCTTACAGTGGGAAACATTAGACTAATAAATAAAATAAATAAGTCTAAACTAAAAACCTAGTGGTTTGCCCCGAACTGAGATCTCGCTAGTCTCCATTTAAAACTAGAAACATTTTATTTGTAATATTTGACTATCAAAATAGTGCCACAAAATAACTAACCAAATAACATGACCTACAGTTTCATTTAAATTATATGTAACGGGAGTTCATGTAATTGGATACTCTTTTTTGGGGTACATATTGCAGTTATTCTGGATTTCAGACTTTTGCCTATATTTGTGTCACTTAAGCTACACGAATATCAAATAACAGCACTGTGGGGTCACTGCTGTACCCTGTGAGTTTTATCAAAGTTCAGTATTTATTATGGCTTTAACTCAAAAACTATTAAAAATTTACTAAAAACAAAACCGGAGTCTAAATTTACTAATGAGGACTTTTTATTTAACGTTCTACTTGACCTAGTCTCATTTTTATTTTTTACCCCTCTTGAACCCCAACATCTCAACAACCCCCCAACATTTTTAGTTCATGTATTCAAACGAAACTGTGCCATCACTATCTACCTATGTACATATGTACTATGTATTAAATTTCACGATGATCGGGTCAACGCTTCGAAAGAACAAACAAACATACACACAACGCCGATTTGCCCAAGTTGATTTAGAGATCTCGCTTCGCTCGATCAATAATAACTGAAATCGAGACTAATAGATTTGGACTTATATTTAAAGCCATCCATAAATCTACGCGTGTTTGAGCATGGTTCTTAAGTATGGACCTAGCTCTTAAAACTTAGAATCAATATTCTACGTAACTACATTACTTTATAGACTACCCTTCGCTCTAACCTCTCAGCTATCTTCAATACATTACCTCGACCGATCCCTCTCAGTTTGATTGTGATTGATTTACCATTTCCAGACCATCATGCTGTTTAAACTCAGTTAATGGCACCTATGTGTCATGCTATTTCCGACGTATGTGACAGTAAGCTTCTAAATAGTTTTTACGTTTATTGAGCCTTACGGAACATGTTTTGTTTACACTATTTTATGAGCTTTTTCTAGCAACTGAATCCTGATATCCTAAATATATTCTAATATATTTTATATCTTCTTTAAATATAATAAAAAAACCGGCCAAGTGCGAGTCGGACTCGCACATGAAGGGTTCGGTACCATTATCTATAAAAACGAGCAAAAAAATCACGTTTGTTATGGGAGCCCCTCTTAAATATTTATTTTATTCTATTTTTAGTATTTGTTGTTATAGCGGCAATACAAATACATCATTTGTGAAAATTTAAACTGTCTATCTATCACGGTTCATGAGTGAAAGACAAACAGACAGCGGAGTCTTAGTAATAGGGTCCCGTTTTATCCTTTGGGTACGAAACCCTAAAAATCAAGCGCCTAATGTATGGAAGATCATCACTTGAGAACGACTCGACTGATTTGACTGATTTTTTTTGTTGTGTGCGTAATTATCAGGACAACTTTTGTATGAAAGAAAATTTTGAAAGGTTTGAAAGTGCTTTGTTCTTATATGATTTTTGTATGAACTCAAGACCAGTAGGCTATATTTTATTTTGAAATCTTTGCGGAGCCGGGACTGGCCAGTTTATCTATACTAATATTATAAAGAGGAAATATTTGTTTGTTTGTTTGTATTGAATATGTTCCGAAACTACTGGACCGATTTAAAAATTCTTTCACTGTTGGGTAGCTACACTATCCCCGGGCGATATAGGCTACTTTTTATCCAACTGCGCAGAAGGAGGGTAATAATTTTTATTGAAAAACTACGTGTACGAAGCTGCGGATTGGTCAGCTAGTATGTTATAAACTTGAAATAGAACACGGCTGACGCGGCGGCGCGGGGTGGCGTGACGCGGTTATCAACCGCACCGCGGTCGTGCTACTTTTTCATACTCTGCCTATCCTGGTCACTGCGGGCCGCACCGCCTCCGCCGCGGCATACTGAACGCGGTGCGGGGCGATTTCTAACCGGCTAACCGGCTAGCGTCACCGATCTACGCCGCCCTTGTTTTGCTGTGTTAAGCTCGCAAGAATTTATGTTTTTTTTTATACTTCTTATATGGCAAACGAGCCTGCAGTCCACCACATGTTAAGTGGCTACTGCAGCCCATGGATATCCACATAGAATTCAAAACAAGCTATTATGTTGTCTTGATCTCTATGTGGATACGTTGCCATACTATAGGACTTAGCTGTTATGCCTATGTGCCAGTAATTACAGGAACATACCATACCATCTAACCGGAACACAGCAGCACAAGTACTGCTATTTGGCGGCAGATAAAGGTAAGACGGTGGTGCCCACTTCCTCGAGCCCGTTCACAAAAGCTCTACAACCAGTGTGTGGGTTTAATATGATGATAGTACATTATCATATGGTAGGTATCATGCATTTCTACTGCAAAATATTTTAAATTAACAAAGACCGAAACTGCTACGAGCCATGCCTCTTGCATCTGACCATCTTAATTAGAAATGATGCCATTGAGGATGGAGCACGTTTTCCGAATTACGTCATCACTCACGTTCTAAGACGTACGGATATTGATTAGGAAACAGGGAAACTGAAATGAGGGCACTTTCTTGGTGGTATGAAGACGTAAACTCCAGCGGTGGCCAGATCGTTCTTGATAATAAATCAGAAGACCCATTCTCATTATTCATATTCTAGTAACGAAATAAAGTTATGTGCGGAGAATTACGTAACAAAATAAATTATATATACTACGTGTTTTTTTATGAACCACGTGTAGGGCAGGGCTAATGGCTAGTATTGTTGTCAAATAGGGGTTTTTCAAATTCATTACTTTTTCATATAATTTTCAAACATCTCTATTAACAAGTCCTAAAACATCAATGAAATAGCATGTATACTATAATATAGGTAAAAAAATCATATTCGTTTATCATGCGAGTATTATTTTACGTTTTATTCAAGTTTTGCTCATTACCTGCTCAATTATTGATGTAGCTTAACGTGATGAAAGTATTCGAAACAGATTAAAAACCAAAATTAAAGTGATATATGGTACTTTACTGACCTTAAAACGAACAAATTAAAAAAATTATGATGATATCTTCAAAACTATGAGTTCTTCAAAATATATGTACTAGCTGTTGCCCGCGACTTCATACGCGTTACACTACTAAATGTGTAGGTAACCTAGAAATAAAGCTAATCTCACTGTTGCAACTTGACACCCTATTTTTATCCCGTGAGTGACTGATTTATAATAAATATTGCTGGACATTTCACACAGTGCTATCTAGCCCCAAACTAAGCAGAGCTTGTACTATAGGAACCAGATAACTGATAGAATACTAACATACATTTTTTTTGTAAATACCTATTTATAATGTATAGAGAAACTACCAGATCCGGAACAAATATCTGTAGATCATGCAAACATTTGTTCCGCGGCGGGAATACAACGCGCTACCTCCTGCGCCTCAGCCGGCTATTCGCCCACTGCACCACGGAGGTTGTCATCGTCATCATCATTATGGAACGAATGGTAGACTATGTGGTGATCCAGGTTATAATCTACGTATATACCAGATTTCAACGAAATCGGTTCAGCCGTTACGGCGTGATTGAGTAACAAACAAACAAAAATCCAAACTTTCGCATTTAAAATATTAGTGTGATAAAATGATCATATTGGTGCCCCATCAGCCCTGAAAATCCCTACATCGTTCCACCAAACACTCTGTCTAATAAATTGTATAGCTACTAGCTATTTTGTTTTCTCGATGGTTGAAAAAGCTCTACGCCTTTCCAAGTTTTTTGAAGATGAAAGTGAAGAATTCTAACTTTACGATTGCTTATTCAAAAAGATAAAACTTGTCTCTGACTTTATGATTGAGTACATTTTGTTGAAATGATTATGTACTAAGCTCAGGAAAACTTGGTGATTTGCCTCTAAGAACCAATGGTCTGTTTCAGTAGGTATTTGAAAAAGGCTTTTACATGCGCATTTTCCTTGCTTGTTTGTGCAGAATTTTGTTGAGTAAACAACAAATTGATTTATTAGATAAACAATAAATTCGAGTAGAAAAGGTGATTAGAAAGAAAAGTCTCACCAGATGTATTCCTTTTTAACAAGTCCTTTTTTCACAATGATAGCGAAATGAAATAGCAGAGATAACGAACGCTACCCCGTTATTGTGAATAAATATAAATGACCCAACGTATGAGTTGTAACGAGGAAAAGAGTTGAAACCAATCCTCTCGTTCTCTACATCCAAAATTTAGTAATAATTTTCCACTAAATTTAGTTCAAATTCCCTTTGTAACCTAGAATCAAGAAATGCAGAAAACTTGAATAATGTGGTAATTAGAATCTCAGGGTCTCAATTTAGGTGATTACCTACATACTTATTCATAGCACTATGGTCTGTACAGCAGTTAAAAACCAACATAGTTGGGTTCCGAATCTAACTTGTAACAAAGCTTTTATGAGTCGCTGGGGCATATTAGTCCACACAATAGTAAACATAATATTATTTCAATTAGCAATTCATATCATGTTGTAAGCATAATGGTTAGCTTAATAAGCACGATACAGGGCTGCAAACATTTTGCTACACGGGTTTTATACAACCTTTTCAACAAGTTTAACAAAAATGGAAAGAAAGCTTTTTGGTGTCAGCGAAAAATTCCACCTTTTAGAAAGATAAAATGGCTTAAATGTTTTTTTTTGTTACAGGTACTCACAGCACCAATTATAATAAATACGAGTTAAGTAGAAATGTGTTTCAACAAATATTTAATCAAGCTGGCAGACTACTTCAGATTATATTCTGACACATCTCGTTAAAGGGAAGATCAATTAAAACCTCGAGATGATTAACAACAGGAAAATTGTATTCACTAAGCTCTTACTGTGCTTTTTGTTTTCTGGAGCGTGCGCTAGATCGTGGGCGAACCACCACGACACGACAACATCCACCACCCAAACGACCCCAACCACTAGCCCTGTGCCGAAAAACTTTCATAATGATCCTCTTATCGTTGAGACGAAGAGCGGGCTCGTTAAGGGCTACGCTAAAACGGTAATGGGACGCGAGGTCCACATTTTTACAGGCATACCGTTCGCTAAGCCGCCGCTGGGACCTTTAAGATTCCGCAAACCTGTACCGATAGAACCCTGGCATGGTGTACTCGAAGCTACAACCATGCCCAACAGCTGCTACCAGGAAAGATACGAATATTTCCCTGGATTCGAGGGCGAAGAAATGTGGAATCCTAATACGAACATTTCCGAGGATTGCCTCTACCTCAACATTTGGGTTCCTCAACACTTAAGAGTACGTCACCACCAAGATAAGCCTCTTACGGAGCGGCCTAAAGTGCCAATACTGGTTTGGATTTACGGCGGAGGCTACATGAGTGGCACGGCAACACTCGACCTATATAAAGCGGACATAATGGCTTCTACCAGTGATGTTATAGTCGCTTCCATGCAGTATAGGGTTGGTGCGTTCGGATTTTTGTATTTGAATAAATATTTTTCTCCGGGAAGCGAGGAAGCGCCTGGAAATATGGGTTTATGGGATCAACAACTTGCGATACGCTGGATCAAGGATAATGCCCGAGCTTTTGGTGGAGACCCCGATTTGATAACTTTGTTTGGAGAGTCGGCTGGTGGTGGCAGCGTGAGCCTTCACATGTTGTCTCCGGAGATGAAAGGTTTATTCAAGAGAGGAATTTTGCAATCTGGGACATTGAATGCCCCTTGGAGTTGGATGACAGGAGAGAGAGCGCAAGATATTGGCAAGGTTTTGGTGGATGATTGTAACTGTAACAATAGTTTGCTGGCCGATGATCCGAGTCTGGTAATGGATTGTATGCGAGGAGTGGACGCTAAGACAATATCGGTGCAGCAATGGAACTCGTACACTGGAATTCTGGGTTTCCCGTCGGCGCCGACAGTTGACGGCGTTTTTCTACCTAAAGACCCCGACACAATGATGAAAGAAGGCAAATTTCACAACACTGAAGTGCTCTTGGGAAGCAATCAAGACGAAGGTGAGTTTATAGCCGTAAGTCCTCAATCAAATTCCTCAAGGGTAGCAGGTGAGACTCTTGAAAGTTTGAGTAATTTATGAGTTTTTATAGTCGTTTATCATTGTGAAGGAATTATTAATATCCGTAAAGGAACCTCTGTCCAAAACGATCACTGTGAATGAAATACAGGGCACATAGGCACAACTGAAACTAATTACAGGAACTAAATATCCTACTGGTGGTAGAGCTTTTGTGAACGGGCTCGAGGAAGTGGGCACCACCGCCTTACCTTTATCTGCCGCCAAATAGCAGTACTTGTGCTGCTGTGTTCCGGTTACATGGTAATAGTATGTTCCTGTAATTACTGGCACATAGGCATACCAGCTAAGTCCTATAGTATGGCAACGTATCCACATAGAGATCAAGACAACATAATAGCTTGTTTTGAATTCTATGTGGATATCCATGGGCTGCAGTAGCCACTTAACATCTGGTGGACTGCATGCTCGTTTGCCATATAAATAGTATAAAAAAAATCTTTTGACTCCCTATGTAAAGAAGTAAATCTATTGATTGACATAAATATTTAAAAAAGTCTTAGGGTTCTCCTACACAGACGTTACTTACAGGTATAGTATATCATAGCGCATTAATGTAATACAATTTACTGACTATAATATCATGCAAAAAAATAATAATACATAATACCACTGTATTACGGTTTAGTAAGAAATAAACAGGCTTTATTATTATTGTTATTATATATTACGGTCGTGAAATAACGTTAAGAGCTTCTTTAAAACCCGAGATAGTTACAAACACAGAACAAAGTTCAGTAAGTCCTCGTAGCAATAGTATAGACTTGATAACAAAGTTACTAAAAGTATAACTATCAAAGTCTTTTGCTGCTTATCAATACAAGTTCGAGGACTCTGAGGTCGTTCGAAAGCTCGTATCGGCTGCACCCGGTCGGCAAAGCCGCGCGCCTGCGCAAATCTATGTAGACACAACAATAACACGCTCTGTGGGTTTTAGCCGTACTACCAGGTACTACAGACTCGCCCACGTAGCCCGGCGCTCCTAGTACCTCCCCACCCACCCCTCCTTATACATACTGTTGCTACGCACCCCACCTCTCCCTAGACATCTCTAGCTAACGCTTTAAAACGAGTTGTGAAAATGAATATTCTCTAGGCGACTGAACTACTTACATTTCGAAACCTGAACTCCCTGAACGTAAAGCCGCCGACAATGAAATTGGTTCTACGCTTTTCCATCTTGATTTTGTTGGCAGGCTCAGTTACGTGACACGAGAACATAACTACCAAGACACTTCTTAAATTAAAATGACAATGAATTCGCAAAAACAAAACACGCGATGTTCGCGTTATCGTTAATTGATTTCACGAAAGACAGTTCTGTCTAGTACAAAATATGATCTCGAGATCATTTTGGCAGCCCTTGCCCATTAGCACGGCGGAAATTCTGAGGATGCACAGTCCTACTTACCTACATAAAGAGATTTCCCTGCACTTCACATTTGACAGCGTGTGTTGCAGAGCTAAGCTTAAATTTATATGGAATACAGGTCCTGTCGGAGAGTCTCTAGCGATTTTATTCAATTCCGCTCACGTACCTCTATACTGAATTTCTATGGTACGGAACATTACATTTTCTAGGGTCGTCTTTAAAAGTAAATAACTACTGTCTGAAAACAATATCTCACTTGAGGAAGTGCCAGTTCGGAAATTCTAGAGCTGCCATTTAATAAGACTTCCCGAGGCAAAGCTCAGCTTCTGTTACGGTTGACTTCATCGTTATAAGTGTTTATTTTTAAGAGACTTTTCCACAGGCAACTTTACATATACTACGCCCCGAACTGAGATCTCGCGAGTCTCCCATAAAAACAAATAAATATTATTCATAATCTTTGACTATGAAGATAGTGCCACGGAATATCTAACCAAATACCTTGACCTAAAGTTTCATTCAAATTACAGGTAACGGGAGATCATGTAACTTAGTTATTTTTTTGGGGTATAAAATACAGTTATTCTGGATTTCAGAATTTTCCCTATATTTGTGTTACTAAAGCTACACGCATACCAATTATCAGCACTGTAGGCTCACCTGTGTACCCTGTGAATTTTTTCAAAGTTCTGTTTTTATTATGGCTAATAACTTAAAACCTACAAGATTTAAACTAAAAATAAAAACGGGGTTGAAAGGTACTCACAAATACCTTTTAATAGGACGTACCACTTGACCGGCTAATCTCATTTTGGTTTTTTTAACCCTCAAGAATCCCCCCCCCCTCCCCCCCCCCCTCCCCCCCCCCCCCCCCAAAATTTTTAGTCACACCAAAATTGTGCCATCACTACCTATATACCAAATTTCACGATGATCGGATAAACGCTTCGAAAGTTATCCTCGGACAAACAAACATATTTGCCCAAGTTGATTTGGAGATCTCGCTTGGCTCGATCAAATACAGTTTAAATGGACGGTTTAATTGCAAGGAGCTGTGGAAGAGAACAAGATTCTGATTTAAGCGAGAAACGTAGCAAATTAACTGAACGTCGTCGTGTAGTTTTGTGTCCTTTTTACGAATAATTTCTCAAAAGATTAGATTTAGATTACGCCCCTAATTTTGATGTGGTGACTTTGACACATTGAACGAACATGCGATCAATTTATTTGAGGGTCGTTTGCTACCCCTAATATTACATCGGAGTTTCACTAACATCTAAATTACGAACTAAAACATCTGTAGTTTTCTACGACCTCTAAGAAATTCGTTGCACTGGGTACCAGATCAATTTATCATAAACCATACTGAAACACCCATGTCCTATGTTTTTAAAGAGCTCTTTAGCATTACAATATTTTATAGAAAGACTGGAAGCCTTTATCAAAAACGTTATGGGAAAATATATAGCATACAAATATACAGTGTTTTTTTAACTGTAACAGTACGGCAGCACCCATAACCAGAGAAGATACAGGTGCAGTTTTTTTAAAACATCAGCTCGTTTTCGAAGAAATACATTTTGGCATTAAATTTTTTTTGGTCTAATGTGAGTAGCGCCTTAAAATGAATCAAGTTGGTTTTTTTTGATGCCGATCGATGCCGTCATTTGTAAGGATCATTTTATTGTATCGGATGAAAAAAATCTAAACAGCGGATGTTAGTCTTTGATAAAAAGTATTCTCATGCAACAGGACAAACAAAATTCCTTCTACAAACATTTTATTAGATTCTAATTGCACATTAAAGAAATATTAATACTGTAGCGATTAGGAAGTTGCTCTCATCAGCAATTCAATAACATTTCGTAATTCAGAACATTTTTGAAATTCGAACATGGTTCTTGCACCTGTCGGACTTTTATATCAGTCATTGCATCATCTTATTTGTCCTATCATGGCATTGTCAAATACGCAAAAATTAGACTTAATTGAAGCATACTTCCTCAATCGCGGTCTGGGTAGCGAACCATGTTCGAAATTAAAAAATGTTCTGAAATACGAAATGTTTTTGAATTGCTCATGAGAGCATGGAGTTCCTAAACTTCTTAATCGCTACAGTATTAATATTTCTTTAATGTGCAATTAGAATCTAATAAAATGTTTGTAGAAAAAATTTTGTTTGTCCTGTTGTATGAGAATACTTTTTATCAATTTTGATTAACTTCCGCTGTTCAGATTTTTTTCATCTTATACAATAAAATGATTCTTACAAAGGCCTGCATCCATCGGCATCAAAAAAAATTTACCAACTTGATTCATTTTAAGGCGCTACTCACACTTCACCAAAAAAATTTTAATGCCAAAATGTTTTTCTTCGAAAACCAGCTGATGTTTTAAAAGAAACTGCACCTGTATCTCTTCTGGTTATGGGTGCTGCCGAACTGTTACAGTTAAAAAAACACTCTGTATAGTGAATTGACGAACTAGTAACTATAAACCTACTCATTATAATCTAATCTCCTGATTTTTGCTTGCCGCAAACTTGGCTACTGTTCAAACCTTAAATAACAACGGCGCCGGCGTTTACATCTTTGACGACCTCCGTGGTGCAGTGGGCGAATAGCCGGCTGAGACGCTGGAGGTAGCGGGTTCGATCCCCGCTGCGGGACAAATGTTTGCATGATCTACAGATATTTGTTCCGGGTCTGGTTGTTTCTCTATTTATATTATAAGTATGTATGTATTAAAAAAGTATATAAGTATTCTATTAGTTATCTGGTTCCCATAGTACAAGCTCAGCTTAGTTTGGGGATAGATAGCGCTGTGTGAAATGTCCAGAAATCATATTTTATTTATTTATCTATCAATATAAACATTATTTATGAATTGACGAATGATTGCTGGGTGAAAGACGCAGCCGCTGTAATCATGATTTAAGTTTGTTCAAGCTGGTTCAGCCCCATTCTCCTAGTTCAACTTTACTCCATAAGAAAGACTAGTCAACACGTGCAGAGTTAACTAATCATCGGAAGCCTTATTACGTAATTGCTTTTTCAACACACTTGCTCGTATAGTGAGCCATATAGTACATCGTTGTTAGGGCCTTAAACCGAACTATAACACACGCGTGAGTAATAATATAACACACTAGTGCATAATCGAATTATCCCTACAAAGTCAGTACCTAACTACAAATTATATGCGAGTAAACAGAGCATTTTCAATTTAACCGGGTAATACAGTTTTTGTAACAACTATGAGGTTTTATGTCGCTGAAAATCCTATTACATTTTTGGAATAAATAAATGTATCCCTAATTAAGACGAAAAAAACATTTATCATTATCAAATTACTTATAATTCACAATAATTTGTTATAAAATATTTGCATTTTATCACTAAAATTATAATTTTGAAGTAGGCTGTAATCAATCAACTTACATTTGGGGAGTGCAAAAAAAAAACTTGCGCGCCATTTCCCATTTTTTTGTTTGTATCGCATTTGTTGCTGTGTGGTAATTAATTGTAAAAATGTCAAGTTTTAGTACAGAAGATTAACAATTAGATTTATTATTGATTGATTGAATTGATAGATTTAGGTAACCTCGCTAGAAATACTAAATGCAGCACATAATGCAAAAGAAAGCCTAATACCTAAACCTGCAAAATCTAGAGCAAAGTACTAAGCTGCTTACGATAGTTTCATACAATGGAAAAGCAACAAAAAAACCATTCATTTTCTGAAAATGTGTTTTGGCGTATTTCTCTGAACTCGCCAATACATACAAACCCAGCTCCCTGTGGTGCATCTATTCCATGTTAAGAAGCATGGTTAAGCTCAAACATTGTGTTGATATCAAAACGTACTGTAACCCACAACCATGTATATCTCGTAGCATGAGTTATTTTGTGCCTTCTCCTTCCAGTAATTTGTATGATTTACCTTTGTCGGCGACATTTACGCAAGAAGTAAATGAAGATACTAAAGAAGTGGCAAGTACCAATGTAAGACAAACTGTGAAATCGCCATCAAAATAATCCAATATCGTTTCGAAAATTGTACATTCACCAATTGTTTTAATAATTAAACTATTTATGCAATACATGTTTGTTTTTTCTTCGCAAGTGTGTTAAAAAAGTGCGTATGAAACTCGTGAGCAACTTACTCACTAGACACTCGTAGGATTTACGCCCTCGCCTACGGCTCGGGCTTCAAACCACAGCCTCGTGTATAATGAGCAACTTAGCTCACTTGTATCATAATATACTATTACGTCGGTATCGCTGATCAGGCCGTCCCTTTCACAGCCTCTCAACGCGACAGCAATTGGGTTACGTAATAAGGCTTTTTTCATCGTTTAACCATAAGGAAAAGTATATAAAATATGTAACATATGTGAACATGTTCAAAGATACGCCATTCTCACCCTCTGGTCACTCGAAGTTCGCCTTGACCTTCCACGCGACACAATGGCGGCGGGGAAATGTTCGTGAGGATAGTGTGGCTAATCATTTAGCTATTCAGCTTTTGTATGATTATTTGTGAGGATTAGTTTGAGAAATAATAATAATTTAGCTCAGTCAGTCAGGGCAGTCAGGGGGCACTCCAAACATTACGTATGTTGCCCGGAACTATTGCTCAATACGAAAATCCGTGAAGATTTCCTAGAAGGGGTAGTCAGAGGCAAGCCCAATCATTACATTTGATTCATGCCCACCCTTTGCGTAGAGATTAAACATTCACAGTACAGGCTGCTAGCACATCGCCGCTTATTAGTTAACTAAGCTGATGGCGCGTGCCATACCTATTTCTGCCGCCTGAAATTACAGACACATGAATCTTTACACCCTCAAGTTAATGGACGCAGGGCAGTATATTGTAGGGCACGTTTCTAAAGTACTGGGCAATTGTTTGTTTATTGTTTCATAGTTGACTTGCCGAACTTCGTACCGCCTTGACATGCATATAACGCAAGCTGCCAATATACGTCAGCCTGGTAGAATTGCCAATTTTGACGTTGAAAAAAATTCATTTTGCAAAATGAACTTTATCCGTAATTGCTTTTTGCATATATATATATTTCCGATATTTTATTAGTTATTCTGCTATTTGGGGCGGAGACAAATCCAAGAAATCAAAGTTCATCAAAATCGGTCTAGCCTTTCTTGAGTTATAAATGGTGTAACTAACCCGATTTATATACATATATTATTATAATATTTATATAAATATATATATATTTACAACCCTACTTAACCATAGACATAATTACGTTTAACTGTCATTTGAGTTTTGTTATTCCATGTCAGATGCGTTTTTGTTATACCACGTTTTATAATCACGTCACACGGGAACGCGGAACTCCTGGTTCTAAGCTACCTCCCCCCCAATTATCAGCCAAATCGGTTCAGCCGTTCTTGAGTTATAAATAGTGCAACTAACAAGAATTTCTTTTATATATAGATATAGATTATCTGATACAAAAAGCTGGTTACACAGTAATTCGATGATGTCTTAAAAACTATACTAGGTTTGTCCAGACACCAGGTTCTCGATAAAGTGGGTTCTGGTTAAAAGTAAAGCTTTAGTAATAAATAAATAATTAATATTGATGGACATTTTACAAAGCAGTATATAGCTCCAAACTAAGCAGAGCATGTATAATGGGAACAAGATAACAAATATAATACTAATAAACTTTTTTTTTAAATACATACTTTTAACATATATAAAAAATCCAGTCCCCGAACAAATATCTGCAGATCATGCAAACATTTGATCCGCGGCGGGAATCGAACCCGCTACCTCCTGCTTCTCAGCCGACTATGCGCCCACTACGCCACGAAGGTAGTAATACCATGCTAGAGCATAGTGTTACCTCGTAAGTCACGTACCTTAGATATGATGATTAGACTTCCCATCAGATGGGCCATTATGCTTGTTTAATCAACAAGCAGTATAAAAATCCTGACTACGAATTTTTGGAATACTTAGTATCTATGTAGTTTTTTAACAATCTGTATCTTATCTATGCAGTAGTTCATATAATTTGTCGTGCTCGAGCCGTCGTACAGTGCGGACGTCTCTGGGGCGTCGTTACGCTGCCCGTTGAATATACGAAGATTCGATTGTCGTTAGTGGTCGAGGCAACATCGCCTATAAAAGGCTCCTCAGATCGCGCGGCACGCATTCGATCGTCGTTAGTGGTCGCCGCTATAGCATGCAGCGGCCACACCTTAGGAACCTAGGCTGGTAGAGGGGGGCTCGAGTGCCGAAACACTTTGTTGTAGCAACGGCGTGTTTCGGCCCTCGAGTCGGCACGGTCACTCCCCGTGCTAGTGCTCGTTGCTTCGGCGTCAACGCAATCCACCTCAAGTGGCGAGGCAACCAGGCAACTGTAGAAGGCCTGAAGGTAGCGATAGGAGTTTTTATCGTTGCCAGATACTGCGTCCTGTTCCCTTCCAGTCGTAGCGGTTCTCCGTTCCACTGGGTCAAGGGGAGTAAGGAGGAGAGGGTGCATCTGTGTACGGCGCGCACACTTATGCAACTTAATATATCCTGCGCATCTGACTTGGCTTTGTCATTCCGAGTTTAAAAAAGTCCTGGGCTTGGTCTAATACCTGGACACGGGTGGCCTAAGGAGAGGAGAGTGGTCGCTCTAGCACTGCATCGGGGTGACAGTGTGGTTCGGCAGCACTCTTTGAGACAAAGCAGCTTTATTTAGAGAGGCACTGCTTTCCTCGCTCAGCCGGGGAGGGGGCTAGAAAAGGTGCCCCAAACAAACGCTCATTCCTCGCAATAAGAATAAATCTAAAAACATGCAGATGAATATGACTTTTGGTGCGTGGAATGTACGTACTCTTTTAGACCGACCCAACAACCTCTGCCCAGAACGTAAAACCGCCATTGTGGCTCGCGAGCTCAAACGCTATGACGTCGACATAGCCGCTCTCAGCGAAACACATCTAGCTGACGAAGGTGAGCTTGTTGAACGTGGTGGTGGGTACACTTTCTTCTGGAAAGGCACACCAGCTTCTGAGCCTAGACGGTCAGGAGTAGGCTTTGCTATTAAAACTACTTTAGCCTCTAAGTTGGAAGAACATCCAGTTGCTATCTCTGATCGTGTCATGTCCTTACGTTTCCATCTTCGAAACAATAAATACTTAAATGTTATCAGCGTATATTCGCCAACACTCGACAAAAGTGATGACGTCAAGGACAAATTTTATGAGGAAGTGTCAGAAGTGCTGACTAAAATCCGGCGCTGTGAGAAAGTTTTGCTTCTTGGCGACTTTAATGCTCGCGTCGGACGTGATTTTGAAGCTTGGCCTCGGGTGATAGGGCGACATGGCATTGGTAACATGAACAGTAATGGGCAACTGTTACTAAGCCTCTGTTCCCAATTTCATCTGGGTATTACCAATACCATGTTTAGACTCCCAAATAAATACAAAACTACCTGGATGCACCCAAGGTCCAAGCATTGGCATCTTATTGATTATGCTATAGTCCGTCAACGGGATATAGCGGATGTCAAAGTAACGAGAGTAATGAGGGGCGCAAACTGTTGGTCGGATCACCGACTTGTTGTTACAAAACTATTTTTGCGTCTTAGCCCTTGCCGTAGACCTCGCAGGGCTAAGCCTAACTGTCTCCATCTGAAAAAGCTAGAGTCTGCTGAAATATTGGCAAATTACAGGGAAGCTGTCAATACCTTTACAGCAGGCATACACCCCGAAGATGAACAGTTAGACGAGGGCTGGAAACTGTTAACTACAAATACCATCAATGCGGCTACTGAGATCTTAGGCCAAAAACCTCGTGTCTGTGAAGACTGGTTTGACGAAAATGATAATACATTGACAGTCGCCCTAGAAAAACACCGCCAACTCCTTCGAAAGGGAAATCAGACAACTGCTTCTGAAAAAATAAAGGAGAGTACGAGCCAAATAAGGAGACTAACTCGAAACGCAAAAGATGAGTGGTGGCTGAACAAGGTTCGCTATATTCAGTGGCTTGCTGATTCGAATAGACTCGGCGATTTCTTTAACGAGATTAAAAAGTTAGTAGGAAGTCCACATCGAGTAAACGTACCACTGAAATCACTTTCAGGTACCCTCCTGGTAAGCAAAGGAGAAGTTCTTACTCGCTGGGCAGAACACTATAACAGCTTACTCAATGTGGATCGTTCTGCTGACATAAACTATTTAGCATCACTTCCTGCCTTACCACAAGCCGTAGATCTGGATCAGCCTCCTTCTCTTGAGGAAGTTATCATCGCCATCAAAGCGCAGAAAAACAATAAGGCTGTCGGCATCGATAACATACCAGGAGAACTATTAAAATATGGCGGAGATGAGTTGCACTACAAGATTTGGCAATTTTTCCAGCGCATGTGGGAAATGGAGTTCGTTCCTCCTAGTTTTGGCGTATCACTAATTTGCTCTTTGTATAAAAATAAAGGTGATCGATCTGTTTGCAACTCTTATAGGGGTATATCACTTCTGTCTACTCCAGGAAAAACTTTTGCCAGAGTACTCTTAAATCGTCTTATGGAGCTCTCTGAAAGTATATTGCCTGAAACGCAATTTGGGTTTAGACCCAATCGCGGCACATGCGAGGCCATATTCTCTCTTAGACAACTGCAAGAGAAAAGCAGGGAACAGTGTCAACCTCTGTTTCTCTGTTTTGTTGATCTGGAGAAAGCTTTTGACAGTGTACCTCGCGAAGCTTTGTGGATTGTGCTTTCGAAACTTGGTTGCACCGACAAATTTATACGCTTGATAAGACTTCTTCACGACAACATGACTTGTTGCGTAACCGTCAATGGTGAGCAGACAGAGCAATTCCCTGTCACTTGTGGTGTAAAACAAGGCTGTGTATTAGCACCCACTCTTTTTGCTCTGTACTTTTCCGTTGTCTTGAGGGAGACTTTACAAGCCAACACCGAAGGGATCCGCATACGTTTTCGCACAGATGGCAGTATCTTTAACCTGGCTAGGTTAAAAGCGCACACAAAGGTATCGTATGACCTCATTACCGAATTGATGTATGCTGATGACCTATGTTTCGTTGCGGAATCTTCTGAGGGACTCCAGGACTTGATGACTCGGCTTGACGCTGCGTGCTGTAGATTTGGCCTCAAAATTAACATTACAAAGACAGAGGTGATGGCCATGGACACTGTTAACCAAGCTCCACTGAATCTGCAAATCGATGGAAAGCCCATAAAACAGGTCGATACATTCAGATATCTGGGAAGCAGCATAACAACAAAATGCTACCTTGACTCGGAGATCAACAGCAGACTTGGCTCCGCTATGGCTGCTTTTGGTAAACTACGAGTCCAGGTATTTCGCTCCCATAACATCAAATTGAGTACCAAGATTAAGGTGTATATGGCTATTGTACTTCCTAACATCTTGTACTCGTCAGAGACATGGTGCCTGTATCGCAGACACATACGCACGTTAGACAGATTCCATCTGAAATGCCTCCGCGACATTCTTAACATCAAGTGGTCGGATCGGGTCCGTAATACCGATGTTCTACGACGGGCTAATGTCTGTGGTATAGAGGCATATTTGATGCGGCGTCAGCTGCGTTGGTGCGGGCACCTGTCTCGGATGTCTGATGAGCGAAGGGCGAAATGCATTTTCTTCTGTGAACTAGAACATGGTAAGCGGAAACGCGGAGGTCAGTTCCTACGTTTCAAAGACGTACAGAAGAGGCACATGAAGAGGTGTTGTATCGATCCGTCGCGCTGGGAGGCTCTCGCTGAAAAACGACCTGAATGGAGGCGTCATGTTCAGGACAAAGTGTACGAGTTTGAAGAAGAAAGGAGGCAAGAACTAGACTTAAAACGAGATCAGCTTAAAAGTCGACCGCCGGCTAATATCAATTACAACTACATTAATGGCGCCTTAACTTGTGTTCATTGTAACCGGACTTTTAGCGCAAAAATAGGGTACATCAGCCACATACAGGCTAAACACCTAGGCCAATAATCACAAAGTCAAGTCTCTGTAGCCGAAATCGGCTAGGAGGATTATTATTAGTTCATATACAAATCCTGGTTCCAGACGCTACAGTGATTGCCTAGCAGCTAGTGCAGCAACTTACTATCACAGCAGGGTACAATACAGCAGGGTATCAAAAACAAATGAAAACGTTGGTACTGCAAAAAATTCAAAAGTGTGAAGCTATACCAGTGCCCTCTTAAACATATAGGTAAAACTGTTCCTAAGGTAAAACATATTTTTAGAAGAGCTACAAGAAGTTTTTAGAATGTAGAAATTTGTGCTTTTTGCCTTCTTCTTCAATAAACAAGTAAGGGTTTCCGCGAATACCTAGTAGACGAGTTACAAATTAAACCTTACAATGTTATTTGGTATGTACGCGTTAATAACAAAAGTTTTATAACATATAACTTAATCGGGACTCACCTTTAAAATGGTAGGTTTGTCTTTTCTTTATCTCATACCGGGTAGAGATTTGAGATGGGGCACAAAACGCAACTTCAAGAACGGTAATCGCATAGCGTAATTAACTGGTTTTATCTGTAAGCATGTGTGGGTAAGATTATCTGTGTTCTGCATTTATGTCGTTATTATCATCATCATCATCATAATCAGCCGGAAGACGTCTACTGCTGAACATAGGCCTCCTCCTTAGATCGCCACAACGAGCGGTTGGTAGCCGTTTGCGCCCAACGGCTCCAACATTATTTGCATTTATGTATTACATATTTTTTTTGTATTAAGCCCTTTCAAAGCAATCAATCCTGGATTGGAAATAAAGGTTTGCTACGTATCTAACTGCGCACGTAAATGGTCTGCTTTAGACATCCTCTTTCAACAAATGAGGAAATTGCGCGCCTGGGTTTTGTACCTAGAATCACAGAAAGTATATCCTTGGAAACAGTAGTGACAGGTTGACAATTAATACAACTTTCCGTGAACATCCTGTATTTTGGACGTCTGATTAAAGTTAAAAGATCAATTCCCGTAATTAAATTGAATTTATTATCTAAATGCCTGTCAATTTTAGAGATACTTAGAGATCGGTGATGTTAAGAAAAAACTGACTCAAATACCTAGGTACTTGCTAATGATACTACCGTAATTGAGTTGGAATATGGGCACAGGTTTAGCGCTGAAGAACATATTTGTATCTAAGCGACATTGCTACAGAAGCATTTAAGATTCTTTTGGAACAGCTTCAAGAGCTGCCTAATGCTAAAACGAAGAAATTTATAAGAAACTTCTATGAAACTCTACCGGATACAAGTTTTTACTACAGGATCACCGAAATGACATCGAATGAATTTCTAGCTATTTGGAATGATATGGCATACACTGAAAACATCCACACGAAGAACGTTTTGTTAGCCGGGCAGAACACAGTGGATGATGACTGAATTCATTCAAATTTGGAACATAATATAACAAAATTGGGGGAGACATCAAATTGGTCAATTATCGGATATGGATTACTTTTACAGTCAGCTTGGTGTTGACTGATGATTCCTTTCACAGATTTATGAAAAAGTTCTACGATTGGAGCGTGAATATCGATTCCGTACTATATTCGACAGGTGATGAAGGATACTTTGTCCCTTGAGTCAGAAGAATTGGTTATAAAATTGTATAATGAGGTAAGGGTGTGTATGGAATTAACTGTTGGACCCAAAATCTATAATTAAAATTGTAGTGTCCAATTAAAGTGTGCAGTCGCTGTCGCCCGCCTGTCGTTTGAGTCAGGCCGTCCATTACATACGTGAGATACGCACTTTAGGTGTGAAGGGACAGCCTAGCGCGATTATGTCGGAACATTGGAGACATTCGCGTAATTCTAGCGATTTTGTCGAAATGACGATTGTCAAATTCCTTGCTTGCACTGTTGAATAGTGATACCTTCTCTAAATTTATTTATTGTTTTCATACAAGAAAATTAATGCTAGTATGACTTAATGCTAAAAATCTACCATCCTGGACGTATCCTTATTGATCAATCCTTTAGAAGGCAATACGATTGAACATCGTCTCAATTCGATTGACACATTACGAGAACGATATCGTTTCGATACGTAGTTAAATTGACGAGTAATTTCAGTGTGTTTACTGCTCATAACAGATATTATACTGTTACGAACCTGCAATCAGTCTTGAAAGCTGATTGAGAGGAACATTTTGAGATGTGAGATTGAACAGGAATTCTGGGTAGGAAAACATTATACATGATTTATCTCTGAAAATGGTTCTTAGATGTCAATCAAATATTAAAGACATGTAAAGTAAAAGTAAAAAACGTTTAGATATTTTTTATCACAAGGAGTTTTTTATCACAAGGAGTTTTTTATCACAAGGAGTTTTTTATCACAAGGAGTTTTTTATCACAAGGAGTTTTTTATCACAAGGAGTTTTTTATCACAAGGAGTTTTTTTTAACCTTAAATATCTTCGTTTGACCACAACCCCACCTGATGGTAAGCGATGATGTGGTCTAAGATGAAGCACGAAGATCTATAAGAAACCTATTCACTCTTATCTTAAAGAGATTGCATTCTTTAGGTAAAACAGACGACGGCAAAGTGTTCCATACCTTAGCTGTACGCATCAAGAACGAAGTACCAAAACGATGTTTGCGAATGGGTGGTATATCAACTGTACGGATGGTACTGAGCCGTGCGCCTGCTTGTCCTTTGATAGAAGGGAGATGACGGTATCAGAACATATAGATAGTTCCTGGGCACATTCCCCAAAATGTATTCTGTAAAAGATCGATAGGCTTGCAACTTTACGGCGGTCTTCGAGACTCCGCCATATATTGCTCACCTATAAGCCAAAAGCCCTAAGTTATTTCGAGTCTAAGATGGTGAGCTGGTGCGTTTAACACAGTAGCTACATAATATAATGGCTATGTCGTTAAAGCAAAAACGGTCGCCACTCAGCATTAGTGCGCAAGGCTTGCTAAAACAAATATTTCAAAAACATAGGTAAATTATGTAATAAAATGCGCCTACCACTAAACTTCACAAAAAATCCTTAAAACTGTGTGATGTCATTTGTAATTTTATTTTTTTATAATAAAATTGGTATTTTTAGTGAATTTTATACGTATTATTATTAGTCCCGTTATTAATGCCTGTTTCAACTTTACACAGATTATGCTTTTGTTTTATGTTTCATCTGTAACTTCAATCGTAACTTAATATTCTTTTCCTACAGTGGAAAATAAAATGTACTATGGAGGGTTTCCGTAGCCATTAAAGCTGTATCTTAGTCATCACACTAATATTATGTTGCGAAAGTTTGGATGTTTGTTTATTTATTTGTTTGTTACTCAATCACGTCGTAACGGCTTAACCGTTTTCGATATAATTTAGTATATACGTAGATTATAACCTGGATTAACACATAGGGTACTTTTTATCCCATAAATGAGGTTCCATGGTATGGGGTGTCAAGTCGAGTTGCAACCGCGAGTTTAACTTTATTTCTAGGTTACATACACATTTAGTAGTGTAACGCGTACGAAGTTAACTTTACAGTTTATTTTGGTCATTTTGTATAAATCCAGCTACAGACGAGATGTTCGACTACTGCTTGTAAACTGGTAGAATCAACTCTGCTAGGATAAATTATATTGCAACTACAGTATAATGAGGTACTTTTAAGGATACATTTGAGGTATACAAGAATATCGGGTTGGCTGGTAGGTTTGATTAACTACTAGGCGAAACCAAAAAGTACCTTTATTCATCAACTTTACAGCTCTTATATTTTCCAAATAAAATGGCTATATTTGGTCGGAGGGACCGACATAAAGATATGGTATGGCTATATGAGTTTCTAATTCAACTACTGAACTCTAAAAATAACAAAAACAAAAAGTACTACATTTGTTATTTGTTTTTTAGGGCTCCGTACCCAAAGAGTAAAACGGGACCCTATTACTAAGACCCCGCTGTCTGTCTGTCCGTCTGTCACCAGGCTGTATCTCATGAACCGCTATAGTTAGACAGTTGAAATTTTCACAGATGATGTATTTCTGTTGCCGCTATAACAAAAATACTGCAAATACTAAAAACAGAATAAAATACATATTTAAGGGGGGGCTCTCATACAAGAAACGTGATTTTTTTGCTTGTTTTTTGCTCGATATTGATAACGGCAACAGGTAGACGCTTGAAATATTCACAGAACATTTAGTTATTTATTCGCCTAAAAAATAAATAATTAAATTAAAATAAAACAAATATATAAGTGGGGCTCCAATACAACAGAAATGATATTTGGGCCTTTTTATAGATAATGTACGGAACCCTTCGTGCGCGAGTCCGACACGCACTTGGTCGGTTATTTATACCAGCTGGAGATAGAACAAGCATATGGTCCACCGTATGTTAAGTGGTAACTATCGCCATTAACAAAATAATGCCTCATAGGTCACGCACCTTAGAAACGTGCCCTACAATGCACTGCCTTGCGTCCATCAACTTGAGGAACATAGGTGTAAAGCCTCATGTGCCTGTAATTGCACCGTCAACCCATAACACTGACCCTTCAAACCGAAACACAGCAATGCTGCTTGACGACAGAAAAGGTACGGTGGTAGTACTTCTCCGGGCGAGTACTTTCACGAGGAACTCTACTACTCTCAAAATTCTATCTCTATAAAGCCTATCTAGGGTGTCTTGTGTCTGAAGATTCTTAAAACAACTTCTTGGCTAGACAATAAAGCGGATGGTCACTCAAAGTTTATATTTATCAGAAACGTCATAGTATCGCACATAAATTAATGTATATTTATCGTATTTATCTAATGTATGTATTTTAAATATTATATATATCATAATTTTTATATATTATATTTAGGTATGTAATTAAATAATTTATTTATGACTATTCATATTTTATTTAGTTATACGTGGCACTCCCTTCCTTCATAACTTAAGTGCACCCCCGACCATCTTTGGCATTACTATATCCTCTCCATCCAAAGATTGTCTGGAAGAAATCGCTTCAAAGCGATAAGACCTCCTATTGTACTATTTTGCTTTGTGTCTTCTATTTAGTCTGTAATTTCTATTTTTTAATGTGTACAGTAAAGTGTTTTCATTCATTCATTCATTCAAAGGTGTACGGAGAAAAATGTTTTTGTTTTGATTCCGACTCGAAATCCTTATAGTTTCGCCATGTAGTCTGTCCGTCTTTCCGTCCGTCTGTCTGTCCGACCAGTTACAGCCGAGTTACAGTTAGAGTTACAGATCTATTAACGCTGTTAAACTGAAATTTGGCAGGATGATACGTTCTATAGTCGCCTAGTAAGTTATAAAATAATAATTTTAAACAAACTTTAATTTAAGGTACTTCCTCTATATTGAAGTGAGAGGTGTTTTTTTATTTATACACCCATCGTGTATCATTGAATAGCCAAAAACATTATAAGGTTTCCAGAAAACTTTTTGATATAAGAATCCGTTACGAAATTTCGCGGTCAACCGCGTATCGGACAACACATAGTGATGGTTTGCGTACTCAGTACGGCTGTATATTACCCATATAAAATACCAGAACTGCAAGTTCTCTACGACAATAACTCAAAATACCGTTACTATACTGTTACTTAACGGGATTTGCGAGGCGATTTCGATACTATGCACCTTAAATTTAAACCCTCTGTCGTCCGAGACACGTTCTCGGAGACCCGGATGACGAAATCACTTCCGCTAATGCGCAAGAGTCATCCACATTAGACAGAGCAAACACTTTACAAATACACCGATCTCACCGGCGAGGTCGACGAGTCCCTTCAGTCGCCGCCTATACGAGGTACAAGCACGTACCCGGGCGTTTCTCTCCTATCCCCGTCCCGGCAACAGCCCAAGCCGAGGTTTGTACCTAAGTGGTGCCCTTGCCCTAGTTGCCTCATCAAAAAATTACAGGGCTGAGCGCCTTCTGCGCTCGTCAAAAGCTCGGTTAAGATGCAACGGCCTCAGAGGCCAACAGCGAGATTAGTCCATTCGGAAAAAAAAGTGTGATCTTAAATCTTGTTCGTTTATACAGTGCTAAAGTAAAGATTAGGAAATGGCTGATCAAACTCGACTATGACGAAACGGAGTCAATCTTGGTCGCAATCACATAGCTAGCAACAACGCCACGCGGACGCGCACGCCCGCCCCCCCACACAACCACACAATACACACACACTCAACACACGCACAAATATACCCTCTCAAACACACGCAAACCCACACACACACTCAAATGCATCACTTACACGAGTCCTCAATTTTTTGTCTTAGTATTTTTGTAATCCTATAATATTAATGCTTATCTTATATCTTTATTTAACTTAAATTTTTTTTGTTTCTCTGTTCTCTTAATAGTCAAAATATATACTTACTCGGTGTCGTCTCGCATTTAATATGTTTAACTTCTGCAAATCTATACAGGGCATCCGCGATACAGGTGTTACACCTAGTGCGGACCTCATTATATACTACATTATGTTAATTCTGATTTGGAAAATAAAAATATTTGTATTTATAATACTGGGTTTTTACTAGCTTTTTATTAACTTGCAATGTATGTTTGTTTGTCCGGGTGGAATCTTGCAACTGAATTTTAAACCCGTGCTACTCAACCGATTGAGCGGAAATTTGGAATCCATATGCAACTTTGGTGACAATGCAATAATATGGTACTTACCATGGAGGTGGTCTCTTGATGGAGACGGATGCTAGACAACGGAACTTCTGAATAAATTGTAGGCTACTAGTGTTTGGGCTCATTTGAATCGGCTTGCGGTTCCGATTATGAATTTTATAAAAGCTTGTTTTGAAACCGTAATTTTTCAACAAAAAAACTCATTCTTATGCGACATGTCATTCTGGAATTCCTGGTATCGAACAACTCTTATTTCCGTTTTGTCCCGCTAACTAACAAGCGTTTCCGGTTAGTTGGCCCAATCAGGACATATTGTGTTGACTGTACCTACTTCGTTACATCCAACGAGTAACTTATTGCACCACTAAATATCTGGGGAATGGATATCTACTTTTTTTAGGGATAGTTTTTTTTTTGGTATTGATAAAATGAGATAAACGATAGTTAAAAAGATATTGTACACACGGCTACACATCAAGCTATTCTTCCCAGTATAAGCTGACCTCGCATTGTGTAGACTTTTCATAGAATGAGAGGTCAGCTTATACTGGAAATATATAGCTTGATGTGTAGCTGTGTGTACTTACACCTAATAAAATACAGATTATATTTTTTTACAAATTGATTCAGTACAATGGGCGGTCTTATCGCTAAAAGAAATCTTACATGAATACTTATTGTAACACCGCCTCCTTTCACGTTCTTTTCAAGCCAATTCGAAGGTTGCCTGTAAGAGAGGCCGCCCATTGTACTACCGCCTATTAGTCTTTGTTTTTTTTTTAATTTGGTGTTTAAAGAATTATCTATCTTTCTATCTTTACCAATGAACAAAGAAAAGAAAACACAACGCAGAAATAATGTTTCATCTCGTAAACGTGTACAATTATTACGTTGTCAGCAAACGTATATCCTTGCTAAGCCCGGCCGCTCTGTACCTACGTGCAAATCCATTTTTAATGAAATAAACCATGTCGGCGGCTGTCTCTTTGATATACACAGAATCGTACCACATGACATTAATAATAGAATAGTAGGTAGCTGCGCAAATGCCAACACGGTAGCATGCCTTTGACAAAATGCTGGACGTGTTCTCACTGAGCTCACAACTACACAAAATCGTTCTAGTTTTTCACTAATTCAAAAATTGGTATTAATCTACGGAATGGAAGCTTATTGAGTTGATTGGTACGCATTTATGTAGGTGAGAAAAATGAATAAATTTTTATTTGAAACCAATCACGAATTGGGGGCGACGGGTCAGAGTAGGTTAGGTATTGCAAAAACAATGATGAAACATTTTTAGTAATGAAAATGAATGAAAATGATATATTTAATTATAATAAATAATTATTCTGTGTGTTACAACTTAATGTTAGGCACCATTTATCTTCCAAGTAACCTTTGTATAATGTGGAATATCAATTTTGTTGGTAGTGCATAATATTCGGTTTGACGGGTATGGTTGTCTGTGAAGTTACGGGCACATGAGGGTTTACACCTGTATGCCTCAAGTTGATGGCAAGTTGACGCAGGGAAGGGCATCGTAGAGCATGCTTCTAATGTACGTGACCTAAGATGCAATACTTTGTTATAGGCGATGGTTACCACTTAACATCAGGTGGACCATATGCTTGTTCCATCACCAGCTAATTTAATAAAGAAATACTGGTTGAAGTTTTATAATTCAAAGATATGATATCAAAGACATAAATGCGAAAGTGAGTTTGTTTGTTTGTTACGGCTTAATGTCTCGAAGTAAATGAAGGCCTGGATTGAGAATATGCAACTTTTTATCAATAAACCCCACGCGTACGAAGTCACGAGTGGAAACTGGTATTGATATACATAACTAAACTTAATATATATTTATGAAAATAATAAAAAACTTCTCATATTTTCCAATGAGAAATATACTTCAGAAACGATCAAATATTCGCATTATTTTTACCTATTGAATTTGTTATTGTTGTTTTTTCAGGAACCTATTTTCTATTGTACGATTTCCTGGACTACTTCGAGAAAGACGGGCCCAGCTTCCTCCAACGAGAAAAGTTTCTAGAGATCGTTGACACCATTTTCAAAGACTTCTCGAAAATCAAGAGAGAAGCTATTGTGTTTCAGGTAAGTTATTATTAAACTACATGGCCAGTATTGTTGTAAAATTGTTATTTGTTAAAATTCATTGCCGTTAAAAAATTTAAAACTTCAAGCAATCTTAATATCAAGTTCCAAAATTTTAATGGAACTTCCTGTATAAAATAGTTAAACAAATTATATTCCTTAATTATGTAAGGTAGCTGTTAAACTAACTAAGTGGCATCAGCGCAAAAGCACCTCCGATTTACGGTAATTTGTTTATTTGAAATGTATGGATAACTGGATGGTATCCCACCTCTGAAATCAGTTAATTAGGGATGTGTGTTTTAACTTCATGTCGTACAAAACAAAACAGGTTGTATACCAGTAGCCTACTCACCACTTCTATTGTTAGTGATTATTCTGTAAGCTGCCTATTACGTCGTCGTCATTAACTAACAAACGAAGAGTTAGTTTATTTGACGTATTTAACTCTATACATAGTATATGGCCAGTCAACATTTTGTTTAAATTTTAGGCACGACCCTTTTAAAAGTCCCGCAACTTTAACTACATAATTTTTAATTCTACTCATTGTAATTGTCTCCAGTCATTCCAAAACTCGGAATACCGGTATTGTATAAAAAAACGAGTGTACTTCAGACCACAGGACTGAAGTAAGACTTCTTTTTCAAAATATTAATTTTTAAAATTGTTCAATTACAAAATTGTCCACACGTCTGTAGGTCGATCAGTCTATGTTCATTCTGGACAGACGCAATTCGCACTCGCACATTAACGTTTAAAAATATACGAAACATTAAAAATATTAAAAATGTTAGCACAAGTGAGGAGTGGAACTCATTTCCGGCGTATGCTTTTTCAAACCAGTATAATCATTTTAATTTTTTTCATTTATATATTCATAAACAATTATATAATGTGTTTGAAATCACATCCTAAATACAAGTTACAATATTTTAAAATTATCACATACATGTCAAAAATAATAAAATAAAGCAAAACAAATGTCTACTTACCTATATATAATAATGTCAAAAAAGTCAAGAAAAGTCAAATGGAAAATAGATATCAAAGAATATAAAATAAAAATGATTTAGAATAATATTACTAAGGAATTAATAATACAAACATGTCACAAATTAATTAAATTGACCATTAACTCAAAATCTATATAAAAAAAGAAAACGACTATTCAGTATTATTACCGGTCATAAAATCATTAACTGAATAGAAACACCCTTTCAACAAAATCTCCTTTAGTCTTGATTTGAATTTAAAAGGACTGTCGATAATTTTCATGTCAGTAGGCAGTGCGTTAAAAAGTCTTACAGCTTGATACTGCGAGCCATGTTTGGCAACATTCAACCTTGGACAAAGAGGTGTCTCAAGATCTTTTCTCCTTGTGTCTATTATGGTTTTCCTTTGTTCAAAAGTTTCATATTTAAGCGGATTTTTAACCACGTCCACTAGAATGTTCGACTACTAGAATGTATAGGCTGAGAACCGTCAGAATATTGAGGTTTTGAAAATGTTCTTTGCATGATTCCCACTGTGGAATGCGCACTATAGTTCTAATGGCTCGTTTTTGAATAATAAACGCTCTATTTATGTTGTAGTCATAACTATTTCCCCAAAACTTCACACTATATCTTAATCTTGACTCTACTAGGGCATAATATACTATTTTAAGCTGTGCGATCCCTACTTCTTCTCTAAGGCTTCTAAATGCTGAGCTGATAGCATTAACAATAGAATCCATCTCAGTTTTCCAGTTCAGGAACTGGTCGATATGAACTCCTAGAAATTTGACACTCTTTGCAAATTCAACCTCAAACCCCTCACATGCTACATTAACCGATTCGTTAGTGCGCTTTGTTGTTTTAAACAGGATAGCTCGTGTCTTCTTAATGTTGAGTTTTAAGTTATTGGCATGAAACCATTGATTGAAAACTACAAGTGCATTGGCAATCTTTATTTTAAGTTCTTGTAAGCAAGAGGCTGGTATGATTGCATTGGTATCATCCGCATATACGACTAGTTTAATATCGGGTATGGCATTGCTTACAAAATTGATAAGATCATTAAGGAAAATAACAAAAAATATCGGCCCTAATATAGAGCCCTGTGGAACTCCACGTCCGATGTTGCACACTTTCGACTTCGTCACCACTTCCTGTCCATTAATAATATTTTTTAATTCAATAAATTGCTTCCTATTGTTCAGATACGATTTTATAAGACACAACGCAGATCCTCTAACCCCATAATGTTCAAGCTTTGCAAGTAGAGTATTGTGGTCTACCAAGTCGAAAGCAGAGGAGAGATCAAGAAATAGTCCTGCTACTTTCTTTTTACTATTAAGATCACCAACAACTTCATTTATAAGCAGATCAACCGCATCTACAGTACCAATACACTTTTGGTATCCAAATTGTCTCTTATTTAGTACGTTGTTCTTATTTAAGTGTAACACTAACCTATCTTTAATAAGTCTTTCATAGATTTTAGAGAAACATGGCAGTAACGAAATTGGTCCATAGTTTTTTGGGTCATTTTTTTTTCCTTTTTTATGGATCGGTAGAACACTAGCTATTTTTAGTTGCTCAGGGAAAATGCCAGAACTCATACAGTTATTGAAAAAATTAGACAATGGCTCAGCAAGAAGATCAATATTGTCTTTGACAATTGTGATAGGAATCTTCAAGTCCAGAGTGAATAGGTTCTTTCTAGGCAAGCGTGCTCCATCTTCGATCACACCTTCACTTACCATCAGGTGAGGTAGTGGTCAAGCGCTTGGCTATCATCAATAAAAAAAAAGAAACGTAACTCTCTCTCTTTCTATATTCATTAACTTATATTCTCCATGAAAAATGTACATTTATAATGATATCAAAGCAACTTGCGTCCGCACTTTTCGTAACGCATTCACCAGCTTACTACCCAAGTCAAGCGTGCGTAAAGAAGTTTTACTTCAATAACTAGGCATTATTTTTATTTGGTATCGTTGGAGCTCTAGTTGTAAGTATTGGGTGACGCCACCATATGGCATGAGGAAATTGCAAATTCATATGGTTTATTTTCTACTGAAGTAACGACTTGAAGGTATAACACCACAAAGGAATAAAAGAGTATTTGTTCATTTACTACAGAACATTAAATAGGAAGGCAATACAGTTACCAAACAATACAACATATTATAACCTTTCTACCTACTGTAATAATGCATTTATTGTTCAAACTGCTTCTACTTACATATACGAACTAACGACAAGGACATGATGTATTGATGACCTGTGTGTAATTGCATATTGGTATTATATGTACGTATCGTACTCATATTATGAGTACATACTGTAAATTACTAGTGGTCCGCCCCGAACTGAGATCTCGCGCGTCTCCGATTAAAACAAAAAAAATATTATTTGTAATCTTTGACTATGAAAATAACGTGCCACGAAATTAAAAACAAATAACTTGACCTGCAGATTCATTCAAATTACAGGTAACGGGAGTTCATGTATTGTGATTACCCTTTTTTGGGGTACAATTTGCAGTTTTTCTAGACTTTTGCCTATATCACTTAAGCTACATGCATACCAAATTACAGCACTGTGAATTTTATCAATATTCAGATTTTATTATGGCTAATAACTCAAAATCTATTAGAACTTTATTAAAAATAAAAACGGAATCTAAATGTACTAATGAAGATCTTTCATTTGACGTACTATTTGACCTAATAGTCTCATTTTAATTTTTTTCCCCCTCTTGAACCCCAATATCTCGACAACCCCGCAACATTTTTAGCCCAGTTAGTTACATCAAAGTTGTGCCATCACTACCTACCTATATACTAAATTTCACGACGATATCGGATCAACGCTTCGTAAGTTATCCTCGGACAAACATACATACCTAGTCAGGTCATAAATTCTGTCATATGTTTAATATAAAATAATTGAAATAAGTTTATTCATTATGTAACCATTTATATATTAAAATGAACTTAACAAAACATAGATTCTTATGACACTAAAGTTTATTCAAAATGACCTCCGTGATTTTGAATACAGGCCTTCAATCTGCGCGTCCAGTCGTCTATCGCAGCACGAACGAGGTCCATGTCAATATCGGCGGCTGCCTTAATGAAGGATGACTTGAGTGACTCCAAATTGGTATGAGGCTTTGAGCACTCCTTTTCCTCCAAGTGTTGCCATATCTTGTAATCTAACGGATTCAAATCTGGACTGGAGGAGGGCCAGTCTTCGTGCCGGATGAAGTCGATTTCACGCGCCGCCAGCCAGTCTTGTGTGCTCTTCTATTGATCTATTGATAATTAAATCTGAAATCCAGAATAACAACAAGTTGTACCACAAAATAAATAAACCAACTAACATAAACTCCCGTTACCTGTAATTCGAATGAAATTGTAGGTCACGTTACTTGGTTAATTATTTCGTGGCACTATTTTGGTAGTCAAAGATTACAAATAATATTTTATTGTTTTAATCAGAGACTCGCAAGATCTCAGTTCAGGGCGAACCCCTAGTTTATTCTCTAAAATCACAAGGATCACTTAGAAACGTCAATTTACGGCCTGTTCCTCCTGAATATATGTCTAGTTTCGTAGAAAATGAATATATATGAAGATAGAAAATAAAACAAAGTCGAGTTAGTTACACCGTTATAACTCAAAACGGCTGGACCGATTTTGATGGTCTTTGGTTTGTTGGATTTATCTCCGCCCCGAATAGCAGAATAACTATGAAAATATCGGAAAAATTCACGCAAAAAGAAATTATGAAAAAAATCATTTTCTCATATAGATGCAGCTAGTAATAGCCGATTGACAATTCCACCGGCGACGTACATTGGCAGCCCGCGTCAAATGTATACCAAGACGGTATGAATTTTGGCGGGTTAGATAAAATTTACATAGTATAGAATGAAGTCCCTTCCGCTGTCTGTTACCTCAGATCTTTTAAACTACTCAATGAATTTTAATGTAGTTTTCAACAATAGATAGAGTGATTCAAGAGGAAGGTTTATGTGTATACATACATACTTAGCTCTGTTTGTTTGTTAGCTTGTTTTACACGACTAAACGGCAGAACGGATCATAATTAAATTTTGCAAGGAGGTTATATCCTGGGAAAGGGCATAGACTACTTTTTAGCCAACTACGCAAAATTAGGGTAATGTTTTATTGAAAAACCACCCATGCAAAGCCGCAGGCGGGGTCAGCTAGTTAAAAATAAATCAATTGATAAATCATAATATCTAAAATCAAATCATAATATCTATTAGAAAGAAATAAGCACATTTATTCGCATCACAAAAGAATCATAAGAATTTAATCTCAAACAATTAGAACTAAACATATTTACACTATACATAAAACTAACAATAACAGATGCACGTTTTTTTAATCTATATAATTCAGTGTGATGGCGATTATTGCATGTAATTATTGTGTACACCTTTTTTTCTCTGCTATCATCTCTCTCTATCTCAAAGATTTTCTGGAAGAAAACTCTTTTTAGAGTTATGGTCGCCTTTGTACATGCCCTCTCTTTCTGTCTGTTGTTTACTTATGTTTACTAGTGTACAATAAAGAATAAAATGTTCATTTAAAAAAACGTGTAGCGATGAAACGCACACACACAAAATATATGGGACTTTGGTTATCAAATGTCCCCAACTCGAAAGTACCTACATCTGCCTATCAAAAGGGGATTAAGAGAAACAAGGTTACCCGGGTCACCCATTCCAATTTGTGTCCTTTGACGGAACGTTTTGACGGGTAATTCCGTTTGGGTAACCTGGGTAACCCGAGGCAGCGTTCAAAGCATTATGGCTCTCTGACTCACTATCATATAGTACTGTGGATAATGTTTTCTATTTGTTACCAATAAGCGCAGTTACTTTAGATAAATAAAATGGCCGTAACATTATAAATGACAAAATAAATGCTCTGATAGTAAATAACGCAGCCGTATAGAAAAAGGTGGAATAAGTGTCACCAACTTTAAAGTGAAGCATCCAAAATGAGCCCGCTCGCCCGCAGCACTATACGCGTAGATTTGCAATACTTGTGCTGATCGGCAGCCAATGGTTGCTTGACCGTCATAACGGAGCGTGACGCAACATTCTGTATTGTCATTGCCTCATAAAATTACATACACATCGCTCGATCAGATAGAAATGAAAAATAAATATAAAAAAAAACTATTTTCATCCCCCCCATCTCGGAAAGAGCATTATTGCTCTTCGATAATATTTGAGTGCAAAAGCCGTTTTTATCCGCTAGAGGATAAAGTAAATTGAATTTAGAACATCGTGTGCACTAAGTGTGTGAATTCAAAACATCATTAAACCTATTTACTTCTACCAGCATGGTGCCGAATTTATCATACAACCTTTTTTAGTTTGTTAAAAACTCAGACTCGGAACCTTCTTGGTGTTTTTCTTTTTTTTAATTTAGTCATTTACTCGCTGTGGTGGGATGAAAAGTTACGTGTTGCACTCGAGTGCAAAGATTGATCATTAAAATTGAGCACGCGATTTAAAAGCAACTTTGAACTTTTGTTTATCAAAATTATAACTATTAGATTTGTTTATAATTTACTTCTTAATTTGTCACCTCATTATAGTAGTATTTGTACTTGTATTAAATTGTATTTGTATTATAGTAGTACTTGTAGTATTTGTTACCTCATTATGATTTGAAAGCGCGTAATCGTTCAAGTAACATCTAATGGAAGGGATGGAGGCCTTTAAACATCCTAAGACTATATCTAATACAGATTACATAATGTTCTAGTACACGGACTGGGAGGAACTCACAGACGGCTACCTCAACCAGAAGATGATTGCAGACGTGGTCGGAGACTACTTCTTCGTGTGTCCCACGAACTACTTCGCGGAAGTCCTGGCCGATTCGGGAGTTGATGTCTACTACTATTATTTCACGCATGTGAGTACATACAATTTAGTGAGATTTCATAAAATATTATCTTTTTGATAACTCGTACTTCTATTGTACGTTGCTGCATCGTTTTATTTAAACAAAAGATGCGTGAGTGTCGTGGAACACTATGTTGGAACGAAGTTCCTTTCGTAGTATACAGTGTTTTTTTAACTGTAGCAGTACGGCAGCACTCATATCCAGACGAGATACAGGTGCAGTTTCTTTTAAAACATCAGCTCGTTTTCGAAGAAAAACATTTTCGCATAAAAATTTTTTGGTCAAGTGTGAGTAGCGCCTTAAAATGAATCAAGTTGGTAAATTTTTTTGTTGATGCCGATTGATGCAGTCCTTTGTAAAGATCATTTTATTGTGCGGAATAAAAAAAATCTGAACAGCGGAAGTTTGTCATATTTGATAAAAAGTATTCTCATACAACAGGACAAACAAAATTCCTTCTAGAAATATTTTATTAGATTCTAATTGCACATTAACAAAGTATTAATACTGTAGCGATTAAGAAGTTTAGGAACTCCATGCTGTCATGAGCAATTCAAAAACATTTCGTATAAAAGTTCGACAGGTGCAAGAACCATGTTCGAAATTCAAAATTGTTCTGAAATACGAAATGTTTTTGAATTGCTCATGACAGCATGGAGTTCCTAAACTTCTTAATCGCTACAGTATTAATACTTCTTTAATGTGCAATTAAAATCTAATAAAATGTTTGTAGAAGGAATTTTGTTTGTCCTGTTGTATGAGAATACTTTTTATCAAATTTGACTAATTTCCGCTGTTCAGATTTTTTTCATCCGATACAATAAAATGATCCTTACGAAGAACTGCATCGATCGGCATCAAAAAAAAAATTACCAACTTGATTCATTTTAAGGCGCTACTCACACTTAACCAACAAAATTTTAATGCCAAAATGTTTTTCTTCGAAAACGAGCTGATGTTTTAAAAGAAACTGCACCTGTATTTCCTCTGGTTATGGGTGCTGCCGTACTGTTACAGTTAAAAAAAAACGTTCTGTATATATTATAATATTTAATAAATATGACGGCGGGTGATTGGAAGGGGCGTTAGCGAAGCTCGATTGCTCGTCCATTACGAGGAGTTTCTTCGAAATAATATCGCAGGCGTGTAGACCAATGTGGATTTATTCCGTTGTATAACAAATCACATAGAAATATAACCAGATGAGCGTGATGTCTTTTGATGTCTTTACTCGTCAGCGATCGGTAACCGAATCCCTCCCCAAAATGGCCGCAACTCTGTTCATTTTTTTAACGGCTGTCAAACCAAAAACATCCGGCCAGAGACAAGCCAGTGTTGCCATTCTAATAAAAGTATCGACAATCACGCCATCTTCACAATCGAGTAGGAATTAAAATTAAAAAGAAACAAAATCAAACTGTCACTTTGACGACTAGGTTTAAAAACAGTGTTCTTAACTTAATGATGGATGTTCTCCGACAAATATAATATAATATTATTTTCAACGCACTTGCTTGTAAAGTGAGCCTTATTAAATCGTTATTAGGGACATAAACCGAACTATAACACACACGTGCGTAATAATATTACACACTAGGGCTTAAAAGAATAACCCGTACAAAGTTTAGTTAGTACCTAACTGCAAATCATATGCGAGTGAACAGAACATTTTCAATTTAAGCGGGTAATACAGTTTTTTGTAACAACAAAGAGTTTTTATAGGGCTGAAAATCCTATTACACTTTTTGAATAAATAGATGTATCCCTAATTAAGTCGACAAAACATTTATTATTATCAAATTATTTAAAAATCACAATAATTTGTTATACATAATTTTTTATTATATTTGCATTTTATCACAAAAATTATAATTTTGAAGTAGACTGTATGGCTATATGTAATCAATCACCTTATATTTGGCACGTGCAAAAAAAAACTTAAGCGACAATTCCAATTTTTTTGTTTGTATTGCATTTGTTGCTATGTGGTAAAAAATTGTAATAATGTAAAGTTTTAGTACAGAAGATTTGTTTTTTACTCGCAAGTGTGTTGAAAAAGTGCGTATAAAACTCGTGAGCAACTTGCTCACTGGACACTCGGCTGATTTACGCCCTCGCCTACGGCTCGGGCTGCAACCCATAGCCTCGTGTATACTGAGCAACTTAGCTCACTTGTATCATAATATACTAATAATTTAATATTATAATGACAGTAATACGAGCGAGCGATAGTCCTGGAAGACAGTGGGGCAGATCTTTGCCCAGCAGTGGGATGACATAGGTTAAAAAAAAACAATAATATTATTATTTTATAGCATACGCGGTATGGATAACCGTCTACACTAAAGAAAGGGTCGTGACGGAAACTCGGGACGGAAAACTCTTACACTTTTTTTCGCCTAGCCCTCCCCATCAGCCAAGGCCGTACCGTTCAACACACTTGCTCGTAAAGTGAGCCATAGTACATCGTTATTAGGGCCTTAAACCGAACTATAACACACGCGTGCGTAATAATATAACACACTAGTGCGCAAATTATATGCGAGTAAACAGAGCATTTTCAATTTAACCGAGTAATACAGTTTTTGTAACAACAAATAGGTTTTATGCCGCTGAAAATCCTATTACAGTTTTGGAATAAATAAATGTATCCCTAATTAAGACGAAAAAACATTTATCATTATCAAATTACTTATAATTCACAATAATTTGTTATCAAATATTTGCATTTTATCACTAAAATTATAATTTTGAAGTAGGCTGTAGTATGGCTATAAGTAATTAATCAACTTAAATTTGGCGCGTGCAAAAAAAAAAACTTGCGCGCTATTGCCCTTTTTTTTGTTTGTATCGCATTTGTTGTTCTGTGGTAAATATTTGTAAAAATGTCAAGTTTTAGTACAGAAAATTAACAATTGATAGATTTAATCCTGTCAGAAATACTAAATGCAGCACAAAATGCGAATGAAAGCCTAATACCTGCAAAATCTAGATCAAAGTACTTAGCTGCTTACGATAATTTTATACAATGGAAAAGCAACAAAAAACCCAGTCATTTTCTGAAAATGTGTTTTGGCGTATTTCTCTGAACTCGCCAATACATTCAAACCCAGCTCCCTGTGGTGCATCTATTCTATGTTATGAAGCATGGTTAAGCTCAAACATTGTGTTGATATCAAAACGTACTGTAACCCACAAACATGTACATCTCGTAGCATAAATTCTTTGATGCCTTCTCCTTCCAGTAATTTGTATGATTTATCTTTGTCGCCGACATTTACTCAAGAAGTAAATGAAGATACTAAAGAAGTGGCAAGTACCAATGTACCTAAGTCAAACTGTGAAACCGCCATCAAAAACAACCCAATATCGTTTCGAAAATTGTACATTCACCAATTGTTTTAATAATTAAACGATATATGCAATACATGTTTGTTTTTTCCTCGCAAGTGTGTTGAAAAAGTGCGTATGAAACTCGTGAGCAACTAGCTCACTAGACTAGCTCACTAGACACTCGGCTGATTTACGCCCTCGCCTACGGCTCGGGCTGCAAACCACAGCATCGTGTTTAATGAGCAACTTAGCTCACTTGTATCATAATATACTATTATGTAGGTTTTAATTAGAACTTGAATTATGTCTTCATCACATGAGTCGTAGGACGTCCAATGTGGAACTTAGGCTTTCTCCATAGATTTCCAGAATGACCGATATTGCGCGGCCTGCAGAGGCTCCCCGCAATTATTATTTGGTCTTATAAATAACAATTATTTAATATTAACCCTTTTTATAGAATAGAATAGAATATAAATTATTTATTTGACACACACAAAGAAACATAGAACGGATCACAAACAAAATAGGTAGTTAGACATGAAAATTACAAAACAATGAGATTAAATTAGACCTACAGCTAGAACACATACGTACTTACCCCACCAGTAGGTAGTAGGTAGGTGCACCAACTAGTCCCGCTCCGTGTCACGCGTGCCCAAACAAGCTCTGCCTCAGCTTTATGCTTCTTTGCAATGAATAATGCAAAGCAGCGCTGGTTTTCAGGCAGAGCCTTATGTGGGGTGACGTCACAAATTTAAACAAAATAAACTTAATAAGACCAATTATACAAAAATAAACATATTTATATAATAAATAAGCAATGATAACAATATTAATAAGAAATACCTACATGATATACAAAAACAATAAAATGTTATATATAGGTACATATATATTATAATTTTTTTACATAAAAGAGGAGAGGAGAAGCTAAGCTAAGCTTTTCGAGAACCAACAGTCATTTAACTTATCACACCAACCTAATCTTTGGAAACTATATTCCAAAACAGGGTGACAGATACAGACCCAAAGCGTGGCGTCAGGGGTGTATATATGATCATCATCATCATCATCATCATCATATCAGCCGTAGGACGTCCACTGCTGGACAAAGGCCTCCCTCATTGATCTCCAGGAACTGCGGTTGGAAGCGGCCTGCATCCAACGCCGACCTGCGGTTCTTACCAAGTATATAGGATATTTCACAATTAAATACATTTATGGAATTAAAAGTAAAAATAAGTAAAAACTCGAGCTAGTATGGATTTAAGAATAATTTAAGAATAACAATAATTTAGGGGGCAATTATTATATAATAAATAATTTAATTTAATAATAATAAGGGCCTTTGCCCAATAGTGGGACAGTATGGGCTAGTTAAAAAAATAGAATATTTTTTAAACAGAACATACTTAAACAGTTGTACTTAAATTTTTAAATTTATATTTTACATTTCTGTTTTTATCAGATTAGTTACTTATATTATGTGACAACAACTTCTTTTCGTCCAACATACCTCAGTGCCTTAAGACGAAAGTCTTCAATCAGTGTGTGTTATCAGTGATGACATATGGAACCGAGATGTGGTCCTCCACTATTGGCCTTATGAATAAGCTCAGAGTCGCTCAACGAGCTATGGAGTGGGCTATGCTCGGGGTTTCGCTACGGGATCGAATCAGAAATGAGGAGATACGAAGGAGAACTCAAGCCACCGACATAGCCCGACAGATTAGCACGTTGAAGTGGCAATGGGCAGGCCATATAGCGCGCAGAACAGATGGCCGATGGAGCCGGAAGGTTCTCGAGTGGAGGCCACAGACCGGCAAGCGCAGCGTAGGACGTCCACCTACAAAATGGGCAGACAAATTGGTAAGAACCGCAGGTCGGCGTTGGATGCAGGCCGCTTCCAATCGCAGTTCCTGGAGATCAATGAGGGAGGCCTTTGTCCAGCAGTGGACGTCCTACGGCTGATATGATGATGATGATGATGATTATGTGACAAGGATAAGACCCTACCCTCCAAACTAGTTTGAGACTGCATCTCGTCGGGCAGGGCAATTCAAAGTAGGTATTTCATCCATCATCGCTTTGTACCGCTAAGCTCTACAGTATCTACCCAGGTACGTTTATAGAGACTGAATGCAGCCAGAACTAAGCTGGGATTACGAAAATCTGCTTAAACATTATTGCAGTGCTTAGTTTTGGTGGTACAGGCAATATAATTTATGTTTTGATGTGATTAAATGTGTTTAATATTGTGCTTCGAAATATATAGGTTAACTAAAAAGTGTCCTCACTTTTATACACTTTTCGAAATAAGATGTTATTATTTATTTTTTGTAAAAAAGAATAGTTAATTAGTTATCTTAGCTGTTATGGATGGATATGGTCCAGAGTCAAATATTTTTCGCGAACCGTTACTACCCTATGACTTAGACCGGCTTGTACGATAATCCCTAAACATATTTAGCGACTGAACATGTTTAAATTTAATGTATCTGTATGATTTGACATCTCTTTTTATCATATTTCGCCACTAAATACGTTTTAGGCATTGTTGCGCAAGTCGTCCTTATCTGTTTGGAAGGTCTGTGTTAAAATTTACAAAAACATGATCTTTAAATTACACACGAACTAGAAGCTCTTTGGTACGAGTACACCTAAGTATTCCTCACAGCAACGAACGTAATCTCTTTGAATACAGTCGTGTCAGAGCAAAAAGCGGCTGTATAAGGGTCCTCGCTTCTGGTTCGTTCGCTATATTAACCTGTTATCTCGGTGGGTACCGGTCTTGCAGTTTAGAGTACGTCGTCATACGAATACTTTGAAATGCTTCGCCGACTGTCGCGCACGTGCGGTGTGTTATCAAAAGCCGTGCTCTTCATATGCCTCGTGGGATAAACGTGCATTTGATTTCGCTTTGTTTCGCCTTCAAATTTAGTTTTATATTTGAAAGTTTTATTTGTTTTACTAATAACCAGCTTATATTGTAAATCAGGCCCTCAGCGCCTTTACTGGTTAATTCATTTTCAAATGAATAAGGGCCTTAGCGATCGTGGTTATCCACATCCTTTCCAAGGTAACTAAATTTGTTAATAAATGATATTTTATAATTTAGTGTTTTAAGTTTCAATATTATTTGTCATAAAGCTTTATTATTAACTAACTGACCAATCCGCAGCTTCGCACGCGTAGTTTTTTAATAAAAACATTACCTACCCACCTTCTCTGCAGTTAGGTAAAAAGTAGCCTGTGTCGCCCGGAGATAGCATAGCTTCCCAACAGTGAAATATTTTTTTAAATCGGTCCAGTAGTTTCGGAGCCTATTCAATACACACAAACAAATCTTTCCTCTTTATACTTAATATTACAAAGTTTTTTTGTAGATATTGATACATGTTCTTTAATATTGTAGAACATTATTTTTAATCATCAATAGTTTCCGCAGCGCATGGACGAAAGACGTTTTAGGGTACTTTTTCAGCTTGGGTTACGTTACTTAAGTTTTAGTAAGGATCCCTAATCTTTTCTTGCAATAAATATAGCCTATGTCACTCAAGGTGAATGTAGCTTTCCAATGGAGAATAAATTTTTGAAAACGGCACAGTAGTTTTTGAGTTTATTCATTACAAACATACACTAAAAAATACAAAAATACAAATCTTTCTTCTTTATAATATGAGTATAGATATAGATTGACAAAAAACCAATGCCCTTGCTAAGAACACTTCACTTTATTTATTTCACTAAAATCGAGACACTGAGACACTCAAAAGCTCAAAAATATCCCGTTTTCAGTGAGATTGATATTTACGAGTATGATATTTTCAAGAGTTACAGCATTTTAGGTTATTGGTAAAGATTTTATCACTAGTGAAAGCCTTATAATTTACGTTTTTTATGTTACGTCTCAACTAACGAAGTAATAACAACCTATAGAAACATATTTATAGAAACCTATATATAACAAAGAAACAAATTTAAAGGCTATATTGATTCACCTAACCTATATTTCAACTCTCAGGTATTTTTATTGGCGGCTTCAAAAATCCTTGGTCACGAATTTTCACGGTCACGAACTTGCGAAGGTGGTACCGTTATCTGTACTAATATTAAAAAGAGGAAAGATTTGTATTTTTGTATGCTTGTAACGAATAAACTCAAAAACTACTAGTCCGATTTCAAAAATTCTTTCACTATTAGAATGCTACATTATTGCTTAGTAACATGTTACTTTTTACCTAACTGCGCAGAAGGAGGGTAATGCTTTTATTGAACAAGTAACTTTATAACAAAAATATAACCGACTTCAGATAAAAGAAAAAAAAAAACAAACTACTGAACCGATTTCGATGAAATTTCAGTAGAACCAATCTGAAAGTATATCCTTTTAAATAATAAAAGAATTTTCCAAATCAGTTGATATATAACGGAATTCTGAGTTAACAAACATAACTTAGCATAAAAATTAAACAAATTTAAGACTTATATGGTTTACTCATGGATGCCATTGTCAACACTAGACCAAATGGAAATGGAACCACACGGGAAGCACCAGCTTTCAAATAAAAAAAGAATCATCAAAATCGGTTCACCCAGTCGAAAGTTCTGAGGTAACAAAATAAAAAAAAATACAGTCGAATTGAGATCTCCTCCTTTTTTGAAGTCGGTGAAACACTACGCATGCGAAGCTGCGGATTGGTCGGCTAGTAACTGATATAATTTTTAACAGACAAGTTGCTATGTTGCTAGGCGCAGGCATTTCGAAAAGTTTCACACCTGAAATGCTCACTTTTCCTCATACAAAAAATACTGGTAAAAATGAGGCTTTTTACTAGCTTTTACCATTGGGATGGTTTTGTAATATCACCCAACTGTCCCAAAGTATGAGTATATGTTTTGATTTCAAGTTGCCTATAACACCTTCCCCAAATTCATCATCAGCTCTCCGGCTGATCAGACGAACAAGTTGGCCAACTAATCAAAACTTTGCTCTGCTAGAATCGCGCTGGGCAACACGACGTATAGATAATTTCAGATGGCTTCTGTGAACACTTCAGTTCCTTAGCCACTTCAGGAGACAGTTCAAAAGATGAAGTTTAAGAAGTGGCACGATAAAGATTTCATGTACACGTGGCCCCAGTGCGACATTGAATGCATCGCTAACATGGCCTTTGTGCAAGCTACACCCTCGGGTATTTTTGCTTCTTTTGTCATTCAATTCTTCAGAATCACTCGAGTGTTCCTATTGTGTTTGGGTCTTGACAATCCTCGCATGTTTTAGCGAGTCGAAAAATAGCCACGAAATTCTGATAGTGAAATAATCATGACCTAGAATAAAATATGTGAGTACTAAGTAGTACTTACTGTCTCTAGATAACAAAGTACCAAGTAAGCAGACGTAGATATAAACTAAAAACTCTAGTAATATGTTTTTGTCGAAATCCCTCTAGGCTCGTTTGCAGAATAAATTTGAGTGCTGCTCTGTACGTATTAGGTTGGGGAAAAAGTTTCTTCGCATTTTTTAAGAAAATTCAAAACATTTTTTATTATAGTTTATTTACATTTAAATAAAGTATGTATGTAGGTACCATTTTGTTCGATAACTTTTTGCCATCTTGAAGGTAGGAACATGATCCCATTGCTATAGAAATTTTGGGGCTTCTGATCAAAATACCGCGACAAGTAGTTTTGCCAGTCCTCTCGTGATGTTAACCTGACACTGCCTAAAGAATTCTGAAGAGGCCGAAACAGGTGGAAATCTGAAGGTCAGGACTATACAGCGGATGCATTAACACCTCCCAGCCAAACCCTCTTAATTTTTGCTGAGTGGCTAAAGATATGTGAGTTCTGGCGTTATCATGATAAAAAACCAAACCCCTTCTGTTCATTAAATCCGGCCGCTTTCTCTCAACTTCTTGCTTTAATCTCATCAGTTGTTCGCAGTAGAGTTCAGAATTGATGGTCCTGCCTGGTGGTAACAGCTAATAATGAATAATGCCCTTCCAATCCCACCACACACACAGCATCACCTTATTGTGGTTAATCCGGGTTTTGCCACAGTCTGTGGAGCCTGACCGGCCTTTGACCATGACCTTTTTCGCACGTTCTTGTCTTACGTGATCCATTTTTCATCACCAGTTATCAGCTTTTTCAAAAACGGTTCGGTTTCATTACGTCGCAATAAAGAATTACAAATTAGTACACGGTTCATTAGGTTTCTTTCAGTGAGCTCGTGGGGTACCCAATTATCGAGCTTTTTTGTGTACACAGTTTTTTTCAAATGCGCCAAAACTGTTTTGTGGTCAACTCCCAGTTCTTCAGCTACGTCGTAACTACTGAAATGCCGATCTTGCTCCACTTTTTCAAAAACGGCATCAATTTTATCCGTAATAAGGCGACCAGAGCGACGTGCATCTATGACATCAAAATTTCCGGATTGAAAACAATTAAACCAAATTTGTGCTACTTTCACAGATACTGCACTAGGTCCATAAACATTGCAATTTTTTTTCGCGGCTTGCGTTGCATATTTACCTTTTTTGTAGTAAAATTTTAAAATGTATCGAATTACTTCATTAGATTCACTCATCTTTAAAGTACGAATAACAAATAAAAATCACACATTTTCCTAATTTGAATTTGGAATTATCTTCTTTAAAATGTAATCTTTGAATGATACCAAAACCAGCCAGATACAAATAGTATAGCTAAAGAGAATTTATTACAAGTTCATATATACTATAATGCGAAAAGACTTTTTCCCCAACCTATTATAATGTTTTTTTTCATGCGACAAATAGTTTTTCACTCTTTCTGACCGTTCTAAGGGAAAATCTTGCTTTAAAACTTTAAGTATAGTCAGGTGTTCATAAAATATTCATTGCGGGCGGTGTTTTGGTTGGGTTAAGTTCGTTTCAATTAATTTCTTGGCTTTTATTCTTATTGAACACCTACATTCTCATATACAATATATTTTTTCCTTAGCAGGTATACCAGCCAACGAAGTATTTGAGGTTGTTTAGTGGGATGGCATCGAAAGCAATGTTGAAAGAAAAGAGGTCAACTAGGAGCAATTTAAAAAAAAATCGCATATCCCAGCCGGGAATTAAACCTGCGTATTGTACTCGAAGAAATATTGTAACAAATTACCTAATCATCCCATTGAGTTAACGGTCGCGAAACTTGAAACCTTACCTCAAATAAATGACTTTATGCTTTAGCCGCATCTCCGCTACAAACCACCATCCTCTGCCCGCGGTGAACAAGCCATAACACCCAAATCTATACTCATTATAGCCGTGCTCAGGCGAATAGCTTTAGTTCCATCCTATCCTAGGTATTTTATGGCTGCAATTATAGCGGGCTCCTGTGTAATTGTTAGTCACGTTACTACATTCTCATTTCCACAAAATGGGAGGTGGGATCGAGGAAAAATACTTTTTTATAGAACTGAAAAGTATAAAGAGCCTAATATAAAATAGATCATTGTTGATTTGTCACAATCATGATTAAAATTTGAATTCATGTGTTTTTGTAAATAATATATGCTACTAACAATTTAAATAAAAATTAGATGTTGTTCGTTTAGTATGCGCATCACTTGAGAACGACTGGTCAGATTAGCTTTTTTAATGTTCGTTATAGTCTAAATATATTTTAAGTTGATGGCAAAATTGGAAAAGTTGCCCGTAAAATTTTAAAATTCAGGAAATACCGAAAGGGCTTTTTTGTATGGAATTTTTGTTTCAACTTATAGGCTATATTTTAATTTAAAATCCGTGCGATACCGGGGTAAGTCTGCTAGTATATTGTATAAAAAACCTAAAATTAAATATAGAACTTATTTGAAAGCCACCTAGGGCAAATCAGTAAGCAAATAAGGATGACCTCGATGCGAAAAAAATGGATGAATGGACCGACAATAAATCAGGAAGTTAGCGGGGCGCTGGCGATTTGTCGTTAAAATAACCATTTGACAGACGACGTTGAATTAGATTCGGAGCCAGCGGTGACATTTTTAGCTCTTTAAAGTACCTAACCGTAGTAGAACTTATCAGAACACAGAGAGATATACCTCCTAAGTAAAAGAGTTTCGTTTATGTTGAATGGAGCTTAATTCCTACGGACGACCTCCGTGGCGCAGTGGGTGTATAGCCGGCTGAGACGCAGGGGGTAGCGGATTGGTTTTCCACCATGGAACATATGTTTGCATGATCTACAAATATTTGTTCCGGTTCTGGATGTTTTTCTATAAGTATGTATTTACAAAAAAAATGTGTATAAGTATTACATCAGTTATCTGGTTCCCATGTACAAACTCTACTTAATTTGGGTCTAGATAGCGCTGTGTGAAATGTCCATCAATATTTATTAATTACTAGTGGTTCGCCGAACTGAGATCTCGCTAGTCTCCCAAAACAAAAAAAAATATTCTTAGGGCGACTCGCAACGACGCCTAAACGTATTTAGTGGCTAAATATGATTTAAGGAGTTGCCAAATCATACAAATACGTACAATTTAAAAATGTTTAGTCGCTAAATACGTTTAGAGATAGTTGTTCAAGCCGGCCTTAATCTTTGACTAATAAAAAAGTGCCACGAAATGCGAACCAATAGTTTAACCTACAGTTTCATTCAAATTACAGGTAAGTTACAGGTAACAGGAGTTCATTTAAATGGTTACTCTTGTTTGGGGTACAAATTACAGATATTCTGGATTTCAGACTTTTGCCTATGTTTGAGTTACTAAAGCTACACGCATAGCATATTTCAGCACTGTGGGGTCACTGGTGTACTTACCCTGTGAATTTTGTCAAAGTTCAGTTTTTATTATGGCTAATAACTTAAAAACAAAGTTCAATCTAAAAATAAAAATGGGTTTGAAATTAACACACAAAGAACTTTTATTAGACGTGCCACTTGACCTTATAGTCCCATTTTGTTTATTTTTACCCCTTTTGAACCCCAATATCTCAACACCCCCCACATTTTTAACTCATTTAGTCACACCAAAATCTGTACTATCGCTACCTACCTATATATCAAATTTCACGATGATCGGATAAACGCTTCGAAAGTTATCCTCGGACAAACAAACATTCATACATACAACGCCGATTTGCCCAAGTTGATTTAAAGATCTCGTTTCGCTCGATCAATTATACTAGTGGTTCGTCCCGAACTGAGATCTCGCGAGTCTCCCAAAACAAAAAAAGGCGACTCTCGCAACGATGCCCAAACGTATTTAGTGGCTAAATATGATTAAAGGAGTTGTCAAATCATACAAATACGTAAAATTTAAACATGTTTAGTCGTTAAATACATTTAGAGATCGTTTTGACTAATAAAATAGTACCACGAAATATCCAACCATATAACTTGACCTACGGTTTCATTCACATTACAGGTAACGGGAGTTCATGTTAATTAGTTTTTATTTTGTGGGGTACAAATTGCAGTTGCTCGACATAGATTTCAGACTTTTGCCTATATTTGTGTCACTTAAGCTACATGCGTACAAAATTACAGTACATTGGGGTCACTGGTGTACCCTGGGAATTTTGTTTACGTTCAGTTATTATTATGGCTAATAACTCAAAAACTATAAAGAATTTACGAAAAATAAAAACGGAGTCCAAATGCACTAATAAATACCTTTCATTTGACGTGCCTCATTTTTATTTTTTTATCCCTCTTGAACCCCAATATTTCAACAACTCCCCAACATTTTTAGCTCATTTAGTCACACCAAAATTGTGTCATCACTACCTACCTAAGTATTAAATTTCACTATGATCGGATCAACGCTTCGAAAGTTATAATCGGTCAAACAAACATTCATACATACATACAACGCCGATTTGCCAAAGTTGATTTAGAGATCTCGCTTCGCTCGATCAATTATATAATATCGGCTATATCAACATTAGAATGCAGTGCGCATAATAGAAGATGAAATTGTATCAGTCAGTAAGCCGGACACCTCTAAGTATCACTGTTGGAGATGAATATATGCCGCCGATAAATGAGGCTAAGAGTAATTTCAAAGGACCTTTTAATTGAAAATAAAAATTGTAGAATCTATGTAGCTATGCTTTTAAAAGAAGGAATGTTGCTCAATTATATGTATAAAATAGACGCACAAAGTATGCCACCTACCTTAGCCACTCCAATCCGCAAGTTATAATTATTCAGGGAATAGTTTCTTCAGACATGATAACGCAACCAATAGGGTGCAGTCGTACAAGCCAACGCATCTGCGCCCGCGCTGTGAGGGAGCAGCGCGGAGAGACGCGCGGGGTGAGACTCGCCAGTTATGACCGAGCCAACGTTTTTAAAACGACGGTAGGCGTGGAAAAGACGGATGACAAGCAAAATTCATCTACCTTATATCTTATACTAATATTATAAAGAGGAAAGATTTATATTTTTGTGTTTATGTTTGTAATGAATAAACTCAAAAACTACTGTGCCGATTTCAATAATTATTTCACCATTGGAAAGGTACATTCACCCTGAGTGACACAGGCTACTTTTATTCAACTGCGCAGGAGGTTAATGTTTTTATTGATAAAATACGCGTGCGAAGCTGCGGATTGGTCCGCTAGTTTATTATATACCTAAGGTTGCGGATTCGATTCCCTCCGCGGAAAAAATGTTTGCATGATCTACAGGTAATATATTTGTTCCGGGTTTGGGTATTTTTCTATTTTATATAAGTATGTATGTATGTACAAAAAAAAGTATTTAAGTATTCTATCAGTTACCTGGTTCCCATAGTACAAGGTTTGCTTAGTAAGGGGATAGATAGCGCTGTTTGAAATGTCCAGCCTTAGTTACTTATTTATTATTATTTATTTATAATAACCAATAGTGTTTGATTTAAATTGGGCATTTCACTTTCACTCAGAGATGTGCAGACGATGCAGTAAGGATCGCGATTCGAACCTGGAGGAAAGGCCTAAACCCAGCAATGGGTGAAGTCAAGGTGAAGTCGGGCTATGAACGATGATGATGATCAGCTTTACCTACCATACTATCTAGTCTTGCATTAGTTATAACGTTCGGAAATCCCCTGTGATTCCCGAGCTACAGTGAGTTTTATGGGTTGTGAGTCACCAAAACCAGCCACGACGTCTCCACTATTTATCTTGCCAACCGCTGAATAATAAAAACCCTGAATTGGAGATAAGTTCATAATGTTTACTACATTTTCGTTAAATGATATTTAAATACAATCTGTACTAATCAATACTACAATTATAAAGTGGAAAGATTGTATTTTTGTGTTTATGTTTGTAATGAACAAACTCAAAAACTACAGGTCCGATTTTGAAAATTCTTTTTCGAAAAATCGGAAAGCTACATTCACCGTAACCGAGTAACATAAGCTACTTTTTACCCAACTGCGCAAAGGAGGGTAATGTTTTTATTAAAATAACTACGCGTGCAAAGCTGCGGATTCGTCAGCTATTAATATTATAAAGAGGGAAGATTTGTTTGTTTGTAGTATTTTTATTTATAGTGTTATCTGAACATATGCGGAAAATTCCAAGATTTTTAAAATCATCTCAAAAATTTCAAGCCTATAGTCTAACTTTTTATTAGCTGCAGTAAAATGACGTTTCTAATTGTCATTCCGTAAAATAATGTTGCCAGCCTAATCTCAATAGGGATGTGATTCAGTTCACAAAAATTAATTAAATAACATTATTATGATGTTTTTTTTTCATTTTGAATGTACCTCCCTATAGGGAGGTACATTCAAAATGAAACAAAAAAGATCAATCCTCTAGTATAGTAATAATAATAGGTTAAAAAAATACATTACAACTTAATATTAAATCTCAAAAAAAAAACCAAACTGATTATTCATTTATGATTCACTCATTTAGCTACATCCCTATTTATTTTTCTTCAAAAACCGGCAACCCACAAAACGTCATTTTACTGCAGCTAATAAAAAGTTAGACTTTAGACGGGGCTTGAACCCGCAACCTTCCTCTTGATACGAGGACGCACTAACCATCTGTGCAACCAGGCAATTCACGTCTAGGTCGAAATTAGTGAGATGATTAAAAAAAAAATTTGTTTGTTTGTACTGAATAGGCTCCGAGACTATTGGACCGATTTAAAAAGTTCTTTCACTGTTGTGAAGCTACACTATCCCCGGGTGACATAGGCTACTTTTTACCCAACTGCGACGAAGGAGGGTATTGTTTTTATTGAAAAACTACGCGTGCGAAGCTGCGGATTGGTCAGCTAGTATATGATATAAAACACAGTTAGCAAGTAGGTATGTATATTGATTTGAAACTATGTTCTAATGCTGTTTTTTACCATCGTCTGGATGGTAATTTAGGTTGATACTTAGTTGTGTACACATGCATTTAGAACGCATTTTGAAAGATTTTAATTGTTTATGACCAGGGCAATATTGATTACTACTACATACTTCATTGGTGTTACAAACACTTTGATTTATTCATAATCTGAATGTGCTTATACGCCACATAATCATAGCTACTTACAATAGAACTGCTACTAAACTATCCCAAGAACAAAACGAATGTGACCGGCTTAAATAAATTAGGCATGGGTCAGACTGCCGGCAAAGGTCACAGATTAACAACGGCTATTTCGGTTCTGACCCGTCGCCGCTCCATTTCTGTTCCCGTCACCGCGTCTAGTTTATAATCGGGCTGGCATTTCCTGACTGATAGATTCATTACGTCCCGAGAGGACCCACAAAGAAAATCCTGAATTTATGAAACGATTATTTGTAACATTTGTTTATTATACCGGCACCTCATTGTATGCGTATAAAGCTACGTACCTATTTAAATACTAGGTCGGTGGATGGATGAGGCCCGTTCGTTGTAGCAATCTAGGAGGGAGTTTATGAGCTGAGATTGTGGTGATGATATCTAAGTATTTCCAAAAAGTTGTTAAACGAATATTACCTGAACATTATTTCAAATAGTATTTTTATTTATAATGTTATCCAAACACATGCGTAAAATTCCAAGATTTTTTAAATCATCTCAAAAATTTCAATGTCAATGTCCCGTCTGGGCTTGAAAGTTTTGAGATGATTTTAAAAATCTTACCTGAACATTATTGTAACATTTATCATATCGGGAACGCCTAATATTTGCTTGCAACACTAGCCTTACTGTGGGAGCGAGATAGTGAGCGCTGGGGGTAGAGGGTTGATAAAAAGGCCTGTAACCGACTCGGAACGGACCTAAACCCTCTGTCGTCCTAAACACGTTCTCGGAGACCCGGATGACGAAATCACTTCCGCTAATGCGGGTGAGTCATCCACATTAGACAGAGCAAACACTCCACAAATACACCGACCTCGCCGGCGAGGTCGACGAGTCCCATTAGTCGCCGCCTACACGAGGTACAAGCACGCACCCGGGCGTTTCTCTCTTATCCCCGTCCCGGCAACAGCCCAAGCCGAGGTTCGTACCTAAGTGGTGCCCTTACGCTAGTTGCCTCATCAAAAATAAAATTATAGGGCTGAGCGCCTTCTGCGCTCGCCAAAAGCTCGGTTAAGCTGCAACGGCCTCAGAGGCCAACAGCGAGATAAGTCTATTCGAAAAAAAAAACGGAAGGGACTTTAACCCTCCGTCGTCCGAGAACGTGTCTCGGACGACGGAGACCCGGATTACGAAATCACTTCCGCTTATGCGGAAGAGATTTCTGAGTCATTAGATAGAGCAAACACTTCACAGATACACCGACCTCGCCGACGAGGTCGACGAGTCCCTTCAGTCGCTGCCTATACGAGGTACAAGCACGTACCCGGGTGTTTCTCTCCTATCCCCATCCTGACAACAGCCCAAGCCGAGGTTCGTACCTAAGCGGTGCCCTTGCGCTAGTTGCCTCATCAAAAACTAGCAGAGCTGAGCGCTTTCTGCGCTCGTCAAAAGTTCGGTTAAGATGCAACGGCCTCAGAGGCCAACAGCGAGAATAGTCCATTCGAAAAAAAAATCTGTCTTGAACATTTTTTGTCTTGAAAAACAAAAAATGTGTGATTTTGTCGTCTGATCAATTGTCTGTGAAACTTATGCCCAAAGTCTGTACGAACCACTACTTGGAAAATATATTTTAATGTCCAAATTTCTTTTATTTTTGCTGCAAGTCATCCTTCTGACATTAAACATAATATACAGTTCAGGCAGGTAGTCATATCAGTATTGCTTCAATTTCTTTCAAATTTATACAAATCTAGCTGACCAATCAGCAGCTTCGCACGCGTAGTTTTTCAATAAAAACATTACCGTCCTTTGCGTAGTTGGATAAAAAAGTAGCTTTTATTACTCGAGGTGAATGTAGCTTTCCAATGGTGAAAGAATTTTTGAAATCGGACGAGTAGTTTTTGAGTTTATTCATTACAAACATTCACACAAAAATACAAATCTTTCCTCTTTATAATATTAGTATAGATGAATAAGATGGCAAAGCGTAGGTGGTCAATCTTTGATGAAGTAACATTAAAGAGCTGACACAAAGCTTAGAAGCAAACTTAACCTTTCAAAGAACAATAATAGAGTACCAAAACCCTACTAAAACTTTTAGAATGGTCTGAGTAACACCCACACCTAAAGGCGTAGCAAACCTCAGAAGTATACCTATTCATTTCATGCGCCAACTGTATTTTACTGCCGATAAAAGCCTAAGTATGTTTTTTACCATATATAATTATAATGTTATTGCCTGCCAATTCAATTTTCTCTTACCTTGACCCAGTTACGTTGAGTTCTCATTCCTTGAGAGCTAGAAAAGTAGGAGCAAATGTTTAGTTGGGGTTAAGGTTGACTTTTTAACTAGGTAACTATTTGCCATATATCATCTATATAGTGTGAGTCTTCATAATGTGTACAAATTAAAATGAGGGGAACTATGCCTAATTTTATCAACGCAAAATATGTATGTAAAAACAGTCTATTATTTTGTATTAATTTTTTATGGATTTTTTTAAATTATTTTTTGCTACAACTACTCCGCCTAAACAAAACAGTGTAACTTTTGAACTCAACAATCTATTACGACGAAATAAACGCAATTAGGATTGGGAATAATAGGAGCTGTTTTAAAATAAAATAGAGATGATATTTTTTTTCATAATTTTTCTACTAATTGTGAAACTTCGCTAAAAACCACCACTTTAGCTACATTTTTTATTACTTTACGTTATTCTACATTGTATTATTTATCTGACGGTAAAAATTGCATGTTTAGGTCTCAAACACAACATTTGTTTCAAATGTTAAAGAAATGCTTTTCTTCAGGCGGGGGTCGTCGTAGCAAACCATATATTTAAAAAGTCCATAAAAAATATATATTTAACATATTTTCCGTTGATAATATAAGGCATAGTTTCCCTCATTTAAATTTGTGCACATCATGAAGGTTCACCCTGTATTTTACATCGGATCCAGCAGACATCATCGTCCGAAAAAGTCTGTCTTTTTTACCAAAATCTATTATTACGTACACACGGCTACACATCAAGCTATAATTTCCAGTATAAGCTGACCTCGCATTGTGTAGGCTTTTCGTAGAATGAGAGGTAAGCTTATACTGGAAATGTATAGCTTGATGTGTAGCCGTGTGTACATGGTTTAAATTCTGCTCGAGGCAGGGTAGACTCGAGATTATATTTAGAAGTTTCGTCATTACGTAAGGCATGTTATATTATGTGGAGACGACCTTTCCCGGGCGGTTGGTACCTTGGCTCATGCATGACAACGCATACGTTGGCTCAACTCCAGCCGCACTGCATTATTAAAAGGGCTTCTCGACCAGCTGCTCTTAAATTAATGCCCGTCTCTAAATACCTTAACAGCCCCAGGGGACTTATTTTCAAGGTTTCATTTTCACTAACAATTTGTAGACTTTAGTACCTACTTGCAAACATTGACCGCCATATTTAAGTATTGAGAAGACACTTTTAAAGAGCTATTTTACAGGGACTCTAACGCTTGGTCCTCGCTCTCGCTTGCACGCTCGGCTCAGTCGGAACGTCACACTTTTTCGTGCGTGCAGCCGGCGTTCATCGATTTATAAGGCGTTATCACGTCAAAAATAGGTCTAAAGGTATAATGGTTTTGCATGCTCTCAAAGCAAAGACATGTGCTTCTCACTTATACATTTAATTCCAATTTTAAAACACACTTTGTATCAATTAAAAACACAAAATATGTATAAATCCCTGTATAAATGTTAGTCTACTTTAAAAATAAACTGTCTAAGCTGGTTTTTGAAACTCTATATGTTTATTTGATTCAGATGAGGTATTTAATGTAGCTTAACTAGTTAAACAAAATAGTACCTAAGTAAACTTTGATATGTTCTAATATCTACGTAGATGACTCGCTAAGTGAAAAAGTTTACCAGTCAGTGAGTAGGTACAAAAGTAACTCAATTGAAGTTTAGAGAAAACAAGCGAACACGCAGGGAATAAAGAGTCCACAAAGTAGCCATTTACATAATCAACTTTGGGAACGTTTTTGTTGATGGAAAGAAAATTATTATACGGGCACAAGATCGATATGAGGGTGATGTTGTTCAGATGAAATATCAAAGATACTTACACGTTTATACAGTACACAATGGAACTTGTTAATTATGTAGACAAATAAAATGTATTTATTTAGATTTATATATTGAGATCGAATAATTTTTTAAAGTTCATGGGTAACTATTAAATTACTTTATAAATAGCAAATGTAAATACCATTACGCCGAAGTTGCATATGTTTAATTTTTGATTGTGCTGAAGAAACATATATCTTACAAATTCTGTGCAATTTACGTTCAACAAGTAACTTTTTAACAAAAATATAACCGACTTCAGATAACAGTAAAAACCAAGCTACTTAACTAATTTTGATGAAATTTCCATGGAATCAATCTAAAAGTATATCCTTTCAAATAAAAAACTAATTTTCCAAACCAGTTGATATTATAACGGAGTTCTAAGCTAACAAACATAACATACAAACTAAACAAATTTAAGGCTTATATGGTTTTCTCATGGATGCTATTGTCAGAACTGAACCAAATGGAAATTGGACCACACGGGAAGCAGCAGCTTTCAAATAAAAAAAATCATCAAAATCGGTACACCCAGTCGAAAGTTCTGAGGTAATAAACATAAAAAAAATACATTCAAATTGAGAACCTCCTTCTTTTCCATTTTTGAAGTTTGCTTAAAAATCAATACAAATAGCACATAATAGTTACAAGAACTTTTTAACAAAAATATATCCGACTTCAGAAAATCTAAAAAAATATATTTTGATTTAAAAACACATTAGGCGACCCTATAAAATTTGAGGGTTGCCTTCGATTTTTTGGGATTCCATCATCAGGGGGGCAATCGCGCTAATTTTGAACGTGACTAACGTCGGAACTCTTGTAGTCGTCAAAATAAAATATATCTAAAATACTAGTAAAGGTTCTTTATTCTTTATTGTACACAAATAGATTTACAGATAAAAATAGCTTACAAAATGGACATGTACAAAGGCGAGCTTAACCCTAATAAGAGTTTTCTTCCAGCAAACCTTTGAAGATAGAGATATTTGATTATAGTGGTGGGTACGTGCACAGAGAATGACATTGGAGTAGAATACTAATATATAGCATATACTATAATAAATACAACACTTAACCATATTAAAAAATAATAATAATACCTATATACTATACCTACATTAGAGATAAACATAATATATTATACAAAATATAAATAATATACCTACTTATACATAATAAATAACCTAAAAGCTTACAAGGACAGGTAATGCTCTTTGACTCTAAGCTTAAAAGTGCTTAGTGATGGACTTGCGCGGATAGAGTGTGGTAGAGAATTCCACAGGTTGACTCCATGGACAGTGAAGGAACCGCCATAGCGACTGGAGGAATGAGGAGGGGTTTTGAGAAGGAGGGACTTAGATGACCTACAAGTCATCTCCGGTAGGACAAGAAAATCGAAGCGCTCACGGAGGTAAGAAGGAGCTAAAGGATTGAAAAGAGTGTTGAAGAGAAAAGTTACAACATGAAGATCACGTCGACGACGAATGGGAAGCCATTTTAGCTGGGATCTAAACATGGAGACGTGATCAAACTTGCGCAACCCGAATATGAATCGGATACACAAATTCTGAAGACGTTCCAGTTTATTTAGAAGTTCCTCGGTGGCGTCAAGAAAACAGACATCGGCATAGTCTAAAAGGGGTAACATGAGTGTTTGAGCAAGAGTAATTTTAGTTTCAAAGGGTAAAAACTTTTGGAGACGCTTAAGAGATTGAAAAGAGTAGTTAACCCTTTTACTAATCTCATTAACATGCCGCACCCAAGACAGATGATTGTTGAAGGTTGATGGTTCTATTTTATCATCATTATAATCATACTCTTAATCTGTACTGCTACCAGGTTGTCTGGAACAGATCGCTTTTAGCGATAAGACCGCCTATTGTATTTATGCGTGTATTGTTATTTATATTGTTCTTTATTTTAAGTGTGATTTACAATAAAGCGTTTTCTATCTATCTATCTACCAAGGTTACGCTTGCACATAACCTTTCACTTACAATCCTGGACTGCGCCGACGCCTACTATCTTGACCTCTCTGAAACCCAACTGAGCAAACTTGAGCGCCTTCAAAATCTCTCGGTTCATTATTTGGCTTGCGCAATTATGACCATGTCTCTGACTTTCGCGCAAAGTTCAAGTGACTCCCCATCCGTCTTCGCCGGAATGCACACATACTGTCTCTGTTGTATAACATCCTTTTTAACTCTTCTTCTCCCTTCTATCTTAAAGAGCGTTTTGAGTTTCTCCACGAGGGTAACGATCGCAACTCGCGTTCTTCAGATTCCCTCTAACTTAAAACTCCTTTCCATACAACAGAGTTTTATGGTTGATCTTTCACTGTAACAGCCATACGATTGTGGAACGATTTGCCCTTCTCTATCAGAATATCCAAGCCAATTAGTAATTTTAAAACAAAAGTACGCACTTATTATCTGTCCCTGTGTTGATGTTGTAACTGCTTGTTAATTCATCATAACCAGTTTTATAATTGCTTATTTTAATAAAATTTAATTTGTGTTATTATTATTGTGTTACCTAGGTGTTACCTTGGTAAGAACCGCAGGTGGGTGTTGGATGCAGGCCGCTTCCAACCGCAGTTCCTGGAGATCAACGAGGGAGGCCTTTGTCCAGCAGTGGACGTTCTACGGCTGATGTGATGATGATGATGATTGTGGTAGGTTATTATAGTATAGGTATGTTTTTAGTATTATATAGATTCACCGCTGTCATGTGATCAATTATTATCCTGTCCATGTCTTGTCTGGAAGATGGCTTTTCGCGATAAGACCATTATTTTTTTAATATGGTTAAGTGTTGTATTTATTATAGTATATACTATATATTAGTATTTTACTCCAATGTCATTCTCTGTGCACGTACCCACCACTATAATCAAATATCTCTATCTTCAAAGGTTTGCTGGAAGAACACTCTTATTAGGGTTAAGCTCGCCTTTGTACATGTCCATTTTGTAAGCTATTTTTATCTGGTAATCTATTTGTGTACAATAAAGAATAAAGAATAAAGGACCACCCATTGTACTAAAACTGTTTGTAAGAATTATGTTCTGTATTTTACTTTGGTGTACAATAAAGAGTTATCTTATCTTAACTTATAATCCACAGTCTGACTCCATCCACGTCTCGCTTAGTTAGTACACCCTGAGCCAGTCTCATCCATGATTTGACCGTTCCGGGACTTGAACTATGTCGTCGACCCACCTTCATGTCGGTTCTACTTACAGTAAATCATCATCGTCATATCAGCCAAAAGACGTCCACTGCTGAACATAGGCCTCCCCCAAAGATTTCCGGATCAATTAGATTTCCGTGCCCTCCACTCGAAAACTTTTCTGTCCCTGCGGTCGTCAGTTCTTCGAGCTATGTGCCCTGACCACTGGCACTTTAGCTTGCTAATCCTTTATGCTATGTCGGTGACTTTGATGGTTCGTCTACGTATCTCCTCATTTCTGTTTCGATCTCGTATAGAAACGCCAAGCATAGTCATCTCCATAGCACGCTGAGTGAAATTTAGCCTTCTCATGAGACCCATAGCGAAAGACCACGTTTCTCTAACATACGTTATCAATGGTATCACATGTTTTTAAGACAAAACTGGTTTTTTGGCAAACATATTTATATTAAAACTAGAGGTCGCATGGTGCGCGAGCTGCTTGCAGCTCGCGTGTTTTTCTGTTGGTAGAAGAAGCAATCAAAGAGAATATTGAAGTGAAAGAAGCAACCAAACAGGATATCGAAGAAAAATGCAATCAAAGAGGATATCGAAAATGAGAAAGCAATTAAAGAGGATAACAAAATAGAAGAAGCAATCAAGGAGGATATCGAAGTGGAAGAATCAATCATCAAAGAGGATATCAAAACGGAAAAAGCATTCAAAGAGGACATCCAAGTAGAAAAAGCAGTCAAAACGGATATCAAAGGGAAATATGCAATCAAAAAGAACATCCAAGTAGAAAATGCGATCAAATAGGATACCCAAGTGGATGAAGCAATCAAAGAGGTTATCTAAATAGAAGAAGCAATGAAAAGAGATATCCAAGTGAAAGCAGAAATTAAAGAGGGTATCAAAATGGAAGAAGTAATCAAAGAGGCCATCGAAGTGGAAGACGCAATCAAAGACGATATCGAAGTGGAAGAAGCAATTAAAAAGGATACCAAAGTGAAAGAAGAAATCAAAAAGGATACCTTGATAGGTATCCTTTTTGATTTCTCGGTCGATAAAGACAATAAAAAACGATTCCACCAAAAATTCGTACTACCATTTTGTAAACTTTACTAAGCGTAACTGCTTCCGTTTAGGAGATACAAGCAGTTAAAGTTTATTTTAAGAAAAATCATATTTTGTTGAGAGGATATCGTAGTAAAGAAGCAATCAACGAAGATATCGAAGTGAAAGAATCTATCAAATAAGATGTCGAAGTTAACGAAGCAATCGAACAGGATATTAAATTTAAAAAAGCAATAAACGAGGATATCGAAGTGGAAGAAGCAGTCAAAGACGATATCGAAGTGGAAGTAGCAATAAAAGAGAATATCCAAGTGGAAGACGCAATCAAAGACGATATCGAATTGGAATAAGCATTCAAAGAGGATATCGAAGTAGAAAACATGATCAAAGAAAATACCGAAGTGAAAGTAGAAATCAAAAAGGATACCTATCAAGATCGATGATGACAATAAAAAAACGATTTCATTAAAAATTTGTACTACCATTTTGTAAACTTTACTATGTCTATCTGCTTCCGTTTAGGAGATACAAGCAATTAAAGTTTTTTAAGAAAAATATAATTTGTTGAGAGGATATCGTAGCGGAAGAAGCAATCAACAAAGATATCGAAGTGGAAGAATCTATCAACTAAGATATCGAAGTTAACGAAGCAATCAAATAGGATAATAAATAAAAAAAAACAATAAAAGTGGATATCGAAGTGAAAAAAGCAGTCAAAGACGATATCGAAGTGTAAGTAGCAATAAAAGAGAATATCCAAGTGGAAAACGCAATCAAAGACGATATCGAATTGGAATATGTATTCAAAGACGATACCGAAGTAGAAAACACGATCCAAGAAGATAAATGGAAGCAGAAATTAAAGAGGGTATCGAAATGGAAGAAGTAATCAAAGAGGCTATCGAAGTGGAAGACGCAATCAAAGACGATATCGAAGTGGAAGAAGCGATCTTAGAGGATACCGAAGTGAAAGAAGAAATCAAAACGGATACCTAACAAGGTCAATGATGATGATTATAAAAAAACGATTTTACTAAAAATTGGTTCTCATCATCATCATCATCATCATATCAGCCGTAGGACGTCCACTGCTGGACAAAGGCCTCCCTCATTGATCTCCAGGAACTGCGGTTGGAAGCGGCCTGCATCCAACGCCGACCTGCGGTTCTTACCAAGTCGTCTGCCCATCTTGTGGGTGGACGTCCTACGCTGCGCTTGCCGGTCCGTGGCCTCCACTCGAGAACCTTTCGGCCCCATCGGCCATCTGTTCTGCGCGCTATATGGCCTGCCCATTGCCACTTCAACGTGCTAATCCGTCGGGCTATGTCGGTGACTTGAGTTCTCCTACGTATCTCCTTATTTCTGATTCGATCCCGTAGAGAAACCCCGAGCATAGCCCTCTCCATAGCTCGTTGAGCGACTCTGAGCTTATTCATAAGGCCAATAGTGAAGGACCACGTCTCGGTTCCATATGTCATCACTGGTAACATACACTGATTGTAGACTTTCGTCTTAAGGCACTGAAGTATGTTGGACGAAAAGACGTTGCGAAGTTTCCCAAACGCTGCCCATCCGAGTTGGATTCGACGATTGACCTCTTTCTCGAAGTTGGACCTACCTAATTGGACTGTTTGTCCTAGGTATACATACGCGTCGAAAACTTCAAGAGCCGAGTTCTCAACCATAACTGGGGCAGGGACGACATGGACATTCGACATGATTTTCGTCTTGTCCATGTTCATTTTAAGTCCTACCCGTTGGGAGACTCGATTGAGGCCTTCGAGCATCGTGCTGACCTCTTCCATCGACTTTGCCATGACCACAATATCGTCGGCAAACCGAAGGTGAGTGATGTATTCGCCGTTAATATTGGTGCCCAGTCCTTTCCATTCCAGAAGCTTGAAGGCATCTTCCAATGCGGTCGTAAACAGTTTCGGAGAAATGACATCTCCCTGTCTTACGCCTCTTTTTAAGGGAATCGCCTTCGAGCTCTGTTCATGTACTCGGACTGACATAGTGGCGTTTTTATACAAACACTTCAACACTTCGATGTACCGATAGTCAATACGGCATCGTTGGAGAGACTCAAGCACTGCCCATGTTTCGATCGAATCGAAGGCTTTCTCATAGTCCACAAACGCGAGACATAGCGGCAAGTTATACTCTTCGGTCTTCTGTATGACTTGCCGCAGCGTATGTATGTGGTCTATGGTACTGTAGCCTTTACGGAACCCGGCTTGTTCGGAAGGCTGGAAGTCATCAAACCTGAAAAATTGGTTCTACCATTTTGTAAACTTTAATATGCCTAACTGCTTTCGTTTAGGAGATACAAGCAACTAAAGTTTTTTAAAGACAAATCATAATTTTGTTAAGAGGATATCGTTGTGGAAGAAGCAATTAACGAAGATATCGAAGTGGAAGAATCTATCAAATAAGATATCGAAGTTAATGAAGCAATCGAATGGGATATTAAATTTAAAAAAGCAATAAAAGAGAATATCGAAGTAGAAGAAGCAGTCAAAGACGATATCGAAGTGGAAGTAGCAATAAAAGAGAATATCCAAGTGGAAGACGCAATCAAAGACGATATGAAATTGGAATAAGCATTCAAAGAGGATACCGAAGTAGAAAACACGATCAAAGAAGATACCGAAGTGAAAAAATAAATCAAAATGGATACCTATCAAGATCGATGATGACAACAAAAAAACGATTCCACCAAAAAATTGTACTAACATTTTGTAAACTTTACTATGCCTAACTGCTTCCGTTTATGAGATACAAGCAATTATAGTTTTTTTAAGAAAAATCATAATTTTGTTGAAAGGGTATCGTAGTGGAAGAAGCATACAACGAAGATATCACAGTGGAAGAATCTATTAAATAAGATATCTAAGTTAACGAAGCAATCGAATAGAATATTAAATTTAAAAATAAGCAATAAAAGAGGATATCGAAGTGCAAGAAGCAATCAAAGACGATATCGAAGTGAAAGTAGCAATAAAAGAGAATAACCAAGTGGAAGACGCAATCAAAGACGATATCGAATTTGAATTAGCATTTAAAGAAGATACCGTAGTAAAAACCACGATCAAAGAAGATACCGAAGTGAAAGAAGAAATCAAAAAGGATACCTAACAAGATCGATGATGACAATAACAAAACGATTCCACCAAAAATTTTTACTACAATTTTGTAAACTTTACTATGCCTAACTGCTTCAGCTTAGAAGATACGAGCAATTAAATTTTTTTTAGAAAAATCATAATTTTGTTGAGAGGATATCGTAGTGGAAAAAGCAATCAACGAAGATATCAAAGTGGAAGAATCTATCAAATAAGATATCCAATTTAACGAAGCAATCGAATAGGATAATAAATTTAAAAAAGCAATAAAAGAGGATATCGAAGTGGAAGAAGCAATCAAAGAGGATATCGAAGTGGAAGAGTAAAAGAAGCATTCAAAGACGACAACGAATTGAAAGAAGCAAACAAAGACGATATCGAGGTGGTAGAAGCAATCATAAACATTAAAATTTACTAAGCAAGTTGCCTTATGCCCCTCCAAAAATGATTTTTTTTTTTTTTTTAATTTGACATTCAAAATGATGATGATGATGGATGTCGCATAAACATGAACATTTACTAAGCAAGTTGCCTTATGCCCCTTCAAAAACTAAAAAAAATATTTAAGATATCCAAAATGATGATGATGATGGTTGTCGCATAAACATGAAAACTTACTAAGCAAGCTGCCTTATGCCCCTCCAAAACTAAAAAAAAATTGGACATCCAAAATGATGATGATGATGGATGTCGCATAAACATAAAAATTTACTAAGCAAGCTACCTTATGCCCCTCCAAAACTAAAAAAAAATTGGACATCCAAAATGATGATGATGATGGATGTCGCATAAACATAAAAATTTACTAAGCAAGCTACCTTATGCCCCTCCAAACTTAAAAAAAAAATGGACATCCAAAATGATGATGATGATGGATGTCGCATAAACATGAAAATTTACTAAGCAAGTTGCCTTTATGCCCCTCCAAAAACTAAAAAAAGAAATTTGGGACGTCCAAAATGATGATGATGATGGATGTCGCATAAACATGAAAATTTACTAAAAAGTTGCCTTATGTCCCTCCAAAAACAAAAAAAAAATATGAACTTCCAAAATGATGATGATGATGGGTGTCGAATAAACTTGAAAATTTAGTTATCTCATGCCCCTCTCACCAATAAATAAAATTACAGTAAAATAAACTTTATGGTACCCACAAGCCGTTTGGCTCCCTACAAAACCAGTAAGAAACTTACGGCAAACGAAATATACGGTGTACGGTATTCACACAAAACTATTTTGTATGGGACAATTTTTTTTTGTATGAAAGACGACTTTTTTTTAATAGATCCGGATATAAAAAAAGTCCTGAGCAACATTAGTTTTGGCACTAATGCTTTAAGTCTTTTACTTTCCGAGATACGATGTGGATGGGAGCGAATGGGGGACAAAAGGGGGACTTTAGGATTTATTCCCAACTCACCGAAACTCCCTCTATACGAACCTACCAAATATTTCTACCCTACGAGGGGGCATCTGGGAGAACAATTATGTCAATGAGTGAGTGGTAATCGAGCTGTATATAAACATAATTATAATTTTGACTAACCTCGATGTTTCGGCTAAGTTACATCGGCCGTGGTCACGAGAGACAGAAAGTGGGCGAGTGTCATTGCCGGGAAGCGCACTTGGTTTTCTGAATCGCACGTATCACTGTTTCGACATACAATACTAACAGTATCTGAAGTTACGCGTGGATCTGAATCGCGACGTGAACACCTAACTAGTATAGTTCGCGAAAATTTAAAAAGTTCTAATGGTATCACACACTGATCAAAGACTTGCAGTAAATAATATATTATTTTTCTCCATTATTCCAGCGTACCAGTACCAGTCTTTGGGGTGAATGGATGGGGGTGATGCACGGTGATGAGATGGAGTACGTCTTCGGACATCCTCTGAACATGTCTTTACAGTACCACACGAGGGAACGTGACCTGGCCGCGCACATTATGCAATCCTTCACTAGATTTGCTCTTACCGGGTAAGTCTTCTATTTCGTGTTGACAAGGTTTATTTTGCCATGCCGGGCGATATGACCATACCTGTTGGTTGGTTCTATGGTTTTTCTATCGTATTCTATTAGAGTTATTTTATGTTCATACTTTTGAGTTTCCGTAAATTGCTTTATCATGGATAGACAGTTATATATAGCTTTTACACCACTCTTAAATTAACAAATACACAAAACGCGATTTTTTCTACCCCATACTTGTAACTACCATCTGAGGTTTTCCTATTAGGCTACGACATGGCACGCTTCAAGAGAAATGTAAAGAGGTTTCCAGGGTAGGGAACGCATCGACAATACCCCGGGTGTTGCCGGTGTCAATAGGCGACGGTGACCGCTTACCATCAGGTGGGCCTAAGCCTGTTTCCCCACAAATAAAATAAAAAAAATGTTTTAAACTTAAATATCTGACTAGACTTATATTAACTTTCTCATTAGGAAAAATTATATAAATTATTTGACATGCATTAATTCATTACATTTATATTTAACATTATGGTTTTCAAAATCTTAAATTATTCTCTGTTGTAGGATTTTTTTTAAATAATTTATTTCTATAGAAAGAGACCTGTAAATTGCTGTATAACCACATTAACTAGTTATTTATGACACTTTCTATTACAGTTATAGATGTTGGTCTCTTCAATGAATAAAATAAAATAAAAAAAACCCAGGTATTTAGTGAGACTATAGTTTTACCACAGAAGATGTTGAGTAATTGGCTGCTTCTTTCGCGTCATCTTTATCAGAGTATTCTCTGACGGCGACTTGCCTAAATCACGATGATATAAGAGAGTAGTCCAATCATACAAATACGTTAAATTTCAACATGACGTATAGTCCCTAATTACTTTAGGAGGTCGTAATTATTGATTAAAACGGGTATTTATCGCGTATATACCTTTTTTTTTGGCTGTGTTCAAAATAAGTGTAGCACAGAGAGCCATGGAGCGCGCCATGCTCGGCATCACACTCTTAGATCGAGTTCCCAATACCGAAATTCGCAAGCAGACTAAAGTACAAGACGTCAGCAAGCGAATATTGGGGCTCAAGTGGAGTTGGGCAGGACACTTGGCCAGACGTAGTGACGACAGGTGGACTAAGGCCCTAACAGAGTGGAGGCCGAGAACTGGGCATCGAAATAGGGGACGTCCACCAGCGAGATGGGTCGACGACATCCATAAGACCGTGGGTCGTACGTGGTTCAGACTGGCACAGGATCGGGAAGAATGGCAAAAACAAAGAGAGGCCTATGCCCAGCAGTGGGTCGACTTGGGCTGAAAATGATGATGATGATACCTTTTTTATTTGTTATCCCGACGTTTCGGCTTTGTTGAAGCCCGTAACCACGACTGTTGCAACACAGCCGAAACGTCGGGATAATAAATAAAAAATGTACATACGCGATAAATACCCGTTTTAATCAATAATTATGTACAGTGATCGTGAAAGTTTGAAAAATACTATTTTATGAGGTCGTTATGCAAGCCGGGCTCTGTATAGGTATTCTATCTTAACTAGTTCCCATAGTAGGTACATGCGTGGCTTAGTTTAGGGTTAGATAGCGCTGTGTGAAATGGCTAGCCTAATTTATTTATTTATTTGATAACAACGTAAAACAACTGGACTTATTGGGGTGTTCTGATTAAATATTGTTCGCGGTCCAAAACAAAACGAAAGTACTTACTGTATATTCAGGTTAGACGAAGCTGCGTGCAAAAGCAACCTAGTTTTTTGATTTACCAAAATTAAAATTATCTGTGTGGAACTGATTTACTACTGGGGACGTGAGTGGCGCTAATGCGTCTGTTAAAATGACAAACAGTCTCAAACTTCACAAAGTTAAATTGATCTAGGTGGTAATGGCCCAGATGTGGCACATGAGGATTAAGCAGTTTACTGCTAGGAAGAATTTTCAATCAAATCATATCAAATCTTACTGTATCTTTTCACAATTAAACGGCTGGACCAATTTGGATAAGATTTGATATTTATATAGATACATTATGACCAGAGACAAGCTACTTTTTTTTGACAAACCACGCGGTCTCAGTTTGTTTCATAAATAAACGATTGTTATTAGGTATTTATGGATCTATGCTAATAGGCTTTAGATACATAGATAATATTTATTAGACACCATTAAAAATAACCACTCAAAAGGAAATGGAATCATAAATAGAACGGGCCGTATAAGTTTACTTCAACTAATCATTTTGTATACAATTTCCAGAAAACCACACAAACCCGATGAGAAATGGCCGCTGTACTCAAAATCCTCGCCCCACTACTACGTGTACACGGCTGACAGCGCCAGCGGACCCGCTGGACCACGTGGCCCCAGGGCTTCTGCATGCGCCTTCTGGAACGATTTCTTAAACAAACTTAACGGTTAGTTGATTAGACAACCTAAAAGGGATACTTGCGCAACGATTACTAGATATGATTTAGAGAGTTGTCAAATAATATAAAATATGTCAAAATTAAACATGTTTAGTCGCTAAATGCGTTTAGCAATCATTGTGCAAGTCGGGCTTATTCACAAATCAGAATAGTTCTAAGAGGACTTAATGCTAATGGTATTATCTACCAGTCATCCTGGTCGCGCTAAAATAAGGTAAGGCGTGACACAGGAAAAAAGGTATTTCAAAGCTAAAAATAAATACTGACCCTAAATGACTAAAAAAGAACATTAATGCCTAACATAATACTTATAATATATATACCTAGTCAGGTCATAAGTATTGTCACACAGTAAAAACTTTTCTTTTAGAATGCTGGCCACAAAAAAGTTTATAGAATTCGAATTTCGAATTGTTCATGAAAATAAAAATGTATACTTTTTAGAATTTTACTCATTTTTAAATATGTAGTGGACGCTTATAGAAGACCGTGTTACAGTTATTGCGTTGTATCGTTGCGGTTATGCGCCAATTCAAATTTTTGACATACTGAAAACTTTGAATATAACCAAAAGATTCGTTTATCGCACAATCAAACAATACAATGAAGACTCTAGTGTAGATGACAGGTCAAGAAGTGGTCGCCCTCGGTCTGTTAGGACTCCAGCAGTGATAAAAGCTGTGAAGGCGCGAATTCAAAGAAATCCCAAACGTAAGCAGAAACTGTTGGCCCTTCAGATGGGGTTAAGCAGAACCACGGTGAAAAGGGTGTTAAATGAAGACTTATGGCTTCGGGCATATCGAAGAAAAACAGGACATCGTTTGAATGCTCGTCTAATGGACCGATGCCGTGCTTTGTTGAAGCGGTACGCGGGAAAAAAATATCGGGAAATTCTTTTTTCGGATGAAAAAATTTTTACCGTAGAAGAGAGCTACAACAAACAAAATGATAAGGTGTACGTACCTATCTTCACAGTAGTGAAGAAGCGAGCAACCGTACTCCGCGTGTCCAACGAGGTCATTTTCCATCCTTGCTCATGGTATGGTTGGGAGTTTCTTATTGGGGCTTAACAGAGGTACATTTTTGTGAGAAAGGTGTAAAAACGAATGCAGTTGTGTATCAAAATACAGTACTGACGAACCTTGTGGAACCTGTTTCTCATACTATGTTTAATAACAGGCACTGGGTATTCCAACAAGGTTCGGCGCCAGCTCATAGAGCGAAGAGCACACAAGACTGGCTGGCGGCGCGTGAAATCGACTTCATCCGGCACGAAGACTCGCCCTCCTCCAGTCCAGATTTGAATCCGTTAGATTACAAGATATGGCAACACTTGGAGGAAAAAGCGTGCTCAAAGCCTCGCCCCAATTTGGAGTCACTCAAGACATCCTTCATTAAGGCAGCCGCCAATATTGACATGGACCTCGTTCGTGCTGCGATAGACGACTGGCCGCGCAGATTGAAGGCCTGTATTCAAAATCACGGAGGTCATTTTGAATAAACTTTAGTGTCATAAGAATCTATGTTTTGTTAACTTCATTTTGGTATATAAATGGTTACATAATGAATAAACTTGTTTCAATTATTTTATGTTAAACATGTGACAGAATTTATGACCTGACTAGGTATATATATAAATACAGTTATCTTACGTAAAAACCCATAAATAAGTTTAAAAAAAATTAATTTACATTGCAAACTTAAGTCAAACGCAATGATGGTATCATCGGTGGCTAAATTATCTTCAACTTCACAAAGAAGCGCTGACGCACCAATCTCTTACACTACTCTCGTGTTTCTGCTTTTTACATTAAACAGGCAGGCTATTTTGCACTCCAGAACAACGCTTGGTAAGCCGCTGGCAACAACTAGTAAAAAATAAATAAAACTAGTATATGTGTCACTATACACCACACAACTAGTAGCCGTGGGGCGCCGGCAGTAGAATGTTGCCTCTCCGCTCTTGCCCGTGGATGCAGTAGGAGTCTGCTAAGGGATACCTCCGAAAGATGGGCAGCAGCATCTTTTTGTGTTTTCAATACCTATACTGCGCTCGCCAACCCGCCTGCCAAGCGTGGCGAGTATGGCAACAACCCCCTCATGATATTGCAACATAAAACCAGGCCCCGAGTCCCCGGCGGCCCCGCTAATCCTGGCTACGGTAGCAGTCATGGTAACGGTGAGGCGAGGGATGCTAAGAATCCCCGGGAGACGATCGGCTACCAAACCCTACGACGACCACTGACCCTGGTAACACACAACATCCGCACTTTGAGGACAGACGAAAAGATTGTTGAGCTGGAAGAAGAAATTAGTAGATTACACTGGGACATTTTGGGGTTATCAGAAGTCCGTAGAGAGGGCGAGGACACGATATCCCTTAAGTCTGGTAACCTACTATACTACCGGGAGGGCGACCAACAGTCCCAAGGTGGTGTTGGGTTTCTCGTTCACAAGTTCACACTCATCAACAACATTATCACCATCGACAGTGTGTCGAGCAGGGTCGCGTACCTGACCCTCAGAAAATCTAAGCGATATTCACTGAAGGTCGTTCAGATATATGCGCCGACCTCTTCACACCCAGATGAAGAAGTAGAGTCTATGTATGAGGACATCAGTAGAGCCATACATACGAACAAAACTCACTTTATTGTTGTTATGGGGGACTTCAATGCAAAGCTAGGCATGAGAAGCGATGATGAGTTGAGAGTGGGGCAATTTGGATATGGGCAACGGAACCCCAGGGGACAGAGGCTGGCCGATTTTCTGGAGAAAGAAGGACTCTTTATGATGAATTCTTTTTTCTAGAAGCCGCCTCACAGAAAATGGACCTGGATGAGTCCCAACGGTTCCACGAGAAATGAGATTGATTACATCTTGACCAACAAGAAATGGATATTCAATGATGTCTCTGTGATTCACAGGGTGAAAACCGGCAGTGATCACCGAATTGTTAGAACCACATTGAATATGAACGTTAAACTTGAAAGGTCTCGTTTGATGAAGTCTACGCTCCGGCCCACTCGCGCACATATGCAAAACCTCGAGAGCTTTCAACTCGAGCTTGCAAATCGCTTTGACTGTCTAGAAGTAGATGCATTAGTGGACGAGATCAATAATAGGTTCGTAGAAACCGTCCATACGGTGGGGTCCCAGTTCTTTAAGACTCCCCGTACCAATAGACCTCAGAAACTCTCTTATGACACCCTTAACCTCATGGCTGAACGACGTTCTTTGCGACTGCAGTCTCTCGGTGATGCTCAGTCACATAGGCAGCTCAATAGAAAGATTTGGAAATCCTTGCGGCACGATATTCGTACCTATAATACATCTCGTATTAAAGATACGATAGAGCGGAATAAAGTCTCTAAAGTGTTCGCGAGAGATAATAAAATTCTATTGGGCAGAGCCGTATGACGAAGCTGAAGAGGGAAGATGGCAGCATAACGTCAAGTAAAGCGGAAGTGTTAAGGGAAGTCGAAAGGTTTTATGGACGGCTCTACGATTCGGTCACTAAACCTGTTTGCAGTGCGGCCATCGACCTAAGAGCCAAACTGACCCGACATTATACCGAAGATATTCCGGACATCAGCCTGTATGAGATCAGGATGGCCTTGAATCAGCTAAAGAACGACAAGGCGCCGGGTGAGGACGGAATCACTTCAGAGCTTCTGAAAGCGGGTGGATCACCGGTACTTAAAGTCCTTCAGAAGGTTTTAATTCCGCCTTGCTTGAAGGTACGACGCCATAAGCATGGAACGAGGGCGTGGTGGTTCTGTTCTTCAAGAAAGGTGACAACACCTTGCTCAAGAATTACAGACCCATCTCGCTTTAGAGCCATGTTTATAAGCTATTTTCGAGGGTCATCGCGAACCGTCTCGAACGCAGGTTTGATGACTTCCAGCCTCCCGAACAAGCCGAGTTCCATAAAGGCTACAGTACCTTAGACCACATACATACGCTGCGGCAAGTCATACAGAAGACCGAAGAGTATAACTTGCCGCTATCTCTCGCGTTTGTGGACTATGAGAAAGCCTTCGATTCGATCGAAACATGGGCAGTGCTTGAGTCTCTCCAACGATGCCGTATTGACTATCGGTACATCGAAGTGTTGAAGTGTTTGTATAAAAACGCCACTATGTCCGAGTACACGAACAGAGCTCGAAGGCGATTCCCTTAAAAAGAGGCGTAAGACAGGGAGATGTCATCTCTCCGAAACTGTTTACGACCGCATTGGAAGATGCCTTCAAGCTTCTGGAATGGAAAGGACTGGACATCAATATTAACGGCGAATACATCACTCACCTTCGGTTTGCCGACGATATTGTGGTCATGGCAAAGTCGATGGAAGAGCTCAGCACGATGCTCGAAGGCCTCAATCGAGTCTCCCAACGGGTAGGACTTAAAATGAACATGGACAAGACGAAAATCATGTCGAATGTCCATGTCGTCCCTGTCCCAGTTATGGTTGAGAACTCGGCTCTTGAAGTTGTCGACGCGTATGTATACCTAGGACAAATAGTCCAATTAGGTAGGTCCAACTTCGAGAAAGAGGTCAATCGTCGAATCCAACTCGGATGGGCAGCGTTTGGGAAACTTCGCAACGTCTCTTCGTCCAACATACCTCAGTGCCTTAAGACGAAAGTCTTCAATCAGTGTGTGTTACCAGTGATGACATATGCAACCGAGACGTGGTCCTTCACTATTGGCCTTATGAATAAGCTCAGAGTCGCTCAACGAGTTATGGAGAGAGCTATGCTCGGGGTTTCTCTACGGGATCGAATCAGAAATGAGGAGATACGTAGGAGAACTCAAGTCACCGACATAACCCGACGGATTAGCACGTTGAAGTGGCAATGTGTAGGCCATATAGCGCGCAGAACGGATGGCCGTTGGGGCCGGAAGGTTCTCGAGTGGAGGCCATGGACCGGCAAGCGCAGCGTAGGACGTCCACCTACAAGATGGGCAGACGACTTGGTAAGAACCGCAGGTCGGCGTTTGATGCAGACCGCTTCCAACCGCAGTTCCTGGAGATCAATGAGGGAGGCCTTTGTCCAGCAGTGGACGTCCTACGGCTGATATGATGATGATGATGAAACAGGCAAGCCATTCCAGAGTCACAACCGAAAAGGAGTTCAAGAAATAAGAAATCTTATGAAAAGGGGTTTAGAGAAGCAAAGTCAAAATCTTTTATTCATCAAAATCACAAGGATCACTTTGAAACGTCAATTTTACTGCCTGTTACTTCACGACCAAGCCAGGAAAGAAAGGCAAGAAACAAGGCTGGTGGTTTTTTATAATGATCCTTTTAGAATACATTACAGTAAAGAAAATAAATTACGTCTAAATTGTAACATTTTGAACGAGTTGGAGCAATTTCAATTTCAATCCCAAGCTTCTCTATCACCTAAATAATCCGATATTTTATAGTAAGCTTTTTTATAAAGATTTTGTTTAATTGCGTTTTCAAATTTATTAATTGTAAATTTTTGTACATCACTTGGGAGTTTGTTATAAAAGCGAACACCTTGCCCTTTAAACGTTTTACTAATTTTATGGAGCAAAATGGGGCAATTATCTTTATTTCTAGTATTAAAATTATGATTATTGCTATTTTTCTTAAACAAATTAATATTTTTGTGAACATACATTAGATTTTCATAGATGTATTGACAAGGTAATGTCAGAATATTTATTTCTTTAAACTTATTGCGTAATGATTCTCGGGGGCCCATATTATAAATTGCACGAACAGCCCTCTTCTGCAGCACAAAAACGGTGTTTATATCTGCACCACTCCCCCACAGTAGTATACCGTATGACATAATGCTGTGGAAGTAGCTTAAGTAAACTAGTCTAGCTGTGTCTACGTCTGTAAAAAGACGGATCTTTTTGACTGCGTATGCCAGTGTCAGCTGAACTAAGATGTAGGTCATGCGCATCATTTAAAAACTAGAAGCGATCTTTTAGATAGGTGGGAGTGAATGGATCTCTAAGAATGGAAAAAAGTAAGCAAAGTATGCTCCTATTCCTACGTAGGCTTAATGCGTATCCAGTTAGTAATGTACGAAAAGCAGCGCTAACTCGTAACCCTCTCATATATTATAATATACAAGATACATTATAATTGCAAGATTTTTAAAATCATCTCAAAAATTCCAAACCTAGACGGGACTTGAACCCGCGACCTTCCTCTTGATACGAGGAATCCTCGTATCAAGAGGATCTGATTTTAAAAATTTGGGAATTTTCCGCATGTGTTCGGATAACACTATAAATAATAAAAAAATACTATAGATAATAATATTACCAATGGTTTTTATCACAAGTCGTGTGTCTAGATGAAATTTATATTTTGGTAAATGTATAGCTAGAGAACTGATGACCGTTAGGACAGAAATCTTCTCGAGTGGATACCACGTACTGGAAAATGAAGCCTAGGACGAAGGGCCACCTGATAAAGGTTGCTGGGAGCCGTTGGGTGTAGATCGCACTAGATCGGTTGCTCTGAAAATCTATGGGGCGACTTATGTTTAGTAATGGACATCCTATGGCTGATATGATGCAATCCTTTATTCTTTAAATAAATAAGTAAACAATGCTGGGCATTTCACACAGCGCCATCTAGCCCCAAACTAAGCAAAGCTTGTACTATGGGAACCAGATAACTGATATAATACTTATATACTTTTTTTTTGTAAATACATACTTATAATACATAGAACAATACCCAAACCTGGAACAAATATTTGTAGATCATGCAAACATTTGTTCCGCGGCGGGTATCGTACCCTTTATTGTAAACAAATAAATTACAGTCAAAAATGCTTACAAATTGTACAAAGAAGAGTATTAAATTGTAAACTCTTAATAAGAGTTATCTTCCAGCAAACCTTAATCTTAAAAAACTTTACATTGTAAAATGTTATTCGAATGTTGTCCCCTTACAATCGTAAAAACTTCTCAGCCTTCTTATGAATAAGGTTACGGGTTCAAATCAAAGGTCGCCGAAGTAGGTACTCAAAGTCACATAAGTGTCAAAGTCAAAAGAAAGATTTTGGTTTATGCTATAAGTACCGCAATAAATAAACTCGAGACTTGGGTGTTAAATTCGCTTACAACGTATAGCAAATGTGACTTATTACCAACTTTTAATTTGTAACATTGGTGGACAATTATGCATATTTTTTTGAAATCTTACATTTTATAAATTTGCTTATAATGTGAAATAATCCTTTCGGCCGCCATGGCAATTGAATTTCACAACTTGCGATTAAGTATTTTATCCTCTTATACTCTTTGTCAGTAACTTGTTGCTATGGGGGAGTATTTTTTTAATAAGCAACTCGGTTGCCAACAAGAAAGTTCTAAAAATATTTAGATGCCAACGAATATATTTTACCAGTGCGCAACCAGTTGCCAAATGCAACTTTTTACTAGTTGGATATTCATGCGTTCACTTTTTTAAACCACATAATTTGACCTATGCGATTTGTATGGTCTTCAGTTGATAATCGGTACAACTAATACTGTGAAACCCTCGTTTGATGGATCGATAAAATTCTAACTGTCTTGCTCGGTCAGTCGATCACAAGTCAACCATCTTTACTATGCCATCAAATATTACTATCATCATTGGTATTATCCCCATGTAATTTTGATTTATTAGTGTATTTTTTGATTGACTATATACACTAGTGGTTCGCCCTGAATTGAGATCTCGCGAGTTTCCCATAAAAACAAAAAAATATTATTTGTAATCTTTGACTACCAAAATAGTGCCACTAAATAAAGTACCAATTAACTTGACCTACAGTTTCATTCAAACTACAGGTAACGGAAGTTATGTTTTTCGGTTATACTTTGTTGGGGTATAAATTGCAGTTATTCTGGATTTCAGACTTTTCCCTATATTTGTGTCACTAATACTACGCGCATACCAAATTTCAGCACTGGTATACTCTGTGAATTTCGTCAAATTTCAGTTTTTATTATGGTTAGTAACTCAAAAACTACGAGGATTAAACTATAAATAAAAACGGAGTCGGCCTGATGAAGACCTTTTATTAAACGTCCCATTTGACCTAATAGCCTCATTTTCATTTGTTTTTATCCTTCTTGAAACCCTATATCAAATTTCATGATGATCTGATCAACGCTTCGAAAGTTATCCTTGGACAAATAAACAGAATAAAACGCCGATTCGCCCAAGTTGATTTGTAGATCTCGCTTCGCTCTATCAATTACTATCATCATCGGTACTATCCCTATGTAATTATGATTTACCTATAAGTGTACTTTTTGTCTGATAATATACAATAAATATCTATCTAAGTAGGTACATACTCCAACATATCTTTCCGACGATTTTATAGAAATATTTTCCTTAATTAAGTTTCAATTTTATTTTGCAGAACTAGAGCACGTACCCTGTGATGGAGCAGTTACTGGCCCATACAGCAGCGTTGCAGGCACCGCTCTACCGATAGTGTTGCTCACAACACTCGCCATCACAGTCGCCTTGTAAACGTATATCTGCCAAAACTTCTGCAGAATACCGACACTACTAAAAATGACTATCTAACAGCTTAAAGTGATTGTTTACCTAGCTCATAACGATATAGTATTATAAAACCTAAGAATAAGATAAATAATATCAAAGGATTATATAATTTTCTATGAACGAAGAATAAAAAAATTAAAAGCAACTTTATAGTGATTGGACATTATAAGACGAGGTGTGTTTAAGATTTTGGACTGAAAAAATCGCGTTGAAGTGTGGTGTTTTGTTGAAACGAAAACAAAATATGTGGAGCGGAAGACAAAGTACGTAACGAAATGTTTAAATATTTTTAAAAATGTTTGTAAAATAATAGCAAAATCTTAAATGTTATTAATAAATTAATTAATTTTACTATGTTCCTTTATCTGAACTGAAATGTTTAGTGTTTCAAAAATAAGTTTTATCTGTACGCTACATTTGTTTCATGTTAATCTAATGATTTTAGAATACGCGTGTGTAAGATGTTAAAACTAGAAGATGTTTAATTATTGTAAGCTTTGATTGTTGAAGCAATGCTTTCACACAGCTGTGGGATTATCACTAAACATATCAACGTGTGCCTCTGCTTGAATAGCAATCATACATATCTTAAATGTAGTAAAATTTGATGATTTTATATTGGGAAAGAAATTCGAGTGTATACAGTTAGATAATTTTTTATCGATATATTTACTATTGTATTATAATGCTATTTGTACCACTTAAAAATCTTATGAACTCCAAATTCTTATGACTTTGAAACAAATAATAAAATATTTTGTATATAATCCTTTCATAGTTGTTAGATGCGATCTTATGATCATTAAATAGACTATGTAGTAAATATTAAGGTAAAAATTATACAGAGAACCTACAATACATAATAATACAAATCACATTTGAATACTATTAAGTACCTACCTACTTTATGAATCACGTGAACTTATTGCTTTGTTACTTTTACTTCGTGCAATATTGATATTTTCTCTCAAATTAATAATATTTTTGTGTCCCATTTCAAAAATAGCTCAGGAGTATTTGTAGCTTAGTGATGCTTTAAGTGAGAAACGTCTTATGAACTTAGTAACAATTTTATACTTTTATCCTAATGTTTATTATACTAAATATTAGTAGTAATTTTGTATCTATGCGATGTCAATTACTATCCTTGGTGGGGTTTAAAAGTGTTGGGAACAGTAAAGGAAGATGCCATATCTATTTACAATGCTTCTATCATCAATACTTCTCTACTTAGCTATCATGATATTACTTACTTACGTATTATTCTGTGCAATCTAGGTAATCAATCTATGTTTAAATTAAAAACTGACGTTAAGAGCGACTTCCACAACGATGCCGAATCGTATTTAATGCTTAAATAAGGTTAAGAGAGTCAAATCATACAAATACGTCAAATTTGAACATTTTAAGTCACTCAAATACGTTTATGGATCGTTGCGCAAGCAGGCCTTAATGTTATAATTGTTCCACAACATTGTTATAATTTGAAAAACATTCTAGCTTTCTATTTTAGGCATTGACGTAAGTATTTTTTCCACATAACCTAATCCAGATATACAATATCTACCAAATAATACAATACTTATTAGTATATCAGCTTTTTTAACCCAGTAAAGTATAAGTTAGATGTTTATATTGTTCTCAAAAAGTCGCACGCCACTGCTTTCTCCTCAATCAGCACAATTTGAGAAGTTGTATGGGATAGCTTTAATTAGATAGGTATAACGTTAGTAAGTAAAGTGATAAAATAAGCATATCCAATAATAAACATCATAATAATAACTATGTCAAGGAGTCAAGATAATTTAATAAACATATTTGTTGAAAATCAATACGATAAGCTTTATAAGTGTATGAAAAAATTAAGCTATACATCATTATTTAAATGCTCTGTCAAAACCGTAAGCATCATACTAAACATTTGTTTACCCGTACCTTTCATTAAGTGTAATAAAATCGTAACCGATTATCTGTGCAGAACAAAATGGACAACAAATAACAGTTATAAATATTTGCCAATTAAAATGCGCGTTTTGTTATTTGTAGGTCTGATGGAAATATTGGTGACTCAAATATTATAATTTTTTTTTAAACTGGATAGATCTTCGTTTGACCACAATCTCACTGGATGGTAAGCGATGATGTGGTTTAAGATGAAGCACGAAGATCTAGAAGAAACCTATTCACTCTTGCCTTAGAGAGGCCTGGGTCATATTCTTTAGGAAAAACAGACGTTAAAGTGTTCCATACCTTAGCTGTACCCATGAAGATGGTAGAACCAAAACAGTATGTGCGAATGGGTGGTATATCAACTAGGTATAGATGGTACTGAGTCGTGCACCTGCTTATCCTTTGATGGAAAGGAGATTGCGGGATCAGATCGTATAGTTTCTGGAAACATTCCCCAAAATATATTCTGTAAAAGATCGAGCGGCTTGCAATTTACAAAATATTTTACTAAATCAAATATTTCCCATGAAGATCTACTTATCATTTTACTTGTTAGGTACTTTTCAATTGTCAAACAGGCCTATGATGGGTTTTTCAAATTAATTATATGACGTAGCAAAATTTTTTGCGGGTAAATCTTATTTTCAAAATAAATTTGACATGACAGTAGGTATATATAATGTACTACACAACAAACCCCAACTTTGTTATTAACTTTTGGTTTGCTGCTAGTAGGACCACCTTTGCTAATGATTAAAAATTTAATAAAAATATTTATGGTTACTTGATGTTAATACTAAAAGTTAATCATACAGTTACACTGTGGTGTAAATTATGGTATTATATCGGCCAGTTCTTCAAACACATAATATAAATTGACAAGAATTTTATAATTTTCATTAAGAAAGTTACACAGTGATTTGACATCATTTAAATGACCAAAGAGATGATTCAAAATAAATCAAAAAAGATCATGCTTATCGTTTTGCAGCGAAAGTAACATGTAGAATAAAGAATGATCATCGTTTGATAACTGGCATAATGAGAGCTTCTTTCTTCTGAAAGGTTATTTGATTACGTGTCTTCAATTAGAATTTCGATAGGTGCCTTTGAAAGTCAAATGTTGCTCTACATTGCCCCTATCCATTATATACTCGTACATTTTGTTAATTGATTTTAATATTGCGTGGGCTATTAGATAATATAGGTACCTATTCAATATAATTATTTATATACTGGTTGGTATAGGGTTAATAATAAGTAAGTAAAAGTTAGATTGAATGTGATAGCCTTAAGTAGATTTTCTGACTGAGTTTAGACCTCTGACCCCTATTGCTTTTATTATAAGTGAATTCTTTTTTTAAACGTATATCACCATGCTGATTAAATATTTTCTGATTATTTGATTATTGTTTATCAGTTGAGATTACACCGGAAATAATAGCAATTGTATTAAAAATTAGATTAGGAATTCAAATGTATATTACATAACCTATAGTTAGTTTATTATACTTCGGTCAGGGTTTCTTAAGGCAGCACTGTCCATCTTTGATGGACTTAATTTAGCGGTAGTTGCTTGTCGTAAGCCCAGTGCCGTGAACTTTAATAACCTCTGGCTTTAGTAAATTTGAACTAATTGTCTCGGTGGTATTATTTAATGTTATATATCATCGTCATCATCATATTAGCTATAGAACGTCCACTGCAGATTGGCCTCTCCTATAAATTATAGAGTGACTGAGATTGTGCGGCCTGCACCAAACGATTCTCAGCAACCTTCATCAGGTAATTTTCCATCTAGTGGAGGATCATCATACGCTGCGCTTTCCAGTTCGTGGTCACACCTTTCTGCCCCAACAGCCGTCAGATCTTAGAGCTTGCAAATATCTTGCTAATAATACTTTGGGCTATATCAGTGACCTTGGTTTGTCTAGGAATCTCCTCATATCTGGTATTGTATCTCGTGGTATTTGATCTTGTAGAGAAACACCAAGTATAGCCCTCTCTAAAACACCTGAGTGATCTTAAGACTGAGGCTTATAGTGTGAGACCACGTTTCTGTGTCATCATTAATGGTAACATACACTGATCAAAGACTTTCGTCTTCAGACACTGAGGTATTTTGTTATAAATGTAAATGTTTTATGTATATGTAGGTATCTAAATGTTAAATGTTAACTGTCTTATGAAGCTTAAACATATCTGTAATGCAAAATATAAAGTAGGAACTGCTTAAATTAGGTGCTAATTAAAATTTACGTATACATAATGAATATGCACTTATTCCTTTTATTCTACTGAAAAATTACTTGTATGCCGTTGACGTCGACAATATCTGTTTTTTTATTTTCACATGTTGTACTCATATAATGCTTTTTGTAGAAATATATATATATATATATAAATTTACGTCATGCATTAAGTTTTTTACATATAGGGGGTGTACCTATTAATTTATTATCTTGCATCATCATCATCATATCTACAACAAGACGTCCACTGCTAAATCTTCCCCCCATATATTTCCAGATCGACATTATCTTTGAGATATTTAGAATTTAAGTTTATTTTGTCAAGAATTAGATGTTTTAAATATTTGTCGTTAAGATAATTCGTTTGTACAGTTGCACAAATGTTTATTTCACTGTAGCAAAAATATGTATTTGAAATTGAGGCATATAAAACAATAGTTAAATTTGTGTTGCTTTAAATATTTGATTATTATCTGTATTCAAGATTACTCAATAAAATATAGTTAAAATCTGATTTTTAATCGGTGTTTAAATTGCTTAAACTTTCTTTTGCAACGCAGTTAAAGTTTTAGAAACCCAAATAATTACAGTTGACGGATTCCTATAGGTTCAAGAAGTTCAAGAACTCGGGTTTCTCTAAAAATGTGTAAAAAACAGTATTATTTGTTATTAAGTTAAGAAACACTTATATTCGACAACGCAAAACATAATATATGATTATACTGACTATATTAATATCGTATATGATCCAGTTTATTTGGCAAGTGGAATCCATCGCCTATAACAAAGTATTTCCTCGTATGTCACGCACCTTAGAAACGTGCCCTGCGATGCACTGCTCTGTGTCTTACAACTTGAGGCATACAGATATAAAGACTCACGTGCCTGTAATTTCACCGGCAATCATACCCTTCAAACCGAAGCAATGCTGCTTGGCGGCAGAAATAGGTGTGGTGATAGTTCTTGCTCATAAATAATTCCCAGTTATGTAATTATTAAGTTTAGTATTCGATACGATGCGAAGGCCGAAAATAGGAAAACTGTGCTATTTGTTTAGGACTGTATCAACATGTTTTAGGCTAGCCGTAGTAAAAAGATTGACTTTTATTTTATTGTTTTAGGAACGACAAACAACAGTAAATTAAATACCTTTACTAGAAAATCAATGTTGCGTGAATGTATACACAACCTTGATATTATGAGGTATTCAATTATTTTATCACATAGGTATTATGCTGCACCACTAACTAGGTATTCGAAAATAATTTTAAAAAATCATTGACACGTCAAAAGAGTCATTTTTTTGCATCCTATCATGCCTGATTTGAATTGCTTGATATACAATAATTAACAGATAACAAATTACAAAATAAATAGTTATATTATCTAAAGCCCGTGCCAACGATCTGTAGATAGCACAACTGCTCTATAAAAAAACCGGCCAAGTGCGAGTCAGACTCGCGCACTAAGGGTTCCGTACCGTTATCTATAATAATGGCAAAAATCATATCTGTTGCATGGGACCCCACTTTATATTAATATTTATTTTATTCAAATATTTAATTCAAATATTTATTTTATTCAATAGCAGAATTTTATTTATTTACCTTGAGGTTGGTGCTGATTAAGCTAGTTCTCTAAATTGTATGAGCGCCCATACAACTCAGAGGACTTAATTGGCGTCAACTATGTATGTAGAGGGACACCCTTTCCAGCTTTTTGTCGAATTTCGTGATTCTAGGTCAACGGGAACTACCATATAGGTTTTTGACCCAAAACCTATAGGGTACTTCCAGTTGACCTAGAATTGTCAATTTTGGTTAAAAGCATGGTTTTACAGCACAAGTAAAGAAAAATTCCGAAAAATAAAAAATTGTAAATTAAGGTAAATTTTGGTACTTACAAATTTTCGCGAAAATCTAAATTTGCACATATCTTTTTATCATGTTGTCTCAGGACCTTGATTTTTATACACCTAATAGGGACTATAGACTTTAGTATCGGGTATAAATTTCAACTTGCTAGGTCCACCCATTCTTGAGAAAATCGGTGGTGACACACGGACAGACAGACGGACAAGAGAATGATATTATAAGGGTTCCTTTTTTACCTTTTGAGGTACGGAACCCTAAAAACATCCAACAGACACATACTAGGCAACCGGGAACTACGAGTACCATAATACCACAACAACGGACCCGGTACAATTCTTTTTAAAAAGTCTACATGATGACTATATGAGTCTACTAGATGCAGTCTACAATCAGCAACGCCTAGAAGATACCTGTTGACTCGCGACTTGAAGACACCCAGGACCCTTTTCAACCAACATTACAATCTGACAAATTTGCAAAAAGTGTCCTAATTGTAGAATTTTAGACAAGTGTTGTTTATTAAAACTATCAAATATGTATGAAATTTGTGAATTTCTTGCAAATTTCTATGTTATGCATTTATGTACCTCCGTGGTGCAGTGGGCGAAAAGACGGCTGAGACACAGGAGGTAGCGGGTTCGATTCCCGCCGCGGAACAAATCTTTGCATGATCTACAAATATTTGTTCCGGGTCTGGTTGTTGCCCTATATATTATAAGTATGTATTTACAAAAAAAAATGTATATAAGTATTATATCAGTTATCTGGTTCCCATAATACAAGCTCTGCTTAGTTTGGGGCTAGATAGCGCTGTGTGTAATGTCCAGCAATATTTATTTATATATTTATCTCCTACAAATGCGTTCAACAAAGATTACCTAAGTGTAAAAACGCCTGTTATTTTTGATGACAATATTGAAATTACAATTTTGTAGCGGTAAGTTACAATTTACATAACATGTTATTTTTGAGTATTTTGAAATTATTTTACAAGGGTAGATTTTTTGCATTTTGTTTATTTACTGCGAATAATAGCTATAATTACTATTCTGGCCTTAATATATAAGAATACAGATCGTATCTGAAATTTTTAATTGAAAGTAAAATCTGACAAAATAACAGTAAAATTTAAAACTTGCCAGCGCTGTTGCTGCACAAATATGTGACTAGAGTGAAAGTGTTTGTTTAACAGAAATAAGTAAAATTGAAGCTACAATTTTACAAATTTGTAAATTTTCCACCATATCAAATATACAAATCATACTTTTTGTTGAACAGCAACTTGCAACATTGTACAAACAAATTGTATTTTACACTTTGTAATGTTCGTTGAACAGGGCCCAGGTTGTAATTATAAGGAAACACAGACGCAGGCAATTGCAAAGAGATGCAGAGAAAATACAATTAAGATGACTTATTTAACCGTGTTTGCTGTCTTATAATCTGTAAGTCCTTTAAATAATATAAGCTTTAGGGTTTTAAATAAAAACATCGATTTATTATTATTACGGACATTTATTTCGACAAATATATGCTAGTGCGCTATTTGGTAACAATTGCATTAATATATGATCCTAACTGACTAGACAAGAACGATGATTGTGGATTAACTTGAATAGGTAATTAAACATTCAAAAAGGGATCCAACTATTCACAAGAAGCTACCCTATATAAATGTTGAACTAGGATTATGGAATTATTACTTCCTCCTGAATATTTAATTATTACTGTTTCAGGTTTCGTTTTAATTTACGATTCAATAATATATCTCAATAAAATATTTGTATTAGGTAGTTATTCTTGATGACGATGAGATGAAGAACTGCACAAGTATACTATTATTACAATAACTATTATTTTGATCTACTCTCGAAATATCAAGTATTTTTATATGTTATTAAATCTAACTTCTTAATTAGCACAGTTTCATAATCAATAGGTCTAAAACGCGTAATAAATAAATAATTTTATGTAATATAAAAATCTTGCAAAAAAAATTGCCACGGACCGGCAAGCGCAGCGTAAGACGTCCACCTACAAGATAGGAAGACGACTTGGTAAGAACCGCAGGTCGGCGTTGGATGCAGGCCGCTTCTAACCGAAGTTCCTGGAGATCAATGAGGGAGGCCTTTGTCCAGCAGTGGACGTCCTACGGCTGATATGATGATGATGATGAAAAAATCTAAAATTTTTATAACTATGAAATTACACACAACAAACGTGACATAAAAATAAAATTGCGTTATTTTTTTCGTACTAATTTGTATTCGCAGGACGTATCCTGATAAAAAAAAATCTAAATAAAAAATTGGCTAAGTACCCATGTATCCCTGCCGGGTAAACAATGCTCAGAAATTATGTGTGATCTCATGATTATATTTATTTGTAAAAGAAATTACAACTGCAACTTAAAATAACAGTATGTTCTTAGATCTTTAATCCAAAATTCTTGCTTTAAAATATCATACCGCTACACGGATAGGTCGATTACTTTTCAATTAGCATGTCGTTCATTCCGCACAGCAGGTCAGCATGTTCCAGCTCATCCATAGGAAGGGGGGCGAAGGCCAGGGTCACTGAGTTGTGGTAGCGGCCGCTGGACACCAGCCGGACCACGGAGTCTTCGCAAGCGATGTAGAGGGGACGTCGTGCTGGAAATAAGACAAGTTATTTAGCTAGTCATGAATGAATGAATGAAAACACTTTATAGTAACAAAAATAAAAAACAAAAAATTATAAACAAAATTGAAAAACAAAGCAATTAGTACAATGGGCGGTCTTATCGCTTAGAAGCGATCTCTTCCAGACAACCTTTGAATGGAGTCATGGTACCAATATAAACATTTCAAACGCAGTGCCTAAAAGTTGATAGCTGGAGAGCTGATGACACGTTTGGGGATGGTGTTTTACGTCACTTGAAATCATAAAAAATAGTTCCTACTGTATCTACGTAGTGAATCAAGAGTCAGACAGAGTGTTTCCGGTTATTTTGCAGCTGCTTAGTTTCCTATACTATTTTTATGATCTCAAGTGGCCTAAAACATCATCTCCAAATGTGTCCGGATATAATTCTTACCATTTGGATAAAAAAATATCAAAAAAATTGTGAACTTGTTTAGGAAACTTGGAACTTATTAATATATGAAAATAAAGTCGAGCATTTTGTAGAATCTAGAAATGAAAATACTCGACTAGGACTATTTCACGGGGCTTAAAGTACGACCCGACTAAGGGAGTTCCCGCAGCCATTTTCGAAAGAGAACAAATCGGCCTTTATTTTATGATGTCGATTGCAAGAGTAGTCAGTAAGTTTTATATTGAATTTATCACCTAAACTTAGTCGATTTTCTTTAAAATTTGATAATATAACTAGTAGTTTATTTTTAAGAAGTAATTTTTTTATGTTTTGAGAAACCATCACTTGAATATCGTCAGTATATTACCAAACAACCCGTATAACGTATGTTGAGCAGAGGACCCTTTCGCCACCACATTTAAAATTTTTAGGTATATTATATTTTTTGTGTCATTTGTTTGTGTGTCCATTTGTGGTGGTCTGAATAAATATTTTTTCTTTTGTTTCTTTCTTTGTTTATAAGAAATATTTATTTAACTATATAAAATGTAAGAGAAAGCAATAAGGTCCAACGCGTGGGAAGGAGCTAAGTAACCAGTACTCATTATTACTACCTTCGCATCTTTTTTCTAGTTCTAATATTTCAAATACGACCTTATTTTATTACTACCCCCGCTCTATTTTCTATCATTCACGTATGCCGTGGGTGTGAAACCTTTCTTCGTAGGCGTTATTCAAATTGTATAAAACTTCTGTATCTACTCCATGCTCTTTTGCTACACAAAGTATTCTGGAAGGCCTAAATGCCTAGTGAGTTTGTATCTTTTTTTTTTTTTTTTTATAATTTATTTAATAAAAAGTTACATACATAAACATACATAAAGCACTGTAAAACCTTAAAGGTTTGTCTCGGTGCTTAAGACACTCGAGCCGCTACACATTATTTAAATAGGTACTTATAAACCCCGTCACCCCAAAAGTATGTAGGTAGGTACGCAAACATAGTAAGTCGGCGGCGGCAATCATAATTACAAGAGTTATAACTTTTTATATATAGGTAGTTTTAATTTCAAAAGTTAGTTCATAATGATAAAAACGGCACAATAATCCTTAATGCATACCGAACGCAAAGACAATGCACATTGCACGTGTCATATAGCTAGGTATCAACTATCTTGTTTACTTCATTCTCGCTCGGTCCGGTCGAAATTGACAGAACATCGAAGCAAGCTTATCTTCTATACAGGGTATTCGTCAGTTATTTATTATTTTTAGCAAGATTGCTAATTACCAATTAAGCTTGGATTATAAAAATTATTCCTGTTTATTTATTTTATTTATGTATTTTAAAACATTCCCTTTGTTTTTTTTTTTTTATTCGAAATGGTTCATTTATTTTTTAGGTATCCTCGATAGTATTCATGAAGTGTTTTTTAAATTTGTATTTATAATTTTTTATGTTCATTTCATGTAAAGTTAGAGCTGGTATCTCATTAGTCAAAGTTGGGATTAAGAATGCAGTGGTGCGTCTCCCGTAATAATTGTTCATTCTAGGAATTTGCAGCTTTTGGAGTGTTACTTTTCTAGTCGTTGTTTTATGTGTTATTGGTATTTTTATTTCGTTATTTTCATATTGTTCGCTCTGGAACGTATAGAGAAAAAAAACTTGAAATAAAAATTTATAATTTAGCTTTTATATGAAGGGAAATATCAAAGGTTTTTTTTTAATTGATGATACCCCAGCGCTTGACCACTACCTCACCTCATAGCAAGTGATGGTGTGATCGAAGATGGAGCACGCTTGCCTAGAACGAATCTACATATATTCACTCTGGACTTGAAGACTCCGAGAATATGCTGATTTGGAAAAACATACGCCGGAAGTATATATACATAATTATGCCCTCAGGGGGATTCAATTTCGTATGTTAGGAAATAACACACATAAATCAGATCTGTTCTGTGTGTTTGACTACCTCCGTGGCGCAGTGGGCGAATAGCCAGCTGAGACGCAAGCAGTAGCGGGTTCGAATCCCGCCGCGGAACAAATGTGTGCATGATCTACAGATATTTGATCCGGGTCTGTATGTTTTTTTCTATGTATTATGAGCATGTAATTACAAAAAAAAGTATATAAGTATTTTATCAGTTATCTGGTTCCCATAGTACAAGCTCTACTTAGTTTGGGGCTGGATAGCGCTGTGTGTGAAATGTCCAGCCAATATTTATTTATTTTATCTAAATTTATACGAATTGTTTCTATAAACTACATGTAAGTATAACAGGAAAACGATACTATTTAACTGTATGTATAAAACCGACTAGCGCGACGGTGCCAAATCATATTTAGTGCCTAAATAATACGTAGGTCACACTAAAAGTTTTGCATAACTTATAAAAACAACATGTTATATACAGGGTTAAAGGCTAAGTCGACCTAGATCTGTATCTATATATTTAAATATATCTGTATCTATATGTAGATAAGTATCTGGAGGTTGTAGTTTCCATCATTACTGACTGATTTGACCATGAAACACCCTCCTACCCCAAACTTAAACGTTTTCAAAATATTAGAATTTTATTTTTTTTATAAAATTTACCGATTTCTTGTCTATTGTGCTACTTTTTCGGTAATTTGTTCATCTAGTTTTATTGTTTTTGCGGTTTTTGTGTAGTAGATAAGTTGATTTATTATTTTTAACACCAAAATTTCAGATAAATAAACAAACTGGGTTGTTGTAGACGATTCATAGTTGAAAAAAGAAATAAGTTTGTACGAAGTATTTTTTCTTTAAGGAATAATTAAAAAAAAATCTATGGAAGTTACCTTGCAGTTGTACTTAAAAATATCTTCGTTTTATTAGCTATCTAACAAGATATAACAGTTTTGGGTATTATCAGAATTCCTAGAAAAAACTTAGATGAAAGGCTCACAGGTAGGTAAAAAATAACAGTGCTTTATGCGTAAAATTTATCACTTGGCTCTAGAAAGCAAAATAAAACAATTCAAATAGGTACATAATGACATGTATTACTCTTTTAACACAATCTACGCCTACAATTCATGTTCTACATGTCCGCCTCTGTTTCGCACACATATCCTCATTCTTTTTCTAAGTCCAATTTTCACTACACCAGTAGTTAAACTCCTTCTCATTTGATTTACCGCATCGATTATTCTTTCTCTCAAAATATCAACAGATGTAATTGGGTTAGGCTCATTGTAAACTAAACGCTTCATGTGTCCCCAGTCCTTTTCAAACACCCATTCACAAGATTGTTGTTTTTTTCGGGGTCAAAACTCAAAACAATAAATCCAAGTTTCGTCTCCTGTGACAATGTCATAAACAGCATTAGAATGTCTGTGGTCGTACTACAGTAGCATCTGTGAGCACCATTCTACGCGAGCCCGCTTCTGCTCTGCTGTCAGTTCATGAGGGATCCAACGACAACAAGGTTTCCGAACTTTCAATTCTTCGTGTAAAGTTTTCTGAATTTGGCTCATACCAATCCCCAATAGTCTTAGAATTGTCTCATAGGTAATCTGCGGGTTTTCTTCAATTAGCATCTTAACAGTAGCCACATTATTTTCGTTGACGGCAGCTGAAGGCTTCACGAAATTCGTCTCTCTCAAATTCAGCAAACCATCGCCTTACGGTGCTCAAGCAAGACGAGCGGCACAGTCTTGCGGAGAGAGAGAACTTTTAAAATCATAAAAAATCATCGCTCTAAAATCTTTTCGACTTAATTCTATTTTCGTTGTGTACGTAGACTTTGAGGTGTGAAAAAAAATAATTGACAAATGAATACCCGCCAATTTTTTTTTTACTAAGACGGTTGCAACGTTTCAAAAAATATAACATTCGTAATTCAAATAGTTCCGATTAGCTAGAAGTGCAAAACTTTTAGTGTGCCCCATGTTATATGTTTATGAGAGTCAAATCATAAAAATACGTCAAATTTAAACATTTTTAGCCTCTAAATATTTTTTGGGATTGTTGTGCAAGCCGGCCTAAGCTTAGAGATCGTTATGCAAGTAGGGTTAGGGTGACAGACACAATGCAATGTCATGCCGAATTTTAATTGTGTGCATGGCTGTGAGGTTATGCAATTGTTATAGGCATTAGGTAACATTATATTAGATGGGTAATGGGCTTGTGCAGTCTTAACATCTTATTGTTCAGCCTGTTGGCACTAACTGTTGGGTAGGTAATAGGCCTCATCTCTATTACGTCACTCCGGTCCATCATCACATCTTGTATAAAAGTATTTTAATATTAAATAAATCTATAGAATTTCTGTTCGCTCAACATTTTAATTTTAATTAAAAACCTTGTATACTTACATGTACTCATAGTACCTAACATAGTTATAATCATTAGTGTATAATGACACTGCGTCTTGCCTGATCAAGCCTTCTAAACAAATTTCTGGAAATTGAACTAGATCATGTCTAGAATTAGCATACCTAGATGTAACTTCTTCCTAATTTTTATTTCTGTTTTGTTTACTAAATAAATGAAATTAAAATAAATTTTTATGCACACAATATAACAGCAATTTAAATAGTTCTCTTTCACACATAAGTGTGAACTATTATATAGCAAATAAAATAGTCCTCTTTCACAAGTTTCTTTACTTCATAGATTCCTGAATGCTGGTCCAAAAGAAAAAAGTAATCCAGCCTAATGTCCACTGCTTTACTTCATAGATTCCTGAATGCTGGTCCAAAAGAAAAAAGTAATCCAGCCTAATGTCCACTGCTTTACGAAATCGATGGTTGGTCGGAAATAAATGTGAGTGCCGTCGGGCGGAAAGCTTTTAGCATTGCCGATTCATAGGGAAATACGACATTTATGATCACTTAAATAGAAGTAATATTAAATGGAACTTGCAACTGGATTTTCCGGGCATCGATTATTTGATTTACCGTAATATTTAATGCCGAAAATACGTTTTTTCTTACCTATAGAATCCCTTTCCTTGAGCTATATTAAAATTAAACAGGAGCCGCTGGTTTTATTTGCACGACTGCACTGTATTTCGAATAACAATAGATACTCAGCAATTATAACATTTGTCTTTTATCTGTATTTCTGACTGTGTTCGTTACATTCAGTGTGTTGGTCACGTAATAGGGTTAGTTTTTGCTCGTTACCTTCATTAGAGTCGAGTCCACATATGTTGTCGAGTACCTCCATTTTCGTGTGGTCGAGTCCTCCAGCGCCACCGATATCCACATAGTCTGGGAGACCTCGCTTTGTGCACTGCAAGCAATGTAGATTTTATGAAAAAGAGCCCTTTTGGAGTGCAAAATTTAAATAACATGAACCTAATAATTGGAATTCGAATAAAAACGTAGAGCGAATTTTTGTTGCATATTTTTTCAATAACTCTATCGTCTACGTAAAAGAAGTGTGAGTGTTTTTGATAGAATAAAATTTACAATCAAAATGAACTTTAGCACCTGCCTGACAGCCAAAAAAATAAGTAAAAACGTGCATTTATTAAAATCGGTTTTAGAATTTAATAATATGTAAATTTCTTTGTTCACCTTTGTCCGTTCTAAAGTTGTAAAAATGCACCAAAACGAATTACATATTACATTTCGCTCAAATTGAAATTTTCAATTTTCTTTTGATCGTGTTTACATTTCGAGTGTGAATAATTTTGCTTAAATCCGGTGCAAATACCTGCTCGAACGAATTAATTGGTTTATTTTTTTTCCAGGGGAAATTGTTTGAGTAGCAGTTTGTGTAATAATGTTTTCTTAGAAAACTTAGTAACTTTTATTTTTCATGTTTTATTATTTGTTAAAGTGACTACCCAAACAGCATAAAGTTAGTTTTGACGTTGTTGGTACATTGGTTTAAATTTTCGTTTTCGTTTTATAATTTTTTATCTACTCGAAAAAACTGCGTACTACGCACGGATATTGTGTTACGCCAATCTTCTACTTTGACAGGTTTGTAGGTATTTATGTCTGCAAATTGCTAAGTGTAGGCTCACACTAGGCGACACGCGACAGCGACAGCTCGGCGACTAGATGCGACGATAGGCTGCGGCCGATAATTTTCATATATTTTATTCAAAACTCCGCACACTTGGCATCAGAGTCGCGGCGTCGCGACGACAAGCTAGGGGAATCGCGCGCGTTCGCTATTTCTCGCCGCGTCTAGTCGCGCTATGCACGCGCACATATGACGACAGTTGCGCGACAGCGCAGCGTCAGTCTTGCTGTGAGCGCAGAGGAAGGTGCATTATAAAGAATGTGAGGAAGGTATCTTCATGTTTCAATTCATCATATAGTATAGAAAGTAAATGAATTCACGCTCATCCTAAAGTATTTGAAAAAATTTTTGCTGGTGCATTTTGAGCTCATCAAAAAGCAGAGAAAACTGTCCACGTTCTTGACGAGAGGTTGGCCCCAATAACGGCGATGGCATCGTCGTACTCTACGCTTTCGCATTGCACCAAGGCAAGTGAAACTAGAGGCTCCATATTCACTCACAAGATGAATAACGCGGCCGTCTCTCTCGAATACTCTACTACTAATGATCGCTTCCTGAAAATCCTGAACTACGTCTGTCGTAAAGACTGGTCGCCGACGCAAGCGACAGCTCCGCGTTTAGTCGCGGCGACAAGACGCCAGATGCAAACGACAACGCCACGACTTGTCGCGGCGACTAGACGCGGCAAGTCACCCAGTTTGCGACCGGCCTAACATGGAATGAGGTGCTAGCGTAGCATGACTCATTCAAATCGTGTGCCAACAACGCCCTGCCTATAACGCCACTAAAGTGTCTGATAAGGCCTTTAATTACTTGAAAGTTCAATTAAGCCAAGTTTGTCACTTTGATCTCTACCCTCCCAAATATGTAAATCATCTAAACGTTCAGCATTAGCCGGATACATTTAGGGTTGTTTCAGAAGAACTAAGCAATTTTCAACGGCCACTTAGGGATAATAAGGGCTTGCATATTTGATTTGGTTTTAATATTGATAATATTTTATATGCTTGTCTTTTTGGCCCACCTATCGGGTTGCATACGGGAGACATGACCCGGCCCAGTCCCATTTCAGCTTTGCAAATTTGATGCCCACGTCAGCGATGCCAGTTTTCGAGTGCAGCCAGGAGTTTGGAAACCGCTTACATCCGCTTTACACCCAAAATGCTGCGTTCCATCGCTCTTTGGCAAACTCCTTTTTTGAACTTCTGAGACTCGATCAGTGACCAAGACTGGGTATCATAGGTTAGGACAGGCAGAATACACATGTTTACACCCTTCATAAGTTCCTTCATAGACGTAGTAGTAGCTTTTCCAGGCGTTGTCGATACGACGGTCGACTTCTTTGTCCTGCCTGTTGTCGAAGGAAGCTAACTGGCCCAAGTAGATGTACTCATTGACATAGTGCATTTCCTGCCCGTCTACCACTACCCTACGTTTCGTTCTATTGGTCATGATTTGTGTCTATGACCGATTCATCATAAGCCCAACTCCAATGCTCGCCGTGCTCAGGTCTTGGATCGTTTCCTGCAATTCGGATGCATTAGGAGCGAAGAGAACAATGTCATCAGCGAACCAAAGGTTTGTAAGCAGCCAAGCATATGGACTCCTAAAAACGGAAAGCGACGCCGAGGAAGGCCTAAAAAGCTGGAAGCGATGACTTGGCCGTCTTCTAAAGAGACTGGCGAGACCTGACTCTAGACCGTGATAAGTGGAAGGAAGAGGGGGAGGCCTTTGCCCAGCAGTGGGACAGTACGGGCTAGTAAAACATTTTTTTTTATAAGGATTACTTTTCACAATTAATTATCAGTCTATGCAATATAACGATTTTTTAAAATCACAGTACCTACGTTTCATTAGAGTCTCTTCATGCACGTCCCATACAATTATTATAAAGCACTCACATGATGGATGGTTCCAGTTTCAATCTCCAGTTCCTGCCCTCTCTTCACCGACTGCCCCACATTAAGGTCCAGCACGTGCACTGTCGTTGGAGACACGGCCAACACGGAACAGTTGCCAGTCTCGCCGTGATTCCGCAGTGTGAATACCCCCTCAGCGCCAAACAGCATTACGTTACACGCTGAATAATAATTTGCAATCAAAAGGGTTGTTAGTATTCAATTACAAAGTAATTTTCGACAAACTAGATATTTTGGAGACTTGAATCGTTTTACTTTATACCTACATAGACAACGAAGTAAGTATAATACATTAAATTGTATTTAATTAGTAGGTAAAGTACTTTTTGGTAATGTATTATTTTGATTATCCATCCCTGTCTTGCTCACCAAACGAACATTTTTGTTGTGTTTCCAAACAGCTTTTTATCTATAAGAAGGGCGAGGACGGCCGTGATACAGAGTGGTATCCAACCAACATAGAGTGGGGCAAAATATCCTTAACTGTTGTGTGGTGCAGTTGAAAATAAACCAGGTTCATGACCACCCAATACGATACATGCCTTTATAAGTAAGCAAATTGTAACTACACAATGTTTTTAGTGTTACATAATACTGCAAAATAAACTGCATGTATAATGTTAATAAGATTTAACATCTACCCAGGAAAAGAATACACATCACTTTCTTTAATTTATAATGGACAAAGGTCCTGATAGGATGCTGAAGGTTTTTATTGTAAATTTAACAACCTTACCGAGGTGAATATTTACCCTGAGGAAATTAAGCCTTTTATTATCTTATTAGACACTGCTTCTTTACATAGTATAAAATGAAGTCACTTCCGCTGTCTGTCTTAGATCTTTTAAACTACTCAACGGATTTTAATTTAGTTTACAGCAATAGATAGAGTGATTCAAGAGGAAGGTTATTATGAGTATAAAACATACATAACTCGGTTTGTTTGTTAGTTTGATACCTTTGAACGAATAAACGGCTAAACGGATCGTAATGAAATTTTGCAAGAAGATACATTTCAACCTGGGAAAAGACATAGGCTTTTTAGCTAACTGCATAAAAATGAGGGTAATGTTTTATGGAAAAACCACCCGTACGAAGCCGCGGGTGGGTCAGCTAGTAATTTTGTAAGACAGAGTCCATGATTTGTTTATATATGAAATAGAACACTCTCGAATTGCTTGCTAAGGAAATAAACATCTAGTAATTCCAATATACTGAATGCTTTGCGTATTTACTTTCAATTAATTCAGCTACAGCACTTAGCCACAAAACAGTTAAAAATTTATCTTTGAGTTTTTTCAATTTTTTTTCAACCATCTTACGTCTAGCGTTCCTCAAATGCCGTATAGTGACTGCAAAGCCTTTCCCCTGCGCGGGCACACGGTACTGCACAAGAGCTGCATTCTGCCGAGAGATGAGTTTCTTCAGAGGGCGCTGGCCACAGGATTCCACCAGCCTGTCATCGTCCCATGCGTCGGCTGGCCACACCTGCCCGTTCAGCTCCCAGCCATCCACCCACTAAAATGATTGAACATGGGTTTCTTTAATAGTAATTGTATTGTGTGCTTTTATCACATCATCACACTAATAATATAAATGTGAAAGTTTATATGTTTGTTTGTTACTTATTAACGTCGTAACGGCTGAACTGATTTCGATGAAATCAGTAGATATATTTATAGATTATAACTTAGATTACCACATAGGCTACTTCTTATCCCATAAAACAGTTGCCATGGGATAAAAATGGGATGCCAAGTCTTGTTGCAACGTCGAGTTCAGCTTCATTTCAAGGTTACCTACACATTTAGTAGTGTAAGGCGCGCGAAGTCGCAGGGAACAGCTAGTAGTATATAAATTAATTTATTTGTCTACGTATATTGTCTACGTTTCTTTCGATTTATTATCCACTACAAATAAATTTATCAATACAACACAGTAGACGGTAATGACGGTACTATCACAAATGATTCAATTCAGCAACATTATCAACATATGATTTTTCTATAAATGTAAATAAATAATTGCGTATAAGCTGAATTCCCAAAAGCAGTTTAATCGATTATTTCCACATGTTCCTTGAGTGTGAAAAAAACACTTAACGCGACCATCAATCTTCTATTTTCGATTAACTTTCTACACAATTTCATCTCAATAAAATTATATTGTAGCTAGATTTTTTTCTGAGCGCTGCAAATTCAACTGAACTAGCATGGAATTAGATTACTCACTTAAAACTAAACGTATATCAGATTTCATGAGCCCGTGCTGACGGGTGTAAAATCACATAACTATACAAACTATACCCACATAACGAGGTAAAGTCTTATTATCGTTTAATTAACTTTTTTGTAGTAGATAAGATCTTAATGTAAGTTAAAGATTGAGGTGTAAACAAAAGAAGATTACATTAACCTACATTAGCATTGAGAAAAAAATGTCTAAAATTTATTATGCCCTAGCATAATATCTTTAAGCAATCTTGTTCAAAATAAGTCAAGTAACTTGATAGTAGGTCTTTATGCAGCTTCAAAATAAATTTATGAAAATAATATTTCCAACAACAGAACGAGCTTCGTTTAATGTCTTTAATTTACTAACGGTCAAAGAAATTAATCATTTTAATCTTCGTAATTATTAAAGTTTTCATCTTTATAAACAATCTAAAGAAATAACTTAACATACTGAAGAAAAATATGCCATCCCCAGATACCAAGTTTTATTGCGAGATGTCAATAAAAAGCTGAAATTGCTATTTATTTTTTATGGGAACCTGTAATGGTTCCGTTGTTCGGATAAAAATTGGAAGTGGGCCATCGCAAAGTACATTTATTTTATACCTGACTACAATAATCACTTTTTTTAATAGATTTATGAGTCCAAATATTAATGTCTAAGGAAAGTCTTTTTAGTTTGCAAAATCCCATTTACTGTCGCCAGCCATAATTTCCATATTTCATAAAATGGGTCAGGTAAAATTTCCTCGCAGGCATATGTTATTACGAAATGAGGATGAGGAAGGACAATATATTACAAAAAAAATATCTCCTTTAAAAGTGTAATAAGATACCAAATAAATGATTAAACGGTCTCCAAAAGGTTCGTCCAAACCTTAAGGTTTGTTCAAGGATTTCTAAATCTATAAACGAAATATCGGCTTAGTGTTTTGGGAGACTGTGGCTTTCATTCTATTCGAAAGCAGAAATACTCCAAATACCTATAGATAAATCACAAAATGTGATTGAATCTGTGATCCAAATTTGCAAAATTCTGATCCATTCGACTACCTACTTGATCCTAAAATCGATCTGTATAGTCATCTTTGACTCCTTGTGACTCCTAAAATTAAATTATGTTGGACCAGTAGGCCTCATCAGTGGTCTGGTCAGGTGGAAGGGCACTGAGTGAGGGCAGAGAAGCAATAGTGGCATGTTGTGTCTGATGTCACCACATTCGGCCAAGTGACTTCAACTTTGGCCTACTTGGGTGCAAAGTCAGTTGTTACTAGGGTATTAATATACGAATGTATCATTTATTGTACTATACATATCAAACAGGGTTGAATGAAAGGAAAAGAGAGATGCAGAAAACTGAGAAACTATCTAATATTCGTAGAAATAAAACATAAATCTAATAAAATAACAGGATTTTTACGAACTTTGCTTCAAATCAGTTGTTTCTTGGATTGTAGGACTTAACTTAAACGTACAATACGTTTTGGCTTTGGCATCTCAAACAGGATATATATGGAATATTCGCAGACGCTTGGGGAAACCCAAGCATTTCTTCAATGAAACCCATGAAGTTTCGAAAAGTCGTAAAACAACTTCTACGTTTCTGTGAATGAGGGCAATGACTTTTTGGGATCACATACCTACTTCGAAGCATCCTGTATTAACGGAAAAGGCATCATCATCTCAGCTCAGAATCACCCACTGCTCCAGCAGACAAGCACAATAAAAATAATCAAAGCAAACCAATTCCCAGACCCCTTTGTTTTCTGCCAACTTACTCTTTCCTGAGTGTCTCTCATCCAGTTGTTCCCCTCGATTTTTACAATAGCAAAAAAATCATAATATCAATAGTTTTGTTGCAATATTTACCGCAACAAGTCCTCCATTTTCACACGGCACGTCAATATAATTGAAGATGACCTCGATCCGCTTGTCCGGCTCGGCTATCATATAAATCCCGCAGACGACAGGCTCATCCGACGACGATTTGTAGAAAAGCTCCCCTTCTTCCGCCGTTACTAAGAAGCAATCTGTGTGGAAATTTATATAGCTTAGGACACATTTATGTAGAAAGCTTACAATCGACCTGTCTACCAGAACTTACCGGTACACAGGCTCCTAATTTGTTAATTTGATTTGATGGTATGATTTGTATCGGAACTTGCTAAGTCAATCACATGTTTCATACTTAAAATACACAATTTTAGGATCCAAGACCTTTTTTTATTCGGTCTATAGTTACCACTTTGGGTGGCTCATTTGCATGTCAGTTCCGAACACAACTAACACAACATTTTTTAGGGTTCCAGAGCGACTTTGTCCATGTGTCAGTCTAAGTTGGTAATAAGGTAAGCGCTGGAAAAAAGCTTTCTACATGATTCACAAAATATAGTATTACAGCTAAAAGGTAAACTGAGATAATATTGAACTCTTAGGGGAACTAAGTTAAGGATGAAAGGTTGAAAGGATTATATTAATATTACCACACTTTGTTAGTTTCCGCTCTGTGCAGAAATATGTATATTTTAATACACTTATATGTATGCAATAAACAAAACTTTTTTTCTAGGATTTTCTACTATTTCTACCTACACTTATGTGAATGAAAAATCAGATAAAGTTAATTCAGTACTTGCAAAATTACCTAAGGGAAGGAACGAATTGATCCTCAGAGGAAAGTACCCTAAAGAAAAGTTAGCTTACCCAAAGATTTATTTATTTAGGTACGTAAACCTTTTTTTCGTACCACTTGCTCAAAAAAGTGATATTCTATGCCACAAAAAGCGAACATAACAATAGTCATTTTTAATCTGTTAAAAACAGGGAAAGAAAATTGTACTGAATTTCATTCATCCTCTAGGGGGAGAATGTGATTTAAATTTGGAATACTTACCGAAATTTATACTGAACTACATCTGTGTTTACACCATTGAGTTTGTATATAAAGCATTATACATCTTTTTGAAAAAGGAATATGCATTTATTATGCAGTTATGATTATTAAATAAAATTACGAAAACCTACGAGGCCGTATGAGCTTGATGCCTTTGCTTTTCCGAGAAAAAAATATTTGTCTAGGAATTTGCCGCGTTTTTGTTTTCTTCAAATACATAAACGTGTTTATTTTAATTTATTTCTTCTAACTTTTTATTTTTACTTCTAACCTGTATAATCTATTTAGGATAGTTTTACTCAAAAAAATACCTTATTTTTATTAATTTTTTATAGTTTTTGAGTTATTACTTATTAGCCATAATAAATACTTCTTCTTCTTCTTAGCGTGTCAATAGTTCTACTTATATTGTGTCTACAAATAATAAATACTGAACTTTGACAAAATTCACAGGATAAGTACACCAGTGACAAGTACTGTAATTTGGTATGAGTGTAGCTTAAGTGACACAAAAATAGGCAAAAGTTTGAAATCCAGAATAACTGCAATTTGTTCCCAAAAAAAAAAACAAATTACATATACTCCCGTTACCTGTAATTTAAATGAAAGTGTAGGTCAAGTACTTTGGTTACTTATTTCGTGGCACAATATTTATTTTATTGGCACAATGATCCTTAAACGTTTAAACTATACATAACGTAGCAACTAAACATGTTTAAATAAAAAATATTTGTCTAGGAATTTGCCGCGTTTTTGTTTTCTTCAAATACATAAACGTGTTTATTTTAATTTATTTCTTCTAACTTTTTATTTTTACTTCTAACCTGTATAATCTATTTAGGATAATTTTACTTAAAAAAATACCTTGTCATGCAATTATAAAGTTTGTTAATCCATTGCAACAATAATAATAACCACTCCCACAGAAACTGTGGCGCCAGTTGAAAAGTTTCCAAGCCTATGTAGGGCTGGCAAATAAAAGCTTTTTGCGGTGACATGATTTCATTAACTATGGAATTCGACCATACTGTAGCTTACTTTCTGAAAAAAAGGGTATTGAACGTACGAGTGCACTTCACACACACTTTTAAACCCCACTTCAAATAAGTACTCATTATAGTTTAAAAAAAAAGAATAGGCTTGTATTGCGAGTAAACTCACAGTCGGTAGTTACTTAATAGGACAAGTCCATTTTAAGCAAACCAAACAGAGCCCAAACTCGACGGATTTACTAAAAGCCATTGAAGAGTTTCTTCTGGTTTCACCATCGGGACCTTCGTTACCAAGTGTAATATATTGGATTCAATGAGGTATTGGACTCGTCAAAATGTTAGAAGTATGATAAAATCAATTTCCTAGATTATTTATTAGTTAATTAAAGGACAACAATGAGGTCAAAAGTGTTAATAAAAAAAAACTTAATAACTATGTTCATACTTATTAACTAACAGTGATTTAGTCCTCTGGATAAGTTTTTCCACCAGAGGTCAATCGTATTTTGTCGCTATTGCATTTAGGATGCTGTTGTTGTTGGCACGAAGTCTGTTCAGCAATAAAGGCGTCAAATGAGTCGGTGCGCGCCTCGGCAAACATACCTGACGCAGAAACGTAGAAACTGCAATAGCACCCTAAACGCATTATAATACAGGGTGTTTGGTAATATACGGACGATATTCAAGTGACGGTTTCTCAAAACATAAAAAAAGACTTCTCGAAAAAAAAAACTAGTTATATTATCAAATTTTAAAGAAAATCGACTGAGTTTAGGTGATTAAAACTTACTGCCTACTCTTGCAATCGACATCCAAAAATAAAGGCCGATTTGATATCTCTTTTGGAAATAGCTACGGGTTTTGGGTTAGAAAGGTACAACAAGAGCTATCTAGAGACGTCACCAATACAGTATCTGTTCTTAGAAGGCGAGTATTATGCAATAGCACAACTTATGTTTAATAAAGTATTTGTTTTTAAATGACAAAATAAATTTCACATTTCTATGGTAAATATTTCACAAAATTATTTATTTTGCTCATCAAAATAACCCTTTTCATTATTGTGCGTATGTTATCAAACACCCTATATACATATTTAGACACACGAGTGAAGCTATGAAAACGTGTGATAAAAAAGAGAGGTACTCAATACGACGCATGAGTATGTTTCTTCAGTACCTTCAGTAGGATCTATGATTCTATGTGCCGGTTTTGATAGTCTTCGAGCCCTGGAGAACCATGACATGGAAGGTGAAGAGCTGCCGATCCTTCCGTACTCTTTGCTCTGTGGAAAAACAGGCCAAAATTGAAAAATTGGGAACGTAATTTCGTGGGATAAATGTTTACCCTCGAGATTATCCGTACCTGTACTGAACATGGCTTACAGTGTAGAAAGAAATAGAAAGAAAAAACTTACATTATTATAATATACCTAGTAATAGTGTTATTATAGAGTGTACACCTACTTAAATATTTGCAAATAAGTCTATAATTGATCGAGCGAAGCGAGCTCTCTAATGGCGGGTTCCTATATCCGTTGGCAACCAGCTACGACTCGTTTCTCATTGAAAACCTGTCAAAAGTTTGACACTAGTTTGATACTTTTTCAAGGAGATACGAGGCGTAGTCGGTTACCGACGGATATAGGAACCCGCCATAAATCAACTTGGGCAAATCGGCATTGTATGTATGTTTGTTTGTCAGAGGATAACTATCAAAGCGTTTATCCGAGCATCGTGAAATTTAATACATAGGTAGATAGTGATGGCACAATTTTGGTATGACTAAATGAGCTAATAATATTGGGGGGTTGTTGAGATATTAGAGTTCAAGGGGGGGGTAAAAAAAATGAAAATGAGACTATTCGGTCAAATGGGACGTCAAATGAAAGTTCTACTTTAGTAAATTTAGACTCCGTTTTTGTTTTTATTAATTTTTTATAGTTTATGAGTTATTACTTATTAGCCATAATAAATACTGAACTTTGACAAAATTCACAGGATAAGTACACCAGTGACAAGTACTGTAATTTGGTATGAGTGTAGCTTAAGTGACACAAAAATAGGCAAAAGTCTGAAATCCAGAATAACTACAATTTGTTCCCCAAAAAAAAAACAAATTACATATACTCCCGTTACCTGTAATTTAAATGAAAGTGTAGGTCAAGTACTTTGGTTACTTATTTCGTGGCACCATTTTATTGGCACAATGATCCTTAAACGTAATTAGCAACTAAAAATGTTTAAATATTACTTATTTGTTTCATTTGACAGCTCCTTAAATCATATTTAGCCACTAAATAGGTTTAGGCATCGTTGCGCGAGTCGCCCTAAGAATATTTTTTTGGAACGAAGTTCCTTATCGCGCGTTGCGAAAGGGGGCTAGACGGAAAAAATTAAGACCAAAAGTTGTAATGATACTTTTTGCTATAGTTGTAAGCCGTGCAGCGTGCACGTGTTTCTCTGTCTGTCTCTCTTTCTCTCTCTCATAGAAAGCAATCCAGTTATTTTCGTTTCGTCATTTTCATTTCGCATTGAACAGTGTGGTGTCGCGACGATTATTTTTGTTGAGTGTATATAGGTTTTTATTTTTCATCATCATATCAGCCGTAGGACGTCCACTGCTGGACAAATGCCTCCCTCATTGATCTCCAGGAACTGCGGTTGGAAGCGGGCTGCATCCAACGCCGACCTGCGGTTCTTACCAAGTCATCTGCCCATCTTGTAGGTGGACGTCCTACGCTGCGCCTGCCGGTCCGTGGCCTCCATTCGATAACTTTCCGGCCCCATCGGCCATCTGTTCTGCGCGCTATATGGCCTGCCCATTGCCACTTCAACGTGGTAATCCGTCGGGCAATGTCGGTGACTTGAGTTCTCCTACGTATACATCTACATTCTCCTACGTTTTATTTTTATATTTGTTAATAATAAAAAAATATTATTATACTTTAAAAAAATAACATTTTATTACAATTCCTTCACTAATTAATCGAAAGGAACTTCGTTCCATCCGGGTGTCCCATGACACCTCTCAAGTTTTTTTTGTTTTGGGAGACTCGCGAGATCTCAGTTCGGGGCGAACCACTAGTTAATCAGATTTCAAAACTCTTTACATTAATTTTTCTAGGAATTTAGTATCAGTTCAACGTCATATAAACCAATCTAGAACCAGTCTAGAAAATATTCGCAATCATTAAACAATAAGAAGTAGTACGATATTTATCTAATGATAAAATAATCTGAGTGCAAATTGTCTCGGCATAAAAATAGCAATTTGCGTTGAGTATTTTGTGTTTTGGAGCGCAGTGTTGAGTTTCTTATACGGTCTGTGAGCTTGACTTCGAGGATGCTGCGCTCCATAGCTCGTTGACAAACACCGAGGCGGGACTTTTGAATATGGGTGAGGGACCAAGTTTGTTGGGACCAAGTAGCTGACGTGGCTCTGACATCCGCAAAATTGAAGTGGGACTGCGCAGGACACGTTTTTCGTATGCCAGAGGAACTATGGGCGAAAGCCACTACATAATGGGTTCCAAACGGGCGGCGGTCTCGTGGTAGACCCACGCGGAGATGGAGGGATGAACTGGATGCATTCCAGAAAGAGTGGCGCCAATTAGCCAATAACCGGGATTCGTGGAAAGTTCAATCGAAGTTCGAAGTTCAATCTAGATAACAACAATTCTAACAATCATCATCATCATATCAGCCGTAGGACGTCCACTGCGGGACAAAGGCCTCCCTCATTTATCTCCAGGAACTGCGGTTGGAAGCGGCCTGCATCCAACGCCGACCTGCGGTTCTTACCAAGTCGTCTGCCCATCTTGTAGGTGGACGTCCTACGCTGCGCTTGCCGGTCCGTGGCCTCCACATGAGAACTTTCCGGCCCCATCGGCCATCTGTTCTGCGCGCTATATGGCCTGCCCATTGCCACTTCAACGTGCTAATCCATCGGGCTATGTCGGTGACTTGAGTTCTCCTACGTATCTCCTCATTTCTGATTCGATCCCGTAGAGAAACCCCGAGCATAGCCTTCTCCATAGCTCGTTGAGCGACTCTAAGCTTATTCATAAGGCCAATAGTGAAGGACCACGTCTCGGTTCCATATGCCATCACTGGTAACACACACTGATTGAAGACTTTCGTCTTAAGGCACGGAGGTATGTTGGACGAAAAGACGTTGCGAAGTTTCCCAAACGCTGCCCATCCGAGTTGAATTCGACGATTGACCTCTTTCTCGAAGTTGGACCTACCTAATTGGACAATGAACAAATGAACGTGCACAATGAAGCCTTCGTACTCCCATTTTACTTAATTCCAAAATTCTCTTAAAAACCATTGATATTACCAACCACTTGAACGTGAACAAGTTACAATACTTCATCGTTTAAGATAATGACGGCCTAAAGATTTCCACAAACATACTTAAAAAAACAAATTTGTAAAGTATTTCAGTGTTGTTTTCTGCAAGGTCTGACTAGTTTTCGCAATCTCGATGCGGAGTGAGCCGCACATTTAAGGATAAGCTTAATACGTCTGAGTGATTTTAAATGTAAGCTGTACAAAGCTCACTCTGACCTAGTACGTGCATATCACACAAATGAGCGAACTATGAAATACGTGTATTATGGAATCACGGGCATGAAAGTTCCGATGCAATAAGTGGACTGAAAACTATGCCCGTTGCTGTGTTAGGTATAGTTTCGAAATTGTGTAAATCATATTTTAAAGGTCGTTTAATTTTTAAGAATCGTTAAAAGTTCTTAAAATTAAGTGTCTATTATTGAGTATATATAAACTGCTTGTTAAAGATTTAATGGGGTATCAGAAATTCAATATGGCGTTAAAGTTATTAAAACTGTATAAAAATTTAACAATGTCCAGTATATTTTCCTGTGGTTTCGTAGGACAACATTAAAAATGTTCTGAAACATGTATGTGAATGGCAGGCACTGAAATTTGTGGCCAATTTTTGTTACTTTTAATAGCCTCGGTCACAATTATCAGCAATAGGTATCAGAATTTATATTAGCGCAATCATTCTCGGAACTGGCTTGAGTGACAAGTACGAATTAGTAAAGCCACATAATTTCTGCCGAAACAGCGTTAAACGTGACCGAATTGCTGAGCAGTCAGTCACCTCATTTAACTTGCCCTGGATTTAGGCATACGATTAAACCGCTGTACTGAATCTGCTCACGAAAGGAAAAAAAAAATGATCAATACCTACCTATATGCCTGTGGAAATTAAACAGGCTCCTTCACAGCACTCTTTTAAGCTGAGATTAAAGCAGCATTACCTATATGTCTAACTTTATTGTCATTTGAGTTACCTATTTATTTATGTATTGTTTATTTTAATTGTATTGTCCTCGTTTTATTAGATTTGTAAGAATATTGATTTAGGTTATTAGTTTGGTATAATATTAGTCTATCTTTAGGTATTTATTTACGTATTAGGATTATAAGTTTTTCTTTCATTTGTAAATATACTCTGTGCACTGCTGCCCATTACTGCTTCGCTCTTTACTTTACATCCAAAGGTTGCCTGGAAGAAATCGCTTTCAGCGATAAGGCCGCCCATTGTACTATATTTAACATAAATTAGTTATTTCTAAGTATTTCTGGTGTACAATAAAAAAATATTCTTTTCTATTCTATTCCAAAGTTATACACACAACAGCCATATAAAGTCCTGATTCCTCAGAGAGATTACTTTTGTCATGGGAAAAAACTAGTAATTAAATGTGTTTTTCTTTATTTGGTAATATTTTGACAGTCGTTTGTCCACTAACTTACCTGATGGTAACTGATACTGTGGTCCAAGATAAAACACACCGCCTCTACAACAACTTAATCTTTTTTAATGATTATAAAATAAATTAAATAACTTACCTGAGGTGGAATTATACCTAGTCAGGTCATAAGTATTCAGGTCACAGTAAAAACTTTTCTTTTAGAATGCTGGCCACAAAAAAGTTTATAGAATTCGAATTTCGAATTGTTCATGAAAATAAAAATGTATACTTTTTTGAATTTTACTCATTTTTAAATATAGAGTGGACGCTTAAAAAAGACCGTGTTGCAGTTATTGCGTTGCATCGTTGCTGTTACGCGCCAATTCAAATTTTTGACATACTGAAAAATTTGAATATAACCAAAAGATTCGTTTATCGCACCATCAAACGATACAATGAAGACTCTAGTGTAGATGACAGGTCAAGAAGTGGTCGCTCTCGGTCTATTAGGACTCCAGCAGTGATAAAAGCTGTGAAGGCGCGAATTCAAAGAAATCCCAAACGTAAGCAGAAACTGTTGGCCCTTCAGATGGGGTTAAGCAGAACCACGGTGAAAAGAGTGTTAAATGAAGACTAAGGGCTTCGGGCATATCGAAGAAAAACAGGACATCGTTTGAATGCTCGTCTAATGGACCTGAGACTGAAGAGATGCCGCGCTTTGTTGAAGCGGTACGCGGGAAAAAAATATCGGGAAATTCTTTTTTCGGATAAAAATTTTTTTACAACAAACAAAATGATAAGGTGTACGCATACAGTAGTGAAGAAGCGAGCAACCGTATTCCGCGTGTCCAACGAGGTCATTTTCCATCCTCGCTCATGGTATGGTTGGGAGTTTCTTATTGGGGCTTAACAGAGGTACATTTTTGTGAGAAAGGTGTAAAAACGAATGCAGTTGTGTATCAAAATACAGTCCTGACGAACCTTGTGGAACCTGTTTCTCATACCTTGTTCAATAACAGGCACTGGGTATTCCAACAAGATTCGGCGCCAGCTCATAGAGCGAAGAGCACACAAGACTGGCTGGCGGCGCGTGAAATCGACTTCATCCGGCACGAAGACTGGCCCTCCTCCAGTCCAGATTTGAATCCGTTAGATTACAAGATATGGCAACACTTAGAGGAAAAGGCGTGCTCAAAGCCTCATCCCAATTTGGAGTCACTCAAGACTTCCTTGATTAAGGCAGCTGCCGATATTGACATGGACCTCGTTCGTGTTGCGATAGACGACTGGCCGTGCAGATTGAAGGCCTGTATTCAAAATCACGGAGGTCATTTTGAATAAACTTTAGTGTCATAAAAATCTATGTTTTGTTAAGTTCATTTTGGTATATAAATAGTTACATAATGAATAAACTTGTTTCAATTATTTTATATTAAACATGTGACAGAGTTTATGACCTGACTAGGTATAATCAGTATTTTTGAAATACTTTCTTTATAGTAATAAGAAAGCCATACGCTGTAAAACATAGCTTGATAAATTTAGTGGGTTCCAATTTTATTTTAATTCAGAGGTGAAAATGTTTTATCTTCAGAAAAATCACACCAATACCCGGAAGCTTTTAATGACAGAAATAATTTCATTAATTGGTAGCGAAAATAAGCTTTTACACGATTAAATTAGGATCATTATTATAAATACGGGATTTATCACGTTTTAGCGGTGTTATGGAGCAGATCGCACTCTTCATGATGAGGGTCAGGAATTGAACCGAAACATTGTCGTTCACAACACCGATAAAAGGAACAATAAAAATTCTGTATTTATAAAACTAGTTACCAATGCAGTGGTTTTTTTTGGACTGGTTTTTTGATCGAGCGGAGCGAGATCTCTAATTCAACTTGGACAAATCGGCGTTGAATATATGTATGTTTGTTTGTCCGAGGATAACTTTCGAAGCGTTGATCCGATCATCGTGAAATTTTATACGTAGGTAGTGATGGCACAATTTTGGTGTGACTAAATGAGCTAAAAATGTTGGGGGGTTGTTGAGGTATTGGGGTTCAAGAGAGGTAAAAAAAAATATAAATGAGGCTATTATTAGGTCAAGTGGGACGTCAAATAAAAGGTATTTATTGGTAAATTTGGACTCGGTTTTTATTTTTCGTAGATTCATTATAGTTTTTGAGTTATTTTATTACCCATAATAAAAACTAAACTTAGACAAAATTCCAGTGACCCCACAGTGCTGTAATTTGGTATACGTGTAGCTTAAGTGACATTAATATAGACAAAAGTCTGAAATCCAGAATAACTGCAATTTGTACCCCAAAAAAAGTGTAACCAAATAACATGAACTCTCGCTTTGATAGTCAAAGATTACATATAATATTTTTTTGTTTTAATAGCGAGTTCTCAGTTCGGGGCGAACCTTGCCTTCTAACTCAAAACCAACCTTAAAATACTATGCAAAATTACTATCTGTTACAAAAATAAAATCATTTATTTCAAGATATCACTTTGTTTAGCGATAAGACTGCGCTTACATTTATTTCTTTTTTCTGTTGTTGTGTCTAGCTTGTAAGGTATAATTAAGAAATTTTGATTTATTAATTAATTTATTCAAGAATCAAATAACGATTCACATTACCTAAAAGCTCGTTAAATGTAACATGGAAATCACAACTAAAATGTACATGTTTCATCTCAAAGTTTGAGATTCAAGAGTAGAGCATTGTCTTCAACTTCTAATTAAGTATACCGACAGCTTGGTTAACGAAGCACAGCAAAGGTTCTTTCAAAAAGCTTTTGCTTCCTTAACTTGCACCAGTCTTAGAAACTTTCCTGATAAGAATCCTGTTAAAGACTTTACTAAAGCTGAGTCTGTTTACTAAGTTTTCTTGATAATTACTTTATAGTTTAATTATCTTTTTAACAGCTTCCGCACGCGGCTTTACACGCGTCTTTTGTCAATAAAAGTAGCATTGTGTCTCAATCTAAGTCATAATATATCCATACACTAAATTTCATCGAAATTGGTCCACCAGTTTAGTCGTTAAAACATAACAAACAGACAAGGAAGCAGTTTTTATTTTAAATGTATATTATTAGTATGGATTTAAGATCTCTTTAACCGATTCCAAAAAAGGAGTAGGTTCTCAATTCGACTGTATTTTTATTTTATTTGTTACCTCAGAACTTTTGACGGGGTGAACCGATTTTGATGATTATTTTTTTATTTGAAAGCTGGTGCTTCCCGTGTGATCCCATTTACATTTAGTCTAGTTTTGATAATGGCATCTATGAGAAAAGTCTAAAATTTGTTTAATTTTTATGTTATGTTATGTTTGTTAGCTCAGAACTCCGTTACATATCAACCGATTTGGTAAATTATTTTGTATTTGAAAGGATATACTTTCAGATTAGTGCCATAAAAATTTCATCGAAATCGGTTCAGTAGTTTGTTTTTTTTATTATCTGAAGTCTCTCTCTCTCTCTTCCCAGCTATGTATCCCACATGGTGGTGGGGTCAGCTATCCTGGTCGTTCTTCTCCGCTTCGCTCTATCCTCGACGTCGTCATCAGAAACTTGGCACTCTCTCATGTCTTTTGGCACTACATCTCTTCAGCTTGTTTTGGGTGTACCTCTAGATCATCGACTGGGGATGGAAAGTTGTAGTGCTAAATTCCCTACGTAGTCAGGTGGCCTCCTCTTCACGTGACCGTACCATCGCAGCCGACTCTCCTGCATCTTGTCAGCGATGTCGCGCACCCCCAGGTTTCCTCGCACGTACTCGTTACGGATTTTATCGAGCCTGGTGATGCCGCACATCCACCTCAGCATCTTCATTTCGGCGACTTGGATGGTATGTATGTTCTTCTGCGTTACGGCCCAAGTTTCGCTTCCATACGTTTGGACTGGTCTTATGATAGTCTTATAAATAATACCTTTAACTTTTACTGGCATTCTTTTGTCGCAGGTGACACCGGTTACTTCTCGCCATTTTAGCCATGCTGCGGCTATTCGGTGCTGAATATTACATTCCACGTTCCCAGAGTTAAGCATCATACTACCCAGATACTTATATTGATCACACAATTGCCCATTGATGTTGATTGGGCTATTGTTGCTTGGGTCTGATTCATTGAACGACATGAACTGGGTTTTTGATATACTCAGCATTAGGCCACCGGTCTGTTCTGAATCTGAAGTGGGTTATATTTTTTGTAAAAAGTTACTTGTTTCTACCTTATGTAATATTTTTTTTATGAAATTTGATGTTTCTATAGATTATGTATGAGCTAGCATGTGCAACGTGACAAAAGCTGGATAGAGTACTTTTTATTAACAAAATATGCGGGCGGGAGTTAGTACTGGCATAAAACACGTAGATAGTATTTTAGCTAGCCTTTTATCACATATTATGAATACATACGTCGTTTTGCGTTTATTGCTTACTCGTATAATATATTTGTAGGTGTTCAAGTTAATATCCTTCTCATCAAAATGAAGGTACTCAGCCATACATTTATAACGCGCAATTACATTTATTTTGGTGATCGTTTTTTTATTACCATTTTATATGGTACACACGGCTACACATCAAGCTATAATATCCAGTACAAGCTGACCTCGCATTGTGTAGGCTTTTCGTAGAATGAGAGGTCAGCTTATTCTGGAAAGGTATAGCTTGATGTGTAGCTGTGTGTACAGTCCAGTGACACGTACGTAAGTCTTACAAACTAACAATTCGTCCAACAGTTACAATTACAGTTACCTTTTACATGCAGTTTCATCATTCTATGTACCTGTTTGTATTTATCGTTCTAAATAAATTAAATTTAAAGTCACGTACCACTATAATCGCGGAGTTTATAAAGTGCAGAGTGAGAGGTCCAACTCATTATTTTACATGTGAGATTATTAAAAAAACTTGTGTCAGTGGATCTGCATAAAATTCTTATATATAACAAAATAGGTCGCCGATCCGCAGCGGGAATCAAACCCGCATCCTCCTACGTCTCAGCCGGCCATTCGGCCACTGCGCCGTAAAGGTCGTCATACGAATAACTATGTTTGAGGCTCGTCAAAACTGTGTTTGAGGCTTCTGAAAATGTCAAGATATGAGTATATGGCCACTATTTTAATAAGTGATTAATTACTTTACATTCTATTTTAATTTAAAAGTAATTACCCCGAACCCTAGGGAGTATCAGTTTTGCTACAAATTGAAAAGGAAGCCAATTTTGTCGCCATTGTGTTGTAAACTGATCCGCCCTTTGCCTGTTCTAATCGGCTTTTAAATAGCCAAAAGCTGGACTGGCTCGTTATAGATGCTTACACTGAAGTACAACTACAAAATAGGTTTTAAGATAATCTAAGCTCGAGTAAGTTAAGTGCTTCTGATCTAGCTTTTTTTAACATAGTATTTTACGCTCAGTATGCAACGATAAAAAGGTATTTTTTGGACGCGCTTTTGTTAGCTTGGTATGGATGTATGTAATGGAATCTTTGAACTTGAATTTCAACCACTTCAAAACGTCAAATTATTTTTAAATATTGTACATTTATCAAGAACCGATGACAATAGCATAAATCAATAAAAAAATAAAAATAAAACGCTTTTGTAGTTAACTGAACTAAAAAGTAAAAATGATTTTAAACAAATTTAAATTAAGAATAGTGTAATTAGCAAACCAATTTTATAGACGGTTTTTAGTTCGGTTATCTACAAAAGCGTGTTTTTTTAGTTTTTTTAACTACATTATCTATTTTATGTCTAACGTAGGGTAGTTGGAAATAACGGAAAATGTTAACGGATTAATTTTTTTACTTACAATTCGTTTTTGTTTATTTTATAATGTTTTAGGCTCGCGTTGTATGTAATGGAATCTTTGAACTTGAATTTCAACCACTTCAAAACGTCTAATTATTTTTAAATATTGTACATTTATCAAGAACCGATGACAATAGCATAAATCAATAAAAAAATAAAAATTAAACGCTTTTGTAGTTAACTGAACTAAAAAGTAAAAATGATTTTAAACAAATTTAAATTAAGAATAGTGTAATTAGCAAACCAATTTTATAGACGGTTTTTAGTTCGGTTATCTACAAAAGCGTGTTTTTTTAGTTTTTTTAACTACATTATCTATTTTATGTCTAACGTAGGGTAGTTGGAAATAACGGAAAATGTTAACGGATTAATTTTTTTACTTACAATTCGTTTTTGTTTATTTTATAATGTTTTAGGCTCGCGTTTGACCACGATATTGCCTGATTGCATGCGATGATGCAACGACCTGAAAACCTCTGTTGTAGTTATCAGGAAATACAAACTCAGGGAAGGCGCTCTTTGGCTCTTTTGCACTCTTCGGCGTTACGCTAAAGGTAGAAGAGAAAGGTAGAATAGAGATGGCGGGAACCAATAAAAAAAAATCCTCCGCACACTTTTTATATTTATCCATTTCTACCTTTGTATGGACTCAGCATGGTAAGACAATATACGTAAAAACTTGTAATTGTAACGCTTTTGGGTTAACATCATAAAAGTAAGTACTATGATGATGTAATTTAGATGTAGCAAGCAGCGTGGGACATTTGACCTTGTTTCATGCTGCTTTCAGGTCTAAGTGCCTACGCATTTTAATAGGATTGACAGAACGTAGAAACTATTGTAGAACAAAGCCTCTGACACTCACTAGAAACGAACTGATTAAAATACTTATTATTTCTACAGGTAATACGTACGTATATATATAATGGCGTACAGGTCTACAGGTAAATTTAATTTAGGCCTGAGACTGCAGGGCTAAACCAATCGAGTGGGAAAGGGACAACAATGTAGGGGAGACCGGGTCTAATTGGTTTTAAAAAACAATAAAATCTAATATTTTCATAACACGCGAACCTGCCCCAGTAATTGTTTGTTGACAAAACGCTCTGATTTGTAGACTCCAGTGAGCAGCTTGGGCGCGGGAAAGTTGAATGATTGACGAGAATAGACCTACTGTACGGTTTAACCCCGGTATACGGTTTTGTCCGGGTCTCCCCTAAGCATGCAACTTAACTGACGCCCCTCTGTCATCTATCTATCAATATTAATTTGGTGCATGTTGATGAGGGATACAGGTATAGCGTATAGCTAATAACAAGTTTTCGTGTTTTTAATGTGAAAATCTATTGGTGTCCCTTGGAAGGTAAAACCGGGAGTACGATATGACGGCATGCCGTCACGCGTATATATATTGTGTATATATATTATATAAGGTAGTCAAGTACCAAGTCTCAAGGCCCAACACCCAAGGCCGTTGGGCGGTTGCGCCGTCTCGCGTATTTATATTGCATATGATAAGATAAGGTGATTATAAACGGTTTTCTTTGATTATAAATTCTTTCAATAACCATCAATTTAGATGTTTTTTGTATTCCCGTAAAACTAGATTGATTACAGGGAATGAAAATTATATTAGAATGAATTACATACAACATGCAGTGGGGAGCGGTGACGACCGAATGATTTCGGCGTTGGCACTGCAATACTACCAGGCCTACTGCTACATTGGGGGACAATGAATTGGCTAGAGGGTAAGAATGTCGCATAGACTACGTAATAGTAGTAAAAGTTAGTATACTATAGTCTACAAGTAGTAGTAACCAAACGTTCTAAACCTTTGATCTCTTTTATGTAAACGATTTACTTTGAGTATCAATCTTGCGGCTGACTAAGAACTAACGAACGTTTTTCATTGAAGAAACACCCATTTCGATGAATGCTCTGTGAATCAGCTCAAAGAGAAATCAACCAAGTATGTTAATAAGCAACTGAAACATTTCACGTCGTGTTATAGTTTTGCTAAGCTCTTCGTTGTTGATCAAAAGAATTCAAGTGGTAAGATATGTGTTTCGTTTAGATAAATGGTGAACATTGTTATACAAGGGCTGTAAGTAGTATGTTGTACACCCGAGATATGTTGGCGTACGAGCGAGCTAATGCAAGCGAAGATGCTGATTGAGGGTGTTATACAAGGGCTGTAAGTAGTATGTTGTACACCCGAGATATGTTGGCATACGAGCGAGCTAATGCAAGCGAAGATGCTGATTGAGGGTGTTATACAAGGGCTGTAAGTAGTATGTTGTACATCCGAGATATGTTGGCGTACGAGCGAGCTAATGCAAGCAAAGATGCTGATTGAGGGTGTTATACAAGGGCTGTAAGTAGTATGTTGTACACACGAGATATGCGTACGAGCGAGCTAATGCCAGCGAAGATGCTGATTGAGGGTGTTGTACAAGGGCTGTAAGTAGTATGTTGTACACCCGAGATATTTTGGCGTACGAGCGAGCTAATGCAAGCGAAAATGCTGATTGAGGGTGTTATACAAGGGCTGTAAGTAGTATGTTGTACACCCGAGATATGTTGGCGTACGAGCGAGCTAATGCAAGCGAAGATGCTGATTGAGGGTGTTATACAAGGGCTGTAAGTAGTATGTTGTACACCCGAGATATGTTGGCGTACGAGCGAGCTAATGCAAGCGAAGATGCTGATTGAGGGTGTTATACAAGGGCTGTAAGTAGTATGTTGTACACCCGAGATATGTTGGCGTACGAGCGAGCTAATGCAAGCGAGAATGTGATTGAGAGTGTTATTTTTTAAACTATTAATTTACGAGAAAATCACCCCCTTTCGGGTTAACGGTATATAACTGTATTATACAAGATTGTAGTGCGTTTAAAGTTAAAATCTTGTTATTTGAAGTGGAGTAAAAGCTTTATTTTTAATTAAATAATTTTTATTATTCCTGTCATGTATTTATTTGCTCAGATTTTAGGCCAGAACCTTTTTAAAGGCATTACCGGGACCAAAACCAACGAGTGAGGCATATTTAAATCTAATAAAATGCATTACATATAAATACTGCAAGATGGCGGTGAGACAGATGTAGTCCAACCTTAAATCCATTTATTACAATACTAGATTGTAATAAATGGATTTAAGGTTGGACTATTGTTAGAGTCAGTTTTTAAAATGTTTATGGAATAAATGAGATTCGGCACCTGCTAATTTGTTGATCAATCGAAGCGAGATCTCTAAAGCAACTTGAGCAAATCGGCGTTGTATGTATGTTTGTTTGCCCGAGGATAACTTTCGAAGTGTTTATCGTGAAATCTGGTATATAGGTAGCTAGTGTTGGCACAATTTTGGTGTGACTAAATGAGCTAAAAATGTAAATGGGGGGGGAGGGTTGTTGAGATATTGGGGTTCAAGAGTGCTAAAAAAAACTAAACTGACACTATCCGGGTAAGTGGCACGTTTAATAAAACAAAAACTGAATTTTGAAAAATTCACCGGGTAATTGTTGTTCGTGTAGCTTTAGTAACCCAAATAGCTAAAGTCTGATATCCAGAATAAATGCAATTTGTACCCCAAAAAAGTCTTCGTAGGTCAAGTTGAGATGGTTCTTTATTCGTGGCACTATTTTGATAGTCAAAGATTACAAATAATATTTTTTTGTTTTAATCGGAGACTCGCGAGATCTTAGTTCGGGGCGAACCACTAGGTATAATAAGAATGATTGAGGCAGGTATAGGCCAATAGAAAACAACATAAAGAGCAACGTTAGTGTGGGCAGTTAAAGGGTTTTGAGATGTTATGATACAGTTTCACTAAGCGCACCTTCCCGCATTAAGCCTTTTAACACTTTAATCCCTGGAGCATAGGTTCCGCTCGTGCGTCTCCGCCCTCGAACTGCCATCTAAGGCAAGTCAGGGATCTCTGTCGACCACAGGGAGTGATAATAATAATAAATCATTAAATTCAGGCAACAATAAAACAGTTATAGGCGAGTAAATAATTTATTCTACGGCCCATAAAGTTATATACCATAGCCTAAATTATAGAATGGGGCTCCGTGGGGTCGCCACGCACCCAACGCTCGTCGTAAGCGTGGCCTGCGGGATTATTATTATAATTACAAACACATTTTTATGACCCTATTTAATTTCATACAAATCTTCTGATAAAGTTTGACCATTAGATCATACAAATGTACCTATAATAATGCTAGGCAAAGGCCTCCCCCCATTCTTTCCAGACACTTCTTTCAAGCGCTAAGATGGCCCAGTCCGCACGGAAATTAGTGAGCTCATCCCTCCATCTCTTCTTTGGTCTGCCACGACGTCTTCGGGCTGTGTCGGGGTTCCACTCGGTGGTGAATACCTATAATAACTTGTTAAATTTATACATGCGCTGAGTGATAGGTACGTTTGGTTATCACTTAGTAGTTATGATTGAATAGCCATATTTATATACAAAACTAACTCGAAAGAATAAACAAGTAGGTATTCACATTTCAGTTGTTTGCTTTCTTTTCGTGTTTTTCATGGTTCATACAACATAAAACACAATAATTTAACATTAGATTCCTTTTATTATAGGTGCAGTGTGGGTACAACCTACTAATACTATTTTGATTGTAACTCTAGGCTAACTAGGCTGTTTTTGTTTTGTTTCTGATCCCGACATCTTTTTACACAATATTCAAACGTAGAAACCTGTTGTAACTCCCGCAGGCCTTACGTTTATTTCTAAGCTATTTAACCAAACAATTTGTATCGCCGTTGGTTTCTCTAAATTAATAAATAAACCTTTATTATCCAGAGAACCTTAATTTAAGAAATTAGGTGCAGTGTGGACTAGTACTAGCCTGTAAATAACTTCATGATAAAAATGTTAAAACTACATTTTATAAAATTAACGGCAACAGCTTGCATTGAGTTTAATGAAATATCGGTCAACTCGTAGAGGCTAGCAAATTATTTTTCATGTCCACTATAAATTTATGAAGTCTTTTACAGTGTATACCAAACAGCTAGCTTTATTTATATGAGATAATGGGTATTATAAACTGAATGGTAATAACATATTACTCGTGCGCGATAACTTGGGACCTGCTAGGAATGCGACTCCCCGACCGCTTCCCCTGCACTTCCCCGATGGCGCCCGTATTGTACCGTTCGCATCACTATTTTTTACTAGGGTTTTTAGTCTCGTACTGGCCTACGTCACGTAACGACGCGCTCTGGAATTCTTTTAGTTTTCGTTTCTGTTATTGTTTTGTTGTTGTAGTTTTTGTTGTTATAGTTTGTAAAAAGTTTGTCGACAAAAGTATTGGGACGATGACCTCTTACAAGAGACGAATGAATAGCAATTAATTGTAAATGTATCGGATACCGCTTCGTCAAGTGATTATAGTGAGACTGAGGACGAAGAACAACCTCTAGAAGGCATAAATCCACTAAGTAGTGACGAAGATGAGATAATGTAAATAATAGATAAAATAAATGTATAAACTTAAACATTGTATTTTTATTTTATTCAAATAGTGTAAAAAAGATTAGATAGATAAAAAGCAGCGTCCTCCCTGAGTAACATAATAAATTAGGTTAAAAAAAATAAAGACGAAGCCGCGGGCGGCTGCTTGTTATGTTCGCTTTTTTGCGGGCGGTACAAACACGCCAATATGACGTCACCGCGCTCAGGTCCCAACTTATCGCGCACGGGTAATACCTTATAATGGTATGAACTAACAGATAATAATAGCGAAATGAACTGGTATAAGGTTTTTCACACTCGTGAGATCTCAGTTCGGAGAGAACCACTAGTTAGGCTCGGACTCTAGTTAGCAACCGGGTCTCCCCGATCCGTCTCTCCGATAAATCGAAGTCGGACGGCTTCGGATAGTGTGTAGTCGATGCAGGAAAAATTCAAATGTTTGGTTGTGCAAAGCCCGGATGCTATATAGTCCGAGCCTTAGAGTACCCATCGAACAAACGAAACACGTACACGTACTCGTACTTCGGTGTATTAGAGTAGACCACATAATCCTCTCCATACAAAAACTAGCTGGAAAATATAGATTTTTCACGATTAACTATGTGCTTAATTAACAGCTTTTGAGTGTTGTTTTTATGGAATAAGCTAAAAGTTTTTGAGCTGTGTGACATGACAACAACTAACAACATGTTTGTGACGCAAATCTGCATAGATTGGCCGCTGACGCGCGTCACGATTTTACTATTTCCTACTGCTATTTTAATGATAGGAATAAGTGTATACAACCCAGCTTTAATCCATTCACGTTAAGTCTGCAAACACTAGGAATTTAAATAAAATAACTTAAATTATTTTAAACTACTGAGGCGTTACAGCCAGCCGCAGTACGATTAGTTTACGAGTCTTTCGGCTCAAAATATAAATTACGTTATCGGTATTTGTGCTTATTATTATAGTACAAATATAAATACTATTTCATACCACTACGTAGACTTAAAGTGGACGAACTATACTTACCAGTAAAATAATTTCATATACTAACAATTCTAGGGCAAACATAAAATTAACAAAAAATGTTTGCAGTTTTTATTTTATTTGTCTTATTAATCTTTTACCCACTTGATGGAAGTTGGCGAACCTAGGCGATCAGTAATTGGGAGCGGCTTAGGAAAGTTCATTGTGTCGATCTACGTCCATCAGTGCACGTCTATGAGATTATACTATGAATGAATGAATGAATGAAATACTCTTTATTGCACACCAAACAAAAATACAGTAACAATGGAAATAAACAATATATAAAGGTACAGTGGGAGGTCTTATCGTTAAAAGAACTATGATATTAAATAACTGCCGTATAGATCCAGCGGAACCTCAACGCGCCATGTACTTACGTACGTACTTAGGGTTCGTATCTTAGTTTGTAGACACAAATTTAGATGTAGTTGGTAACAAAGATTATAAAAATAGTTTCATTTCACAAACTCATGTTCTCTTGTTTTTGTTATGTTTTCTCTGAAAATAAATGTATATTCTACTTAGAAAACTTTCGTTATTGATTTCAATCATTATTATGAATACGGGATTTATCACGTACCCTGATCGTACTCACCCTGATGAAGGTTCACGAATTGTACCGAAACATTGTCAGTCGAAACACCGATAAGACGGTACGTGATAAATCTCGTATTTATAATAATAAATGTATATTCTTTCATAACTGCGATAAATCATCCTAAAAGCATTGATCAATAGAGCCCGCGACCTTTCTGATACAGAGGTGTATCTAAAGAATAAAATAAGATTTATTTGCAACATTAATTTAGTAAACAACACAATAAAAGGTTAAGATACAAACAGATTTAGTAAACAACACAATCTTTTCAATATCTCATTGTTAAATGGCCCAATGCTCCTCACGCGTGATCGCAACTATTGGGATGTTAAAAGGTCATAGCGCTGTAGCTCCACCTACAGGGAAAACCTTACATCGTTTCTATATTATATTTTTGACGTGATAAACGTCTTATAGATCGATGAACGCCGGCTGCACGCACAAAAAAGTGACACGTTCCGCCTGAGCCGAGCGTGCAAAGCGAGAGCGTGGAACAAGCGTTATAGAGACACGATTGGCCTAAGCGTTCGGCTTGTGATGCATCTATCTCTCTTCCACTCGATATCACGTAAAATAATCGTCCGTAAACTGACTTTACAGACCTTCAGACAATAATTTTTTTTTTATTTATTTTACAACAGTTTTTTTCTGAGATTATGGCTGGCAAGCGGTACTAGCGGCGCTCATGTAATCGATCGGCTAAGAAAAAAGAAAACACTGATTTATGGACTATTTATTTTATGCTTACAAGTTATGTATCTAAAACCTAAGTGTCTTAAGACGAAAGTCTTTGATCAGTGTGTGTTACCAGTGATGTCGTATGGTACATGAACGTGTTCTTTCACTATGGGCCTCTTAAGAAGACTCAAGGTCGCTTAGCGTGCTTGGAGTTATGCTATGCTTGGGGTTTCTCTACGAAATCGAATCAGAAATGAGGAGAACCAAAGTCACCGACATAGCACAACATAGCTAGAAGAATTGACGGCTCGTTGGGGCAGAAAGGTTCTCGAGTGGAGACGTGCGACGAGCGTGGGACGCCCCCCCACTAGATGGACGTCTTTTGGTTGATGATGATGATGAAGTTATGGATTAGTATCGTTAGTTACCTAGCTTTTTTAATATAGACCTATGTCCCAGCTACTTACTATACACGGTGTCCTTTAAATCACTGTTTTCCCAGAACAAACGTTGTTCAGACCATTCTCTACTAACAGTTTATAACATCAAATTAAAAAACAAAACGAAATCGGTCTTTGAAAAATATAAAAAGTTGCGAACTTAAAACATATATTTTAACGTTACGTCCTACAACATACTCAGCGCGCTGGCCGGTAGCTACTAGGTACTAAGGAGTAGGTTATACGCTACGGCTAGCGTACCCATGAACTTTTGTCACAGTTAGTTTTTGAACAAAGATAGACTTATTTGAGGTCTAGATTTTTTTTATTTTCTTACTTGTTATAAACAGTTAGTAGCCCATGGTCTGAGCAACGTTTGTTCTGAGAAAACAGTGATTTAAAGGACGCCGTGTATAAAGATAAAACTTTAGAGAATTGCTTTGAAAAATGAGGGGTGTTAAAACATACAACTGAAATGTCTCTTATATTTTCAAAATAAACTGATTTTGACTTTTACACACAGGATACACATCGCCAAATTTATCTAGCAACTATTTATGTTGTAGGTACCGAAACCCCCTTGTTTTCAAAACCAGTTAGCGGTATACTATTATGTGGGTTATATAGCTGCTATTTTTAGTTTCCAAGACTTAAAAATAGCAGCAAAATCCTTGTCAGTATAGAATAATAGATACTTTGAAAATGAACTTTTGGGCGACTTGTATCAAATGTCTTTACCGTACTGGAGTACAAGCTTAAATAAGTAATTATTTTTAAGGTTCCGTACCTGAAAAGTGACATAAAACACTTTTAAGTAAGCCTTCCTGTCTGTATTTTCGACCGCCTACAGCAAAAATAAAATCTCTGCACTGCCATCGTAAAAGGTGGCTAGTAATTCTGGCCTAATTCTTGACAAATAATTAAATATTTTAAAACGTACAAAAAATAGACAATTTATTTTGTTCCGGCTGTACCGCACACTACCCAATTTTCAGAAAATACAAATAAAAAATACTAGGGTTCGCCCCGAACTGAGATTTCGCGAGTCTCCGATCAATACAAAAAAATATTATTTGTAATATTTGATTATCAAAATAGTGCCACGAAATAATTAACCAAGTTACTTGATCTACAGTTAAATTCAAATTACTGGTAACGGGAGTTCATGTACATGGTTACTTTTTTGGATACAAATTGCAGTTATTCTAGATTTCAGACTTTTGCTTATATTTGTGTCATTTAAGCTATACGCATACCAAATTACAGCACTGTAGGGTCAATTGGTTGTACCCTGTGAATTTCGTCAAAGTTCTGTTTTTATTATGGCTAATAACTCAAAAACTATAAAGACTTTACTAAAAATAAAAACAGTGTCAAAATGTACTAATGAAGGCCTTTCATTTGACGTCCCACTTGACCTAATAGTCTCATTTTCATTTTTTTCCCCTCTTAGATACATAGATAATTTCTTTATTGCACACCATTAAACACAAACATATAAAAAAAATACACTTTTAAATCATAGGTACAATGGGCGGCCTTATCGCTAAAAGCGATCTCTTCCAGGCAACCTTTGGATGGGCAGGATCTAAGTATATGAACAAATAAGGACGGCGCCTAAGATATAATTAGAATTATTAGTATCAAATTTCACGATGATCAGATCAACGCTTCGAAAGTTATCCTCGGACAAACAAACATACATACATACATACAACGCCGATTTGCTCAAGTTGATTTAGAGATCTCGCTTCGCTCGATCAATTAAGGAGTGTGTGCGAATGACACGCACTTGACCGCTTATTATAATTAGATTTGTTGAATTATGAATTTATAGTGTGAGAAGTATGAATTTTAAGCCCTGCAGTGGGACATTATACGATCTTAATAAAAATAATAATGAATTTATGTACTACTTCTTACATATATACTAATGCTCTTTAAACTGTCTCTATAAAATCAACGTAAATAAACATTTTTAACCTAAAGGGTAAATAACTTATTAAATTCCTACGACAAGGTAAAGGTCTGACCGCATTTCGTTTAAGGGACCAGCTAGCACATTTTTGCAATAAAAATACATACAAACTTTAAGAACCTGTTTTAGGTGACAGTGATTACAAATTCTCTTTAGTAGCCTTTCTATTCTCAATAATAAATTATCAGCATAATTCCACACACAAAAAGGATACATTTAAATAAGAGTAATTAAATCTATCTGATACACTTGGCCGTCTTATTGCTAAATAACAAATTCTACAAGACAACCTTTGAATGGAATGAACACTGGTCTACTCGTACCTACGTACAATATAATACAAGTTCCAATTCAGGCTTTCATCTAATCTAGATGCCTGACAATGCAATGTTCAACGTTTAATGATAAGCTGTGCTAGAATATACTAGTATAGTAAACATTACAACTGAAATATCATTATTACTTCAATTTTCCGGATATCTCATGAGTGAAGCTGTCTGTATGAACTAGGACCGTAGATAAAACTATTCGATGATATGTGCAGTAAAAGAAATTATACCTAATGTGAATTGGAGTTCAGTTTTGCCATTAAATTAAATATACTGTTTACATAATTAAAATATATTATTTGTCATAAATTTTTTTGTGTCAATTTGTATCAATCAATTTTATAGTTTAGAGATTTCCAAAAAAGTTTGAGTTTTGGGATTACCAGTACATTATCACGTCATTTCTATACGGCAACTAATAAGTTACAGAGATCCTTTTTACGTTTGTTAAACTAACAAACGTAGGTATAAAATATTTAAAATAAACTGGTTACAAATAACTTTATTACGTTTCTGCAATCGGCCAGGCAAGCACCACAATATTACAAAAAAATATTGGAGTGACCCGTGACGGGTCAACTAACAAACGTATAAAATATTTAAGACATGATTATATTATTATCTTAATATATCTGCATTTACACTAGTCTAAATGTATGGCACTTACCGGTAAAAACAAACCATTAGCACTGTCGCATACTAGTATCACCGCCACGAACAACAAAACGGCTTTCATTTTACTTAGAACAGTAACTAAGTTTTTCACTTCACAGAATGCGTTTGAAAGTTCGGCGGGAACGCTCTCCAGCTCGTGACGTCGACGCCGAATAACTTGTGAATGGGAAGATTTTCCCTTGCCTTTATATGGCTACTAGCTGGTACTGCGCACTCTCGCCTGCGCCACACACTTTTTTTCTTCCGTCAAAGTTTTTCATAAAATATTTAGCAAAATAAACGCTTAAACCAATACACACGATTTATTTCTCGAAGAATGCATTTTTAGTATTTAAATTAATAATTGATGAAAATACAGGTGAATGGAAAACCATTTTCACGGGTAATAATACGGTTCCGATGTAATTTTAAGAGTAAAATGTTTGTAATCTGTTTGTAGCACGAGCAGGACTTTATCAGCGTCTCATATTTGCTTGGTAAATATTATGTACGTTTTCATTGAATATGTAGGTGTACGATTTACATAATAATACAAATAAGAGAAAAATACGAACATAAGCTTTTCATCGTCTTTTGCAAACCCCTTTAACTGACCATAATAGTAAATGAACCTGTTCAGAAGAATTTAATGGATTTTGTTAACTGCATGCTGCGTAATAAGAAACATAATCTTGTGAGGATTAGAGCCTTTTAGGAATCTGTTAAATTAAAGATTATTAAAAATATATTCACTAGAAACGAGATATTTACTTACCATAATTTGTAAGTTTTTGGGTGTCCCGATACTTCGGATCTATTGCATGATAGACCGGGAGATGGTGACACAAAATGTCAGGTCATTTGTACCAGTATGGTGACCCCTAGGGGTCTAACTACGTAATGACAAAAAGGAAAATGATGGTCATAGGGCTGGTAACGGCGGCCCAATCACGTGGCCGTTAATCGAACGTGTCGGATAAATTACGAGTGTCGAACGATTTGCTTCACAAAACTTTTCACAAAAGTAGGCGGTAGCGTTATGCCCTATTTTTCCGGTGTGAATTACAGCCTGCCATACCGACGAGAACATATTAATTTAAAAAAAAACAACCATTTGTACCTGGCTAATTTTTGCTCAGCTAATCATCGTTGATTCACGAAAATAACCATGCCATACTTTTCCAACGGTTCCAAATGGCCGCCATATCGCCGCAAACGAGTAGTTCTTTTGTTTTGCAAAATCTTTTGTACCACCCTATAATTTTTACCTGTTTTCTGTATGAACTGATAATGCCATACCTATGGGAGGTGACAAATCGTCGGAATGGCGGGCTGTCAGTCATATCGGAGAAGTATGGCATTACGCTACCGTCTGCTTCTTTTTTATCGACTATCGAAAAATTCAAGAAATTTTGTGGAACAAATCGTTTAACACTCGTAATTTATCCGACACGTTCGATTACCGTCCACGCGATTGGACCGCCGGTACCAGCCATATGACCATCATTTTCCTTTTTGTCATTACGTAATTAGACCCCTGAAGGGTCGCCATACTGGTACAAATGACCTGACATTTTGTGTCACCATCTCCCGGTCTATGAGGTTGCATGTTATATATCTCGTTTTTTTGTGAAAATAGTGTTCTAGTTATAAAGTTTGAAAAAGTTTGTTTAGTAATGGATTTTGTTATATAATTGAATGATAAAATTGCATATTTTTATAACTATAACTATTTACAATTGGGTTAAAAAAGGAAACATAATCTAAAATCCTCTTTTAGACACTGGTTTCTTTGTCGAAAATCATTCAGGGTTATCTAGAAATCTTTGAATTCAGGGTTATCTCTGTCTGATACTTTTCAGATTATTTTGTTGTTTCAGCACATTACTTCAGACTCAAGTAAATTGAATAGCCTTCTTCAATTTGTGGGGTTATTAGACTGTATAGTGAAATTGTAAGCCGTAGATCCTTTGAGCTTCAATCAGATTTATTCAACGGTTGAGTAATGCTAATATCAATATTAAATATTTACTACATCCTTGTTTGAAAAGAGGCGAGTTATTCAAGAATGCATACTTACCTATTCATCATATCAGCCATGGGATATCCTGAACATAAGTCTCCTTCATAAATTTTAAGAACAACCGATGTTGTGCGGCTTAAACCCTGTTCCATGTAGAATAGAATAGAACAGAGCAGAGCAGAGCAGAGCAGAGCAGAGCAGAGCAGAGCAGAGCAGAGCAGAGCAGAGCAGAGCAGAGCAGAGCAGAGCAGAGCAGAGCAGAGCAGAGCAGAGCAGAGCAGAGCAGAGCAGAGCAGAGCAGAGCAGAGCAGAGCAGAGCAGAGCAGAGCAGAGCAGAGCAGAGCAGAGCAGAGCAGAGCAGAGCAGAGCAGAGCAGAGCAGAGCAGAGCAGAGCAGAGCAGAGCAGAGCAGAGCAGAGCAGAGCAGAGCAGAGCAGAGCAGAGCAGAGCAGAGCAGAGCAGAGCAGAGCAGAGCAGAGCAGAGCAGAGCAGAGCAGAGCAGAGCAGAGCAGAGCAGAGCAGAGCAGAGCAGAGCAGAGCAGAGCAGAGCAGAGCAGAGCAGAGCAGAGCAGAGCAGAGCAGAGCAGAGCAGAGCAGAGCAGAGCAGAGCAGAGCAGAGCAGAGCAGAGCAGAGCAGAGCAGAGCAGAGCAGAGCAGAGCAGAGCAGAGCAGAGCAGAGCAGAACAGAGCAGAGCAGAGCAGAGCAGAGCAGAGCAGAGAGCAGTTAAGCTCAACGCTGATTTTCAGCTAAAACCAGAAGCAAAGGTAGTGCAGCAGCTACGAAGGTAAATAAAAAATAAATAAAGAAATGAGTAAATAAAAGATGTGTGCAGTTTTAATAAAATGTATATATATATATATAAATTTTATAAACATACCTTTCCTATTTAATATTATATAGAGAATAGGTGTCCTACGCTTTTCAATGCGTGGTCTCCACACCTTTCTGCCCCAACGGCCGTTAATTCTTCGATCTATTCGCTCCGCTCACTGCCACTTCCTCTGGACTATATCGTTGAGTTTAGTTTGTATACAGATCTCCTTATTTCCGATTCGACATCGCAGAAATAGACCGACGTAAAAAATATGATTACTATCATTTATAGAAATGGAAATGGTTCATTAATTCACAATTTGCGTAAAAATAACAAGCATGCACTACCATTGGTATCTACTTTATGATGAGCTCCAGCTGACCTCATACGACTGAGAATTTAAAAAGCAAGGCAATCATCATATCAGCCGTAGGACGTCCACTGCTGGACAAAGGCCTCCCTCATTGATCTCCAGGAACTGCGGTTGGAAGCGGCCTGCATCCAACGCCGACCTGCGGTTCTTACCAAGTCGTCTGCCCATCTTGTGGGTGGACGTCCTACGCTGCGCTTGCCGGTCCGTGGCCTTCACTCGAGAACCATTCGGCCCCATCGGCCATCTGTTCTGCGCGCTATATGGCCTGCCCATTGCCACTTCAACGTGCTAATCCGTCGGGCTATGTCGGTGACTTGAGTTCTCCTACGTATCTCCTCATTTCTGATTCGATCCCGTAGAGAAACCCCGAGCATAGCCCTCTCCATAGCTCGTTGAGCGACTCTGAGCTTATTCATAAGGCCAATAGTGAAGGACCAAGTCTCGGTTCCATATGTCATCACTGGTAACACACACTGATTGAAGACTTTCGTCTTAAGACACTGAGGTATGTTGGACGAAAAGACGTTGTGAAGTTTCCCAAACGCTGCCCATCCGAGTTGGATTCGACGATTGACCTTTTTCTCGAAGTTGGACCTACCTAATTGGACTGTTTGTCTTAGGTATACATACGCGTCGACAACTTCAAGAGCCGAGTTCTCAACCATAACTAGGGCAGGGACGACATGGACATTCGACATGATTTTCGTCTTCTCCATGTTCATTTTAAGTCCTACCCGTTGGGAGACTCGATTGAGGCCTTCGAGCATCGTGCTGAGCTCTTCCATCGACTTTGCCATGACCACAATATCGTCGGCAAACCGAAGGTGAGTGATGTATTCGCCATTAATATTGATGCCCAGTCCTTTCCATTCCAGAAGCTTGAAGGCATCTTCCAATGCGGTCGTAAACAGTTTCGGAGAAATGACATCTCCCTGTCTTACGCCTCTTTTTAAGGGAATCGCCTTTGAGCTCTGTTCATGTACTCGGACTGACATAGTGGCGTTTTTATACAAACACTTCAACACTTCGATGTACCGATAGTCAATACGGCATCGTTGGAGAGACTCAAGCACTGCCCATGTTTCGATCGAATCGAAGGCTTTCTCATAGTCCACAAACGCGAGACATAGCGGCAAGTTATACTCTTCGGTCTTTTGTATGACTTGCCGCAGCGTATGTATGTGGTCTATGGTACTGTAGCCTTTAAGGAACCCGGCTTGTTCGGGAGGCTGGAAGTCATCAAATCTGCGTTCGAGATGGTTCGCGATGACCCTCGAAAACAGCTTATAAACATGGCTCAAAAGCGAGATGGGTCTGTAATTCTTAAGCAAGGTGTTGTCACCTTTCTTGAAGAACAGAACCACTACGCCCACGTTTCATGATTTTGGCGTCGTACCTTCAAGCAAGGCGGAATTAAAGAGCTTCTGAAGGACTTTAAGTACCGGTGATCCACCCGCTTTCAGAAGCTCTGAAGTGATTCCGTCCTCGCCCGGCGCCTTGTCGTTCTTAAGCTGCTTCAAGGCCATCCTGATCTCATACAGGCTGATGTCCGGAATATCTTCGGTATAATGTCGGGTCAGTTTGGCTCTTGGGTCGTTGGCCACACTGCAAACAGGTTTAGTGACCGAATCGTAGAGCCGTCCATAGAACCTTTCGACTTCCCTTAACACTTCCGCTTTACTTGACGTTATGCTGCCATCTTCCCTCTTCAGCTTCGTCATGCGGCTCTGCCCAATAGAATTATCTCTCGCGAACACTTTGGAGCCTTTATTCCGCTCTATCGTATCTTTAATACGAGATGTATTAAAGGTACGAATATCGTGCCGCAAGGATTTCCAAATCTTTCTATTGAGCTGCCTATGTGACTGAGCATCATCGGGAGACTGCAGTCGCAAAGAACGTCGTTCAGCCATGAGGTTAAGGGTGTCATCAGAGAGTTTCTGAGGTCTATTGGTACGGGGGGTCTTAAAGAACTGGGACCCCACCGTATGGACGGTTTCTACGAACCTGTTATTGATCTCGTCCACTGATGCATCTACTTCTAGACAGTCAAAGCGATTTGCAAGTTCGAGTTGAAAGCTCTCGTGGTTTTGGATATGAGCGCGAGTGGGTCGGAGCGTAGATTTCATCAAACCGGACCTTTCAAGTTTAACGTTCATATTCAATGTGGCTCTTACAATTCGGTGATCACTGCCGGTTTTCACCCTGTGAATCACAGAGACATCATTGAATATCCGTTTCTTGTTGGTCAAGATGAAAACAATCTCATTTCTCGTGGAACCGTTGGGACTCATCCAGGTCCATTACCTGTGAGGCGGCTTCTGGAGAAAAGAATTCATCATAAAGAGTCCTTCTTTCTCCAGAAAATCGGCCAGCCTCTGTCCCCTGGGGTTCCGTTGCCCATATCCAAATTGCCCCACTCTCAACTCATCATCGCTTCTCATGCCTAGCTTTGCATTGAAGTCCCCCATAACAACAATAAAGTGAGTTTTATTCGTATGTATGGCTCTACTGATGTCCTCATACATAGACTCTACTTCTTCATCTGGGTGTGAAGAGGTCGGCGCATATACCTGAACGATCTTCAGCGAATATCGCTTAGATATTCTGAGTGTCAGGTACGCGACCCTGCTCGACACACTGTCGATGGTGATTATGTTGTTGATGAGTGACTTGTGAACGAGAAACCCAACACCACCTTGGGACTGTTGGTCGCCCTCCCGGTAGTATAGAAGGTTACCAGACTTAAGGGATATCGTGTCCTCACCCTCTCTACGGACTTCTGATAACCCCAAAATGTCCCAGTGTAATCTACTAATTTCTTCTTCCAGCTCAACAATCTTTTCGTCTGTCCTCAAAGTACGGATGGTGTGTGTTACCAGGGCCAGTGGTCGTCGTAGGGTTTGGTAGCCGATCGTCTCCCGGGGATTCTTAGCACCCCTGGCCCCGCCGTTACCGTGACTGCTACCATAGCCAGGATTAGCGGGGCCGCCGGGGACTCGGGGCCTGGTTTTATGTTGTAAATTTATCATTAGGGGGTTGTTGCCATACTCGCCACGCTTGGCAGGCGGGTTGGCGAGCGCAGTATAGGTATTGAAAACACGAAAAGACGCTGCTGCCCATCTTTCGGAGGTATCCCTTAGCAGACTCCTACTGCATCCACGGGCAAGAGCGGAGGGGCAACATTCTATTGCCGGCGCCCCACGGTCCGGGCAATAAGTAGGATTAAAATTATTATTTTAATAGTTGAAATGATTATTTAGTGGTTTTAAATCTTTAGTCTATGAATACTTTTACTAACACTATTGATAAAAAACACAGAAAATAATTATAAATGCTAACATTTATTAATACAAGCCGAGCTAATAAATGTTAGCAGTTATTATTATAAATACGGGATTTATCACGTACCGTATTATCGGTTTTTCTAAGTAAATTGTTAGCAGTTATTTATTTTGCCTTTGGTTTTGCTCATAAAAATAATAAGTGGGTAGGTACATAACGACTTTTAGCCGATAAAATGTTTGCCGAAACCTAGAATAGTTGTAGATCTAACTCTTTACATTATAAAATAAAATAAAAATAAAAGAGCCTTTATTTCTAGTGCGTATTCTTACATTACTTACTTCATCACTTATATTTACATACTTATTAATTATACTATCACTATTTTGGTCTTATGTATCTATTTCTTCCGCAATAGTCGCCTCCACGGCGTAGGCTTCCCCTAAATCTCTGCATACATACCTCTCTCTCGCTGTTCTCATCCATACCGGTCCACATCGTTGGGTAAAAATATCTCTCCATCGTCTTTTTGGTCTACCCTGTCTTCTTTTTCCTTCCAGTGGGATCCACTCTGTCGCCAGTTTTGTCCACCTATCGTTTTCCAATCTACAAATTTGTCCTGCCCACTGCCATTTTAACTGTTTCATGCGTTTTCTTATTTCTATTAAATTAGTTTTTTTTCCTTATATCTCTGTTCTTTATTTGATCAGATATTTGTAGTCCTAACATGCTCATCTCTATTTTTCTCTGGCAAACAGCTAACTTTTCTTCGTCGTATTTTCTTAGTGCCCAAGTTTGACAACCGTACGTGAGACATGGGAGTATCGTTATGTTAAAAACCTTTTTCTTAACGTTTGTCTCTATAGCTTTATTCTTCATTATTTCCTTTAGTCCCCAGTACTTCTTCCACGCTATAGCAATTCTTCGTTGAACATCTTTTTTGGTAGAGTCTTCAAACGAAACTAATTGTCCAAGATAGACATAATCCTTCACGTATTCAATGTTTCCGCCCTCTACAATTATATCTTCAAAGTCTCCATTTGTTATAATCTTCATCTTAGATGCGTTTAGTGCCAACACCACCTTTCTACACTCTCTTGCTAGTTCGTTCACCATCATCTTCAGTTCTGGCGCACTTTCGGCAAACACAACGATGTCATCCGCAAAGCGAAGGTGACTCAATACTTCACCATCCAATGTTATTCCCTTACTTTCCCAATTAAGTTGCCTAAGGACGAACTCGAGCACAGCTGAGAAGATTTTTGGAGATAACGGATCTCCTTGTCGAACTCCTCTTCGTATTAGAAACTCCGTGCCTTCCCGTTCTAGTCGTACTCTAGCATAGCACATCGAGTAGATGCTTTGGATCAGATTTATGTACTTTTTTTCGACGCCTTGGCATGTAAATGCGGTCCATATTGCTTCATGGACTAACGAGTCAAAAGCCTTTGTCAATGAAGCACATGTACAAAGTGCTGCCATATTCGTTTGTTTTTTCTATTAATTGCGTGACGACCTGAATATGATCCATTGTGGAATATCTTTTTCGAAAACCAGCTTGTTCACGAGGTTGGTGTTCGTCTAGAGCTTTTGTAATTCTTTGAAGCATAATTTTCGAAAATATATTGTACATGTTCGTCATAAGACTGATCGGTCTATAATTACTTAAGTCAGAACGATCTCCCTTCTTGTGGATCAGAATTATTGTTGATTTCGACCACTAAACTGGGATAGTTACGGTCTCTAAAATGTTGTTATACAGTAATTGTACTTACATTAGATTAGATATACTTTAGATTAGATTAGATATACTCTTATTGCACACCAAATAACAGTAACAAAGTAAATATACAATAAATAACGGTACAATGGGCAGTCTTATTGCTAAACGCGATCTCTTCCAGGCAACCTTTGTATTTTAATTAAATTCAAAATTGTATCTTTAATGTTTTTAAAGTAAAAAGTAACTAAAACGATAGAAATTCACAATAACATTATCGCTTGAAGTGATTTGCTCCAAACAATCTTAGGCTAGAACACTTCATGAAATCATATAATTTAAAGAAATGCTGACTGGTATCGTTTTCTTTTATTCTTCTTTTATGATGTCAAGTATCGTGTTCGACATTGGCCTTAGTACACATTCCTTTAGTTGCATGCACGGTGCGGTACACTTCTACGCACTGGCCCGATTCTTGTTTGTTCAAACACAGAACTACCCAGATATTATTTTTTTTTTAAAAATAACATCAATATTTTTTTATAATTTGAATATAGTATTAACTCACAAACAGTTAAGTATATAAAATAGTTTGCTTCGCCAAATGGCACATCCTCTTTATTTTTTAAGACAATTGTAAGTTTCTCTGTAAGTGAATATGAAATTCTTTTGAGAAATAAATACTTAAACAATTTATACGAAATTAAAAAAAAAACTGTACCTAAGTACAATGAATGATAGTAAGTTTTTTAAACCGAATATGTGCGTTTATATTGTGCATCTGTGGCACAAAATATTTGTAGTTATCATGACGTTTCTCTGAATCATATACATAATTACGTGCCACCTTGGCAATTATTCCGTTGGCCTACTTTCTAATTATCTTTGATTAAGAAACCTACCCATTAGTTACACACAGTTTTCTTTAAACAAATATTTTCTTTTGGTTTCATATTGCTTTGGTCAACACACATTGCCCCTTTTGTATAACATCCGTTTTAAACCCTTCTTCTCCTTTATTAAGGAGCGTTTTGAGTTTCGCCACCAGGATAAAGATCGCAATTCGCGTTCTTCAGATTCCCTCCAACATAAAACTCCTGCCCATAAGACAGAGTTTTATGGTCGATCCTTCACTGTAACAGCCGTACGATTGTGGAACGCTTTGCCCTTCTTTATTAGAACATCCATGTCTATTAGTAATTTTAAAATATAAGTACACACATTATCTGTTTCTGTGTTGAAGTTGTAACTGCTTGTTATTTCATTATAACCATTTTTATAATTGCTTATTTTATTTTAATTAAATTTGTGTTATTATTAGTATTTTAGGTTTATAGTATGTAGGTATGTTTTTAATACTATATAGATGCATGGCCGTCATGTTATCAATTATTATCCTGTCCATACAAAGGTTGTCTGGAAGAGATTGGTTTAAGCGATAAGACCGCCCATTGTACTAAATATATTTGTAAAAATTATGTTCTGTATTTTACTTTAGTGTACAATATAGAGTTATCTTATCTTATAGATTTCCAGAGTGACCGATATTGTGCGGCTACCTAACTACTCTTAACATCTATGGTGGAGGCATTTATTCAGCAATGGATGTCCTATGGCTAACATGGTGGTGATGATGATGATGATATTATCATATAAACCTTATAAGTACCTTTAACTTTAAAAACCTTGTATTTATAATCAGTAAACCTTTTTTTTTAATATATAATCTAGTACTTTATACAATTATTTGCAATAAAATACAGAAGAGAAATAGTTGAATCATCTAAAGACCGTTGCAAATGATATATACTCAACTGCTCCAGATCACTACCAGGCGGAAGTTTCCCCAAGACACTGGCTGCATTGCCTCGCTGAATTGCAATACTTATGCGTTGATCCAGATAAACGCCAGCTCTAGGATCACACGTCGCTTCGACCAGACGCCCAGAAATAATTTAGAAAACGCGATGGGCCCTAGTACCCCATGGACTCAGGGTCTCGACTCTTCTGGCAGCCTGATTACTTAGCAGATTGGCCTTTGCTTAGCAGTGGGACTGATTAATGCGCATTCTCGCCTAGTTCTCCACAATCCTCTAAAATTTTGTTCTATTACTTTTTATAACTTAATATCCTTAGTTACTTTTTTATACTTTTTATTTATTTATTTTTTCTTAGTGTGGCAACTTATATTTATCTATATATTCATATTTTTTGTAATTGTGGTACTGTGCGGTAAGTCATCCGTGACATCCTACTTTTAAATGGTTCCAACGGAAGATCAGCGTTGTGCCAAAAGCACAACAAATGCTGAATTGGACGCCTTTTTGTGACGTCGGTCATTTATATATAGGTAATTGTGAGACCCACATTTGTTGGGTATTATTGTTTTTGTGTGTATTATATTGTTATATTGTGTGTATCTTACTTGTGTGCTGTGTATGTTTTGTACCGTCACAAATAAATGTTTTTTCTTTCTTTCTTTCTTTCTTTCATTCAAATACGTAAGCTCTGTCGAGACTTCCATATTTGCTGCCGCACCGGCTCCGACAGATGAGATGGCGCAAGGGAATTGACGCACGTGGCGTCCCACACCAAAGACCTGCCCTTCTCCCAAGATAAAAGAGTAATGCCGTCAGTAAAACCCATTTATAACCACTCTCTAGTGATTTTGACATTTTATTAAACCACCACTTAGTTTCATAATAGTGAAAGAGCCAAAGTTTAACACAGAGAACTCACAGTATTTAAGCAGTAAATAAATATAAGTTTCGATATTTGATGCTAAATTATATATCTTTATGGGCCGGAGAATAAGTTAGTCACAATCTTGTAATTATTTTATTGTTAGCTGAGTTTAATGATTTATTATTATTCCAAGGTATTTATTTCTTAACTCAGCTTATAGGCCTGGACCTTTACAAAGGCATTACTGGGGCCGAAACCAATGAGTAAGAGGCCTGTTTGTTCTTATAAAAGTCACTATGACAAGATGGAGATGAGACAAATAATAGTACTATTGCAACACATGGATTAGAGTTCAGGCTATTGTTAGAGTAATGCTTGTGAAATAGAGTATGGATTATCAGAAAAATGAGATACGGCACCTGCTAATCCTGTAATATTAAGAATGATTGAGTTAGGTGGTGACTAGCTGACCACTAAACGGGCCTCATAAGTGCCGCCAATAGAAGGCAACGTTGGTGTGGGCGGTTAAAGGGTTTTGAAAGGTGTGCTGCAGTTTCACTAAGCGCTACTCCCGGATATATGGCTTTGACACTTCTACCCTTGGAGCATAGGTTCCGCTCTTGCGCCTCGAGCCTTAAAGGGCCAACTAAGACAAACCAAGGGTCAGGGGTTTCTGTCAACCCCAGGGAGTAATGGGGCTCCGCGGTCTCACCACGCACCGTACGCTCGCCACAAGCGTGCCCTGTGGCGTTATTATTATTATTAAACCCAATATTTCATGTTGTTAAAATATTTTTTCACCATCATTATTGGCCGCTACCGCTGTGCCATGTGTTCATCTAGAACTCATCACACCCAGGTCTTTTACTGTCCATCGTTCCATCTAGCAGTAATCGGATAGAGACGCAAACAAGTAACAATAGTAGGTATGTTAGCTATTAATATAAAATGTATGACTTTGATTTAATAGCAAGGGGCGATGGCCATTAGAAACACAAATAGCTGTTAGAAGTCATTACAATAAAACTCTAGGCTTCTACCCTTTTTCATCTTACATTTTATGATTATTACACATTAGCTCTGAAGTAATGCGAACTTTGTTTTAGACAGATATTTACCTAAACTACTTTTTTGTTTTATTATGTTGGTTATTTTAATGTTTATTTAATTAAGTACAACTTTTGTAACTTTAATGGTTATGTTTATTTAAGTAGGTACCTTATCTAAGCTATACACTAGATATAAATTCATAGAGGTAAAAATAGATATGTATAAATTACTTGTTAGATAAGATAAAAAAAAGATGAGATTAACAAATAAGATTAAAAAAATACAATCGTTTTGAAATGTTTAAAACAATAAATTTTATATGATACCGCACTTGACCTAGATACCCTATTTTGTAATATTTTACCCCACCAGTTTGGCTCTTTTGACCTTCAAGATATAAATATTTTTGATTTTATTTACATACAATAGAGGAAGCTCAGTATTATTTATAAATATTTCAAATTTCAAGCCGATAGGTTCAGTAGTTGCTGAGATAATCAGCTGTGACAGACGGACGGATGGACAAAGTGGGTTCCGTTTTCATAATTTTGGTCTGGAACCCCAAAACGGAGAAGGTCGGTGTCATGTCGTATAACGAGAACTGCCTAGGCAAAATGAGGGAGCTTCATCAGTTGCGCCGACAAGAGTAAAGCTTGTACATACGTGCAAGTATGTACAGTGATGGAATGAAAAGGTTCGTCAATTTTCAAATTGATTCGTTCAACGTATCGCGAGTACATTAGTACCTTTTGAAACTTTGTTACAGAATAGACTGAGTTAGAGAAAATAATATTTAACTCTTCCGTTAATAAAGTTCAAAATTATTATCATATATACGGGATTTATCACGGACCGTCTCATCGGTGTTTCGATCGACAATGTTTCGGTTCAATTCGTGAACCTTCATCAGGGTGAGTGCGGTCCGCTCCGAATAACGTCTCGCCTCGCACTTTTAGACGTTATTCGGAGCGGATCGCATGGTACGTGTTAAATCCCGTATTTATGATAATGATTGAAATCAATCACGATAGTTTTCTAAGTGAAAAGTTTAAAATTATTCGTGAAGTCCGTAAATTATTCAGATCAAAGTTGTTTAAATATTTATTTTGTCAAAAAGAGATAATTGTTTCTTGCTAATGCTAGATGCTTGTAACAGTAATCTGTTGGAAGCGAAAACCGACTCACGAACCATTTCGTTCCGTCACTGTACAAGCTTTGTTACATATAAATATATATACACTCCGTATTTTGATTGTGTTATCCTGTCATGTATCTTCCTGTCATAAACAGTATTTTGTGATATAGTTATGGCAGCAACGCTAAATAAAATTATCACACATTCCGAATGTTTTTGCTGTGTTTATTTATAGGCTGCATTATTTTCTAACAGACAGTTATTCACACTTTATTGAAAGAATAAGCTTACACAATTTTTTTAAAGCTGCCTATTTTAAATAGTCATAATAGTCATCACTATATTATTTGTGGAAGCCTTTGTTGTTCAATAATATTTATGCGATGCCCTAAACCACTTAATAATCGATCGGGTTTTTTAGGGATCCTAATTCAAATATTTCCGCCATGTCCGTTCGTCACCAAAAACTTGTTGTGTAGGGAACCTTCTTTATGGAAGTTGGGGGTTATTTCTTTTTGCTCGCACACCCCATCATTTAGGGTGTCGTTGAATAAGTCTTCCAAAACAGTATATGATTTTATCAATGGGTACTTTTTTGATACAAGAGACAATCAAGAAATTTGCGAATCATTAAAGTGACCATTTTTGTACAGTAGATTATAATAGTATTATGCTCTACCTACTCTAGGAACAGTAAACGCGAATGCAGAACTGATATGCAATATGAAATATCCAAATTAGTCTTGATATACCTCCTGTATCCTCTTTGAAACGTACGTGTTTGCTATTTCCATGAGACATTCACAAAGAAAGCAGAATTTAAGTGCCTGTTAACCGGACTGGTAATTTAATTTACAAGTAAGTTATTTTACAATAACCACTCTAGTTTATTTTTATTTGATTCAATCTTCGCACGTGCGGTTTGTCAATAAAAAGTAACTTAAATCTCATCTGGGTCATATCTATCTATTTACAAAATTTCATCAAAATCAGTACAGACATGTCTTTAAGACAAAACGGGTCTTTTCGCGCACAGATTTATATCAAAATCATAATTTTGACTAACCTCGACGTTTCGACCAAGTTACACCAGCCGTGGTCACGAGAGACTGAAAGCCGAAACGTCGAGGTTAGTCAAAATTTTGATTTTGATATAAATCTGTGCGCGAAAAGACCCGTTTTGTCTTAAAAACATGAGTATAGTTCGCGAAAATTTAAAAAGTTCTATCAGTTCAGTCGATAATTTATTTCAAGTTCTTTACGTGTCTCTTTCAAATGAATATAAATGTGTTGTAGAAACAATAAACGTATGTAAAGTTGCTGGGAAAAAACTAACTAATTCAGTTTAATTAAAATTACTTTTGGTCATATTTTGATAATTAACCCGGCTGAAATAATTCCTCTATTCATTATCTATAAATATTGTATATTGGACAGATGGACGTAGTAATCACGCAGCCGGATCTTGGTCTATAAATAGCTTGTCGTCTAGACAATGATCATAAATAGTATTCAGTTTGGATTCACAAGTAAGTGGCACTATGGTACCTACTCGTAGCTCCGGATACAATGCCGAGCAATATTTATTTACGACTTCATCAGGGTGGTTCGCAGTAGGTAGGCAAGTGAATGGGTCTAGTACTTCCTTTCGGGAAAGCGCACAATTCGCCACCAGTTAGGTACCTATATATGTTATTTATTTTTTCTCTCGTTTGCACTGTTTTTTCTGCTATTAATAAAGCGTACGGCGCAGTCGCACACAGAACTATGGTGCCGGCACCCGTTTTCGACTGATTGATCTTACTCTCCTGTCATCCTATAACTCCTTGTTAACAATATTTTTAAGGTTTTATAGTAAGTTTTGGCACTAAGCTTACTAATTGATTTTAATTATATTTTAATATATGGTTTTAATATAAGCCACATAGTTGTTAATTTTTATATTTTGTATGTGTTAGCAGACTTCCGTGTACTCACAAAGGTTCCAACGGAAGACCAGCGCTGTGTTATCTTGCTGTGACATAGAAAAATTCTGAGTTGGAACCTTTTTGTGGCGGCTACTAATAACTAATATCTATGTTATCTATTTGTGTACTGCATTTTGTTTTTGTGTTGTTAATTATTGTTATTAGTGGTTGGCATAATAAAAAATATTTTCTTTCTTTCTTTCTTTCAATATTTATTTACTTAGTAGCGACAAAACAGAGTCGATTTTATCTTGCATACGATTTAATTTAACTGCAAATAGACTTACATAATATTAAATTACCTAACGAGTACTCCTGATTTCTATGTGAATACGTTTTAAACGTGGAAATTGCCTTTCATAACATCGATTGCCAGTTTATCAGTTAACATCTTCAGTGGATTAGAAACACGTTATATGAAACACATTGCCGTAAAATGGGAAGGTGCTTGGCTAATGTATATATATATATATATATATGTATATTATAAATATATATATATGTATACGTATATTCTATGTATATTATATGTATTATTATTATTATATCAAGTAGGTTTATGTATTTATTCTTACTGTAATCGGAGTTTATTGTTATTGGTGTTTCATTTTTTTTTTCTTTCTTTATCTACAAATATTTGTTCCGGGTCTGGATGTTTTTCTATATATTTACAAAAAAATGTATGTATGTATTTACAAAAAAAAACGTATATTATGTATTCTTTCAGTTATCTGGTTCCCATAGTACAAGCTCTGCTTAGTTTGGGGCTAGATAGCGCTGTGTGAACCAATATTTATTTATATTTTGTTGTTTTAAGTTTCAATAAGTTAATATTTTTATAAGTTAGCACACCAACCTTTTTTGTTACCTCTGAGGTTGGCAGGTAGAAAATGCTATTAGCATTAAGTCCACCTTTTCTACATGTAATTTGTATTTTTGTGCAATAAAGTATAAAAATAAATAAATAAAAATCTATAAAAACAAATGTTCTGTGAATATTTCAAGCGTTGTTATCAATATCGAGCTAAAACGAGCAAACCAATCACGTTTGTTGTATGGGAGCCCCCTGAAATATTTATTTTATTTTGTTTTTATTATTTGTTGTTATAGCAGAAATATAAATACATCATCTGTAAAAATTTTAACTGTCTAACTATCACGGTTCATGAGATACAGCCTGGTGACAGAGGGTATGACAGACAGACAAACAGCGGAGCCTTAGAAATAGGGTGCCGTTTTACCCTTTGGGTACGGACCCCTAAAAAACCAGACAAGTGTGAGCCTGACTCGCAAACCGTGGGTTCCTAATTTTTTTCATGTGATGTAACTATATATTAACAACTTTCGGAGTTTCCCCTTTACTTGTGCTGTGAGACCTTGCTTCTGGGCAATTTTCATGATTGTAGTCGTAGGTCAACGGGAAGTACCCCATAGCTTTGATTTATTTGCGAGTGTTAAAGTATGCGGCATAAATAGCCTTATTCTCTGATTGCGCTTGATATTTTCTACCTCCAAGGGATAGTAGCCCTAAGTATTACACATTCATTCCTTCCTTTCCTGAATAAAAGGGTGTGACAGACGAAGAACGAAGTGATCCTATAAATAAGGGTTTATTTTTTCTCGGTAGGCGGTTTGGATGTTGGTTGCTGTTTTGGTAACTACTAAAAACTACAAAGAATTCTTCGTAGTACGAATCACCATTATATTAGGACGGTCCGAATAAAATAAGTCAATTTAAATTCTTATACTATTTTTAATATATTCTACAATTAATTAATTAGGTACATAAGTAATAGAAAAAGTCAGAACACAGAGTGCGGTAGATACATGGCACAGTAAGGTCCAGTAGTGAAACAGTAAAGCCACATAATATTTTTTACCATTAAGACTGTGGTCAAAGATAAGCGAAGATAAGAAGTCTAGACGTTATTATTTTGTTCAATTCTAAATGCATTATATATTTCCGCTCCACTCAACTAACTTTATACTAGGTCTAGTTAAAATCAAGCCCACTTTGCTTCCTTGTTTTGACCTTACGGAGTTTCAACATTGCATAGGATATCAGCCAAGACCACATCCCAGCCACCCTGTGCCCTAGTTAAAGATTAATAAATAGAGTAAACTATATGCCTGTTAGGATACAACACTTGAGCTAAGTACCAGAAAATATTTCGTATTATATCAAATAATGCGCGAAACAAACCTATGAATACATTAAGATGAAACGACAGTAGTGGGACTTTGAAAATGAAACCCATTGAATGGCATTTCTAGCGCGTAATCTGCTTGAACTTCCCCTGGGCGGGTTGTCAAATCCACAATAGGGATAGGAGCATCCACTGATGTAAAAACAGGCATAGAAGTTTCTAGTGGACCTGCGTAAATGGGGTAGAGCCTCGGTTCCGATTTCACTTTGACTGCTTTTGGTAATTGGGGCTTCCACGTCACAAAGTCCTTCTTCGATTCTTTTGTTTCTTTATTTGATATTTGTATTCTGTCCATTTTGACGTTCGCGTTATTCCAAGGGTCTACGGACATTGTTGGCGGTGGGGTGGCAGGCATAGTCGCTGGTGGAGGCCAGTCGTCCTGGCTTCGCTTCTCATACTGGTCGTATGGAGGGTATGTGTGGTAGAAACCATAGTTCAGCGGATGAGTAGCGATCTGGAACAGAACATCTGTTAACCGGTTATCCACGTGGTATTAGTAGGTGCTATAAAGCCTATCAGTGACGTAACATAGCTAAGGTTATTTTTACAATGTGATTGGTTTAAGAGACGGGTATTTTATTAGCTGATACTGAGATGACATGAAACCAAATTAAGTGTAGGAACGCCATGTAAATGATGACACGAATGGCAGTAATATTAATACAAGTATGACCTTTATTCTTATGGCTGATAGTTAATACCTATTTTTCACTTAAATCAACACAGCCACGATAATGAAGAATCTGTCGAAAGCGACAGAAAAATAGCAAACACTGCTGTGGCAAATAATATAAATAATATGATAAATCTACCACTTACTCTAAGTATAATGGCCATAATTCTACTTTTATACATTGTGCTCCTAAAACAAATTGCCGATTACTCGTGATACTTGTTTTAAGGCTAGATATAAAGTATATTGATCTCGTATCGAATCGGTATCTGCTGAAAAAAATACCCAGGTAGAAGGAAAAATTCTGGCAATGAAAATCATACCTTCCCCCTGTCATGATACCCTTCATTACCAGTCTCTGCCTAAAAGAAAATGTTCCATTGTAATGTTAGTAGCACTAGGTTATCTCAAAAATGTTATTTACTATCTTGAATCGAGAGCGTGATAATAATGTTAGATAAGCTGCTGTGTTAATTCTGAGACTAGGTTAGTTTTCGTATTTTTCACGAATGTTATTGAAACAGCGATATCTGCAAATTAATCGTATTTTAAGGCAGTTGATATAATTTCGCAAAACGATATATAAAGTGCTAGAATTAGATGTTTACCTTCTTCAGTCCTTGAATAGAAGCGAGAACCAGAGCCATTTTGGCGAGTAGAAGGGCTTTTCCACCAAGCACAGCAAGGAATTGGAAGCCCATTGGGATCAGCACCATACCGATAGATACGATGCCAAACATCATCATCGTCATCATTTGCTGGCGGCGGCGACCGCGATATTCAACTAAAAATTACATCAGAATTCATTCAATTATTTACCTTATTCTACTGGTAGTAGGAATAAACAAAAATAAAAAAAAAGATTTAAATTCGAAAGTAACTCCGTCTGTATGTCTGTATGTTATGTTTTTTTGACTAAACGGCTTAGGACCGTTTTATCTTGATGGAATTTGGTATATAGATAACCTGGATAGAGATAAGGCTACATTTAATTGATAATGCCAATTGATAATTGACACTACGCGTGCAAAACTACGGGCGGAAGCTAGAAAGGAAGAAAGAAAATACATTTATTCGCATCACAAAAGAATAAGAAAATATAATTTTGAACAATTTAACTAAACATATTCATCATCATCATCATCTCAGCCCGTCTGCACCCGCTATTGGGTATAGGCCTCCTCTTTATTACGCCATTCTTTCCGGTCTCATCTATTGACACCCAGCTACGCTTTCAATGTCATTCGACCATCGGGCAGGTGGTCTGCCTCTTGGTCTACGAGCATCTCTTGACCACTACTCTGTAATCGCCTTCGTCCAACGCCCGTCAACCCTCCTAGCCAAATGTCCAGTCCTGCGATGCTCATACCCACGTTGACAACCTTTGTGCGACGTCGTATTTCGACATTTGGTATGTGATGTGGTCCAAGAGTAATATACCGAGCATGGCACGCTCCATTGCCCGTTGAGCTATTCTAATCTTATGCCTTTGTGAGCGGCCAAGTCTTGGAACCGTAAGTAAGAATGGGCAGGACACCTTTGTTAAATACCCTGGCCTTGAGACATTGAAAGATTTTAGACTTTAGGGCGTCTTATAACTTACTAAAGGCGACCTATTCTAGCTGGACTCGTCTCGAGATCTTTTGTTTCTACAAGTATTAACGGAGACCTTTATATCTACCTACCACTTAAAGATGTTTGAGAGCCTGGTGGCAAGCCGTAGCAGCTAGGGTGTATTGGATAGAATTTTAGATACTTAAGTAGTGTAAGTATTCCTAGCAACTTCTTTTCAATCGTAACACTCTTGACAGAGCGGTCGTGGTCAACATGTTGTATCATAATTTTTGGGGGCAGATGTTACACGTCTCACGATATCTCGCTATTTGTGTCTGTTGACAGACATTCTCGTGCATTCATGCAGTTGGCCGCCCACTGCAGCTTATATTTGATCGGTCCACCACATTGGCGACCTTGCGCACGGTCTGATGCCCTCCACTCGTCCTTGTACGACAAGACGCTCAATAGAGTCAGTGTCCCGCCTCGAGACGTGGCCGAAGAACTTCAAAATGCGAATTTGTACTAAAGCCGACAGACGCTGTTTTATGCCGAGCTCCTGGAGTATAGAGACATTAGTAGGAAACTTGGTCCATGATATTCCAAGAAGCCTTCTCCATCACCACATTTCCAGAGCGTCTATCTTTTTCTTTTCGACTTCTCGCAGCGTCCACGTTTCCGCAGTGTACATAAATAAGGGGAAAATAAGGGTTCTAACGAGCTGTATCTTAGTGGATTTTCCTAGCAACTAGCTAGCAAGCAACGAATTAGCTAGCAACTAGATCGTAATTTACTAGACTAACATCCGGTAGTTTTAACATCCGGTGTCCGGTCCGTTTAAAACATTCCTGAATACGCTGGAAAGTTCTTATCGTAATTGTCATAAAAACTACTATAAATAAAATTAACATATCTATTTAAAAAAATACAATGTAAACATCTAAAGACCATTGCAAAAGATCTATAGATAACTCAACGGCTCCAGATTACTACCAGGCAGAAGTGTCCCCTAGTCACTGGCTGCGTTCTCCCTCTGAAATGCAATACTTATGCGTTGCGTTGACCACTCGGTGATGTGAGATGGGCACCAGCTCTCGCATCACACGCCGCTTCGGGCAGATGCTCAGAAAGAATTTAAAAAAACGCGCAAGGCCCCAGTACCCCTTTGCATCCAAGGTTTTGAATCCAAATAGCTCAAATACGTACTAAAATATAATTCACGACGAGTTTACATGGAATCTATTTGCTTGCGGTATTGTGGTACTCCCACAGTTCGCTATATTAATAGTACCTTTCTCAACAGCCTTTCCATCTTCGAAATCGAATTTGACAACATGCGTACGAAGTACTTTAGCCATCCTTTGCAAGGCGAGATTTCGCCATTCTCCTTCATCCAATTCTTTTTCCGTCCATGTACTGAAATGAGAACAAACGTGCTATAGCATGAACATACACTCTAGGTAAGTTTATCTCTACTCACAACTATGCTACTCTGTAATCATGTAACGTCGGCAAGCTGCTATAAAAATAATAAAAGTCGAGGAGTATAAATTAAGGCGAAAGTATGTACTCGTAGTTATGGAAAATACGAATACTTTAACAAGTTTGCGCTTCTTACAATAAATACTGTATCTTGATATCTCTTTCAAACAAAAAAACATTTTTTTGATATGAATCAGTTTTTGGACGTTAAAAATAATTAATAAAATAATGAATTATTTCAATACTCAATACATTTATTGCTTTCATGACAAAGTTGTTACAGGTTAGCAACCTTCTACTGAATTCTTCTTCATATCTTCTTATCTGACAAATTAAGATATTCAATTAAATAAAATTCGTTTGATAGCTAGATAACACTAAAGTTACAGAACACAATACAAAAACAGATACCTACTTAAAAACTCAAAACACCAGAAATGTACAATGGCGATCTTATTGCTTAAAGCTATTACATCCAGAGAACCTTAGATATACACGATTTTATGGAAATATATGAAGGTGGTATCGTTTCAGAAATGTATATACATAAAATATACATATAAATAAGATAACAATGAACAAATAACATCATAGAGCAATACTTTACCCTACCCAGATGCTGCTGCATATTACTTATATACCAACTTTAAATAATGAGTATTGTGAAACAATAAACGAGCCCTAAATACCAAATTCTCAGCGACAACACAAAACAAAAGAAATTGCAAACTTCAGCCATTGTAAGACTGCAAAGTTCGTATTTCGCGAACATGTACAAAGTAAAAGTTACGAAGAGAAACAACGTGAGCAACAAGCTAGGAAGGAAACTTACAGAAGTTTGTGATAGCTTCTCTACAAGACTTCTAGTTTACAGGCGACTACAGTGCATTTTGTCTTTAGGTACTTAGGTACTTCACAGTATAGAAACTAAATCAAAACTTTTTCTAATGAGCGTAGTCAATATAAGTAACAGAAATGGTAACATTAAAGGTACATAAGTAAGTTTAACTTGATCTAAGATCATGACGTCCTTGTTCAACCTTCATCTTGCTTAATAGTTTTATACATGTGGTTTAGCTTTTGTATAATAAATCTTCCATTTTATTAAATACCTTACTGTTATATAATAATCGGAGAAAATAGTATAATCGGAGAAACCATCAGGCTAATAATAAGGACAGATAATGTTTTATATTAAATAATCAAGTTTGTTACAACTTGTAAGTTGTTTTTAGTCAATGTTTTCACTTGTTAAAAGTATTTTTTTTGCTGAAAATACGATTCTTTGCTAATAAACACTATTAAAGGGAATCTTTTCGGGAAATCTTGAACGTAAAATACGGTCTTCGAGTAAATAAATGAATGTTAATGCTCGCTTTACGGATGTGGGCGTTAAGCTTGTTTCTTCGTATATTGCTCAGACGTGGTTATGGCTTTTGATGTGTTCAAGCGGGAAGAACTTTATTTTTAGTAACAAAGCTAATAAGTACAGTAAATGTAATATGTAATAATACAGCAGTTGGGGCCGGTGCGGCGGCAATCTCAACCGAAGATCTCAAGCGGCGCAAATATGGAAATCTCGACAGAGCTTACGTGTTTGAACCATTTAGGGTTGAGACTCTGAATCCATGAGGTACCGGGGCTCATCGCGTTTTCAAAATTCTTTTTGGGCGTCTGGTCGAAGCGACGTGTGATCCGAGAGCTGGCGCTTATCTGGGTCAACGCATAAGCGTTGTAAATCAGCGGGGCAATGCAGCCAGTGTCTCGGGGACACTTCCGCCTGGTAGTGATCTAGAGCAGTTGAGCTATCTATAGATCGTTTGCAACGGTCTTTACGTGATTCAACTGTTTCTTCTGTATTTTAGTCAGCTAAATATTTATTGTAATTAGATAGTGATTATTCATAATACTATTTAATTTAATACTTTACTGGGTACCATAATTTTGTTCTTAAGTGGTTTTGTAGAACCATAAAATGAAACTCCTCACTTTTACCACCCCACAAGAACAGTCACCACCCGGGCACGATCTGCCATAGCCAGTCTGCAAGTCCTTAAACAGGCTCCGCATCCTGGTTGGCCGCTGCAGACTTAATATGTGCAAGTAGGGATTCAGTGACCCTAACTTAACGCAGTGCGACTGCGGTGATCCCGCGTAGTCAATGCAGCACTTGCTAATGTGCCCTTTGTGTCCGAACACCTGCACGATAGAGGACCTAATAACCGCCTCGCCTAGTGCTATTAATGTGGCCGAACACCTGTCCAACATGGCATAAATTAAAACGTAGAACTCTTGACCGGCTAAGAAGAAGAACTTCTTATGTTGAATTTTAAGTTTAAACTCTTTCTATCGTATTTCAGTTTCCACCGATTCAGAGTTGTTTTCGCCTTTAATTGATATATGTATTAGACTTACATATAATGTAACTTATAGTGTGTATTTATTAATATGTATGGTGTTGGTGATCTTTTTAATAAATAAATAAATACTAAGGACAGATTGATTAGTACTTAGTAAGCTAATATCTATCTCTAATTTTATAAATTTGAATGTAGCTCTGTCTATCTTTAAGTTTGGAACGTTTTCACGCTCCGGCCACCTTGGCAACTGAGGTTCACAACCAGTTGTCAGTTGTTTCAAAACTAATTGCCAACTAAGAAATTCATTAAGAGTGAGTGAATGAATGAAAATTCTTTATTGCACCTTACATGCTAGACATCAAACAGTAAAAAGAAATAAAAACAAATTCACGGCGAAACGGATGGACCGGTTTCGATGAAATTAGATACATGGATAGATTATGACCTGGCTTAAGTTATTGGCTATTTTTATTGACAAATACCGCGAGTGGTAACTAGTAATGAACAAAAAGCATGAAACAATTAACGCAAGGTTTAGGCTGTGGTGCTTGGTCCTTGGGCTTGATGGTAGCTTCGTGGTTCAATTGTGTTTTTAATCTAGTATGCAATTAGAATATCGAATATTCAGTTGAACATTTGTATACAAAGAACGCTGTTTACACAGGATTTTGTGTTTTTAGCCTTTTCTAAGAATAACTTCAGACTACTTTCCAAGAACTCCTACAAAAACAGCTGATTTTTACCAAGTGTTTTTTCAATGAAAAAGATTGAATTTACATCGAAGAAAGCACTAAAAATCTGTTGGTTTTGTTTATGTTTAAGGAAAATTATTTGGTCATCGCGAAGATTTACCTTAGAATTTATGGTAGGCACAAAGTTTAAGAAACTGACTGAATTTTTAGTAAATATTATTAATTTATGACTAAGTATTTTTTATGAAGTTTATTTTACCCTTTGAAAAATCCATCCAAAAGTTGTTTCGAAGATATTGCTTTTTTAAGCGATAAAACTACGCATTATTTTTCTTTTTAACATTTTTATTTTCTTTGGTTTATTTATTATTTTTGTGGGTAGAATCACCTCCATATAACATTCAATAAAATATTCTTAGGCAATCAGTATATATAAAAAAATCCAATGTGAATATCGAAACATCAATGAAGTACAAACAATAAACAAAATACTATCGTTTGAGTGTGCTATTATTAAACACACGGATTAGTATTAACTCCACCCCTGTGGTTTGTTTGACATATTGGCAATGTTTTCCAATGCTTCGCAAAAAGTTATCTCAATTCATATACACGTAATTGCCCATTGGTTTCATCAATTTTAATATAAGCTCACATGTATAAAAGTATATAAAACAGACATATATTTGTGTATCAAATTATCAAAGCACATGAAGGTTTTAATAAAAATATTTAAGAGGTTATGTAAAAAAAGTTGAGTCGCCAAGTAACTGTCGTATTCAATAACGAAAAATGCTACTGATTTCATATTTAAGCAATATTTACTTGAGGATTTATACTACATAAATAAATGAAAGTCAGAAACGCAATTGGTGAAACTTTTCTCGATACAATTATTTGTCAAAATCGGCTCTTCTAAAACAAGGTATAGTATAACATAGGTATAGGTCATTCTCTGACTCTAGAAAATATTTAATGAACTTTTTTACATAGTTATGTAGGTAATTATGGTACCTAAATTAATGGGAAAGCATTTTTTTCATTTGTTGGTTCTCATGCAATTCGAGATTTTATCTTTTACCGCTTACGGAGTAAATGATTACTCCTGCGAGAATGCGGCGCGACTATGATACATGTTAGTCTCGTTCTTCACCTAAGCAAGTAAATAGCACTGTCACAATTTTGAATTTCCGGATAGTCGGCTATGTCACCGAATCGCCATATGTCGCCCAATCGTCACCGATATTAAATTTGTATATCGTCTTAAAAACAAAAACTCGTCTGCAATACAGGTAAGCAACCTTGCACATTTTGATAATCGCGACCAGGTATTTGTGGGCACGCAAATTTGTTCCTCACTCGATAGGTTTTGATCTGGTTTTGTTTTGCTAGAAATCTTTAAACTTCTTAGAGCCTATCTCAAGATACAGACGTTGGTAAATTGTATTGTATATTCTTGTATTTTCACATGAAAACAGGTCAAAGAACTCGGAGGTCGTGAAATAGGCACTGTGGGCGACTTGCGCAACGATGCCTAAACGCATTTAGCGGCTAAATATGATTTTAGAAACTGAAAAAAGTTTAATACAGCAAAAAACAAGTATATATAATTTTTTTAACATTAGCCTTCATTCTATTATGTTTAAATAACACTACAAATACAAATAAAAAGTTGTCAAATTTAAACATGTTTTGTCGCTAAATACGTTTAAGGACCGTTGTGCAAGACGGCCTTAGCATAGAGAGCCATTGGGAATCATTCTATGAATATCACCTCTCAGAGAACACATGATAGTGTTAGAGGAAAAATGACACTATAATAGTAGTCATTTTGACAATCAATTAAACCCGTGTCTCTGCTGTTCCGCAATAATTAAGTTTGGGGATGACTATTAACGTTTTTAGACAAAAACACTCAGCTTATTTTACATTTTTCCGTTCTATCGAAACTGGAGCATTAAAAATTTGCGCAATCTTTACACGAATCTCATTTTTTGAGCGACGTTGACAAATTGTCGCGCGGTCACTAACCTAACCCTTACATTTTTGCTGTAGTTGAAATTATATGTACAAATACACATGTTCTGAATTAAAAATTCTCAGGAACTTGCAAACGTACATAAAAATAAATATGAGATAATTATATTATCCCCTTATTTATGTGTTACCATAAGTTCTTATAAAGAAAAAATATTTATCAATAAAAAAAAAATTCTCCTCAATACTTTCACATAAAACTAAGTAGTCCTAGGAGCACTTAATGATATTAGTAAAATATAAATTACTAGTTATCCTGGTATAGTTTTACATATAAATTAAATAAACGCCAGCTTATTAACTTATCATCAGGTGGGCAATAAATACTTGTTCCATCTCCAGGTAAAAAAAAAACTTCCCAATTATCTTGTACTAGTTCCCCAACCAGTTATATTAACGGCATAATATAATAATTAATGAACTTATATACACATCCCCTAATTAATTACGGAAATCACGGTCTATTAGATTCATTTTCAATCAGTTAATTACATACTAGCTGACTCGTCCGCGGCTTCGCATGCGTAGTATTTCAATAAAAACATTACCCTCTTTTTGCGCTCCCAAGTAAAAAGTAGTCTATGTCCTTTCTCAGTATATAATCTGTCTACTTGCCAAATTTCATTACGATCCGTTCAGCCGTTTAGTTATGAACATGTAACAAAAAGTTACTTTCACAGTTACCATGTATGTATTATACATATAAACTTTCCTCTTGAATCACCCCCCTCCATTACTGTAATGTCACAAAAGTCCTATCCATCCAAAAGTTGTCTGGAAGAAATCGCTTCTAAGCGATAAGACCGCCCATTGTACTTGTTGCTTTGTGATTTTTTTTATTTTAAGTCTGTTTCTTTTGAAGTGTACAATAAGTATTATCATTCATTCATTCATTCATGCACTATATATATTACTGAAAATTGCATTAAAATCCGTTGAGTAGTGTAAAAGATCTGATGGAACAGACAGCGGAAGCGACTTCATTTTATACTATGTAAAGTTATCGAAGATAAAGAATACCAATTAACATTAAGGGCGACTTGCGCAACGATGCTTAAACGTATTTAGTGGCTAAATATGGTTTAAGGAGTTATCAAATCTTACAAATACGTCAAGCTTAAACGTGTTAAGTCGCTTAATACAGTTAGGGATCGTTGTCCAAATCGAACTATGTCGCGCCCACGCAACGCCCACCCGACTCGGTTCAGGCTTCACTCAAAAACATCTTTGCCAGTCGTTTGAGATAAAATAGCTCGATTTTATATATTTTTTTCCATATTGCATATTTAAATAACATTGTCCAAAACTTACATAGACTGGTAAGAGTAACATAGAGTCAGAGAGACCAAATATCAACAAGCTCACTCTCGTACATTTGGTCTGATGTTAAGTTTAGCGGCAACCAAGCGCACGGTGTGTGAAAAACCACGAGAGAAAGATAGCATTTTGTAAACACACGCTTAAACGTGTGCGAACATGCTGTGCATATAGTCTAAGTATCTTATTGAATCATTTTGCTAGTATGGAGTGGTATATCTACTTACCTGTTATCTATGTGTTATCAACTTATAATAATACTTTAAATAATATACATATAAAAAAACGAAAGTCTACAATCAGTGTGTGTTACCAGTGATGACATATGGAACCGAGACGTGGTCCTTCACTATTGGCCTTATGAATAAGCTCAGAGTCGCTCAACGAGCTATGGAGAGGGTTTCTCTACGGGATCGAATCAGAAATGAGGAGATACGTAGGAGAACTCAAGTCACCGACATAGCCCGACGGATTAGCACGTTGAAGTGGCAATGGGCAGGCCATATAGCGCGCAGAACAGATGGCCGATGGGGCCGAAAGGTTCTCGAGTGGAGGCCACGGACCGGCAAGCGCAGCGTAGGACGCCCACCCACAAGATGGGCAGACGACTTGGTAAGAACCGCAGGTCGGCGTTGGATGCAGGCCGCTTCCAACCGCAGTTCCTGGAGATCAATGAGGGAGGCCTTTGTCCAGCAGTGGACGTCCTACGGCTGATATGATGATGATGAATATACATATAAGAGAAATTATAAAGTTATCGAGTACAAATAAAAACAAGCGTCATAGTTAATATTACCTGGCTGTGTCATTTTCAGGCATGATGTTTCCAGATTTATCGACGAGCTCAAACCGGACCAAGTTGACTCCATCGGTCACTGGGACTATATCCGGGCTCAGAGAGCGGTCCAGAGCTCTCAGGGTTTTCCTCTTCATACACCTTACGAATTTGGGGAAGTATTCCTTATGATCAATCACATCTTTTACGTCAACCAACTGTGAATTAAGATAACACTTTTTAATAGGTATAATTTTATAGTTTTTCATGTCCGGTAATCAGAATCGGTCCAAACGAACGACCAGTGTCAGTTGTTATTTTACAACTTGCGTCATGCTGAGTTGGGATCCATTTTGCAGCAACTTATATTTTAAGTAGAAAAGAATCTTAAAAATAAAAATAATATGAATCAACATATATAAAACAAAGTCGGGTTAGTTACACAATTTATAACTCAAGAACGGCTGGACCGATTTTGATAAATCTTTGATTTATTGGATCTGTCTCCGCTCCGAATAGCAGAAAAACTATTAAAATATCGTAAAAATTTACGAAAAATACATTATGAAGAAAATCTCATACTGCTAATCATGCTCATGCAGCTCATGAAGCTAATGATGGCTGATTGACAATTCTACCGGGACAACGCACGTCGTGTACATTGGCAGCCCGCGTCATATGCATGTCAAGGCGGTACTAAGTTCGGCGGATCAGCAAGTAAACAATAAAAAATCATTTAATCTAGATACTGACTATTTGAAAGATAAAAGAAATACGATTGAAAGATGCTATTTTCAGAAATGACTAAATTTGAGACTATTATAACGCCAAGAAAAATGACAGACAAGTCAAATTGGAATATGTGTGGTTAATTTTATTGTGTGATTATTTTTTATTGTAAAAAAGCTCCCTCATTTGTTTTTAATGCTCGTAAAGGGCAAACAAGTATAAAGTATCATTATTTATTTTTTAAGACCTTAATGTACACACGGCTACACATCAAGCTATATTTTCCAGTATAAGCTGACCTCGCATTATGTAGGCTTTTCGTAGAATGAGAGGTAAGCTTATACGGAAATGTATAGCTTGATGTGTAGCCGTGTGTACACTTGTTTATGCAAATATATATATTGTATCTCGATTTAAAGTATCAAATAGTAAGACAATTTCAAGTACTATGCTGAACGTAAATGGATTTATTAAAACTATTCTGAATGTCATATTTGGAAATTATTTAAGATGAAAGCATTTCTACTTACAGTCCTATTTCAAAAGCGTTTCGTCCTTTATGTGTTTAACGCTGAACAGGAGTCAAGTTATGCAAAACCATGGTTTAAAAATAGCGCTACTAAAGCGCAAGAAAAATACAAAACACCTATAGCTTTGTAAGAAATTTTATAAAAAATTCTAATAATCGAACTCTTAAAGTCAGTAATAGGAAACTCGATAAAAGGCATGTTTTAATATTTCCCCGCTTCGACAGCTTATAAAATTCTCTTTCAAAACCTTTAGAAAAGTTTTTTTGTGTACGAAAAGTTTATTTCAATCGCAATTGAGTTTTATGTTGTCGACATTTTTATTGCTTTTCTTAGATTTTATTATGTGTTTATTATGCACTATTTGTTGTCAGCGGCTTCGCCCGCGTTGTCCTGGGGTACAAAATACATATATATATAAACTTTGACATCATATTTTTATCCCATGAGAACTGATTTATGGGATAAATGGTAGCCTATGTGGTGATCCAAGTTATAGTCTACGTATATACCAAATTTCATCGAAATCGGTTCAGCCGTTACGGCGTGATTGAGTAACAAACCAATAAACAAATATCCAAACAAACATCCAAATTTTTGCATTTATAATATTAGTGTGATAGAAGCAGACGTAGGTGTAATGAAGAGGTTAATTTATTTTGATCTATATATTGTTAATTGCTACCGCCGTGATTAAGTATTATATTGTCCATTCAAAGGTTGTCTGGCAGAGATTGCTGAATGTATTTGCGTTTATAAAACAGCCCATTGTATTAGATTAATCACACTTATATTATAAACGCGAAAGTTTGGATGTTTGTTTATTCATTTGTTTGTTTGTTACTCAATCACGTCGAAACGGCTAACCGATTTCGATGAAATTTGGTATATTCATAAAATATAACCTGGATTAACACATAGGCTACTTTTTATCCCCTAAATCAGTTTCCATTGGATAAAAATGGAAAGTCAAAGAGCATCGAACCTCTTTGGCATTTACCGTCCGCCATTTTGAAAAAAGCTTGATTTGGCGGGCAGTGATGAAAAATGTGTCAATCGACAGAGTATTTTTTGTACTAGGTGTATGTATTTTTGCATCCCAGAACAACGCGGGCGAAGCAGCTGGCTACAGCTAGTTTGTTATAAATTTATGATCTGAATTTTATTTGGATTTAGTATAAATTATTAAGTATATTTTCATACGACGTATTCTCTATTTTATTATGCCACTACGGGACGCGACGAAACTCTTGCATTAAATATTCATTGATACTCTCAACGTAGGCATTATGGCATACATAAACTTAGAACTTTTGGATTTATATGATGTAGTAAATGCAAGATAAACTAAAAAAGGACTTTAACTTTAACATCGTATTACTTACAAAATTAACCTACAGTGTTATCCAACACTTTTGGGTTTTTGTAAGATAATGTCCGTAATCTAAGAAAAATCGCCAAAAGATTCAGATTTCGAAGAAACAGTGGTGTTATCCTTATTTACGATAACTAAATCAGCACATAATCTAATAGGGCTTTCTCAGTACTTTTCCTTCTCACTAGGGGATCGGAGTCAAGGCCTGATAAAGCCATTTCTACATGCCTAATTGTTGGCAGTAAAGCAAAAACTTCAGCTTCCACGTCAGCTTATCAGATTATCGGGAGTCGCCCGGCTATTGATCGGATTATGTCAGAATACTAACATAATCTGGATGAACACTTTGTTGTCTGTTTTAAGACTAGTCGTTCGCCCCGAACTGAGATCTCGCGTAATCTGACTATCAAAATAGTTCCACGAATGCACAACCAAATAACGTGATCTACAGTTTCATTCAAATTACAGGTAACGAAAGTTCATGAAAGTGGTTACTTTTTTGGGGTAGAAATTGCAGTTATTCTAGATTTCAGATTTTGGTCTAAATTTGTGTCAATAAAGCTCCGCATACGAAATTTCAGCACTGTGGGGTTTACTGGTGTACCCTGTGAATTTCGTCAAAGTTCAGTTTTAATTAGGGTTCCGTAGGAAAATGGCAAAAACGGAACCCTTATGGATTCGTCATGTCTGTCTGTCTGTTTGTCCGTCCGTATGTTACAGCCACTTTTTTCCGAAACTATAAAAACTGTAATGTTAAAACTTGGTAAGTAGATGTATTCTGTGAACCGCATTAAGATTTAACACAAAAATAGAAAAGAAAACAAAATAAATTTTGGGGGTTTCCCATACTTAGAACTGAAACTCAATTTTTTTTTTCATCAAACCCATACGTGTGGGTTATCTATGGCTAGGTCTTTAAAAATTATATTGAGGTTTATAATATCTTTTTTTTTTTAACCGAATAGTTTGCGCGAGAGACACTTCCAAAGTGGTAAAATGTGTGTCCCCTCCCCTGTAACTTCTAAAATAAGAGAATGATAAAACTAAAAAAAATATATGATGTACATTACTATGCAAACTTACACAGAAAATTGGTTTGAACGAGATTTAGTATGTAGTTTTTTTTAATACGTTATAAATCATAAACCGCAATTTACCTTTCATTCAATCAACTCATATATAAAAAAAGTTATAACGAACTACAAGAAATTTTATTATTATATTACTTGCTGCTACGGAATCCTTCATGGGCGAGTCCGACTTGCACTTGGCCGCTTTTTTATGGCTAATAATTTAAAAACTACAAAAACTTTACTAAAAGTAAAAACGAAATCTAAATGTACTAATTACAACGTTTCATTTGACGTCCCACTTGACCTAATAGTTTCAAGTCAATATTTTTTTTACCCCTCTTGAACCCCAACGTCTCAACCCTCCCCAAACATTTATAGCTCATTTAGCCAAAATTGTGCCATAACTACCTAACTATGCATCAAATTTCACGTTGATCGGATTAACGCTTCGAAAGTTATCCTCGGACAAACAAACATACAATACAACGCTGATTTGCCCAAGTTATGAGATCTCGCTTCGCTCGATCAATAACAGATACATAGTCGGATCTATAGTATACATATGTTTCTATTTGACTTTTATGAATGGAACATTGTTTTCTGCGAACAGTTTACAGACGTAAGAATCTAACTAAAATCGCTCTGCGAGATGGCTTTTTCCAGAGATTGTTGCTAAGTTTAAGCTATGTAAAATTACAACTAGTAGTTCACCCCGAACTGAGATTTCGCGAGTATTTTATTTATATAATATAGTATTTTTTGGGGTAGCACTGGTAACACTGGGTAACTCGCACTGGAGACTGGAGATCGGATACTAAATGGAAAGTTAAGGTAATTTGGGTACGCTGATGATTTAGCTCTGCTTGGGGAAAGTCGTGAAGAAGTCGCAGGGGCCATAAGGGTTTTAGAAAAGGAAGCGGAAATATTTGGACTCAGGATTAACTACGACAAGACGGAGTATCTTCATATGAAACGATTTAAAAACACTCGCATCCCGAGCCAAGATCTACTCGTTGGAGATACTACGTACAAGGGAGTGGCCAAATTCAAGTACCTAGGATGCACTATCACAGACACAAACACCCGTGAAGAAGAAATTCAAATTCGCATACAGAATTTCTTACGGTGCAGTGCTGCACTACATAAGGTACTTGTATCCAGGCTTCTCAGCAGAAGAATCTAGATCCGAATTTATAAAACTGTAATACGGCCCATCCTTATGTATGGTTCTGATGCCTGGCGCTAACGGAGGAGAATCAGCTTTTAGTAGCAGAGAGAAAAGTTCTCGGTAAAATCTTGGGCCCAGTAAGAAGAGAAGATGGTAGTCTGAGGGTCCGTAAAAACGCCGAAATAAAAGATCTTGTGACCGAGCCTAACATCATAGGAGAACACAAGTCACACCGACTCCGCTGGCTCAGCCATCTACTGCGAATGGGTGAAGATCGAAGCGTAAAGAGAGCATACTTTGGCCGACCGACTGGCCGCCGACCGGTTGGTCGTCCCAAGTATCGCTGGAACAACAGGATGGAGGCTGATCTGCGCGACCTGGGAGCCGACAACTGGCAAGAGATGGCAATGGACAGAGGAAAGCGGAGAGTTCTCATATCGGAGGCCAAGACTCACTTTGGGTCCCTGCGCCAATGGATTAAGTTTTTGGGGTAAAAATCGTTATTCTGGATTTCAGGCATTTCCCTATATTTGTGTGACAACGCTTCGAAAGTTATCCTCGGACAAACAAACAAACATACATACACACATAAATACATACATACACACATACATACATGCATAAACACATACATACATACAACGCCGATTTTCCTAAGTTGATTGGAGATCTCGCTTCGCTCGATCAATAATTTTCAACTCTTTATGACAACTTGCATATTATGACAAAACAAAAGTATATTTTTAAATTAATGGAAATGCCTCTTCATAGAGTCTTTTATTTAGACGATATTTCGGTACATACTGTTCTTGAATAAAAAACAAATTTCCATTGAGACGAAGATCAAAGAATTCGGCAAATCAGATTACGGATAGAAATACGATCTTTTTTGCTTCAGAAATATTCTCGAGATATGATTTTGAGGGTGAATTACGAGTTTTTTTTTAATTACCATTCTTTTTTATTTTAATTTTAAACAGTTACAAAGAGAACAGTTTAACAAAAATACCGACAACAGGTACACCTACAGGTCTACCTGTTTGTTCTTTCTCGCTACAAAGATATACCTAGATTACATAGCCTACGTATAAAGTAAAGTTTTTTTAGTGTCTAATGTTAATGTTTGAGCAACATGTTGGGAAACGATACTTCTTAATAACGTATTTGATGGTATAAAAAGGCAGAAGACCATGGTCTTGACAATATATATTCGAAAAAAAAGAGTAGCTGAACTGAACTTGGAACGCGCTCTCCCACTGAATTGACAGACGGCTTTATAAAGGTTGCTGGGACCCGTTGGGTGCAGGCCGCACAAGATCGGTCTCTCTGGAAATATATGTGGGAGGCCTATGTTCAGCAGTCAACGTCCTATGGCAGATGATGATGATGTGTATACTAGCGAGTTTAGTTCCTAAGTACGTACTTTCTTTGAGCAGTCTCTCCAAATAATCCTGACGACATCAGCTCCTTCGGTCCACAGATCCGCAATGAACCGGCTCAGATATGCATCCGCCTTGCTCGCCTCGGCTCCACAAAGCGGGATTAAGGCTACAGTCAAAAGCGATATTACACCTACGACGTGGATCCTCATTGTCACGTAGTTCATTCCGTTCTCACTACTGCCATTGCTCGAGGAACGCCAATAATCTCTGCAATATAAAACGCAATAACACTTCTTTATTCTTTATTGTACACAAGAAAATACATAATAAAGTACAGATATAGAGGACATGTACAAAAGCGAGCTTAACCCTATGAAGAGTTTTCTTCCAGCAAACCTTTGAGGCTAGAGAGAGAGATGATTTTAAAGGTAGGTGCGTGTACAAGAATCATAAATATGTACATATATCTTATACAAATAAAACGATATATACCAAAAGAAAGTAATAAAATTAATGAATATAATAAATAAAATAAACAGACTAATATATACAAAAATAAATATATACCTATCATAAAATAAAATTACAGAGAAAGATAGTGCTCTTTAACTTTCCGATTGAAAATGTTAAATGACGGACTAGCGCGTTCTTCATGGGGCAGGGCATTCCTAATTTTCACTTGAATTGAATTATCACACTTGAAGTTTTCAGTCGAGTTTGTCGTCCCAATACTTACAATAATATATGTGTGTAATGTTTTTAGTACAATCTATGAATGTAGTTTGTGAATTTACTTTTTGAGCGGATAAACAACGGATTAAATTATATATAGATAGAAAATACTTTATAGCACACCTTAAAACAAATAATTAGATTAGAATAATGTTAGTCGATGTACAATAGCGATCTTTTCGCAAATACAGGGTGTTTGGTAATATATAGACGATATTCAAGTCGCGGTTTCTCAAAAAATAAAAAAAGACTTCTCGAAAAAAAACTACTAGTTATATTATAAAATTTTCAAGAAAATCGACTAAGTTAAGGTGGTTAAAACTTACTGCCTACTCTTGCAATCGACATCCAAAAATAAAGACCAATTTGATAACTCTTTCGGAAATAGCTGCGGGTTTTGGGTTAGAAAGGAACAAGAGATATCGCGAGACACGAATACAGTATATGTGGTTAGATGGCAAGCATTATGCAATAGCACAACATAAGTTTAATAAAGTGTTTGTTTTTACATGCCAAAATAAATGTTACATGTATATGGTAAACATTTCACAAATTTATTTATTGTGCTCATCAAAATAACCCCCTTCATTATTGTGCGTATATTATCAAACATCCTATATACATAAAATTATTGAACATGAGCTTTAAACAATTAAGTGCTTAAGTGATTAGAGCAGTTTATAGACCTTAGTCACATTAGCACTTAATCCCCCACACAAACCACAAAAAACTCTGTTTTACTTGAAACCTGTTATAATTTCTCTACATTTAATTTAAATAAAAGGTACCTCTTGAGCTTCAATAAGTTTCTTTCCCAGAGCACTTTAGCGAATAAAATATTGAAGGCTTTATTTCAACCGCGTATGGTCAAGGTCGAATACAGAATGGAAAAATTTTATTGACCCCCATGTGTTATATGCTTCGTGGACGGTGGAAAGCGAACCATTTTCCATATGGTCACAGACCAAATCATGTTAATGAATGGGTGAATCTAGGTATTTGTGCAAACCCATGACGCCGATTGACGTATTGTTATACTGAATCCATTTTCTACTTTCCAATATTTTTAGTAAAGTATATATTTTGTTTTTACATAGGCATAGGCTTGCGTTGTACCACAATCTCGTCTGATGATAAGCGATGATGTAGTATACGATGGATCACGATTGCCTAGAAGAAACCTATTCACTAGCGACTTGAAGACACCCAGTAGTGGTTGTAGTTATCAGGAAACACAGACTCTGGCAAGGCGTTCCCTTCTTTGGCGCTGCATATAATAAAGGTCGAAGAGAACCGCTTTGTACGAATGGGAGGTATTTCTACCATATAGCGGTGGCGCACCGCAGAGCGTCTGGTTGTCTGTTGATAGAATTAAGATGGTGGGATTAGGTTGAAAAGTTCCGCCGCACATTCTCCGAAATGTATTCGATTTTGAACGTTATGCAATTTTCACTATTTGGGTATGCCAAAGTTGAATTACACAACGTTTACAAGTTTGTAATATGATTAAATCCATATGAGTCTGCTGTTTCAACTTCTGGTTAACAGTGCCTTGATTAGTCTAGCTAGATAGTCTGACTCACAGGACTACGAAAATGACCACTTTGTAGGTACACATTTCGTAAACGGACTCTTGTATCGAAAACGTATCAAGAAAACCTTTTAGTGTTTTTGAAAGATCTATTCGACGGTAATCAATAAGATGCATTTTAAATAAAAACCGGCCAAGTCTTTATAAAAAACGGCAAAAAAATCACGTTTGTTGTATGGGAGGGAGCCCCGCTTAAATAATTGTTTTATTTAATTTTAATTATTTATTAATAAAGTGAATATATAATTTTACTTAGAAAACTTTCGTGATTAATTTCAATCATTATTATAAATACGGGATTTATCACGTACCGTCTTATATATGTGCGAGGCGAGACGTTATTCGGAGCGGATCGCACTCACCCTGATGAAGGTTCACGAATTGAACCGAAAAATTGTCGGTCGAAATACCGATAAGATGGTACGTGATAAATCCCGTACTTATAATAATGATTGAATATATAATATAATATTCTGTGAATATTTCAAGTATCTACCTGTTGCCGTTATCAATATCGAGCTAAAACAAGCAAAAAAGTCACGTTTGTTATATGGGAGCCCCCCTTAAATATTTATTTTATTCTGTTTTTAGTATTTGCTGTTATAGCGGCAACAGATCACGGTTCATGAGATACAGCCTGGTGACAGACGAACAGACCGACAGACAAACGGACAAACAGCGGAGCCTTAGTAATGGGGTGCTGTTTTACCCTTTGGGTACAGAACTTTAAAAAAACTCTTAATTTCCATATAGGAAAGGTAGTCATGATGCCAAATGTTAGCTTTACTGCACTAATAGTTTACGAATAAAATGGTTTTCGGTCGGACAGACAGACGGTCATAGCGAAATTAAAAGGGCTCCTAGTTTGACTGCGGAACCCTAATCAAATAGATAGTATCACGTCTTTAACGCTTCTGATATATATCCTTATCTGCTCAGTACGCTAATGTGTAATTTGAAAACAATGACGTTTTAAATTTTATAAACTCAAACTCGTAAAAATCGCGTAAAACTGACCTAGCTCTACCCATGTAAACTAGCTTGTAATTAAAAAAAAACGCTTCTAAATCGGTCCATTCGTTTAGGAACTACGATATTGTCACATACAGAATAGAATATGTCTTCTTGCGGATTTGCAAAACTGAACCCAAGCAATATAAAAAACCGTTCATTGAATATAATGAAATCATACACAATGTATAAACTGTAATTAGTAGAACCAATTAATTGAATATTTAAATTATTTTATTTTAAAAGTAATTAATAAAATAAAATAATTGTATGTTGGGATATTAACAAAACGTTTCAATTATCGTAAAACGAGATGAAACAGTAGTATACATTAATAACACTTTGTACGTAAACATTTTCCGATACAAACTATACGAGTTTACTCGTTTAGTAAATTGTTTATTAATATTAAGGGCAAGTTTTTTTTGTAAATATATGTACCACGTTTTATATATTTGCTAATATCCTTTACTACTTCTGCGTCTATTTCTACAAGCAAGAGGAAACCAATGAAGGTCTCTCACGTTTAAATGTCCATTCCCCACACGGTTTTCACAAAAAGGTTCTTTGTAATGCTAATCCACCCCGATTAGTCATTTGAAACCTTTTAGATCTAAGAGAATTCTTCGATATTCTATTTTTATAAGGTCCAGTATACATGTCTTTGTATTATCTATTTGAGTGCAGTTTCGTAAGCGATATTTGAGTGAAGTTAATGCAATTTCTTATTGAAAATCATGAAAAAACAATCAGTTGAAAGGCATTGAGAAACTGCACGTTTTGAAAGGGAGCGCGTCTACATGAAGGTCTGAAATAAACAACAAAGCCCGGCTGCCTTTTTTTTTGAAGTTTTTTAAGTTATACCATCCTGCTATTATTCTCCATAATTTGTGCCACCATTGCCTTACACCGTACTATCATGCCAATAACTAGAGTATCTTCTTTCATTGTACGAATATAAGAATTAAGTACAAAAAAGAACCCTAAATCTTTGAAATAAATCAAATGGAGAATAATTCCCTTGCCAGCTAATCTATACACAGAGTTTATACACTGCTTAGAACAAATATCAATTAGCTAATGGGTCAAACATAGACTAGGTATTAGGTACTAATTGATTTTTATAATGCAACCATGCCTTAGTATTAAGACTTACCTAATGGAGTAGATATGGCGTGTGGGCGGTCTACACGAGTGAACTTCAACTATCCTAAATCTCTAGCGAAAACTAATGTTGAAGTTCATTCAGTGGCATAAATATAGTCGAATTTGAAATCAATCGAAAACTATGAAATAACGAACTCGATTTTACGATGCAAGTTGGGTATAGTGCCAAAAACACAATATTCTGTTTTTCATGAGAAACCTTGCGTGGATGTCTCATACGGTGCGTTTTACCCATGTGTTCATTCCTGTAAAATGTGGAATTACCTTCCCCCGGAGGTCTTTCCGGTGGGCTTTAACATGAACGCTTTCAAGAGAGGTGTACTTACGCGTGGTAATGCTGTCGCGTTACCTGTACCACGCGTTCTCCAGGAGTTTATAGGCGACAATGACCACATAATATCAAGAGGCTCGTCAGCTTCTGCGTCTAAATGTTAAATATTAAAAAAAAGTTAAGTTGTTATAACCTAGTCGCTGACGATATTACCATTCATTCGTTTATCGATATATTCTTGGTTAATTGCATAATGTCAGTGATGCGGTGGATGACAGAAATAGAACTTTATGAACACTACACTAGGTTTCCTTATATCGTCGGTATCGCGAACTGCAAGTACCATGGCACCACAAAACCAGACCCGAATCATAAAAGAAAAGGTTACCATTAAAAATAACCATTACTGCCCAAGCCGTTTCATACGACACTCTACACGATTTACTTCCTCCCTTTGCCCTCCATATCTCTTAAACACTCTCGCAACATTCTATTAGCTGATATTCTATTCTATTCTTTCTCAATCTCTAAGTACATAGTACATTTCTAAAATATTGAACCTATTTGGAACGTATTGCAGACCAAGTGGAGATTCGTCGACCTATACTCGGAGATTCGAGATAATACAAAACTTGCTAACATAAACGTACCATTAACATTAATTTTGTAAATTTAATCTAGGTGGTGCCAAGTAGAAATATTCATATTTATTTCGTAATAAGCGACAGGTCATCGACGCGGGACAGTTTTGATGACTGTATCAGACTGAATTTAAACGATAGAATGTAACTTTCTCATAATCATAATCATTTATTGCCAGAATATATGTTATACAGAAAGATGTAACTTTTAATATAAAATAGTTTCACTATATATATATATGTATTTCAGGGCGTGCAATAAAGGTTTTAAAGCTTTCATATTTGTATTCTTATACATATATTGTGAGTAACATTACACTATTTATGTCTCAAATATAATTATTCTCTGTCAAATTAATCATGTCATTATTTATTAAAGTATTCCTCTAATATATAAAAGTGTTCTAAGTATTAAGTCAACGCGACTGCAGTACCACTTTATAGGCGACGGTTACCACTTATCATCAGGAGCTTATGTGTCTTGAAGACATAAAAAGTTAAGAATAAATAAATATAAATTTAGTAATCAAGAATTTTTCACAAAAACTTAGTAGGTACGATGTTATATTAAATTATTATAATAATGAACACTAGCTCCCACACTAGGTTTCCCTGTGTCGTAGGTAGCTAAGCTCTGCCCAAAAAAGAAACATGAAATAAACTTAATAGCGATAATATAAAGCAACTTATATAATAATTTAGTAAAAATGGTTATTAAAAAGTGACAAGTTTCTAGTAGCTAGCTAAAGTTTAAAATTTTGGTTGAAATGTATTCTATTAAATTTTTATAACAAAACAACATATAAGTATTTACATTACATTTGATAATCATAATCATCTTGCAAAGTCCTATATTATTAGTGAAGTAAGGGTGCGTGGTTGTGGGTCTGGAGTGTGTAGTCGAATGACGATAGCAGTGGAAGGTGAGCATAAGGTTGGCGACACAACAAGTTAATATTGTATTACTTTAATGCAAGTTAAGTTGCACGACACAGTCCTGCGTTCTCTCTTTCTCACACATTGTCCACAATTGGCTTCTCAACTTAACTTATTGCGACACAGAACGTAGACACATGCCAAAATCCAAACACATTTGAGCCTTTCACCAATTTACTTATTTGTTATTTTTACGTTTTACATCGGGTTATTTACACGTGAAAAACCTTTTTTTCCCTCTTAATCTGCTCAGGACTTCCATTCGTCGTGCTCCCGTATTTCCTCATCTTTTCCGTTCTTTTTCTAAAATCAATCCATTGCGACCCGCGCGCCACAGACCCAAAATATATTCCGCCGCTTGCCTAGCACGACTGGAATCGAAGTTCAAAAGAAACAAACTTCAACATAAAAAATGTTCATCTTTACAAATATCATTATTAATTCTAAAAATAATGCTCCTCAAAACATTATATACAATTTAATGGTATTAAATAACTCGCGATAAACAATATCGAAACGGATCGCGTTGGAAGTTATGACACAAATGGAATAACGTTAATACTTGTTAAACACCCAATAACATAGATATTTATAATTACCCTAACAAGAAGAACTAATATAATTACTTACACCCCTACATTCATTCATACATACTATACACCAACACATATCACATACCAACACACACTACACATCAACAATCACACACAAATACACACACACACATACACATACACATACACACACACACACACACTCACACACACATCCAAAGAATAATCATTAGTCAATAACATTTACCTTTCATTTGATACCTACGATGTTATATGTATTTGAAAAAAAAACAATCTAATACTTTCTGTGATCTGTGGTCAAAAAAAATACAGTGTCCTAAGCGGTACAATCCGTCTGCAAGTTATAATATTACGTACTACTGTTGCAAGTAAATAAAGCTTTGCAAGCGTTTTAATTGTTTCGCCGGCAAGTTTGACAATCAGCAGAAATATGGCAGTCGCCTGATTGCAACGCCAGAGTCCGTGTTACAATGTGCCCGGAGGTGTTCTATAGATGTGCTAAGTGTGACGATTATTAGAGATTTTCGTTTTGTGATATTTGATCGACGCTTTGGTGAGTTCTGTTTTAATTATTAATAAAAGAAATGGTCAAACTCAGGTTTTTACAAAAGGGACTACTAAATAAACATAACCACAATATAAATAATAATAATAGCCCCGGGAGTACGCTTGTGGCGAGCGTTCGGTGCATGGCGACACTGCGTAGCCCCATTAACCCCTGGGGTCGACAGAGACCCCTTGGCTTGCCTTAGTTAGCCGGTCGAGAGTGGAGGCGCAAGAGCGGAACCTTGGTTGCTCCAAGGGTGTTAATAGCAGCATAAATCTGGAAGTAGCGTTTAGTCAAACTGCAGCACACCTCTCACGCCCCTTACGCTGCTTTCTATTGTCGGCATTTATGGGGGCCCGTTTAGTGGACGGCCAGTCTTCTGTCACTGCCTCAATCATTCTTAATATTACAGAATTGGCAGGTGCCGCTAGCTTAATCCATTTGTTGCAATAGTACCTTCTAACTTCTGTCTCGCCTCCATCTTGCAATATCCATTAACAATAGTGATTTATATAAGTTTTAACCAGGCATCTTAATCATAATTACTGATTAAAACAGGTATCTATTTACCGCGTATGTACCTTTGTGGATTAATACCGGAACCCGGTGATTACTATGTGTGCGCGTCGTGATCGGTCGTCTCAGTGCGTAGACACGGTTAGTGTAGTGTGTCGTAATATGAACGAGGCCATTTCTAATTATGAAGACCAAATAACAATAATGACAACAAATAAAAAAGGTGCACACGCGATAAATACCCGTTTTAATCAGTAATTATGTACAGGCCTCTTATTCGCTGGCTTTGACACCGGTAATAAAGCTTATTAATATTAAAAATAAGCTAGATTTTAAAAGTTTTTTTTTTAAATCAATGTGTGGGCATGAAGATGAGCATTGCATAGGCATTCATTGTAGATATTTTAGGATTCCGTACCCAAAAGGGTCAAACGGGACCCTATTACTAAGACTCCGCTGTATGTCTATCCGTCTGTCACCAGGCTGTATCTCATGAACCGTGATAGTTAGACAGTTGAAATGTTCATAGATGATGTATTTCTGCTGCCGTTATAATAAAACATACTAAAAACAGAATAAAATAGATATTTAAGGGGGGCTCCCAAACAACAAACGTGATTTTTTACTCGTTTTTGCTCGATATTGATAGCGGCAACAGATAGACGCTTGAAATATTCACAAAATATATAGATATATATTCAATTTAAAAATAAATAATTAAATTAAAATAAAAGAATATTTAAGGGGGGCTCCCATACAAGAAACGAGATTTTATTGCCTTTTTTATAGATAATGGTACGGAACCCTTTGTGCGCGAGTCCAACTCGCACTTGGTCAGTTATTTCTTCATTAATTCGAAGCTTGAAATTTCATTAATTTGAGTATTTCGGAGATATTAAAGCCGCTACTCAGATACATAACGAAAATGGGTAGTATCTGTGGGGGAGGTCTATGTACAGAAGTGGACGTTCTGTGGCTGTATGATAATGGTGCAGGGTAGTAGGATGGAAATCCAAGCATCGTATTTGATATATACTTAATGCCTGCAAAGTTTTTTTTCAAAAAGTAGGCATTTATTTGAAAATGATCTTGTAAGTCCACCAATATTTATTGATATAAGACGTCATTACTAGGGCGGAACCCTCATATACTATTATTATATTGTACTTACTTTGGTAAATTGGCAATAAGGTAATGCTGAGAAGCAATAATATCAATATTACAGATCATTCATCTTAATAATCCAATAAGCAAAATATTTCAAAGATATTTTTCGATACATTTTCATGGAATACGCTATTCAAACCATAACATCAATGGGGTCCACCCACATTACAGATTAGATTTTTGTATTTTTCCTAAGTACATTATGTTACAATTAGATAAGATTTTAGAAGGAAAATACGAATTTAGTTAAAATGTATGTACTCCTGGTTCTAAATAATTTGTATTGAAAATTTAACTATGTTATAGACTCAAAGATCTCCCCCAAAACCCTTTCCTTGTTTTTGTTTATGGATTATCAACTAAATGTACACGACTACGTTTATAAATCTAGGTCTTGGCAATTGTTACATGCAATTTTATTTATACTAGTTACCAGTGCAGAGAGGACGAAATTAAACCGTAATTCTTTTTTTTAGCTAAGTTTTAGAATTTATTTTCCGCATAAACTAATCTCACACTCCTCCGTGCGCACAATAAACTTAAAAAGAGATTCATGGTTTTTTATGGCGCATCCCACCATTCTTACTGAAAAATCACAAGGCCTGGTCACCCCGCTGCTCAGTCAAGTATTCATGATGTGGTGGTATTGCCTAACCTATTGGGAAGTATCCGGCCGACGTGTTCCGCCTGATCTCATTTCGTCGTCGTGGTTCTGTTCTAGGCACCCTTTCTGGGTCTAGGTAAGGGGCTCGTCACACTGGTCTTAGCCCTGACATTAATTTCCAGGGACGGTTACTGGCTGGCCTTGTGCGGGATGTCTTGATGTCATCTTAGCGTTATGCAGTCTCTATTGTAGGCCTTCGTTGTCCGCTCTTGCGGAGCTTGGTGCGCCCAGGAGTACACGGGCACAGGCCGCCACTTTCCTTTGTAGTACAGCGGCCGCGCGACCAAAGGAACGGGATTGTTCAGATGTTTGTGGTGACCCTTGTCTACGTGGCTGAACATTAGACTATGTCTCATGGCCACCGGAAATACCATAATCCCTTACTGCGTTCCCACACACCATGATGCTCCTAATTTGATTGGTTCTTCTGTCATATTTCATTGCACTTTGATAAACCTTGAGTTTGAATTTTTATTACCTGCATAAAAATTAATGTCTTTTTTTATAAAATAAATGACTTTATTTCAGAAAATGCCGGATCCCATGAAAATTGAACCTTCATTTGACCAGCTTGGACTTCCTCCTATGGAACTAGCAGAATCATCCAATGGTATAATAATCTCTACAGAGTGCCTCTAAAAATACATAAATGCATCATAATAATGAGTAATTGAAAAACTTTTCATGTTGTTACAGAACGCAGCTCTCGATTTCTCTACAGCTGTTTGTTCCCAACTTTACAAAAAACATTTATACTCCTATTTTTAGTTATATTCAGTGCTGCCACATATGTTTTACTACTAAAACTACTGGAAAGTACAGGTAAAAAAAGCAAATCAAAAGTAGCTCCTAACATATTCTAAATATATTAATTTATAGTTTTAATTTCAGATAATACCAGTCGAAGCACAGAAATAATAATAGTTACAGGATTAAAAGACTCGCCAAATATTACATTGCAAAACAGCGATCTGCAAATAATTTTTAAATTGGGCAATATAAGTTCCAACGCAAGAAGCAGAAGAAAAAGAAACACACATGAAAGATATGCAAATCTAGAACACCAAAATGAAGATTACCTCCAAAAAGTGAGAAATGTTTTAAAGCAACACAGTACTCTGTGCCACAAAAAAGTGCATGAAGAGGTTTGTCAAGAACTTATTATAAAACTCAAAGAAATAATTGCACAGAATGAATATGTACAACCTACAAACAAAGAGATACTAACTAACAAAGCAGCTAAACTAAACGTTGAACAGCATGTAGTTGAAAATCCAGCGGATATAGGAAAACGTGAAGCACAATCCATAGCGAAAATGAGGGTAGTTCTAAATAAAATGCCGTCTGCTTTACCCTTAGATGTGCACCCACCAAATGTCTTACCACACTCGCATATTGGGGTCTCGCCACAGATTACTGACACATGTCTGCTTGCGAAACTATTAAAACAGAACTACCCCCATGTACACGGTAAACAGATTATGCTGTATATTATTAGATTTCCTAAAACTAATACGGTTTTGTTTATAACTTATATTTTTTTCAGGTATCTACGACGCTGCTAACCCTGAATCTGTAGACACTCATATTGATCAACCGCACATGAGGTACATCGTTTTCTTCTAAATCAAATGTTAATACACTAGCTGACAAATCCGCAGCTTTGCACGCGTAGTTTTTCAATAAAAAGATTACCCTTATTCTGCGCAGTTGTGTAAAAAGTAGTCTATGTCACCTGGGAACATAGTTAAATCGTTCAGTAGTTCCAGTAGTTTCAATACAAACAAGCAATCAAACAAATATTTCCTCTTTATATTATTAGTGTACATAAAAGCTATTAATCTAATTCAAGGTTTTCTTTCAGATATTTTCAACCCCCGATGCATTCGTACATGCAAAGTCGTGAAATAGAAACCCACAGGCATAAGCTACATCCACAAGATGTCGAAATATTCATGAGTTTTTTGACCCCAAAGTAATTATTTTATTTACCTCATATAATTTTTTTTTGTACTAAGTATAAAGACTTTAATGGTTCAAACGATTGACCATATTCAGCACAATACCCGAATGTAAGCCGTAACAAAATTCCACAACACCAGTCAAGTACGAGTACTCGCGCACCGAGGGTGCCGTATCTATCTTTAATTAAGTAAATTCCGCAGCGCCATCTGTGTATGTGACTAAGAAACCAAGTAAACTTTTAAGGTAACGTTCTAAAAAACGCAAACAATCTTAATTTTTTCTGATGGAGATTTTTGAATATACAGGTATTTTTTTAACTATACATTATAAAAAATTAAGGTTAAGGAATGAGTAAATTAAGCTCTTTTGCAGTATGATGCCACATTTGATTATTACCTATATTAAAAAAAATATTTTTGGTAAACAAAGTGAAAATACATTTTTTTTTGTTTGGTGTTGAGGTAAGTGGGGCGGTATTATTTATAACTATTACAAATTTCAAATCCAATGCTGCAATTATACACATAATTTATTTTGAATAATACAAATTGTTTTGGGAACAAATCTGCCTTCTGTAATATGTTGCAGTTTCAAAACTAAAATAGAAGACCACTCAAATCAAATAAAATTTATTTCAAACAACAAAGGCCATTTTGTTAGTCAAAATAAATAAATAGAGGAATTTACAGATATTAAAATTGCCTTCTTTTATTGCCTTCTTCCCCAAAACAATTAATATTCAAAGATTGGTTCAAAGTCTGATTCAGATAATAAACATGATTAAGGTTATTTGGACATGTTATGAACTTTACTAGTCGGTTATCAAAAGTGGTTTTACTTTTCGATCTTAAATCTTAGCTTTTTTGATACACATTTGTTTAGTTAATTTAGTCTATAGAAGTTCATGTTTGCCCTCCAAACTTAATGAGAAATGCTGGTAAAATCTATTTGCCTGTATAAGACCGCAAAATTAGGTAGATCGAGGAGTTCTATTATAAATTATTATTAGCCAAATACTAAATACATCGGAACTTCCCTATAATTCTTTATTTGAATAACTAACATACCAAAAATTCCAAGCGATGCTGATGACTGCCACTGCCATCTGCAACTGCCAACTGCAAGTGCCGCGGCTGCATGCAATTGGCCGCAACGGCACCTCTGGTTTGTATGGATTTATATAACAGACGTTTAAATTGACGAGGCAGTTGCGCGTGTAGACGGCAGTTGCAGTTGACAGCGGTGTTCGAAATAGTATCTTTAAAATATGCTTTTCTATTGTAACTGTTACCTATATAGGCAATCATGAGAATTTAAACCTTTGCATACGAATGAAATTGCTGAAGGAAAAATGAATAACTGATGTTCGCTTAACTTAATGTCGACCAGTTAACCAAAATCATATTAACCGGTTCAGGAATGAAAGAGAAAATAGATTAACCGAAATGACTCTATCAAGAGAATAAATTACTAGTTTCTTAGCAAAAGGACCATTACTCTGTTCTCAGAGACTGAGATTTTGTTGCGTCTTATCGCTGTACTAAATTGTTGATGTAAATTTATAAGTGTAATACACTAATGAATCGGCATTTTAAATTTTTCTCCATTATCTCATCATCGTACTCATTAATAAAAAATATTTTGCCAGGCCTGAACTAACACAAAAACCACATGAAGTTAACTCAACCAAACGCGATGTATCCTGCCCATCTGGCACTATACCCTGCGACAACTCTGAAGATTGCATTGATGACAAGCAGTTTTGTGATGGTAACGTCGACTGCTCAGATGCAAGTGATGAAGTCAGATGCAGTTGCAAATCTAGAGTGGATGAGACTAGGCTTTGCGATGGGTATTTTGACTGTCCGTTCGGAGAAGACGAGATGGGATGTTTTGGTAAGAAGAATTTATTTGTTACTAGCTTCTGTATGTAGTTAGAATGTGATAGTATGGAATGTAACTGGAATAGACGACCTCTGTGGTGCAATAAGCGAATAGCCAGCTAAGACGCAGGAGGGTCGGGTTCGATTCCCACCGCTGAACAAATTTTTGCATGTTCTACAGATGTTTCTCTATAAATTAGAAGTATGTATTTAAAAATAGAAGTATATAAGTAATATAATCAGTTATCGGGTTTCCACAGTACTCTTTCAGATTTGTAATGGACGTAAGACATTTTGGCGGATCACAAATCACGTACTCCGAGTGAGCTGATTCGCTCATGAATACGTAACTTCGTGAACAACTCGCACCGATCAACGCATGATAGTAACAGCATTATAGGAGTATTTTTGATATACTGTGCGAAATTTATTTCGCACAAATCTATCGATCTGTACTCCCTTTTTCGGCGTCATCCGTCGGGGCGTTACATTTGTTTTGTCTTTGCTCATTATTACTGCAGCCAATTTAGGTTAATTTTCAACCGTTTCTTTGCACTTTTATCAATTATTACTCTAAGATTGATTAGTCTTTTGAGATAACTTTATGTTATCATAAGACTTAAACATTTTTTAATTACGCAGACTTATTAAAATTAGCTGCGACTATGTAAATTTAATATAAAGTAATTAAGTATAGCCGTAAAACAGTAACTGCAAAAGCAGTAAATGCCGTCTGACTTAATTGATCATTATTTTGTTTTTTTTTTCGAAGTTATATCCCTTTATTAATGTATTTTTCAGCATATGATGGAAGTTGCGCACGCCGATTCCGTATACAATATTTATTCACGCCAAATAAATATAACTTCCTACGTGCGTACATAAGTACACTACGCTTTGTAGGGTTCCGTACCCAAAGGGTAAAACGGGACCCTATTACTAAGACTCCGCTGTCTGTCTGTCCGTCTGACACCAGACTGTTTCTCATGAACCGTGTTAGTTAGACAGTTAAAATTTTCACAGATGATGTATTTCTGTTGCCGCTATAACAACAAATATTAAAAACAGAATAAAATAAATATTTAAGGGTCTACCTGTTGCCGTTATCGAGCAAAAACGAACAAAAAAATCACGTTTGTTGTATGAGAGCCCCCCTTAAATATTCACAGAATATTTAGTTATATATTAACTTTAAAAATAAATAAATAAATTAAAATAAAAACAATATTTAAAGGGGGGGGGGGCTCCCATACAACAAACGTGATTTCTTTGCTCGTTTTTATAGATAATGGTGTGGAACCCATCGTGCGCGAGTCCGACTCGCACTTGGCCGGTCTTTTTTTGTTCATTTTTTGTTCCTCTGTTTTATAGGCTGCAGTGAAAATACATTTAGCTGCGAAGACATTGATCAGAAATTTCATACCGCATGCTACACTAAAGAGCAGAGATGCAATAAAGAAATTGATTGCCCCAATCATAAAGACGAAACTGAATGCAACATGCTATCTCCAAGTTTGCTGAAAAAACCTGTAAGTTATTTGCTTACGTATGAATAAAAAGGAGCATAAAGGTAGATACATAAAACCACTCAAAACCTTTTAGTCTGATTTAAATATAAAAGAAAAACTAACTAAATTAGAATAATACCTTGGCCACTTTTGTCCGTAATGAAACGTTTTATTTCAGCCGTTTGCAATATCCAACACTGAAGGGTATTTACATAAAAACTTCAAAGGAGATTGGTACGCAGTGTGCCAAAACCCGTATATGTGGGCACACGACGCTTGTCGGCGCGAAACGGGACTTATGATAAGGTAAGATTAGATTCATCTTAATCCAACACACAGTATTGATTTCCAGTAATATTGCTTATTAAATTGGCGTTTTTTTAGACCCCCTTTCATTCAAATCGTGCCGATAGATCCATTGCTGAAAGTGAATTACTTGAATACTGGGCCAGGGGGTTTGGTTCATTCAAGTAATACGTGTTTCAACTCTTCGGCTATCTATGTCACGTGTCCTGATTTTCTTTGTGGAACGAGGGTATCAGCTACCTCGCATTTATTGAGAGAGGTAATCCTATACTTTCTAATTATACATTGGAATCGTTTCTTCCGATAACGCTCTAAGAGGACGTGTTTGTGGTTCCAGAATATGGCAGTAGAGGATCATCTTTTTGGTCGCAACAAACGGTTCTTACTTTCGGGTCACCCGTATGATCCATATCGCATGATGTATTATGGGAACCGTATGAAAAGAGACACAGATGCTGCCAACATTGATGCAACAAACGATGATCTTGTTTCGGATACTAGCGCTGATACTATTATAGATGAGAGGAGAGCTGAGAGTAGAGTGGTGGGTGGCAAGCCTAGTCAGCCTGCGGATTGGCCGTGGATGGTCGCTATTTACAGGAACGGCATGTTTCACTGCGGCGGCGTCGTTTTGAATCAGAATTGGGTTATTTCCGCTGCGCATTGTGTTGCCAAGTAAGTTTTACTTTGCCTAATCAAGTTTATGAAAGCTCCTTTATAATTGAATAGCTGACCAATCCGTTGTTTCGCACGCGTAGTTTTTCAATAAAAACATTACTCTCCTTCTGCGAAGTCGGGTAAAAGTAGCCTATGTCATCCGGGGATAGTGTAGCTTCGCAACAGTGAAAGATTTTTTTTAAATCAGTCCCGTAGTTTCGGAGCCTATTCAATACAAATAAAGAAATCTTTCCTCTTTATAATGTTAGTATAGATTAAAAATTGTAAATTAATTGGGTGGCTTTTGTAGTGCGAGAAATATTATTTTATTATGTAAGTATTTTTTCCCCTTTCAGTAAAATTTGTATCGTAAACATACAGTTTTCTTATAATGTTTTAAGCAAATATCATTTATATCAGATTAATCACACTAACATTATACATGCGAAATTTTGGATGTTTGTTTATTTGTTTGTTGCTCAATCACCTCTTAACGGCTGAACCGATTTCGATGAAATTTGGTATGTACGTAACAACCTAGATTAACACATAGGCTACTTTATACCCCATAAACCAGGTCCCATGGGTTAAAAATGGAGTGTCAAATCAAGTTGCAACAGCGACTTCAGCTTTATTTCTAGGTTACCTACATATTTAGTAGTGTAACGCGTATGAAGTCGCGGGCAACAGCTAGTTGTGAATATAGAGAACTTGTGCTACAAAACCCAACGATACAGGATCTATAGGACAGCTGTGTTGTGAACAGTCTTTTGTTTTCGTACGTTCCATTTGCCATTTACGGAATCAAATGTCTCTAAAGACGCAGAAAGACATAATGCGCCGAGGTTAACCTTAATTAATAGCCGTATCTTGCAAGAAACAAACAAACGCGTTTTAGCGAACCAAATTAGAATTAAATGTTCTTTGTGGCAACAAGAAATTTTCACTCTAATTAAATATTATTGGTTAGGAAAAGCTTACCAAAATAAGCAGCTTTGCCTTATTTGCTTGCTTTATTAAAATAAATTGTCACAAAATTTAACGACGAAAAATGTTTTATATTTTAGTTTATATGAAATTACAATGTTTTTTCTTGGTAGGTTTTGGGACCACTACTACGAAGTGCAAGTTGGCATGCTCCGTCGATTTTCATTTTCGCCGCAGGAACAAAACCGCCGGGTGACTCACATAATTGTCAACAAGCAATACAACCAAGTTGATATGAAAGATGATCTGTCTTTACTAAAGGTAGAGCCGTCAATACAATTCAGTCGATGGGTCCGCCCGATTTGCTTGCCTGGACTGCATACTGCTGGATCGGATTGGCTCTGGGGCCCTCCTCCTAATACGATTTGTACTGCAGTTGGTTGGGGCGCTACTGTTGAACACGGGCCTGATCGTGAGTAAATATTTTAGTATTTTCATAGTATGTAACTTAAGTATGAATAGAAGAATAATTAAATAAAAATAAATAACTAATGCTGGATATTTCACACAGCTCTACCTAGCCCCAAACTAAGCAAATCTTGTACTATGGGAACCAGATATCTGATAGAATACTTTTATGCATATTTTTATGGTAAATACGTGCATATAATATATAAAAAATACCCGAACTCGAAACAAATATCTGGAGACCATACAAAAAATCCTTGAACTGACTTTCCCAGAAGAACTTATAGCCATTGGGGCAGAAAGGTTCTAGATGAAAAAAAAACTACTTGATAAAGGCATCTGGGAGTCGCTGGGTGCAGGCCGCACAAGATCGGTGGCTTTAGTAATCTATGGGGGAGGTCTTTGTTAAGCAGTGGACGTCCTGTGGCTGATATGATGATAATGATGATGATAGTATGTAATCCAATAAACTTTATTGTGATTAATTTTCAGCTGATCACATGCGAGAAGTTGAAGTTCCTATTTGGGAACAATGTAAGCATCAAGAAGATAGAGCTGGAAGGGAAATTTGCGCTGGACTTGCTGACGGTGGAAAAGATGCTTGTCAGGTATGTAAATTATTGAAAAATTATATAACTAGATTTTTAGGGATAAAATGTTGCTCCGATATACTATTCAATCATTTTCCATTCTTGAAACGTAAAGTTTTCATGGTTCTGGTTTAAAATTGTGCACATGTTTAATCACATGTTAATAAAACAATACTTCGCGTGGTATAGGGACTACCTTAATCTTTTGTCGGATTACTCCAGGGTGATAGCGGAGGACCGCTTTTATGTAGGAATCCTTTGAATTCGCAACAATGGTACCTAGCGGGGATTGTAAGCCACGGCGACGGGTGTGCTCGTAAAGATGAACCTGGGGTGTATACCAGAGTGAGTCTATTTGTCAGGTGGATTAAGTACCACACATGTAAGTTATATCTACCTGAAATTATTAATTTATACGAAATGTGTGTGGTAATTTCCTTAAACATAATTTGGTTATTTGTTTTACAGCTTCTAAGACTTTGCCACTGGTACAACCACTCCAACAGTGTCCAGGATTTAAATGTAAATCTGGTATATCGAAATGCCTTCCACTTATCAGAAAGTGTGACAAGATTGTAGATTGTCTTGATGCTGAGGACGAAATAAATTGTGATTATACTAATATGAGATCAGTCAATGAATTAGCTTCAAAAGGAAAAAATAGTACCGATGAAAATAAATCAACTGATAAGAGAGAATCAGTTCTAAGCCCAGTATCTATAACTGGTAATACGATCAATCCCGTGCCTGATAAAATATCAACGAAAGAAACAGTTGCTAACACTCTTATAACTACGACTGAAGTCTCAGGAACATCTCATGATAAGCATGATGACCAACTGATAGAAAGTACAGTTGAAAACAAAACTCCGGATTTTGCGCATGCATCAACAGTTGAGATTTCTCCTTCAACAAGTTTTGAAGAATTTGAGACTGAGCCTACTGAAAGTATAACTGCTGATCCTACGATTGATGAAAATGGTAATTCTTTGGGTGATATGGAGTCATTTGCCATATCATTTACACCTAAAATATTAGAATCAAGATCATCAGTTTTAGAGAAATCTGATAATGAACCTAACAATCCTAGACGAACAGATATAATAGAAGAAGATTTTAATGACTTTACCACGTTAAGCAGTATCCAAGACAGTGAATCCCAGGGTTCTGATATAATTTTAAATATTGATCTTCACCAAACTACTTCTAGCGTTGGTATTCAAAATAGCTTAGATAACACAATATCTAAAATAGACGTCAAAAAAGAACTCGACAAAGGTGAAACTAAATCTGAAGATTTCGTACTTGAGCTTTTACCAATTTTAGAAAACTCCTCACAGACTGACACAAACATAAAAGATACTGTTAAAGTTCAAGTAGAATTGGAATCGATGGGTAATATGTCTGATAAAAATCTGCCTGATCTCGAAAGTAAAAACAATATTAATAACAAAATAGAAGATATTGTTTTTTCTGAACTTCAGCCAGCAAGTATAAGAAGAAAACAACGTGTTCCAAAGGAATTTGAATGTAGACGGTAAAATAAATATATGTATATGCATTTATTGCAAATCGACCACATTTAAGTTACTGAATATTATTGCTAATAATAAATCATTATATTTTCAGGATTTTCCAAAAGATATCACACAATCAGCGCTGCGACCATAAAGCGGACTGTGAAGATGGAACTGATGAGCTTGATTGTACTTGTTCTGACTATTTATCAACCTACGATCAAAATCTTTTATGTGATGGTATCTTTGACTGTTCTGATGGTCAAGATGAAAATAACTGTTGTACGTCCTACTTTATTCATGTCATGGATTGTTTCTACATCTTACTTAATAACTCAATACTTAGTATTCAAATATTATTTTAGACACGTGTCCAGACCAACATTTCTTATGCAAACGAAGTGAAATATGCTTACCAATGAAATACGTATGCGATGGAAAACCCCAGTGTCCCTTGGGTGAAGATGAATTAAATTGCTGTAAGTAGCCTACCGTACAATCATAAATAGGAATTGAAATACCAAATAACTACAATTTTGACATGTTTTTTACAGTTGCACTGTCCAATGGCAGAGAAATGATCTATGATATCGATGAGAAGCCGAAAATCAATTTGGAAGGATATCTTACAAAGCGCAATAGAGACGATTGGCAAGTTGTTTGTGAAGACAATTTATCAGTTGAACAACAAGAGGAATCTGCTACGCATATCTGTCATTATCTGGGATTCAGGTACGTAAATAAATCTTATGTTCTGGAATTCATATAATAACCGTAACTATTACAGTGTAACAAAACAATAATTTTTTTATCAACAGTGCTGCAAATAGATACTCTATAAAATACATTAATGTTAAGGAAACAGACACTGAAACATCTGGATTAGATGATAAAAGATCAAAACGAAATTCTAATACAGGAAAACCCATACATTTTGCTTATAGAAGTGTTGTTAAAAGCAATGATACTGCAAGGAACATAGTTATCAAGGAGCCTCAACTCCTTAAAGAAGAATGTGTTCCTAACGTAACTAGGACATGTAAATCACTATACGTTTATTGTGATCGATCCCTTTATACTAATTTTGATGTTTCTCAAAACATTATTTACAACAGAGCTGTTGAAATATCTCAAGATGTGACTAAGCACATGTGGCCTTGGGTAGCAAAGGTGTTTGTTGAGGGGTGTTACAAATGCACTGGAGTATTGGTGGATGCTTCTTGGGTTTTAATTAGCAACGCTTGTCTTTGGGATTTATCGTAAGTTTTTATATATTAATTTTTATTGTATATTGTCAGTTTTATCAATTCTACTATTTAAATGTATATTTCCGTTTACAGACCTACAAACAACTTTTTATCGGTTGTGGTTGGATCGCATAGAACTTTGAATTCGATCGGCTTCTATGAAAAAACGCATAAAATAGACGCCAAAAAAGAATTGTATAGAAGTAGAGTAACATTGTTACACCTAAAAGTACCAGTAGAGTACTCAAATAACGTGAAACCGATGATAATCTCATCTCCGTAAGTTTATCAATTTATTCTCATATCTTACGTAACAATATATTTTTTTTTTTTATCGTATTTATCAATTTGATGTTTTTCTTAAAGCAATTTTTATGCCGACCCGAAAATGATATGTGTTGCAGTAGGACAGGATCAAAAGAACAACACAATTAGCATTTTCCTAAATCAGACTACTAAAAACTGTAAAATTGGCAACCGATGTTTCATCCGCCCAGAAAAAGAAAAGATTTGTCCAGTAAGTAAACAAGCTAAGATTATCTTAGTACAACTCTGAGCAGTCACTCCAAAAGTTAGAAATAATATATATTTACGAGTGGATAAGTTTGTTTTAATCTCTATGTTTATCTTTTTTTATTAATTGGAAATTTTCAGGTTGACATGAATTCTGATCATCCATGGGCGGGTCTGATCAGTTGTCATATTGAACAGGGCTGGTACCCTGTGGCATCTTTCGTGGATAGCAGAGGAGAGTGTGGTCTTGGAGATACTATTGTTGCGACTGATATAGAAAACCTCAGACAAGAATTAAGATACTACTCTGGTAAGATAATTCAAAAATGTTTTAAAACCGCTAAAATTATATTAATAGATACGGCTTGCTAAAATAATAAGAACTTTAATTCCAAATTCACTACATCAGTATTTTATTAGCCAGTCAGCACTGAATTGGGCATGTTATGAATAGATAACTCTGCCTAAGTTAATATTATGGAGGACGTTTTTGGCCCCATCTAAGCTGATTTAGAAATAACATTAATTTTATTTTTTATTTAATTAGAGAAACCAACGGCGATACAAATTGTTTGGTTAAATAGCTTAGAACTAAATGTAAGGCTAATAACAGGTTTCTACGTTTGAACATTGTAAAGAAAAGATGTCGGGCACAAAAACAAAACAAAAACAGCCTATAATAATTAAAACGATTATTTCTAGGTAAACCAATTCAATCGGAGTCTTTAGAGCACACAGGCAATGATGAGTGCCAAAGTATGAGATGCAGTCGTGGTCGATGTGTACCGCTAAAAGAAATGTGTGATGGAGTCACTGATTGCGAAGATGGCAATGATGAATCTGATGAGTCATGCACGATAAAAAAAGACATTTGTGAACATGACCCGTATCTTAAAGGCTGTGGTAAGTTTGGTTATAGTAGAATGATGAGAAAAATCTCATTGAAAAATGAACACAAATATTGTTTAAATTTTTACTTGTACTTTAATTCGTGTTCTAGCAAATTACCGAATCAAATCCAAATCAAAAAAACGATATACAACAAATAATGTAGGAGTCAAATTCGTAATTAGAGGATCGCCAACATCACATTAACTTTAATAACTAAAGCCCGTCACAGACTTAGCTATAATACATATTAATATTTTTATAGCTAGGCATATTACTAAACATTTTCTATACTAATTTTCGAGTGACCGCACACTCAGCTATAATATATATTTCTGTGACGTCACCAAGCTATACCGTAATATAAATTATTGCATATTAGTATAGCAAGATATATTCCGACATATTTTGAATACACAGCGTGATCTGATCCCCCCTCACCTTTTCTACCGCTTTGCCTCGCGCGCCCGCGCCTCGCTGCCCGCTGCAGTTTCTTTTCATTTACCAACGAACGTGCACGTCACTTTAATAATAATGGAGCATTTGATTGAAAGTGTACGAAAACGTCTCCGTTTATGGCAACTTGATTTTTATTTGAAGAGAAAAAAGAACTACCGAAAGAGATCTCGTAAGAAACCAGTAATGGAGAATGCTTTTAACCAGTCAAAAAATGAAACCAGTGCTATGGAAAAGTTTTTCTTGAGTATGTGCGATACCACATTCCAATTGCCGGAATATTTACAAATGAGAATACAGCGCCAAATATTTAACATTGTAATTGAAGCCAAAGAGCAATATTTAATGGAATCAAACTAGTCTGACAATTATACAGGTTGTTCAGTTTATAATTTCACCGGTGGTACTCCTTTCAAACTACCAAACAGGAATCAACCTTCTTTACGACCAGTTTCCACACAATCATCTTACACATCACCAACACCTGAAGTGTACAATAGCCCTGACGCAATGCAAAGTCAAAATACTCATTTGTCAGAACAATCTCTGAATATACTCGCATCATAAACTGATGATCCTGATCAACAACCTTCTTTACGACCAGATTCTGCACAGTCATCTTACACCTCACCAACAATTGAAGCCCTGACGCAATGCAAAGTCAAAATACTGATTCGGCAGAACAATCTCTCAATATTCGTAATTACCTCAACGATTTCAAATATTAAAATGCTTTTGCTATTAAAAATCTTTAAGCAAAATTAGTTTTAAATAGAAAATAAAAGATTTATACCTACTGTGTTTTATTAATTTTCTTCTTACCTTAAACACACAACCAGAAGTTCTTCAGAATTAATACTTATGTGAAAAATCGTATTTTTCCTTTTTATATCATTTTTTATCAATTCATGTAGCTCTAGAAATGACGACCTTGAAATTCTACAATATTGGGCAAATTTTTTTGTGGATAACTCGCGATATAAATTAAATTTGCCACGAGTTTGTTTATTCCATAAATGTGATTCGATCCATTTGGTTCTAGTTTTTGCGCCTCTCAGGGCAACTAACATATCGAAAGCAGCGGCGGAATCGTCTTTTGAAGAACTGTCTATTAAGTCCATTAACAATGTACTTGTTGAATTCATAATTACTGTTGGTATTTTGAAATAAGAACACCCTTTATTACAAAATGCGTGCGAACACTAGAACGACCATCATAAAAATAAAGGCAAAATATATATTTCTCAGTGTGTGGTAGCTTGCTATAATATATATTATAGTACGGTATATTAATATATATTATAGCTAAGTCTGTGACGAGCTTTATGCGCGTGATAGATTATTTTCAAAATATGTGGTAAAATAGGTCAATTTAATACATGTTGGTCTAAAATGGATATTAACAGTGAGATGTAATGGGTTAAGAGAGCTACATGACCACATACAGACTACGTAAATTCGTTTAAGAATTATATAATTATCATTTGTTGCTGGTACCCTGTGGCATCTTTCGTGGATAGCAGAGGAGAGTGTGGTCTTGGAGATACTATTGTTGCGACTGATATAGAAATATTATATATATATATATAATTACTGTTGGTATTTTGAAATAAGAACACCCTTTATTACAAAATGCGTGCGAACACTAGAACGACCATCATAAAAATAAAGGCAAAATATATATTTCTCAGTGTGTGGTAGCTTGCTATAATATATATTATAGTACGGTATATTAATATATATTATAGCTAAGTCTGTGACGAGCTTTATGCGCGTGATAGATTATTTTCAAAATATGTGGTAAAATAGGTCAATTTAATACATGTTGGTCTAAAATGGATATTAACAGTGAGATGTAATGGGTTAAGAGAGCTACATGACCACATACAGACTACGTAAATTCGTTTAAGAATTATATAATTATCATTTGTTATTATATAATTATTAATGGTATTTTCTGTTCAATTGTAGTTTGATATTAATGAATAAATAAATATTTATTTAATGGATTTTGCATATTATTTAAAAAAGCCCACAAATAGTGAAAATCTATTACGCGCAAGCATTGAATTCTAAAAAGATGTTTACCGCAGCAAGAGAATTCTTGTTGATCTTAAACCTCTCAATATCGATCCGAAGGCAAATTGATAAAGACGGCTATTACAAAGTTTTGCCGCCACGGTTTCTCACCATTAAGAAATGAAGTTTCACATCAAAGCAAACAAGTGACCACTTACGAGTTTTCTGAAGTTTAATTTGATAAATGATTAATTTTGCAGAGTGTTCGCTGGGACAAATGAAGTGTAGGAATGGGAAGTGTGTTTCTAAAGAGTTGTTTAGAGACGGCAATGACGATTGCGGTGATGGAACTGATGAGCCAATGAGGACCAGCTGTGCTGATTATCTGGCGAGGGTGATGCCTTCAAGACTCTGTGATGGTAACCTACACTGCCATGACAGGAGTGACGAGGATCCTATGTACTGCAAGTGTTTTGCAAAGCGGACATTTAAGTAAGTATAGTGACGATCTTTATGGAAAGATATGCAATTAATCTTTGGGTACAACAATGTGTTGCTTTATTTAGGTGTGGTTCAAACGACGTGGAGCACTGCGTAGCACCTGACATGGTGTGTGACGGGATCCGTGACTGCACTAACGGTGAAGACGAGCGCACTTGCATCGGACTGAGCGCTCCAAAAGGCACTCCGTAAGTAGCAAAATACATGAAAATACTTGATCAGAAAAATATATGTATCTCTCATGCCACTCACGTTCTTAGATCATTATACTAAGGACGCATATATCAGTTTAAATAATCTATATTTCTCTTTTATAAAACATTTCGTCACTTACAATGATAATTAATTATAAACTAGGTAACATTTTGTATCGTCTAACTAAAGTCACCGTTAGGTAAGTAGAATGGTTGAATACAGACTTACATTAAGTAAGATAGGATAGAGTAGTAAATTAAACATAAAGTTAGGAAGGTAGGTAGATAGGTAAAGTTTCCAAGTAAATAAGTCCATAACCTACGTATATTAAAATAGCAAAACAAAATAGGTAGATACGTGCATACCAATAAAATATGCAGCTCAGCAAATATGTATATTTGATTAATAAACAAATACAACAAATATCATTTAATTACAAAAAAGGAATAATTAAAAAAAAAGATTGGTTGTCTGTAAAGTCGGTTTACGGACAATAACTTTACGTAACAACGAGTGGAAGAGAGATAGATGCGTCACAAGTCGAACGCTTAGGCCGATCGTGCCTCTCTATCGCTTGTTCCGCGTTCTCACTTGCACGCTCGGCTCAGGCGGAACGTGACACGTTTTCGTGCGTGCAGCCGGCGTTCATCGAATTATAAGATGTTATCACGTCAATAAATCTACAAAATTAAAATATTCAAAATTTATAGGTGTTGCTTAGACTTTTTTGATGTGTGTGTATCACATATTCAAGTCGTCAGATAAGCTGTGCGCATTAGTTTGTACTTACAAAACAGGCTGGAAAAAATTATGTGAGAACCATCGTTTCTGAAAATGTTCTGAAGCTACGTCTTGAAAAATTACCGCAAATAAAACCGTTGACGTTAGACTTTTTTTATTGCATTATTATTACAATACACAGGCAAAATGCTAATTAGTATATATTATCAGCTAAACTGTTCTTTATTTTTATCTATTGACATGATACCTTATTTTCTACTTAATTTTATGACTTAGCAATAATAAGAAATTGCTTTTGTTTTCATGCAGGTATGGAATGGGGCAAGTAATGGTGCGATCACACGGCGTCTGGCATTCAAAATGCTACCCCACGCAAAACCACACAAAGACAGAATTAGAAGCAATTTGTAGGGAATTAGACTTCTTAAGCGGCCATGCAAAGGAGATCAAAGAGATGAAAAATACCGTCCTTAATACTCCTAATAACTTGGCTTTGGAGCCTTTTAGCGAAGTAATACTGAACAACCAAACGATAATAAAAATGAGAAATACGAACGAGCCTATCGCCAAGGCCCTTTTTGATAAGGATTTGAAAAATTGTTACCCAGTTTTCATAGAATGCATATGATTATGTTAAGTATTTATAGAACGATATGTTACTTATTTAATATTATCTAATAAATTACTCTATAAATTCTAGTTTTTTCTTATTGTTAGTTCTGAACATCAGCAGACCTGAAGCTGTAGTTACTACACATCCATTGTTAAATTAAAGACAACAGAGACATCTCTTGACTTATTTTGCCTTAGTGAGTCGCAAGCATACATTCAACTTCCTTGAGCAGAACGTTGATGAAACAGGTTTTCCATCAACCTATTTACTACAAGAAAATAATAACAGATGGCGCTATTTTAACCAATTATTTTATAATAATAACTAGCGGCCCGTCCCGGCTTCGCACGGGTGGACATTTTATTTTTTAAACATTTATGGCAATTTTTTTTACACCTTAGGTTACATTATTGAAGATTTAGTAGGAAACCCTAAAATCGCTACTCAAAAATAGGGGTTGCTGGTAGAAGCATGAAAATGTATGGCTGTATGTATCTTTTATTGACGAATCATAAAAAACTGTCAATAAAATATTAGATAAAAATTTGGGGTGGACCGCCCTTATCACATAGGGATATGAAAAATAGTTTACGTTTTCTCAGACCTACCGAATATACACAAACAATTTCATTAAAATCGGTCAAGCCGTTTCGGAAGAGTTTTGTTTCAAACACCGTGATAGGAGAATTTTATATATTAGAGAGCTCACGCCTATAATACTCGTGATTACCCATGGAGGACGGATATCCTTAGATTTCTTACTCAATAGATATGCAGAACCTTGATGATATTCTACAGGGGGTAGTCAGAGGTAAAGCATTATACGTTCACTTATCACGTGACAGGTTGCAAGCCCATCACCGCTTATTGGAATACTAACCGATGGCACATGTTCTAGAACCTGTCGGTTTCCTCACGATGTTTTCCATCAGTTTTTTGAGCACGTATAAATGTGAACATATATTTTTTGATCAGAAAAATCTATTGGTGCAGTTCCGGGATTGAACCCACAACATCCGAATCAAAAGTCGGGATACATCCCACTTTGCCCCGACGTCTCTTTAACTATATTAATTACGCAAAATGGTCGAAACTATTTATTCTTTTTTACAAGCTTTTTATTAACTTGCAATGTATGTATGTTTGTCCGGGTGGAATCTTGCAACTGAATTTTAAACCCGTTCTCCTCAACCGATTGATCTGAAATTTGGATTACATATGTAACTTCGGTGACAATGCAATAATATGGAACCATGGAGGTGGTCTCATGATGGAAACGGATGCTAGACAACGGAATTTCTGAATGAATTATAGTAGGCAACTATTGTTTGGGCTCATTTGAATCTGCTTGCGGTTCCGAATAAAATTTTTATAAAAGCTTATTTTGAAAAATTAATTTTTCAACAAATATCTTATTTTCTGCCAAATCTGACACTCAATCGTACGCGCAATAAACTTAAAAATGGATACAAAGTTTTATCTTCACTAAATATATATATTTGTTGCAAGGAATGAAGTGGGCAGAAATGAGAAGAACGGATCATTAAGTTGAGTGGAGATATTGGTAGTTCTATTTTCTGCAGAGGATGTACTAAGAGATTTGGCAGTTAATACCAGATCTAAAATGTTGTTACCTCATATTAAACAAAAACCAATTTTATAAAAAAGGGTTAGCCTTAAATCATGGCTTATAAATAAAGGAGGTGATTATCTCCGCCGATATGTTAATCACATACCATCAATTCTTATAAGTATTTATTAAAGCATATTTCCAGTTGCAAATAAAAGTAAACGCTATTCATTTAACAAATCTAGGGTCAAGTATGTCACCTCGAAGGATATTAATTTGAATCGAATATCGATTCAAATTCACATAATTAGTCAGAACTTACAGACCACAGACTTTGTATCGGCCGATAGTTTGGTCGGGTTGGGCTGCTAGCGCATACACAGACCACTAAACGTATTTGAAAATGTATTTGAAACAACGGATCGTACAGTCAATCTAAAACCTAGGCATATCTCGGTCAACGGGTTATCAAAATAGTGATTGAACGAGATACATTTTGTAAAGTCTTATATCTATGTTTTTATTTCTGATAATCCAAAGGAGGTCCTACTTCTATTCTAAACGGCCGCTAATTCACTGATAGAGATAGTTTATTTATACATTTGACTTTAATATCGGCCGATAAAAAGTCTACAGTCTGCGGGGGCTAAAAGGAAAAAGCTCGTCAAAATCGCTGTATTTGGATAATTTGCGTGAGTAAGTATGACAAACTACGCTCAAGGAATAAATGTAATATTATCTAATGACACACTAAAGGGTATCTTGGAATTCAAATTTTAAAGGATTTGACTTTAATTTACAACCTTTTGAAACCATAAATTAGGGGGTTGAAAATAAGTAAGTAGTGGTGGCTTATACATATGTTTGGACTTGCCAGTGACTATTTGCTTTTGGGCCTGCGAAGTGTTACAAGTAAGAGTTCCGAGGATTTCCATCATAGGGATTATATTATAGCCGTGAGCTATATATTTTTTTATTCATTCAAAAAAATTATGTAATTGAAACCCTGAAGAGTTGAACCCTTTTTTTAGAATGACCAGATTTTGTAGGAGCGTCAGAAAAAGTTTAAAAACTAGTTCGTCTCGATAACTACCTACCTGATTTTCCCCAATTCATGGAATCAAAAAGATTGTAAATTAATAACTGTCTACGCCCTTTAGGCTGAGACGCAGGAGGTAGTGATTCTCGCCGCGGAACAAATGTTTACATGTTCTGCAAATATTTGTTTCGGGTCTGGTTGTTTTTCTATATATTTTAAGTATGTATTTACAAAAAGAAAGTATATAAGTATTCTATCAGTTATCTGGTTCCCATAGTACAAGCTCTGCTTAGTTTGGGGCTAGATAGCGCTGTGTGAAATGCCCAGCAATATTTATTTATTTATTTAAGGGAACCCTGTATACTTGCTTAATAGTTATAGCAATAACGGATAGCCGTACCACCAGGTAAAGTGGGGAACGGACGAGAGGGTGCGACTGTGTTTGTGCGCGCACTTACGCACCTTAATAATGTCCTGGGCAATGAACTGTTCCTGGATACTGGCACTTGAGACATATAAGTACTGTGGCGACGGACTGAGAAGAGCTTCGGCTTTGTAATTCGGGCTTTGTCTAAGGTCTGCACATAAGCGGCGCGACTGTAGACAGAGTGGTCGTTTGTATGCTGCACAGGAGCAACATCGTGAATTGGGCAGCACCATATGCGACAGAGCAACTCTATTTAGAGACACTGCTTTCCTCGCTTAGCTGGGCAGGGAGCTATAAAAAGTGCACTAAAAATTGCTTGTTTCAACTTATTTGAGAGTGGGGAGGGGTGGGGGGGGGGGGGGGGTAGTTGCTACGGCTACTTTTGCATCTCATTTGGCGAGGTCGAAATACAAAGACGCAGGTGTCCTTCATCAAGATGCTAAACAGTAACTTTGATTAGCCAAATTTATCTCACACCACAATCTATGAATAATTTAGATGAAAACTTGCTAATGATGATAGTATAATCTTGGTCTCTAATTGGCGAACCACTTTAATATATTTTACAGAAATAAATATTATAATTATGCACAATATTTTAAAATCTGCCCGACGAGATACAGCCTCAAACTAGTTCGGAGGGCAGGGTCTTATCGATCTTGTCACTTCATACATGTAACTAATCTGATAAATACAGAAAATTTAAATATAAATTTAAAAATTAAGTATAACTGTTAAAGTATGGTCTGTTTAATAAATTATTCTTATTCTTAAGCCTATACTAGCTCGAGTTGATTGCAAGTGTATATTTTCTGTGAGAAATAAAAACTTGTTATACGTTACTTTTTACTATTTAAGAAAAAAACTATCTAAACCTATAATGTAACAGGCATAGCCAAGAGCATTACCAGGCTGAAGTGGTAGTGGGTGAGGAACATAGCTCGAAGAACTGACGGACGTTAGGGCAAAGAGATTCTAGTGTGGAGAACGGCCACCCACTAGATGGAAAGATCACCTGATAAAGGTTGGTGGGAGCCGTTGGGTGCAGGCCGCACAAGATCGCTCACTCTGGAAATATATGACGCAGGCCGTGAACGTGATGATAATAAACATAAATACAAATTATAAACTAACACATCAAATCGATCTTAGACGTACGACTAATTGTTAGATTTTTGACCTAGAGTGATCCACAAGTTAATGAGCTTAACTGTATTACGAGTAGTAGGTAGTTCTTATTACCATAAATAAGTCCAATTTAACATTTTGTATGACAACGAGTCGCCGCCGTGGAGTCTGCCCGAGATGATGACACCACTATTTCCAGCCGTAAATCTGGAATACATTAGCAAAATATATTATGCAAATAAACAAGATTTAAATGAAACGACTTTAAATCAGGCCGAGAAGAGGCACTATAAGGTAAAAGGATACATTTTCTACGCAACCAAACATAAGTCGGGCCTCCTTTGGATCATCAGAAATAAGAAAACATGGAAATAAGACTTGATAAAATGTATCTCGTTCAATCACTATTTCCATAACCCGTTGACCAAGATATACCTAGGTATTGAGTTGGCTGTACGACCCGTTGTTTCAAATAAATTTACAAATATAATATTGAGCACAACTTGCAAGACTAGTTGATTTGTAATAAGGTACCAACTTTTTTGCTGTTTGTTTGGATAACCCGGTTTAATGCAGTTTTAATAATAAAACTTTTCAGTCAATAACATAAATAGTTATGTATAGTACGGGAGTTATTACGTAACGACCAATAATTGTTTCAATTTTTGAACCTTACCTACCCCGCGTTGCGGTTTGTTTTGCACTGCGGGTCCCAGGGGCGTGGGTTAATGTTAAAGTTCTTCTAACGTCATCGGTGGCACGTTGTTTCATCAGGTAGCTAGCTTTATGCAGTGTGTGAGATTGATGTATAGTATTTTTATAACCATATCAAGTCCACCTATGGCAGTGTGAGAATCATTACCCCGTTAGCTCAAACCCTACGTTTACCAATACGTAATTTTAGGCCAAAATGTACAAGAAGAAAAAGTACGGTAAGTACTTTCCTAAACGCATAGGTACACTCTCTTCAAGGCTTAAATTAAACTAGAAATAGTATTTGGTATATTGGGATGCATCAAAGCGATGCAAATTTTACGCCATTGCCGTCGAAAAAATATGAATTTACTACCTGTATCCCTTAATAACTACCGTTTTCTTTACTCACCTCTTTTATAGTAAGCGGTTAACTTGAAGAAAATGATAAATGAATACAAAATTTACCTACAATGCAATCGTAAGCTTACTGCCAGATCATTGGATAAGTAGTTATAAATCCAACAATGCACATTGTATTATAATTTTGGTTGTAAATCAGATACTTTAATGCGTTCTTTAATTTGCGCCGACTGATTTTTTTTTATACTAGCGGCTTGCTATACAGCTTTGACAGATGTTGTGTTTACTACTGGAGATCACGCAAGCGCAACATCATTTGGTTAATCACGATCGTTTTCCTTTCATTTAGAATGTTTTACGAATGCTGTTTCTCCCTTCAATTATAATTATGCAGATTCCATTTAAAGAAAATAAATAATTTAAAGTGACTAAACGCTTTAATTTTAGGAAATGGTCGTTCTTAATAACTACTTTTTCTTGTCTTAGTCTCACTATCAAATAACCGCTATGGGTCAACGATAAAGCATACAAAATTGATCATTTGTTGTGGTGTCATTTACATTTGTAAATTTATTTGGGTATCGATCAAGAGTTCTCATTACCCGATAAAGCTTTGCGTCCACTTTTACTCCTTATACTAAGCTCAGGTTATGGGTACATAATTTTTTTAAAACAAGTTGTTTCCTGGCTTATCTCTACCTGTACCTATCTAAATGATTTCACTAGGACTTAATGATTGGTGATTTAGTAATCAGTTCAAATATTTACAAAGCAAGGATTGTAGCGATTTGAGTCAAGTGGACGCAAACCTTAAAACTCACACAGTCGCCTTGACTTGGAAGGTTCTTGTATGGGCAATTTATTGGTCGATGCATCACAAAAACTCTTTCTTCCGAACACGAATAAAGTTCATGTTAACAATTATTGTTTTGTCGTAAAGTAAGATTTAACTTGCATGGTATGTTTTATACAAGCTTGCGAGTGGACATTTTTATTCGTACAAAGAAATCGAGTTTTACAACGGATAGTCCACTAAAGGATTAGTCCCTAAAATTGTGTTCTTTTCCTCATTGAATATTTGATATGAAAAAGTTTGGGGCTTTGGACTATTTGGCAAGTACCCAGTAGTAGCGAATTCGGAGACGTAGTGAAAATTTTCTTCAGCTCTCAACTCGTGTCCTAATTGATATACGAATTCGTTGACTTTTTGCTCGAAGGCCCTTCGTCCCAAGGTTTTTGAAGTGGAACCATCGGCTTTTTATTTCACGCACGTAGGTAACTGTTTTACTGATGGTTATCGCCAAAAATAACCTTTAATTACCGTGTAGTTTGTGCCACCCTGACCTTTCACACATACACTTGCGAGCTTGCCATCTTACGTAGCTCTACTCATAACACAGACGTGACAAGTCTTCATAGTTCAAACTGTTTAATTTTTTCATGAAATTATAATTAGTATGGAAATGCCTTAAGGTTTGAATAAACTATAATTAAATTGCGGAAAACTCAAAGTAATCAATCATACAGTAGACGATATTCATTTAGGCAATAGCGACTGGCAAAAAATAAATACCTGCCTAAGTACTTTTATAGCAAAAACTTCAACCAAGGCAACCAATGGAAAATAATTATGGTATTTTACAGTTTTCACTAATGGGTAACTTTGTACACCGTAGACCCGTATTTCGTTGACCTAACCGTATGTTCAACAAGAGCATTAAAAAAATTGACTTAACCTATTTATTTCCCTAAGGAAGGTCTGTCAATTTAATACAAAATGTTGACGTTCGCGCTAGTAAAAGTGACGTCATGTCTGATAGAGGCATAACTCAAGTTGCAGTCAGTTCATGAAATATGCAACACATCGATTACAAAACGAGCACGGTATCAATTCAGTGGCGGTCGCCTTTGAACTCGAGTTCTGCCACTTAAACGTTATTTGTACGTCAACTATTTCTCTGAATATTTTAACCCAAAACGTACCCATGAATCCGCCACAATCAGATAGAGATTTGATTGAACGATCCAGTTCAAATACTAGCCTATTCAAAATACGGAATAAACATTTACGACGGATTTGAACGTCCAATTAATTTCATCTTTTCCTATTTTAAAGCGATATCTTAACGGCAAAATTGATTTGACCTATATTATTTTCACTTGACCTTTCTATGCGGAAACAATTTTTGATTTTATTTTATAGGAAGTAATCAATATAAATTTGTATTAATGTATACCCACATTCTACACTCATTTTGATATGGTGACTATATAGGAATATTTTTTTTTAAATTTTAGGTAACATGGGTGGTAAATTTAAAACTGTAATGAGCAGAATAACAGGTAGCAGACATCATCAAAATAACCGTTTATCTATTTTACCATGATTGACCCTATGTAATTTTATCTCTTTGTAAACAAATTTTATTCCACCATTTTTAATGATTTTCCTCTAATAAATCCTATTCTGTCTTCTGAAAGTCACAGGTAACGAATTTATGCACACTTTCAGGCAATTTTTATCTAGGAATATTGTGGTATGTAATGTTAACTAATTTATCTGAAGACTTCTAAGACGAATTAATCATTGCATAGATTTTAAGAAACATTAAATTTATTTATAGTATTTTCTTGGAGGTTATTTTACGAAATAAAATTACCTGTGACGTTTTTGTATAACATGGAAAATTTTGCTATTAAAATTAGATGCAAAACAATGATGCACAAAAGATCTTTAAGACCAGGAAGATTTACAAAACATTACCTTGTACGAATAATAAATCTGTCACTTCGCACGTATTCAGAGATCTCCGTCGATAACGAGCCAATAAAAAGGCATCTAATTAATGATTGTTCAAACAAAAAGCCGATTCAACATTTCCGACATCAATATATTTATATTCATCTTGACCCATCGATTTGTGCTAAAGTTTAGCAAACTTTTTGTCCCCAAGAAAAAACAGCACGCGTCTACCATTTATCTTTTTCAATCGATCATATTGAGTGTTGTTTGAAGTTTTTGCAAATGTCACGCTATTCATGTCAGTACTTCCTGAAACGTCGTTGAGGTATTGTTGGTTTTGCTTGTTTGACTGGTTGGCGTTCAAAAGCACGATGAACACATACAGACCAATAGGAATTTAGTTGGTTGCTTCGTAGTAACTTCTGGGCCCCCATTTTTAGAGTTCCGTAGTCGAACTTCGACCCCTTATGGTTTTATTCTTAGTCGAGTGAAATTTGCATGATGGTTTGAGTGACGTCTAGTAAATTATAAATAAAAAATATATGTTTTTTCAAAGTACCTTGTCCCTATTTGAAAGAGGGGGATGTTGTTTTAATCCTGTACCCCATCTTGTGGAGTATCGTTACGGTATCGTTATCGGTCTTCTAAAATAAAAAATAAGGTTTACACTTTTTTGATAAAAGAATCCATTTATCTGAAAAGAATACACAATAGTAGCCCACAATGTATGTTATACTAAGTAGACTCTGCTGGTTTACGAGCTGTAGTAGACCAACTTATGTCTGTAGTTAGGTTTGTAAATAGTTCATATAGTATTTATACATTCCCATGCCATGGTTCTACGTTTTTGATTCGTACAGCTAAGGTATGGAATACTTTGCCGTCGTCAGTTTTTCCTAAAAAATATAATCCCGGACTCTTTAAGGCAAGAGTGAATAGGTTCATCTTAGACCACATCATCGCTTAGCATCAAGTGAGATTGTGGTCAAACGAAGATCTATCCAGATTAAAAAACAAATGTACATGTGCTCTAAAGAAGTTCCATAATGTTCTTGGAAGTATAGCTGCATGGTCACATAATAATGCCCTTGTAATGAATCCCTCAAAGTCAAAGTTTATGGAACTCGATTCAACGCGTCAAATAGATGATATTTCTATGCACTCTCTTGACGTTAATCTACTTGGACATGGAATCGAGTGGGTCCACGAGGTTAGCAACCTCGATATACTAATTGATAGCCAACTCCGCTTCAAAAGTCACGTAATGAACCTAATCAAGTCCAGTTTCTTTAGGCAAAAACTTCTACAAATTTAAGAATTTTCTTAAAGAGGAAATAGGTACATATCTGTGATGCACCAATTTTATCAAAACTGTGAAGACTTGGTATATGATCCCCATCTGATGGCTAAAACAAAGTTGTTTGTAAAGAATTCAGAATGCATGCTGTAGATTCTGTTTTGATATCCTGCCGTGAACACACCTTACCTAAATAAGTCGTCCACATTAAATATGACTTTGCGAAGAGATCTGCACATGGCTGTCTTAATCCACAACGTAATGACGTCCGGGTTGCCAAAATACCTCTTTTCTAAACTAGACAGGTCGCGGATCATTAAAAAAAACAAACAGCTTTGTTTTCTTGCCTTTCTTTCCTGGCTTGGTCGCGAAGGAACAGGCAGTAAAATTGACGTTTTAATTTAAAATTTTAATAAAATTTACGTAAGTGATCCTTGTGATTTTAATGAATAAAATATTTTTACTTTGACTTTGCAGATACGTCGCAGAGCAAGCATAGCTCAAAACCAATGAGAAAATTGCTGCACTAATACACCATATTCAAGACAGTAGCGTTTAGCGGCAGCTTCGATACCTTGCAACCAAGTGTTCGAACAATCTGCCACCACCACTAAGACTTTTGAAATCCAAATATATGTTTAAAAAACATTTCTAAAGAGTGGTGATAGATGTGTTAGTGTTCTGTATTATATTCATAATTATTTTATTTTATTTTTGATTATGTAATACTATTTTTGTAACAATTCACTTGACATTATATTTTTAATCATGTTACACACAACATAATCATTATTGACATCATACAACATAATTATGTTCGTACAGGGTCTAGTGGGTGATTAAGCGGTCTCGGCAGAACAACAGCGTCCACTGATAACCCAGTAGACATAATGCTGAGTCGAGACCTTTTTGCTTCTATAGCGCACTACATACATACCTCATGTAAAAATGTTTTTTTTCTAATAAATAAAAATCTCGTGTCACGGTGTTTGTGATTGCACTCCTCCGAAACGGGTAGACCGATTTAAATTTTTTTTTTTAATATTTGGTAGGTATGAGAATAAGTCGTAAAGTTTTTTTCACCCTCCTACCCCCACCCCCCATTATTGAATCGCGATTTTAGTATTTTTGTATGAACAATATCCATATAATTTATTTAAGAACAATGTTCATTGACGTGAAGTCATTTACATGAAATGTCATGTCTCTTTCACAAGAGTGTTTTATATAGTTTTTGTCCCGAAGTTCCCACGGGAACGGGAAATTTAAGAGTGTGAAGCCGAGGGTGGGTCAGCTAGTTATTATACAAATGTTTGCTTCTATTTTTGCATGTACTGTTTAATTTTAAATTTTATGTCCATTATTTTATATCGTCTTTATTTTATTTTTTCTCTTATGTCTCACTTATCTGTTGTAAATGTATTATGTGTACTATTTAGCAGTTCAATAAATATATCATATTAATGAGTCTATGCGCGTGGACACATGTCTATGGTGCGGCACCGGCCACCGTATAACGGCACGGCGCCGCTACCTGGAGACGCCGCGGCGTCATGTCGCGGGACCGTGTCGTGTTCGGTGCACTGCTTGTCAGTTTATTTTTTGCTGTTGCTTAGATTCACCCAACATTTTCTTTGTATTCTGTTTTTTTTTCATTCGCTGTATTAAGGTGCCGGTTCGCGTCGCGACAAAGACAGGTGATCGAGACAGGAGACTGAGACGGGAGACCGCGACAGGTGTCTCGGTCTCTTTTGCATGTACTGTGGGTCGAGACTGAGACCGTAACCAAAGCTACGATTCATTCAGTATCGGAGTGTCTGTCAATGGAAATTTTTGTCTCTGTAGGATTCTAGTTGTGCATCTTAATATCAGAGGTGCTGTCTGATCAGTTCAATCAGCTTTTCACAGTCTTCGTCAGAAAAAGTAGTCATTTCTTACAATAAATACACGTACAATTCGAGCACGACACGAGACACTACTGGTCAGGGTCAGCAACCGTCGCGCAGTCTCCGGTCTCGCGTCTGTGTCTCCTGCCTCTGTCTCGTTCGCTAACTGTTGCTTATACATTGCCTAAAGTCAAGTAACGGTCGCGATCTCCCGTCTCAGTCTCTTGTCTCGTTCTCCTGTCTTAGTCGCGACCTAAACCGCAACATTTAGCAACAGGAGCAGATTAATACGTCTTTCGTGGTCCATATCAAGACCAAAATTGTATGTTTATAACGATGGTTGCTGCCGTGTACACGGCACCGTGCCCCGGCGCGACGTCGCACCGTCTCCCGGTAGCAGCGCCTGCGCCGTGCCGTTATACGGTTGCCGGTATCGCTCCGAAGATTAACTGAAGACTAGAACTAGAAATTAACTGCAAAATTAACTTTGTAATGTCTAAGATACAGCCGTACTGACTACGGAACCCTTCACTGTGCGATGTCCGACACAAGCACGACCACATGATGGAACTGGCCTAGGATGGCTCACCTGCTTGGAGCGGTTACCTATATCTATAACAATAACATTATCTCACATGTTTCTTCCGACTATGACAGATGTTCCCAAATTGTGCACCGCGGCACCCTGGTGCGCCGTAGAGAGTAAGGAGAGGCGCCTCGAGACGCTCCTGTTTACTATTCTCCGGAAACTAAACTTAGGCATTCGCGGTTACAAAATGAACAATCAAGAATAAATGTGGAGCAAGAAATGAGAGTAGCGGCGGTGTCAAGCCTTATACCATGCTTTGAGATATAAACACCGTTTTTGCGCTGCAGAAGAGGGCTGTTCGTGCAATTTATAATATGGGCCCCAGAGAATCATTACGCAATAAGTTTAAAGAAATAAATATTATGACATTCCCTTGTCAATACATCTATGAAAATTTGATTTATGTTCACAAGAATATTAATTTGTTTAAGAAAAATAGCGATTATCATAATTTTAATACTAGAAATATAGATAAACTCGCTGTTGCCCCTTGTAGACTCCATAAAGTTAGTAAATTGTTTAAAGGGGGTGTTCGCTTTTATAACAAACTCCCAAGTGATGTACAAAAATTGACAATTAACAAATTTAAAAACGCAATTAAACAAAATCTTTATAGAAAAGCCTACTATAAAATATTGGATTATTTTGATGATAGAGAAGAAATTGCTCCAACTCGTTCAAAATGTTACAATTTAGACTTAATTGATTACCTGTATTTTTATGTATTCTAATAGGATCATTAAAAAAACAACCAGCTTTGTTTTCTTGTTTTTCTTTCCTGGCTTGGTCGCGAAGGAACAGGCAGTAAAATTGACGTTTCAAAGTGATCCTTTTGATTTTAATGAATAAAAGATTTTGACTTGAATTGACTTGACTTTGAAAAAATGGGTGGAGATCACCAAGCTCACACATCACATTGACTAAGTTGCCATTGCATTTTATTTCCTATTTATCATATATATTAAATGTTTTCTCGTATGTATCATCATCATCATCATATCAGCCGTAGGACGTCCACTGCTGGACAAAGGCCTCCCTCATTGATCTCCAGGAACTGCGGTTGGAAGCGGCCTGCATCCAACGCCGACCTGCGGTTCTTACCAAGTCGTCTGCCCATCTTGTGGGTGGACGTCAAGCATAGCGTCACCGTGTAGCCGGTCCGTGGCTTCCACTCGAGAACCTTTCGGCCATCTGTTCTGCGCGCTATATGGCCTGCCCTTGCCACTTCAACGTGCTAATCCGTCGGGCTATGTCGGTGACTTGAGTTCTCCTACGTATCTCCTCATTTTTGATTCGATCCCGTAGAGAAACCCCGAGCATAGCCCTCTCCATAGCTCGTTGAGCGACTCTGAGCTTTTTTATAAGGCCAATAGTGAAGGACCACGTCTCAGTTCCATATGTCATCACTAGTAATATACACTGATTGAAGACTTTCGTCTTAAGACACTGAGGTATGTTGGACGAAAAAACGTTGCGAAGTTTCCCAAACGCTGCCTATCCGAGTTGGATTCGACGATTGACCTCTTTCTCGAAGTTGGACCTACCTAATTGGACTGTTTGTCCTAGGTATACATACGTATACTCGTAGGTATATATGAATATAAAAACTCAACTTCATATTGTGGATGTTTTAATTTTTGTGCTTATCTACTTAGTAAGTCTCATTGAACCCTATTTCAAAAAGCTAGGACGCCGAGACAAAATACTAGACCTGTAAATGCGACGCGAACTGAAGTAGTTTGGGAACCCCTGAACAATGACATAGCCTACATCGCATCGCATTAAACCTTTCACTAAGAGATACAGATGAAAAGTCTTATGTGCCTGTAATTTCAACGGACATACTCTTATAACTGAAACAGCAATGCGAACAGCACTTAGCAGGTTCTTGTGACTGTATGCCTGAGAATGTTAATGCGTCTGCACAAACCAGCTACCACTAGAGACCTGCCTCTTGTACTCGTGCAAAAACATTTAACTGCTCATCTAAATTTAGACTTACAAAGATGACATAATTTTATTTAAATAAAGTACAGTAAAACATGTGGAGACCATAAAATAGGCGTGTAAAATTGCCCTCCTATTATGCGTAAGTACTTCCATTCTAGAACATAAGTTTTAATATAACCGTTTGGAAAAGAGATATTTTATTTGTTTGTTTTAAACCATTTTCATACGTTATTGTTTTCCATTATAATATATTTTTATTTTACCTATTACATATACAATGTAGGAGGAAGCATTGAAGGCTTTTTTTATAAAGTATATGCTAGCGTTTGACCTCGATCTCGTCTGATGGTAAGCTATGGTGATCATAATGTCTTTGTTCAATTCAATCCATTTATTCAATTTTAAGATGTCAAAGATCCATATTTGTTAGTAAAAAAACTTAATTAAAACATGTCACACAGGTTAGTACAAAGTATAAGCACAATTAAACAAACAAAATTCTAATAATAATAATAATAAAAATGTAAGTTAAACTTATAATATGATAAATTCAAAAGGACTCTGTCTCTCTCTTTGTTTCGTTTTCACGACGAACGGCAGGACCGATTTTGATGAAATTTGGTATAATATATAATGACCGGGATTGGGATATAGTCTACTTTTTACCTGATTGTGCTTAACTACGCGTGCGAACCCGCGTGGGGGTCAGCGAGTATAACATATATTTTCCCCATAAAGAATCTCAAGATATTATACCAATATTATTACCAAATTTGATCTTAAGATACGACATACATCGTAAGATACGAAAGATTTGTATATGTATATCTTTGTTACAAGCTTTTATTTAACTTACAATGTATGTATGTTTGTCCGGGTGGAATCTTGCAACTGAATTTTAAATTAGTTATCTTTATCCGATTGATCTTTAATTTGGTACACACGCTTATTTTGGATAATAATGCATTTTTAGCTATGTGACGTCTTTCTAAATCCAATATGGCAGATAATCCAAGATGGCTGACTAGTTATTTTTTCTGCACTACCACAGTATGGGTATCAAATGAAAGGGATTGCTGAGGAAAACACGAAAACTAATAGGTACAACTTTACATTAAATCCAAATTAAGGGGACCATCCAAGATGTATACTATAAATCCAATATGGCGGGACCTCCAAGATGGCGGAGGAAGTTTTCTGGTTTTCTAAAGTCATTAAAAGCTGAATTTTAACAAAATTATGCATTGGTCGACTTCTTACTTTGACTTGTGTAATTTGGCGAGATAGGCTTCAACAGCATTGGTTTGCAATCTATGTAGGAGAAAGGTGTTGCTACAAAGCCCTTTTTTATTATTAAACACACAAAACACTTCCAATTAAAGATTACAAAAATGCTTGTTTGGGCTTATTTTAATATGCTTGCGGTTCTGGTTATGATTTTTACAGAAGCATGTTTTGAAAAAGTAATTTTTCAACAAAAAAAATATTTTAACATATCTCACCTATATGCGATACGTTAAGATACTAAAATGTAATAACTTAAGATATCGTATCATAAAATATTAAGAGATCATCATCATGTGTCGCTTTACTACCCATCTCTCTTTCGGACAGTCTGTTCTATGGTATGTTACAATTACAATGCTACGTTCAGGAAACCGTACCTTAACGTAAACGATTTTATTGTAAAATCTTGTTAATTCATTTTATTTAAGAAATGAGTCATGGCCGTGACATCATTTACAGTTTTACTTAATGTCTACAAAATGTTAAAAAGTAGAAGAGTTATTGATACTGCGCTTGAACTTATGACCCTATACTAGGTTTGCCTTTTATTACGTGGTTTGTTGAGCGAACCGAACAAAAATGACTAATAAAATAAAAATATGTTTAGTGACTCAAAACTACTTTGTAACAGACGTGATATGAAGTCTCTGACATCTGAGCTAGGTACAAAGACCTGTGTTACAGAAGTCAGTGGCCTCTCCCATAATTAAGATCACTTAATAAGAATTATTTATAGATATGAAATTCAAACTATTGATTTTATTTTTAACCTATGTTGTCCCACTGCAGGGCAAAGATCTTCCTCTGTGCTTTCCAGTTTTTTCTGTCCCCTGCTGTAGTGGGCCAGTCTGGTAAATGCACATCCAAGTCGTCACGCTATCTACGTGGTGGTCTGCCGCGTGGGCGTGTTGCGTTAGGAACCCAATCAATTATTATCTTTGCCCATAGATCCAACAAACTATTGATTGATTTATGAAAAATACTTTAATGCACTTATAAAACTAGTACAAAGGCGAACTTAATGCTAAATAGCATTCTCTTTCAGATACTCTTTGTGTATTGTAGATAAATATGTGTAGGTAATGCACAGAAAAGGGAACTAATGAAAATTTCCACAGCACTAATAAAAATAGCACAATACAGGTGCATACTACATAAATAAACCTTCTTAAATACTTTATTTAATAGACTAAACTATACCAATATAATAAAAATACTTACTTAACAATAGAAGACGCGATAAGGAAGGATTAAGTTGCTCATTTTTGGTCAGTTTGACCGAGAGGGTGACTATAGATTCTCAACCTGAATGCTTCCACTGAAGTAGCCTCGTAATAGTTTGGTGGGATATTATTCCAGAGACGAGTAGCGGTTATGGTGTAAGATTTAGAGGTGGAGTAATCAATTGGAAACGACGAGACGATCGCACAGGTCTGCCCTCTATCCTGGCCAATACTTTTCCTTATTTTTATCAACGATATAACGCAGCATATAAAACACAGCAAATACTCTCTGTATGCGGATGACCAAAAATTTATTAAACTGTTCAATCAGATTTAGACATAAAATTTGTGTAAAATTATTTAGACTTAATATTAAACTGGTACAGTATCTAATAACGTGCTAATAACGGAATGATGCCTAATCTCGCAAAATGCCTCCTCATCAAATTCTCCAAAGAAATCTATCTATTCAGAATATTATATTAATAAAACTAAGATTGTTGAAGTATCCGAAATATGAGATTCAACTTGTTGCTCAGTTAGATAGAATATTTAGAAAAGCTGCTAAAGTTTCAGAAATGCAATACAAAAGACTTTAGGAAAAGTAGTACCAAATTCATTCTATAAAACGCTCTTGTAAGAAGTATCCTTGAGTATGCATCCACCACCTGGAATCCCACATTTAGTGTCCACTTGCAAAGAATTGAGAGCATCCAGCGCTCCTTTACTAGACACTTTGCGTTCATATCTCCTGGAATATCACATAGATGCCCTTGCCCCTCTAGACTAAAACACTTCAAGATAGATTCCTTATATTACCTTATACTTAGTTAATAATCATAATAGTTACCAGTCCATCCGGAGTGGGCAGACTTTCTCTGATTGGTGTGAGCTGGAGGCTGGAGTCCCTCAAGGGGGAATCCTATCACCCCTGCTCTTCAGCCTATTCATTAACTTGCTTTCCTCCAAATTCCACTGCAACTATCACTTCTACGCCGACGATCTGCAGCTTTATTACCACTCAAAGACTGAAAATTTGCTCCTACCTATAATCGACTATGCGGATATATCGTGCCTAGACCTTAATCAGGACCTCCTTAACAAATTGGATCGACTGCTCAATACGTGCATTAGGTTCATCTACGGTCTCCGTAAGTATGATCATGTGTCTGAGTATCGCTCCAAACTGAAATGGCTCTCAATTCGTGACAGGAGAAAGTTAAGAGTTTTATAACTTTTTTTTTCAATCCTTAGGGACCCATTTACTCCCCATTATTTTAAATGCAAATTTTCCTACCTCTCTGACACCCATGACCAAAACTTCAGATCCACTGATTCTCTCCTTCTCGCTACCCCGAAACACTCAACGGCCTTCCGTGGCAACTCTTTTGAGGTGGTAGCTGTCGGTCTATGGAACTCTCTCCCTAATCATATTAAAAAGGCGCCTAGTAAACCGGTTTTCAGACGACTAGTCTACAGTCATTTCTTGCAGTCCTCCACTGGCTGTTAAAATATGAAAACGTAGTATCTATGTGTCTTGTATGTAATAGTATTTTTGGTTTTATATCTATAAATATATATATATTTGTTATATTTCTCATATATATATATATATTCTAAGTATTATTATTGTTATATCAAGTAGGTTTATGTATTTATTCTAACTGTAATCGGAGTTAGAATAAATACATAAACCTACTTTTAAAAAAAACAAAAGAAACACAAATAACAATAAACTGTAATCGGAGTTTATTGTTATTTGTGTTTCTTTTGTTTTTTTTTAATTAACATTAATATTGTTAAAAGTAAGCACGCCAACCTTTTTTGTTACCTCTGAGGTTGGCAGGTAGAAAATGCTATTAGCATTAAGCCCACCTTTTGTACATGTAATTTGTATTTTTGTGCAATAAAGTATTAAATAAACAAATAAATAAATAAAATAGTTACTAGTCCATAACTTATTCGACTGCCCAGCCATTCTGGTGAAAATCATTCTAAGCGTTCCGTTTAACTACCCAAAACAAAGAATTTCCAAAATATTCAGTAAGCCAACACCCAAAACAAAGCTCGGCTACAAATCACCAATACTGCGAAAAAGTTGAACTCATAACGATTTCGTGTTACAGTCAGTAATCTTGATATATATACAATGACACTTACAGCTCTTACAAAAACAAACTGTTTAAAATATCTCATTGGAGATGGCGAGCGTTCTGCCATCTCTTCCAGAATCTCTGTAACATTTCATTAAGTATTGAAGCACTCGTGTTCCGAAACAACATCGGAACACTTATTAGTTTGTATTAGTTTATTAATTTAGTAAGGTATATGTAAAAATTCAATTATATTTTCACCATCGTTAGCGAATGTTGTATACGCCTGTAATTGCTGCACGTATCAGAAATGTGATTATGACTATCGTCATAAATCTGGTAACTAGCTATAAAGTGATAAAATATGTGTACTGTTGGTGTATCTTAAATAAATAAAATAAATAATCATTTTGATTGCAGTGAAATTTTAGAGAGCTTAGCTATACCTATCAGAAATCCAAGGTGACGGATTAGTAAAATTCTCCACACTCCATTCTCTCGCACCAATACTGGGTTGCATGCCCCAGTTGTGAGACTGTAACCAATACAACCACATAAATGAATTAAAAGAAGACCTTCACATCTTTAACGATTCTGCTACCAATTTCAAAAAGAAAGTGCTGGGATACTTTAATCAGCAACAAATAAATTTATGGTTATGTATTTATGTGTATAATAAGTAATGCTTTCTTTAGAGATATTATGTTTTTAATATTTTCTAGTCACTTATGTATAATTTTAACGTACTACCTACTAATTTAGTTGGTAGCTGTACTTAAAAGTTTTCATTTTCTCTTATTTATTTTATATGAAATTAACTTTAACTGTAGGTAGTTTTATTAGGTTTGTGAAAACTTTGTTCATAAGTTGCTTACATAATATGTTGTCGAACTCGATTCAGTGTTGTGCGTCTCTAATAGGCATAATATGTATTAGAGAATTCAGTTTTTAATATTTTCTAGTCACTTATGTATAATTTTAACGTACTACCTACTAATTTAGTTGGTAGCTGTACTTAAAAACAGTTTCTCTTATTTATTTTATATGAAATTACCTTTAACTGTAGGTAGTTTTATTAGGTTTGTGAAATCTTAGTTCATAAGTTACTTACATAATATGTTGTCTAACTCGATTCAGTGTTGTGCGTCTCTAATAGGCATAATATGTATTAGAGAATTCAATGTTAAAATTTGTAAAATGTGAAAATATGGATATTGTTGGCGTTCCTATTTGTTAATAAATAAAAAATAAATTTTACTGCCAGTGTCTACCTAAGATACACGGAGAGTGTGTAAAATCAGCCAATAGAATCACGTTAAAGTGGTATTACGTCATCTATGTGCAATACTATTGGTTGTTTTCACACAGCTCTGCCACTCAGTGTTGTCAACCAATAAACTTTCATACATTAATATTTTATAAGATGTTAAAAAGAGGAAATCGAATTTTAATATATCATAAAGGGCACGAAACAAAATTGCTAGGTATTATGGATCGAACGAAGCGAGATCTCCAAATCAACTTGGGTAAATCGGCGTTGTATGTATGTATGTTTGTTTGTCCGAGGATATTTTTCGAAGCGTTGATCCGACCATCGTATAATTTAATACTTATAAGTAGTGATGGCACAATTCTGGTGTGACTAAATGAGCTAAAAATGAGGGGGAGGGGGGTTGAGATATTGGGCTTCAAGAGGGGTAAAAAAAATTAGAGACCATTAGGAGAAATGGGACGTCAAATGAAAGGTATTTGTTAGTACGTGGCGACCCCGGTTTTATCTTTAGTTAGTTTTTTTTAGTTTTTGAGTTATTAGCCATCATAAAAACTGACCCCACAGTGCTGTCATTTGGTATGCGTGTAGCTTTAGTAACACATATATAGGCAAAAGTTTGAAATCCAGAATAACTGCAATTTCTACCCAAAAAAAGAGTAACTAAATAACATGAACTCCCGTTACCTGTAATTTGAATTAAACTGTTGGTCAAGTTAATTGGTTCTTTATCCGTCTTTTTACAGACGTAGTCACAGCTAGACTAGTTTACTTCAGCTACTTCTACAATGTCATACGGTATACTACTGTGGGGGAGTGCTGCAGATATAAACACCGTTTTTGTGCTGCAGAAGAGGGCTGTTCGTGCAATTTATAATATGGGCCCCAGAGAATCATTACGCAATAAGTTTAAACAAATAAATATTATGACATTCCCTTGTCAATGCATCTATGAAAATCTGATGTATGTTCACAAAAATATTAATTTGTTTAAGAAAAATAGTGATAATCATAATTTTAATACTAGAAATAAAGCTAAACTCGCTGTTGCCCCTTGTAGACTCCATAAAGTTAGTAAATCGTTTAAAGGGCAAGGTGTTCGCTTTTATAACAAACTCCCAAGCGATGTACAAAAATTGACAATTAACAAATTTAAAAACGCAATTAAAATTTGTTCCGCGGCGGGAATCGAACCCGCTACCTCCTGCGTCTCAGCTGGCTATTCGCCCACTGCGCCACGGAGGTCGTAAAGATAACAAAGCAAAAATAGACAAAGATAACATAAAATTTTACAAGCATTTTATTCATCATTTCAGCCGTAGGACGTCCACTGCTGGACAAAGGCCTCCCTGATTGATCTCCAGGAACTGCGGTTGGAAGCGGCCTGCATCCAACGCCGACCGGCGGTTCTTACCAAGTCGTCTGCTCATCTTGTAGGTGGACGTCCTACGCTGCGCTTGCCAGTCCGTGGCCTACATTCGAGAACTTTCCGGCCCCATCGGCCATCTGTTCTGCGCGCTATATGGCCTGCCTATTACCACTTCAACATGCTAATCCGTTGGGCTATGTCGGTGATTTGAGTTCTCCTACGTATCTTCTCATTTCTGATTCGATCCCGTAGAGAAACCCCGAGCATAGCCCTCTCCTAGCTCGTTGAGCCACTCTGAGCTTATTCATAAGGCCAATAGTGAAGGACCACGTCTCGGTTCCATATGTCATCACTGGTAACACACACTGATTGAAGACTTTCGTCTTAAGGCACTGAGGTATGTTGGACGAAAAAACGTTGCGAAGTTTCCCAAACGCTGTCCATCCGAGTTGGATTCGACGATTGACCTCTTTCTCGAAGTTGGACCTACCTAATTGGACTGTTTGTCCTAGGTATACATACACGTCGACAACTTCAAGAGCCGAGTTCTCAACCATAACTGGGGCGGGCACGACATGGACATTCGACGAAATTTTCGTCTTATCCATGTTCATTTTAAGCCCTACCCGTTGGGAGACTCGATTGAGGCCTACGAGCATCGTGCTGAGCTCTTCCATCGACTTTGCCATGACCACAATATCGTTGGCAACCGAAGGTAAGTGATGTATTCGCCCTTAATATTGATGCCCAGTCCTTTTCATTCCAGAAGCTTAAATGCATCTTCCAAAGTGGTCGTAAACAGTTTCGGAGAGATGACATCTCACTGTCTTACGCCTCTTTTTAAGGGAATCGCCTTCGAGCTCTGTTTTTGTACTCAGACTGACATAGTGGCGTTTTTATACAAGCACTTCGATGTACCGATAGATAATACGGCATCGTTGGAGAGACTCAAGCACTGCCCATGTTTCAATGGAATCGAAGGCTTTCTCATAGTCCACAAAGCGAGACATAGCGGCAAGTTATAATCTTCAGTCTTCTGTATGACTTGCCGCAGCGTATATATGTGGTCTATGGTACCTACTGTAGCCTTTACGGAACCCGAATTGTTCGGGAGGCTGGAAGTCATCAAATCTGCGTTCGAGACGGTTCGCGATGACCCTTGAAAACAGCTTATAAACATGGCTCACATAAACAAGCTTTTTATTAAATTGCAATAAATGTATGTTTGTCCGGGTGGAATCTTGCAACTGAATTATTATTTTAAACGCGTTCCCTTCAACTGATTGAGTTGGAATTTGGAATACATAATGTAACTTCGGTGACAATGCAATAATATGGTATCGTGGAGGTGGTCTCATGATGGAGACGGATGCTAGACAACGGAACTTCTGAATGGATTATAATAGGCTAGTAGTGTTTGGGCTCATTTAAATCTGATTGCGGTTCCGAATAAGAATTTTATAGAAGCTTATTTTGAAAAAGTAATTTTTAAATAAAAACTTATTGTATGTTTGTTTTTATGGGAGATTCGCGAGATCTCAGTTCGAGGCAAACCACTAGTAATCGTAGGTTCGTTATTTGATACTTTTCCTTCAATATAAGCAAACAAGTCCATCAAATTGACAGCTACTATTTTATTACAATGTCTTTTATAATCGGATGCTTAGAGCGTCATCACACTTGGCGATTAGCGAAGGTGTTTCCAGCGAGGTGATTATTCAACGTGCTCACTGCACTGCCTGTACGACGTGTGCGTAGCGACTTCACTGCACCACACAGTGATCTGAGCTGCCCAAGGGAGATAGCACTGACAATGAGTGGCGATCCAGTTCATTTTTCAGCAGAAGGTCCAGGCAATTGGCTGTGTAGCCCTCGACATCTGGTATCCTAGTGGTTTCGCCAACCAGCTGGGTTAGATTAAGTGAGAGTGCAAGTTTGCAGGCTTCTCTGCTGCAAGTCTGCAGGTCACTGTTCTGGTATGGGAACAACCACTCTTGGTGGTGGACGTTGAAGTCCCCCAGAATCACCAGTTGGGCGTCAGGATATCGTCGTTGGGCCACATCCGCCCCTTCACAGATGTAATTAAACAACCTGGTTGTCTCCTGGTCACCAGTGTGTGATCGATATAGACCGGCATAGATTATCTTATCTAAGGTGTCCACTAAAATCTACATAACGGACAGGTTGGGCTCTTCAAGGTCACGCAGACGCAGACAACAAATGTCCTCCCGAACAAACAAACATATACAAGCTTTTGATTTAAATTTGTGTTCCAGTGCGTAGCCTGGGTATGTGAGGTATGCTGTATTCGAAGGGCATTGCATCTGCGTCTCCGTGAGAAATAATAAGCGAGGCTTCGCGGTTTCGAGGTGGTGGTGGACCAGATCGAGATTGGAGTGCAGTCCTCGAATGTTGGAGAGGTGCACTTGGAGCGAGAGGACGTGCTTCCGCTGTAAGCACAACTTATTATATTGTTTGTATTTTTTCATTTTGGTAAGAGTGTTAGGTTGAATGGGAAGACGGCAGTTGAGCGAGGCACTGGACAGCGAGCCTAGAGACACGAAGTAGGCACCTGCGCGATTAAGGGATTAGACTGGAGACTGCGGGAACGCCCGAACCGCCCCCAGGAATGGCCATCGGATTCTCTCGCCCGGTCGCCAACCGGCACGATGGAGCATTATGGGATTTTTCGCGAGGCGGCGGGGCAGCCTTTCATGAGTGGCTAGCTCACTAGTTGGGCCCCCTACAACCTGCGGTCGGCCAGCGAATGACCATGCTTCGGATCTTGCTACCCTCCATTTCCAATCACTCGGCACACTTGCACTACTGCGTTCTCTGTACCGCTCTGTCTGTATTCAGTGCAAGAACTGCTCAGACCCGTCACTTCCACAGTGGCTACTCGAGACATCACCCCGAAACACGGTGAATTCGCTTCATGGAGTGTCTTTGTCTTGAGGGTGGTGACAAGGCCGCGGCCGAAGCCTACCACCAGATGAGTTGTTATCCATTTGGCACTACCCAGGGATCACGATCGAGGGTAATATCCTACGGATGCGGATAACTTTGATCCCCAAATAACGCCAGTGTGATAACGCCCTTATGATTGGACTATAAAACAAAAATCCGTTAAAATAAAATACTTGGTGTATTAACATACTTGTACGTTTGCTCTACCAAATGTAGTAAGATGGTTTACTATCAGATATAATATAGGATTATTTACATATATTATAAAATAAAAATAAATAAACGAGTGTGCTTTAGACCACACAACTGAAGTAAAACTTCTTTATCAAAATATTTATTTAAAAAATTGTTCAATTACAAAATTGTCCACGCGTATGTAGGTTGATCAGTGTATGTTCATTCTCGATAGACGCAACTCGCACTCGCACATTAAATTTTAAAATATTCGAAACTTAACTCACTCTCTTTCTATCTTCACTAATTTATATCTCCCTCTCAACTTCCATTCGCACTTTTCGTAACGCATTCACTAGCTTACTCTCCAAGTCAAGGGTGCGTAAAGAAGTTTTACTTCAAAAATCATAAGGTGTCTAAAGATAAAGAAATGATTCGACATCATTCAAGGACGCGAAAGCATTGAAAAAACTATCACTGAGAGACGATGACAAACCAATACTCAAGTGTTATTCTTGCTTCTGAAGTACGGAACTTTAAAACGAGGATATTCAAAGAAATTGTAAATAACGCTGCGGTAGGTTCTACTGCAAACAGATGACTGGACAAGAAACGTCGAAGGCTAACAGGGTGCTAAAGTAAACGCTATTCTGAACACTCATCAAAAATTAACGAGCGAAAATTTTTTAAACCTGTCAAATTCAATTGAGTATTTGCAATCTTATGGCTATATGGCAACTTATTATATATCGCAACGCAGTAGGTAAATTACGCTAAAAATAAACTTAAACGGGACACAGTTAAATTATGACTCTATTATGTTGCAAAAACAAACATATGGTTTATTTATTTAATATTTTATAAAAACAAATGATATAAATGCCGATACTAAATCATAAAAACTTCTTTGACGATCCAAAAAACGACCAGTGTCACAAGACCTGTATAATATTAAATATCAAATGAAAAAGGGCTAACAATGTTTATCTGTGTGGGTGTCTAGATCCTTATTGCTCCATCCTTCGTTGCCAATATAAAAAATTAGGTCTTATTTATATATCTTTAAATAAATATATAAAACAAAGTCGGGTTAGTCGAGAAAGGCTGGATTAATTTTAATGATAATTGATTATCAATATAATCATTATGATATATATGTATCAGAAAAAAATCACGCTAAAAGGATAAGAAGAAAATTAATTTTCTCATAAATACTGCAGCTAATGATGGCCGATAAACAATTATACCGGTGACGTACATTGGCAGCCCGCGTCATATGTCAAGGCGGTACGAAGTTCGCCGGGTCAGCTAGTTCATATTAAAAATAGCACTTACAACCCTCCATTTAATTTTTTTTGTAGTACAGCTGTACCTTCTATGTGTATTGTGTTTAATTTTTTTTTTACTAATTTATATAGTATTTGATTTTTTTACATAATATTGTTATACGATACGTTACGCCCGTGGCTTTACCTAGCTAGTCATGACGGAAGACCACGCTTGCTGAGCTAAATCCTGTTTTGCGAAACTTCTCTCTGCCTTTTTCTTCTTCTCAACGGTTTATTTAGCACTAGCGACCCCCCGGCTTCGCACGGGTGCAATGCTTATACGTATATGTGTTTATATACAACGATCACTGGTTTTTGTCATTAGACAATACAGACATGTTTTCTTTAGAGGTTACTCTTGAAAAAGTATTAGTTTGAATGAGTATTTTGAAAGAGATGTGATGCGATGAGTGTTTACGACATCACATTAGAAACCTCTAAAATTATCTGTTTCTTTAATATATTATGCATGTATTATACATATAAACCTTCTTGAATTACTCTATCTGTTAAAAAACCGCATTAAAATCCGTTTCGTAGTTTTAAAGATCTAAACATACATACGGACAGACAGCGGGAGGCGACTTTGTTTTATACTATGTTTACTACGTGTTGTTATCTATACTAATAGTATAATGAGAAAAGATTTGTTTGTTTGTATTGAATAGGCTCCGAAACTACTGGACCGATTTAAAATTCTTAAATTCTTTCAATGTTGGGAAGCTACACTATCCCCGGGTTACATAGGCTACTTTTTACCCAACTGCGCAGAAGGAGGGTAATGTTTTTATTGAATTACTATGCGTGCAAAGCTGCGGATTTGTCAGCTAGTTTCCAAATAAATTAATATCATATCTTACCTTAACAATATATACGTTATACAAATTGTTAGGTAAACAAAGGTAAGTTTTGTCGAAAGATGTCCAAAAAATAAAATAACGGAACGAACTATAAACGTGGGTTTTTCAATATGCGATGCTTCCTTTTTCCCGTCTTGGCAAAACTTTACAAAAAGACTTGCCTGCGGTGACTCAGATATAAATTATAATGTGAATCACTCACGCCATACTGCGATTTTAATACATGACATATAGCATAAAACTAATAGGTGAAACATGAGAATGTTTGAATGTATTTATATACAGTAATACCAAAGTCATCATTCACATTCACTACCAGAAACTGAAATGGAAATGGGCTGGACATGTGGCACTAGTGCAGGACTAGAGGTGGACAAAAAGGGTCACGTCGTGAAAGGGCCCGCAAGGCAAACGCTGCAAAGGAAGACCCATCGCACGATGGGAAGACGACTTGAAGAAAACGGCTGGCCCGCACTTGCTTGAAGTAGCCCAAGACAGAGACAAATGGCCATCTTTGGAGAAGGCCTTCACCTCTTGTGGGGTTCTTACAGAATAAAATAATATCTAAATATTGTGTACCTAAAATAACAACTACTAATAAGATCTAATAAATATCTATAAACTATAAATATCTAAGTACACACAAATAAATAAATAAATGTATTAGGTACCTACTAAATATGATTAAGAAACGTTGCACTAAATAAAAACCTATAATTAATTGTTAGTAACTGTATTGAATACCTCAAAGTAATATTTTAATGTTTTAAAAATAAGTAGCTATGTTTTGTAAAACTGTATTAGTTGTATGTAAGAAATAAAAGGCTTTTTTATTTTATTTTATTTATTTATTAATACCCAAGTGTCCTATAATATTTTTACCATAATCGTATCGTAATATAATCGTAGTAAAGTAAGCTTATTGTATTAAATGTTTCTTTGATTAAAATGTATCTTATGCAATAACAGAAACCAGTAAAATCCGTATTGATGGTAATACCTTTGTTATACAGTTGCCAGTCTGTCTGCAATCTTCTCGATTAATTTACATAAAAAGATGTGGTCGTAACGTGACCGGCCAATTCATAATCGGAATCGTAAATAACGACGACAAATAAAAGGAGATGATCCTATGAACATCTGGCCATTAAAAACGGAGATAAAATCACCATCAAGGTTAATTTCATGCCACGTCTACGATTAATCGAGAAATTAATTAGTTATGGCCGAGGTCAATAAACTTTATATTATAGTGCTTATAAATCTTAGAACCTTGGGAAACAGGATCATAATTGGTTCAAATATTTCTTCTAGTTTGACAGGGGTGTGTCTTATCATAGCCTCTCAGGTTTTTTTATTTATAAAATACACAGTTTGACTAAATGTTCGGAAGTTAGTATAATCGGTCAGCGCTTGAAAGCTTAATCACCGAATTTATTACCTCCTTTTTGTACGTTAGTCTAAATTTGGAACACAGCCATCGGTCACTGAGACGACAGTAAGTCTACCTTCTGGCTTCGGCGAACGCTGACCAACTGACTTTTGACATGCATCTCTAAACTTTCCTATGTTCTACTTTATCAAATCACTCCCAATTTGTTATTAAAATGACAAGCCACTGTGTTTATAAATGTGAAAGTTTGGATGTCTGTTACTCAATCACGTCGTAATGGCTGAACCGATTTCGATGAAATTTGGTGTTGATAGTTTATGACCTGGATTCAAACATGGGGTACTTTTTGTTTACAAGCAACACGTGCGATGCTGCTGGGGGAAGCTAGTAATATTATAACGGCGAAAGTTTTGATGTTTGTTTGTTTGTTACTCGTAACGACTGAACCGATTTCGATAAAATTTGGTATAATTACAGAATATGACTTGGATTAAAACATAGGCTACTTTTCAGTGACAGACCACGCATGCGAAGCCGCGGACGAAAGCTAGTCAGTCATCAATTTAATTACGCTTAATCGGTCATTGGGAAAACAGTTGTTATAAGCCCGTTACATTTCATACTGAAATTTTCATTGATACATACATTGAAACTGCTAAAAATGTTGAATCGTTCGATTATTATTTTGGATAAAAAAGATCTGTAGGTTTTTTGTACATCATCATCATTTCATTTCATTTATTTCATGCGAAAATAGGTATTTCATAGCAGCAGATGATAAAATAAGCATAAGTTTGAAGTCCTGCATTATCGGCAAATAAGCATGACAATATATGCATTAACAATATAAATTTTAAATATGGTTTTAATAATTAATGTAAATGTAATAAATTATAAATATGTTTTTTTATTAATCATATTTATAATTTAAATTGTTATTATAGTTTGACCGAAACCGCTGTACCGCTCCTGAGGTATGCGCGCGGCGAGACGGGGGGGAAGTGTCGGCCGCTCCGATCTATCAGTCTGCCGTCAACGCTCACGGCGGTAGGTAGCTTTTGTATCGGACGGTCTATGTGAGACGCACACGAGATAAATATCCAAAGATGGGTCGAGCGCTATCTCGTGATGTCAAGACCGTCATTTTTAAAGTGGCCGAATTTTTTAAGAAACGAAAATCAGACAGAGAAAGCTATAAAGAAAATCAGAATATCTGTAGATAATTTAGTTATAAAAAAATATAAACGTATTGTTATATAAAATAACCATATCGTTTACGATATCCTAAGATATATCCGACAATATCGATTTCATGTGTACTCTTGCTCTTTTTTCCTCGGCCCCCACCTCGCCGCACTTTCCTAAGGAGCGGTATAGCGCTTTTGGTCAAACTATAATGTATGCTATCTATTTCTGAAAATCACAAAATAAGTTTTAGTCAAATTTATTTTTAAATTGTTAGATGTCAGCCATTTTATTATATTACACAATATATCATTAATGTCAAGTTGCAAAGTCAGTTTGTCAGTACCTGTAAAGAAGATAGCATCTACTATCATCTGCAAATAGTTGTCGTAAGATGGTTCATTATTTTGGGAATATCATTTATGTCGGTGATAAATGGTAAAGGACTTAGCACACTATCTTGAGGCAGTTTTTCAAAAATCTTAGAAATCACAGGAACAAGAGCGATGAGACATTTTTTTTAAAAAGATGTTTGACGATTGTGACCTTAACGCCCGGTTGCTGAAAGCATAATTAACCCAAAAATTAGTTAACCATTGGTCAAACCTCTTGTCAAGTGCAAATTGGGTTGCTGGAACGTATTTTACCTCATTTGATTTTAATCAGAGATTTGTTAAACAGATTGTCAAATCAGTCAACAAAATCTCTTGTAAAACGTGAAAATGGGTTGCAGGAACGCTGATTAGCCGTTATTCGTCCATTTATCTGTTGTCAAATCGGTATTTATTTAATCAGTGCTTGAGCTCTAATTAGCAGAAATAATTTGGCTAATTCGAGTGAATTTAGTGGTTTTATTCTACAAATACATGAGGTGTGTACTCCAAAGGTGACAATATAATCCTAATAATATTATAAACGCGAAAGTTTGTATGTATGTATGTATGTATGGATGTTTGTTACTCTTTCACGCCGGAACGGCTGAACCGATTGCGATGAAATTTGGTATGTACGTATATCATAACCTAGATTAACATATATATTACTTTTTATTGGCAAACCACGCGTGCGAAGCCTCGGATTGGTCAGCTAGTGATTATATATATTTGTGAAAGTGTCTCTTAAAAAACTATTGTAAACTGCCTACTTAACCTAACCTTTAAATTATTTATTTTTAGGATGTCTCTATCGAATTTAATCAGTAACAATGATGAGGATGACCACGACAGACAAGAGTGATGAGGACAAGAGTGGAACCATCGAAGGAATTCACTGAGGAAGAATTCAAGATGCGCTATAGAGTTTCAAAGCCTGTGATTACATAAAATGCCTTGATTGGGCATAACGCCCATTTACCTACATTTCGGAGTAGCTGTATCAGCGCCCTACAACAAATACTATTGACAATAAGTTTTTACGCTACTGGGGCATCTCAAATTACTGTAGCTGATGGTGGTGGTTACCACTTACCACAAGCAGAATGATTATTATACCAGAACGGAATGGGATTGTTTTCATCTGCACGTGATGCAAAATTAAAATCTAGGACATAATTTACTAGTGTTTTTATTGACTTATTCAATAATCCATAATACATCACAAATATTCTTCTTCTTTGCATGTACCCATGTTAACTGGGGACTACTGTCCTAATTTTTCGGCGCCAAGTTAGTCGCGTCAAGTAGTTAGTAGTTAGTGCTTTCAGTTTAATTAAGGTTTTTAATTTTATTATTAATGTTTCTTGGAATATTAGGCGGCATAAAAAGGGTAGCACATTCCCGTGATATATCATTCTTGTTAGCAGAGGGATAGCTAAGCTTTTTAGTCTGATGTATAAATAAATTGTCAACATCAAAAGCAATTTATGACATCCAACGCTGAACATGTCTTCTAGATTTCCAGAGCGACCAATCTCGTGCAGAAACGGTGCGTGGTCTCCACTTGAAAATATTTCTGCTCCAACGGCCAGTTTGTTAGTTATTTACTCACTGGATTTTTCTTATCACCATATCCAATACATTGAGCGTCGGTTGTATGAACTGCTTCTAACTTGGCTCACTGTAAACGACTTTCTATAAAAATCTGTTAATAAACAAGCTTTATTTTTTTTGGTTATTAATTAAATTTTCTTATTTTTGTTATTGTTTTCTATTTAACTCATGACATGATATTATCTGAACTGTAATTACATGCATTGTTGATTAAATAATATATACCAAGATTATTGAATTAATGTAATTGGTTTTCACCGTGTTTATTAAACTAGTGGTTCGCCCCGAACTGAAACCTCGCGAGTCTACCTTATAAACAAAAAAATATTATTTGTACTTAATATTTGACTATCAAACTTGTTCCACGCATAACCATGCATATCCACCTAACTTGACTTACAGTTTCATTCAAATTATAGGTAACAGGAGTTCATGTAAATGGTTCTTCTTTTTTGGGTAGAAATTGCAGTTATTCTAGATTTCAGACGTTTGCCTATATTTGTGTCGCTAAAGCTACCCGCATATCAAATTTCAGCACTGTGGAGTCACTGGTGTACCCTGTGAATTTTGTCAAAGTTTAGTTTTTATTAAGGCTAATAACATAAAAACTACAAGGTTTAAACTAAAAATAATAACGGGGTCGAAATGTACCCACAAATACCTTTTATTAGACGTGCCATTTGACCGGATAATCCCATTTTGTTTTTTTTAACCCCCTTGAACCCCAATATCTCAACAACCCCCCCACATTTTTAGCTCATTTAGTTACACAGAAATTGTGCCATCACTAAATCACCTAATATACTAAATTTCACGATGATTGGAAAGTTATTCTCGGACAAACAAACATATATACATACATATATACATACGAACAACGCCGATTTGTCCAAGTACTTAGATTTAGAGATCTCGCTTCGCTTTATCAATAAAAACTGTATTAAATTAAATTAATAAAATCATATTATTAACGAAAATCTTAAAACTTACCTTTTAGTAAGCAGGGACATCAAGAGAGCCATGAGGCGTTACACCTTGCTGTATTATTTGATTAAAATCAATGTAACGTGTAACGCCTCTATCCTAAGACATCCCGTATAAAATTCAACAATAATTAAACCCGACAGACTTATGTACTTCGTATGGCCGAATTGTTTCGAATATTCCAATAACTGTCAAGCAAGATAAAATATATCACATTTTATATTAATAGTTGGGGATAATTATGTTAATACTCTGTCGCAGTATCGAAATCTAATGTTTTAGAAAGAAATGGAATATTTACTTCGTTAAACCTGTTTGATTAAGGAGTCACTTACAGTAAATTACATGTATAAAAGTATGTTTATTTTTGTGAAAGGAATTGCTAAAACTCTCTCAAGATCTTAGCAGAAATATCTAATGAACAAAACTATTGCAAAACATACACACAGTCTAGGTACTTTAGCAATTAGCAATCCACTGACTCGACTGCAGCACCTGTAAAAGCTTTTGAAAAAAATATTCATAAACATATATTTACGTTTTATTTCCAATACCTTTCACCCCGTCTAAGCATATATTAACATATATTATTGTGTGCTAACGGCCGTTGGGGCAAAACGGTTCTCTAGTGGAGACCAGTGTAAGGACGGCCCTCCACTAGATGAAAATATGATCTGATATAGGATTTTGGGAGCTGTCTGTCTTTCGCTAGGTTTGCCTGCACAAGATTATCACTCTGGAAATATATGTCTATTTTTAAGTAGATTGATCTATTTTAAGTATTAAGATTAAAAGTTTCTTATTTTTTAATACACCTAAGAATATATGTGTAAATGTATCCTCCAAAATACACTGCACTCCGCAATCTTCTTAATTTTCGCTCCATCCAAAGGTTGCCTGGAAGAGATCGCTTTCAGCGATAAGGATGCCCGTTGTATTGGTTTTTTATTCTAGGATAGTACTTGTTTCTGTATTATTTCTCTTTGTGTAGTAATTCAATAAAGAGTTATCTATCTATGGGGTAGGCCTTTTTTCAGCAGTGTATGTCCTATGGCTGGAATGATGCTTATGACGATGGTTGCGTGCTTTATAATATACACATTTCTGATCAATACATTGTAAGGGTGCGTGGAAAATGTTTGTAGGGCAAATTACCAAGTTTATAAAGCCATGGGCATTTCTTACGTTTCTCGCAAATTTAACTTGCTTTCAGCAATCGCAAAGCACGTTTAATTCCTATAGATTCCATCCAATTCACGATATTCTAATGAGCTTGACATGGAAAAATAGAGTCGTTGAACTATTTCGCGGCCTCTAGCTAGACCTACTATATTATGTCATCATTATTCTTACAACTTAATATACATTTTAAGCGCCCCTGTTGCTAGTCACCGGACGCCGTAGTTTGTGCGACCATTTCGCAATTAATTCAAAACATGCTAAGTTATTGACAAAATTAAATCGATTTGTTTTCTGGTCATTGAAATGTTTTATTAAAGATGAATGTAAAATATTAGAAAACTGGATTAACCTGTTGTTTAATATAATTAATTATATTTAAAACAGAATGACTTTTAATTTGCTGTTAGGGAATAATCCCAACGTAGTATCGGTCCAGCGGCAGCGTAACGCCGGCGCCGTAACGCCTCCCTAACAGACAGAGGAACAGAGAGACAAAGTTACCTTCGAATTTATTATATTCGTTTCGATTAGTACCTATATAAAACTAGCTGACCAATCCGCAGCTTCGCACGCGTAGTTTTTCAATAAATACATTACCCTCCTTTGCGCAGTTGAGTAAAAAGTAGCCTATGCTACTCAAGGTGAATGTAGGTTTCCAATTATTGTGAAAGAATTTTTGAAATCGAACCAGTAGTTTTTGAGTTTATTCATTACAAACATGCACACAAAAATACATAAATACAAATCTTTCCTCTTTATAATATTAGCATAGAAGTATAGACTAGTATAGATTAGTACTAGCAGACCCGCCCGCGGCTTCGTACGTGTGGTTTTTCGATAAAAATATTACTAGCCCTGCTAGTTGGAACAAATCTTTTAATTGAAAATAGGTTTCAATTATCTATTACCTTTTAATGTGCAGTTTTTGCAGTACTTTACCAACACATAATTTAAATTACAAAAATAGTCTTAAGTTCTAGGTTAGAATCTTGTAATCTGACATCTGTCATTGATTTGGCGTGGGTGGGAGACCGCTCTATAGGCCGCCTTCATATCACGTCATGAAGGCGGCCTCTGATTGGCTGGAACGTAGCTGCGTAGGCGTGGGTGCGTTCAACGTATTCCTATACGTGGGAAGTGTTTGCAGATAATGTGGCGCGAACAATTGCCGTCCTTCTGTGCAATTGTCTCAATCCCTGTCATAATCTATCTATGTACCAAATTTCATTGAAATCGGTATAGCCGTTTAGCCGTGAAAACGTGACAAACAGACAAGAGTTACTTTCGAATTTATGATATTAGGAAGGATGGATATGGGGTCTTTGGCAATAGTTTAGCGGTACCGGATTACAACAACTAGCTAGCTGGCTAACCGCTACGAACATCAAAATGTCATAAAATGAAACCCAACTCTTCTACTCTGCATAAAAAGACGGTGAAAGACCTTCTAAATTAAGCAAATATTAAATGTAAATCTTTACGACAGTTTAACTAACGGTTGTGAACGTGAGACGTAAGATTGTTTGAAAATTAATGTTTGTTTTAAGTCTACTATAATATTATATGTAAAATTTTGGTGATAATTCTATTTGTCTGTCCTTAAAACTAACTGAGGAGAAATTAGTTGAGTAACCAACAGAAATTAAAATTTTTAGGTCCTGCTAGTACGAATTTTTAAATTTTTAAATGAGTCTTAATTGATTGATTTCTGCCAGATATTTTATTAAGTGCTATGAAAAAACCAATATTTGTGTCTCGATTCATGCTTAGTGGTCATGTGATTAAGCATAGTTTGAGATGTGTAAGTAAGACTCTTATGTATACATTTTTTTCTAACGGTAACAGCGCAAAAGAAAGTCGACGTTATAATTTCTTATTTAAAATAAATGGCCCAAAATATATTATTTAAATATCTGACCCGCCGAACTTCGTACCGCCTTGACATTCATGTGACGCGGGCTGTCAATACCACGGTAGAATCATCAATCGGCCATCTATGTATGAGAAAATGATTTTTTTTTTATAATATTTTTTTTTGTGTGAGTTTTTTTTATATTTGATTAATTATTCTGCTATTCGGGATGGAGAAAAATCCAACAGATCAAATATCATCAAAATTGGTCCAGCCGTTCTTGAGTTACTAATGGAGTAACTAACCCGACTTTGTTTTATATAATAGGTATATAATAGATATGTAATTAATGCCCTTATAATGGCCATGATTTTTTATGGTTCCGAAATCGTATACCACATAATTTCTTTTCGTTCAGCGTGGCAACTCCTGACAATAATAATAAAATTGTAACAAATAAAACCAGGAACTAACGCTAAGTAGGTATATGAGTATTCTTAAAGCGGGTTCCTATATCCATCGGTAACCAGCTACAACACGTTTCTGTTTGAAAACGTGTTAAAAGTTTGACACTTTTTCAAGGAGATACGATTCGTAATCGGTTACCGATGGATATAGAAACCAGCCACTAGATTAAGTTGTAACTCATTATTTTATACTTATATGTATATTTTCGCCTAGAATTGTTGTGGTCAGTGAATATTTAAGAAAACGTTAAACTAGGCAAGAAAAGAATCAAGCTTGCACGACCCAATTATATTTCATTAAAATGAAGATTGATTTATTTACAATTGTTAGATTGTATAAATACAGTAACTAAGGAAATATATAAAATTGGTTCAATATTTGTTATTGTATTTATATTTGGTGTGCAATAAACCGTACCGGTAACCGACTACGACTCGTATCTCCATGAAAATAAATAAATAAATACAAAAAATAACGGTGTTTATTGTAACGGACTAAGAGTGGATTCGACCAAACGAGAATAAGTTTTATTCTTAGAATAAATTGTCAGTTATGCGAGAGTAACTCTATTTTACGTTTTACCAATTACAAATCTAAGAATAACGGCCCTAATCGGGAATAGCTACTATACCACCGTTTCGCATAGAATAACCGAGCTATTCCAAGAATATTTTAATGGCGTCCGCATGCCATATGTTTCTGTGCTGTTTTGTCATTTGAACTCGAAGTACGTATGCCATATGTTTCTGTGCTGTTTTGTCATTTGAACTCGAAGTACGTATGCCATATGTTTCTGTGCTGTTTTGTCATTTGAACTCGAAGTACGCATGCCATATGTTTCTGTGCTGTTGTGTCATTTGAACTCGAAGTACGCATGCCATATGTTTCTGTGCTGTTTTGTCATTTGAACTCGAAGTACGCATGCCATATGTTTCTGTACTGTTTTGTCATTTGAACTCGAAGTACGCATGCCATATGTTTCTGTGCTGTTTTGTCATTTGAACTCGAAGTACGCATGCCATATGTATCTGTGCTGTTTTGTCATTTGAACTCGAAGTACGCATGCCATATGTTTCTGTGCTGTTTTGTCATTTGAACTCGAAGTACGCATGCCATATGTTTCTGTGCTGTTTTGTCATTTGAACTCGAAGTACGCATGCCATATGTTTTTGTGCTTTTTGTCATTTGAATTCGAAGTACTTACTTGGAAAGAATTATTGTAACAAAACTAATGGAACGTTTAAAGAATTTGATTGAAGATACTGATAGTTACGAGGAAGTTACACCTAGACGTCCAAGGTGGGTAAAAAAAAGAACAGATTTATTTGATTATTACGATTTTCATGATTTCGCGATCAAGTTTCGTTTGAGTAAAGAAGCAACATTATCTCTTCTGACGAAAATTGAATATAACTTGGAATTCATTTCAGATAGGTAAGCGCCTGTGCATTAGTATTTAGTAGATACCTAAATACTTATAAGTACCTAAGTATTATGTAGGTACCTGCCAGTAATTCGAACCTTAAATATATACCTGCCTGTACCTACCAATAGATTATTATTTATTACCTGCCGGTCCGGCATAAAATAGGATGGTTTATGGAGGTTCGTTTTGCTATTCGCGTATAGTAATTCCAAGAGTAGTTATACTTCCGATAGCATGGTAAAACGACTTTTGACTTACTCGAGAATAAGAAAGTGGAATAGATCTAACTCTGGTATAGTTACTCGAGTGTAAATGCAAGTTTGGTAGAATCCACCCTAAAGTGTAAAAGAAAACGAAAATAAATACTAAGGTAATAAGAATACCTTCAATGTTTACTGAAGCTATTAGTCGAGCAATTGGTCTATAAGTTACGTACTAATCAAACTGTATGAATCACACTAATATTATAAATGCGAAAGTTTGGATGTTTGTTTGGTTGTTACTCAATCATGAAATACGTAGGCCGCTCTCAAGGGTAAGTTTTAAAAAAGATTGATTTAATTTAATCTAATTTAATCTTAAAAATTACAGAGTACAACTAATTAATCTACAATGAGACTTGCTCGAAGTTTGAACAAAGAATGTTAATAAAAGCTAGGTAAATTCGGTGGACGGCGCGGTTGACGTCAATCGGGTCACGTTCCGCTGATGTAGCTGGAACGTGCAACTGGTATGTTATTCAGGTCGGTACAAGCGCAGCGATCCTCATAGTTTAGCCTTGCGTAACACATGTCATAATAGCTCAACCAATTTTGATGAAATTTTGTGAGTCAATAGATTATGACCTGAATTGACACATATACTAGTTTTTATTTATTTTTTACTTTGACATCCCATGCAAACTGATTTATGGGATTAATCGTAGTCTATGTGGTAATTCAGGTTATTATCTACGTATATACCAAATTTCATTGAAATCGGTTCAGCCGTTACTGCGTGATTGAGTAACAAACATAACTATTGATTAAAACGGGTATTTATCGCGTATGTACCTTGTTTATTTGTTGTCCCGACGTTTCGGCTGCGTTGCAACAGTCATGGTCTCGGGTTGACTGGAGTACTTGGAGCTACCGTTGGGAAGTGTGGGTTGCTGTTGCAACTACCCTCACTTGGTCTTCAGAATTACGACACACTTCACTAACCGTATCTACGCACTGAGTCGACCGATTACGACGCGCACACCTAGCAATCACCGGGTTCCAGGACGCTGTGAGTCTAGAAGTAATAGTAACAAACAAACAAACATCCAAACTTTCGCATTTATGATATAAGTGTGATTTAAGAAACAAAAAACACAATAGCGAATAAAAATAGGTATATTATAAAGATATTACTAAAGCCAGTGAAGTTTCCACCATAACATATTTTATAAAAAACGTGTGAACAGACTAACACGAATAGTTAAATGTAAACTAAACATATAAACGCATAATGGTAACACATATTGCAGCTAAAATTTTAAGCAAATATATACAAGACTAAACAACAACAAATATTAAGTAGGTACATACTAAATCATTCATTGGCTATTGCAGACAAACTTGTCTTCGGAACCCAGCCGCTGTCGAGTGGAAAATTTCAATGCGAACAAATGTTTGGTTATAGGTTTCGCACACTCTAATAAGAAACATATTTTATTATAATTCGTTTTAGAAATTGGCGTCCAAAAGAGTTCATTTTTCTAGAAGAAATTCTAGGGCAGCACAGATAAATAATTTATTGACAAACCACACGTGCAAAGCCGCTGGCGGAAGCTAGTTTATTATAAATTAACTCTCTATATGTGTTGTAAGTTGTTTTTATAATTCTGAAATAAAATAAAGTGTCAGTTTTCCACCACAAAATAATGAATCTTTAATCAGGTTTACCCCTAGTTCGTAAAGGTAACATATCTAAAGATTTACCTAATATATTAACACTATATAATATAAAATTACAACACTATTATATTATTTATTGTAACACTTAAACTCAGTAATTAAACAGGATCGATAGGAGACAAATACCGGTGTACACACGGCTACACATCAAGCTATACATTACCAGTATAAGGTTACCTCTCATTCTACGAAAAGCCTACACAATGCGAGGTCAGCTTATTGTGGAAATGTATAGCTTGATGTGTAGCCGTGTGTACACCTTACGAGGGGAGTTCAATGTATTCTCGGTATCGGGGTAATATACTAATTATGAGGGTAATTAAATTATCTCATTAGTTTATGAAAAGTCATTGAGGGTATAAATATAAAATTTTATTTGAATGTCGCCATTAGTATTCAAAATATCATTTCGGAAAGGCAACTACGATGACTGATACGACAATGTTGAAAAAAATCGAGCATCGCGCTGTGATAAAATTCCTCACAAAACAAGGAGACTTTTCCAGACCAGGAAAAATATTTTTGGAGGGAATTGAATAGTTATTTTCCAGGAGAAATAAGTGTGTTCAGATCCTAGGGGACTACATTGACAAATCAATTTTATTAATAATTTTCTGCTTATTCTTTCATGCCTATACCGAGAATACATTGAACGCCCTTCGTAGCTATTTATACTTTCAACTTGTTTCTAACTTGGTATTAAACTAAAAATCGTTAGTCATATCATCAATTTTTAGACTACAGTACCTGTAGGAGATCGTAAGCGCGGCTCAGTCGTGGAATGATATACGAGATAGATAAGATGATTTTATTGAGCTTAACTTTACTACTGATGATGATAATGATAACGAGTGGCTCGGCCGCTAGCCGATTGTGCACTGATTAGGTAAATCGCGCGCCGCCTCGCTGAGGCGGCGTTCGATCTACATACATAGTAAAAATTGCTGGCTGAGCTAAAAGGTGTTCGTATATCGAACAGGTAGACGCTTGAAATATTCACAGAATATTTAATTATATATTCACTTTAAAAATAAATATTTAAATTAAAATAAAACAAATATTTAAGGGATACAACAAACGTGATTTATTTTGCCGTTTTTATAGATAATGGTACGGAACTCTTCGTGCGCGAGTCCGACTCGCACTTGGCCGGTTTTTAATTTTCTTTAACGGTCAGTGGGACGTTTTATTATAAGAGCATTCAGATAATTTTAAAGCTGTGACTATAAACATCTAATTAATTTTATACGTGTAACAGTTCTTTAATCTTCCATAACCAATTATAGAATTCGTGCCAAAAAAACTCGCTATAAGCCAGACAAGGAAGATAAATGCATGATTAACTCACTGCTTACGTCCTAGGTATATCGCAGGGCGCCTTTCAAGGGTGCGTGACTTGTGACCTACGAGGCAATACTTTGTTATAGGCGATGCTTACCACTTAACTTAATAATCACTTTAATATAGACCCATCGCCATTCTGTCGTAACCTGCTAAAATATTTGAGAACGTACTACACAAGCTGATATACTCGCAAATAGAGATTTTTATATCTAATGAACAGCATGGCTTTAAAAGGAAGAGGTCGGTCAGCACCAAACTGTTAACTCTAGTTGAGTATATATCTACCCAACTTGACCTCGGTCGACAAGTGGAAGCGCTCTACTTTGACTTCCGGAAAGCGTTTGATAAGGTAAATAATGACATACTGCTGGAAAAACTAAGTGCTATAGGCTTTGCGCCTGATCTTCTACAGCTTCTGGCTGACTATTTGCGTGATCGCCAACAGTATGTCAGACTTGGAATATACGAGTCTTCGCCATATCAGATGCGCTGCGGAGTCAGTCAAGGCTCAGCCTTAGGACCATTGTTGTATATAATAATGTTAAATGACTTGCCAACTGTTCTTCGACACGCGGAGTGTCTTTTGTACGCAGATGACCTAAAACTATACTCAGCCGTTCGATCCCTGTCCGACTGTTTGGCGCTTCAGCAGGACATTGAGTCAGTGTATCATTGGAGTATGCAAAACAAGATGGAATTTAATCCTTCCAAATGCTCAGCCATGACCTTTGGGCGAATGTGGCATCCAATACCCTTCGACTACAATATGAATGGTAGCGCAATTGCTCGATTGACAGTAGTGAGGGATTTGGGAATCTTATTCGACCAAAGGCTTACGTTCCATGACCACATTGGCGTCGTCGCCAAGGAGTCATACAGTAGACTTGGTTTTGTTTTAAGAAATGCTCGTGACTTCCAGAGCTAACACGTAATACGACTTCTCTTCAGCAGCTTGGTGCGAAGAAAATTAGAGTCCTGCTCCTGTGTATAGAATCCACACGAGGTTACGTACGCTCTCCGTTTGGAAAAAGTACAAAAGGCATTTCTTAGGTACCTTTATAAGCGAATTGCAGGGTATTACCCTTTCATGTACCCAACTCAATTCCTCTTAGGATACTTAGGTTATAATTCCCTCAAAACTAGGAGAGCGTGTGAGATAACACTGTCTGCAAAATATTTCGCAACAAAATTGATGCATTATCTGCTTAACGAGCTACTTCGCTTTTATGTCCCAAATCAATATATCCGGTGCGGAAGACAAAGGCTTCTTGCCGCACCCTCGAGCCGTACTGTATCCCGTGCTAACTGCCCGCTGCCTCGCACACTCACCGCCCTCAACAAACTCCTAGATGCCAACCCTGAACGCGATGTGTTTGCTGACGAATGGAAGGAATTGATGCTGGTATGTCTGAGGTATTGTGAGATTGATGTATGAAAGGTCTTTAATTTAACAATTCAATTTATGATTTATGTGTGTGATTTAATGAATTTATTTATATTATTGTGTATTATTTTAATTTAAATTTATTGTTAATTTGTATACTGTGTAGATTCTTATTGTAATTTAGATTTTTATTTGACAATGGTTTATGTAATTAATGTTTTAATTATTTTATATTAATTAGTGTAATTGGTTAACCCGTTCTAATTAAATAAATAAATAAATTAACATCAGGTGGTATGCTTGATCCATCCCCAAGTAGTAAAAAAAAACAACCAAGTGCGAGTCGGACTCGAGCACGAAGGGTTCCGTACCAATATGTATAAAAACGGCAAAAAATCACGTTTGTTGTTTGGGAGCCCCCCTTACATATTTGTTTTATTTTAATTTTTTTTTATTGATGATAGCCAAGCGCTCGACCACTACCTCACCTGATGGTAAGTGAAGGTGTGATCGAAGATGGAGCACGCTTGCCTAGAAAGAACTTATTCACTCTGGACTTGAAGACTCCAAGATTATACTGGTTTGGAAAAACATACGCCGAAAGTGAGTTCCACTCCTCACTTGTGCTAAAGTGAATATATAACTAAATATTCTGTGAATATTTCACACAAACTACCTGTTGCCGTTATCAATATCGAGCTATAACAAGCAAAAAAATCACGTTGAGCCCACTCTTAAATATTTTTTTATTCTGTTTTTAGTATTTATTGTTTTAGCGGCAACAGAAAATACATCATCTGTGAAAAATTTCAACTGTCTAACTATCACGGTCCATGAGATACAGCCTGGTACACACGGACAGACGGACAGACAGACAGCGGAGCTTTAGTAATATGGTGCCGTTCTACACTTTGGGTACGTAACCCTAAAAAGGTCAGTAAGCGATGGCATGATAGTAAACTTTATATGTTACATAGCATCGCTTCGTGTAATCGCTCACGAACGACACTGGGCTTTAACCCACTCTGTAGCAACTTTCTTAATTACCTATTCAAGTTTCTCGGAAAAATAACACGGCACGGTAAATATATTGACACAAGTTCTGCGTAAGTAGATGGATGTTTTTAACATTTAGCTGCATGTTATTGTTTGGTATCCTGTAATTTGACGTACTTTACACCCGCTCGATACCTAGAAAGCAAATAAATACAATGAGATTCTACATATATTTTGTATCCTGTTAAGCCGGATTACTTTTTTCATTGTCAACACTCGAGATTTTTCGTTCTCGATTATATATGATTCTACGAGTAATGAACCAAACATGAAACATGAACCTGCCGCAAACCCTGGACCATCTTGGTCATCGACAGGGGTCATATTTACCTGTAAAAAGTGTGGTCGTGGCTGACCCAAATAGGCCTCTTTAGCCATGAAAGAAAGTGAGAAAAAGCAAGAAAGTTCTATCCAACCTGATGCTTACTTAAATCAATTTTAGAGTTCCGTACCTAAAAAGGTAAAAAAGGAACCCTTATAAGATCATTCTCTTGTGCGTCTGTCCGTGTGTCATCACCGATTTTCTCAGGAACGGGTGGACCCAGCAAGTTTAAATTTATACCAAATTTAGACTGAGGTCTATAGTCCCTATTAGGTGTATAAAAATCAAGGTCCTGAGTCAACACGATAAAAAGATATGGGCAAAGGAGAACGGGCATCCTGGTCTACAGTCCAATACAAATGAGCAGCACATTTTCGAATTGGCATACAATAGTACATCAAAATATACTATTGGAACTTTCCCCAAAAGTCTGTCCGTTTTGAGTTACAGCCATGCAAACACCAGCATTTTTTGTTTTAAAGAACATAAAATAACGATTTCACGATTACTATATCCATACATAAAGGCTCCTATACAATGCAGTAGCAAGAGCGAGAAGGGAGAAGAGCGATGTAAGGGCCGTGGGGAGAGGGATGCGTACGCGGGGGAGGGGAACGGTTGTGTACGCGCCGCGCCGGACGGCTACAATAATCAGTCGCATCGCATCAAGTGAGTGGCTACGTCACGTCTTGTTACGATAGTGCTGTGTTTGAATTTCTTTCTCTGTTTTTACTGACCCTGGCTTGCTTTTGGACCCTGTTTCTTTCCCTAATGTGTTAACTTTGGCTCGACTTATTGATTTTTGAACTGCCTACCGATAATGGAAGTTTTTCGAAACTGTGTGATGTGTCGTCGAGGACTTTACCGCGGACGGTACCAGCAGCATATCTTGGCTGATAACCTGCAAAGGGAACGACCAGAATTCGCCGCGTTTATACAACAACATGCTGTGTTGGAGGTTAGTTACCTTTTATTTTTATTATATTGAGTAGTTAGGCATAGGATTTATTTATTTTAAGTATTAATTGTTATTATTTTCAGGTGGTGTTCGACAGTACTCGAAGCTTGTGTCACCGATGTTGGCAGAGGACTGAGCGTGATCATAGACCTGCACAGCAAGCGGCGCGAGCGCCTGGTACATTGCACTCTCAAGAATACACGAGGGCACCGAACACTTCGGTGCATTGTATTTACAACAACTGTGCTAATATTACCCGTAATCATATACTAAACGCGATAAGAATTAATGTATTTTGTGAGAGCAAGCTTTTTATTCCTGATAGCGCTAGGGTGTGTACAGAACACTTACAAAATAATGAATGGAGCAACCTGCCGCAAATGTGTCATGTGACACATGATTTTAATGACGCTCAGTTTACATCGCTCTGTGACTTGATGAGAATGGCTGCTAACAACCAGCCCAGAATCGACTTCGAAAACAGAGGCACCTTGTCTAATGAAGAGATGCACTTATGGACTGGGCGCACTTACGATCAGTTCGAAGCTATATTAGAACAAACTCCGTCACTAAGTGAACGTTGTAACCAGCCTAGAACTGCATTAGGCATCTATTTAACAAAACATAGAACTGGAGACTCTGATGAGAGACTGGCAACGTTATTTCATATGTCTCGTCGAAAACTAGAACGTTTTTTGCCTATAGTTCGAGAATGTCTGAGCAACGATTACGTTGTGCTGCATCTAGGTGTGGACCACATTACCAGAAATGATATCCTTCAAAGAAACTTAACAATTCCAAGGGCTTTATTTGGAAACGATGAAAACATCAAAGCCATAATTATATGTGACGGTACATATATATATATATTAACAAAAGCTCCAACTTTTTGTTTCAACGGCTGTCATACAGCTTACACAAATATCAAAACTTGTTGAAGCCGTTTTTAATGGTATTCACGGACGGCTATATATTAGATGTCAAAGGGCCATTTGCCGCTACCAGAACCGATGCCCAGATCATGAGTGAAATAATGAATAACGAAGATGAGCCGCTGCATTGGTTACTCGAACGTAATGATGCGTTTATCCTAGACAGAGGATTTAGAGATAGTTTGCAGGATATAGAAGCTTGTGGCTACGAACATCATGTGCCACCAACTAAAGACAGAAGAGAAAATCAACTCACTACAGAACAAGCTAATCAGTCTCGTTTGGTCACCATGTGCCGATGGGTGGTGGAAGTAGTAAATGGGAGATTTAAGCGAGATTTTAAACTTTTGCGTCAAAACTATTTTAATAACACGTTGCCAAAAATGTTTGTTGACTTCAAAATAGCTGCAGCCATTCTAAACCACTTCCACGCCCCCATCGAAGATAGGTCACACGCAGCAGCCTTTTTGAATTCAATAAGAGCTAAAATACACATACCAAACACATTGCACAATTATGTGGAAGCAAAGAGATTGAATTATAGGAGAGCAGACTTCATGCGAATCGAAGCAAATGAAATAGAAAACTTCCCAAGGCTTAGTGAAGAACAAGTCATACATTTTGCCTTGGGAACTTACCAGTTAAAGCTCGCTCGATCATATTGTAGCGAGCACTTACAAAATGGTCTTTATATAATCGAGACGTATAGAGATAACGCTCTAGAAGACTTGGCACAATATGATATCAACGAAGAGGCTTGGCTATTACGTGGACGTATACAGTCTCGACATGTCCGAGCCAGGAAATATTTTTGTTATATATTAATCAATAATATTAATAACAATATTACACAATATTATTGTACCTGCTTGACAGGGCGACGTACTATAGGTACTTGTGCCCATGTACTGTCAATTATATGGTACGTAGGTTATGCCCGTCATGAAGGGTTCAATGAACCTGCATTGTTCCTTAACAGTATTCTCATCGATGATGATGATGATGATAATGTTTAATAACATATTGTTTTGATTTTTTAAGAAGATGTTGTTTTTATTTGTATTACTACTTACCTAACTTAAATAAAATCATTACATTACACAAAATGTTTTTTTAATTACCACGATATTCAATGTTTGGCACTAAATATTATCAGATTCAATTTTTAGTAGAACTCAGATCGGACAATACTTAGAGAAATGCGACTTTCTACATATGAAAATACATAGAATTACCTTTATATTGACATATGACTCATTTTTATTGCAAGGTAGACCAGCTTCCATACATTTATGCCCGTTCTCCTTTAGATTTTCGCATAAACTACTAAAATTTGCCTTAATTTTTACTTTTCGGAATTTTACCTTTACTTGTGCTGTAATACCTTGCTTTTAACCAAAATGGAAGTACCCCTTAGGTTTTGTGTCAAAAAACTATATGGTAGTTCCCGTTGACCTAGAATCACGAAATCTGGCAAAAAACAGCACAAACAAAGAAAAAAATTCAAAAAAAGGTGAAAATTAAAGAATGTCCCCATGCATACTCGTACATAGTTGACGCCAATTAAGATAGTCCTCTGAGGTGTATGGGCGCTCATACAATTTAGAAGGAATAGCTTAATCGGCACCAACCTCAAATAAGGTAAAAAAATAAAATTGTGCTATTGAATAAAATAAATATTTAAGTGGGCCATACAACAGACATGATTTTTGCAATTTTTCTAGATAATGGTACGGAACCCTTCATGCGCAAGTCCGACTCGCACTTGGCCAGTTTTATTTATAGATGTAAAGGGCCATGATGACGAGTAATAAGTTTTTAACTTTTGAACCATTGCTGTCTCTCTTTCTTCCTTCTTTTTTTGAACTTTTGCCGCACTTTACCGAATTAAAAATATTTTTTTATAATATTTTTATTATAACAGTCCTTATTTTCTGACTTCCTTTATTTTACCTCTCTGGAAATCCTCTTTTGTATCTAAACTATAGTGTGACCATTAGTGCTGTGCACTCCCTGAGGTATGCGCGGCGAGGTGGGAGGCAAAGAAAAAACTGCATGAGTTCACATGAGATCAATACATGTCGGACATATCTTACGATATTAGTTTGCATTTCTAAGGCAAGACTTGTGGCGGGACGATGGTCGGAGGCTATCTATCTGTAATATATTATACTTACTTAGTTGATTAAAATGTAACTTAAATATACTCATATTTAAATATACATATTAAAAATATGCAGGTGATAAATAAAAACTAAACTTATAATTCAAAGGACTTGTTTTATTGAACATTTTTTATATTTACAAACAATTATATATTCTAACGAAAGTTATTCTGACATAGATTCTGTTTCAACTTCATCTTCCATTTCATATCACGAGATAACGCACGACCCATCTTTGAATATTTATCCCGTGTGCGTCTGACATAGACCGTCCGGTACAAAAGCTACCTACCGCCGTGAGCGTTGACGGCAGACTGATAGATCGGAGCGGCCGACACATCCCCCCCCGTCTCGCCGCGCGCATACCTCAGGGTGTGCACAGCACTAATGGTCACACTATAGATTTAATTATGGCAAAACGCTTCGAACTAGTTCTGACTCACTGAGGACCAAAAAGTAAAAAAATAGGTAGATATTTTATATCTACCTAATTAATTAAGAATAAGGACAACGTTAATTTTCTTTATTTACACAATTATTTTTATAGAGCTTGCTAAAACCCCAGTTGGTTTTGAAAGTCTATAAGATGAAGGGTATACCTATCTGGAATGGGTATTTAATTATTCACAGTTGGCTTCATTAAATATTTTATAGTCTTATTTAGTAGGTATGTATGTATACTCTATCACTGCAATAGCGTCAGTCAAAGTCTGCCACTCTTCATCATCTTTAACACCATATCGGCTATAAGGCGTTCAAGGCTGATACGCAGAGCTGATGAGGAGTGGACTGCCACTTTTGTTATGGTAAAATTCACCTTTGTTTAGCTCTTTAGTTGGAGAAGAGTTATATTTTGTTAGTATTTCATCTCTAATCTTTTTATGTAAAATATAACAATGAAGACATCCGTTACAGATTCCGTTTCTTGACGAAAATATAATTATTTTTCAATACACGATTCACAACAAAATAAATACGAGAAGGTTTAGGAAATAATCATATATATAAAACTTAAAACTAAATAGTCTTTGTTGTTTTTGATGGGTCATGCATGTTTGGCGTAACTTTCAACCACAGAGAAAACCACATAAGTACACGAATCGAATAGTCATTCATACCTCATTTCGTAGAAGTATTATTGCTGTAGGTATTTTCTGTGCATTTTACTGACAATAAATATACTTTCGATTATTGAACCTACGCACTATGTTGCAAAGATTGTAAGCTTTCTTCATAAATAAGTTTCGTTTTGTCATTTCCCCATTAATTTTGTAAAAACACAATATAGGGAAGAATGTATGACTACCGGTTATGCATTAGCGTCATCCAATGACGTAGAAGAGCGGATTTAGTTGATTGAGAAGAGGATTGGCGATCTAATAACCGTCCATGACCATTACCATACAAAATTTAAATTGGAAAGTGTAGATAGATAGATAGAGAGAGAGAGAGAGAGAGAGAGAGAGAGAGAGAGAGAGAGAGAGATAGGTAAATCTTTATGGGCACACCAAATTAAAATAACATAACCAAGAAAACTTAAGAACTAATACATGGTGGTACCTACAATGGACGGCCTTATCACTCAAAGCGATCTCTTCCAGACAACCTTTCGATGGACTGGATGGAAAAGACGTATGAGGAGGCGGTGTTACAATAAGTACCTATTTATGTAGGACAGATTACTCTTTATTGAATTACCACACAAACAGAATTATAATACAAAAGATAAATACAAGCTAGAATAAAAAAGGCAATACAATGGGCGGCCTTATCACTAAAACCTTAAGTGTAAGGCTTATTAACGCGATTAAACGTTGTCGTAACGTATATCTCGTTAACTACGTATAACTAGAGATTTTTTAGTGATTGATTTGAAAAATGAATCTTGTTACGTTTTGGCTATCGATTCGAAAACGCGTTGTATCCCATTGTAATAAAATGGTGGCGCATGCACAGCGGTTAAGAGCAAACACAAGGGCCGTTTTGTCAAAGTCTATCCATAATTTATAATGAAAAAAGTGGTTAAATCGGTCAAGTTTTGGAGAAGGAATCAGGGGACTACGATCGTTGATTTTATGTAATTTTAATAAGTATTTTCGGTCGAAGCTACCACGCTTGTTTGGGCACTGCGCCATAATGCGCGCCAGCAATAGATTTTACAAATACTTATTTTTCAATTCTCTAGCCCTTGGTGTTTACTCTTAAGACGAAGAGTGTTTGAGGTTTTGTGCATGCGGGACGCGTCTATCCGAGGATGCGCCGCGGCGCGCCGTCTCGCTCTTACAGCTCATACTACAAAAGCTTGTCAATTTCATAATTCTCAATAAAGTAATATTAGGTACAAAAAAATTCAAAAGTTCGTTGGTGCTTCTTTCAACAATTAACTATCTATCAATACCTATCTACAATCATCATCATTGTATATCAATCATCATCATTGTACGGTTATGTACATCGATATAGTTGCGAATCCCTAAGATAAGCACTTTCATTATAGTACAGCCAGTGACCATCAACGCGCCGCGCGACTATAGTTTGACCGAAACCGCTGTACCGCGCCTGAGGTATGCGCGCGGCGAGACGGGGGGAAGTATCGGCCGCTCCAATCCATCGTCAGACACACATGAGATAAATATCCAAAGATTGGTCGAGCGCTATCTCGTGCCGTCAAGACCATCATCATGTCCAAAAAAAAATGATAACAATTACTGGGATCGCGATAGTAGATTCGATATTATTATCGATCCATCTATACTAATATTATAAAAAGGAAAGATTGGTATTTTTGTGTGTATGTTTGTAATGAATAAACTCAAAAACTACTATGCCGATTTCAAAAATTCTTTCACTATTGTAAAGCTACATTCACCCTGAGTGACATAAGCTATTTTTTACCTAACTGCACAGAAGGAGGGTAATGTTTTTATTGAAAAAATACGCGTGCGAAGCTGCGGATTGGCCAGCTAGTTAATTATAAATTTGCAGAACGACTCTGATTCAAGTTCCGATAGCGAAACGGAAAATGAAGTTGAAGCAGAATATCTGTAGACAATTTAGTTACTTATAAAAATATAAACATACCGTAATATAATATAAACATATCGTTTACGATATCGTAAGATCTATCCTACAATATCGATCTCATGTGTACCTACTCTTGCCCTTTTTTCCTCGGCCCTCACCTCGCCGCACTTTCTTAAGGAGCGGTACAGCGGTTTCGGTCGAACTATAAGGCCTCGGTCTCGAATTTTGCGGCGGCGGCGGCGGCGCGGGAGCGGCAGGATCTTATGCGTATCCTCAAATGGACCGGGTCTCGAAAACAGCGGCGCGGGGGCGGGCAACGAGCGGTGCACTCCAGTCGAGCGGTGACCGTCCCGCGTTGCGCGTCTGCATTGTAGTATAGTGTTGTACTTTTTTTTGTGACGTATCAAAATGTCCTCGGACGTGCAAGAGCAAATTATTTCGGCAATCTTTGAGAGGAGACCCATATGGAACAGCAAAGATGTGAACCATAAAAATAGAAGAATAATTAATCAATTATGGGAAGAAATAAAAAACGAACTGAATATTGAAGGTAGGTGAATATAAAAATTATTTATTATGTTATATACAATGCTTATTATGGTTTACAAATTAATTAGTAGCTAATGGGATTATTTACAAAATATTCTTTGAATTTTTCACGTATATATTGTGCTTGATAAGACGCCCGGGCGTTGGTTTGTAATCGTGTTTGTAATGTTTGTTGATTCGTATTGACAGTAATATAGGCAATGTCATTATCACGGTCCTTATCTCGGATAATGTTATGCAACAAACAGCAAGTTTTGATGAGTAATCTTGCATGACATTTGTTTGTCTCTATGGGCGATCTGAAAATATGCCACTTGGATCTTAAAATTCCGAAAGCACACTCAATAGTCTTTCGAGCCCGCGATAATCGCTTATTAAATAACTCATTTTGTGCATTAAGTACGCTTTGTGGATAAGGTCGCATCAAATATGTTTTGAGTGGATATCCTTCATCTCCAATAAAAACCATTGGTAGAACGATATCTGATGTGGGTAGATATTGTGGACCTGGTATATTGTAGTTATTACTTTGAAGTAAACGGTTCAAATTAGAGTAATGGAATGTCCCTGCATCGCTTTGTTTCCCTCTTCCTCCAACTTCTATACAAATGAATCTTTTGTCAGCATCCGCGACCGCTTGCAAGTGCATCGAAAAGAAATGTTTATAATTATAATGCGATGATACAGCGAACTTAGGATTTTTTATTCGACAGTGCTTGCCATCAATAGCACCAACGCAATTAGGAAATTGCCATTTTTCATAGTATTTTTCCGTTATATTTTTCAATAATTCTTCTGTCGGTTTTGGCATATGTAAATGTACCAAATTTTTCCATATAGCTTTACAAGTGCCATAAACTATGTTGGCTACCGTTGTTTTTCCCATTCTGAATGACAACGACAGTCTTTTGAAAGGCAGCCCACTCGCCAAAAACCTGAAAATTAAAGCATGTATATGTTAAAGTTATGTATGTAATAAATAGTCTGTTCGTTCTTTGTTTCAGTGACCGATTTAAAGAAGAAATGGAAAAATTTAAAAGATCACTATAGAAAGGAATTTAAAAAAAATCCTGCCCCTAGATCAGGAGATGCCGGAAATGTTAATCAACCCTCAAATTGGCAATATTTTTCTCAATTGAGGTTTTTGCAAGATGAAGTTGTACCAAATGTTACTGAGGGTAATTTAAGCAGTACTGAAGTAAGTAATCAGACAAGTAATGATTCTTTTGAGATAGAAGACATATCTGGAGAAAACTCTCAAGAAGATACAACCGGTCATAATGAAGAATCTTCTATTTATCCACAACAACCTTCTAAATCCTCACGACAGGCTCCTGTTTCTTCTCAAGAAGCTTCTACATCATCGCAAGAAATTTCTACGCCTCCAAGAGAAGCTTCTGCGTCACAACGATCAAGAAAAAAGAGAACAGCGAATGACATAAGAACTGAATTTTTAGAATTGGAAAGGAAAAGGATAAGACTGCTGGAAAATGATTTATCAAATCAAAGTAGAAACGAGGCTTCTAGAAATGAGAATAAGTCTGATGACTACTACTTTTTTATGAGTTTGCTTCCACAAATGGAAAAATTCACGCCTGTTCAAAAGTTTAGAGTAAGACAAAAAATTAATCAAGCTCTTCTAGATGAGTTAAGTGTAAATGAAAGCACGTACCCTTCTAATGAATCATATATGTATGGGTATAGTACTCAACAATAGAGGTATATCAATCTTATAATGAAAATACTGTCAATAAATAACAAAACTGTGATTTAAATAGTTAACTAATCGTCGTACAAATGAGAACTTTAATTTTAGAGAGAAGATTTAGTTTTAAGATTAGAATAAGCGTGGAATTATTATACTGACCACTAAGTATATCGACCTTGTAATAAAAATACTGTAAATGAGTGAGAAAACTGTGATTGTAGAAATAATTAATCGTCGTACAAACGAAAACTGTGATTTTAAAAATAAATGACAAACTGTTATGTTACTTATTTCATACGAAACGTTTTTATATTATATTTTTCGTCAAAGATAAATAATTAAGGCTGATTAGTGTGTAGTAGGTATTTAATTAAAATTATTGTATCTGGGAACTTAAAACCGATGCCAAACTATTTACTAAATTAGTAGGTACAACACTTCCTTTTTGAAACTATCAATAAATACAATTACAAATTACAATTTCGTTGTTTTACTTACCCAAGCGTTATGTATAATTTTTCTGCTGGAGATATACCTCTAAAACTTTTTGGATTAATTCCAGACTCTAAATCACTCTTGATAGTTTCTAGAATATAGTCAAAAGTTTGTACACTCATTCTGGTGTAGTCGTAGAATTTATCGGGATTTTGTCTCTGTTCTTCATAATTTCGATAAAACTCGCCATTTATTTTCCTTGCCCTATAGTAGGGATCCACTTCTTCTTTTGCCCACAATAAATCGAGCGTTAGGAATACATTTGAATCAAAAAGATGTTGTCGCCGATTTTCAGACATTTCGTTTGCGAACGTCGACAACACAACCACGAACACAACACTACACCGCTACAGTGCCGCGCGATCTGCCCGCTGGTTTCGAGAACAGGTATGCGTTGCCCGCCCCTCTCCCGCGCCGCCGCCGCCGCCGCCCCGCTGCCCGCAAAATTCGAGACCGAGGCCTTAGACGCTGGCGCGAAGCGTGTTTAATATAGGTTTTCCCCAACCTATTATTAACTTGTGGTTCGCCCCGAACTGTCTCGTGAGTCTCAGATTAAAAAAAAAATAGTACTTATTTGTAATTTTTGACTAGGTATCAAAATAGTGTCACGAAATAAATAACCAAAGACTTGACCAACAGTGCCATTCAAATTACAGGTAGTTCATGAATGAATGAATGAATAAAAATACTTTATTGTACACACGGCTACACATCAAGCTATACATTTCCAGTATTAGCTGACTTCGCATTGTGTAGGCTTGTCGTAGAATGAGAGGTTAGCTTATACTGGAAATGTATAGCTTGATGTGTAGCCGTGTGTACACTTCAAAAGAAACAGACATAAAAATAAAAATTCACAAAGCAATAAGAGCAATGGGCGAACTTATCGCTTAGAAGCGATTTCTTCCAGACAACCATGTGACCAGACAACAGACAGTTCACGTGATCTGGTTACTCTTTTTTTGGGTACAAATTGCAGTTATTTTGGATTTCAGACTTGCCTATATTTGTGTTACTAAAGCTACACGCATACCAAATTTCAGCACTGTGGGGTCACTGGTGTACCCTGTGAATTTTGTCAAAGTTCAGATTTTATTATAACTAATAACTCAAAAACTATTAAGAGTTTACGAAAAATAAAAACGGAGTCTAAATGCACTAATGAATACCTTTCATTTGACGTCCCATTTGATCAGTTAGCCTCATTTTCATTTTATTTACCCCTCTTGAACCCCAATATCTCAACAACCCCTCGATATTTTTAGATAATTTAGTCACAACAAAATTGTTTCATCACTACCTATCTATGTATTAAATTTCAGGATGATCGCATCAACGCTTCGAAAGTTATCCTCGGACAAACTTCATACATACATACAACGCCGATTTGGCCAAGTTGATTTAGAGATCTCGCTTCGCTCGATCAATGATTGAAATAAATCACGCAAGTTCTCCAAGTATTTTTTTTATTATCAGGTATATGTGTTGTAGTCAAATATCGAAGCCCTGGCGCTCCTAGGGTTGGCTAGTCAAACCTCAGCAGGCTTACTCCCCAAACTGATTCGATTCTGATTTTGTCTTCGATTCGAACTCGTTTCTGATTCGAACTCGATCCAAAATCTTACTCCCGAACCAATTCGAATCGAAAACAAAGATCGACTCCAGTTCGAGTTCTAAAGGCGTCGTTATGTTTATCCGGTTGATTACGTCATCATCAAATGCTATAAGTCTGTGGTTAAATTCTTTTGAGTGCTTGGAGATTTTTACTTGTCTGACATTTTCGCACTTACAAAACGATTTGTTATTGTTTTAGGTAACCCTATCAAGCTAAAACTTAAAAAAATACATAATATTTTTTGGGAATAATGAGTGACGACAAAGAAATCTGTACAATGTACTGTCAAGTGTCAATGTCATAAAAGTATGGCGCGGTCGGCGTCAAATTTCAAAATATTCGTAGCTACAAGAACTGTGCCCGCCACTATAAAGATTTTGTGAATTAATTTATTTTTGAGTGAGCGTGTGTAAGTATAAGATTAATTCAAACTATTATAATGAAATTAATGATTAAAGTGTGCATACAGTGTGTGATGATGAGTTTCTAAATAATGTTTGTGTAATTTCAGAGTGTACCTATCTTACCATCATATACCCAGATGGAAAAGTTGGTGCAATTCCTGGAAGACAATCCAGGAATTGCTAAAGGGCATCTTAGATCAGCTCAAGCTCGCCATCTAACAAAATGAAAGTAGGACGAAGTAACTCTTACATTAAATTCGTTGGGTGGCGCAACCAGACGCTAAAACATGGGCCAAGGTAAGAGCACTACTCAGGATAAAAACACTTGAGATAATGTAAATATTTAACTATCCCATTAAACGCTTAAACTGTATTGACTTGCCTGGTTAAATCATACCTGTATCATTCCATTGTTCATAACTAGCCTTCGCCTGCGGCTTCGCACGCGTGGTACCCGGATAAAATAAGCCTATAGTACCTACTAGAGTATAGAAGAGGGGAATCGGTTCAGGAATTCCAGAGATTGCCCTCTACTAATTGCCCCTACTATAAAAAAAACATTTAAATACCTACCTTTTTATAATAATAGATTTCCAAACATTTATTTAAATAATGTTGTTTTCAGTTTTGGACTGATAAGAAGTATGCTCTAAAAAAGCTAGTGGCCCAACGCAATATTTCTGCTTCCAGGACTGGTGGTAGAGTAGATAGGCTGATGAGATAGTGGTTCAGATAGAGGAACCCATACCCGCACAAGCCTCACAACCCTCACAAGCTGTACATCCACCAGCTGGCCAAGTGTCAGGTCCTTCCAGTAAGTAATATTGTAAATGTTTTGTATGTAACCTCAGTAAGTTCACATTAAATTTTTTTTATTAGGTACACATAAATTATAATACAGAAAATTTACAATACTATATTTAAAACAAAGACTATATTTAATAACAAAATTAAATCTAGAGACAAATAAAGAATTTAAAAGTTATCTACAATTATAGCGATAAGACCACCCATTGTACATTACTGCTGTTTTTTTAGTTTACGTATCTTGATTATTTTATTGCATTATGTAATTGTTGTTTTGTACAATAAAGTGTTCATCTATGTATTATCTACACAAAACATAATCTAAGACACCTATGAAATATTACTTTTATAATTGACCAAAACTTAACAAAACAAAAACCCTTGACAATAATAAGTTGATACATGAATCCCAACTTAACCAATATTATCATTATGATTACAGCCCCAAGACGTAGCCCACGCAGACCTAGGCGATTGCAGCAGAGCCAACTCCAAACGGAGCGACAACGGCTCATAACAATAGAGGAAAGGAGAGTGGAAGCTGAAGTGGCTAATGCTGCCGGTTGGGGAAGGCTTGTGCAGGCATCGATAATTTAGCTAATGCTATAATTGTATGCGGTGACAAAATACCACAAGCATTAGAAAATAGAAATTAAACGAATAATATTAAAAATATATATTAGGTAGTAAATTACCTAGGCTGACAGAATGTGTATGTACTATAGTATTTAATTCTAAGAATATTATAGTATTCAGTTTTAAGAGATAAACCTAAGGAGTATACATAAATGCTTTTAATATAACATAATCTTGTATCATAAGTATAGCGTCTAAAAGTATTTTTTTTATTATTTGCAATAAAACATTAACTTAAGACTTTTTTTTATTGAAATCTATAATCGTTGCCTTCTACATCTCCATAGAATTTTGATAAGACATTGTCGTGCCGCTTGCCTCTGTCGTAGCTCATCAGTTTGTGATGTTGATGGCCGATCGTTACTGCCTGCGGTGTTTGTAACATTTCCATCATCGGTTACATCAAATGCAGGGCAATTATTTAAGTTGCACAAGTTGTGCAACACGCAACATGCATTTATTATTTTGGCTGCAGCCTGTGAGTTGTAGTGTAATACTCGGTGACGCAATAAACATCTCCATCTAGCTTTCAAAAGCCCTATTGTTCGCTCTACTGTGTTCCTGGCAGAGCAATGTCTCTGCGTGTAGTACTCATCAGGAGATCCAGCTTCTGCATTTACAACAGGTGTCATCATATATGCTCTCTGAGCATACCCAGAATCACCTGTAATAAAATAAACTCTGTAATTGGTCAGGCACCACAACCATACAAAAATAAATTGGTATGATCCTTAACGGGTCAATAATTACAATTAGCTAACGAAAGTATGTACACATACATGGACTTAAATAGTAAAGTAAACTTACAATTTGTACATTCCTGTAATGATAACGTTTCCTGTTAAAATATCTTTCTTCATGCTCTGTAGGTCGAATGATAGCCACATGTGTTCCATCAATGCAACCTACCACACTTGGAATGTGAAATTTTTCATAAAATCTGTAAGAGAAGAACAATATATAATAACAATTATTAATCATGCTGTCACACATAACTAATGTTGCTTACTTTCTTTTAATAACATTTCTTTCTTCAGCAGTCTGGGGAAACTTTATATATTTTTTTAAAATGTCTTTGTAGTTCAATGCTTTTATGACTTCTCTTATAGCTTTTGATACGGACTGTTGAGACATTACCGTACCATTGCTTCTTCCTTCTATTCTTTGGTAGCTGCCAGTGCCATAGAATGACAATGCAATCAAAATCTGAAAAGACAATTATTTTGTTATATCAATTGAAGATGAAGTTTGTATAGAAAACACTCAACGCGGACTAAGTCGCGGATATTCCACTAGTATCCTGGATAATCAATTGGAAGAAGAAGACAGACACTAACGATTTATTTTAAAAAACCTAGAAACTCACCTTGCATTTAACAGAAATATCACTTCGTCTGGTAGTTTGCTTCATGAGCGGTGTTAAATCTTCTACCAACACATCATACAATTCCTTCGACAAACGATAATTTCTCCGAAATTCTTCAGAATCCATTTCCAATGCCCGGGTGTTATAGCGACTCATTCTTTGCATATTTCTTTTCACCCGAATGTCCATACGGTTCGCTTCTTCAAGAACATTGAAAAACAACGCAATGCGAGCCATAATTACGACGAATTTGAAGAAATATCACAGTAAATCACAGTAAACAATCCCACTCGAACCAAACTAAGTAGCCATTTTGCTATCGTAACATTTGACGTTTTGTTTCGATCCTACAACTCGATACATAGCCTGTCATCGAGAGTGGGGAGTAAGGATTTTTCGATTCTAACGACTGAAGACGATGAAAGTTAGTTCCGATTTGAGCCACAGCACGATCGTGCGCTCGTGTCGAATTCAAGAGTATGAAAAGCCATCAAATTCGAATCAAATTCGATTGATTCAGAACTCGAACCTGTCGGGAGTAAGCCAGCAGGTCTGACATAAAGGCTTAGTCGAAGCCCAAACCAACAGCATTTTTCTACCTTTGACTAACGAATTTTTATCTAATGCTAGGAGATACTAATTTGGACAATCAAACGCTAAAACTCAATTTGATAAAATCTGGGTTTGACCAGTCAGACCTAAATAATAGTATAAGTAAATGTTAGTTTGTTTATTGAACCTAACCAATTCAAGTCAGGGTGGCCCGTTTTGATTCTGTGTCTATAGTTTTCTGAGACGGGCTCTCGCTAGAACTCTCACTTGGCTGCACCTGAGTGTCGCTTCAAACACTCAACCTTCACTCCATTATGAAGATCAGCGGCTCGCTTTGCTCGCCACCTCCTCCGCTTGCCCTTCGCTCCGCTCGGCTTCGTGGGCTTGCTCCACTCAAGACCTTTCACGTGAGTTTTTGGCTCTGCGCTTTTTTATAACACTCTAGGGACGTCACGGACAAGACTACCTAGAGACGGAGTTCCCCGTGTCGATTCTCCCACTAATCTAGACCTAACCTACTCATTTCGGGGTGCAGTGAGTCAGTTCTGCCACTCATTCTGAATCTTACCCACTCTAGTCGGGGTGCCTTACTTCTTTTACTAATTTAGGTCTGACTGGTCAATCCCCGATTTAATTAAATTGAGTTTCGGCGGTTGACTGTCCAAATTAGTCTCTCTTAGGATTAGACCAAAGTTCGTTAGCCAAAGGTAGAAAAATGCTATTAGTTTGGACTTTGACTAAGCCTTTATGTCAGACCTGAAGTTTGACTAGCCAAACGTAGGAGTGCAGGAGCTTCGATGTTTGACTATAGAATATCAAAACATTATTATAAAAAGGTTGTTGTTTCTAACTTCTAGGTCCCAGTTTAAAAGTGTACTGATTACTGGCTATACCGGTTCATTCTATCGGACCTCACCGATGTTTTAAACGAAATTATCATATTAATTGCCAATACTTAAGAGTGTTACGCTGACGTAAAATAATGAGAATGCGTGTTTTGCCAATAATCCAAGTTAGTAACTAAGTAACTATAGTCATAAACATAATCAAATCGACTTATTTATTGTACCCGGTGAACCTATTTCAATTTACGATTTAGCCGTGTCCATTTTTTTTCAGAATATCCAATTGATTAAAATCTTTAATATTATCTGGTGATAAATTATTTCTAGATTCTATCTATGCTAGATTTTTTTTAAATTTTCGTGAACTATACTCATATTTTTAAGACAAAACGTGTCTTTTCGCGGACAGATTTATATCAAAATCACAATTTTGACTAACCTCGACGTTTCGGCCAAGTTACATTGGCTGTGGTCACGCACGAGAGACTGAAAGCGGGCGGGTGGCATTGCCGAGAAGCGCGAATGTTGTCGCCAACTACCCGCACTTGGTTTTATGAATCGCACGTATCACTGTTTCGACATACAATACTAACAGTAGGTATCTGAAGTTAGCGTGGATCTAAATCGCGACGTGAACACCTAACTATAACTGTATTCCACGATGCAGATAATCTGAAGCCGTCCTCACTATTATAATTGCGATATTTCTTTATCTCGTCGGCTTCTCGAACGATTCTTGGGTAATATTGGCGTTCGGTGGAGAGAATTTTGGGGTCGTGAAGTTCTATCCAGTGGTTTGACAAAAAGACCTGTTTTGTCTTAAAAATATGCTAGATTTGACTTTTATTAGTAGGTAAGTACTATCTCATGTTTGTTATATAAAAATGGAATTGGTAGAAGAGTTTGTATTTGATAACCATTTTTTGTATTATTTGTATTTGTGTATTGTAGTATACATATTGTAATATTATACAAATTATTCGTTGAACATAGAGGCTGGTCCAATAGAAAGGAGGCTAATACCGTGTGATACCGATACAATGTCAATATTCTGTGCCAATACCGAATAAGATAATGTTAAATATAAATAAAAATAACCGGCCGAGTGAGAGTCGAACTCGCGAACGAATAATTCGGTACAATGATCTATAAAAACGGCAAAAATGTCATGTCTGTTGTATGGGAGCCCCACTTATATATATATTATATTCAAAAGCACAATTTTATTTATTTACCTTATTTAAGGTTGGTGCCGATTAAGCTAGTCCTCTAAATTGTATGAGCGCCCATACAACTCAGAGGACTATCTTAATTGGCGTCAACTATGTATGTATATCCAAAAAACAAAAAAAGTTGTAAATTAAAGGGGGTCCCCCTTTAATTTACAACTTTTTTTGTTTTTTGGAATGTTTCCTTTACTTGGTTACCTTGCTTTTTGGCAAATTTTGTGATTCTAGGTTAACGGGAACTACCATTAAGGTTTTTGACCCCAAAACCTATAGGGTACTTCCGGTTGACCTAAAATTGTCAATTTTGGTTAAAAGTAAGGTCAGCACAAGTAAAGAGGAAATTCCGAAAAATAAATAAGTTGAAAATTAAGGTAAATTTTGGTACTTACAAGTTTTCGCGAAATTCTAAATTTGCCCCTTACTTTTTATAGTGTTGACGCAGGACCTTGATTTTTAAGACTTCAGTATCTGGTATAAATTTTAATTAGCTAGGTTTACTCGTTCCTGAGAAAATAGATGGTCACACACGGACAGACAGACGAACAAGAGAGTGATCTTATAAGGGTTCCTTTTATTTCTTTTTTTTTTTAACTTTGTAGATCTTCGTTTGACCACAATCTCACCTGATGGTAAGCGATGATGTTGTCTAAGATGAAGCACGAAGATCTAGAAGAAACCTATTCACTCTTACCTTAAAGAGGCCCGGATTGTATTCTTTAGGAAAAACAGACGAACCTTTTGATGTTCGGAACCCTAAAATTACGCACTACCTACCAAAAACAAAATAAATCAGAATAACTTTGTAGAACCCGCCTAGATTTAAAAACTACGTAGACAAGGAACATAAAAACTAGATCTTCAACTCATAAGCCAAAATGAACCATAACTGTATCCTTATTTATTATCATAATGTCGGAAGAGAGAACTAGGGGCATACATCATCAACTGTCTCCTTCCTAAGTCTCGCAAAAATAAACTTACAATAGACTTGTGACAATATATTTAAATATTTTAACTAGGTCTTTCCTTCTACTTTGTTACTCTGAAATAGTAACTCTGATTTTCATTATCACATGCTGGAAATACTACTCGGAACCTAGCAAACTTGGCAAGCTTAAACCCTTCTAAAATCCTACCTCGTCTTGTCCTGTTCTTTGTCCAGCTGCAGTGCTGGTGAAAATTATTTTGATCAAAATTATTTGCCAAAATATTTGAAGTATTGCAGTTTGTCACCGGGTGCTGCACAAATCATCTTCATTTGATAGATTTCATAAAACACACCTACCTAATTATTTTATCACACTAATATTAAAAATGCGACAGTTTGGATGTTTGTTTGTTACTCAATCACGCCGTAACGGCATAACCGTTAAGTTTGGTATATACGTAGATTATAACCTGGATCACCATATAGGCTACCATTTATTCCATAAATCGGTTCCTATGGGATAAAAATGGGGTGTCAAATCAAGTTGCAACAGCGAGTTTAGCTTTATTTCTAGGTTATCTACATATTTAGTAGTGTAACGCATACAAAGTCGCGGGCAACAGCTAAAGTCTAACTTTTTATTAGCTGCAGTAAAATGACGTTTTGTGGGTTGCCGGTTTTTGAAGAAAAATAAATAGGGATGTAGCTAAATGAGTGAATCATAAATGAATAATCAGTTTGGTTTTTTTTTTGAGATTTAATATTAAGTTGTAATGTATTTTTTTAACCTATTATTATTACTATACTAGAGGATTGATCTTTTTTAGTGGAAGTATAGGGAGGTACATTCAAAATGAAACAAAAACGTCATAATAAAGTTATTTAATTAATTTTTGTGAACTGAATCACATCCCTATTGAGATTAGGCTGGCAACATTATTTTACGGAATGACAGTTAGAAACGTCATTTTACTGCAGCTAATAAAAAGTTAGACTATAGTTTAAAATATATTACAAAACACAAATATAAAATACTTTTAATTTATATCTGTCATGTTGAGAACTCTCCTTTTTTATATATGAAAAAACTTTCTTAACTCATTCAGAGCTTCATCTTTACAGACTAACTTTGTTGTCTTTAGTTTAATATATTAGTGGTTTAATCAATCTACCAGTTTTGTATTTTGTTTACATTTTAATATCAAATGATAGCAGGTTATAGAAACAATTAGTTGTAAATCAATATCGATAATATATAGGTGTTCCTTGTTCATTAATAAGTGTGATTCGTTTGACCTGTTCCTTATGACCCTGATGACTTTGGTTGTGACCATGACCGGCTAATACGTACTTAGATGTAAGTACACGATGGCATTCGTAATTTATGTTTATCCAATTATGTAAACAAATTAAAAACTGTACTCGAAAATCACACCTCGTCGGTAGGTACTATTTAATGTAAATTATGTACATTTCTTAAGATTCGTAGACGAACCAGAGTCCCATAGAACAAAGGCAAGCTGAAGTGGCAGTGGGCAGGGCATATAGCTCAACGAACTGATGGCCGTTGGGGTAGTAAGGTTCTCGAGTGAAAATGACAGCGTAGGAAGGCCCCCATTAGATAGAAAAAAGACCTGATAATGGTTGCTGGGAGCCGTTGGGTGCAGGCCGCTCTGAAAATCTTGGGGGGCCTATGTTTAGCAGTGGACGTCCTTTGGCTGGTATGATGATGATGATGCAGTACATTGTTAATTATCTATTTTTAAGTGGAACAGCGAGCAAAACAAAATGAGACATGGCCAGTGCAAGAGGAATGCCGTTGCTTACCTCATCATCAGATCATCGATTTTATCATAAAATAGAGGTATTGCTATATTTAGATTCTTTCGCTTCTTTTTATATTTCGCTAGATTCTTTAATAACCAACAATCTGTAGTTTTAAAACCAACAACTGTGTGAATAAACTTACAAAGTACTTCAGAAAGCAGGAATATACATTATGCATATTTATTTATTTAGAGAAACCAACGGCGATACAAATTGTTTGGTTAAATTGCTTAGAACTAAACGCAAGGCAAATAACAGATTTCTACGTTTGAACATTGTAAAGAAAGATGTTGGGAACAAAAACAGCCTAGTTAGCCTATTTTAGAGTTACAATCAAAATAGTATTAGTAGGTGCACTGCACTGCACTGCATAAAAGGAATCTAATGTGAAATTTTTGTTTTTTATGTTATATGAACCATGAAAATAACACGAAAAGAAAGCAAATAGGTAACTGAAATGTGAATACCTACTTGTTTATTCTTTCGAGTTTGTTTTTTATATAAATATGGCTATTCAATCATAACTACTAAGTGATAACCAAACGTACCTATCACTCAGCGTATGTATAAATTTAACAAGTTATTAAAGGTACATTCGCAAGGTCTAATGGTTGTATTACATTGTAGCCGCACGGATGCGGCACGGCAACGACACAGCTGCACCACAGCACCGCCTCAAATTTCGGCTACCGCTCGCCGCCCGCGAGATGCCAGCTCGTTGGCAGCGCGTCGTCCGCGAGGTGCCAGCTCGTTGGCAGCGCGCCGATCGCGAGGTGCCAGCTACACCACACTATCACCGCGAACACGTATTCGTGAATGAACACGCCTAGGACACGGCTCACAGTCGGCGCACTGTACGCACGCGGTCTCCTCGCTTACTGCGTGCGGTCTCCTCGCTTACAGCGCGCGGGCTCCGCGATTAGTCGTATGGTAGCTGTAAGCGCGCTGCCTGCCCGCCGGCGGCTTTTTATATTGACATTACGAAATATATTATACGACACTGGTTATAATGCTCTAATTTGAATGACAAGTAAATTGCTGGGTTGGAGCCGTGCTGGATCCGTGCCGTTATAATGTAATATAACCTAATGGTCAAACTCTGTCAAAAGATTTGTAAGAAATTAAATAGGGTAATAATTAAGTATAAGTATATTCCTGCTAACGATATGGTTAACGTTTCCTAAAAAAATCCTATCCCTTATATAAAACATCATATTATATAGTTTTAACCGTAGAAGTTTGTGCTTTAATATAAATAGTTTATTATATTATACATTTAGTTTAAATCATTGCGTTTTGAAAAATCGAAAATATTGTTTTCATGAAACTCTGTGGGACTTTCATCCATATTTACTCAAAGGTTCTTGTAAAATGCAATAAACGAATACACTAAGAACTCTGTAAAAAGACGTAGTGAGTAAATAATCTTGATTGGAATAAAAACTTGTCTGTTGGACTTGGCAATGCAAACAGATAGCCTTACATTAGCAAATATTGAGGAAGCCATGTTTAGATGAATGAATGAATGAATGAACTTTTTATTATACCTTACAAGCTAGACACAACAGATTTAAAGAAAAAAAAAGATAAAGATATGCCTTTTTCCAAAATTTGTGTTGTGTATCCGAACTTAAATTTGTATTCAAATCATTCTGATAAAACTAAAAACCTTCTTCGACTGACTCCACAAATTTCAATCAGATATTGCTAAGACCCATCTCGGTAAAACCTGATTTAAAATACGACATTAAAATCGGTATATGTACGTCTATGTACTAGGTACAGAACCAGACAGACCAGAATGAATTACCTATTTTGCGCCGGATTTAAAAGACTTAAATGTGATTCAAACAGAGGTTACCAATTCGCCGCTTTGTCAATCAGTATATACATGGCTTACCTGATCTGAGTCAATAATTAACTTTACAATGTACTCATTCAAACACGCCAACTGCGTCTTTAGCTAACGTCTTTCACATGCAAATGCGATGCTTAGGATGAGGAGATTTTAATTTTTTTTTATTGATGATAGCCAAGCGCTTGACCACTATCTCACCTGGTGTTAAGTAATAGTGTGATCGAAGATGGAGTACGCTTACCTAGAAAGAACCTGTTCACTCTGAACTTGAAGACTCCGAGATTATATTGGTTCGGAAAAATATACGCCAGAAGTGAGTTCCACTCCTTACTTGTGCTAACAAGAAAAGTTGAAGCAAATCGTTTGGTACGGCAAGGTATGGGTGTATTTCTCGGTACGTCTGCTTGTCCGGTGGTGGAAGGGGGAAGGAGGGATAAGGTCATGAAGATCTTGTGCACATTCACCATCAGGAACCTCGTAAAAAAGTGAAGTCTAGCTACCCGGCGCCTGGGCTCTATAGACTTCGTAAATTGGCACTTTGTAGACTGTAGTAGATCTGCATGAAACAAACCATCCTCACAAATTGATAAGTAGTAAATTGACTGACCTATTAACACCCGAAATTAGGCATCTTTACAATGCCGTTTAGTGTAGAAAAGCGTTAAAAATTTACAAGAATAACGAGGCATGGAAACTGTCTTTATATAAAAGTTCCACAAGATTATGTTAGGTGACTATGTTAGGTGATAATTAACTGTTATTTGCTTGTCCATTAGTGTGGAGACTGTAAGTTGACGGTGATATGCTTATTGAAAGCAATAATATGGTTAAATAGTAGGAGACTGTAGGTTGTCACTTGCCACATACGTAATAAAGAAAGATTTGTGTATGCTTACAATACCCTTTATTATTATTTACAAAATAGTTTTAATTTTGGGGTGTTTTTATCTAGCCTACATTTTCCAACTGCTGGGCAAAGGCATCCCCCAACTCCTTCTACCTACCGCGATCCTTGGCAGGTTCCCACCGTTGCTTGTCAAATCCACTGATATCGTCGCGCCAACGGCCGACCCCGACGTCGCTGTCCATCCTCCGGTATTCTCCATCCAAGGAATCCACGTTGGCCCATTTCTCCGCAAGCATTCGACTTGTCTCCCACATGGGGGGTTGTTAGTACTTACTTATTGTGATTTAGTCCTCTTTGTAAGCTTTTATATCAGAATACATACTACCTTGTTGGCAATGACATTCAGCCAGACTGTCATGAAATATTATCTCTACGGGTTAACAGAGTAAAATTGTATGTGTTCTACTTATAGTGCAGCCTTTCTTATAATTCTGTAATAAAAAAAAATATTGAACTAAGGATGTGTCATAAGGATTATATTTCATTTTAGCTTATTATGAATGCCTCATTCTATATTCAAATTTACTTACCTAAATCTTACTTACCTGGCCTAAATCGCATTTACGGAGCCGTTAAAAATGACCAACTTTTAAAGCATGACTGATGAAAAATATGAATAATCGTTATTATTAATATTTTGAGGCACCAGAATATTATCAGTAAACATTTAATGTTATATTTTAAACCTTTATCGGGAAATTAAAATGTTTTAAATTCGCTTATATTTACTACGCACTATTTGCACTGCACGTAAGTTACTCCGTACTCGGTATGTATTTATATTATTAATTGAAAGTAAATATTGAATCTAAAACAACTTGTGGGTTTAACAAACAAAACTCTGAGTATGCCTATACTTACGTAAAATATTTTATATAGAATTAATGTCAAAAACACAAGGTTGGGTGACTTCTGTATCTTAATAGAAGGGTCCAAGATGAAATAGAATTAATTAAAGCCGCTTCAACAACGTTCGGTCCATCTTAAGATCTTTATATCTTATAAAACTCTCAACCTTAATGCTAGAAGTGGATCTTGCACTGTATCTATACAAGAGCAGTAGCAAGAAGAAAAAACTCTCTGTGCCTACTTCTTACGTCAAACCGACAAACCAATCAGTCGTTTCGTGAGCCGACATAATAACAAAATATATATGCGCTTTACATGAAATTTGCCTCTCACACAATGTAACGAAGTAAAATGAAATTTATTAAATTTGTCAAACATCAAATTATACATTTATACAATACCATCAAAATGCAAAGGAATAAACATGCTTTAGGTAATCTGCAAACCCAAAATGCAAAAAATAAAAAATCCTTTCGCCACGCTGAGCCACTGTTGTATAAACGTAATATTATGCTCGCTTTGACTGCTTCGTGACCCGAGAGAGTTCAGTAGTCCCAAAACAAAATAAACCCTAACTATATATTAGTCCATTCTCATATAGCAAATTATATTATATAATATTTATCTTTAGGCGTAAATTTAATTTACGACAGAGAGCATTATAAAGTTCGTAGAAATAAAAGTATGTATATGAATTTGATTTGATCTGAATGTGTTTGTGTTAGTTAAACGTTAAATGAGTGCGGAATGAGCTACCATCTGATGTTTTCCTATTAGACTACGACATGGCACGCTTCAAGAGAAATGTAAAGAGGTTTCTACAGTGTAGGGAACGCATCGACAATACCCCGGGTGTTGCCAGTGTCAATAGGCGACGGTGACCGCTTACCATCAGGGCCGTAAGCCTGTTTCCCCACAAATAACATAAAAAATATATATATTATTTTTTATGTTTTATTTACTTCCCCCCCCCCCCCCCCCCCCCCCCCCCCCCCCCGTCGAAATGTTATGAAGTCGAATTCCCAAACTATATAATTCACATTTTAGTGGATGTGCCATATAATCAAACATTTAGATGCATGTTACGTCGGTTAAGTCACAAATGAACAGGTTTTGGGAATGTATCCAGGCTGGTCTGGTCATAAGAAGGCTGTTGGCCCTAGCTACTTTTACTCCGGCTGTAAACCTTGCTGCAAGGAAAGGGCATGGAACTCTCAGGAAGGTGTGTTCCAAAATTTGCATTTAAATTTAGAAACACAGTTGACTTGTCAAGCCTTTTTATTTTTTGCACGGTTACACAGTTTTAAAGCTCCAAAGGATAAAGGAAGCCTTAAAAATTAACAAAAGAAGCATTGGAATACCATTATACGTATCTGTATCCATAAAGTATTTATTATTTCTCAAGATCAAACAAAACTTAAAGCAATGAAAATCAATAGCTTTATTATGGTCGTATTTTTAAATGTCATTTTCTATCACACCTGTGCATCGATGTGTTGTTTATGCCCACAATAAGCACTTCTCATGCAGGAAACACATCAATAATGTTTTTAACGACTCCACCGGAGTTCAAATCCATAACTATGATAGAGGTTCTTCTTAACTTTCATGGTCGTTTTCTATAAATAAGGAAACCAGCTCCTCAGAGGTGCCAAGGTTTAACATTAATAACATCATTTTTATGACCACAACTACTTAACTGCAGGTGGTAAAAACTAGAAGCAGATAATTTGTGGTGATGCTTTCAAATGTATGAATATTTGTATAATATTTAATATTTATGATATTGGGGTAATAATATTTATAACCCTAAAAAGTAGATAGATAGTTCCTTTATTGCACACCATTAAATTTAAACATATAACAGAAAAAACAATTCTAAATAATAGGTACCTACAATGGGCGGCATTAAAAGAATTTTTCGTTTCTAAATTGCTCTTAAACAGTCGGCTAAATTAAAAAAAAAACATGTTCCAATTTAAAGTTTATTTACGTGTCTTTTAAGTCAAATTGTACATTGTCACTTTTCATGAAATTTGCCCCTAAATCACACAATAAAATGAAAAGAAATGAAATTTATTGAGTTTAACATAAATTAAATTAAACAGCTCTTAACAGCCGCCAAAATTAAAAAAAACGATGTTCCTATTTTAAGTTTTATTTTAGGGTAATTTAAGTCAAATTGTAAAATTTTATTTCGTCATATTATTTATTCAAGTTCGTTCATTCAATTCAAATCATTATACAGTTGCACTTTTTCAGTGATCCCATTAACAGTGTTTATGTAACACCATGTTACCAAAAATGTATTAGATGTTAGGCAACTTCAGTAGTAAAACTTTTGTCTAATGACGCTTCTACAGATTTATTTATTTGATTAGTTATGCTTGAATAGCCATATTTATGTACAAAACAAACTCGAAAGAATAAACAAGTAGGTTCACATAATAATAAACATTTGAGTTTTTTGCTTTCTATACATGTTATTTTCATGGTCTATACTTCAAAAATAATAATTCAAATTATATTCATTTTATTATAGGTATTATAATATACAACCTTATATTATTATTTTGATTGTAACTCTTAAATAGGAAAATTAGGCTGTTTTTGTTTTGTTATTGATCCCGACATCTTTCTTAACAATGTACAAACGTAGAAACCTGTTATTAGCCTTACGTTTAGTTCTAAGCTATTTAACCAAACAAATTGTATAGCTGTTGGTTTCTCTAAATAAATTCTACTAATATTATAAACGCGAAAGTTTGCATGTATGGATGTATAGATGTTTGTTACTCTTTCACGCCGGAACGGCTGAACCGATTGCGATGAAATTTGGTATGTACGTAGATCATAACCTGGATTAATACATAGGCTACTTTTTTTTGACAAACCACGCGTGCGAAGCCGCTGGAAACAGCTAGTAAACAATAAAGTTAAAAACAAGTAGTTGACAACGTCGACACCCGGTTTACATCACATATTAAATACATATAGATAATATATACAAGTTTGGTTTTTATTTATCGCCAGCACAGTTAATGCGGTGACTATATAAACTGTTAGCAACTGGTGAGGTAGTGTAACCGTATTTCTCAAAGTAATTTTATTGGTCAACTACATATATTATGTTTATTTATGTGAACGATAAAAAAAGTCAAAGCTAGGGTTACAAAGAATATGAATCAGCTTGTAAAAGGTGTCAGTGAATTAGTTTACTAGTAAACATTCAATTTATTTAAATAAAAGCAATTTGTAACATCAGTGACAGCATATCGAAAGCTTGCGGTCGGCGACCTCATTTAGTTTTTACCTATAGAATATCTGTGATTCATCATGCAGTAACTCAGCCCGTCTTTATTTATTGAATCATTTATTCTACGAGCACACACTTATCGACATACTTTTACTTCTCTCTTTTCATATAGATTTCACCTAGATTTTCGTGATTCATCTCAGACCACATCATCGCTTACCATCAGGTGAGATTGTGGTCAAACGAAGATATATACAGCTTAAAAAAACTTCTAAGTAATTTTATTTATATTGTTTACATCAGAAAGAGTGTTCGATTGATCGTAAACTAATCAATAGAGATCATTGATTGATTAAAAATTCTTCATCGCACAAAATACATAAATCTGTACTAAGGCGAACTTAATGCTACCAAGCAGTCTCTTCCAGTTAACCCTTAAATAGTGTTGAAAAAATATTTTTGTAGGTGAAATGTAGCAGGAAAAATTTTATAATAAAAAATTACACTAAGATATATTGAGAATACAAACGAAACATTAATTTCGATTAGATTACTAATCTCTACAATCAAGCTGACAAATAATTGACATAAAAAAAATTGTGTGACATGATATCTTGCAAGAGACATTAGGCGAAAGTGAATGTGACAAATCTTAAACCATTAATGTCAATCATGTGTTCACTATGGATTGAAATGTGAAAGTAATTCTCAGAATAGTAAGTTCATAACATCAAAAAAATCTTAATAAGTACCTACTCATGACAGGATAAACAAAGTGATTTCAGAATAGTCTACTCGACCTTTCCATTGAAATACATAGCAAACAAGCTATAATGCCACTTTTGATGTCTGTATTTGTGAACGAGACTGTTCGATTAGGAATGTTTATAGGTTTTGCTTCTCTGTCTATAAAACTAAATTATTCAGGTATTACGAATTTTTAAAAATCTATTGATTCTAAAAATCAAGCACCACGTGTCTTCGGAAAATTACAGAAACATAAAACTTTTATGTTTCTGTTTACTGGATTAAGGAATCCAGTAAGATATAACAATCTCCAATTATAATTTGAAACGATATTAAATAGTTATTTACAAGTTTTTGCTACAATCTATTGATTCTTAATTAAAAATAAATAATTGTTGCAATTGGTTAGTATGAGGTTGTTCGTTTCATCATCATCATCATCATATCAGCCGTAGGACGTCCACTGCTGGACAAAGGCCTCCCTCATTGATCTCCAGGAACTGCGGTTGGAAGCGGCCTGCATCCAACGCCGACCTGCGGTTCTTACCAAGTCGTCTGCCCATCTTGTGGGTGGACGTCCTACGCTGCGCTTGCCGGTCGGTGGCCTCCACTCGAGAACCTTTCGGCCCCATCGGCCATCTGTTCTGCGCGATATATGGCCTGCCCATTGCCACTTCAACGTGCTAATCCGTCGGGCTATGTCGGTGACTTGAGTTCTCCAACGTATCTCCTCATTTCAGATTCGATCCCGTAGAGAAACCCCGAGCATAGCCCCCTCCATAGCTCGTTGAGTGACTCTGAGCTTATTCATAAGGCCAATAGTGAAGGACCACGTCTCGGTTCCCTATGTCATCACCATGTTGTTCGTTTACTTACCTGGTAATCATAGGATTATTTTACTGTCAATGAATGTGGTGGATGGGCGCGCAATTTGATATTAGAACATCTCTACATAGAAACAAAATAATTTAACGTGATACATTTATGAAATACTAGCTTGCGCCTGTGGCTTTGCACGCGCGGTTTATCAATAAAAATAGCCAATGTATCAATCCAATTCATAAATAAATAAATATTGCTTGACATTATATACAGCGATACCTAGCCCATCTATCTAAGCAGAGTTTGTACTATGAGAAACAGATAACTGATAAAATACTTATATACATTTTTTTTTTGTAAAAAAATACTTATTTTAATATATAGAGCAACAACCAGACCCGGAACAAATATCTGTAAATCATACAGACATTTGTTTTTTTTTACAAATTACATTTTTACGATGTAATTGAATTACAAATACAAAATACGTATTTGTATTTCAATTACGTATTTTAAATACAAGTTATTCAAATATCCCTGCTTGTACCATATTTCGGCAAATTCAGTTCAGCCAATTATTGAGTAACATCCAAACAAATATCCAAACTTTCGCATTAATAATATTAGTGTGATGAACGAAGAGCTAAGCTTTATATTATAACCCATTCATCTTACTAAAGTCAGCAACCATTCATGAGTAATAGATAGAGCAGAGCATTAGTTGTTGCACAATCACTAGCGAGTAAATATCGAATGTTAAGCAAAGTCTACTAAATTCGAATAAAAAAAAGCTTCTTTGCTTTTATTCGTTGAGGGCAGATTTCATTCTCCAGGTGCAAAAATCATATAATCTTCCCCGTTAAAGTAAGTAAGTAAGTAAGTAAGTGTAAGTGGGGCGAAAGATTAATGATCTCAACATGTCACTTGTTTCACTTAGATTTTGAAAATGGGTCAAATGTTCATACCTTATATTCACATTACTGTAAATACCATTGTATCTTAAAATATTATTTAACTAATTAAACAATTTTCCTACCACTTTCGCGTGTAAGACAAAGAACGGCGCCGGCGCCAGCATATACATTTTATCATACAAAAGAGCACTTGAAAAAATCTAGACACGTCAATAAAATTGTAAATTATTACGTTAAATATTTATATAATATTAATATATAATATAATTATTACGTTTTTAAGCCGTTTCTTTAATTAAAATGTCGGCGAGACGTGGTCTGCGTTTCTATAGATTTTGCTATATTGGTAATATATGTTTAAAAGAGTTCTGACCAAACGATAATTAAAAAAAAATATTAACTGTGCAATATTTTTATTTAAGGAATGTATTCAGTAGTAGATCCCACATACATAACAGTTTTTCAATAATCATTACCGATTTCGATAAAAAAGATATCGGAAAGTACTAAACCCCATATCCCTTTAGTGGAAATGCTTTGACCATTTAGACCAGAGGTTCCCTAACTTTTTTTTTCTCATAGACCACTTTCAAAACTTTGCTGGTTCCGGTGCACCTCCTTCAGCTACATTTCTACCATATTCCTAGTTGACAAAAAATGTGAAGATCTGATGCAAATTTGCGTTGCAAGCTGAGTTCCAACCACGAAGTAACAGTTTTCACTATACAAGTCACGGCACGTAGTACTGAATATGAAATATGCAAGTTTTACAAGTAACAATCGCTAAGCTTCTTAAAATATTATTTGCCTACATTGATAGGTGAAATCAAGCCAACAATTTAGTTCTTCAATATCAAAACCTGAAAAATTTTCGTGGAACCCCGCTTACGAATTGTGAATCCCCATTTTTTTGTCAAGCCAACGTAGACCCCCGTCGAGTCTCCCATGGACCCCTGGGGGTCCACCTGGTCCACTTTGGGAATCAATAATCTAGACCGTAGACTAGCTAGACCAACGTGAGTCTAGTTGGTCTAGATAGATACTAGTCAAGCCTAATATTCTTCCCACCTTTGACTGTACAGTCTCTCCTCCCATTAAACCTTGCAATAAAGTAGTATACAGTAACGACAATATAATTCTAATAGAGATCGTAGGTAAAACATTAATGTGGTAGCTACGTATTTATTGGTTTAATAAATAATTACATGTATTACCTTCCTTCTAAAGCAAGCCACTAAGAATGTATTTCTTCATTTTAAAATTCTAGCAGGATGTGGTCTGTTGATATTGAACAAACTTAACAAAGCAAACAAATGCTATACGAAATTAAAATAAATTCTTGTATTTGCCTGGATTAAGATTAAATAGCAGTGCTTTATAATTTAAAGTCAAATAACGTATTTAATGTCAATATTTACATCTCTTACACAAGTAAAAACTCGAAATAAATTCCAGTTTCGCAAAGATCAATAAAATATTGAACGATCAACGATAAATACTTTAAGTTAATCATATCGGGAGAGTAAATTAAGGATAATCATTGTCAACAATTTATAGGAGTCCACTGCTGGGCTTAGATCTTGATAACGAGGATCACACTTTTACACAACGTAAAAGTAATAAAAAAACAATTTTAGTCCTGAAGTTTACATCTGGTTTGAAATTTTGACCTATCATCATAATAAAAACAAAACTTTGACAAAATTCACAGGGTACACCAGTGACCCCACAATGCTTAAATTTGGTATTCGTGTAGCTTTAGTGACACAAATATAGGGTCTGAAATCCAGAATAACTTCTACCCCTAAAAAGAGTAACCAAAATACATGAACCCCGGTTACCACTAATTTCAATGAAACTGTAGGTAAAGTTATATGATTATCCTTTTCGTGGCACTAATTTATTAGTCAAGATCACTAAACGTATTTAGCGACTAAACATGTTTAAATTTGACCTATTTGTACGATTTCTATTTAGCCACTAAATACGTTTATAAACCGTTATGCAAGTAGCCCAAAGCATAATAATTATGTTGTTTTTTGGGAGATTCGCGAGATCTCAGTTCAGGGCGAACCACTAGTTATATTATATAATAAATGTTTTAGCAAAAATAATATATATCGAAAAAAGCCGAAAAATAGAGACTTAATCGAGACGGGGCAACCCAACTTGAGTAGGTTAGGTTCAAAAAGAGTGACAGAATCGACACGGGGCACCCCGACCCCACGCGATCTTTTGCTCGACACCTCTAGAGTGTATATAAAGAGCGCGGGAGCTAGAAGGTAGCGGGAGGTCCTAGGTAAAGCAAGTCATACGAGGCCAAGTGAAGCGAAGAGGGGAGGTGCCGAGCGAACCGAGCCGGCAACCTCCGTAGTGGCGCGAAGGTTGATGTGGCGAAGTGTCACTCAGGAGCGACCTTAAGAGCTTCTGGCTGGAGCCCACCCAGAGTCCAGAGGGTTAGAGGAAAAAGTGAAATTTACGATTATTGCGAAATAGGTACATACTTGTAACACGGTAATGTTATTGTTTGTGATACAAAACATTGCTGAAATGAGAGGTTTTTGAAACGAGCTGTATTCCAAACGTTGTTTGTAAAATGAATCATTAGGGTTCCGTACCTCAAAAGTTAAAAAAATGAATCCTTATAAGATCACTCTCTTGTCCGTCTGGCCGTGTGTCACCACCGATTTTCTCAGGAACGAGTGGACCTACCAAGTTGAAATTTATACCAGACACTCAGGTCTATAGTCCCTATCATATAAAATCAAGTTCCTGAGTCAACACTATAAAAAGATATGGGCAAATTTAGATTTTCGCAAAAACATGTATGTACCAAAATTTACTTAAATTTTTTACTTATTTTTTTGTTTACAGCAAAAACCTGTGCTGTAAGACCTTGCTTGTGCTTAACAATTCTAGGTGAACCGGAAGTACCCTATAGGTTTTGGGTCGAAAACCTATATGATAGTTCCCGTTGACCTAGAATCACGAAATTGGGCAAAAAGCAAGGTCTTACAGCACAAAGAAAGGGAAAATTTCAACATTTAAAAAAGTTAAAAATTAAAGTTGTCCGCATATATACATAGTTGACGCCAACTAATATAGACCTCTGAGTTGTATGGGCGCTCATACAATTTAAAGGACTAGCTTAATTGGCACCAACCTTAAATAAGGTAAATAAATAAAATTGTGCTATTGAATAAAATAAATATTTAAGTGGGGCTCCCATATAACAGACGTGATTTTTTGCTGTTTTTTATAGATAATGGTACGGAACCCTTCGTGCGCGAGTCCAACTCGCACTTCGCCGGTTTTTTTTTTAAATAATATATTTTAGAAATGAATTGTATTAGATACGTTAGTAGTAATGTAATATTTTGTTCTAAGTATTTTGGTTAATCATTAGGGTACCTGAAAATAAAATTGTGCCTTACAATACGGTCAAATAACAAATAAATGAACATAATTTTACTCAGAACTCAGTATATCTAACTAATTAGATAACTATATAATAGAAAGATAACTAGTTTCACCTTACCTACTTGAAAATTAACTCGCAATTTCATCAGATAAAATTATAGTGGTTTCTATTCGATAGCCTTTTTTTGTTTTTTTTTTATACATTATAGGCTTGCGTTTGACCATGATCTCGCCTGATAGTAGGCGATGATGCAGTCTACGATGGTACACGCTTGCCTAGAAGAAACCTATTCACTCGCGACTTAAAGATACCCAGGCTGTAGCTATCTGGAAACACAGACTCTGGCAAGGCGTTCCACTCTTTGGCGGTGCGCATAATAAAGGTCGAAGAGAACCGCTTTGTGCGAATGGGAGGTATTTCTACCATATAGCGGTGGCGCACCGCAGAGCGTCTGGTTGTCCGTTGATAGAATTGAGATGGTGGGATCAGGTTGAAAAGTTCCGCCGCACACTCCCCGAAATGTACTCGATAAAAAACCGCGAGGCTAGCAACCTTTCGTCGATGCTCCAGGCTAAGGAGCCTTGCATCAACTACCAGACAGTATACTCACCTATACAATAAAATAAATAAAACTTTGAATATATATCCAACGAATAATCACATATGTAAAAAAATTGTTTCTGATTGGCTAATATCATTAAATTACGACGAGACAGAGACACTTTTAGAAATTGTTAAGTAGTATAAGTTAAGTAAGTTGTTAAGTAGTTAGTACTAATATTAATTCGAGTCGAAAAACTAATCTCACACTTTTCTACCATCACCGTCACATAGAAGCACCTGTACTGTTCCAACATTCTTTTCTTTTTATTACGCCCAAATACAAACACTATACTCATTCACATACTCACGCGCTCCCATACACACACCATCACACTCAAGCACACACACATACACACACACACGCACACTCACACATACTTTTTCAGTGTACAGTATTACCTATATAAGATAAGTATATTTATAAGTATATTTATAATGTTAGTAGTGGATTTTAAATTCATTGCTTTTTGGATTATGTATTTGATTTATAAACCTTTAAATGTTTTTCTTGTTTTATGAGTTACGCCTATTTTTTATATTACGGAAGAGCGAAATCTCCTAATACAGGTATTATTTACTTAAAAGGAGGTTTCAACTAATAGTTAAGATATTGTAACACAAGTTATGGAAATAAAACATTTATATATTTGTGTATCAACTAGCTCATCGTTGCCTATGAGCTTCTTGGCTCTTTTCTCAATTGATTCCAGAGCTTCAAGTTAGTACTTCGCAGATCCGTCCCGTCCTTTTTTGGTAATTTGTAATTTATAAGTTTTTCAATAATAGTTCATTCACACCATTTACTTTTCCTTGTACAAATATAAAAAAAATTACGGTCCCTGTTTCATACATATACGAGTACGTCTTTATGTATGCCTGTTGACCTGCTTTGACACCGGGAAAATTTGAAGGCGCATCATAATTATCTGTAATCTACTCGAACTTTGAGTTGACTTTATGGGAATTTTAAAACTGCAACTCAAGTAGAAAATATGTAAATATTCCACATTCAAACGAATGCGGAATGTTAGCGGTTATTGTTTTATTAATTTAGATCGGTATTTACGCATATGGCATAATATTAAAACAGGATAGATATAGTAAATACATTTTCTAAAAGTACAATAACGTCTAATCAAATAAGTCATTGGGAAAAATCCCAGGAGCACTTGATCCATTTTAGATTTTTTTTTAAACTATAAAGATCTTTGTTCAAACACAATCTCACCTGATTTTAAGCGATCATGTGGTCTAAGATGAAGCAAGAAAATCTAGAAGAAACCTATTCACTCTTACCATTAAGAGGCCCGGATTGTATTCTTTAGAAAAAACAGACGACTGCAAAGTATTCCATACCTTAGCTGTGCGCATCAAGAACGTAGAACCAAAACGGTGTGTGCGAATGGGTCGTATATCAACTAGGTACGGATGGTACTGAGCCGTGCGGCTGCTTGTCCTTTGATGGAAAGGAGATGGCGGAATCAGATCGTAAAGTTCTTAGGCACATTCCCCGAAATGTATTCTGTAAAAGATCGATAGGTTTGCAACTTTACGGCGGTGTTCGAAACTTTGGGTCTAAGTATCTGCCATTTTTTTGCTCACCTATAAGCCTAAAAGTCCTACGTCCTATCGAGTAAGGTAGCGAGCTGGTATTTGGCCGAACCATCCCAAAGATGGCAGCAGTACTCCATACCAGATCGGACTTGTGCTGTGTAAAGACTAAGAAGCTGTCCTGGTGTGAAGTATCTCCTGACCTTGTTGAGAATTTTAGCTACATAGCAGCTGTTTTAGCCTTAGACTCGATGTATGAGCTAGATTTGAGAGTAGTTGACCGAAACCACTAGGAGCTAGAGTTGACCTTTCACAGCTACCGGTACAGAATTTAGATACCTATTCTAAATTTCTTCAAAATAATAAGAGAAATGGTATTAATTTGTTTTTAAAAAATCACCCCCGGTCGGGTTTAAAGGGATGTTGCATTTCGTACGGCAAAACATTATACCTGGGGTTAAGAGCGTTCAAGCTTGGCGCGGCCGTTCAAGTTTAGGTATTTAGCGGCGCGCGACACACCGCATGGCGCGATCGCCGCGGTCACATCGAATTCAAATACGTTAGCCCCTCGAAGCACCTAGAGGTCTTTGCTCCCGAGTCCTGGGTATGGTCTTCTCAATTTCTACTTTAGTATTGCAGTAATTTAATTGCATTTGCAAATGGAAACTGGAGATGAGACAAATGGAGATTTCGCTTCCTTAGTTCAAAAGTAATTTATTCTAGCTTTCACAATCATAGCCAATTTTGTAAGGAACGTAGGGTAATTCTAAAAACCCTGAGGCTTGTTTATCCATTATTACTATCCATAGGAATTTCTGATCTACATAAGTATCATTCTAGCTTTAAATTAATGATGTGTATTAAAGATTTCCTACAAATTAAGGTGGTTCAATTCCTACACAAACATCCAGTGTCGATTCACTAGATGACTGAACAGTAGAAATGTCTAAACATATGCGTATCGAACTACTTTAGTACGTCTTATTGGCCACTTTTTTAGGGTTCCGTACCCAAAGGGTAACACAGCACCATATTACTAAGGCTCCGCTGTCTGTCCGTCTGTCACCAGGCTGTATCTCACGAACTGGGAGAGTTAGACAGTTTAAATTTTTACAGATCATTTATTTCTGTTGCCGCTATAACAACAAATACTAAAAGGAGAATAAAATAAATATTTAAGGAGGCTCCCATACAACAAACGTGATTTTTTTGCTCGTTTCAGCTCGATATTGTTAACGGCAACAGGTAGACGCTTGAAATATTCACAGAACACAGTTATATATTCACTTTAATAATAAATAATAAATTAAAATAAAACAAATACTTAGGGGGACTCCCATACAACAAACTTGATTTTTGCCGTTTTTATAGATAATAGTACGGAACCCTTCGTGCACGAGTCCGACTCGCACTTGGCCGGTTTTTCAAATTATTATGTCTTCTATGAATGAAAGTTTGCAATTTTATTGATTTTGCGACAATATTAAGACAACTAATTCGATACGCATATGTTTAGACATTTCTGTTGTTCAGTTATATAGTGAATCGCAAATGAACGTTTATATAGGAATCAAACCACCATAAGCCACCCGTATATTGTATAGCAGCGGCGAGGGGTTATAGAGTGCAATAATGCAATACAGAATTTGATCATTTATTTGAAAAAAAAAATATTTTTGAGTTATTTATTTTACTTGCTCATTATATTCATTATATTATACTCATTGAGATAATTTTGTCTGCAATAAAGATGAATTTAAATAATATATATATATATATAATCTTTATCTTTGTAGACAGGTAAGTAAATTGGCTAGTTGGTGATTATTACAGGAAGGACTTTCCTTTAAGAACCATCCCCCTATCGGGATGGTGGAAGGGTAGGGAAGAGGGGCTTGGACCCCCCCCCCCCCCCCTTTAGTAGGTGAGGACTTACGAAAACCTATAGGTTTTGAGAAAATTAAAAAATATTATTTTGAGGTTAAGTATGAAAAACCATACCCATGTGGTCTTATGCGTGACACCCCTGTATTGTATATAAAGAGTGCGGGATGATGTCAATTTTAAAATCCAAGATGGCGAAACTTTTTTGTTTTACTTTTTTTAGATATGGGTTTCGTTTTCGACTAACTTAGGGGTGCTGATTACAAATATGATGTCAATTTTAAAATTCAAGATGGCGAAAACTTTTTGTTTCACTTTTTTAGATCTAGGTATCGTTTTCAACTAACTTAGGGATGTTGATTACGAATATGATGTCAATTTTAAAATTCAAGATGGCGAAAACTTTTTGTTTTTCCTTATTTTTGTTTTGATATGGGTATCGTTTTCGACTAACTTAGGGATGCTGATTACGAATATAATGTCAATTTTTAAAATTCAAGATCGTGAATTCTTTTTTGTTTTACTTTTTTAAGTCTGGGTATCGTTTTCGACTAACTTAAGGATGCTGATTACGAATATGATGTCAATTTTAAAATTTAAGATGGCGGAAACTCGTTGTTTACATTTTTTTAGATATGGGTATCAAGAATGGTATTCAAGAAGAGTTGATCCGACAAAAATGATCATAATGGTTATTGCATGATAAAAAAATGGATGTTCCAAAATCAAAAGTATCAAATAATTGTTGTTGTTCACATTTTTGAAAGGTTACTATAATTTGGTGAAATTCACAAAAATTAAAATAATTATACAACAACCATAACCATAAGTACTTATCCAAGTATCAAATCAGGTTGAGCCTACGCTTATTTAGTATTTATGTACAGGAACTATTGTTTTATAACTTACGGAAGCTTACGTAATAATAATTACGATATGCGTGGGAGATAGAGCGTCACACGTCCTTCCTCTAAGAGGCTTCAGCCTGGTCTGAAAAATTACTTTTTTTTTCGAATGGACTTATCTCGCTGTTGGCCTCTTAACCGCTTAACCGAGCTTTTGGCGAGCGCAGAAGGCTCTCAGCCCTATAATTTTATTTTTGATGAGGCAACTAGCGCAAGGGCACCACTTAGGTACGAACCTCGGCTTGGGCTGTTGCCGAGACGGGGATAGTAGAGAAACGCCCGGGTACGTGCTTGTACCTCGTGTAGGCGGCGACTAAAGGGACTCGTCGACCTCGCCGGCGAGGTCGGTGTATTTGTGGAGTGTTTGCTCTGTCTAATGTGGATGACTCACCCGCATTAGCGGAAGTGATTTCGTCATCCGGGTCTCCGAGATCGTGTCTCGGACGACGGAGGGTAAACGGTCTGAAAAATCACGCGGTGCTTGCGTCTATTAAATGGGCGTTTTAAAATATTTATAATAAAATCATTTGGACTCTTGTTTATTTTTTTTTCTATTTTAATTTGTTTATGATGAGTGGATACGTATTATAAAAATAATTTTGTATACTTTGGCTAACGAATATACCATAAAAAATGGCTTTGAACTTAGTCAATATGCGTCATTTTTTGTTATTGTTTGTTCTGTGAGATTTAGTATGAAACTTTATTTAATTATACTATTTTATCCTGTAAATCCTTAGATAATAATGTATGTTTTGTAATAATGTTATTGCTGATTTGTTATTTAAAATACTTTTTGTCTATCCGTCGGCAAAAAGAGCACGAATATGCAAGATTTCAAGAAGATGTGGGAAGAAAACATCTCTGGACGAAATAATAAAAAACAGTATGAATATTATGTTTTGATACAATAATTGGCATTAAAATATTCTATTAACTAAACTAAAGTTTTAATACAAAACCCTTATTAGCACTGAGTAAATAAACTGCGAAAACATGGAAATATGCCGATTTAGGAATAAGAAGCCTTATTAAAAAAAAAACTTTGCATAATTACATAACAAGGTAAGGAATAGTGATTTAGTCTAAAACCACCTTCTGCTGAAAAGGGATGTGTTTATAAACATGTAACATTGCTTTAATACTTTTAAAGGTAAATAATAAAACAACTTAGGTCAATAGACCACCAGGGTCTGATGATGGAACTATGAGGAGCTATACTGAATGGTAGAACAATCTTGTTTGAGTTCTTTCACATTGTTTTGTCGAAATGTTCATCGATATAATGAATAACAAAGTCTGAAATTTGGGGGGGGGGGGGGGGGGGGGATTGATAGTAAAAGGAGTAAAAGTTCTCTGATAAGTTGATAACTTTATGGTAACGTGTACTACCGATATTCAAAATGTAGAGAGCTACACACTATAAACCACTACTTGAAACCAGTTAGTCAAAAACATCGGCTACAGTTAGTGTTGCCAGGTGTCCCGATTTTCAGAGGTCTGGTGACACGTCCCGATTTACCCGTGATCGAGACGACGAATGTCCCGATTTTTCACTAACCTCCTTAGTCTGTATTAATATATGCAACTAACAACATTTTTGGATAGGTCTGTGAGGGGGAAAACAAAAACGTACCTAGTGTATAAATAGGATACATTTTTCAACAGAAATTATATACAATTATTCACGTCTATTAAAGAAAACTAACCATTCAATGAAAATAAATGACGATGCGCAAAAACCAAAATAGCTATTTGTAGCGATTTCAGCGGTCTCGATTTGAAAATCAAAATCCCAATTATTTTAAACTTCCATTCCGAAATTTACCCTACTGGACATGTCAACACTAGCTACAGTACACGGCGACGGATACACCTAGTACCTTATTAATTGCTAGGCTCCTCAGCCTGGAGCTTCGACGAAAGGTTGCTAGCCTACCGGTTTTTTATCGAGTACATTTCGGGGAGTGTGCGGCGGAACTTATCAACCTAATCCCACCATCTCAATTCTATCAACAGACAACCAGACGCTCTCCGGTCCGCCACCGCTATATGGTAGAAATACCTCCCTTTCTCACAAAGCGGTTCTCTTCGACCTTTATTATGCGCACTGCCAAAGAGTGGAACGCCTTGCTGGAGTCTGTGTTTCCTGATAGCTACAACCTGGGAATCTTTAAGTCGCGAGTGAATAGGTTTCTTCTAGGCAAGCGTGTACCATCGTAGACTGCACCATCGCTTACCATCAGGCGAGTCCGTGATCAAACGCAAGCCTATAATGTATATAAAAAACAAAATACTATTATTTTTCCACATAATCACAGAAAATATATGTTTATACATACTTTTGATTAAATAATCATTCTCTTATCCCGATTAAATTGTAATTAAAATTTTATCGCAACAATATTTACCGTGAAAAATTTATACATCTCCCCTTATCGCGATAGTATTCGGAAATAACTCACGGCTTACGTAAATACATGGCTTTACATGTTTGATTCGTGTGAAGATAGTTGCGCCCGCGCCGACGCTTTGTCTGCCAGAGCTGAACCTGCCCGATACATCACCGTGCGAGTGGCCTCATCGTAGTCTCCCATCCACTACAACAAAAATATCAACTCATTTTTCTCCTTTCAACGTTTTATATTATCGACTTGGGTTTAACTTTATTGGTTGAAAGATATGTTTAAAATTGTACTTTTTTGGTAATAAAAAGAATAAGGATTCTTCATTCAATTACTGAATTGCAGCGTACGAAAAAAAACGAGTGTGCTTTAGACCACACGACTGAACTAAAACTTCTTTTTCAAAATATTAATTTATAAAATTGTTCAAATACAAAATTGTCTACACATCTGTAGGTCGATCAGTCTATGTTCATTCTGGACAGACGCAAGTCGCACTCGCACATTATCGTTTAAAAATATATGAAACGTAACACTCTCTCTTTCTATCTTCACTAACTTATATCTCCCTCTCAACTTCTGTTCGCACTTTTCGTAACGCATTCACCAGCTTACTCCCCAAGTCAAGCGTGCGTAAAGAAGTTTTACTTCAAAAACGTTACATATTGATCTCAAAGGTTCCATTATGGTTCAGGGCATATTCTGTTCCCCAAATCTGATAGCCTACCATCCTTACGCAACAAAATGGCCGTAACGTCATAACGATTCTTATTTTCACGATGAATATTATTTTTATTATAATGAATAATTTCAATTTATTTATTACTTATATTATTATTATTGTTATTTATTTTTATTATTTTACGTTTAATAATTGTATAAGGTTAAAAACAAATACACGTATCGTCAGTTTTCGTACTATTATGTTGCGATGTTTTATATTGGGATGGTGGACTATCGAACGTTTTCATTGGTTTGTATAATGATATTAATAAGGCCATTTATTTAATCTTTTAAAGGTCAAACGAACTGGCTTCAACTTTCAAGACGAGCTCTACAGATTTTATGGGTATCATAAGAAATACCTATAAAAAAGCTACCACGGCACGTGGCAAATCACCTTAGGTAGAAAACTTCACAAATATGGTACATAATTTTAATAATAATAACTAATGATTCGCACAGACCTGAGATCTCGCTAGTCTGCGATTATAACATAAAAATATTATTTGTAATCTTTGATTAAAATAGGGGCACGAAAAATAGGCAAATTACTTAACCTATAGTTTCATTCAAATTACAGGTAACGGGAGTTCATGTTATTTGGTTATTTTTTATTGGGTACAAATTGCAGTTATTCTGGATTTCAGACTTTTGCCTATATTGGTGTCACATAAGCTACACGCATACCGGACGGAATATCAGCCGTAGTGCTAAAACTTGTGCCCCTGAGTTGTCTCCAATACTGACAAGACTTTTTCGCCTGTCTCTGAAAACTGGTCTAGTCCCCAAATCATGGAAGCTAGCTAATGTGCAGCCTATGCCGAAAAAAGGTAGTCGTGCCGACCCGTCAAACTACCGCCCTATCTCGGTCACCTCCTTACTGTGTAAATGTAGGAGCGTGTGCTGAATAGGAAACTCCTTGCATACCTTGAAGACAACGACCTCCTCAGTGACCGTCAATATGGGCTTCACCAGAAACGGTCTACTGGGCACCTTCTAGTGTATGGCACACACATCTGGAGGGAAGCCATCGAGATGTATGGTGAAGCACTGGCTGTTTCACTAGATATCTCGAAAGCTTTTGACAGGGTTTGGCACGCCAGCCTTATTGGCAAGCTTCCTTCATACGGACTTCCAGCTCAGCTTTGCTCTTGGCTTGCAGACTTTCTGAGGGAACGATCCATTCAGGTAGTCATTGATGGCTGCTCGTCTGACCAATTGGCTATAAACGCCGGGGTACCTCAGGGGTCAGTACTCTCTGCTACACTGTTTCTGTTGCATATCAATGATCTGCTCATGCCCGGTATCATTGGGTACGCAGACGACAGTACAGTTGTGGAGAGGTACACTTCTAATGCTCTAGCCAGCAGGGCTGAAATTCAGAGGCAGAGAGATGAGATGCTGCAGCGTTTGAATTTGACACTCAAGTCCGTCTCTGACTGGGGCAATGCCAATCTCGTCAAATTCAATACTTCAAAAACGCAAGCATGTCTCTTCTCGGCGAAAAAGAGTCAGTTTCTCCAAGTTCCCATTTTCCGATATGTACCGGTAGCCGTAAAAGATCACCTCGAGCTTCTAGGGGTTTCGCTCACGCCTACTCTCAACTTTAGCTCATACATCGAGTCTAAGGCTAAAACAGCTACCATGAAGCTGGGCATCCTTAACAAGGTCAGGAGATACACCAGGACAGCTTCTTAGTGTATACAAAGCACAAGTCCGGTGTGGTATGGAGTACTGCTGCCACCTTTGGGATAATTCGGCCAAATAGCAGCTCACTACCTTAGACTCGATAGAACGTAAGGCTTTTAGGCTTATAGGTGAGCAATATATGGCGGAGGCTAAGACCCAAAGTCTCGAACACCGCCGTAAAATTGCAAGCCTATCGATCTTTTACAGAATACATTTCGGGGAATGTGCCCAGGAACTTTACGATCTGATTCCGCCATCTCCTTTCCATCAAAGGACAAGCAGCCGCACGGCTCAGTACCATCCGTACCTAGTTGATATACCACCCATTCGCACACACCGTTTTGGTTCTACGTTCTTGATGCGTACAACTAAGGTATGGAACGCTTTGCCGTCGTCTGTTTTTCCTAAAGAATACAATCCGGGCTTCTTTAAGGTAAGAGTGAATAGGTTTCTTCTAGATCTTCGTGCTTCATCTTAGACCACATCATCGCTTTCCATCAGGTGAGATTGTGGTCAAACAAAGATCTATTTAGTTTAAAAAAAAAATATCAAATTACAGCACTGTGTGGTCTATGGTGTACCGTGTGAATTTTGTCAAATTTCAGTTTTTATTATGGGTAATAACTCAAAAACTATAAATCCTTCACTAAAAATAAAAAAGAAATCTAAATATACTAATGAAGACCTTTCATTAGAAGTCCCACTTGACCTAATAGTCTCATTTTAATTATTTTTACCCCTCTTGAACCCCAATATCTAAACAACCCTCAAACATTTTTAGCTCATTTAGTCTCACCAAAATTGTGCCATCACTAACTACCTACGAGTACGTATGTATTAAATTTCACGGTGATCGGGTTAACGCTTCGAAAGTTATCCTCGGGCAAACAAACATACATACATACATACAACGCCGATTTGCACAAGTTGATGTAGAGATCTGGCTTTGCTTGATCAATAATTCTGGACATTACACATAGCATTATCAAGTTCTCTTGCACCAAACTAAGCCAAGCTTGTATTATGGGAACCAGTTAACTGATAAATACTTTTTTTCCAAATACATACAATAAATATAAAAACACCTAGACCTAAAACCAATATTTTTGGATCATGCAAACATTTGTTCTGTGGCGGAAATCGAACCCGCACCCTCCTGCGTCTCAGATGGCTATTCGGCAACTGCGCCACGGAGTTTAAATTATGCTGCAAACATCTGCATTTTGTATTTATTTATTCTTACAAATCAGTTATTTACATTTTATCTTAGATAAAGACAAGTAGCTTTTTATAAAAATATAGTAAACTTCAGAAAACAGAAAAAACCAAACTTCTGAACCGATTTCATAAAATTTCTATGGGACTAATCTAAAAAAAAATCCTTTGTAAACCGTTTGATATTACGGACTTCTGAGGTAACAAATATTAAAATAATCAACCTTATAATCCTCCTTTTTTAAAGTCGATTTAAACGCCGTTTTGTATGATAGTCTCGACGCTTATACTAATACTAAATATTATAGAGAATTATAGTTTGTATTTTTGTAAGATTCTATGGAGATATGGGGTAATCTCAGAAACTACTGAACCGATTCTACGCATCCTTTCACTGCTAGAAAGTTCCACTATAAAATTAAAAAAATATAATACATTTGTTTTATATACAGAGGGTTCATAATTTGTTAGTAACAATATATTTTTACAGTTAAGTTAATTATATACTAGGAATACTTAAAAACTAATTAATGCTAAATACAGGGTGTGGCGTAATGAGTGGATAATAGGGTACCTGCGGGTAGGGCCATTGTGGCGGTTCAGAAAAATATTTGTTATGCTCAGTAAAAGTGCCTCGGTTTTCGAGATATTCGACATTTTCGAAATTTAAGAAATATTTCACCCTTCGTCACTATTTTTGGCGCCAAGACTGCAAATGAATTTTTTTTTCTATCTATTTTTTGAATAGTATTCTTGGATAGATGTGTTATCGAATGGAAACTATTATTTTTATAACACAAGCACAGTTATGTTTTTAAAATAAGATTTCACTAAAATTTTACTTGCTTTCGTTTGTTTTCCTGACCTTTACCCTTCTGTGGTGTAAAAAAAATGTATGGTCACTTGAATGCCAAATTTTAAAAAAATTAGCCTATTTCATCGAGATTCCGAAATGGTATATTACATATCATTGTCACAACTTGATTCAAAATTAATTCCTAACAAACTTATCAAGGCGTAATTTAAAGAAATATTTTTAACTATTATTAGCAATAATTGTCTACTGTTCGCAGAACTACTAGTAATTCTTGGAACAGATTGGTTCCCGGCCCAGCGGCAATCGACACTATGTCTATCTTGCTCTTTCATGCTATGAGTGAAAGAGAACTATCGTTTCGCGTAATGCATTTTTATGATTTTCGAGTCAGTGTGCTATCATACTACTCCCGTACAACAACGTATTATCCTGTTTTGGATTGATACTCGTCGATTTTGTGTAGTGATTTCGGACTTTGTTTTGCCTAGCGATTTGGACGTCTTAATTTTGTGAACCTAACGATTTTGTGCTGTGATCTCGGACTTGATTTGCTTTGTAACTTGGATTTTTTGGTATTGCATATTGATTGCAATGCCTCAGCTATACACTGCGTCTGAATATGCGCAAATGCATTTAATCTACGGCGAGTGTGGTGGTAACGCCAATCGAGCAGTAGCACTGTATCGGGAAAAATTTCCCAATGCACGCCATCCCGATTATCGTGTGTTTATTTTTCTGAACCGCCACAATGGCCCCTACCCGCAGGTACCCTATTATCCACTCATTACACCACACCCTGTATATTACAATATGCGGTATCGCTGAAAGTGATTTCTTCCAGGAAATCGTTGGAAGGAAAGTAATGAAGGAAGCAGTAATGGACAGCGGTGCACATATTATAATTACAAATGAAGAAAAATAAAAAAAATATAAAAAAAACTGTACTTATGATGAATAAATAAATAAATAAATACCAGAACCAGAATAAAACCAAACACAATAACATACACAAAACAAGAGTAACAATGAGACAAAACACCTGACGAGACATGCTTCCCCTGAATCTCCCCAGCACTGCAAACTTAGGTCTCTCAATCATCTTCAGGATTCCGTGGTGCTTCGCCGAATTCTGAGTATAAGTGAAACTGACTTTTTGCGCATGACCGCAAAAAAGTCGTCTGTCCTCGCGTCAGTAAACATGCCCGAGGCGCTACAAAATCGAGGAAGCCTCACCAGAAACCTGAAGGCATTATTATATTACACACGTAGAGCGTTATAGGCCCTCTGCGTATACAGGGTGTTTGGTAATATACTGACGATATTCAAGTGACGGTTTCTTAAAACATAAAAAAGGACTTCTAGAAAAAACACTACTAGTTATATTATCAAATTTTAAAGAAAATCTATTCAGTTTAGGTGATTAATTCGATATAACACTTACATCCTACTCTTGCAATCGACATCCAAAACAAATGCAGATTTGATATCTCTTTCGGAAATAGCTTCGGGTTTTCGCTTAGAAAAGGACAACAAGATGGTTAGATGGCAAGCATTATGCAATAGCACAACATAAATTTAATAAAGTGTTTGTTTTTACATGCCAAAATAAATTTCACATTTCTATGGTAAACATTTCACAAATTTATTTATTATGCTAATCAAAATAACCCCTTTCATTTTTGTGCGTATATTATAAAACCCCCTATAGTTGTCCATAAGGCACTGGTGTAAAAGCTCTGGCTCTAATAAGTGTAACTTTTACTATACACGATACAATATAGGTAGACAATTTTATTTTCGTAAAATTCCGTGCGAAACCGGGGGCGGGTTAGCTAGTTTTAGTATAATTTGGCAGATAAAGTTGATGGGAGCTGTTGCGTGAAGGCCGCAAAAAATCGGTCGCACTGGAAATCTTTGGGAATGCCTATGTTTACTCATACTCATTTATTCAAACCGTAGGGACACAATGGAACACTTGGTTACATCAATAACAGTAGGTACTTAGCACGTACTGTTTTGCAGTGGACGTCTGGTGTCTTATATGATGATGATGATTATAATTCGGCTGTGAGGTTACAGCTGTAAGGTTACAGCTAGTAGGTGTACCCCATTTTACGACTTTGTCTAATTTTAATTTTATGTGACTTTTGTTTTGAGGTATAGTTTAATGGCCAATTATACAGGCATCGATAGATAAAACTAATTTTATGAGTTTATAGCCAATCTTATTACTTTACTGAGAAACACAGAATTTGTTATGCATGCTACATCTCGTGTTTATTATTTAGTGGAAAGTATTTTAATGATAATTTATAATATTAAGAATACAAAACAATAGTAATAGTAAATTATCATACAAGTGAACTAAGTTACGAGGCTGTGGTTTGCAGCCCGAGCCGTAGGTGAGGGCGTAAATCAGCCGAGTGCCTAGTGAGCTAGTTGCTCACGAGTTTCATATGCACTTTTTCAACACACTTGCGAGGAAAAAACATAGATGTATTGCATAAATCGTTTAATTATTAAAACAATTGGTGAATGTACAATTTTCGAAACGATGTTGGATTGTTTTTATGGCGATTTCACAGTGTGTCTTACATTGGTACCTTCTTGCCACTTCTTTAGTATCTTCAATTACTTCTTGTGTAAATGTCGGCGACAAAGGTATATCATACAAATTACTGGAAGGAGAAGGCACCAAATAACTTATGCTACGAGATGTACATGGTTGTGGGTTACAGTACGTTTTGATATCAACACAATGTTTGAGCTTAACCATGCTTCTTAACATGGAATAGATGCACCACAGAGAGCTGGGTTTGTATGTATTGGCGAGTTCAGAGAAATACGCCAAAACACATTTTCAGAAAATGACCGGTTTTTTTGTTGCTTTTCCATTGTATGAAACTATCGTAAGCAGCTAAGTACTTTGCTCTAGACTTTGCAGGTATTAGGCTTTCGTTCGCATTTTGTGCTGCATTTAGTATTTCTGACAGGATTAAATCTATCAATTGTTAATCTTCTGTACTAAAACTTGACATTTTTACAATTATTTACCACACAGCAACAAATGCGATACAAACAAAAAAATGGGAGATGGCGCGCAATTTTTTTTTGTTTTGCATGCGCCAAATGTAAGTTAATTGATTACATATGGCCATACAGTCTACTTCAAAATTATAATTTTAGTGATAAAATGCAAATATTTTAAAACAAATTATTTTGAATTATAAGTAATTTGATCATAAGAAATGTTTTTTCGTCTTAATTAGGGATACATTTATTTATTCCAAAAATGTAATAGGATTTTCAGCGGCATAAAACCTCGTTGTTGTTACAAAAACTGTATTACCCGCTTAAATTGAAAATACCCTGTTTACTCGCATATAATTTGTAGTTAGGTACTAACTTAACTTTGTAAGGATAATTCTATTATGCACTAGTGTGTTATACATATTATTACGCACGCGTGTTTTATAGTTCGGTTTAAGCCCCTAATAACGATGTACTCACTTTACGAGCAAGTGTGTTGAAAAATCTATTACCCAACGTCTCGATGTAATTATGTGGGAATAAGAAGACATTCATAACTTCTATACCTACTCAAGTATTAATATAGAAATATTAAAAACAAGGTCAATACAGTCCATTGCCAAGGTTTGCTTACCTACTAGTAGTCGTACGTACCTATCCCAGCTTTAGCCAACCAGTGGAGATTAGGAAAAAATGCGAAATAAATAAATAAATTGTGGTTTTGTTGACAATGTAGCTTTAAAGTTAACTACGTTCAATTTAAGCATTTCTATACTATTTGTATTTCTAGTCGTCAAAAAAGTGTGAATACTAATATTTTTACACTTCAATGTCCACTAAGGTTATCATTAGATGAATCAATGCAAGAAATATCTTGAATCAGCAAATGCAAATAAATATCTTGAATCATTTCGCTAATTTCACGCCTGTCTAGGAGTGGGCCTGTAGCGCAATCTGCAGCGCATACTTATATCAGAAGGAAGGAAACGAGTTCAAGTCCCGACCATCTCAAAAATAATAAGATTTTTACCAAGATTATATGGTTTAATTAATAAAAAAATATATATTTCTGGACATTTCACACAGCGCTATCTAGCCCCAAACTAAGCAGAACTTGTACTATGGGAACCACTTAACTGACTTTTTTTTGTAAATTCATACTTATTATATATAGAAAAACATCCAGACTAGGAATAAATATCTGTATATCATACAAACATTTGTTTCGCGCGAATCGAGCCCTCCTGAGTCTCAGCTGGCTATACGCCCACTGCGCCACGGAGGTCCTCGGAATTGTTTAACTAGTTCCTTCAAACTACTCAATAATGTTGACTTGTCTCTTAAGACATAATAAAATTATAAAAAAGTAAGGAAAACAGAGTTTCAACCTTTTTAAGGTTAGCGAATGTCCACCTAGTTAATTACCTCAATCAAGAACTTTGGCCTTAAAGTAACATTAAACACGTTACCGCCGTAACCTTTTGATGTGAGAAATGTAAAATTTCATTGAAATCATGATGTCATATTGCGGTGAACCGCACCGGCACCACCGCATCGGTTGCTTCCCTAAATCACATCATACTGACAAGATCACCTTCACCAATTATAGGCGAATGAACAATCATGTCTAGTTAATTAAAAATAACCTCAGGTATGAATCCCATCGAATAAAATAAAAAGTCGATGATATATAAAATCATTAATATGCAAATAAAGCACAGGCAGATTCACCTCAGGTGGTAAACCGGATTGGTTGGTAACAGACAACTTGTCACCTATAAGTTTCTCACCAATATTAGTCCGAATAACGACTTTCTGCGAAATTATTGAACGGCAATTTATTTTTCCTGTCCAAAGTATTATGTCTCACAAATAAAAAAAAGTTAACTTATGTATTTGCACGTTTTCTTGAATGGGTTGATAAAATAATTAATTAGGTTGTAAAGCAAAAAAACAAAACCTTGAAATCTATGAATATTTATAAATATTATTACTAAGTACGAAAATTTCTCAAAGAGAAGATTTTTGTAGGTTGAGAAGACGCTTACTTCATCTACGCATAAATCATTTATTCTCAAAAGAAAATATACATTTGACTTTATGGCAAACAATATGTTTAGACTTAAATACCTATTCAGTGAGAATGCAGAACATTAGATTAGATTAGAAAATTCTTTATTGCACTAATAAAATAATACATAGGCAAACTTAATGCTAATTAGCATTTTCTTCCAGCTAACCTTTGTATAGTGTGGAGAAAGTGGTAGTGCCAGAAAATGGAAATTTAAACAAACTTTGGCTTTGAAATAAACTTACAAAAATTTAAAATAATAATAATACACATACATAAACAAAATCTACAAATATATCTACATCATCATCATCCACAGCCTGACTTCACCCATAGTTGGGTATAGGCCTCCCCAAGTTTGTGGCATCCACCACGATCCTGCGCTAGTCTCACCCACTGACGGCCCGCGACCTTTACGATGCGATGTCGTCCACCCATCATCTTTCTATATATCTACATAAAGTGCTCAAATATTGTTAGGTATCTTGAAGAGAGATGAAGTGTTTAAAGAGTTTGGATTTGAAGATTCCCATAGAGACGGCCTTGCGGATTACTGTACTCGGAACATTGCAGGTAGTAAAAATATAGGTAATTAACTTTAACATTAATTCAGACAAAATAATGACAATACATTCAATACGAAGCCCATGTAATATTCTCAACTTTAAGATTTTCTAAATGTACATAATAAAATTTTCCAAACATCAGGTTAGGACAACAAAACCGAAAAGTTGATTATTTGATAACATCTCTCCAGACAAACCGTCGAACAAGTAATTGACAAAAAAGATGATTGCACTACGCTTTCCTTGTTTTAGCTGCCTATAATTTTGCTTAAAGACCACTTCCGCATCGAGCAATATCTGTCAACATATTTCCACGTTCAGCACCGTCCCATCACAAGAACTCGATTGCATTGACAACTGCCGAGTACAGTATAATGAGTTTTAAATTATTACTGCAGATAAAAAGTAGCCGATCGATGCTCCTATAACCTTTCTTTGTATCGTAACTGAAGATACAGCACGACCAAATAGGTAGAGGCATCGCATCGAGTCGGAAAGTATTGAAATATTTAAATATTGAATCGAATGTTGAATAAAATGCTGGAATTTATAAGGTGTCAATTGAACACTGCAAATTGAAGTGGTATTGTGAGAGGTACGTGCGGCGGGCGGCGGGCGGGCTAAGCCGGGGCGGGCGCGATGTTCGGCACAGCGGGCGGCCGCCGGCGTCGCTGCGTCTCCGCGTCTCCATGGTAACGCAGCAGTGGGTACATAAGCGATCGCGTGCCCAGCACACCGCACAGATTGCTATAGCCCGGCGAGCGCGCAGCACATACGTGCAGCGGATCACCGGAGATAAATAAGTTCGACGTTTCGTAAATAAAGTGTTATCTTAGTTACGCATCTCAGCTTCAGCGTGAACTTCAGTTAAAAAGTGTTGTGAAAAATATTTTATAAACTATTCAAGATGATGTCCTTAGTGTTGATTGTTTTGGGAGGTCTCCTCGCATCGACAGAAGGCTGCGGCCCTGGGAAACAAATGCTAAGTAAGTACCCTTACAAAATTGTACAAGATATTAAATCACTCGTATAATTTTATCAAATTAAATCTCTTGAGGAAATTAAATGATATCCTGAAGGCATTAAAAGGGAGTAAATGATCAAACTAATTGGATAAAAATTTATGAATGAAACACATAAATAAAGCAAGTCAAGACAGAGGCAATAAATCACCGTGAATAATTGAATATTTTAGGTGGCGCCTCTTGTATTTTCACTTTTCTAACTTTTTGTGGCTCTCAGTTCTAAAAATAAGTTGCTAGGTGTTTCACAATTTCAATTTTGGTAATCTTTGTTCAAAGTGTCTTATAGAAATTTTTGACAAGAAGAAGCCATAAATTCGGAGGCCGCCACCCAGTCTAGATTTTGCAAACTAGTTTTGGCAAAATGGTGTTTCTATTTAGCATACCTACTAGTATGGGTTGAGGTCGTAAAATTTTATTGATAGACACCTGTGCTAGCACGCACCGGTCTTATAAATCAGAGAACTCTGACAGATTATGAATTCAGAGAGTGGTTAAATTACCTCATTTAAATAATTTTGGCTAGACGTGATCATCCATCATAAATAAACTGGAGCTTAGTCATCAAACGAAACATAGGTGTTTTGTTTTTAAAATGTACTCTGACGAGAAATGTTCTTTGTTGTAGAATCTGGAGGATTGACGGCGTACGAAAAGCAAGCAATCGTGGACGCACACAATCGACTCCGGCAATCGGTGGCTCTGGGGCAGATCTCCAGCCAACCACCAGCGGCCAACATGATGGAAATGGCAAGTTTTCAAAACCAATATTCAACAAATATATAATACAATCTTGTTTAAATTTTCCTAATTCTCGTGAGTGATCTTTACTATTTTATTACCTAGCTTTAAATTTTAAATAATCAGTATTGAAAAGACAGATTTATAATACTTTAAGCGTTTGATATTTAAATAATTCAAGGATTTCTTATTATTATTTTGTTATTAAAAAGTGAACGCGATAATAAATTTATGAATTTCAATAATATGCTCCTACAACATAAATTGTTAAAGATTATCATTGCGATAGTTTTATTCAGTAGATACAATGTTGCAGTACAAGTTGGAAATAAATTTTCGAAATCGTGACAGTTTAATGTCCGTTGTCAACGAGTTTTTATGTGCGAGAAATTATAAAGGGATCGCTCTGATTTACATTTAAATATCGAATCACCTACTTATCCTTTTATTTTATTTGACAACCGGTGTTAATGATGATGTTTTTTGTTAATAGGTGTGGGATGATGAGTTGGCAGCTACAGCTCAGCGTTGGTCCGACCAATGCGTCCCAGCACATGACCGCGCCGCTCAACGCGATGTCGGTCGCTTCCCGGTAGGCCAGAACCTTGCGGCCACATGGACCACTCGCCCTCCAACCGAGCCAACTGACTCTACCCCCGATTTCAACAAACAGATCAACGCCTGGTTCGATGAAGTTCGCATCTACGGATTCAAACCTATCACCGGTGGACATGGAACTGGACATTACTCTCAGGTAAGCAATCAACGATTACCAATCTAGTAAACTTTTAATTTCATACATGGAAAAGAATGGAAGCCAAATGTATAATCGAGACAATACACTAATATTGACCTTTTTTTGTCTAGCTGGTTTGGGGCGAGACATCCAAAGTTGGCTGCGGATTCACATTCTACTATGACCCATCAAGAGGCTATACCAAACTATACGTTTGCAACTATGGTCCCGGCGGCAACGTCATCGGATCTAACCCTTACGAGAAGGGTAACCCATCTTGCACAAACTTCGGACTCACCGAGTCCAGAAAATACTCCGGTCTTTGCTGTAAGTATCTTAGTCATCACTTTATATTAGATGTCAATGTCATTCGCAAAACCGATACGACCAGTCCAGATTAGTCTGAATTTCGTTGTCATTCCGATTCATTATGCTTCATTAGCAAGAATTTCCATAATATATCGTTATTTTACGATCAACTCAATGTAGTCTTATCTTAATGGTATTATTTATTGTTGCAGCGGCCAGTTTCACGGCCACATCATCATACCAAACCGTGGACAACTCCAATAGCTACATCTCGAATGTCATCCCCGACAGCACAGGCGACACGCACGGCTTCAACTACCAGTACAGCAACCAGTTCTACAACCAGTACAATAACCAGTATCAGTACCAGTACCAGCAGCCTGAGACCTACTACCAGCCTGAGACCACCTCCTTTAGACCACTTCTCAGTATCTTCAAAACCGCCTCCAATTTATTCAACAAGCCGAAACCTCAAGTTAGGATTGGAACAGTTTTCGTATAAAACTACGGGCAGTTTCTTTACAATAATAGCAGTATTTTTAAATTATTACAGTAACGGTTGTGTTACTTGACTGATTCATTCGAGACCGCTCGTAGTAAGTTTCGGAACTTTGTAGATAGTATTTGTTATTCCTTGGTTTTACAAGGAACTTATGAAGCAACCTATATTAAAATGTGTAAGATACTCTACCGATGATGTGTGAAGGTCCGGTGATATTATACAATGCGATGCTGTCGTGAATGGCCTTCTAGTATTAGTTAGCAAAGAGTGTGAAAACGTTGATAGTTAAGATAGTTTAGATATTTATATTTTTAATAAATATTATTATGAAACTTGATATGAGTTTTAATACCTATCAATAAATTTGACTCGATTCCATTAGTGATTTTGTCACTCGGGAAAATTGCGTCACCTATTCCGATTAGTATTAGTTGAATATATTTGGCATAATGAGAAGAAGATCTACATAAGTAGGAATTTAATTTATTCACTTTAACTCCTATATTGGACAAACATAACTTCAATGCTTCATTAATGTGATGTGCCGATGTATTGTGTGTTGTGTATTTGAATGTAATTATAGATTTAATCTGAAATAAAATATTAATACTTAAAACTATTATAACAAGAGTGAACGGAAGTTCAATTTAAAACTGATTTTACTACGCGTAGTAAACTACAGTAGAGCAACCAAAGTGTTATTATTTGTGTCCGTCTGTAAAACTGGGGTTTTTCAATAATAGTTGAGTGTCTGTTGACTGGTTTAACTTCATACCCAGTGGCACGTGACGAGACATTGATTCACTCATCTGAGTTTATTTACCAGACACGAGCCGGTCATTATCCATTGTTTTCTATGAGAAAGGAAAAATATGCAATTCGGTAGCATCGTAACCAACATTGGAATTTTCTGAATGAATTTTTATGCCTTCATCGGCGTCTATTTGTCACTAGAGGGAGTCATTTGAATGTCATCTTTCTAACTCGTTTTGTAAAAAAAAATTGAATCCAACTCATTCATTAAATAAAAACAATTTTAGATAGTTTTATCATATCAAAGATTTTTGATACGAGTTTAAACATTCACAATTATAGCAGCCATATTTTACGACCTACTTATACTTAATAGATACTTTCTTATTATATGTTTAACAAATTCTAACAGCAAAAACAACGGTCATAATCCTGCGGCTGCCAATGAAGGACACTAAACGTGAATCCAATGCAGTCTGCAGATAAAGAACGTGGTGTTGGTTGCGTGGGCAGATGTATACATATTATATATTTGTTTTGAAACATGAGATGGTTTGTAAATAATTCATAATCTAATGATTCTTCATTTGACGACAATCAAAAATAGTATATTATAATATAAGTGAGCTAAGTTGTTCATTATACACGGTGGTTTGCAGCCCGAGCCGTAGGCGAGGGAGTAAATCAGCCGAGTGTCTAGTGAGCTAGTTGCTCACGAGTTTCATACGCACATTTTCAACACACTTGCGAGGAAAAAACAAATATGTATTGCATAAATCGTTTAATTATTAAAACAATGTATGGTAAATGTACAATTTTCAAACCGATATTGGATTGTTTTTGATGGCGATTTCACAGTTTGTCTTACATTGGTACTTGCCACTTCTTTGGTATCTTCATTTATTTCTTGTGTAAATGTCGGCGACAAAGGTAACAAATTACTGGAAGCAGAAGGCACCAAATAACTCATGCTACGGCTGTACATGGTTGTGGGTTACAGTACGTTTTGATATCAACACAATGTTTGAGCTTAACCATGCTCCCTAACATGGAATAGATGCACCACAGGGAGCTGGGTTTGTATGTATTGGCAAGTTTAGAGAAATACGCCAAAACACATTTTCAGAAAATGCCTGGGTTTTTTTGTTGCATTTCCATTGTATGAAACTATCGTAAGCAGCTAAGTACTTTGCTCTAGATTTTGCTTTCATTTGGATTTTGTGCGGCATTTAGTATTTCTGGCGGGGCTAAATCTATCAGTTGTTATTCTTCTGTATTAAAAATTGACATTTTTACAATTATTTACCACACGGCAAGAAATGCGATACAAACAAAAGTAGGGAAATGGCGCGCAAGTTTTTTTTTTGCACGCGCCAAATGTGAGTTGATTGATTACATATAGCCATACAGCCTACTTCAAAATTATAATTTTAGTGATAAAATGCAAATATTTTATAACTAATTTGTTATAAAATATTTGCATTTTTTCACATTTTATGAATTACAAGTAATTTGATAATAATAAATGTATTTTCGTCTTAATTAGGGATAAATTTATTTATTTCAAAAATGTAATAAGATTTTCAGCAGCGTAAAACCTCTTTATTATTAAAAAAACTGTATTACCCGGTTAAATTGAAAATGCTCTGTTTACTCGCATGTAATTTGCAGTTAGGTACTAACTTGACTTTGTAGGGATAATTCTATTACGCACTAGTGTGTTATATTATTACGCACGCGTGTGTTATAGTTCGGTTTATGGCCATAACAACGATGTACTATTTGCTCTCTTTACGAGCAAGTGTGTTGAAAAATTAATTAAATTTATTAATTAAATTACTTACGTGTTGAGCATAGCAGTGAAATATTTAAGCATTTAAGTGATAAATAGAAACGCAGTCTAAATATTAGCAGTCCGTAACATAGGTTCGACCTAGTACGGCTACTAAGTATTTTTTTTTAATTTTCTTTAATTGTTTAATTTTTTTGTAATTTATTTTGTTTTTGTTAGTTATAAACTAGTGGTTCACCCCGAACTGAGATCTCGCGATTATCCCATAAAAATATTATTTGACTATCAAAATAGTGCCACGAACTACAATCTTGACCTACAGTTTCATTCAAATTACAGGTAACGGGAGTTCTTGTAACTAGTTTTCTTTTTGGGGTAGAAATTGCCTTAATTCTGGATTTCAGACTTTTCCCTATCCTTATTTGTGTCACTAAAGCTACACTCATACAAAACTTCAGCACTGGAGTACTTTGTAAATTTCGTTAAAGGTTTGTTTCTATTATGTCTAATAACCTAAAAAATACAAGGTTCAAACTAAAAATAAAAACAGGGTTGAAATGTACCGATCTTTCATTAGACGTGCCATTTAACTGGATAGTCTCATTTTGATTCTTTTATCCCTCTTGAACCCCTATATCTCAACAACACCCCCACATTTTTACCTCATTTAGTCACACCAGGATTGTGCCAACACTACCTACCCATGTATTAAATTTCACGATGATCAGATCAACGTTTTGAAACTTATCCTCGGTCAAACAAACATACATACATACTTAAATACATAGGTACATACAACACCGATTTGCCCAAGTTGATTTGGAAAAAAAGCGTCACCCTCTAAGGACTCTACATCTCATAATGAAGACATAGTGATGAAGACTGGCCTAGTGATAACGACTGAATCATGTAATGTGGGTTCTTGTGGGGTGGTTTAGTGGTTATACTCGTATATAGTGTTCATGATGTAGACGTGTGTATTAAATCCGGCGTCAAGAGTTTTGTCCAAACAATACATTTACTATGTGTAAAGCTTTGGCATAACTAATTATGCCGAGTGTGCGCTCACACCGCATCTATAATTTTGGGCACAAATAATTTAAATACAACAGATTTTTATATTAATATACCCGACGCACTGCAGTGCAGTAAGAGATGTAGGACCTTAGTTATTGGTGTGTGTGTGTGGACTGAGTGACCACATGGTTTTTTTCTAGTTTTTTTAAAATTGTATTACGATCCGTTCAGTTCAGCCGTGTAAATATAACAAATAAACAATGTATGTAACATATAAACCTTCCTTCATCAGGGTGAGTGCGATCCGATCCGATTAACGTCTCGCCTCGCATTGCGCGCGCGCCGCAGCCCTCTGCACGCGAGTCGGCGGGCGCGGTGGTGGGGATTGAGCTCCTTTATCATCATTATCATTACTGCTGCTCTCTTCGTTAGTTCTCGGTATAGGCAAACACACAACACTAACTATGTCTCTACCAGGTTCACTCACTCTTCTGTCGCTTGCATCATGAACACATGGCCTCTAGGCTGGCGGTAGAACCCATCCCTGTTAAAGTTCGGCACACGACTTATTTCTATTGCCTCTCGGATCTTGCGAGGAACGAAGAATTTCTCTCTCGCTAAGACCCGGGCCTTGTCGAAACGTATGTAGTGAGTCGAATCAGAATCTAAGACATGTTCCGCCACTGCAGAACTGTTGGAGTCGACATTCTTCATTGCACGTTTGTGTTCAGTCAACCTGGTAGATACGTTTTGCTTTGTTTCACCAATGTAGCATACACCGTAGTCACACGGTATTATATATACCACAGAACACAAAGTTCTGTGATATATACGCCGGGTACGCCCAGATGGTCTCTGTACTTCGGCGAACACAGTAGCTGCCTCAATTGTGTTTGAGGACGGAATATCGAAATATCGAAACATTTTCGGTCGAAACACCGATAAGATGGTACACACGGCTACATATCAAGCTATAATTTCCAGTATAAGCTGACCTCGCATTGTGTAGGATTTTCGTAGAATGCGAGGTCAGCTTATACTGGAAATGTATAGCTTGATGTGTAGCCGTGTGTACGTGATAAATCCCGTATTTAAAATATTGATTGAAATCAATCACGAAAGTTTTCTAAGTAAAATAAACCTTCCTCTTGAATCACTGTATGCATTAAAATCCGTTGAGTAGTTTTAAAGACCTAATCGAACAGACAGCAGAAGCGACTTCATTGTATACTATGTAAAGAAGATACTCATTGTTATAGTGTATGGATAAATAAATTGGGCATTATGATGTTGATTTTTTTTTGTAGATGTTCGCTACATAGTTATCGCGGCATCCAAAATGAACGTGAAATCGGACTGATTAGCTATCCATAAGTGTATCTACTCGTACAAGAGCCCTCCTTGAAATGGTTTTTATAACTAATATTTTAAACAGAATAAAGTTTATTTTCACCAAATACACATGCAACTTATATACTAAATTGAAAACAAAAAATAAGTGAAGAAGTAGTTACCTAAGAACGTAAAGTGCAATTAGTAGGTAGGTAAGTTACAAGACATTTTAGAAATGTCAACGTTAGTGCGATGTGTGTTGAGATGGTATACAAACAACTAACTTGTTATGGTAATGTATTGTTTATGCTTAGGTTGCCAACCGTCCTGCTTTCCCAGGACATGTCCTGATTTTTGGGGTGTCCTGGGCTGTTCTGGATAGTTTTAAGTAGCGTCCTAATTTTTTAAAGGGTCCTGTGTAAAATTCACGTGCCATCTGTCTCCAATCGTTTTGTATCTGGGCCCGCGCCTCGCCTGTGAAGGTCGGTGACACTTTTTAAAACAAAGAAGCAACGAAGAAAACTTTCTGTACCTTTTTCAATCAAAATCAAAATGTTTTTATTCATTAAAATCACAAGGATCACTTTAAAACATCAATTTTACTGCCTGTTACTTCGCGACTAAGGCAGGAAAGAAAGGCAAGAAACAAGGCTGGTTGATCTTTTTATGGCGGATTTCTATATCCGTCGGTAACCAGCTACGACTTGTTTCTCCTTGAAAACCTGTCAAAAGTTTGACATTAGTTTGAAACTTTTTCAAGGAAATACGAGGCGTAGTCGGTTACCGACGGATATAGGAACCCGCCATTAGAATACTTATCAAATTAAGTCTCAATTGCAACATTTTTGACTGAGTTGGAGCAATTTCAATCTCAAGTTTCTCCATCATCTAAATATTCCGATATTTTATAGCTTTTTTATAAAGATTTTGTGTAATTGCGTTTTTTAATTTGTTAATTGTCAGTTTTTGTACATCATTTGGGAGTTTGCTATAAAAGCGTACACCTTGCCCTGTAATTGATTTACTAATAATAAAAGCTTATACGAGCCCTCATGAAGATTCCAAACACAATAGTGCGTCCTGGTTTAAAACCGAAATGTCCTGGCATTTCTACCTGCAAATCCTGTATTTCAAAATTTGGAGATGGCAACCCTAGTTTATGCTAACATACCTATATAAACTAATCTTATATAGTCACAAATATTGTCAATTTAAATTCAAGTACTCATTATCAGACACTCCTGTCCCACTGCTGGGCAAAGGTCTCCTCCCCCATTCCTTCCAGACTTCGCGATCCTGAGTTTGTGGCCAATCCGTTAGGAATTTATCCAGCTCGTCCTGTCATCTACGTTTCGATCTGCCGCGTCACTTTCTCGCTGGGTCAGAATGCCACTCGGTGGCACAGCTCACTTGGCATGCGACAGATATGCTCAGCCCGATTCCATTTCAGCTGAACATTTCGGTTTTGGTGGCTACATTAACAATTTGGGTCTTCGAGCGCAGTTCACTGTTCCGGACTCTGTCCGTTTGCTTTACACCCAAGATACTGCGTTCCATCAAACGCTGACAAACTTTGAGTTTGAACTTTAAAATATTGGCCAGTGACCAGTTCTGCGCACCATATGTCAAAACTGGGAGGATGCATACGTCTATTAGCTTTATCTTGAAGGATAAGGGAAGATCTCCTTATGTTCCTTTTCGAGTACTCACCTAAATAAAATTATACAATACCTATGGTAATGTTTCAAACGGAAAGTAAGCGACATGACACCAGACTCATTAGCTCATACGATTTTATTCATGTTTTTTGGGAGTTTTGTACTATAACCAATTTAATCTGCTGGCAGTAACAATACCAAGAGTAGAGTTGCCAAGTGCCCATGACCTCGGCTCATCACCTCTGGACATACTTATTAAAACATCAAATAAGCGCTGTAGGTGTCAAAACCAATACACGTCGATTCACACTCACTTCATAAGGAATAAAAACTACAATTTCATCCAAGTAGTTACATGAAAATAATGCAAATAAAACAGAGACACCTGAGCATGCAAATAAATTGCACCTTTTTTGTAGGAAAGAATTGTAAAACTAGAAAATAAGATATTTGTTGGATACGTTGGACATGGTTTTCAATGTCCTGATTAACATACTTATCTGCGACATTTATTAAGGCTATTGTCTAGAAGAATACAGAGCACCTATTATCGAAAATACCTATAATATTATGATTCGTATCACGTACCAACAAGATTTTAGTAGTGAAGCTTAGTAAAGCTTGTAGCTTAGTAGCTGGTAAAGCTAGTAGCTTAGTAGCTGGTAAAGCTAGTAGCTTAGTAGCTGGTAAAGCTAGTAGCTTAGTAGCTGGTAAAGCTAGTAGCTTAGTAGCTGGTAAAGCTAGTAGCTTAGTAGCTACAAATACAAATACAAAAAAATTCAAAAAATCTTTATTGCAACTAATAAAGAGCAAAAAAAAACTTAACTTACACAAAATCATCATAAAAAATATTAGTAGGTAGCACGTTGGGCAGGCTCACAGGCACACAGTCCTGAACCCACACTAGGATTCCCTGTGTCGTGGGTGTCAGGAATATGTACACGTACCTACGATCTGACATGCTGGTAAAGCTAGTAGCTTAGTAGCTGGTAAAGCTAGTAGCTTAGTAGCTGGTAAAGCTAGTAGCTTAGTAGCTGGTAAAGCTAGTAGCTTAGTAGCTGGTAAAGCTAGTAGCTTAGTAGCTGGTAAAGCTAGTAGCTTAGTAGCTGGTAAAGCTAGTAGCTTAGTAGCTGGTAAAGCTAGCGTGATTTTCAATAACGTACAAGATTCTTGGCGAAAGTTATAATCTTGTTAATAATTCCTTCAACAAGTAAAGTTTAAGTAAAAGGGTTTACACTATGTCATAAACATCCACTCAAAGTATTTAAAAAAACCAGTCAAGTGCAAATCGGACTCGCGCACGAAGGGTTCCGTATCTATAAAAACGAGCAAATCAAATCACGTTTGTTTTATGGGAGCCTCCCTTAAATATTTGTTTTATTTTATTCAAATCACGTATGTGAGCATCCTTAAATATTTATTTTATACTGTTATTAGTGTTTGTTGTTATAGCAGCAACAGAAGTACATCATCTGTGAAAATTTCAACTGTCTAACTATCACGGTTCATGAGATACAGCCTGGTCGGACAGACAGACAGCGGAGTCTTAGTAATAGGGTCCCGTTTTACCCTTTGGGTAGAGAACCCTAAAACACTATTATTTTTCCCAGGTACCCATTACTTATTGCTTTTTTCGTATTTGCAAAAAAGTGTGGTGTAGAAAAATATTGTTAGGTACCTAGAATTGTGGTCGGATTCAACAGGTTTCAAAATACTACTAACAAAATCAAACGCTACAATATTGCAATATCGTCCTGTCAAAGTATTGATCCAAGACTAAATTATTAGTGTTTCTACGTATATTTTTTCAATATAAAGTGAACTTTGGTGCTTGTCTATATTTAATATTATAAAGAGGAAAAATTTGACTGTTTGTTTGATTTATAAAACTCTTTCACCGTTGGGAAGCTACACTATCCCCGGGTGACATAGGCTACTTTTAACTCAACTGCGCAGAAGGAGGGTAATGTTTTTATTGAAAACTACGCGTGCGAAGCTGCGGATTGGTCAGCTAGTTAATTATATTTATGGTTATCTTATTAACTGTTTGGCATTATGCAATTGATTTTTCGATTTCTTATGTAGGCGTTCATACTAAGTTAGCAAGTTATCACGGCATGCAAAATCGTCAATCGGACGTCAAATCAGACCTCTTAGGTTTACTGTAGTGTAGGTAAGTACCTAATTATTCGTATCTTTCGTTTTGCTGTCTATCACAGGTCTGTCTTAAAATAGTGACAACTAAACAGAAGCTAAATTTTATTGTACTTAATCTCCGTTTATAAATAAACAATGCTTTTAATAAACGAGTTTAAACACTGTATAGCCTGTGTTTAAAAAAACATATACAAAAATTGGTAAGAATTTTTTTTAAACTCGCGTTGAGCGGTTTATGAACTTGTTTGTGGTAACAAGGTACATGTTTAGAAGGTTTACTTCTGAAAATAAATAATATTAAATCGTTTTTATACGTTTTGGCGTATCAAATTTCTGATTTATTCCACACCTGCGTTGTTATTTTAATTTACATTACCCTAAAAATAAAGCTTTGATTTATTAATTGTATGCAAAGGAATCACTGTATTTTCAAAACAATATTATTTGATGCGTTAAAAAATATAGTAATTTTAAACCAGTGATGTTCGAAGATTGTTCTACCCTCCTAGTTTTAATAAATATAATAAACTTTTTTTAATTACTGCATGATTTCTCAACTCACAAAGTATATTCGAAGTAAATAGTGGATTAGTATTATATATGATCAAATAAATTTCTATGAAATTCGATCATTATTATATGAGTCACTTCATTCGAAGATTATAGTATAATATCAGTATCCTTTAGTTTACAGGCAACTTTGCACAAATATTCAGAGAGAATTCACTCGATTAAAATTAAAAACATCGATTTGTGACAGATGTACCCAACCCTAGTTAGAGCGTATCGCCGTTACTTCATTCCTTTTTTGTGCGAGGCAACAAGCGCACGCATGCCTGGTAATGTCCCCTACAAGATCGACGACCGTAAGAAAGGAATGAAAGACCGATGCAATAGTCCGGATGACAAGAAAACGCTAAATGTCCTAATCTGTTGCCTGTGCGATATTTTTCCATTCATTCATTCAATCTATTCGCCGGATCCGGAGACGTTTTGTAATTTTTGAACACAGACCGATTTGTTGTTTATTGAAATAGCTGCCATTACATATCTGTTTATTCGTGTTGATTAATTTGTTATTGTTTATTAATTTCTGTTAAAATATTCAGTAATTTCACAGTTCAATAACAGTTCAGCTCGTGAAGCTTTCAATTGCATTGAAATAGGTAAAACATATGTACAGTTTGTTTGGTGAATCATGGCCTCTGAAGTTAATGTTATTCGGCGGCGCAGCATGAAATAATAAAATTCATTGTAATTTTCAGTGCCGCAAATCCACACAGACCACAGGCAGCCTCACTGTGATCACACTTATTGTGCATCAAACCGCACTCAAAGCGAGACATCACTGATCAACAGTTCAGCTCACGAAGCTTCTTTTTGCATTGAATCAGGTAAAACATAGTCATGTTTGTTTGGTGAATCATGGCATCTTGAATGTATTGTTCGTACCTGTTGTTCCACACATTAGGTTTGTCACTCAGTTCAGTGTGCCTCTTGGTGAAGCCCCCTTTTAGCCTTTTCAATTGTGATCTGTTTCAGTCAATTCTGACAAATGTATATCTTGATAAATTCAATATTATTCCCATTATTTACAAACGTTACAATTTGTCTTATAGATGCAGTCATGGACACCATAAATTTAACAGAGAGCACTATACCTGACCAGCTGGAACATGGAACGGAGACCCAAATATACAAAGTGATTCGAGTCATTTTATGAGCTTCAATATGCCGGATAAAACTGGTTATTAAATAAATAAATAAATAATAAATATTGCTGGACATTTCACACAGCACTATCTAGCCCCAAACTAAGCAGAGCTTGTACTATGGGAACTAGATAACCGATAGAATACTTATATACGTTTTTTTTGTAAATACATACTTATAATACAAAGAAAAACATCCAGACCCGTAACAAATATTTGTAGATCATGCAAACATTTTTCCGCGGCGGGAATCGAACCCGCAACCGCCTGAGTCTCAGCCGGCTATTCGCCCACTGCGCCACGGAGGTCGTCAAAATATGAGTATAATTAAAAGAGAATAATGTTCGTGGACAAAATTTTGTGCAAAGTTCTTGGTGCAAAATGGACACTAATGACAATATAAAAATTCTGGGTACAAAGTGTAGCGTAAAGAAAATTGTAAATCTCTTTATTTTCAGACTGTTCAACTCCAAGAAACAGGAAAAAGGGTTGATCAGATATTTAAAATCTTTGACTCGGAAATGCAAGCTTCTAAACAAGAAGTTTAGAAGAATAAAACGTCAAAGTCAAAGGAATGTTGAATTCAAGACCAAAAGGATAAATAAATACGCCTACATACTAAAACAAACATATGTACCAAATTTCAAACTCGTACTCTTTGTAGATTTGAAGATATGGTGATGAGTGAGTGTCAGTGGACTTGTTTTCTATATATAAGTAATACAAGATTAAGTATCTACTCTATTATTCAAAAATGTACCAATGCATTTTTTTATGTTATGATTGAATAAAATAGTTTGACTGACTTTGCTTGTTTTGTTCTTTCTTTGATGTCAAGTAATATTGGTAGTGCAACATAATATGTATGTATGTATAATAAAACCTCGTTCGCTGGTAGAATGCGCATGCTGGTAGTTGCCATGAAAGATGACCGAAAAGGAAAAATAAAGAATGAGTGAAGATGAGATTAAAAAATACACTTGTCAAAATCTATTGTGGCATCGGTCCATTCACTCTTTTACGCTCCAACTCCAATGTACGTCACATGACCGTCTGTACGTAGTACATACTAAGTGGTCTGTTAGCGCACGCGCTTTCACAAAAATTCCAAAACGCAGTGTCAAGGATTAATTAATTAATTTAATTAATAATAAAAAGTTACGTTAGTCATGTTAGGGCAATAACTAAAAGAAAATGTTATTGATTTCCCCGTTACATATAAACTGCACCACCCACCTGCAAACCTAATCAGAAGTTTAACAAACAGTTAAACTTCTGATGAGGTTTGCAGGTGGGCATTGCATGTAGTGGTAGATGGCTGAGTTATTCTGTTTTCAGGTGGATGGCTGTTGATTTATGTTTTCGTCAGTAAAAACTTTAGATTTTTTGCTATTGAATCCGGTCGATTGTCATTTAAGAAAAGTAGTTATATTTCCATAATATTTCAAGTTAATGCCGTTTTTAACATGAACTGTACATTTCAGCATGGAATAAATTGCCCATAATGTAAATGGCTTTTAGTTTTAGCAATCTCATTAAAATACGCCGTAAATACTGTTTCGGAGAAAATGTTCACTTTTTTCTCGTTTTTCCAACTCATAAAATGTTCATATACTTTCATGTATTTTTCTTTTAACTTCACTGGAAGCAGGTTTTCCATTGCCAATTTGGCTTCTGATCTTAGATCTGGTGGAGTACAATCAATCCTTGTTTCACTCTCTGAACCGTTGGAAGTCATTTTAATTGTTAAATTTATATTTATTAAATATGTAAATGATAAATCAAGACGAATTTTCAGCTTTGTCGACAATTTTTTATTTAACATCAGTGCCGAAAGGCAAACGCATTTATGGCTATACAGCCACGTGAACTCAATTTGTACTTTTGTACTAAGCAAAGAGACTTACTTTGTTGTGCCATATAAGAGATCCAATCAAAGAGTATTTAATAATTCCAGTACGCCGTTTCATACAACATTGCTGGAGCGTTGTAATGTTCCAAATTCAAAAAACGCTCCGCAATGGATTTGATTTTCTTTGTCAGTAAATCCGATACTTAGTGTGTTCTTATTTCGAAAATAATGACAATATTTCCATGCATGTTTGAGAAAAATACTGTTATGTATTACCTAATATCTGAAGTTATTTACATAAAATTAAATAATAATAAGAAGTCTTTATTTCAGGTAACAATAGGGAAGTACAAGATGTTAAAACTTAATTCTACGGCCCATATAAAATATATACCTTAGTGACAAATATACATATTATAAATATCAGGAACCTAGTGTCTAGTTAAACCTTACATACGTTGTAGGTAAGTCAATATGAAACATACTTAGCTTGTCTGTACCTAGTTTTAGTTGATAAATTAATATATTTTATTGAATAAATACAATTTCACAAATAATAAACGTCATTAAAAAATCGACAACGTCATTTGCGTCAGTGGCCAGTTGGCCAGGTAATTTTAAATAATATTACCTAAGTATTATATAAAACGAAGTTGAGTTAGTTACACCATTTATAACTCAAGAACGGATTGACCGATTTCTGTGAAATTTGGTATAAATATAGATTAAGATTGAGATTGAAAATAAGCTACTCGTTACCCGTCTGCGCAGAAGGAGAGTATGGTTGTTATGGACAAACCACGCGTGCGATGCCGCGGGCGGGTTATCTAGTCATTACATAAAAATTAGACAGCCATGAATATGTTTTATACACGTAATACAGCGATATACACTCAGGTCCCTAATGTTTGCCTAATCATTACCCATAAGGCAATGGCGAAATGGGGCAGGACCGAACACTTAGAGCCTCGATAATTTTATAAAATTGGACACAATACATAGAAAATAAAGATGTCACGTATACGCTAATATTATGTTTAAATAATTTTTTATAAGTACATGAGTACTACTTACTGTAATAATGTCTTTAAAGGTAATGTCCAATTAGCAAAGGCATATTGACTTGATTGATTTTGAATGGTGTGATAGACAAACCTTTTTTGTATCATAATTATTTCGATTGTTCCTAACCCAGTTGGGTTAGGAACAATCGAAATAATTATGATTTTATGGAAAGAGTTCTTTCCACTGCCCGGAAAGGCATTCACACGTCCTTTCATCTGTTCAAGTCCTTCAGAATTTTCAGCTAACCTCTTTCTATTGTAATCTTTTAGCGATAAGACCACCAATACTATCGCGTATCTAGTTAGATGTTTTAAGAATGATTTGTTAATTTAAATGTGGTATACAATAAAGCGTTTTATATTTTATTTTATACTATGGTGTCGAGATCAATGCACCACCAGTTTTCAGTTGCGTTTAATTTGATAATTTATCTTTATTATCTTAAAAGGAAAACATGAACCCTTATGTGAGCACTGTATGCCCGTCTGTATGTCTGTCTGTCTGTCCATCTATCAAGACCCTTTTTCTCAGGAACGCGTGGAGATATCAAGTTTAAATTGATATAAATTCGCCACATCGACTCCGTAAATGACTTCAGCAGGCTGAGTGCGAATTTATACTATATTTATATTACTATAAAGTTCCCGTATACCTTATTTTCTATGGATATGTGAACAGTAGCAGGAAGTTTATATATATAACTAGATTACTACTTCCTGCTAGAGGCGCTGTTCACGTCTCCATACAAAAAAAGGCATACGGAAACTTTAAAGTAACATAATACAGTAATAATCTCATTAGATATCGTTAAAAAATTCTACTAAATATAGTTAAAGTGATAATAGTTAAACCTTTTTTAAAATTGACAAGGTATCTTAAGCTACGAATAAGGAAAATAACTGTGTTATATTTTTTTTATATTGCAGGGTATCCATAAATAAAGCATCATTAGAAATATTCATTAAGTTTGTCTATGAATTTAACCAAAATCGAATAACAAGATCATCCGATTTTTATGAATTGGATGGATGAATTTCCATTCAATTTACGAGAATGGATTTCCAAAATCAAATTAAATACATTCATTATCATCATCATATCAGCCGTAGGAAGTCCACTGCTGGACAAAGGCCTCCCTCATTGATCTCCAGGAACTGCGGTTGGAAGCGGCCTGCATCCAACGCCGACCTGCATGAGGGGGTTGTTGCCATACTCGCCACGCTTGGCAGGCGGGTTGGCGAGCGCAGTATAGGTGTTGAAACACGAAAAGACGCTGCTGCCCATCTTTCGGAGGTATCCCTTAGCAGACTCCTACTGCATCCACGGGCAAGAGCGGAGGGGCAACATTCTATTGCCGGCGCCCCACGGCATTATGTAATTAAATACATTATTTAAGTAATAACCTTTAGGTAGACAGGTTGTCGGTTGATAGAACTGCGCAGTTTTAGCAAAATAAATGGCAAGATGCTCAATTACAACTGGACCCAAGCAATCAACATCATCATCTTTCAATCTTTCATTATACGATCATATTTCCGAGTTTCGCTTTAAACTCTTGTGGTTGCCAATCCGCTCTCGTCGGAATGCTCATATTCTAACTCTTTTATATAAAATTCTATTTACTTGTTCTTCTTCTCCGCCGTATCCTAAACAATGCTTTGAACTCCTAATCTATCCCATACCCGCAATCTGCGTTCTTCCACTACTCTCCAGTTGCAAACTTCAGCCCATAATTCCAACTTCTTTAGTAACTCGTTTACGGTACCTACAATCTGTCCGATTATGGAATGACTTGTCCGTTTCTATCAGACTTGCTTTTTTTTAGGGTTTGAAGAAGCAGAATTACCATTTTTTTTTATATATCACCCGATTACACACCTGTTTTTGATTTAACTAGTTTGTTAAAAAGAGCGCCATCTGTCTCGGAAGTACAGTATCATGTTCTTGACTTGGAAAACATAGCGAAACCACTTCGTAACATTACGAAAGGCTTCAGCGCAATATGAAAACCGGTCTGACTGAGCGTAGAACTAAATTAGCTAAATCTCAACAGATGGCGCTGATTGGCCGTTCCATCCAATTCCTAACACCATAATATTTATTTGTCAGTGCTAATACGTAACCCAACTCTCAACTATAGCGTAACATGGCTAGTAAGTATTTATTTGCAACAACAGTTATCTTTAGTTAGAAATTAACAGTCACTTAAGAAAAATAAGGGTTCTTTAAGGTCCAGGGTTTCTTTATGAAATCTCGCGCATGTCTTAGGTAATCTAAATATTTTTTCGAACTTGGCATCAGCCATATTAAACGGATTGGAGCGGTCTCTCAGCCTCTCTAGGCGAACTCTTTCGCGATAGTGCCTGAAAATAGTGATTATATAAAAACACTTGCATAACTAAGTACTTACGAGGTTTGCTGCTTTTTTATTGGTAGGTACGTGGCAAAAATAAACCGTAGAAACCCATAAAATGGGTCCGAGGAATCTATAAATGCAGCAACTATAGGCTGGAGCCTATAATAATATATGTAATAAAGGATTATTACAGCTTTTCGCATACACTTTACACACAACTACTACGCTCTAATTTTAATCAACACCTGGTGTTGATTAAATTTAGTTTGACGTTTCTAATTTTACATCTAAACAACCTAAAACGGTGTACAGCAGAACAGCAAAATGGCAGTTTATACTAAGTTGAGTAACTAACTTAGAGCTGTCACGCTAAATTTAAGTATAAGGTACAGAATAGGAATGCTGACTAAATCCAATTTCACGAAATTTTAGCTCATTTTTAGTTAGTTAGGTGCCATCAGAATCGACACCATTGCAAACATATTTAGTAAACAAAAGCAACGGTTTAGTGATTAAGTATTCTCGTTTGATTTAATGTAACTTTATTAGGTTTTTTACCTGTATGTCTTAGGGTAACGGGAGCTATGCATTACCATTTAGGCCAAGTCGTAGTTGCACGTAGCCTGTGAGGTAATGCAGTTATTATATAGGCAATGCTAGCCGCTTCTAATGAGTCATAGTGAGTCATGAGCTAGTACCGTCATATCATGTTGTATACAAAGAGGTCGGTTTTTTGAAGTAAAACTTCTTTACGCACGCTTGACTTGGGGAGTAAGCTGGTGAATGCGATACGAAAAGTGCGAACGGAAGTTGAAAGGGAGATATATGTTAGTGAAGATAGAAAGAGAGAGAGTTACGTTTTGTATGTTACTGTAGGAGCAAGAGAGAGAGGTGCGTGCGCGCATTTTCTTTCTCTCTTCCTCTCATAGCCAGTGTATGAAATATATATATATATATATATAATCAAACGAACTACTGACTGAGATATTTTTCGATAGATTATTATTATTATTTAGATTATTTTTCGTAATTTAAATTCGGTCTTGAACAATTTCATAAATTAATATTTTGAAAAAGAAGTTTTACTTCAGTCGAGTGGTCTAAAGCACACTCATTTTTTAACAAAAGGACTTGTTATTCTTTTCCTTTTTTCCGTATGCCACTTGTATAACCGAGTGTCTTGTTAATTGTTTTTAAATTTAAATGTGATGAACCTAAATCGTTTTTTTTTCTTCAACTTAGGCCGACTTTCGCAACGATGCCTAGTTGTATTTAAAGCCTTTATATGTTTAAGAGAGTTATCAAACCATCATACAAATGCTTTAACTATTAACACGTTTAGTCGCTAATTACGTTTAGGGATCGTTTTACAAGCCGGGCTTAATGTTGAAACGTGAAGAGAAAACTTTGTAGGTATCTCTTATAATGTTAACACAACACGTTACTAGTGTCCAGAAGTAGACACCGGTGATTCTATCCGGTTGCCGTAACTGGACACAGAAACCACGATTTCTTGTGATGGTGTTCGGTGTCAGCAACAAACAGTTTCTACGCCTGCAAAGCGCCTGACATCAAATAAGTCACAGTCAAATCTGCATGAAAGACAAATCCAAAGAGGATGGTGAAAAAGAAGGTTTAGAAAAACCGACCTCTAAACCTTTTAATAAAGGATGAAACCTATTGATATCTCAAATACAAGCAATTCATGCAATAAATAACGTTATATTAGTAGACGCTGACATCCAGAAATTAATCTCTAGATTAATATTGTTAGCAATAGGCACCTAAGTATGTAATAACAAAACTCTCTTCACGAAGGAATTCACTCGATCATTCATGAGTAATCCAAGACGATGTTAGCGAGCAGGATTTATTATGATTAATTGCTATTTTATTATCCCGATAAAAAGGAGAAACTTAGAATTCGATAGAGCTCTTCATATAAACAAAACTATTTTAAATGTCAGACCTAAAGTTTCGCCAGGTCCGTCCATCTGTATGTCTATCCGTCCGACCAGTTTTAGCCGTTTGACTCGTATACAATCAGTGATCTAGCTAGGTAAATCATGGTGATAAAATATTGTTTTAGGGTGCAGTCAGCGACATAAATCAAATAACAAGTAAGATTTTAAAATATTTATCTCAAGTGTATCAGAAAAAATATTTATTTACACGACATTAGTAACAAGCTAAGGTGATTCTACAAATACGGTGTAAACATTTTGTTAAAAAAATGCCTTGTTCCAACAAGTTTATGTAGGGAAGTACGGTCAGCAACATAAGTTGGCTCACAGTTTTAGTTTTTAAATCGAAATAAATATTCAGATTTAAGTGGGGGTGATTTTTTTACTCACGCGTCTCATCGTATGGGATATTGTTGGATAGGTCTTCTTAAACGTTATAAACAGTTTTTTTTAAATCAAGAATCCGCTAACGTAATATAAAGCTACAAAGTGGCTATTTATACATATCGATCAATTTGACTGGTCTTTACAATACAGGCTTGCCTAGTGTGAAGGCCGCTGCATAAACTGTGATCGTAGGTAGTGCCTTCTGCCTCAAACTTTGTTTATTCATGTTTATTGCTATTATACCAGGCATCTTAGGTTAATTACAAAAGTTTTCTACATGGTCATTTCATTGATTTCACGACTTCCGTGGCGCAGTGGGCGAACAGCCGGCTGAGACGCAGGAGGTAGTGGGTTCGATTTCCGCCGCGGAACAAATGTTTGCATGATCTACAGATATTTGTTCCGGGTCTGGTTGTTTTTCTATATATTATAAGTATTTATTTACAAAAAAAAAGTATATAAGTATTCTATCAGTTATCTGGTTCCCATAGTAACAAGCTCTGCTTAGTTTGGGGCTAGATAGCGCTGTATGAAATGTCCAGCAATATTTATTTATTGATACGTTTTTGGCTGCAACAAAACATTTTTGTATTTTGTTTTTTTTTAAATGGGGTCTGTCCTACGAGGTATACCAATCTAGCCAAGCTGTATTAAATTGGCTACCATTCAGATGTATCAGTACTGTGGTGATAACTCGGTACACAATGAAAGCAAGACACTTATAATTAAAACCTACGAAATCACCAGCTAGTTCGACCCCATTAAAAAAACAATCGTGAGTTCATACCAAATGACCAAAATCAACTGCAAAATTACTTTATTTTAATGACTATAATACAGCCGTATCGACTACGGAACCCTTCACTGTGCGTGGTCAAACACGCGCTTGACCAATTATTTGATCCTCAAACATACACACATAACCTTACTGCCTAGTTCAGATAACTAATTAAGCCCTCTCATTAAAATAATTCAAGGATTATTCACATTTTGTTCCGTTCATCACTTCAAACCCGCAGAAAAAGTAGGTTAATTTTATTTTTCCTCCAGAATCATGAAAAATACGGCCTACAACAAAAATTCGCTTGTTACAAATCTACAAAAACTGAAAATAAACTTCAGTCGTATGCAGTGGGAGAGTAAAACGAAACTACGTTATTCGCATGACGAGTTCGTTCTGTACACAAAGCACTTTGCTGTACCTCATATTTTTAGTTCCATTTAGATTATAGCTCACGGGATAACGTGATGGATACGCTGACTAGATGTTAACAAACTAATATTCGCTGCTACGGCTACCTATAAAATTCACAATGGGCGCATTTGAAGAACTACGAATCAGGATTCCGGTGGAATAAAACACGAAACTCACGACTACAAATGGCGAATATTAATAGCCATAACGAGGTCTAAGATACTGTTACGAGCTGAGGGTTTGGGATAATATAATGAAAACCAATCTAACCAAAATAACACTTTTATTCAACATTAAAATGATAAATACACGATCCTAATCACAAGTAATCACAACACACTAAATCACACCACTGTTACACAATAAACCACTAAACGTCACCGAAATATTCGCACGTATATCGGCAAACCAAGACTGACCCCTTCGGGCGTCTCGCCCTATTCTCGTATATATATTACGTGTATATATTAACGTTCTCAATGATCCCACTCGTAACTAGAAATGTGTAGGTATTTCCATGTGACTAATAATTTTTATTCTGTGAAAATGTAGGTAAAAACGTAGTAGGTATTTACCATACCTAGTATTACCTGATCAGTGACATAGTAGATATAACTTCGAGTGGCCGACTATTACTTATTCTGTAATAGCCTCCGCAACAGTACTTTGGTAGTGAAATCAGTAAATAACAAAATAGTAATCTAAAGAATACCACCGTCAAACATGGTTTGATTATTTGGTTGCCATTTGGATTATTATCTTCGTAGCCGCTACTCAGATATCTTCGTGTGAAATAATTTTAACAGGTATTAAAATCAAAATATTTTCGAAAGAACAAGTGATTTATTTATTTGAATTTACAATTAAATCCATCTTGTTTAATTTTTTTTATTGATAATTATGAAATAATTAATCATCCAAAACAAGTGAAATAAATTATCAGCTAACACAGAAAATCTTTCATTGCGTTGTTCCAAAGAGCGATAATGCTCAATCTTGTAAACAGAAATCGAAACACTAAGATTCCTTCGATACCAATTGCCCTATCTCACTACATTGTATAAAACTAAGTCGCTTCCCACTGTCTGTCCCTATGTAGGTATGCTTAGATCTTTAAAGATAGAGTTATTCAAGAGGAAGGTTTATACGTATAATACATGCATAATATAGTAGAGAAACACTGATAATTTTAGAGGTTTCTAATGTGATGTTGTATATACTCATAATACTCTTTCATTTAAATACTCTTTCAAGAGTAACCTCTAAATAAAACATGTCTTTATTGTCTAATGACAAAAAAACTGTGAACGTTGTATATAAAGACATTATGTAGTATATTTAGTATAAGCATTGCAGGTGCCGCGCGGCATACCGTTGTTGGTGTTAGGGTTTTATGTGATACCTACTGGTCTGATCATTGTCCTTTACAGATAGAATGTGACATCAATTTGATTAAGCCTAAAATCGTGTTTTCTGATAATTGCCATAACAATATAATTTGGGGAGATAGGGATCACTCTCAAGTAGAAAAATATTATAATTTTTGTAACTCTAAATTAAAGGATATGCACTCTCCAGTGGAATGTGCAGACTGTGCCGATAAAAATTGTTCGGATACATCGCACAAATTGTTAATTAATAAGTTTTATGATGATATTGTAAACTGCCTGAGCGAGGGTGCAGTAAGCTGTTTTAACAGAATAAAACGTAAAAACTATAAACAAGTAGCTGGGTGGAATAAGCACGTTAGGGCCGCGCACGAGAGGTATCGTCTTTGTTTTAAGATGTGGCAGCTTTATGGTAAACCTAGTGCTGGGCGGGTTTATAATGAGATGGTCGAGTCGAGAAGAGTTTTTAAGTCTAAGTTGAAATGGTGTCAAAACAACCAGAAACAACTTAAAATGGACAGTATCTCACAACATCACTCCAACAAGGACTTTAAACTCTTTTGGAAAACGACAAATAAACTTAGTCCGAAACCGAGCCTTTCCGTGAGCGTCGCTGGTGTGCACAACCCTGCAGGGATAGCTAGTGCCTTTCAGGCGCACTTTAAAGTTGACTCGCCCCTAGGACCGTCGTCGCCTGCGGTAGTCGATGATGAGTGTCATACTGATCAACTGACTGTCAGATTCTCTGCGAAGGATGTTGGTACCGTAATTAAAAAGATGATACGTGGTCAATCTCCAGGATACGACTATCTCAGCATCGAACACCTGCAGTGCGCCGGGTTCCATTTACCTAGAGTGCTATCATTACTTTTTAATCTTTGTTGAGTCATTCATATCTACCAGATAATCTAATGCACACAACAGTGGTGCCCATTGTGAAGAATAAAACTGGCGATGTTTCGGACATGTCCAACTACAGGCCTATATCGCTGGCTACTATTGTGGCTAGGGTGCTGGACAGCTTGCTTGATCGACACCTACGCGTACACGTTGAACTGAACGATGCTCAATTTGGGTTTCGTTCAGGTTTATCAACAGAGAGTGCTATTTTATGTCTCAAACAGGCTGTTAAGTACTACACAGCTAGAAAAACACCAGTATACGTCTGTTATTTGGACCTTTCCAAAACATTCGACCTAGTATCCTATGATTTACTATGGGAGAAGCTGGCACGTGAGTCGGACTTGCCATGAGAGTTGTCGTCCCTATTTCGCTACTGGTACACTCACCAAAACAACAGAGTGAAGTGGGCGGACTCCTACTCGGATATGTACAGGTTGGAGTGCGGGGTGAGGCAGGGGGGGGGGGGGGTCTCTTCTCCGGGTCTTTTTAACCTATACATGAACAGTTTAATTGGGGAGCTCAGTGACACTAAAGTTGGCTGTCACATAGATGGGGTCTGTATAAATAACATTAGTTATGCCGACGATATGGTGTTAAAACCCTCCGTCGTCCGAGACACGTTCTCGGAGACCCGGATGACGAAATCACTTCCGCTAATGCCATCCACATTAGACAGAGCAAACACTCCACAAATACACCGACCTCGCCGGCGAGGTCGACGAGTCCCATTAGTCGCCGCCTACACGAGGTACAAGCACGTACCCGGGCGTTTCTCTCCTATCCCCGTCCCGGCAACAGCCCAAGCCGAGGTTCGTACCTAAGTGGTGCCCTTGCGCTAGTTGCCTCATCAAAAATAAAATTATAGGGCTGAGCGCCTTCTGCGCTCGCCAAAAGCTCGGTTAAGCTGCAACGGCCTCAGAGGCCAACAGCGAGATAAGTCCATTCGAAAAAAAAAAAACGATATGGTGTTACTGAGTCCTTCGATCGGAGCCCTACGTAGGCTGCTGAAAATTTGTGAGTCCTATGCGGAGACCCATGGGCTCAGATATAATGCTAGGAAGAGTGAGTTTATGGTGTTTAGGGCTGGCCCCAAAAGTTATCAAAATGTGCCACCTATTAATCTAGACGGAACTACTCTCGAGCGCGTAACTAGATTTAAATATCTGAGCCACTGGGTCACCGAGGACCTAGAGGACAATGATGATATAAAGAGAGAGCGCAGGGCGTTGGCCGTCCGATGTAATATGGTGGCTCGCAGGTTTGCTCGCTGTTCCAGGGAGGTAAAGATGACGCTTTTTAAAGCCTACTGTCAGTCACTATACACCTGCAGCCTGTGGGTAGCCTATACGCAGAGGGCGTACAACGCGCTGCGCGTACAGTACAACATTGGGTTTAGAGTGCTGATGTGATTGCCACGTTTCTGCAGTGCATCAGGTATGTTCAGTGAGGCGCACACAGATGGCTTCCACGCCATTATAAGAAAACGGTGTGCGTCGCTCTTAAAACGCCTGCGTGGCAGCCCCAACATAATTCTGAGCACATTGGCAGACAGGTGGGACTCTCCGTTTCTGGGGCACTGGTTAAGCCTCCATGCAACCCCCTATAAGGGACGTTGCCCCGGTCACTGATAGTCCCTCGTGTCTGCGTACGTGTAAGTGTTTGTATTAAGTAGGTATGTGTTTATTTGTGTATGAGTTATTTAATATAATTGTATAATTTTAATTTCATTCTTGTTTAATTTGATTTGACTTAATTTTAATTTAATATAATTTTTGTTTGGTTTTCTTATTTAGTTTATGAATATGTATGAGTTGAAATGACTTGAAATAAACTATTTTTATTTTTTTATTTATTGCACCCGTGCAAAGCCGGGGCGAGTCGCTAGTCAAGTATAAAAGAATAACTTTGTTGAAAATGACCCAAATCAAATCAGAGAAAAATCTTCTTTGAGCATCCCTCAAGCAATTTACAGAAACCACACGCTGCAAGATTGCCGAAAATAAATTACAGTGTTACGGCAAGAGTTCGGCCCTTATTTCAGCAGAACCACCACTAGTGCAGTTCACAATACTGCAACAATTTGATGTCTTGTTTCAAACTCTTCCATTTTCAATCTTAAAGTACTCAAAAGCTTAAATTGTTTAAATGATAATCATAATAATATCTTTAACTCTTCTTAAAAACTTTAACTATGTAAAATTTGACACGCCTCCGTGTGCGCAATAAGCGTAAATTCACGTATTTATATAAATACCAGCTTTTACCGATACGGATTTAAAAATATAAATAGCCTATTATGGTCTTGAGTTCATACAATAAGCCCATAGAAAAAAGGACTTCCAGTTTTTTCTGAATTAAAATTTTTTCTGGGCTACATTTTAATTGAACTTTTTTAATTTTCGCGAACTATACTCATGTTTTTAAAATTTAATTATACCTTAAATTTAATTAAATTAAATTAATTTATTTTAAGTTTAATTATATTTACTCAAAATTATAATTCAGGAGATAATTTTCAATACGAGTCAAATCCACTTTTGAACAAATTGAGAAAAGACAACATTTTTGTATCGTCATTGTGGATTGCTCTACAAAACATAAAACTGAATCTAGTGGTAGGGGATAGGTTCTAGATTAAAACTATTCCATAAAAATGAGTGATTTACTTGTAAATAGAGAAATAAATGCTTCTAAAGTTTGGATTTGACTAATTTTGTTTATAAAATATGGATTTGACCCTTTTTGAACGGAAGCAAGCTGGATTTGACCAATTTTGACAGGTAGTTGTCAGAATTTGACTACTTTTGTCTGATCAGATCATGACGTTCATAATAGGGCTGCATCTAGCTAGAAATATATTGTAACTTTTTTATAATTTTGTTTTGTGAATATTTGGATATACCTACATTATTAAAATAAACACATTTTAAATGCAATGAATATGTATTTATTTACCTCAAAAAATATTCTTTACTTATTAAAAATAAGCTTAAAGTTATTTTTACAATAAATAGCGTTATTAAGAAGAGGTTCCACAACAAATTCTTCTTGCTTGACACGAATAACTGAAAAAAAGCACATACAAAAAATATACTTGGGTACACTAGTATCCGCCCAGAGCTTCGTCTGGGGATTCATCCAACCTGCATAATTAGTAGTCTATGTGTTATTCCAAATTTGAGTAAAATCCGTTTAGCCCTTGCAAGATAAAGGTAAAGGAGGTCAAACGTACACACACACCGACACATCCTTAAACACATACACTTTCACCGTTATAATATTGAATTAAAAATATAACAGAATAATGATATGATAAAAATGATAAAACGGTACGTGATAAATCCAGTTTTTATAATAATGATTGAAATCAAACACGAAAGTGTTCTAAGCAAAAAATACGTAAACGAGTAGGTAGTACTGTTTTTGACAACCCTATGTGTCAACAAAAATGGTCGAAATGAATGACCTTTTCTTCTTCATTTCTCCGCGATCGTTTGGTCCTGCTGCAGATTTTCCTTTCCTAGCTTAATGCCCAGGTACTTCCTCTACGTTTTTCTCCATCTTTGACTATAAAATAATAAAGTTTTCTGCTCCAAACAACTTCTTTTACATTAAGAAAAACAAGACACAACCACAATCCACCTGCTTGCTCGATGTATTAAAACTAAATATGGCGGACAGCGAATGGCGTGATTTAATTGGCTCAAACGGATTTGACTTTGAATTAAAGTAAGGTTGCTTGGAATAGGCTAACTTTGAAAATTATCACCGTCGTTTTTGAACTTTTAAAGGGTATTAACAATTGGCCCGATTTGATTGATAGGAGTCGGTCAAGAATTCTCACTAGAGACATCTAGCATTTTTATCTCAAACTAAGCAAATCTGGATTTGACCAGTATTGAAAATAACCTTCTGAATTTTGATATAAATCTGTGCGCGAAAAGACCCGCTTTGTCTTAAAAACATACATTTTAATTAGTTATGCCCTTAAAACCTTATTTGTTTTACATAAAAAAAGTAGCCAAATCTGTCCAGGTGTTCTCAAGTGATGCGCTTATCTACCAACTAACACCATTTCATTTTTATTGATAGAGCGAAGCGAGATCTCTAAATCAACTTGGGCAAATGGGCGTTGTGTGTACGTATGTTTGTTTGTCCGAGGATAAATTTTGAAGAGTTTATCCGATCCTCGTGAAATTTGGTATATAGGTAGGTAGTAATACCTACCTATATACCAAATTTCACGAGGATTTCAATTTAGTCATCACACCAAAATTGTGCCATCACTGGCACAATTTTGGTGTGATGACTAAATGAGATAAAAATGTCGGGCGGGTTATTGTGATCTTGGGGTTCAAGAGGGGTAAAAAAAACAAAAATAGGACAATTTGGTCAAATGGCACGTCTAATATAAGGTCTTTATGAGTATCTTTTAACCCCGTTTTTATTTTTAGCTTAAATCTTGTAGTTTTTAAGTTATTAGCCATAATAATAACTGAACTTTGAGAAAATTCACAGGGTACACAGGTGAGCCCACAGTGCTGAAATTTGGTATACGTGTAGCTTTAGTAGCACAAATAAAGGGAAAAGTCTGAAATCCAGAATAACTGTATTTTCTACCCCAAAAAAGTATCTAATTTACATGAACTCCTGTTACCTGTGATTCGAATGAAATTGTAGGTCAAGTTATTTGGTTAATGATTTGGTTGTACTATTTTGATAGTCCAAGATTACATGTAATATTTTTTTTTGTTTTTATGGTAGACTCGCGAGATCTCAGTTCGGGGCGAACCACTAGTTTATATAGATAAGAAAATAATAGGCGGTATATGAATAGAAGTTTCTTTTTGAGCGTTTTTTGATAATGATGGCATTTAAAAATCCCTATGTCCTTCAAGATGTCTAAATGGACAGTGACATCTGACTTAATAATTCGCACGATATTTTCCCGGTCAATGGACTTGGTCACTTGTAAAACGGTTACTCGGAAGTAGAGCGCTGGTTCGTATTGCCGATTGCCAATACAATAAAACGCAATTACACAGTCAATACCTGAAATTTAATGAATTCAGAAAACCTTCATTTCAAATAAGTAAATGGTTACATAGTATAAAATGAAGTCGCTTCCGCTGTCTGTTACCTTAAATCTTTTATAGTACTCAATGGATTTTAATTTCGTTTTCAGCAATAGATAGAGTGATTCAAGAGAGACTGTAGTATACTAACTGCGAAAGTAATTTTTAGTTTTTTTAGTTTGTTTGTTACCTTTTGATAACTAAACGGCTGAACAGATCATAATGAAATTTGTCAAGGAGATAGAATATATCCTGGGGTAGGGCATAGGCTACTTTTTCCTAAGTGCGCAAAAGGAGGGTAATATTTTTATTGAAATACCACGCATGCGAAGCCGCGGGTGAGTCAGCTAGTTGTTTATAAATAACGTTTATCGTTTTGAAAACACTTTGAAAATGAAAATGAAATATGAAAATGATTTATTGGTATAGGAGTAAATACAAAGGTATATATGTATTTACTTTGTATATATACAAGTAGCCAATTTGTTACAATCATAGTTACAAGACACTGGGGTAAGAATAATTATACACAAATCTATAACAAATTAATCAATCAAGAAATAAGCACCTAAAGTTACTATCAGTATAATGGTGCGTCAAAAGCCGGACTAGTTTTTGACGTCTTCCATTGGACAAACGGTAAGGTAAGGTTTTTTCAAGGTTTGAGGTTCGATAGGAATGAAATCGGTTCGGTAGTTCCCAATTACTTTGAACTTCGGTATCGCAAACTTGGCAATTTTATTGTAGTGGAGGGCGATATTCTCTGAAAATAGGTAGCATATAAGAGATGCAGATAGAGTTTCAAAATATTATGAAAATAATATATGTATGAATTCGTTGAAATTTGAGCTAAAAGATTAAATTATGTTTACATATCGAAAACAAGATTAGGTTATTCTCATTGTAGGATATTTACTCACACTAATATTATAAATTTGTAAGTTAAGATATTTGTTTATTTGTTTGTCACTCAACCACGTCGTAATGGCTGAACCGATTTCGATGAAATTTGTTGTGTTGATAGGTTCACCATATTTGATCTGGATTCAAACATAAGCTACTTTTTGTTGACAAACAACGCCTGCGAATCCGCTAGCGGAAGCTAGTTATAAATATAGGGTAGATGAATTTTGTTTGCCATCCTCCTCTTTTACGACGGCCGTCGTTTTGAAAAGGTTGGATTAGAGGCTGGGTCACGATCCTTTTTCTGCACGCATATTATATCTACATAGATTCTACAGTTATTATTTTCAATTAAAAATACTTTGAAATTACTCTAAAACCTCATTTACCTGCGCCATATGTTCATCGCCAACACTCATAATAGTGTTGAAGCACAAACTACCATCTACGTTAAAGGTGACCATCGGCAGATCATACAGCTCACAGGACTGATAACCGCTCGAGAATAACCGTTCAACTAATAAAATAGAATTACCAGAATTGTGTGACGGACATTAATGGACATTGTCATGTGTTTTCTCTTGCATTTAACTTTTAAATTCAAACAGAAGAGACAAAATGCAGTGTAGATAACAGTTTTTCCAAGGAAAAAGGTGCGTTTACCAGAGATGTGCGAGGTAGGTAACTAAGCGGTTAGGGAGAAAAAAATCCAATGAATAAATAAACATTTCTGGAAATTTCACACAGCGCTATCTAGCCCCAAATTAAGCAGAGCTTGTGATATGGTAACCAAATAACTGATAGAATACTTATATACTTTTTTTGTAAATACATACCTACTTAATATCTACATATTTAAAAACATCCAGACCCTGAACAAATATCTGCAGATCATGCAAACATTTGTCCCGCAGCGGGGATCGAACCCGCAACCTCCTGCGTCCCAGCTGACTATTCGCCCACTAGTCTCTCTAGTCTCGCCCTCTAGTCTAGGTGTTTTTTCCTCGCACATCTCTGGTAGAAACCAGTAGAAACGCACCCTTATGCGAGTTTATTAGAAAGGCTCTTAAATGAAGACCAAGTCTTAGAAAACGTGGTGTAGCATGAGTCTTTACTCGATGGACTGATACCATTGTAGTGGTCACAAGAGGTCGGTGAATGGTGGCGTCTCAGGACCACACGTTCTGGCGTTCTACGAAGAAGGCCTAAGCATCACCAATGGCCGTAGTCTATCGGCTGAAACTATAAATTTTCAATCGTCTGAAGACAATTGATTGTTTTTCATTTAGGTACTTATTACTCGTGCGCGATAACTTGGGACCTGCTAGGAATGCGACTCCCCGACCGCTTTCTCTGCACTTCCCCGATGGCGCCCGTATTGTACCGTTTGCATCACTATTTTTTACTAGGGTTTTTAGTCTCGTACTGGCCTACATCACGTAACGACGCGCTCTGGAATTCTTTTAGTTTTCGTTTGTGTTATTGTTTTGTTGTTGTAGTTTTTGTTGTTATAGTTTGTGCCATTGTTTTGTTGTTGTAGTTTTTGTTGTTATAGTAAATGTTGTAAATTTATCGGATACCTCTTCGTCAAGTGATTATAGTGAGACTGAGGACGAAGAACAACCTCTAGAAGGCATAAATCCACTAAGTAGTAACGAAGATGAGATATTGTAAATAATAGATAAAATAAATGTATAAACTTAAACATTGTATTTTTATTTTATTTAAATAGTGTAAAAAAGATTAGATAAAAAGCAGCGTCCTCCCTGAGTAACATAATAAATTAGGTTAAAAAAACAAAGACGAAGCCGCGGGCGGCTGCTTGTTATGTTCGATGTTTTGCGGGCGGTACAAACACGCCAATATGACGTCACCGCGCTCAGGTCCCAACTTATCGCGCACGGGTAATACTAATATATTCTCGAAGTTTACTCGCCGCATCTACTTTTTGGTTACCTGTCTCCTTATTTGTACTATTTTGGTTTTTACTGTGGTATGTTATTTATTATCCTTACTTCCTTACTAATATTATAAATGCGAAAGTAACTCTGTATGTCTGTCTGTCGCGCTTTCACGCCAAAACTACTGAACCGATTTAAATAAAATTTGGTACACAGATAGCCTAGAGCCTAAGAAAGGACATAGGCTACTTTTTAATGCGAAAAAAAGGGTTGTAAGGGTATTGTAAAGTTGTCTGGAAGTATCGTCATTTTTAGAGCTTGAAACTTGCGTTTTAGGCTGTTGATTCGATATGAATAAATAATCTCATTCAAAGTTTGTAAAAGTTTTACCCTCAAGGGTGTAAAATAACAATAGGAAATAGGGGATTTTTAGTGGAAGGTTTATGTGAATGTTTTATAAGTTTGCGACAAGAGACATAATATTAGAGCTATTTTGGGATCATTACAAAATGTGAACGCGAGTAAGCAAGCGCCGTGTCGTTACACAATGAGCGCTGTACAGCCGCGCGGGGGGGTACGGTGAAGGTGGGTGTTGTGGCATGCTCACGTGTATCTAATCACCAATATCTGTATGCTTTGGCTAAATATGGTAAAACCAAAAAAGAGTTTATAAAAATGTTATTAAATAAACTCATATCTACTGTTACTTTATACCTTATGTACTCATATACTTAGCTTAGCTCTTTTCAGTGAAGCACTGCAAATAGTTCATTAAACTATTTATACGTATGTGTCTAATTTGTATAATAATTAGCCTACATAATTAAAAATGCTACCCAAAGACACTGTTCCACGCGGACGAAGTCAAGGGCATAGCTAGTTATATTATACTTGCGGTCATTTAGTAGTCTTGTATTTCCAATAAATGTTTCTTCTCTCTTTTTTTTCTTTACATATCAAAATTTTCTTTATGATTTATTCTTCATGAATGAAGATTGTAACGCCTTACATTCTAACTATATAATAAAGTTTTAGGATTGGAATGCCTGCAAGTAATTTGACCTACAATAAAAATTAAAATACAGAATCGAATGTTTTTAATGGCATAGTTGATTGAAGTCGTTATAACCGTTGTTTATAGGTCAGAACAATCAGGACTATTCGATTGGGCTCTATTTGTGATGACAACGTTTTATTTATTCGTATTTTCACAATTTGTTCGTTTACGTTGGCGTCCAATTTTTAAAAGGGTTTTATCATGTTTTCTGTGTAATTCTATTTTAAAAAATGAATGTAAAATGAAATTTTAGGTCAAAAACATGAGCCCCTGCTGTGGAAGTACTTACTATCCTGGCGCATCAAACCCGAAGCGGGTCTTGGCCTCCGACACTAAAAGGCACTTCTTGCCAGTCTGACACTTGAAGAGCGCGAAGGTCTTTCTCCACCTCATCCTTCCAGCGATATCTGAGTCGGGCGACTGGTCGTCGGCGAAGTACAATAAGAATAATTATAAGCACTATTACTTAGGTCTAAACTAACATCACAAAGTTGATCAGTAATATTACCTAGTATATAAAAGTACCTACTTACAATAATAATTAAGTTTATTACTTATATACTATAATTAAATAAAAAAATATACTCGTAATACATATTTATTTATAAAATTATACCTAGTTATTGTTCCTAGCTTACCTACTTTTATAGTTAGTGATTTAATTGAAAACTTTCGTGATTGATTTCAATCATTATTATAAATACGAGATTTATAATACGGGATTGGTCGAAACACCGATAAGACGGTATGTGATAAATCCCGTATTTATTTGATAGTTAATGTTATCTGTGTCTATACATTTAAAACATGATAATGTACGTTTTCAACGTGCTCTGTAAAACAAAATATGTGAGCTACAGTATCATACCCAATAATTTCCGTGTTACAATTTCAAGGGTTAACCACTCACCAAAAGTCGGGTATAATCGTATAGTTCACCACCTTATTACGGGGCGGTATCACAATCCGATAATAATTTTGGTACATTCAACATTTAATTACGTCTCTAACTGCAAAATAATAAGAATCGGTCGCGTGAGTGCCGGTCATTCACGCTCTCGGAGGCAGCTACCTAATTATTTTCAACTTCCTTGATTTTCATGCTCACGTGCTGAGACCGACTGGTTTTATAGCAGTGTAGAACCACCTCATTTCTGATTGCGCTTACCTTCAGTTCTCTCAACAATTTTATTTTCTAGGCTGACTGTAATTTATCACAAAACATATGTCCATATGTCCACTGAATATATCAATTAAAAAAATATTTTAAATATTAGGTCCTTACATATGAAATTAGCGTTTTGTCGTACTGACCAATTTGATCTGAAATATCTCCTCTTTGGTTAGGAATTCCAAATTCAAATTTATAAATTCATTTAGCTGGTACATTTGAATTTTGAAAACAGTCATTTATTTGTTTTTCCCTCATTACTTTTTTCTTTAGAGTCGCTTATTACCGCACAATGGAAAACATGAAATATCGGTATGTTTACGAGTACGAGTTCTACAGTGGCACCAGTGCTGCAGAAACAGCTCGAAGGATTAATGATGTGTACGACGCTGGTATCGCAAAAGAAAACACGGTACGTTTTCGGTTTCAACATTTTAGTTCTGGAAATTTCGACCTTCATAACCAACCCCGTGGACGTCCGGAGACCAAAGTGGAAAATGAAGAATAAAAGGCTATTGTGGAAACAGATCCATCACAAAGCATTTCAGAGATAGCTACAGGCTTCGGGGTAAGTGATAAAACTGTATTAATCAACTTGAAGCAAATCGGGAAAGTTAAACAACTTGAACGATGGGTACCTCATGAATTGAGTGAATCGAACTTGCAAACACGCGTCGACTGCTGTGTTACTTTGCTCAACCGACACAATAATGAAGGGATTTTAAATCGAATCATTACTTGTGATGAAAAGTGGATACTGTACGATAATGGGAAGCGCTCGTCGCAATGGCTGAACCCTGGAGACCCAGCCAAATCCTGCCCTGAACGAAATTGACTCAGAAAAATTTACTTGTGAGTGTTTGGTGGACTAGCGCCGGTGTCGTTCACTACAGCTTTCTAAAATCTGGCCAAACAATTACAACAGATATCTTTTGTTACCTTTAACTGCAAACCATGAAGGAAGAACTAGCTGCTAAACAACCGAGATTGGTCAATTGCTCTAGGCCACTGCTGCTTTACGACAACGCAAGACCACACACTGCACAACAAACAACCACTAAGTTATGAGCTACACTTGGAATGTCTTCGACATCAACCGTACTCCCCGGATCATGCTCCAACAGATTACCACTTTTTCTGGAGTTCTTACAACTTCTTACAAGGAAAAAAATTCAACTCCGATGCGGCAGTCCAAACCGTCTTCAAAGAGTTTATTGATTCTCGCCCCCATGGTTTTATTAGTAAAGGGATCAATGAACTACCTATGAGATGGTGCATAGATAACAACGGTGCATACTTTGATTAATTAAATACATTTTACAAAAAAATAAAACTGACTTTATATTCCTCCCGTACAAAACGTCAATTTCATATGTAAGTACCTAATATTATCAAAGCGAATATTGTACCTATAATATTTTCTTGGTAATTTAGGACTACCTAATAGAAATATGTACACAAATTATTCGAGTGTAGACTAAAGTTGGTATTTTGCGAAACTCCAATTAGGTTACATACCTAAATCTATAAGGGTATCATTTGATTTCGTTCTATTAGCTAGAGCAGATGTCAAATGAGTTGAAAAACGAGGTAAACACGAAATTAAAAATAACTTCCAGGATTTTGTGTACGTAAAATATATTAGCAGCATTGTATAAAACAAAGTCGCTTCCCGCTGTCTGTCTATGCTTAGATCTTTAAAACTACGGAACGGATTTTGATGCGGTTTTTTTAACAGATAGAATAAGTCGAGAGAAAAGTTTATATGTATAATACATGCTTAATATAGTAGAGAAACACTGATAATTTTAGAGGTTTCTAATGTGATGTCGTAAATACTCAAGTTATAAATAAAACATAGGTACCTACCTAATGTATATTATTATTTATTCGTAGGAAGAATATACAATGTTTTTAAGATAAAACGGGTCTTTTCGTGCACAGATTTCTAACTAAACTATAATTTTGACTAACCTTGACGTTTCGGCCAAGTTACATCGGCCGTGGTCACGAGAGACTACAAGTATTCAATAACAAGTATTTAAAGACCGTCGGAAACAATCTTATGTTTGCTCAAGCTGCTCAACATCACCAGGCGGAAGTGCTTCCAAGACACTGGCTGCACTGCCCTGTTAAATTGCAATGCTTATGCATCAGTTCAGTTAAGCATCCGCTCTCGTTGTTTCGACCAGACGATTCCCAGAAATAATATTAAAAGAATTTAAAAAATATTTATCATTTCAATCATATGTGTTTTAAACTGTACCTATCCGAATTCTCGTAATATTAAACTTGACTTGTATTAAATAATTGATGACATCCATCAATTATTGACAAAATTACTTGAATATAATTTTGGTTGAGTTGGCGAAACAGAGAAAAGGCAGTATTCGTTTTTCGGGTTCTGGAGCAAAATTGTAAAAACGGAACCCTTAGGCTGCTTTTCCACCTGAGATGTGCTATGCTACGTTGCTATGGCTGCGTTTGATGCCCACCAATCATATTCATTGGTCCACATAGCATAGCACTGGGGGAAACGGATTCAACTAAGCTATGTTTTTTATATGGAAGGATGCGTGCTATGAATGGTCGCGAGTGGTAGCTATGTGAAGAGCAGAGTACTCAGTAGGCCCGCGTTTGCACATCTTACTCGCTCCGCTAAATAGCTTAGTATCAGTGGAAACGGTTACATAGTTTCATAGCTTAGCTTTTACATCCTCGCAGCATAGCTGCATAGCACATCTCTGGTGGAAAAGCAGCCTTATGCTGTGACTTTGTCCATCCGTCCGTCTGTCACAGCTGATTATCTCAGCAACTACTGAATCTATCGGCATGAAATTTGGAATAGTTAAAATTTTAAAAATAGTGTTACTAGTTCATGTGGGGTATCGTATCACAGAGATTAATTTACACATTCCAAAACCATTGTTTTAATTTGTACAGCTTTGGAGTTACAATGAAAAATGTCGGAAAAAATACCGTTCCCTGTCCTTATCTCCGAAGTTTGCCAAGTGCATAATCTGAAAATAATATCATCATCATCATCAGCCGGGAGACGTCCACTGCTGAACATAGGCATCCCCCTTAGATCGCCACAACGAGCGGTTGGTAGCCGTTTGCGCCCAACGGCTCTCAACGATTCTTACTAGATCGTCGGTCCACCTTGTGGGGGGCCGGCCTACGCTGCGTCTTCCAGTCCGTGGAAATAATATAAAACCGCTTCGCGGGAAAATAATATAATTGATAGAAATATATTATTTATACAAAGATTACAGAAAAACTATAACGAGTCTCTATCTAAAACTGTTTTTAACATTTCTGTCTTAAACGATTTCTTGGTTTACCGGTCCCATCACTAGATGGCGCTGCTTAGATAACATAAATAAACATATCTAGGTCAGAACATATCTACCCTCGATGCGCGAGTCCTACTCGTACTTGACTGGTCTTGTTTTGTTAATACCATTTATCTTTAATAATTTTAATAATGTTAAAATGTAATAACGGTATGTTTAACGTTCTCAAGTTTCATAAACCACAGATTATAACCAAAGACCGATACACTGAAAGGACAACTTTTACATCAGCACTTCACCTGCGGAAAGGTGCTCTTATTTTAGAAATCTTTATGATCTCTTCCAGAACACAATCACGCTTGGAATCTTCTTTAAACCTCGCACCATCTTTAAACATTTCCACCACAATCGTAGATAAAGCACAATGAAGACGTATAAAATCGCTATACGCCATAACACACGCGACTTACAGGCAATAGAGAACACTCATCGAATCATAAAACAAGCTTGAGTCGGCTGCATTTACAGGGAAAGCAGTTGAAAGTTGTAAAACAGGAGGCGGAAGCTTTTCTACTCGTTAGTCAATCAAGAAGTTTTAGTAAATTATGTGTCAGAGTACACATAATTTACTAAAACTGCTTGATTATGTGTACTCTGACATTCCCAGGTCATCCTATTCGAAGTGCATATATTGATAAGATCAAATAGTTTATTACAAATATCTGTTAATTTCTTTTTAGGATATCCAAATCGATATACCTGTATTAAGCTTGCTAGGTATATTAAGCTTCCTTTAGAAATAACACGACTTCCTTTGAAAGGATTTAAACTAAAACTAAAAACGTAATTTTAGTTTTCCCGGTTCCTTAGTCAGTGCAGTAATCAGTGATTCAGTACAGTGAAAGACATATGCTGAAACCAATTGTTTTTCCAATACTCAACATAAATGTGATTTGTTTATACATATTTTTATTTTTATTATTATCTGACATCACACTAATATTACAAATGCGAAAGTTTGGATGTATCTTTGTTTGTTTATTTGTTACTCAATCACGCCGTAACGGTTGAACCTATTTCGATGAAATTTGGTATATACGTAGATTATAACCAGGATCACCACATATGCTACTATTTATCCCGCAAATCAGTTCCCATGGGATAAAAATGGGATGTCAAGTCAAGTTGCAACAGCGAGTTTAGCTTTATTTCTAGGTTACCTACACATTTAGTACAGAACAGAACAGCTAGTTTGTAATATATATTTTGACATAACAATATTAATTACTGATTAAAACGGGTATTTATTTTAACCCAGTACTTATTTTTTTATTATTTCTGTTTGTGTGGTAATTCAATAAAGAGTTATCTATCTATCTATCTATCTATTTATCGTGTATGCACCTTTTTTAGGGTTCCGTACCCAAAGGGTCAAACGGGACCCTATTACTAAGACTCCGCTGTCTGTCTGTCTTTCTGTCCGTCTGTCACCAGGTTGTATCTCATTAACCGTGATAGTTAGACAGCTGAAACTTTCACAGATAATGTATATATGTTGCCGCTATAACTACAAAATCCTAAAAATAGAATAAAATAAATATTTACGGGGACTCCCATACAACAAATGTGATTTTTACGCCGTTTTTATAGATAATGGCACGGAACCATTCGTGCGCGAGTCCGACTAACACTTGGCTAGTTTTTATTTATTATTCTAACGATTTGACGGATAAATAGCCGTTTTAAGCAGTAATTATATATAGTGATCGCAAAAGTTTGAAAAATACTATATCAATATTGAATAATGAAATCGGGAATAAATAAAAACTGAATACTGATATATATTAGGTCTTTACCTATGAAATTGCCGTTATTGAACTTTTTTTTCTGTTATTCACAGTAATCAGCCATGCAATCTACTCATTTTTGCCAACGCATTGGCAGTTTATTGATGCCCTTCTTGTAAAAATCAGCTGGACGGGAGGCAAAAAACTCTTCAAAGACATTTTGTACTGCCTCTTGGGAATTGACTTTTTTACTCAATAAAAAGTTGTCTAAATTTTTGAAAAAGTAATAGTCGGAGGTGCAAGGTCTGTTGAGTATGGCGGATGAGGGAGAGCTTCCAATCCCAGATGTTGCAGCTTGAAGACTGTCTGTTATGCAGTATGGGGTCGCGCGTTGTCGTGTAGGAGCAGTGGGGACGACCGATTGAACAAAGCTGGTTGCCGATGTGCAAATTTCTCCAAAATTGTCTCCAGTTCTTTTCAGTACACATCTGCAGTAATGCTCATGCCGTTTTGTAAAAAGCTGTGGTGAATCACACCCGCACTAGACCACCAAACAGTGACCATCACCTTTTTAGGGGTCATTTTTGGTTTAGGGCATTGATTTGGTGCTGAACCAGGATCTAACCAACTTGCTGAGCACTTTCGATTATCGAACAGAATCCATTTTTCATCGCACGTGACAATTCGGTTCAAAATTCTTTCATTTCTTTGCCTATTGAGCAGCGCGAGGCAGGTCTCGACGCGTATGTTGCGCTGGCGATCGTTAAGTTTGTGGGGCACCCATCTATCAAGTTTTTTCTTGTCTATTTGTCGCAAATGGATCAAAATTGTTTTGATGCTAACACCAAAAGCTGCTGCTAGCTCAGCTGTAGATTGAATTTCGTCAGCTTCCACAATCGCCTTTAATTCATCATTGTTGACCAAAGTCTCCGGACGACCACGAGCTTCATTTTTCAAGTCAAAATTTCCAGAACGGAACCGGGAAAACCAATAACAGGCTGTGCGTTCGTTTGTAAAGTTCTGTCCGTAAACGTTTTTGATGTTACGTGCCGTTTGTGTCGCGTTGGTGCCACGACGGAACTCATATTCTATAATTATTGATTAAAACGGGTATTTATCGCGTATGTACCTTTTTTATTTGTTATCCCGACGTTTCGGCTGTGTTGCAACAGTCATGGTCTCGGGCTGACATATTCCATAATTACACGAATTTTTAAAGTATCCATTTAGACGAAAAATGTTGAAATGTAATGAAAATACAACACTAATCAATAAACAAAAGATTGAGTTTGTAAAAAGAATGTCATGTTTTTAATACAAAATTAATTTGAATTTAGAATACAAAGCCATTCCAAACTTTTTTTCTATTTGAAATGAGCAGTACTGAAGAACGGCAATTTCATAGGTAAAGACCTATTATTAATGTGTGAAGAGAAAAGTTTGAAGTGTAAGATTTGGCATAGTTAAAGTTTACATGGAGAAAAGCGAGGGGAGACAGCCAACATTAAGATAAAAATAAAAAAAACATTAAATTGAATTACGGTCGACCACTATGCTGGGCCACCAGTAGTAATAAATGTGCCTAATAACACTCATATCTTGCGTTTGATACCAAAATTCCATAAACTTACGAAAAGATTGTGATACTTTTATATTTTTTTATTCTATGACTGGAACGCAGCGTCCAAGGATTCAGGAGAACAGATCGGGTGAGGAATACAACGCTTCGTTCTTTAACTGGCATGGCCGATGTGGGAGACAAAACCGCGAAGCTCAAGTGGGATTGGGCCGTGCACGTAAGTCGAATGCTTCCAGAGAAATAGGCCAATATCATAACACCTTGGGTACCGGAGGATGGACAGCGACGTTGGGGTCGGCCGCGAAAGTGTTGGCGTGACGACATCAGCGGATTCGAGAAGGAATGGTGGGAATCTGTCAAGGATCGCGTTAGGTGGATTTCTATGACAGAAAGAGGTTTTTCTTTTGGCTGATAAGATATGTAGTGATGATGCTGATTTCATACCCTTTGATTTGAGCCAACCACCAAAGAAAACTAAATGCGTGCCACCCTTAGCTCCCACCGCGTCAAACAAATTCACGCGTTCATTCATAAACACAGCGTCTGCAATCCGCTTGGAAAGTAAATGCGATCTTTTTTGCAAGATTCCTTGCACGTACCAGCCCGGTATATATTGAACAAACTAAACAGTTGTAAGAATACCTCACCCGCTTGTAGGTAAATTGTTTCGGCTGTTATTTATGTTTCTCAGCTTGCTTATACGTGCTCCGGTTCGCAAAGTAGGTATGTGTGAGCCTCTCACGATTTTTAATGTTTGATTTGGATTAGGACCCTTATTATATAATACTTAATTGCAAGTCTTTGTTCGAGCTTAACGGGTGATGAGTTTATTTTCCCAGATAAAACAACCACACAAATTGATTCTTAACATCACAGCAACAAGTATCAAAGTAAACGCAAGTATTACGTATACGAGGTTAAGAAATCTTTTTTGAAATCTAAGCTCATTTTTATAGCACTAAATAACTCAAGGCTCATAAATACTTTTTACAGCCGCCCCCTCTAACCTAGCATTCTTAAGCATCCGTTAAAACAAATTTTACTTCGTTCAAAAGCTGCTTCCAAATCCCTCTAAAGCCAAGCTCAAAATCGAAGTCAAAAAAGGCAATTTTCTTGAAAATCCCTAAACGTAATAATGTGCCGAAAACGTTTTCGAAATTTACACATATTGTGCTCGCGGTGGAATCGGCCGAGCGACGAACGAGCGGAATACTCAATGCGATAGGGTGTAGTATCAGAGTTGTAGCTCTGATGCTATCCATACATGTAGTTTGTCGCCACAAATTATATATGCACAGAACCAAAGGTTTGCATGAAATCCCAATTCAAAAGTGAAAACGCACGGATTACTGAAGTTTAAATCGAAGCTGCGTGAAAACGCCCCTTCAAAGTGGCCGCTTAAATACCTAAATAATTTTGTTCAGATAGAAATTTTTGGGTGTAGTACATGGAGTAAATTTATTATTTCAGCGTCGGCGGCGGCCCACGGACAAAGGATTTTAGGTTTGCTGAATTATGCAAATAAATTCACCATTCTGTAACATTTGTTGGGAATGTCTTTATTTCTGTAGATTTCTTAAAAGGCCCTCAAGACTAATCCCGCTTTGGCTTGCGAACCATCTAACTCGAACGGCGTTCGCTCATACACCTGCCTACTTAACATAATATATAAGGGATGACTGCAAAAACACTAAGTCTACTGTAGTACCGATGTGAGATTAACATAAACCTCGATGCGACATTTTTATTTCTTCCTTTTGTAGACAATTTGTGGCAGGTGACGCGTCCCATCCTCCCGGGAGCTATATCCTTTTAGACAACATTTAAATATCAAGCCGACGCGGCGATGGACGCGTAAATAGGTGGGATATTTTCTTTAGCAAATTTCGAAATAGCATAAAATATTAAAGGATGTTTTTGTTACAACAGTTAACTCAAATCCCGAGGCAAGAATAATTTACCATCCGACCGAGCAGTTTAATAAAATTTTGTTCCATTTTAATGTTCCTGAACTGGATCCGGGAACTAGATTTTCGCATTATTGTATTCTGAACGAGCGTCCCGCAATATTTCCCAAATGAATATCGAAAGGATCCCTCGAGAAACAGTTTTTGAACCCTCACAGAATTATGTGCGCTGCTACGATGAATTCTCAAACGATTTAATGGACGCTAAACATATTTTTAAATATCTTTTTCGCACTAAAATAAATCGACCACAGTATTTTCAGCAATAGATTTTAATTTTGTACTAGACGAGAGGCGATAACAGAACAATGTAAAATTTTAAAACACTTTATAGGACGTTTTCCAAATAATAGCGTTAAATTACACTATTTAATATTACTATATACATGGACGACTCAGGATAGTCGCTGGTAGCGACTATAGTGCATTATAGATCTGGAGCTATAATTCCCTTGAAATTACAAAATCACAGGTAAGTACAATATATTTTTCATCACTCATGCTCTCAAATATGGACATCGCAAATTTTATAACGGCTCTGTAAATGCGATTTACGACCCTAAGCCATTGGTAAATTTGAAAATAGTATGAGACTCGTCGCCTTCATAATAAGCTATAATGAAATACAACCACCATGACCATTCCTTCTTTCTAATTAAAAATGAAAGAGTTCATAGTTTAGTAGTGAAAAAATAACAATGGATAACGGGAACGCAAAATTTCTTTTTGCAACAATTTGACATAAAAATATTTTTTTAATTTCCTTGCATTCGTTATGAAAAAAATACGTGTTATACTCGCGTGTAAGCGATCAACAACATCCTCGATTAGCGTCCTCACTAGTACTCACTTGCTCGTACGCCATTAGATCGCTTACAGCCCTCTACTATAAGATCCTCTTGGAATAATATCTCAGAAAATGGTATTTACTACTTACTACTTAGTTACAAGTCTGTCTCTTGCAAATGGCCAGGTACAGATAAGTATATCTACTTTCACAGAATCTGTTGTAAATAATAAATATAGAAAGAAAAAGAAATTGAAAACAGGAGGTAATATAATTACTTAAAACACATAGCACAAACAGCACAAAATACCTACTATATTCCAAAAAGACAAATTTAGTAATTTATTAAAAACGAGAAATATGTGCATAGTGGAGTAGAACCCTACTTTAGGTGAATGCTCATATGTTTTATCTCTTCGGTAGCTTTATAAATAGAACATTATTGTATACGCCATCTCTTATTGCATTCCACAATGTAATAATAGGTGTTAATTAGATAAGTTCACGTTCCTGAACAATAAGGACCCTGTTGGGCACAGCAATAATGAGAGAGGACATCACTGATCTTGTTAGGTATATTAATTATTGCCTGTTAGGTATTGTCATTAAAATATTCGTTAATAGTAAGGAAGTATTTGAATTAGTATTTTTATTTATAGTGTTATCCGAACACATGCGGAAAATTCCAAGATTATTAAAATCATTTAAAAAATTTCAAGCCTAGACGGGACTTGAACCCGCGACCTTCCTCTTGATACGAGGACACACTACCATCTGTGCAACAATGCAATTCACGTCTAGGTCGAAATTAGTGAGATGATTCAGAATTACGACTAAAGCGCCGTTAGCTCCATCTACAGGAAAACTTATATAGTTATTTGTATCTGCTCAATGCCAAAGGTTACAGTTCAGTACATTGACAAGAGATGTCGCGTTGCTAATTTTAAATAGTATTTTTATTTATAGTGTTATCCGAACACATGCGGAAAATTCCAAGATTTTTAAAATCATCTCAAAAATTTTCAAGCCTAGACGGGACTTGAACCCGCGGCCTTCCTCTTGATACGAGGACGCACTACCATCTGTGCAACAAGGCAATTCACGTCTAGGTCGAAATTAGTAAGATGATTCAGAATTACGACTAAAGCGCCGTTAGCTCCATCTACAGGAAAAAAAAAATCTTAGTATTTGAATTGTTTTATTTTATGTTATTAGGTCTAGTTTTTAAACGCGTTTGGTGTTAAAGTTTGGAAGTTTGTTTATTTATTTATTTGTTTGTTACTCAGTCACGCCATAACGGCTGAACAGATTTCGATGAAATTTAACTCATAGGCAAATTTTTATCCAATAAATCAGATCTCACGGGATACAAATGGGGTGTCAAGTCAAATTGTAACGGCAAGTTTATCTTTATTTCTAGGTAACCTACACATTTAGTAATGTAACGCGTACGAAGTACGTCGCGAGTAACAGCTAGTATGTTATATATTTTATCGCGTAAAGGCTTGAATAGTGTAATTCTTCCGGTATTCGTAAAGTGATACATTTTACATGAATTGGAAGCAAAATATTAAAAAATTTGAATTAATTTGAGGACTTCATTAGGACAAAAAAAGTGGTTATCCAATTTTTTTTTGTATGAGACCCGTGGCCAATTAAGTATACAATATTTTTATCATTTCATTTCTCTTTATGAAAATACGAAGCTAATTGAACAAAAACAAATAATAATGCCGCCAGCTCTAGTACCAGTAGAATCCGGCGGAAACTTCTCACTTGTCATATGGATGGAGGAAAGCTATCGAACGTATCTTCGACAGCTCTGCAAACCGAGACTCGGAATCAATTTCTAAGTATTTTCGATGGACGCTTTAGAAAGTGCCTGGACAAAGCGCTTCGGATTGTAAACACTAATCCCTTGGAAATCCTAATCCTAGTACTCAAAGACTGACGAGTTAAATTATGACGTTCGTATTGATAACTGTTTGAGAAGACAAATCTATGGTATTTTTATTGTTATTAACTCTGAAGCTGTTCTAAGGAAAGAAGGCGGTATATTATATAGTTTTCAATGTATATAAATCGCTTATTCCGTAATAGCTGAAGCTATTTTATTGGTTTGTCTTTGGTGAGTAGGAGATACCAATTAATTTCATTTTCTCTAAAAGTTAATAATTGAAAAATTTAAGAATACTTTTCTCTTTGATGATTTGGCTTGTTTAACAATTTGACGAATGTTTATTTTATTTTTTTGTAAATTGACATTATACTTTTTGGTAGTTATGCATCAAAGGAAAACTGACAAAAGTATCAAACTAATATTATAAATGTGAATGTTTGTTTATTTATTTATTTGTTACTCAATCACGTCCTAACGGCTGAACTGATTTTGATGAAACTTGGTATTTACGTAGAATATAACCTAGATTACCACATAGGCTACCTTTTATCCAATAAATCAGTTCCCATGGGATAAAAATGGGGTATTAAGTCAAGTTTCAACAGCCAGTTTAGCTTTATTTCTAGGTTACCTACACATTTAGTAGTGTAACACGCACGAAGTCGCGGGCAACAGCTAGTTATAAAATAAATTAAGAATTAAACAAACACAAGACTTAGATAAGACGAAAAAACAAAGCGAGTTCCATACAAACTTAATCAATTCCTGAAGCGTATTATTCAAGCGTCGACTCATGGTTTTTCCCATCCATCGATCGAAGCACCCATCATTTAGGGGAAAAGCAATAAACATCAAAGCAATGCTTGTTTGATTGAATAATACAAAAGCAAGATGGTAGGACGGTAAGTAAAATACATTCCTACATTCCACGCACGTGACGAACACGACTGTAATTTACTAAGTTGCCTTTTATTCTGGGTAAGTAAAATAAAATAGGGCACATGCGGATTTACCTCAAAGTTCGATTAAGGTGGTGATCGGAAACGATATTTGGTTTACAAGTAGACTCACAGAATGAATTAGCTACTTCACTTTTAGAATTTTATAAAATAAATAAGCTTTACGATTACAGCCTGCCATCCAGACCCTAAAATGATGACTGTATGGACTTACAGGAAAATAGTGCAATTAAACTTTTTAAATTTACGCGATGTTTTTCTTTGTTTTGTTGCTATACTCATGTCACAGATATATATTAAAATTATAATTTTGATATAAATCAAAATTACACACAGATATATATCAAAATTATAATTTTGATATAAATCTGTGCGCGAAAAGACCCGTTTTGTCTTAAAAACATGAGTAAAGTAATTGTAAAAATGCTATCAGCTAATAGTTTTGAAGAAAACGCTGAAACCGGAAGAAACATTTATCCACCGAAAAATACAGTACGTTTATTTTTTAGAACAACTCTAGATATAGAGCATCTGCCGTTATTCTTGTTTTAAACCGTTTACAGTCTTTGTATTTAAATGCATTTAAATAAAAAAATTAAATTAGCAGTCAGAGATTCGTTTGAAACTTTGCTCACTCCTTTCCAAACGGTCGATACAGAGTCGTGTAACGAAGCGTGATGGTTCATTTTATTTGCATAAATTTGGTCGCTGCGATTTTATGCTCGTTTCCCGAATCACGGTCAGGATTATCTTACTTTGAATATTGTTTCATCCGAGTAAATCATACTTATAGGAAAAATAAAGGGAGCGATGTTGATTGTGTGGTGAACAAATACGCACGTATGCCTACGCATGCAAACATGACTTGCCGTGTTTTAGGCGACATTGTATAATGCATTGTTTAAAATTATTATTCTATCAGATTACAGCGATAATTTTATTTTCGTTTTTGAGAAAATAAGCTTGCAAGTCATTATAATCATCCTTACAGCCTCAGGACGTCTACTGCTGACCTCCCCCATAGACTTCCAGAACGACCGATCTACGCTGCGCTCTGCCCCCAACAAATTCCTAATACTAACCTTTAATAGGTTGCCTTATGCAGTAAAGCTGGCAAATTCTGAATAATAACGTTGCAACCCTACACTCAGGACATACTCGGTCAGGAGGTACTTCACACCGGGACAGCTTCATAGTATCTACAAAGCACAAGTCCGGTCTGGTATGGAGTACTGCTTCCACCTTTGGGATAGTTTGGCCAAACACCAGCTCGCTAGCTTAGATTCGATAGAACGCAGAGCTTTTAGGTTTATAGGTGACCAATATATGGCGGAGACTAAGATCCAAAGTCTTGAACACCACCGTAAAGTTGCAAGCCTGTCGATCTTTTACAGAATACGTTTTGGGGAATGTGCCCAGAAACTTTACGATCTGATTCCGCCATCTCTTTTCCATCAAAGGACAAGCAGGCTCATTACCATCCGTACCTGGTTGATATCCCACCCTTTCGCACACACTGTTTTGATTCTACGTTCTTGATGCGTACAGCTAAGGTATGCGGATGCCTTCGAGAGGAAGAGACTGTGGAGCACGTGATACTCCACTGCACTGCCACAAACGACACAAGACTAAAAACGGGTCTGCAAGGGGTAATCGAGTCCTCATGCTCCACTAACACCACTACTACTTCAACATCCACGGGGACCCTGGAAAGCTGCTGCCACCAACCCAAAGTCCTACTCCGTTACTTCAAGGAGTTAGGATGGCTGGGGTCAGGTTAGAAGGGGGGTAATACACAATACACCCCATTGCGGGATGTCAGTGCAGATCTTTTAATCCCCCCACCCTAGAACTAGAATTGGAATTAGCTAATGTATGGAACATTTTGCCGTCGTCTATTTTTCCTAAATAATTCAATCCGGGTCTCTTTAGGGTAAGAGTGAATGGGTTTATTCTAGATTTTCGTGCTTCATCTTAGACCACATCATCGTTTACCATCAGGTGAGATTGTGGTCGAACGAAGATTTATAGACATGTTTTTAAGACAAAACGGGTCTTTTCGCGCACAGATTTAATTATTATAATTTGATAGAAATGAGTGCGCGAAAAGACCCGTTTTGTCTTAAAAACATGAGTATAGTTCGCGAAACTTTAAAAAGTTCTAAGATTTATAGAGTTTAAAAAAACTATATATGTGATGCGGTACGTGATAAACTGGTCTAGTGCAGTTGATTAAATATGTTGTTTGTATAAGTTGAAAATGTATCAAAGTTACGTATATAGCTTGATACGTGTCTTTAAAACACCTACGCTACAAAAACGCTCGAGCGGATAATTATAATGAAATTACGTCCGATAACCGTAGCAGGTGTAAAACGAACTGAACGAAGCACCAATCTTGTTAAGAAAAAGATTAATGGTTGCCTGTAACTTTGGAAAAATTAAATCGGTTTTATGTCAATCAAGATTTTGAAAGCTAAAGTAAAATGTTTAGAACAAAAAGCTATTATAAATATATACATAATATATCAAAAAAAACCTTTTCTTAAACTTATTATGAATATCACGTACCTATCCAGTGGCCGTTGGGAGGGAATAAAACGGTTCAACTCTTTTTTTATATCTATAAATTCGAGCAATTTACTTTAAGCTCTGTTTTTGAAAGCTTCAATAAAGAATTCGACAGTGAATATTTAACGATATCAAGATGAATTCTTTGAAAATATACGAGCCCTTCTAAATAAACTGGTGAATGGATTTTGGAAACTGCTGTTGATTTTAAATTATTATTATCCATACTCATTGACCGAGCGAAGCGAGATCTCCAAATCAACTTGGGCAAATCGGCGTTGTATATAGGTATATGTGTGGCGTTGTATCAATGGTGGGGTGGAGTTCAAGAGGTGTTATAAATTCGAAAGTAACTGCCTCTGTCTGTCTATATCTCTGTCTGTCTGACATGTCTGTAGAACTAAAAATTTGAAAGCATTGGGTTGTTTTTTTTTTATAAATAATAGTCAAGCATTTGAGCACGATCTCGCCTGATGGTAAGTGATGATGAAGTTTACGATCGTACACGCTTGCCTAAAAGAGACCTATTCAGTATTTCAGTATATGTAGTTATCAGGAAACACAGACGTATGCAAGGCGTTCCACTCCTTGGCGGTGCGCATAATAAAGGTGGAAGAGCAGTGGCGGATTTGCCCTAAGGCCCAGTAGGCCTGGGCCTAGGGCAGCCAATTGTGACAAAAAATTCACTGATGATAACAAGAAATAACCAAAAGTACCTGAGTATTGTAAAAAAGATATACAATTATTTCAAACCATTATGTAGCTCATATAGGAAAGCGCACAACACAATAAGTAAACTAAGGTTTATACAAGGTTTTTTAAGAGAATGCCTGTGACAGCAATGTCTGGTGTACGGGCAGTCTACTCTGCTACTCTACTCTAAAGGCTCGCGCATATTATGGCGGGCAACATTGCACCGCTTTGTATAACAATCTTCCTAAGTCACTTTCGTACATTCTGGGTCGAAAATAAAATTACTTTTGTCTTAAAATTTAAGTCAAAATTATGTTGATTTTATTTATGCAAATTATGACAAAATTAAGTCAAACGTTGCTTTTTTCTTTTATAAGTATAAAATTGCTATAACATTTGACATGATTTTGACTTAATTGGCTTGGTTAGAATCGATTAATGACAAAAAAGTTATATCAAGTCTAAACTTGACTTGGTTCTGGCTTAATTTAAGTTAAAAAAAAGTAAAAGTATGACAAAATAAAATCAATTTGGATAGTTTTTCTAAATGTTTGATATAAAATAGTTAAAAGCAAGAAGAATAACAATATATATTCTGAATCTGTTACAACATGCGTGTATATTAAAAAATAAAAATTAATGAATCAGGGATTTTTCACTCGGGTAACTAGTTGAATAGTGAACGATTCGGTAATTAATTATTATTAATTTCAATTCTGGAGTTAGTTGAGTATTTTATACACTAGAATATCGAGAAGAAACAGGGGCGGCTGGTACTTACAACAAGGCCGGGGCCTAGGGCGGCCAACACTGCAAATCCGCCACTGTGAAAGAGAACCGCTTTGTGCGTATGGGAGGTATATCTACCATGTAGCGGTGGCGCACCGTGGAGCGTCTGGTTGTCCGATGATAAAATGTGGATGGTGGGATCAGATTGAAAAGCTCACACAGTCTCCTGGTATTCTAATAAGCGGCGATGGGCTTGCAACTTGACTCTTGAATAAATATAAATAAATAATGCTGGACATTTCACACAGCGCCATTTAGCCCCAAACTAATCAAAGCTTGCACTAGGAAACCAGATAACTGATAGAATAGTTATATACTTTTTTTTGTAAATACATACGTATAATATATACAGAAATAACCAGACCCGGAACAAATATTTGTAGATCATGCAAATATTTTTTGGCGGAGGGAATCAAGCCCGCAGCATCCTGTGTCTCAACCAGCTAACCCACCAAGCTAACCTAACCCACTGCGCTATGGAGATCGTCAAAAGTTAGTTCAACTGGTATTGTTTTTAGCTAAGTGTGATGGAGATCAGTTCAACCAATCCGAAGATTATTAACACACTGAAATCCCTTCACCAAATAGGGATCTCAACTGTAAAATGGAATATAATTGAGGGGTTATTATGTGTTGGGTTTTTTTATTTTATCTAGACTTCTTACTACTAGTACCAGTTAAGGCGACGAGGTCAGTAAGCAAAATTTTTTTTAATAAGACTGAAGGTATTCGTTTCAATTGAGAACTTCCGTGACTGCTATCGGCACACCTTGAGGAAGTAGGGCAATTGGAAGACCGCACTGAAACCCTGAATACTAGGAAAGTGGTGAGCTGTTTGCCTACCATTCGTTTTTAGCTCAAAAATGGTTTAAATAAATTTTCCGTATCGTGTTGATTTTAGGTTTCTATATACATTCTACATACATACATAGGCGAGCCTGAAACCATATTATAGTATTTTCTGTTTAGATTAGTTTTGGTATTGTTTCTCTGTCGTAATTCAATAAATAGTTATTTTGGTACTGTGAAACATTTCTCAATGTTTTTAATTTGTGGTAGCTTGTTTTATGAATAAATTCACTGTTTTTTTATTTATTAATTATTGTGTTTATAAAAACAAGTACAGCATAGTCTATACAAAAATATGAATAGGTACGTAAAGTCAACGCATTATTGAAGTCATAGTTTGTTTTGCAAAAACAATTGTCTGCACTAAACACGCGTGTGTAACTCAATTGGTGCAAATATTTTCCGTGTAAGATTTAATATCCATTCATAAATAGCATACGTATCCATCGCATCTTCGTACGCGTTGCGTTTACTAAACATATACAAAACATCGACTTTTTTTCAATCTATACTAATATTAGAAAGAGAAAAGATTTGTATGTTTGTAACGAATAAATACAAAAAGGACGGGTCCGATTTCGAAAATTATTTCACTTTTAGAATGCTACATTATCCCGAAGTAACATAGGCTACTTTTTACTCAACCACGCGAAAGGAGGGTAATGTTTTTATTGAAAAACTACGAGTGCGAAGCTGCGGATTGGTCAGCTAGTTTTCTATAAATACAGGTCTCAAAAATATACTTCATCATTATTTGTAGTTTATATTGCAACACCATAAACTCCGTGTTTTGTTATGTACAAAAATGAAATCACGGCTAGTATTGTTGTAAAATAGGATTTTTTTTAATGATTACCATAGACAATTTTAAATTTTCAAACAACCTTAATATCAAGTCCTAAAATATCAATGAAACAGCTTAAACAATGTTTTTTTTTATGCTACATGGATATGAAATAAGTTAAAGGACCACCTGATGTTACGTGGTAACCTCGTAGGTGGGAGAAACAGAACCCAGTTTGCAACCAACACTCACAAATCATGGTAAATATCCTGTTTTTGGTATAAATAGAACCAAGTTTGTGAACAATACAAGGGATATTGCTCAGGCTATACTGAAAAGTAATCATTAAACTGTTGGTTGTTTATTGTATTAATCATTTTTAAGACTGGTTATCATCGTCTCTAACAATGCTTTAGGCGTTGTACAAAGTTTTAAGTCAAAACACATACTAAATGAGTTCGTAAGGTATATATAATAATTAACTTATTTCTTTGATGATCGGTCAAAATTAGTGTTATTTTTTCTTAATTTATGATTTAATTAGTAATGTATTTTCTTCGTGTTAAAATCGATATTAATTGCCTTTTAAAAATGTTGTATTCAAATAAACTCAAGGCCATAATAGGCTATTTATTTTTTTAAATCCGTATCAGTAAAATCTAGTATTTATATAAATACGGGAAGAGAAAACTTTGTACCCCTTTTTACGCTTATTGCGCACACGGAGGCGTGTCAGATTTTACATAGTTAAAGTTTTTAAGAAGAATTAAATATATTATTATGATTATCATTTTTATACAATTTAAGATTTTGAGTACTTTAAGATTGAAAATGGAAGAGTTTGAAACAAGACATCAAATTGTTGCAGTATTGTGAACTGCACTAGTGGTGGTTCTGCTGAAATAAGGGCCGAACTCTTGCCGTAATTCTGTAATTTATTTTCGGCAATCTTGCAGCGTGTGGTTTCTGTAAATTGCTTGAGGGATGCTCAAAGAAGATTTTCCTCTGATTTGATTTGGGTCATTTTCAACAAAGTTTTTCTTTTATACTTGACTAGCGACTCGCCCCGGCTTCGCACGGGTGCAATGCTTATACTAAATATACTACATAATGTCTTTATATACAACGTTCACAGTTTTTTTGTCATTAGACAATAAAGACATGTTTTATTTAGAGGTTACTCTTGACAGAGTATTTAAATGAAAGAGTATTATGAGTATATACAACATCACATTAGAAACCTCTAAAATTATCAGTGTTTCTCTACTATATTATGCATGTAATATACGTATAAACCTTCCTCTTGAATAACTCTATCTTTAAAGATCTAAGCATACCTACATAGGGACAGACAGTGGGAAGCGACTTAGTTTTATACAACGATCTCTACTTTACCATTAGTCTCTAAACATCTGTATGGTTAAACATATATCGAGAATAAAGCCTGCAGTGTAATAAGTGATGAAGCCAACAAGCCACCCTGGAAATGAGTGTATATAGTCCATGCCTACAATGCATTGCCCTTCGTCCATCATCCCGAGGCATACAGGTGTAAAGTCGCATGTGCCTGTCATTTCACCGTCAACCATACCCTTTAAACAGAAACAAAGCAATGCTGCTTGGCGGCAGAAATAGGTATGGTGTTAGTACTTCTCCGGGCTAGCCCTTTTACAAGGGTAACACGACTAATAAGGGTTTTAACCTCAGCGTTCTCTTATCTGTGTTTTAGTTATGAAAGATAATGAAAACAATAATTACGGTGACTAATTAAACTTATAGTTTTAAGCATTGATGTTTTTTTATGTTTTGTCCGACTTGTAAGTGCCTATGAGGGTAGTAGGTTCTATAGAAGGTTTTTTTTTATACATTATAGGCGTGCGTTTGACCACGATCTCGCCTGATGGTAAGCGATGATGCAGTCTACGATGGTACACGCTTGCCTAGAAGAAACCTATTCACTCGCGACTTAAAGATACCTAGGTTGAACCTATCTGGAAACACAGACTCTGGCAAGGCGTTCCACTCTTTGGCGGTGCGCATAATAAAGGTCGAATAGAACCGCTTTGTGCGAATGGGAGGTATTTCTACCATATAGCGGTGGCACACCGCAGAGCGTCTGGTTGTCCGTTGATAGAATGGAGATGGTGGGATCAGGTTGAAAAGTTCCGCCGCACACTCCCTGAAATGTACTCGATAAAAAACCGAGAGGCTAGTAACCTTACGTCGATGCTCCAGGCTGAGGAGCCTTGCATCAACTAGCTCATCGTTGCCTATGAGCATCTTGACTCTTCTCTCAATTGATTCCAGAGCTTCAAGTTGGTACTTCACTGATCCGCCCCAGAGGTGAGAACAGTACTCCAAACACGATCGGACTTGTGCTTGGTACAAGTTGAGCAACTGTCCCGGTGTAAGGTTACCTAGGTAGAAGGAACCTTTACTTACTAATTATCCCAAAACACTCTAACAATAACTGGAATATCATTATCCTCTGTACTTCGAGCATCACATTATTGACCTTTTAACTTTGTTCTCATCCTAGCGTTTTGTTCTCTCTCGGAATGTAAACACCAAGTTGTTCCTCCATTAGCTGTTTTATATTAATAAAGTCATACATATTTCTAGCTTTTGCTCACGGCTTCGCAAGAATGGTTTGTTAATTAAAAAAATACTAATTAACTTTCTCCATGAAATAAAACATTAACAATTTTTATTAAATAAATTGTTTATTTCAAATCATTGACTGTTACAAACACAAATTAAATTAATCAAATCAAATCAAATTAAATAAAGTAAAATAAAATCAAATTAAAATTAAATTAAAAGTATACAATTAAATTAAATTATTACTAAAACAACAACACACAGAGAGATATAAACATACATGCATACTCGTACGCGGACACGAGAGACTATCAGTGACCGGGGCAACGTCCCTTTTAAGGGACTTTATTCATTTGCAATTATGGGTTACTTACAAAAATACATTACAACAGGTGATAAATAATAGTAATATTGGTTTGAGACATGTTTTACACAAGCACTTAGACTTTGAAAAAGCACTCAGAAGTCCCAAGTTTCATGGCACTTCTGTTCAATCTCAGATATATAGTTGGATGCACCCAACGGCTTCTTGCAACCCTTATCAGGTCGTCTTTGCATCTAGAGGGGGAGGAGTCCTACACTGCGCTTTCCAGTGCGTGGTCTCCACTCAATAACCTTTCTACCCCAAACGTCGTCAGTTCTTCGATCTTCGCCCACTGCCTCTTCAGCTTGCTAATCCAAGAAAACTTTTATTTCAGGAAAAAAACACAAAGAAAAACAAATGAAAATACAAATCTTTTTCAAAGTGGACGGTCAGTTCAGTGAGTCACAAACCGTAACTGTTAATCTTGCGAACCTCCGCACAATATTGGAACGCGAGTTGAACTCATTACTAACTCGTTTTCAAAAGATACGATTCATAATTCCGCGCCTCCCTTTATAATTTCTTCATCTCGCAATAAAACGTTGGCACTGGGTAATTAGACGCTTAGCAAACATAACAGATACAGCGAGCAGGAGATAAAATACTCCGCAAAGCGAAAATGAATGGTAGGAGTTATGAACAAATGCAATTAGCTTATGTTGAGACAGACGCGTTTAAACTCTTTGGGATATTCTTGTGCTGACAAATTAAAGTATACTCTTCTTACAATATAATATCTGCATAAGACTGGAGATCGCAATGTGTTTCTTTTTATAAGAAATAGAGTTCGTTACTATTGATATAGTAACAAGTATAATATACATACATTATTAGATCATAGATATAGGTACCTATTAAGCAAACAATTCTTTTTCAAGTAAGTACATAGATTTAGTTTGTTTTTAGGGTACCGTACCCAAAGGGTAAAACGGCACCCTATTACCACAGACCAATATAATTTAAATAGACTGACAGTCTCAAACAAGATATTTGATTACCTGCTAGGACGCGAGATGTCGCTAAGAGTTATAAATCGATAAATATATGCCAACCTTTAGCTTACTACCGCTCATAATGGTACGAAGAAAAATAGATGGCGCTATTTCCAATTACACGTGCGCGATAATATTATTGCGACGTTGTGACCTTTACGTTGTGCGAGGTTGCCGCTCTTCAGTTTCGTTAAAAATTAAGACTAGCAATTTTTAGAGATTTGCGTACATTTTCTCAGAATTGCCAGAACATGAAAGTTTCCGTCAAAATAGGGATTTTTTAGGAAAGGAAAGGATAGATATCTTTTATTCATCATTTCATTACATACGTATATGATTGTACCATTATCAATTATCACTTAAATGCGGAAATACCTACATATTTGTAAAATAAGAATACATATTTAAGGTGATGTACAGATAAGTAGAACACTTTTTGAAACAAAATAAAATTAATTTGTAAGTACCCGACAAATGCATACCTACTACAAGATAATACGTTCTATTAATTTGAACTGGAAACATAACTACTAAAATAATGAACTCAATACGTACACAATATGTACATACATTATGTACAACAAAATATCGACTTACTAATCGCGACTTTTGAGATGTGAGGTTTGGCAACACAGCATGTAACAAAATTAGGTACAAAAACCGTGACTTTTTGCTTGCTTCCCGGCTGTCAATGTCAGTCAGTTCACGGTTCTCTTTCGTTCCCTTTGTTTCGGACTTTGTGTTGATTTGTGTTAAACGCCATCTAGGTAAAAAGGATGTGCTACCTTCCCACGCCATCTGTGATTAAGCATATGAAAGTGGTAAATCATCAATTTAAAATAAAATCGTTAAATCTTATTTTATGGACAATATTACTTATTCTAAAAAATATTGCAATATTTTGGTGTGTTTTAGTGGAAGTTTATTTTTATTTGTTGGGTGCAATGGCCGCTATAAAAATTTCCAGGCTATGAGACAACGCCATCTACAAATAATATGGGATTTTGAGCATATTGCGGGCTACGATTTCTTATATGGACATTGACAGTCTATGATATTACTAGTCTCTGCTATTACTAAGGCTCCGCTGTCTGTCCGTCTGTCACCAGGCTGTATCTCATGAACCGTGGTAGTTAGACAGTTGAACTTTTCACAGATGATGTATTTTTGTTGTCGCTATAACAATAAACACTAAAAACAGAATAAAATAAATATTTAAGGGGGCTCCCATACAACAAACGTGATTTTTTTGCTCCTTTTAGCTCTATATTGATAACGGCAACAGGTAGACGCTTGAAATATTCACAGAATATTTAGTTACATATTCACTTTAAAAATAAATAATTAAATTAAAATAAGGGGGGCTCCCATACAACAAACGTGATTTTTATGCCGTTTTTATAGATAATGTTACGGGACGCTTCGTGCGCGAGTCCGACTCGCACTTGGCCGGTTTTTTAAGCACTGACGATCTTTTGATTTTTGGTATGAAGAAATTATGAAAGTAGTACCTGCAATGTCTATAAAATTATCAGTTGGGTGCGTGGCTTCGTCCGCTAATTTTCTGAATCCTATTATAAGCGCCACCTACTGGTTCAACAATAGCTAAGAACAATCTATGGGACGTCATAATGACAAAAACAACATCAAAATTGGTCCAGCCGTTTCGGAGGAGAAGAATTGCCAACACACTCACACCGGAATCTATACTTCTATACTAATATTATAACTCTATATTATAATAAACTCAAAAGATACTGGACAGATTTAAAAAAATCCTTCACCATTGGAAAGCTACTTTCACCCTGAGTAACATAGGCTACTTCTTACCCCACTGCGAAGAAGGAGGGTCATGTTTTTATTGAAAAACTACGCGTGCGAAGCTGCGGTTTGGTCAGCTAGTGTTTTAATAAAAAGATGGGCAACCACGGTGATGGAAATTAAAAGTTTTAGACAACCGTTAATTTCATCACCTGGCCTGGTCTGGCTAAGCGGCTGTATAAAGAACAAGGTTGTTATCACTACCAATTGTCATTCATTTACTTGCTGACTGTGCTAACATAATGTATTGCAGAGCTAATCGGTCACGTCATATCACATAATTTTTGAGTGGTTTTGGGTCTTGAAGATATGTATGTTTTATTTAGATAAACGTATCATATCATTATATAATTTATTTTTTCACAGAAGTTTAACATACATGCTATTCACAGGACGGTATGTGAACACTAAATGATCACTATCTGTCTATCTCCCTTAGGTATAAACCTGTGTTGTGGGAAGGTAGTGTCTTTCGAACTTTTTAAGTTTTCGCGAACTATACTCATGTTTTTAAGACAAAACGGGTCTTTTCGCGCACTTATATATGATTTTTATATTATTTTATATGAGTCTCTCGTGACCACGGCCGATGTAACTTGGCCGAAACGTCGAGGTTAGTCAAAATTATGATTTTGATATAAATCTGTGTGCGATAAGACCCGTTTTGTCTTACAACATGGGTGGTCTCTTTCATCCGTTTTTATACAGTAGGTGCACACGGCTACACATCAAGCTATACATTTCCAGTATAAGCTAACTTCGCATTGTGTAGGCTTTTCGTAAAATGAGAGGTCAGCTTATACTGGAAATGTATAGCTTGATGTGTTAGCCGTGTGTACTCAAGAGTATTAAACAAAATATATTTTTTTATTTATAGAGGACATGCATTAATTAATAAATTTTGTATATTGAGGGCAGTATTACGTTGTACAATGTGTTTATGTTTTCGTGTGTATGAGGGTGTGTTATTGTGTGTAAGTGCGTGTGTGAATGTGTGGTATTTGTGTGTGCTTGCATGCGTGATTGTGTATACAAGTATCTAAGAAGATAATATTTAATATGGATACTAACAAAATATGTTGCATTGTGGGTTGTTGAGCGTTATATAGGTGTGAGGCATATTTATTTGTATGAAATTGTTATGGACAGTTGTAAATGTGTAAATGAAAAATGAGACTAATAATATAACATTTATAAAACAATTAAAATACTTACTAACTAAAAAAACTTACGATTGACTTACAATTGACGAATATTTTAATGATAAATTTAATGAAAAATGATAAATTTTAGATACTTACCTACTATCTACTTTGACACTAGATGTGAGTGTTTTCGTTTTTAAAATAAATATAACCTAACAAGAACAATAACATCCTCCTCTCTCCATGATGTTGTTGCGCCCAACAGGGTCCAGAATGAACATGTACCTATTATTACATTGTGGAATACAATAAACGATTGAGTATTGAGTATTAAATAAATTGTATAGCATAAGATATTTATTATTTTTAATATTATATTTTAAGTTACATAGGTATAATAAGTACCTAATATAGTAGTATAATAGAGTCAGAAGTGACAACATCAGAACCGTAACGAAAGTCACCGACGCAGTTAGTATGCTCTGCCAACTGAAGTGTAAGTGGGCAGGCCACATCTCTAGAGCACAGGATAGAAGATGGAGCGAACGTATCCTCCATTGGTACCCACGAGACGCGGTGCGCACAAGAGGAAAACCGAAAAGACGATGATGCGACTTGTTAGAGGTTGCGGGCAAGACCTGGACCCGACTCGCTCAAGATCGCCGTACGTGGCATTGCATGGAGGAGGCCACCCAGTTCTGGGTGGTATAACTTTAACAATAATGTATATAATTGAATAATTTTAATGAATGAATGAAATTATTAAATATTAAATTTTATGTAAATTATTAAATATTAAATTTTATGTAAATTATTATTATGTTATATGTGTTATTAAATTTTATGTAAATAGGTATTAAGTGGGAATAAAGGCTTTATTATTTATTTATTATTATTAGGTATAATCACTTATTACTCGTGCGCGATAACTTGGGATCTGCTAGGAATGCGACTCCCCGACCGCTTCCCCTGCACTTCCCCGATGGCGCCCGTATTGTACCGTTCGCATCACTATTTTTTACTAGGGTTTTTAGTCTCGTACTGGCCTACGTCACGTAACGACGCGCTCTGGAATTCTTTTAGTTTTCGTTTGTGTTATTGTTTTGTTGTTGTAGTTTTACCAGCATAAGTGAGAGTGACTGGAAAAAAAAGTCAACCATGTGGACAGGCTTCGACAAAAGTATTGGGACGATGACCTCTTACAAGAGACGAATGAATCGCAATTAATTGTAAATTTATCGGATACCTCTTCGTCAAGTGATTATAGTGAGACTGAGGACGAAGAACAACCTCTAGAAGGCATAAATCCACTAAGTAGTGACGAAGATGAGATAATGTAAATAATAGATAAAATAAATGTATAAACTTAAACATTGTATTGTTATTTTATTCAATCAGTGTAAAAAAGATTAGATAAAAAGCAGCGTCCTCCCTGAGTAACATAATAAATTAGGTTAAAAAAAAACAAAGACGAAGCCGCGGGCGGCTGCTTGTTATTTTCGCTTTTTTGCGGGCGGTACAAACACGCCAATATGACGTCACCGCGCTCAGGTCCCAACTTATCGCGCACGGGTAATACTTAGGTATAATCACTTATGTCACTTTCACAAGCAAGATTTAGGAGACTTGCGATCGAGTTGTTTAAGCCTGAGGAGTTCGCTGATTGACTCACGGTTTCTACGATACACGTGAGTCTGTCAGCGTATCTTCATATTTTCATTTTTATCTGCACATTTTGTTTTATGCTGCGCCTGCTGTTTGACTCCCGTTTTCTCTTACACCGACCGGTTTGTTAGTGTTTTTTTTTTGCGGCATTTTTATTTTAATTTTCATTTATTACTACTCGTACATACCTACTTATTCCCTAGAATCCAGAATTAATACGTGAGGTCACGTAACTATCGCTCAATCACACATCTGGCAGGCCGGCTGGAGACGACCAGCTGGCGCGGATCTGACACTCTTACGTGGCTGCGATGCGACTTGTAGGTACAGTTATTCTTTGTCGGGTTTGAGTTTGTCTATGCGACTCAACTCACTTGCTTAACTCACTTTACCTATTTATTTGTATTATTTACTGTTAATACTTTGGTTATTTGTCATTATTTTTGTGTTGTTTAGTTATTTACTGGCATTCGAGCAGCTGATAGTGGGTATAATGTAGGTATTTACTACCCACTACACATTTATTCTGTTTTTTTCACTGTTTAATCATATACCTACTGTTTCTAAAATTATTTATATTGTTCACTTCTTTAATTAATCTGTGGATGATGTCGTGGCTCATGCATTTTTTCATGTTACTATTAGCACTATGTTTTACTTCTTAATGTATGACTGTTTATCTTCCCAAATAAATAAAATAATAAGCAAACGCTCTGTGTCATATTAATATGTGTGATCACCCACTTTACTAAAGACCTCTTACATCTGTGCCGAGTTAGTGTAATTAATTTGAGATTGTCGTTAACTTTGGTATAAATATGTATATGGGGCAAAATACCTGAAGCTTCTTATGCCAAAATTCGTTCTTTTTCTCGGTACCAGCCATTGAGTACGTCTACTATCAGGAGGAGTAATAACTGTTGTATTAGAATCCTTATGGAACCTAAGTATATTTTAGTAATCTGGTACATCAGATATTCTGATGTAAAATACAGCCCTTCAAAAAATAAGAAACAATTCATTCTTACGTCCTGAGTTTTATTGTTTGGTGGGTGACAATTTCTACCTAAGTAGTTGGGATTAGCTTGTACTTTTGTCTTAACTTTGACACGTGTTTTGATTGGAGTACCCACACTGAAAACTCAACGTAAGACGCACTAGATGAAAATACGACACATTAAAAGTTACTGGGAGCCGTTAGGTACAAGCAGCATTAGATCCGTCGCGTAAATCCGTAAATCTATGGGCCGGCCTGTTTAAGCTGTAGACGTACATTGACTGATATGATGGTGAGACGTGCAAGAGCTATGTCATTGTCTCTTATCGTTTCTAACAGACTTTAAAGAAAAAAGCATCGTCTAAGGACCCGTTTTCAATTCGCATTCGATTTCAATTCTGGATAGCCGAGATCTTGCTCAATTGAACAGTCGATTACTCGTTCACGGGACACCCTCCTCTGTTTGAGTTTGTCAGGATTGATTGCGTTTGCATTGCACTTGGTTGGATATTATTAAATAAAATGAATGTTTGAGACGCCGCTTTCGTTTGTTCAGAAGTGGGTACGAGTATTTTATGAGATTAATTTGTCTGATGGCAAAATGAAATTTAGGGACTTTTTGGTAATAATATTTCCAAAATGTTGATTAAACCTACATGCTACCAATAAAGTGCTATGATTCTTGGACTTACTATTGTTATTTCATTAAAATCTGTTTATGATAGACCAAACGTGTTATCACTTCGTTCAAATGACTAATCGGTGGTTAAAATGATTAAAAAAGGTAAACTTGAAAATTAACAATTACAGAACAAAACATTGCAACAATAAGATTTTATATTGTGACATGGTAATAGATGGCCAGCAGGCCTATTATCTCTGTAGTCTAGCACCCTCCACTCTTTGAGGGCCGCTCGAGATGGAAACTTGTCTAATTAGCAGCCCACTAAACATTCGAAATAACGAACCCTGCGCACTGAATGGCCTTTTTAACTGAAATAAATATTGTGCCTCTATTTTTGGACATGAAAGTTTCCAGGTAATGAGAAGATAAGGTTTTTGTGAAATATCGCTCCTTTCAGCTTAAATAAATAAATATTGCTGGACATTTCACACAGCGCTATCTAGTCCCAAACTAAGCAGAGCTTGTACTTACTGTGGGAACCTGATAGCTGATAGAATACTTATTTATAATAAGATAATAGAATACTTATTAACCTTTTTTTCGTAAATACATACATATAATAATATAGAGAAACAACCAGACCGGGAACAAATATCTGTAGATCATGCAAACATTTGTTCCGCGGCGGGAATCGAACCAGCTACCTCCTGCATCTCAACCGGATATACGTCCACTGCGCCACGGAGGTCGTCAAGCTTATTTCATACAAATTAATATCATTTACTTGACGCATTTAGTTCCTTTTTTATAAAGCTCTCGGTAAGTTTATTTTGCTTATGGTACTAAATATCGTAGGATTAAACCTGTAAGCACGTACCAAATAATCACGTTCGCTTCAGGCTCGGTTAAGCTTGAACACAAAAATTTTGTTTACTTCAGATCGGACCGTCCATTACTGGTTCACTTATTTCAGTCCACGCAAAGGTTGTCTGGAAGAAATGGGTTTCAGTATTGGGCCGTCCATTGCACTATAGTACTTTTAGCCAGTTCTAATATGAAATCCTGGTCTAGAATAAAGTGTTTATCAACCAATCAATCAATTGTTATCGAATACCTTTTCTAGTGATAATTAAAATAGATATAATATTTATATAATATTATAAATACAATTAAAATAGATATATTATTATCTCTAGATCGTATGCAACGGAAGTAACATATTTCCTTTTTATTTCAGACCATATCTGGATAGAATTAATTGATACGTTCTCAATGTCGACAAAGGTCGAAATTCAAACGTTTTGTTATTTTTTTAGCTTAATTGTAGCGTTCGCCTTTCCTTCTCCATACAAACTTTAACTATGCCAAATCTTACACTCCTCCATGTACGTAATAAGCGTTTTTAGAGTTCCGTACACAAAGGGTAAAACGGGATCGTATTACTAAGACTCCGCTGTCTCTCTGTCCGTCTGTCTGTCTGTCCGTCTGTCACCAGGCTGTAACACATGAGCCGTGATAATTAGACAGTTGTTTTTTTTTACAAATGATGTATTTCTGTTGCCGCTATAACAACCAATACTAAAAACAGAATAAAATAAATATTTAAGGGGGACTCGTTTTTGCTCGTTATGGACAACGGCAACAAGTAGACGCTTGAAATATTCACAGAATATTTAGTTATATATTTACTTTAAAAATTATTAATTGAATTAAAAGAAAACAAATATTTCAGGGGGGGGCTCCCATACAACAAACGTGATTTTTTTGCTCGTTTTTATAGATAATAGTACGAAACCTTTCATGCGCGAGTCCGCATCGCACTTGAGCGGGTTTTTTTTCTTCACCTATTTATATAGATATCAAGCATTCAAAAGATCAAAGATTTCCCAATAAATCTATTCCAATTTCTACCTAGTCCTAAAAATATGTCTCAGAGTATGATAATAGGTAGATAATTCGGGGCTAGAACGAGAATGCACTCGAACTTCCGATGTTAATCGAATCCTAAACAAGCGTGGAAGTGACGGCCGCCCTAGATTTCAGGCGCAGCCATTCGCTACACTAATGATTCAAATGATTTTATAAGTGACATACATTCAAATGAACTCTTCATACTTATCTGCAAAACACCCAGAAAACGGTGTCTTAGAGCTATTTTTCTGAGTAAAATGAAACAACAGTACGATACCTGTAATTGTGCAACATCTTAAACCACATCATCGCTTACCATCACATGAGATGAGATTGTGGACAAATGAGGATAAAAAATTAAAATAACTTCTATCTATCCAGCCTCCAGCACCCACAGTTGGACATAGGCCTCCTTTCTATGACGCCAGTCCAATCGGTCTTGAGCAAGTCTCATCCATTGCTGTCCAACTTCCGTTACGAGATCGTCAGACCATTGGGCCGGTTGTCCTGCAGTCTACGTGCATCTCTTAGCCACTACTAAGTTCCTTGGTTCACCTGTTGTCATTACGCCTAGCCATGGGTCCTGCTCAACTCCACTTAAACCTCGCGATTCGTATACTTACCTACATCTTCGACTTTAGTTCGCCGTCAAATCTCGACGTTTGGTATACGATAGACGAGGCCCGTTCCATTGCTCTTTGAGCAAATCTGATGGTGAATATATGCTTCGATGTGAGGGGCCATGTTTTGGATCCGTAAGTCAGTATAGGCAGCACACATTGGTTAAATAACTTGGTATTTAGGCATTGCGGGATATTAGATTTAAAGACAACTTCCAGTTTTCCAAAATCAGCCCAACCCAGCTGGATTCTCCTAGCTATTTCCTTCAATAAATTCGAATGAGCAGTAATATTAACATACCTACTGGCATTCCTACTGGCAAGTTGCGCACTGAACCATTGAATTCAATGAGAACAAGCTTGTTCTTAAAAATGACGTTTGTTTTGCGAAAGTATGTAACTTATCTGTCTTTAGAGACCAATAAATTGCTATGATCAACAAGCTACCCTTGAAATACAGAAAACAAACAAAGCGCAATCGTTAAATTAAATGATATAATTTCATGTGAAAACAGCGAATTCACTGGAGAATCACCAAGAGACAATTTAATAGACTTGAATCTTAAACAAGACGTTGTACCTTAATAGTTTTCCTAGTGCGGCCCGAGGACTGTTGAATTGTTAATTACTCTGTACAAGTTTTCCACTTAGCGCCTCGAAGCAATCTTATCTGATGTTACCTCGATTTATGCTGTTTAGATTCTTGCGCGATAACTACAGCTCGCGAACTACATTTAATGGTATGATCTATAGTTGCGATTAAAATAAACAACACCAACACTCATATTCATTAGGATTCCCTGTATCGTGGACTGCCATGGTACACACGGCTACACATCAAGCTATAATTTCCAGTATAAGCTGACCTCGTATTGTGTAGGCTTTTCGTAGAATGAGAGGTCAGCTTATACTGGAAATGTAAAGCTTGATGTGTAGCCGTGTGTACCACAATACTAAGATACGTAACACATTATGCAAATCACAACATCACACTATTCACACTAACATTATTGATAGAGCGAAGCGAGATCTCTAAGTCAACTTTGGCAAATCGGCGTTGTATGTAAGTTTGTTTGTCGGAGGATAACTTTCGAAGCGTTTATCCGATCATAGTGAAATTTGGTATAGGTAGGTTGTGATGGCACAATTTTGGTGTGACTAAATGAGCTAAAAATGTGGGGTGGGTGGTTGTTGAGATATTGGGGTTCAAGAGGGGTAAAAAAAACAAAATGGGACTAACCGTTCAAGTGACACGTCTACTAAAAGGCCTTTGTAATTGTATTTTAACCCCGTTTTTATTTTTAGTTTATCCTTGCAGTTTTTAAGTTATTAGCCATACCAAAAACTGAATTTTGACAAAATTCACAGAGTACACCAGTAACCCCACAGTGCTGAAATTTGGTATGCATGTAGCTTTAGTGGCACAAATATAGGCAAAGATCTGAAATCCAGAATAACTGCAATTTGTACCCGAAAAAAGACTACCATAGACATGAACTCCCGTTACCTGTAATTTGAATGAAACTGTAGGTCAAGTATGTCGGTTACTCATGTCGTGGCACTATTTTATTAGTCAAAGATTAAGACCGGCTTGCACAATGATCCCTATACGTATTTAGCACCTAAATATGTTTATATTTTACGTATTTGTATGATTTGACAACTCCTTAAATCATTTTAGCCACTAAATACGTTTAGGCATCGTTGCGAGAGTCGCCCTAAAAATTAAAGAGCCCTATTTTTTTGTGATTTGGAACACTCGCGAGATCTCAGTTCGGGGCGGACTACTAGTAAAATCGAAGTCTCTCTGGCTGTTAGTTACGTTTTCGCGACTAAACGGCTTGACGATATCAATTATGTGTGGTATACAGATAGATGAGGAAATCCGCAGAAGAACTAAAGTTGCCGACATAGCTCTCAAAATTAGCAAGTTGAAGTGGCAATGGCCGGGCCACATCGCTCGTAGAACCGATAACCGTTGGGGAAGAAAGGTTCTCGAGGGGAGACCACGAACTGGAAGACGCAGCGTAAGCCGGCCCCCCACAAGGTGGACCGACGATCTAGTAAGAATCGCGGGGAGCAGTTGGGCGCAAACGGCTACCAACCGCTCGTTGTGGCGATCTAAGGGGGAGGCCTATGTTCAGCAGTGGACGTCTGCGGGCTGATAATGATGATGATACAGATAGATTACGACCTGAAATGAGACATAAACTTTTTATTGATACACATGCGTCAGAACCCTGCGGGCGGAAGCTAGTATTTATTAAAAGTGATTCTGAAAAATGTACTTATTTCTTTATCTAAAGGCATGTTGCACATAAACTAGCATGGCTCGATATTTCTGTTCTTCCTATCCAGGAAAATGCGGTCCAATATGTTGCTCCCATATAGGCCTTATAAGACATGAATGTATTTTACCTAACAATTTGCGACGCTTTATCGTAGAAGATCTGTCGTAGAGGGTCCAATGATGATGGTGATGATGACGGACTTTATAAGGCATATAGTAGGTATAAATGTAAACAGAGGATCTCTATCGTAAGCCATTAGCTATTCCTCAGAAATACTACAAAGAACTCGTTTACAAAACAAAGATATAAGAACAAGAGTAATTTATTACAAAAGTTCCGATTCAGAAAGAAACTATCAAAGTCGCTTGTGAGTAGACAGTTTTATACTTTACTTTCCAGTTTAATATTTTTACTGGAATCCTGAGGAATTCTAAAGTTTAAATAACATATTTTAATAATTCAGGCTTTTATACCCATCGAAGGTGGTTTATACAGCTTTGGCAGTTATTGATCTGTGAATGGTCAAAGCCGAAGTACCTGGTGCAGAGTTTTAGAGGGAGTGGCTAGCGCAGCACCAACGCCATACCTGTCAACATTTTATATTATGTTAATGTGATTCGGTTGATCAACATCCACCCGTGTCTAAACTGCAAGTTCCAGAGCTTATCCGCCGAAAATTTGAATAGTTAGACGCTTATACAAGATTAATAGCTCCCAGTTACCAGCTTTGAGTATGTACCACCGTTAGAAGCCGTGTTCTCTTATATATATCATTTTAATAAGTAATGAAGCAATATTTTGTCACGTATGCTTGTATGCAATGACACTGTAAAAAAGTTACCTCTTACTACTGCTAGTAGAATAAAAAAAGTTACCTCTTACTACTGCTAGTAGAATAAAAAAGTTACCTCTTACTACTGCTAGTAGAATAAAAAAAGTTACCTCTTACTACTGCTAGTAGAATAAAAAAAGTTACCTCTTACTACTGCTAGTAGAATAAAAAAAGTTACCTCTTACTACTGCTAGTAGAATAAAAAAAGTTACCTCTTACTACTGCTAGTAGAATAAAAAAAGTTACCTCTTACTACTGCTAGTAGAATAAAAAAAGTTACCTCTTACTACTGCTAGTAGAATAAAAAAAATACAAAATAATAAATACGCGAGCATATGTTCGTCTTTGTATGGAGCATACGGATCAAGTCAGGCCCAGGCCTTTGGGTGACCTACAAAAGTTCTAGCTACTAGAATTGACCACTACCTTGCTGTCTTACTTTAAGAGAAAACAGGTGACGCCTCTTTCTTTTTTTTTTACTTAAGAAAATCCTTCCTGAAGTATTCAGGATAAGTATTATTATTATTATTTATTCTGTCCACCTTAGAAAAGCGAAAGGTTGTGTCATACTCTTACGACTAAAACCTTACGGAACCTTAGAAGGAACCTCTCCTTCTGAACGTCATTTTGTCGGGGCTGTTAGTAAGCATTACCACTCTTCCAAGGCCCCCACGACACTCTTTCCTAGTCCAGGTCCAGAGAATTTTATCACTAAAAATACGTATTAATGTAAGTTCTTCAATTGTAAGAACTACAGGTTAATGTCCTGACCAAATGACCTCAATAGTATTACTTGAATTGAATAGCACAAATACCGCCTCAATGGTCCAAGAAAGCAATTCCAATATGTTCCTGCAACCATAACATTCAAGTTTAAACAGTTCTCGATACCCAACACAATTGTTATGTCCTCCATTTATCGACGCGTATCCTTACAAATCTTGCTCCTATGTTACATCAATCTACGTCTTGCTTAACATTTGAAATGAGTTATTTATGTCATTACTTATCTACAAAATCATTGTCTTTTGTAATTATATCTAAAAGCACTCTTTATAAACACAGGTACTTAAAAGCAAACTGATTCTGAATACTGCGTCTATAATATGAATCGTTACTACTCACAAATGCATGAAATGAAATGAATGTAGGTAAGTTGAAGAGCTGGGCGAACGAAACAGTATTGGGCTAGTAGGTATGTCAATTTCCTGTAGCAAAACGATCCTGATATTGCATCCGTCATCACTACGTAACAGTCATCAGTCATTTGCACATTTTCAATTGGATCTGATTTTGAACTATACTTTTCTACATACAACGTCTGTTTGCAGTCAAATTGCCCACTGATATTAAGGCCCATAATCATATCTTGATATTATTTCCCACTTTTCTTTTTTAGGGCTGCGTACCCAAAGGTTCAAACGGGACTCTATTACTAAGACTCCCCTGTCTGTCTGTCTGTCTGTCAGTAGGCTGTATCTCATGAACCGTGATAGTTACACAGTTTCACAGACGATGTATTTCTGTTGTCGCTATAACAGCAAATACTAAAAACAGAATAAAATAAATATTTAAGGGGGGCTCCCATACAACGGACGTGATTTTTTTGCTCATTTTTGCTCGATATTGACAACGGCAACAGGCAGACGCTTGAAATATTCAAAGAATATTAAGTTATATATTCACTTTAGAAAGAAATAATTTAATTGAAATAAAATTAATATTTACGGGGAGACTCCCATACAGCAACAATATACCATACGGAAAATTTTGCTGTTTTTATAGATAATGGTACGGAACCCTTCATGCGCGAGTCCAACTCGCACTTGACCGGTTTTATTTACTTATTATTACCCCTATTATTATGACCCTATTTAGAATATGACCAAACAATTTAGATCATTAAACTGAGCTTTTAAAATAAACGTTAGTGCCGGGCTTGCGAAGTGGTTTAAATATATTTCAAGATATTGGGACATAATATACTTTATAGAAGGCAAAAGTGTCGAACGTCTTAAATGTAGGTAATCATCATATTTATCGCTTGTAGTTTGGTGTTTAGAACCTAGGTAGCTAGTATATATCGGTTGGCCTAGCTGATAAATTTGTCCTGAAGACGTCATGGCTCCCAACAGGGCTTGATTTAAGATAATTCACGTCCGCTACGACAGACGTTACATAGCTACAACTTATGACCGTTATCTTTAGACGCAGTAATCTATCGCTTTACAAAGGTCTAGTCTAGACAATGATTGAGACGCGAAGATTCGACAACACATCTTGATTCTGAATATTGACTTGTTCATGCTTGCAATTCAGTTCAATCAAATATTAAAAAGTTTAATAGCGATTTATTCCGGCATACTTTGCCAATCACATAAATGTTTACATACTCGTGCCTACTAGAAAACTATTTATTAATTGCCTTAAAAAATATACTATGAAAGAAGTAAACAGGCATTTTTTGAACACAAGACTTAAAATTAGTTGAAATAAGTCGAATTGTGTCGTGCAATGAACTTGCGGAAACTATTAGAAACTTCCAAGAACAGAGCTCGTGGTGCCTGAACGACGGGAGGCGTGCCAGACCAGCCCCTACAAGAATTCCTACCCATAAAACTTTACGATCGACAATTCCTCACGAAGCAATATACAACACTTCTACAGCAAGGCATGCGACTAGAATGTACACTGGCCAAGCAGCAATGAGAAGCAAATTTATTTCTTTTGAATAATTATTTTATACCGAGACAGGCATATGGGCTCGAACGACGTAGTTCAATCAAGTTGAATTTATAAAAAAGTTCGAAAAGTGAAAAGTAGTTATTCATTCGAAATACTTTTCGTGTAAATCATGTTTAAAATATCATATCACGCAAGAACATTGAGTAATGCGTAAAAACGAGTGCTAATCTTATATACTAAAATAAGCAATTTGAAGTTAACGCAAGGAGCAATTTTTTACAGTTTAGTATCCCCAAAGTAATCCTCATAAACCCACAGATATATACATATTACGTAAAAGTGGAATGCAATGGAATTAACTATTAACTAATTTTAGAATAACTGCAAAAATTTCAAACAATTACCGCACATATTTTCCTTTAAACTTAAACATTTCGTTCATTACCCCCACAGATTTTCTAACTTTCCTTTAAAGTGTAACATTTTCACCCTAACACGTCCAGAATTTTGTAAACGTGAATTTAGAGAACTCCATCAAAATGCAAAGGTCAATTAGTAAAGCCGTGAGATTGCTTTGATCTGAACAAAAGACCTTCCGGGCCGGTTTGCTTCTTTAATATTCGCCGGACGCCAAACAGATTATCCACTTTTGTTCGCCAGCTTTAGCATTCTTAATGAGACATTTCCACGGGAAATTTCCAATGTTCAATTTAAGCTTGTTCTTTTTATGATAGGTATTTCTTTGTAAGGTTTTAAGAAGTTGTTCTTTTAGCTTAAATGCCCATCTTATCTTACCAATGACTGTTAACAATGCTTGTATAAATAAAACACACAGGTAGAGGTCACTTCAATTTCTTGCTTTTGTAACTTGGGATCATAGGTGTGGCTTGTAAACCAGAACTGTGCAAGGAAGCTAAGCTAAGGAAGCTGAGCAAAGAAAAGTCATTCATTGAATAAAGAAGCTTAGACTTCATTTTTCAATAGCATATCTGAGTTATGCGAGGCTAGGCATATGAAGTAATCCTATAGATGGATCTGAATTTATTATCTAAATTCGATAGTTTGAGCTTATCAACCAACACCTCCGTTTTAAGTTCTGGGTCCTTTATGATATTATAGTACGCACACACACCTACTATATGTAATAAAATTATTTTTCAGCTCTTTATGGCCCACTGCTGGGCAAACGCTTTTTTTTTGAAGTGACTGAAAAGAACTAATGAAATACATTGTAAAAAACGGGACTGCGAAAAATAAACAGTATCAAGAAACAAACAGACATCTTACATTGCCATAACGAAATCGCGAAGTGTTTCAGCTGACACTTTGCATCCACTTTGCTCGCCAAGTGTTAACTGAGCTGACACGTCACACGGCTGTTAAATATAAGCAGGAAGCCTTCGTATTCTCTATGAAATTAGAATTTCGCAACGAATTTTGCAAGTTGGCACAGCGTGAAATTGTATCTGGCTTGCAGTTACGCTTCAAGCTGACGCAGAAATACTTCCCTTGGACAGACGTCATAAGTTTTGAATATTCTGCAACTAAAATATATCAAGCGGATTCAACATTTGACTGTAGAAGTTGAAAGGATGCGCTTTATTTCGGACCCTAAAGTTAGTGCTTTATAGTGTTTGCATTGTTGCTTTTGATTCCTTGTTTATTCTGTACTCACGTACCTTATCGAAATTCAACTAGACAACACTCCCTCAAATTAAGTTTGATAATGTAACTGTTCCCTACTCAAAGCTTGTGAAAAATTTTGGCATCTTCATGGATAGCTGTATGTCGTGGGGTCCTCAGCTCGAATCTGTGAGTCGGAAGCTATTTGCCTCTGCTGGTTCGCTCAGGAGACTGCGAAACTTTCTTCCGATAGCTACTAAAATTGCGCTTGCACAATCTCTTCTTATCCCAATTTTAGATTACGCTGATTCCTGCTATCTTGACCTCACGGAGGAGCAGCTCAATAAGCTTGAGCGTCTTCAAAATTTTTGCATAAGGTTTATTTTCGGACTCCGGAAATACGACCACATCTCCGAATTTCGTAATAAACTCAAATGGCTCCCCATTCGACATCGCCGGAATACTCACATCCTATCCCTCCTATTCAACATCCTTCGTAATCCTTCCACGCCTTGTTATCTGAAGGAACGCTTTGAATTCCTTTTTTGCACAAATTCCCAAACACTCCGATCCTCTGAAAACCTCCTTCTCAAAACCCCGATACATAGAACCAGTTTCTATGCAAACTCCTTTTCCGTCCAAGCTGTCCGATTATGGAACGCCTTGCCGGTCTCCATTAAGAAATCCCCCTCACCTTCCGTATTTAAAGCTAGACTCAAAAACTTTTATCTCCATGAAGAGTCATGATTCATCTGATCTCTAATATTATTATTGTAAGTATAAGTATGTAAGTTCATATTTATTTATTTTATATATGATATTTATTTATTTATTTAAAGTTATTTATGTACCTAATATGTATGTATATAACTAATTTCTTTTTCTATTATTAAGTTTATTCTTTTTACACCTCCGCCAATCTTCTATTAAGCAATGATCCTCTCCATCCAAAGGTTGTATGTGTGTATGCTTACTTTTATTTGTTTTTTTTCTATAAATCTGTTGTGCTTGTAAGGTATAATAAAGAATTTTCATACATTCATTCATTCACGTACGTTCATCGCCAAGAGAACTTTCATTTATATTGTTGTAGTAGTACTTAGGTTTATTAAATCAAACATTTCGTTCAAGTAGTGAAAAACTATTGGCTTTCTCATTAACAATATTTATCACATTTTTATATTTATATTACATAGTTTAAAAAAAGTCGCTTCCGCTGTCTGTTCGCTTACATCTTTTAAACTACTCAACGGATTTTAATGCAGTTTTCAGCAATAGATAAATTGATTCAAGAGGAAGGTTTATCACACTAATATTATAAATTCACATTGTGGAAGTTTGTTTGGATGTTTGTTTGTTACTCAATCACGCCGTAACGGCTGAACAGATTTCGATGAATTTGGTATATACGTAGATTATAAATTGATAGATAATTCTTTATTGTTACACCAAATTAAAATAACTTAACCTAGAAAACTTAAATACTAATACCTACATGGTGGTACAATGGGCGGCCTTATTGCTCAAAGCGATCTCTTTTACATTAGCGACTACTAATTACTACTAGTTAATATTACATTACGTTAAGAGATTATAACCTGGATCACCACATAGGCTGCCATTTATCCCATAAATCAGTTTCCATGGGATAAAAATGGGATGTCAAAGTTTATATATGTATATTGCACCCCAGAACAACGCGAGCGAAGCCGCTGGCAACAACTGGTATGTATAATACATACATAGTAACTGCGAAAGTAACTGTTTGTTTGCTATTTTGTTTGTTACCTTTTCATAACTAAACAACTGAACAGATCGTAATGAAATTCGGCATAAAGGTTATATTCTGGGGAAGGAGATACCTGAGTTTTACCTGAGTGCGCAAAAGGAGGGTAATGTTTTTATTGAAATACCACTCATGCAAAGCCGCAGGCGGGTCAGCTAGTATTATTTATATAAGAAGCCTACAACATATATATATATACTTTTAAAGGGAATTTAAAAAACACATATTTTCTCTCAATTAAAACCAAAAGAAAGGTATGTTACATTTTCGCAAGGTATTTTGTTAAGTTTTTATAATCTAATACATAAAAATCTAGTGTCGCGATTTTTGTGGTTGCACTCCTCCGAAACGGGTAAACCGATTTTAATTTTTTTAGTATATTTGGTAGGTATTCTCAAATAGGTCGTAAAGTATTTTTCACCCTCCTACCCTCACCCTCCATTTTTAAAGCGCGATTTGATGTTTTTGTATGAACAATATCCATTTAATATGACGACCTCCGTGGCGCAGTGGGCGAATAGCCAGCTGAGACGCAGGAGGTAGCGGGTTCGATTCCCGCCGCGGACCAATAGTGCGCATGATCTACAGATATTTGTTCCGGGTCTGGAGGTTTTTCTATGTATTATTATAAGTATGTATTTACATAAAAAAGTATATAAGTATTCTATCAGTTATCTGGTTCCAATAGTACAAGCTCTGCTTAGTTAGGGGCTAGATAGCGCTGTGTGAAATGTCCAGCAATATTTATTACATCATTATTATAATAAATAAGAAGCCGCGAACGTTTCAGCTAGTTACATCATAAATTTATCGTACACACGGCTACACATCAAGCTATAAATTTCCAGTATAAGCTGACCTCGTATTGTGTAGGCTTTTCGTAGAATGAGAGGTCAGCTTATACTGGAAATGTATAGCTTGATATGTAGCCGTGTATACAAATACTCTTCGTTTTCAATATAATATTCCAATAGGTTCTTAACGCGCCGGCGAACCCTGAGCGCAACTTCAATTCGGCCGCGTCAAATACTTCCCCCGGAATATCGCTATCCCTGTTTAGTGACGAAGTTTAGCCACGCAGAGCGACAGGGATAGCAATAGAATGATTCTAAATTTGATTAGATTTTGACCGTGTTCCGTAATACCAAAAATGATGACTGAAAACTTGTTGTATTTTTCTCATTGTGTTGTTATTCTGTAACTGACGATATAATCTATGTTCCCATTTTAGGTAAGTATATTGATCTTATATATGGTTGGGAACCTAGATAAATACTATTCAAATTAAAATAATACCTTATTAAGGTAGAAATATGCTCCAATTAGAAATGATCTTGGTAGTACGTGTTGTATGGGCGATTGTCCCTCCGGTGTCCCCTTAAGTATTCCAGATCCAGCTCAAGTGCATCAATTAAGTATAAAACGCTACCTGACCAAACTTTTGTTCGAATTCTCATGAAATGTATAAATATATTTCTGAAATAATTGACAAAAATCTACAATAGTTCATAAATAAATAATGCTGAACACACAGCGATACCAGCCCTAAGCAAAGCAATGCTTGTACGTACTATATACCTAATACGAATACTTTTATAAATTTATTTACAATAATAAATATTTACTTAACTGAAATACAGAAGAAACAGTTGAATCATCTAAAGACCGTTGAGAACGATCTATAGATAGCTCAACTGCTCTAGATCACTACCAGGTGGAAGAGTCCCCAAGACACTGGCTGCATTGCCAGTGTCAGATAATTATAGATACTTATAATATATAGAAGAACAAATACAAATACCTATCCGTTGATTATGTTCATTGATCGAAAACATTTATTCCGCGGCGGGAATCGAACTCACCAACATGTCTTAGCTGGCTATTCATTCACTGCGCCATTGAGATCGACGATGTTAAAATTATGTATAAGTAAGTGTGTTTATAGGTTATTTAAATTATTTTTGTTAATATGGGTGCTTTGCAGTGGGCCTATCAGAACTATCAAGATAACCCCAAATGTAAAAATAATACTCAAAATCAGTCAAGCCGTTTAGGAGGAATATCATTACAAACATGTTAATCCGAAAGGGAGTCTTGTCTAGATACAAGAACATTCTTTGTTTTATATCATTTCGAAATCTGATGTCTTTCATCAAAATAAAAACACTTGGGACAAATAACTATTCACATAACTTTATTAGTTTCATGAAATCCATAACGAGTTACAAAGCCGAATGCAAATACAAAGTACATATTGCAGAAGTCAGCACTGAAACGCATAGAATAGAATATAATAGAAAACGCTTTAGTGTATACCACACTAAAACTACGCCCTGAACTAAGATCTACCGAGTCTCCCATAGAAACAAAAAAAATTATTTGTAATCTTCGAATATCAAAATAGTGCCACGAAATGCTTAACCATCTTGCTTGACCTACAGTTTCATTCAAATTATTTCATAGTTTATGTATTTTGGTTAAGTTTTTTGGAGTAGAAATTGCAGTTATTCTGGATTTCAGACTTTTTCTTATATGTATTTATATCAGTAAAGCTACACGCATACCAATATTCAGCTATGAGATTTCTGGTGAACCTTATGAATTTGTTAAAGTTTAGTTTTTATTAGGGCTAAGAACTCAAAAAACTACAAAGACTATACTAAAATGAAAACGGAATCAAAATGAAGACCTTTCATTTGACGTCCCATTTGACCTAATAATTTCATTTTAATTTCGCGATAGTACAGTTGGCGGTCTCTACGCATACTGGTGGCAAAGATAAATATTAATAAATTTGGTTTAATTCCTACGCTAACAAAATATACCACCAACAAAATCGCACAATGGCGTATTTACCAAATGTACTGAAATTAGTCAAAACGTGCCCTTACAAATTTTAGAACGGATATAATCTAACCCATTGATTCCCAAAGTGGTCCAGGTGGACCCCCAGGGGTCCACTGGTTTCTCGACGGGGGTCTAGGTTGACTTGACAAAAAAATGGGGGTTCAGAGTTTGTAAGCGGGGTTCCACGAAAATTTATCTGGTTTCAATAGTGTAGAACTAAAATGGTGGTTTGACTTCACCTATCAATGTAGGCAGATAATATTTTAAGAAGCTCGTGGTTGGAATTCAGCCGCAATGCAAATTTCCATAGTTACATTCCATAGTTCCATCTTCACATTTTTTGTCAGCTGGGAATATGGTAGAAATGTAGCTGCAGGGGGGTCCACCGGAATCAACAAAATTTTTAAAGTAAAAAAGTTTGGGAACCTCTGATGTAAACTATCCGACTGTCAGTGTCCCTGAGTTCTGTTAGGTACTTACGTTTCTGGTCAATCTCCTCATAAACCGGATGACGTCACAACAAGCAGTTTTATAATTAAATGGAGCATAGCACCTTGAGTCGTGTATAATAACAGTAAGCTCGCTGAAAATCCTTATCTTGAGAAAAAGCGCGATCAAAACAAAAGCTAAGGAGTAAGATACAAAGTGATTTTGTAAGTGGAAACGAAATCTTTCTGCTATGTAATGTGAACATCGCGTGACCGGCGTGGCTTGGTCGAGGAGTACCGAGGAAAGGGGTAATGGAACTTGTAGTTTTGCTGAATACTAAGCTAAATCTCTTTTTTTAACAAACACATTTGTAACTGTTGATCTGAACACATTAAGACACTTGTCTCACCGCAGGCAAGTAAGCGATTAGCTATCAACTATTTTCTCGCTCAAGAAACGAAGAAAAGATATAGATTTTGTGTCAGTAAAAGAGACAAGTATATTAATAGTTGATCGCTGGCCGTTCACACTGCCGGCGAGAACTCGATCTCCACTATGTTGTCGCAGCGACCACAACACTCGCTCAGCGATATTCGCTCAGCGATACGCTCTCAGCAATGCTCGCTTGGCGGTCAGAACACACGCCGTGAGATGATGAGTATCGCCCGCCGCACCCGCTCACTAGCTAAAGCTAAAAATAAGCTATAAATAGCCCAGCGAGACAACAATAGGAACTACACACTCGCTTCTCGCTGCTCGTCAAATCGTTTCTAGTTTCTAGCTCTACTCGCTTCTCGCTCATCGCCGGCGGTGAGACAAGTGCCTAAGACCTGATTAAGAAAGGTTTTGTACTTACATAAAACATCACACAAGGCTGTGGCGGCACACGAGTAGGTAGATATATACAGGGTCTGAAATTATGTTATCTTAAAATAACCCATGACTTATAACAACTTTACATAAAAATATAGAATTTTCGCAGTAAATATCAGGTGATCGTAAAATTATGAAAAAAATATATTGAATATATATTTCATGAACTTCTGATATGAAGGCGAAGAATCTTAATCATATGCCCACCTTAGGAATCAACTTATTCAAACAAAACGTTTGAATTAGGATTGTGTATCTAAAACCACTGATATATTGAAATTTCCTCAAAAACAGTACGTATATTTCAATGAAAAACATCGTAATTCAAAAAGTCGTAGACGGTTAACTTATATATTATGAAGCAACCTGTATAGAGCCTAATAAGAAAGTTCAAAATATTATCCGCTTTGCATAAGTCGAAGTGGATTAATGAGTCAATAACTTCATCAGAAAACAAACATTTTAGATTTTAAACAGGTAAATCACACAGGGATTGGTTAGGACACTAATTAACTAGAACGTCCCACGGAGCCGCAGTTACAGATGGACAGACAAACCAATTAGACCGTGTAATTAGTCTAACCAGTCGATATAGTGACATTGTAATAAATCAGGAATAAAGTTGGAAAAATCTTTTTAAAGTTTAATCTGTCAATACTCGTAGTATCCGATTTTCTCTTAGTTACCGTAAAGCGCGTCACACACGATGATGACAATAGATAAAATATCGCTCGCCATACAATCCAAGGTAAGATGAAATTAAAAATTATCTTCGCCGTGTGTGATGAATGTAGCCATTAAATTGGTGTGTGATATTTTATCTTAACATAAAATATTATTGTATCTTCAGCGTGTGTGACGCGCTTAACGTTATCGATTCACTGACGATATGATTTAAAAGTACAGAGAGCTTAGCCAAGTTATATTCGATTAGCGATGACGCTAGTCGATAAGTCCGAAAATGTATGGGATAGACACATGCTATGGAAATATCACGGACCTATCGACAACGAACCTATATAGAAATCGAATCGATTTAAAGCGAATGTAACTTGGTTAAGCCCTCTGTACCCTGTACTGTAAATTTACTAAAGGGGTTTTCATTTAGAACAGCTAATACATTGCAAGCAACTCGATAACGCCATAAATGTATGCTTAACTTGAAAATGTTAAACACTGCTAATTATCATACATACTACATGCAGAAAAATTATGTTCATTTCAAAGACAGCAGAATCCACCTCATCCCTCAACTCCAATGTGTTTACAAATGATTCTGAGAGACCATTAGAAGCTATAAGTATCTGCCAAAATACAGAAGATTTGATGTTTATTACAACCATACATTATTTAGATTTACCGCGAGTATAATACCTTCTAGACGACAGCAAACTAAACAGCTAGGTACTCGAAATGTCTGGAGTTGTCTAATCTCATACATCACGCTGCAAATATCCAAGTTCACCGTTCATTAGCCCGCCATCTTGATTACAAATTAACTCGTAACTGTCGAGTGCAACAAATGTTGAGAGTAATTGCTGATGTAAAATTCACTGTATGCATAATTAAACAATTTTGTAATTAAATATGGACAAACTTAAACGTATAGTAAAGGGTCTGAATGAATGATATACATTTGCAATTTCACAAATTTAATCTCATAATCGGCCCATCACAGAATAGAACTCAAAGCTGAGTCAAGGATTGATATTTGACAGCAATATCGATTCGCGCTTGAACAAGGTTCTGGAATAGCTTTTATCTTTAGAACTTCAAAAAGTTGATTTGAATGCTCCATACATGACAGAACACTATGAAGGAAAATTCTCAATTTATTTTACTTTCTCCCGTATAATTATCATTTACAAAAAATAAATTTATTCCAAGGGTAATTTTTATAATGAAAATGGCGTACTCGGAGATGTCCTGCGAATACGGCCAACCAATTTGGACGACACGCTTTAAAACTGCGAATAATAAAAGTAAATGGGACCGCTCTCTTCATGATTCCTGGCGAAGGCGAATGCTCATTTCCCTGCCTTCCCTGCCATGTTAATTAGCATTTGGCACTAAAGAGGAATAATTTTGAAACCAAGGAACTTGCAATCAGGTGTCCGAGAACGCGCCAAATTGGGTGCATCTTGCAACCGAAATGGGAGTTGAAACACAAAAGTGCTGTTTTCTTATATCACATACTAGCTTCTACCAGCAGCTTCACACGCGTTGTCTGTAAATAAAAAGTAGCCTATGCTTGAATCCAGGTCATAATCTAATAACACACCAAGTTTCATCGAAATCGGTTTAGCCCATACGACGTGATTAAGTGACAAATAAACAAACATCCAAACTTTCATATTTATATTATTAGTGTGATGTAATATCCGCATTATATGTATATATATAATAAGATCAATAGCCGCGGCGGTCAAGATATTACAAGCTAAAGTTGTGCGTTCCTCCACTGCTTCTACATTCAAAATTCCAATTACGAGTATATAAATATTGCTTTACTTTGACGTAATGAAGTACCTAGTGGTTCACTTAATTGTATTTCCTCTGCATTAGAAAACGACACTATCCTTGGAATAGTTACACAGCGTTTGTCTTGTCTGTGACAGGCAGTTTAAAATTTGAGACTAAATACTATTTTTCGTTTAGTTTCGTATTATAATATGTTATAGTCCAAACGGTAATATTATAGCCTCTTTGCGGAATGACAGGTTTATCCTAAGTTTGAACAACGCCTACCGGCAAACCCCAAAATAGATGCCTATTTCTGCCTTTGACTGATGTATTTAAACTACCTAACTTTTTATGAAACTTAGGTACTACTTAGCAAAATAAATAGTTTGAATTTTGCCTAGTTTATCCCAGCATCGATCAAGGAAAATTTATGAAACGTCGATTTGTACTGCACATTGTACTGTAATTATTTTCAAAATTCAAATGCAAAAAACATATAATACATTCTGCCAAAAAAGTATCGGGAATGGATGAATTTTTATATGGTTCCAAATTTAATTTTTTGTTTGTTTTTTTGTTGTTAGATTGGCACAACTGTATTCCATTTTGGTGCGGAGTTTGAGTTGAATCTTTTAATTAGATTATATACAGTGCTGTTTTAGTTAGGTCATATCTAGTGTGTATTGCGAATTTCGTAATAGACAAAAACATCGAACAAAGAGTTTGTCTTAAATTTTACATCGCCAATGGAATTTCGTATTCGAAGTCACTGAAAATGTTACAGAAGGCTTACGGTGAATCGACATTATCAAAAACACGCGCATATGAGTGATACAACGCGTTCAAAAGCGGTCGAGATGTAATGGAAGATTTGCCTCGCTCTGGTCGGCCATCAACGTCTTCAACTGAAGATAACATAGCAAAAGTGAAGGAAATAGTAACTGACAATCCTCATTCAGGTTTGAGAGAGATAGCCCCTGAATTTTCTGTGTCTCACGAGTCAATCCGTACCATTTTAAATAATCAATTGGGTAAGGGTATGAAACATGTTGCCGTTCGGCTAGTCCCAAAAGGCCTGAATTTTCTCCAAAAACACAATCAAATCAAATCAAATCAAAATATTCTTATTCCATAAAGATACATTGTTTGTACACTTGGAAAGGTCATAATTTTTACAGAATATAATATAGGTATATAATCATACAACAAAAATTCATAATAAAACATATAAGGACAAGTTAGCAAGTACATAAAAACAATCAGAAACACATTTAATAACAAAATAATTATAATCGCATAAGAGTCTCTGAGGACTTGCTAGAACGAGCCAATTCCGATCCAATATTCATGCAACAAACATAGCTCTCAAAATTAGCAAGTTGAAGTGGTAATGGGCGGGCCACATCGCTCGTAGAACCGATAACCGTTGGGGAAGAAAGGTTCCCGAGTGGAGTCCACGGACTGGAAGTCGCAGCGTAAGCCCACAAGGTGGACCGACGATCTAGTAAGAATTGCGCCAAAAGGTTTTTCCGCGTAAGGTTCCAGTCTATCGAGAAGGATGTAAGAGATAACTTTATACACTGTGGGTAAGAGAGCAATACCTCGGTAGTTTGCACGAGTTTTGCAATACATGTAAGTATTAAATTATAATACAACTAGCTGACCGCACCGCAGCTTCGCATGCGTAGTTTTTCAATAAAAACATTATCCTCCTTTGCGCAGTTGGGTAAAAGTTGGCGATAGTGTAGCTTCCCAACAGTGAAATAAGTTTTTAAATCGGTCCAGTAGTTTCGGAGCCTATTCAATACAAACAAACAAACAAACAAATCTTTCCTCTTTATAATATTAGTATGGATTACAAACAAAGATACATAGGTAATTAGTGGTAATTATGGGTTTATAAGAGTATAACCGACCAATGCCGTGCAAGTGAATTTAAACCAGGGATTCCCAAAGTGGTCGATATCGGCCCCTTGGGGTCGATATCGGTTTCCTAGGGGTCAACATAAACGAAAACTGATTTTGGGGGTCGACGAGGTCTAAAAATCGACCCCTATTTAATTAACACAAGTTCTTATTTAAATCTTTCAAGATAGGTAGGTAGGTACTGTATTGTTTATGTTGTGTTACGTGTACTAAGAATAATTAATTGTTTTGTAGGAAATAGCATTGTTGTAGTAATGTAAAGTCTCAAGTTCGTACAAGATGAAAAACTCGGCAAGTCAGTGTGGACAAGTTTGTGCAAGATGATAAGTTCGAGCGTACGTCTTTCAGGCGCGTTTTGACTTGCTATCTATTTGACGCTTACGCGATTAAATACGAACGAATTCATGATCAAGTTGCAAGTCCAAACATGTTCCCGATATTTTACTATTTAACGAGCTTGCACTTAGGTTGAAAGTTCATTTGCGTTTTGAAATTCGTTGGAGCTTGAACGATAATAACTCATATAAGTACTCATTTATTTCAAGAGATTACAAAGTTATAACATAGCTAAATTAAGTGAAGTAAAGTCATTGAAAAAGAATTTACAAAATGCTGAGCTCCCTATGCGAGTTAATAGCGTAAATATACAATATCTGCAGTTTATGAAAAATTAACAGGGTAAGTACCAAACAGTTTTTATCCGGCACAGCGCATCAGCATTGCCATACAATGGGGCAATGCAGCCAGCGTCTTGGGGACGCTGTCTGCATTGTCCCACTGTGTGATAGTGATCAGTTGAGCTATGTGTAGATTGTTTGCAACAGTTTGCAGTTGCCTCAGTTGTTTCAATTGTAAAAAATTACCAGTAAATTTAACAGTTTATTATTGTTTTTTATTTAGGTAGTTTCTTATATTTTTATTTGCAGGATTACTGAGAGTTTTATGATGGCGGACACGAAAAAAAAATGCAGACAATACAGTTTGTACTACTTGAAGTTCGGATTTATTGCATCTCCATCAAATCAACACTTGCCGATGTGTCTCATATGTGAAAAAGTATTCAGTAACGATGCCATGAAGCCTTCAAAAATGGATGACCACTTATCAAGAGTACATGCTGACAAAAAAAGTAAGCCCTTCTCATTTTTTCAAGCACTTAAAGAAAAACTAGACAAAAGACCATCCATAAGATCGATGTTTGCGTCATCATCTATTAAAGACGATGATGGTTTACGAGCGTCCTATAATATATCTTTACTAATAGCGAAGTCGGGGAAACCCCACACAATTGGAGAGCAGCTTATCTTACCAGCCATGGCGGAGGTCCATAATAATGTATTGCACAAACCCGCACATGATATTTTAAAGGGAATACCTTGAGCAATAACATCGTTCAGACACGCATAGACGAGATGGGACGGGATGTGGAAAACATTTTATGCAAGTTCTTACAGACCAACAGATTCTCTCTCCAGTTGGACGAGTCTACATTACCCGGCAATGAAGCTCTGTTGTTAGGATATGTTCGATATATCAAAGATGAAAATATATGCCAAGAACTGCTTTTTGCTACATATTTAGAGACTGGTACCAGAGGAGAATCGATTTTCAGGCCGTGGAACATTTTTTTACTGACAAAGCTATTCCATGGAAAAACATTGTTTCTGTTGCTACTGATGGTGCACCGTCTATGGTGGGTCGTCATCGTGGTTTTATAGCTCACTTAAAGCGACAACTGCTTGATGTACTGGTCATTCACTGCGTGATTCATAGGCAGCATTTAGTAGCAAAAAAGCTGAGTCCTAGATTGCATAAGTCTTTACAATATGTAATAAATGCTATCAACAAGATTCGAAGCAATTCTTTGAACTCTCGGTTATTTGCTCAGCTATGTGAGGAAAACGACGAAGTCTTTACTCGATTACTTCTGCACACTGAAGTTTGCTGGCTATCAAGAGGCTCTTGCTTAGAAAGATTTTCAGGCATTTTTGAATCTGTGTTGGAGTTTTTACAAGAAAAAGATCCGAATTTGAAAGGAAATCTGAACAATTGTAAAACAGATATTTATTACTTGACTGATATCTTTGGAATATTCAACAAAGTTAATTTGCAGCTGCAGGGTGACGATCTTAACTTGATTAAAACAAAATCAATAATATCGGCCTTTGTGGGTAAACTAATCCTTTATAAACAAAATTTAGGCAGAAAAGAATATTCGCAGTTTCCGCATCAATCAAAACCAGAAATGCTTCAAGATGATGACATTTTGTTATATGTCACTCACTTGGACGCATTACAAAAGGATTTTACGGAGAGGTTTGAGGATCTTTTAAATTTACAAATTCCTCAATGGATAATAAATCCGTACAATACCACAGCCATAGAAGAAGCCAATGTGATAATGCAAGAAGAGTTGATTACCATCAGCACAGACGAAGAGCTTAAGCAGAAGTTCAACCAAAGCTATCAGAAGTTGAAGTTTTATATCCCTAATAGGGACTATAGACCTCAGTATCTGGTATAAATTTCAACTTGCTAGGTCCACCCGTTCGTGAGAAAATCGATGGTGACACACGGACACACAGACGGACAGACAGATAAAAGAGTGATCTTATAAGGGTCCCTTTTTTACCTTTTGAGGTACGGAACCCTAAAAATTGTGTAAACGTAAAAGATCAAACGTATTGTGCAACTCAAAATGCCACAACGCATTACCTTGTCAAAATAAAGAGTATTGTTTTTGTTAATTGATGTATTTAAATAAATTAAAAATATATATATTATTATTATATAATCAATCCATTCTTCTAATATTGAAATATTTTTTTGTCTATCAAACTATCTGTTAGTTTGATAGACATAAAAAAATGTTCCTGTACCTAATTTTATTTAATGTTATTTGTGGGGAAACAGGCTTACGGCCACCTGATGGTAAGTGGTCACCGTCGCCTATTGACACCGGCAACACCCGGGGTATTGTCGAAACCTAATTTAGGTATAATTGGTCAAACCCCAATTTTATCGTATTAAGTTTTGGCGTTTGACTGGCCAAGTTAGTCTCTCCTAGAATAAGACATACATTCGTTAATCAAAGGCCGAAACACGGTATTGATTTGGACTTTGACTAAGACTTCTTGTCAGACCTGAGGTTTGACTAGACAAACCTAGGAGCGTCGGAGCTTCTATTTTTGATTATAATATATTGTTATGGACAAGGGTGGATCCAGGGGGAGGGTCATGAGGGTCATGACCCCCCCCCCCTGGGCTGGGTCCAGGCCCTAGGTGAACCACTAATTAAAATTGTTAAACATAATGTTTTTTTTATATGTTTTGACACAATATAGATTTTATGTAAGTACATTCCATATTTAATTATTTTAATGTAATATTTTGATTTGAAAAATTGATTTTGTTATTTAAATATAGGTATTTTTAAGTACAGTATGTAAGTACATGAATAAAATACCTACTTTTTACAAAATTAAATTATAACTTCTTGTGACCTGACCACGACTATGTGACCCCCCCCCCCCCCCCCTCCCCCCTTGGCACCAAAGCTGGATTCGCCCTTGGTTATGGATCGATATTAAAAATGATTTAAAAAAAAAAGAAATCAAAAACCTAAACTGAATCATAAAATCTTTATGCAATTTCTACACGATAATACAATTCGAAATTAAATTATATGTACAAAGGAACACAATAACAATCTAAAAGCAGGTCCACCACGCTCAAGTGTCAAGCCGAAAGTGAGTTGAGAGCCGCTCGAAGCGCGCCAGCATTACGTCTTCGTAAGGTGCCGCTAGGCCACGCCCCTTTGCCGGATATTTCTAATAATACACAATAACAATTAACAACCGTGTCTGAATAAACCAAGGCTAAACTTGAAGATGTCAGAATTGAATAGTAAAAAATGTTCCAAAGGTGCATGTTTATTAGTAACATAAGTAATTTTGTCATTACCTACGTATTGCAATATTGTTCACAAGTGTATATCTGATATGTGTCAGACAAAAACTCTTATATTTTTAACCGACTTAAAAAAAGGAGGAGTTTCTCAATTCGCCTGTATTTTTTTATGTTTGTTACTTTCGACTGGGTGAACCGATTTTGATGATTCGTTTTTTTATTTTAAAGCTGGTGCTTTCCGTGTGGTTCCATTTCCATTTGGTCCAGTTCTGACAATGGCATCCATGATAAAACCATATAAGTCTTAAATTTGATTATTTTTTTATGTTATGTTTGTTAGCTTAGAACTCCGTTATATATCAACCGATTTAGAAACTTAGTTATTTATTTGAAAGGATTGACTTTTAGATTGATCCCATGGAAATTTCAACAAAATTTGTAGAGTAGTTTGGTTTTTACTGTTATATGAAGTAGGTTATCTTTTTGTTAAACCTTTACTTGTGTTATATGCCTCTGGTAGGCTCTACTTATACCACGTATTTAACTAACGAGAGTACATCTTGGACTCTAGGGAACGTAAAAGCATCAGTTCAAATGCAGGTTTCCCTAAAAACCCTGCATTTTAACCTAAAAAAATTTGATTTGCCTAAACTGATGCAAGTGCAAACCCTATAATCGTAAATAACGTTTAATGTTCTATACAAAACATGTAATTTCCGGCTTTCATTGTTCATGACTCGATATTGATTTACACTGTTCACCTCTACTGCATTTTCGGTTCACATCTATACGTAGTGGGATAAATTTAAGATGATTTATACGGTGCCAGATGATAACTTACAACAAACTGGGTGAAAAAGGCACCAGCTTCACCCAGTACACCAATATTTATAGTATATATAATCTACAAGAGCAATCAATTGTAGCAGCAAATCGATAAATTTGAAACGCTTCGGAACCTCGATCCACGGAATTTTCGAATACTCTAATTGACATCTACTTAAATCCTTTATCACCTATAATTGAATCAAATGATTTTTCAATTAAAATCGAGGCTTCGACTAATTATCAAAAGGCTTTCAGATAGAAGATTCAAAATAAAAACGGGATGTAGGCCCTAATAAGCAACAAAAATGGCTGCGTAGAATGCCTTTATTAGATAAATTCCAGAAGTGCGATTCCAGTCATGTCGTGACTCATTTCACGTGAACTTATTTCACTCTATTTATGCGTTGCAGGAAATAAAATTGCCTTGATGAGTTTAATGCGCTACTATTTTTAGTGAGAAACTAGCCCGTATACTCGGCCAATTTTACCACTTCTGAGTAGAAAATGTGTAAACTTGGGCTGCGGTTGAGAGGTCAGTATTCCCCAAATTGAATGTTTGCGGTGAATTTTGGTTTATAATATTAAAATTGTCAACAAACTGATTACCTGACAAGTACTTTTAAAGAATTAATAGATTCAAGAGGCATCACACTTTATCTATGCAAAAGTTAAGTATGCGTAACTCGCGATAAAATGACACAAGTTCATGTGGATCTAGTCACGATACTTAACTTGAATCGCCTAGTAGCTAAAACGTTGGTTGTTCCAAATTACTCCGCTCGCATTGTGTTTTTCGATATGCTTCGAGTACGGTGACTTTCTTTTTGTTACTTCTTTTATAAAACTCGTGAAATAATCCCATTTGTGACTTCATACATTGTGTAGTCTGGTGCAGCGGGTAATATTACTACATTGTCACCTAGATTGATGTTTTTCATATACTTAACTCACGCCACTACAGACACGACTTGTACACTCTGACGCCAAAAACATTGTTTTAATGTTGATAGCAATGCGTCCTGAGTGAATACCATTCACAGGTATTTGCATTACCATAGGTTCAGTATACTGTATAATGAGCGGTAAACAGTTTTATTTTATAGTTCTGAAATGCTTTAACCAAACCCAAACAACAGATCTTATCAGTTCTGAAATGTTTATGTAATTGTATAAAATAAATCCAGTGTTGACACAGGCATTGACGTCTAAAAGTATGAGTTTACAAAACCACATTGTACCTATTTGGCAAGTTACCGCAACTGCCAACCAAATACTCCTAACAAATAACCACTGAGAGTCGAACGAAATATTGCCGACAGGCTGGAACCGCTGAGTAAACGCCGTAACATCGGATCGCTCAGTGTATTCTACCGCCTGTATAATGGGGAATGTTCTGAGGAGCTATTTGATATCATCCCGTCGTCGATATTTTACCACCGCACTTCTCGACAACGTAATAAAGCTCATCCACATATCGTCGACAATTGGGTATCGTGCACCATACGCTTCACGCGATCTTTTCTACCCCATACTTGCAAGATGTGGAATGAGCTACCATCTGAGGTTTTCCCATTAGGCTACAACATTGCACACTTCAAGAGAAATGTAAAGAGGTTTCCAGGGTAGGGAACGCATCGACAATACCCCGGGTGTTGCCGGTGTCAATAGGCGACGGTGACCGCTTACCATCAGGTGCGCCGTAAGCCTGTTTTCCCACAAATAACATAAAAAAATATATTACATTTTATTCCCTATTTCTATTTACAATTTCACACTGAATCTATTTTCGCCAATTGGTTTTTATCCAATACTAAAATTAGCGAATTAACACAACAATCGCAATGTAATTTGAAACTAATTAAGAAAGGAAAATGCTGGCTCTAAATGCTTACTCTCTGAGAAAATGGACTTTACACAATATTCGCTCGAGAATAAAGTGACTTGGAACGTTTAACTTTTGTATTCAATTATATAGAAAGCTCTATAGATAGCTCAACTGAAATTATCCTCTTATATAGGGTAGCTGACTTTGAATATCTGGTTAGTAATCTATGTTAGCGTAGTCCCCAAAAAAAATCTGTTAGAAAAAACAGACGATTACAAAAAAAACTTGCTGTTTAGACTAAGACTAAGACTAGCTGTTGCCCGCGACTTCGTACGCGTTACACTACTAAATGTGTAGATAACCTAGAAATAAAGTTAAACTCGCTGTTGCAACTTGACTTGACATCCCATTTTTATCCCATGGGAACTGATTTATGGAATAATAGGTAGCCTATGTGATAATCCAGGTTATAAGCTACGTATATACCAAATTTCATCGAAATCGGTTCAGCCGTTACGGCGTGATTGAGTAACAAACAAACAAACATCCAAACTTTCGCATTTTTATTATTAGTGTGATATTCAATTACTGAATCCCATATTTCTTACTACATAGGTCCTTATAGTCTATGTTACTTGTCGTTAATCTGAGATAGCCTACAGTTACCTACAGTGATATCCTTAACTGTACCTAGGACGCAACAAACTCACCCTGTTTAAACACATCCGTCTACACTAAAGTCTAAATATATTCATTCTAGCTTCTGCGAGTGGCTTCTTTTATTCTTTATTGTACACAAGAAAAAACATTATAAAGTACAGAAATAGAGGACATGTACAAAGGCGAGCTTAACCCTATGAAGAGTTTTCTTCCAGCAAACCTTTGAGGCTAGAGCGAGAGATGATTTTAAAGGTAGGTGCGTGTACAAGAATCATATATATGTACATATATCTTAAACAAATAAAACGATATATACCAAAAGAAAGAAATAAAATTAATGAATATAATAAATAAAATAAATGGACTAATATATACAAAAATAAATATATAACTACAATAAAATAAAATTACAGAGAAAGATAGTGCTCTTCAACTTTCCGTTTGAAAATGTTAAACGACGGACTAGCGCGAACTTCATGCTTCGTACTTCATGCTAGATGACCAATGCACCCGTTCTTGCTTATCAGACACTGCTTTTGCGCAGTCAACGCATTCCATTCAAAACCCGTAATCAGTTCCATTCAAAGTACATCAGTCTCATTCCAACATCCAAACCAGACGGCTAGCTCACCTAATAAATACTCTTTTCTTTTTTAAAATCCCAAATCATTCGAGGTTCATAACAGTACGCGTTGTTTGTCAACAAAAAGTATCCTATGTTGGAATCCAGGTCAAAATCTATCAACACACTATATTTCATCAATATCGGTTCAGCCATGTGATTGAGTAACAAACATCAAAACTTTCACTTTTATAATATTAGTGTGATGGGATTTAAAGTTCAAATATTTTCAAGTCTTACATAATTTGCCTCGAAATTTATTAGCTACAGCATTTGTTTCATAGTTTTTGATGTTCAGTAAACACTCAAGTCGATAAAGTTTCACACAAACGTACAATCAAATCACATGAGAATCACATTTCAACGTTCGCGGTATAGTTTTAACTCTCATTATGTTTCCCCTAGTTCACCCACTATCGTGTCGCAGCCTCAAACCACACCACGTACGAATCAAATTTTCACCTTGGAAGTTATAACGTGACTGGTTGACATATCTTAGTGTAAGGGCCTGAGTCGCGCTTGCTCTTACTGTAGGTATTTAAGGAAATGTCGTGAACCATAACTCTCATACTGCAAACTAGTGTAACAATTTTATAAAATACGTACTGGGTTAGATAGAAAAGTAACTCTTGCCAGGTATGGTTTTCTTGAATAAAAATAGCTGCAAATTTTATCTAAGAGCCATCTAGTAACGTTATTAGGCAACTTGGACACAATTGAACCACAGAATATCAAACAAAATTAAAGTAGATCTGTTGGGCTGCTCACTAGAGCCAAAAAAAATGTTGCGTTGAACGTTACGGCGAATTTTTTTCGGTGGCTCTAGTCGCCCGGACGTTCAAGTGGATAAATACGTATTTACAAAAAAAATGTATGTAAGTATTCTATCAAATAACTGGTGCCCATAGTACAACCTCTGCTTAGTTTGGGGCTAGATAGCGGTGTGTGAAATGTCCAGAAATATTTATTATTATTTATATTTATTATCGCTTTGAAACTATTTCTTAGATAGATAGATATAGCGTTTAATTGCAACATCGAACACACACATACATATACTATTTACAAAAAGACTTAATAACAAACAATTTATACATATACAAAGAAAGCACGAAACAGACAAAAGATAGAAAATGAACTTAACTAATAAAAGGTAACATAATAAAATGTGTGCGATGCGGTGTCACAAATTGGTCATAACTCAGCGGATAATTTCTTCCAGACAACCTTTGGATGGAGACGTTGGAAACAGAATGACGAGGCGAGACAATGTCAAATGTAGGAATATATTTTACCGTGGTTTATTTAATTTATTTTATTTATTAATACTTACATTCACAGTTACATTACTGTAACTATAACATAATTATACCTAGTCAGGTCATAAGTATTGTCACACAGTAAAAACTTTTCTTTTAGAATGCTGGCCACAAAAAAGTTTTAGAATTCGAATTTCGAATTGTTCATGAAAATAAAAATGTATACTTTTTAGAATTTTACTCATTTTTAAATATGGAGTGGACGCTTAAAGAAGGCCGTGTTGCAGTTATTGCGTTGCATCGTTGCGGTTACGCGCCAATTCAAATTTTTGACATACGAGGGCTGCTATTTATGTATCCGGAATAAAATAAAATAACTATCATTGACTGTTAAATATGGTTTTATTGCTTTTCAAAATATTCGCCATGATGATCAATGCACTTTTGCATTCGGTGAAACCAGTTTTCATAGCACTTTTTCCAATCGGAAGACGGTATCTCCAAAACATGATTTTTGAATGCCTCAACGGCTTCTTCTCGGGTTGAAAATCGTTGACCACGTAATTTATTCTTCACGGTTGGGAATAAAAAGAAGTCGTTGGGTGCCAAATCAGGGCTATATGGCGGATGACCCGTTAATTCCACCGTTTCACCCTCCAAATATCGGGTCGTTTCACCCGAAGTGTGACAGCTTGCATTGTCGTGATGGAGAATGATTCTGCGTTGTGGATTATTTTTCCTGATTTCTGCAAAGACTTCTGGCAAACAAATGGTCGTGTACCACTCTGAATTAACAGATTTACAATTTTCTAGGGGTACAGTAGCCACGTGTCCATCTATACCAAAAAAACAGGCGACCATTTGCTTCAAAGTGCTTTTCGCACGAGCAACTTTTGTTGGGTTCGGCTCATGTTGGAAGACCCAAACTGTTGACTGTTGCTTAGTTTCGGGGTCATATGCATAAATCCAGGATTCATCACCTGTGTAGATATTATATACAGCTTTTGATGCACCACGATTGTATTTTTTTATCATTTTTTTGCACCAATCGACACGAGCCTGTTTTTGATCTATTGTCAAGTTGTGCGGTATCCAACGCGAACAAACTTTTTTTGCAGCCAAGTGTTCGTGTAATATCTTATGTATACTCGTCATACTAATGCCCAAGATCGCCTCTATCTCTCGATATATCACATGACGATCTTGCATTATTAGTTTACGCACTGCGTCGATGTTTCGTGGCACAACAACTGATTTAGGCCGACCATCTTTAATTTCGTCCGTGAGCATACGACGTCAACGATTAAACTCACTAAACCAGTGATACGCAGTAGTCTTCAATGGTGCTTTATCCCCAAAAGTCGAACTCAGTTGATCGATACACTGCTATTGAGTTAGACCACGTCGAAAATCATAAAAAATCATCGCACGAAAATTTTCTCGAGATAAATACATTGTGATAATGACACGCAATTTTTAAAATCGCGCCACACAATGAAAACAATTGACAGACGAACGAAATAACCTGCATTCTACAGCCAAAGAGTTCCATTTTCAAACGTAATAATTTCTTTTTAAATATTATTTATGCAGTGGCCAGTTCCGGATTCTTAAATAGCAGCCTATGTACTGAAAAATTTTAATATAACCAAAAGATTCGTTTATCGCACCATCAAACGATACAATGAAGACTCTAGTGTAGATGACAGGTCAAGAAGTGGTCGCCCTTGGTCTGTTAGGACTCTCTAGCAGTGATAAAAGCTGTGAAGGCGCGAATTCAAAGAAATCCCAAACGTAAGCAGAAACTGTTGGCCATTCAAATGGGGTTAAGCAGAACCACGGTAAAAAGGGTGTTAAATGAAGACTTCGGGCATATCGATGAAAAACTGGACATCGTTTGAATGCTCGTCTAATGGACCTGAGACTGAAGAGATGCCACGCTTTGTTGAAGCGGTACGCGGGAAAAAAATATCGGGAAATTCTTTTTTCGGATGAAAAAAAATTTACCGTAGAAGAGAGCTACAACAAACAAAATGATAGTGTGTACGCACACAGTAGTGAAGTAGCGAGCAACCGTATTCCGCGTTTCCAACGAGGTCATTTTCCATCCTCGCTCATGGTATGGTTGGGAGTTTCTTATTGGGGCTTAACAGAGGTACATTTTTGTGAGAAAGGTGTAAAAACGAATGCAGTTGTGTATCAAAATACAGTCCTGATGAACCTTGTGGAACCTGTTTTTCATACCATGTTCAATAACAGGCACTGGATAACAAGATTCGGCGCCAGCTCATAGAGCGAAGAGCACACAAGACTGGCTGGCGGCGCCTGAAATCGACTTCATCCGGCACGAAGACTGGCCCTCCTCCAGTCCAGATTTGAAACCGTTAGATTACAAGATATGGCAACACTTGGAGGAAAAGGCGTGCTCAAAGTCTCATCCCAATTTGGAGTCACTCAAGATATCCTTGATTAAGGCAGCCGCCGATATTGACATGGACCTCGTTCGTGCTGCGATAGACGACTGGCCGCGCAGATTGAAGGCCTGTATTCAAAATCACGGAGGTCATTTTAAATAAACTTTAGTGTCATAAGAATCTATGTTTTGTTAAGTTCATTTTGGTATATAAATGGTTACATAATGGATAAACTTATTTCAATTATTTTATATTAAACATGTGACAGAATTTATGACCTGACTAGGTATTATATAAGTATATTAATCAATAAAATAAATAAACTTTTTTATTGGAAGCAGGAAAAAATATTTAAAAAAAAATTATAAACTAATGAGCATAGCACTGGACTTAAACCAAATTGAATCTATATTATGTAATGCTAAAAAGTTTATAGCCCGCCTGTTTACCTTAATATACCTACTTAGAAATAAAAATAAGATATAGTGGAACTTCAACTAACTGAGTATTAAAGTTAAATAAAATGTTATTTTTTATTGTGGGACAGAAAGTTGTACTATAGGGCTTTAAAAAAATGGGCAACGCGCCTGACGCCATATTGTTTACTGTTATAGGAACACGTCTATTAATGGATTTGATAAACGGTGATGCTATGAAGCCGCGCAATGCCGCGAGAGTTGCAAATGTGTACGTGAAGTTAAGTATTTTTAGTAGCTTACAAAGTTTGTTAGTTTGTTTAGGTAAATTTTGCAACTGAATATTAAAACAGTGCCCCCCCAAACTTGGAATTCGGAATACATATAAATTATGTAACTTCGGTGACAATACAATAATATTAGGACCATGGAGGTGCTCTCATGATGGAGACGGATGCTAGACAACTGAACTTCTCAATGGCTATAGTAGACTACTAGTGTTTGGGCTTGTATCGGTTCCGATTGTGAATTTTATAAAAGCTTCTATTGTAGAAATAATTTTTCAACAAATAAACTTATTTTCAACAACATCGGTCCACTTGGAGTACGATATTTTCAAGTTGTTACGACGTCAAATAAAAGGTATTAGTACATTTCGACCCCGTTTTTATTTTTAGTAAAGTTCTTTTAGTTTTTGAGTTTTTGGCTATAATAAAAACTAACAGATGGCCGATGGGGCCGAAAGGTTCTCGAGTGGAGGCCACGGACCGGCAAGCGCAGCGTAGGACGTCCACCCACAAGATGGGCAGACGACTTGGTAAGAACCGCAGGTCGGCGTTGGATGCAGGCCGCTTCCAACCGCAGTTCCTGGAGATCAATGAGGGAGGCCTTTGTCCAGCAGTGGACGTCCTACGGCTGATATGATGATGATGATGAAAAACTAAGCTTTGACAAAATTCACAGGGTACACCAGTAACCCCACAGTGCTGTAATTTGGTATGCGTGTAGCTTAAATATCACAAATATAGGCAAAGTCTGACATCCAGAATAACTGCAACTTGTACTCCAAGAAAGAGGAACCAATTTACATAAACTCCCAATACCTGCAATTTGAATGAAACTGTAGGTCAAGTAATTAGGTTTTATATTTCGTGGCATTATTTTGATAGTCAAAGATTACGAATAATATTTTTTTTTGTTTTTATGGTAGACTCGCGAGATCTCAGTTCGGGGCGTACGCTAATAGTTTAAAATAGGGATGCATCCGATGCCGATACCGATATATTGGCGATACTTCGGGTTAGCCGATATATCGGTATCGACGATATTTTTATGTCCGATTCAACGATACTTTTTAATTCAAGAATGTAGTGTAAACGAGCGTGTTATCTCGTCTATTTCGTTGCAAACGAGGCATGAACTATGCTCGGGGAAACCCCGCGCTTCTGAGTGTCTTGTTTCTCCCGCCCGCTCTTTGGCCTAGCGTCTATTTCGTTGCATACGAGGCACGAACTATGCTCGGGGAAACCCCGAGTCCTGTTTCTCCCGCCCGCTTTGGCCTCGCACTCGCATATCAGTAATATTTCGCTAGGTTGACTGTTGTCGCGCTAAGAATTTGTCACACATTCGTGTTGTTTGAGTGAAATAAAATAATTAGCAGTCATGTCAACTTCAAAACACAAAAGCGCGATATGGAATCATTTTGAAATTTCGACAATTGATAATTCCAAAGCAATATGTTTGTATTGTAAAGAAAAAGTGTCCCGTAGCATCAATTCTAAAAGTTACAACACATCAAATATGTGGATCCACATGAAAAGGCACCATCCAAGTGAATTACACACCGCCTCAACGTCGAACACAACTATCCAGAAAACAAAGTGTGACGACGACAACGGACCACAACCTAAGAAACAAGCAACTCTGGAGGAAACAATCAGTAAGAAAACACTTTACAGTGACGATGATGTTCGGGCAAAAGAGATAACTCGCACTATTGCAGAGGAAATATGTGTAGATATGGAGCCATTTGATCTAGTGAACAAAATAGGTTTCCAAAGGTTATTAAAAAAGCTAAGCCCAAATTATAAAATTGTTTCGCGGTTCCATATTACTAAAAAGTCATACCAGAAATTTATGTGCGAGTTAAAGCTAAAGAACTAGAACTGTTAAAAGAGCTGCCGCATATTGTGACAACCACTGACATTTGGACAAGTGATTCTTCTTCGCAATCTAATGATTTTCTTAGCTTGACAGCTCACGGAATAAATGCAAATTTTGAATACAAAAATTATTGCCTTGAGATTATGCCATTCGATGGAGCTCAGCATTCAGGTATCAACATATTAAATAATCTTAACACGGCTTTTCAAGATTGGCGCATACAAGACAGAGTTCGAGCAGTAGTTACCGACAACGCTCCAAATATGAGTCTCGCTATTAGAGAGATTCAAAAAACCTACGATGTTTTACCTGTCAAATGTTTGGCTCACTCATTGCAACTGGTAATCAAAGCCAGCCTCTTTAAAGATGATAAGGTGGCTGAAATTATTACGAAAGCAAGGTCTGTCATTGGACATTTTAGTCATTCCACAAGTAGCAGTAAGATTTTAAAAGAAATGCAGGATGCACATAATATTCCCAATCATGTCCTTATTCAGGACATAACTACACGCTGGGACTCGACACTAGTGGCATTGAGGCGTTTACTGGAACAAAGAGTTGCAGTAAACGCTTGTCTGCCTCGTATAAAATGCAAAGTAGAACTTACGACTGAAGAATGGGTAATGATGGAGGAAGTAGTGAACATTTTGCGATACTTCGAAGAGGCTACACAGTCAATTAGCAAAGACACTGCTACGTTATCTGATGCCATTCCGTTAATTAACAGTCTTCGAAAATTATTAGATAACATAAGAAGTCCGTCGACAGAAAGAAGAAATTCATCGCAATCGCAAAAATTAGCGACTGACTTGGTATTGGCTCTTAATGAAAAATATGATGGTTTGGAAAATGAAGAAACATATTGCTTAGCCACAATGCTTGATCCTCGTTACAAAGCACGAATATTTCAATTACAATCCACTATTAATACGGCAAAAAAGCGTCTTGTTGAGTTACTTGATCTTAATGTAGCACTGCATTCCGAAACTATTTCAGACACAGTCACATCTACACCTAGTACTGCAACTGTAAGTTCTGAGATGCCTACGATTGGCGGGCTTTGGAGCGTCTGTGAAGATATTATTAAAGAGTCCGAGGAAGATGAGCCCCTGTCTACTCTGAGCTGTAATTCTCTCAAAGAAGAAGTCGAGAGATACCTAAGGTCTCCCAATATATCGAGAGTTGCAGATCCATTCGTTTTCTGGCGCAGTGACGTTTTATACCCAAATTTGAAAAAAATTGCGCAGAAGTACTTTAGTTTCCAAATGAGTTCTATCGCATCTGAGAGACTATTTTCCGGCGCAGGTCTTGTTCAAACAGACTTGCGAAATCGCCTTTCTCCGCAAAACTTAAGATTACTTTGTTTTTTAAACAAAAATCTTATCAATGTTAATTTTAATTACTAAAATTTTTAATTGTCTAATATTAACCAATGTCTCTACTTTTTATATTAATAAAAAAAACTGACTTGTGATTTATTTATTATACCTTCATTTTTGAATTCACAATAAGCGTATCGGTATCGCCGATATTTTTATAAGAGTATCGGTATCGGTATCGTATCGGCGAAAAGGCGTATCGATGCATCCCTAGTTTAAAAGTTGGTATTGAAATTTAGCTTGTTTCAGTAAACATAATTCCAGATTAATTTAAAAGCTAGTAATTAAAAATTAAATAAACTCGTCAATAATGCAACAACTTTCTTTTTATATTTTTACCGAAGCATTTCTGATATTAACAATGTCAGTTTATACTGTCAAATTTAGCTTACATTTAGTTAACATTTAACTCTTTATGTACATGAAAATAAATTACAGAACATAATTTCTTACAAATAGTACAATGGGCGGTCTCATCGCAAAAATGAATGAAATACTCTTTATTGCACACCAAATAAAAATACAATAATGGAAATAAACAATAAATAAAGGTACAATGGGCGGTCTTATCGCTAAAAGCGATCTCTTCCAGACAACCTTTGGATGGACAGGATAAACAAAATCAAAAGACGGCGGTGTAAGAGTACCTACAGACATAAACAGAACCCACAAAATAAAATATACCTATTAATTATACTAATAAACATAAACTTAAATACATACAAATAATATAAGAATAAATAAACTACACTACATAAAGAGGATAAATAACATAAACACTAACTAGCAGTTACGAGACAACGAAAGGAAATGGTTGTATACCTTGACTTTGAAAATAGGAAGAGATTGGGACGGCCTTACAGACAAAGGTAAGGCGTTCCACAGTCGCACAGCTGTGTAAAAAATGTGTTTATTAATTCCCAAAGCCGTTCCCATACTCAAGTGACAAAGCAAGTGCCATATTGGGATTCGAGTCCCCGCGATGCGAAATATGAAGCCACATGGAACTTAATAATGCAAACGTAGATCAGGTTACAAACGCTACCACATCTTCAGGATTTCAGTTAAGCTTACCGGTTCATTTGGGAAGCTACAGTGAGTGACTTCACTGTGGCTCTTTGTCGTATGAAGACTTCAAGGCATTCTGTAAGTACGGTGCGATCCAACTTGTTTTTCTTTTGATGAATAGAAAACTGAATGAATGGACTGAAACAAGAAATACAAATAAAAACATCTAATTAACAGTACATATATTTTTAAAAGTAATGTTCCTAATTATGGAAATTATACATTTTCAGTTAAGATTCAAGTGATTTTAGCCGTCTTGTCAAGATGTAAATGATACGTATTATTATAACATTTAATTTGTACTTATGTATACTTGACGCCCGTTTGAAAAGTCGCAAGAGCAACGCACGCTATGCACCTACCTGGCCGCACCACAAGACCACCCGGCGGCACTGAAAATCTACGATTGTAAGGAGACGCACCACCACCGTCTGATTTTGTTACTCCGCAGGAACACCTCCTCCAGGTCATGATCTGCCTTGGCCAGTCTGGAAGTCAATGAACAGACTCCAGACCCAAATTGGCCGCTGCAGACAAAGCCTGTGTAAATGGTGTATGGTGCGGAGCACCCATTCAGTCCATGTCTCGTCTGCTCTCCTGTCCCTTGTCGCTTTTATAACAAACTCCCAAGTGATGTACAAAAATTTACAATAAACAAATTTGAAGTAATTAAACAAAATCTTTATAAAAAAGCCTACTATAAAATATCGGATTATTTAGATGATAGAGAAGCTTGGGATTGAAATTGCTCCAACTCGTTCAAAATGTTACAATTTACACGTAATTTATTTCCTGTATTGTTATGTATTCTAAAAGGATCATTAAAAAAACCAACCAGCCTTGTTTCTTGCCTTTCTTTCCTGGCTTGGTCGCGAAAGAACAGGCAGTAAAATTGACGTTTCACAGTGATCCTTGTGATTTTAATGAATAAAAGATTTTGACTTTGACTTTGACTTGTGCCCTAACACCTGCACAAGGGATGACCTCAACAAAGCCACGTCAAACGCTATAGAAGTGGCAAAGTACTACTCTAAAGCATTCTCTCTAGCTTACCATTGATACGAAAGAAGAAAAAGTAAGACGCAGATGATTAGCGCACAGGTTACATCAAGTTTGATTTACGACGAGTCAATTTTTAAGTGTCGTTATTTGGGTTCCGGGCCAAAATTGTTTGCACAGCTAATTATCTCAGCAATTACTGAACCTATCGGGTTGAAATTAGGAATGGTTATAAATTATTTTATTGCAAGTAAATACGTTATCTTAAGTATTTTCACTATGACGGCCAAAAGAGTCAAAATGGTGGAAGTCAAAATTTATAAATAGGGTTTCTCAGTTACTCGGTTAAGTGGGGTGTCTTATCAAAGAGATTGATTTGCACATCTTAAATACCATTTTTATTTTTCTTACTTTGCACAATACTAACTGTTGCCCGCGCCTTCGTACGCGTTACACTACTAAATTTGTAGGTAACTTAGAAATAAATATTAAATAGCTAAACTCGCTGTTGCAACATGACTTAACAACCCATTTTTATCCCATGGGACCTGATTTATGGGATAAAAAGTAGCATATCCAGGTTATAATCTACGTACATACTAAATTTCATCTAAATCGGTTCAGCCGTTACGACGTGATTGAGTAACAAACAAATAAATACACAAACCTCCAAACTTTTGCATTTATAATATTAGTGGGATATTAGCCGATTGAGACGCAAGAGGTAGCGGGTTCAATTCTCGCTGTGGAACAAAAGTCTGCATGATCTACAAATAGGTCTGGATGTTTTACTATACCTGCACCCATAACCAGAGGAGATACAGGTGCAGTTTCTTTTAAAACATCAGCTCGTTTTCGAAGAAAAACATTTTGGCATTAAAATTTTTTTGGTCAAGTGTTAGTAGCGCCTTATAATGAATCAAGTTCGTGTTTTTGTTTTTTTGATGCCGATCGATGCAATCCTTTGTAAGGATCATTTTATTGTATCGGATGAAAAAAATCTGAACAGCGGAAGTAAGTCAAATTTGATAAAAAGTATTCTCATACAACAGGACAAACTAAATTCCTTCTAGAAACATTGTATTAGATTCTAATTGCACATTAAAGAAGTATTAATACTGTAGCGATTAAGAAATTTAGGAACTCCATGCTCTTATGAGCAATTCAAAAGCATTTCGGATTTCAGAACAATTTTGAATTTCGAACATGGTTCTTGCACCTGTCGGACTTTCATATCAGTCATTGCATCATCTTATTTGTCCTATCATGGCATTGTCAAATACGCAAAAAGTAGACTTAATTGAAGCATACTTCCTCAATCGCGGTCTGGGTAGCGTTCCTGATACCACTTAAGCGCATTAGTTGGGCTTCGTCGGTTAAGGAAGTCTGCTTCAATTAAGTCTACTTTTTGCGTATTTGACAATGCCATGATAGGACAAATAAGATAATGCAATGACTGATATAAACGTCCGACAGGTGCAAGAACCATGTTCGAAATTCAAAATTGTTCTGAAATACGAAATGTTTTTGAATTGCTCATGAGAGCATGGATTTCCTAAACTTCTTAATCGCTACAGTATTAATACTTCTTTAATGTGCAATTAGAACCTAATAAAATGTTTGTAGAAGGAATTTTGTTTGTCCTTTTGTATGAGAATACTATTTATCAAATTTGACTAACTTCCGCTGTTCAGATTTTTTTCCTCCGATACAATAAAATGATCCTTACAAAGGACTTCATTGATCGGCATCAAAAAAAAATTTTTACTATCTTGATTCATTTTAAGGCGCTACTCACACTTGACCAAAAAAATTTTAATGCCAAAATGTTTTTCTTCAAAAACGAGTTGATGTTTTAAAAGAAACTGCACCGGTATCTCCTCTGGTTATGGGTGCTGCCGTACTGTTACAGTTAAAAAAACACTGTGTATATTGTAAGTATGTATTTACAAAAAAAAACATATATATGTATTCTATCAGTTATCTGGTTCTAATAGTACAAGCTCTGCGTAGTTTGGGGCTAAATAGCACTGTGTGAAATGTCCACCAATATTTATTTATTATATATTTATTATTTGTATTATCTCCAAAGTTAGCGAAGTGAAACATCTGAAATGAATATGATTGACAGATATATATATATATATATATATATTGCTAAGCAACGAGTACAGGAAAATTCTACGAACTCTCTATCTACAACTGTCTTAAATGTGTTCTTGGTTTACCGATCACATAAATAGATGGCGCTGCTTAATTAACATAAATAAATCTATCTAGGTAGAGAACCCTCGGTGCGCGAGTCCTACTCGTACTTGACCGGTCTTGTATAAAATACTAATACCGTGTAAGGGTAACACGTATCACTAAAACATCGTTAATGCTCATGGTAATAACTAAAAAAACCGTACCATTATCTATAAAAACGGCAAAAAAATCATGTCTGTTGTATGGGAGCCCCCCTTAAATATGTATTTTATTCTGTTTTTAGTATTTGTTATTATAGCGGCAACAGAAATACATCATCTGTGAAAATTTCAACTGTCTAACTATCACGGTTCATGAGAGACAGCCTGGTGACAGACGGACAGACAGACAGCGGAGTCTTAGTAATAGGGTCCCGTTTTACCCTTTGGGTACGGAACCCTAAAAACACAAGCTACAGTCCCCCTTATTTTATCATTATTACACAACAGCCAAAGGACATCCACAGCTGACATAGATTACCAGAGAGACCAAACTCGTGCGGTCTGCACCTATCGGCTCCCAGCAAGGTTTATTAGGTCGTCATTCCATAATAGGGTTCCGTCATACGCTGCGCTTTCCAGTCAACTCAATGATAATTACTATCTTATCTAGGGTAGGGCTATACGTTTGTACAATGAACGAGTCAAAGCTATTGAATAAAGCTTACACGCGCTCATCATCTGTACCAACCAGGGATGTTTCGAATATTCACATCCGCAAATGAGGAACCTCCGCATCGATTTAGACATCTGCATCCGCATCAGAAATAATCAATACGGATGTTCATGCGGATGCAGGTGCAGCGCAAATCGCGACAAGAAAGAAATTGTGCTGATTGACAAACAGGAGCGATGATTTCGTTGACAAGATCCGACGCGTTTGTATTGTTTATCATTTTTATTTAATAAATCAATCATAACGTGTTTATTTGCGCTTATCGTATTTTTGCATTTTTAGGGTTCCGTACCCAAAGGGTAACATGGCACCCTATTACTGAAGCTCCGCTGTCGGTCTGTCTGTCGGTCCGTCTGTCACCAGGCTGTATCTCATAAAACGGTGGTAGAGCTTTTGTGAACGGGCTCGAGGAAGTGGCCACCATCGCCTTACCTTTATCTGCCACCAAATAGCAGTACTTGTGCTGCTGTGTTCCGGTTACATGGTAATGGTATGTTCCTGTAATTACTGGCACATAGGCATAACAGCTAAGTCCTATAGTATGACAATGTATCCTCATAGAGATCAAGACAACATAATACCTTGTTTTGAAGTCTATGTCGATATCCATGGGCTGCAGTAGCCACTTAACATCTGGTGGACTGCATGCTCGTTTGCCATATAAGTAGTATAAAAAAAACGTGATAGTTAGACAGTTGAAATTTTCACAGATGATGTAATAAAGTTGCCGCTATAACAACAAATACTCAAAACAGAATAAAATAAATATTTAAGGGGGGCTCCCATACAACAAACGTGATTTTTTTTCTCGTTTTAGCTTAATATTGATAACGGCAACAGGTAGACGCTTTAAATATTCATAGAACCTTTAGTTTTATATTCCTTAACAATAAATAAATAATTTAAAATAAAACAATTATAATATATTGGTGGCTCCCATACAACAAACGTGATTTTTTAGCTATTTTTATAGATAATGGTACGGAACCCTTCGTGCGCGAGTCCGACTCGCACCTGGCCGGTTTTTATTTAGTGTTATTGTGAGTATACCGTGATTATTGTATGTTAAGCTAGTTTTCTGCAGTTAATAGTTTATACTTTTGTTTTATTTCTGCACCAAAACAAAGTTTTTTAACAAAAAGCTTAAGATCCGCATCCGCGGATGTAAGTATTCAAAAGTTCGCATCCGCAACATCCCTGATCTGTACCTACTTTGGCCCGCTATCCGTCTGTTGGTTGAATTGTGTAAAATCGATATATCAAAAGCCTTACAGCAGAGCTTATTTACCAGATATTGTTTCCAATAAATATTTATCATCATGTAACATTTCAAGCCCAGATTATAAGATTATCCGGGGCTTGAACTAGACGGACCATTTAATCACTCATTATCAGTTAACAAACTCAGATATTGCATTATGTGCGTATTAGGTATGTATGTTCTTGTTCAGTGGAGAGATAGAGAGAATAAACGCTAAACCGACGCCAAACCGCGTTTACAAAAAATGAAATCGAGAATATTTCTCCCGAAAACCTTATTAAAACGCTGTTCGACTCTTCAATATTGAATTTGCTCAGCGAGTTAAGTTAGCAATGTAATCTTTTTGAAAATGCAATAAATTGCAATGTAAATTGAATTTTAAACCCTTTAGCTGTGATTAATTTTTGAGCGGCGTTCATCGAAATCCACACTGGATGTTGACATTTATTTTGGGGTTAATTATTCCACCAATGCATGTGGTGTTTCAATGTTTCTTTTTGCTGTGATTGTTAAATTATTAATTGTTATTGCTGAGTAAAATTTATATGGTGACCTGGCGAACCGAACATCATATCGCCAGAATCAATTGTGATGTTCATGTTCATATTTGTCCGTCTTTTTTTCTGTCATGTATCAGAGATGACGATCTATGAGAAAATGATTTTGTTTCATATTTTTATTTTTCGTTATTTTACTGATGTTTTAATAGTTATCTACTTTTCGGGGCGGACACAAATCCAAAAAATCAAAGATAAATAAAAAAACTTGGTCAAATTCGAGTCGGACTCGTGCACGAAGGGTTCCGTACCATTATCTATAAAAACGGCAAAAATATCACGTTTGTTGTATGGGAGCCCCCTTAAATATTTGTTTTATTTTAATTTAATTATTTATTCTTTAACTCTATGAGTACAAAATAAATAATTAAATTGAGTATTGAATATTGAGTAAAGGATCACTAAAAACAAATCTAGCCTAGTTTCTTGCCTGATTCTTTCCTGGCTTGGACGCGGAGGAACAGGCGGTAAAATTGACGTTTCGAAGTGATCCATGTGATTTTAATATGAATAAATTAATATTAATAAAATTATAATATAATATTAAAATAACTATAAAATAATATAATAATTACAGACAGGTGAGATTATTCACCCGTACGTATGTCTCAAGGTGACGACGGCCGTAATGTCATGGTCCATGACAAGCCCTAATTGAAAGCAACCTGTGAGGTAATACCACTTTTTTGGGCAGTAGTAACCGTTCATCATCATATACGCCATGACCTTCACCCGTCATCAGATCTCATCTTATAAAAAAAACTCATTCTCCAAAAATATTATTCAATAGATTCATTTTTGCCGAGTTTCTTTATATCCATTAGAACGGACTAAAAGTTAACCGCCTTGTGTCCGCGTCCTTTGTCTAAAGATAAATGTAAGTGTTCCGTCAACTGCCAGCTTGATTGATAGCGAAGATCTCGAAAAAGACTTTGAGCGTTTTGCGAATCTCTGAACCCGCATCCAATTATTAGGATAGATTTAGATGAGAGCAATTAAAAATAAGAGTCTTACTGCATTAAACAACAAACATTTAAATCCATGAAAAAATGTTTAACGGAGTTTTATCAGTGCATGCACTTCAAAAACTATAGGGTTGCATGTTTAGTAGAAAGTTTTATCCGGCTTTAGCAACGTCCAAGTACACTTGTTTTCCAGAGGTGGAAATAAGGTGTAACTTTCCGCATAGTTTTATCTGTTAAAGTAATTAACATGTTTGCGAGGGAAGTTTCTTTTTCAAATATAAACTGACAGACAGAGAGCTTAGCCAAACTACCTTTGGTAAAAATAAATTAACCTTATGCTTTGACAGATGAACAATAAATAAAACCGGCCAAGTGCAAGTCGGACTCTCGCACGAAGGGTGCCGTACCATTATCTATAAAAAAGAGAAATAAAATATGTTTGTTGTATGGGAGCCCTCTTTAAATATTTGTTTTATGTTATTATAATTATTTATTTTTAAAGTGAATATATAACTAAATATTCTGTCAATATTTAAAGCGTCTACCTGTTGCCGTTATCAATATCAAGCTACGTTGTTGAGAAAACCACGTTTGTTGTAAGGGAGCCCCCTTAAATATTTATTTTATTCTGTTTTTAGTATTTGTTGTTATAGCGGCTACAGAAATACAACATCTGTATAAACTTCAACTGTCTAACTATCACGGTTCATGAGATACAGCCTGGTAACAGCCGGACAGACAGACAGACAGCGGAGCCTTAGTAATAGGGTGCCGTTTTACCCTTTAGGTATTGAACCCTAAGAACGAAGCCTATTTACATTGAAACTGAAACGTGCAGTGTAAAACCTAAAAATCGGGAAACAAAACTAAATATTACGTCGTGAAACAAGACAAATGATTAGTTGACAGTTCTCTTTATTTAATTTTTTTACTTATCAGGTACCGCAAAAACATTTTATCTTGTACAAAACTTTTCATCTGTTACTTACGTCACTTTTGGTTTAAAGACTTTGGGCAGAGTTACGCCTCCACTGGCGTTCTAGTACAGAATAGAAATAATAAATCATGAATTTTTGACTCAACTCACAAACAACTTTATTCAGATATTACGAGAATGTTTTGCCAAATAAAATGTGAAACTCCTATATCGACTTCTATATCGATAATAACAGAATTTATTCGAGTTAATTTTGTCCTCTAATATGTTATTTTGACTATACTTTCTAATCAAACCAAAGACAATCTAACGAATAAGGTAACATTAGAGACAACCGCAAAAACTAATGGCAAACACACGACTAAAAATAAAACAAAAGCTCACTCACGAAACATCGAATTGTGTAACTGGGTGAATACACAGGGGTAACATCGTTCACTTAAGCCCATTACTGCGTTTGCCCAACTTTGAGCCCAGTAAGGTACCATTGAAAACAATTGTGGAGCCATGGGAACCAACTTGTGCCATAATAGTTCGGTGTAAATTGGCATAGAGTTGGAAACAAATTCTTTCCTAATTGGTATGCGAGGGTGAGGATGTACTCTGACCCGTGATGGTATCACCTAGGGCTAAGTTCACTTAATTTTAGACTAAAGCAACTGTTGCTAACTAACTAAGAATGTTTAGTTATCTCCATAAACTTCGTTTGGTGAATTTTGTGAACCCAACCAATCTCTTCCTTTATGCATCAAACCAGCAAAACAAATCATTTAATTTTAAAACACATACTAATTTCCTGTTGCACGATAACATGTAACAATTTTTAATTTACTAGAATGTAAGTAAAAAAAATTAGATCAATTTTAGCATGATGTATAAACCGTTATCATTATTATCTTCTGTGACATAATATCTTCTTATTTTGTTTCTTAGAAAATTATTTGCAATGTAATTATCATTACAATTTACGGCACTTCATATGAGTGGGTGGTACACAATATGTAATTAATTTTATATTATCTGAAGAAATGGAACATGCGTAAACTTTAATCAAATTGTCGAGCATTATGCTATCATTAACCAGCTAACCCTTTGAGTGTCTTTTGAACTAGAGATCGTATTCTTATTAAAAAGGGCTTCAGCGGAGACATAGCGATATGGCAATAGTAAGACCGCTATTTATTATAGTAATAAGCGCTATCATTATTAGGAAATTTGTATCGTATTCTCTTCTAGAAACCTTTGCATTATTGCTAATATTTACCCTTATACGCGTTAAAATTTAAAAGATATTGTTACTGTTATTTGTTATTACTTGTTGTATTGTTGTTATTTGTTACCGGAAAAAATCTTATCCTCACCTGCTACTGAATAAGACGATTATCCTTTTAGTGGTTTGCTACAGTTTGCTACAGATCGGGATAATCATAAACTCGTTATGTACCTTATTATTGTTATTTCACGTATTTCTTCAGATAGGTAGAACGGTTTCCCGGTAAATGTGATGATTCTCGTTCCATTAGGCATCAGTTACGATTCGTTCTTAGTCACGCGATGCTTGCATTATAAGGGTGAACATGTTTTCTTGTTCAGACATTTTTTCGTTTAACGTTCCAATTTTTGGGTATGTATGATATCCAACAACATAATGTACGTTTATTTAGGTATTAAAAGGCCGCGGTTCATAAAACATGGATCAAATGAGGACGTCTAAAATGGTAGACCACACATGTAGTGGACCTCCATGTAGGGGGTTCAAACCTCCCTGTTAACGCTTGATATCTTACTATTAATCGGAAGTATTAGTAAGCATAATCCAATATTTATATTTTATCTATCTTTTGTTGACTTCATTGAAGTAAAAAACTTGTTATTCACATAATAGAATAAAGGTTGTAACTTTACAATGCAAAACTGTTAACCGCATACATACCTACATAGTGGAGGTACAGAAAAATTATTGTACACTATATAGATATATAATATGTATAACATATGTATGATGTATACCATATCTAAAACAAGCAAGCAATCGATAAAAGAAAATAGTATATAATTGAGATAATGAGTGATCACTTCCAGTCAATCTTAGAACGGACTTGTACGAGTATGATATTATTTAATAGGTAAGTAAGATTAGACTAACATAGTATTCTTCAAACATTCGCGATCACTGTAGGTAATTACTGATTTTAACGGGTGTTTATAGCGTATGTACCTTTTTAGGGTTCTGTACCCAAAGGGTAAAAAACGGGACCCTATTACTAAGACTCCGCTGTATATCTGTCCGTCTGCCATCAGGCTGTATCTCATGAACCGTGATAGTTAGACAGTTGAAATTTTCACAGATGATGTATTTCTACTACCGCTATAACAACAATAACTAAAAACAGAATACAATAAATATTTTTGGGGGCTCCCATACAACAAACGTGATTGTTTTGCTCGTTTTTGCTCGATATTGATAACGACAACAGATAGACGCTTGAGATATTCACAGAATATTTAGTTATATATTCACTTTTAAAATAAATAATTAAATGATAATAAAACAAATATTTAAGTGGGGCTCCCATAAAACAGCCATGCTTCTTGCAGTTTTTATAGATAATGGAACGGAACCCTTAGTGCGCAAGTCCGACTCGCACTAGGCCGATTTTTTAGACTAATATTTCCCACAGTTAAATATAACAAGCTAGCTGACATTCCGGAAATATTCCGTATATACCTAGTCAGGTCATAAGTATTGTCACATGGTAAAAACTTTTCTTTTAGAATGCTGGCCACAAAAGAGTTTATAGAATTCGAATTTCGAATTGTTCATGAAAATAAAAATGTATACTTTTTAGAATTTAACTCTTTTTTAAATATTGAACATTAATTTTGACATACTGAAAAATTTGAATATAACCAAAAGATTCGTTTATCGCACCATCAAACGATACAATGAAGACTCTAGTGTAGATGACAGGTTAAGAAGTGGTCGCCCTCGGTCTGTTAGGATTCCAGCAGTGATAAAAGCTGTGAAGGCGCGAATTCAAAGAAATCCCAAACGTAAGCAGAAACTGTTGGCCCTTCAGATGGGGTTAAGCAGAACCACGGTGAAAAGGGTGTTAAATGAAGACTTAGGGCTTCGGGCATATCGAAGAAAAACAGGACATCGTTTGAATGCTCGTCTAATGGACCTGAGACTGAAGAGATGCCACGCTTTGTTGAAGCGGTACGCGGGAAAAAGATATCGGGCAATTCTTTTTTCGGATGAAAAAATTTTTACCGTAGAAGAGAGCTACAACAAACAAAATGATAGTGTGTACGCACACAGTAGTGAAAAAGCGAGCAACCGTATTCCGTGTGTCCAACGAGGTCATTTTCCATCCTCGCTCATGGTATGGTTGGGAGTTTCTTATTGGGGCTTAACAGAGGTACATTTTTGTGAGAAAGGTGTAAAAACGAATGCAGTTGTGTATCAAAATACAGTCCTGACGAACCTTGTGGAACCTGTTTCTCATACATGTTCAATAACAGGCACTGGGTAATAAGATTCGGCGCCAGCTCATAGAGCGAAGAGCACACACGACTGGCTGGCGGCGCCTGAAATCGACTTCATCCGGCACGAAGACTGGCCCTCCTCCAGTCCAGATTTGAATCCATTAGATTACAAGATATGGCAACACTTGGAGGAAAAAGCGTGCTCAAAGCCTCATCCCAATTTGGAGTCACTCAAGACATCCTTGATTAAGGCAGCCGCCGATATTTACATAGACCTCGTTCGTGCTGCGATAGACGACTGGCCGCGCAGATTGAAGGCCTGTATTCAAAATCACGGAGGTCATTTTGAATAAACTTTACTGTCATAAGAATCTATGTTTTGTTAAGTTCATTTTGGTATATAAATGGTTACATAATGAATAAACTTGTTTCAATTATTTTATATTAAACATGTGACAGAATTTATGACCTGACTAGGTATATCTACATACATCGACACGCTTTTTACGATTAACTTTTTTCTAGATAAAAAATACTGTGAGCTCTTTCTAAAAGTACATTTGCTCTGAAACATACCAAACCCAGCATTTCCAGAATAGTCGATGAAAGTCTATTCTGTTATATTGTTTTACACTTTTTACACGGATCGTATGCGAATACAAGAGATTTTCAACGCAGTTCGGTCCAGTACGGTTCCCGCGAGGATTCTACATCAATGGACCACAATCATGAACCGGTGCAACTGTCAACTTTGTTTTGCATTGGCATAAAAAAAACATTTTCTTGTACGAGATTTGTAGTAAGGTACTTCAGTTTTCACCACAATATTATTATAAATGCGAAAGTTTAGATGTTTGTTTTTCAATCACGCCGTAACGGCTGAACCGATTTCGATGAAATTTGGTATATACGTAGGGCACACTAAAAGTTTTGCGTCACTTAGAAAAACAACATGTTATAACCAAAATATTATGTTTATTGCTTTTCAAAATAATCTCCTTTACATTTTAAACATTGTTTCATACGATAGGACCATTTTTTAAAACAGGAGGACCACAGATCTGAATGCATGGTTTCTTCGTGCTGATTGAACGCTATCACTGCCTCTTCGGAGTTGGTAAAAGTGAAACCTCTCATCAAATCTTTGATTTTGGGGTAAATACAGAAATCACAGGTCAGGGCTATGTGCAGGATGGGTGACGAGTTGTACTTTTCCGGAAGCTAAAAATGACTGTTTTGTTGGCCGTGTTTGAAGAAGCGTTGTCATGATGTAGAAGAACGCGGCTTTTTGGTCTTTCGCGAACTTTTTTTAACACCCTGGGTAAAAGAATTGTAGAATACCACTGCGCATTAACACTCTTTTGATCTTCAAGTGGAATTGTGCAGATGGGACTCGTAGTTGAGAAAAAAAACGCGATCATTTTTTTACAAACGTTTCTCGCCTGTTCTCATTTTGAAATACCCATTCACAAGATTGCTGTTTTTTTTTCGGGTTCAAAACAATAAATCCAAGTTTCGTCTCCCGTGACAATGTCATAAACAGCATTAGAATGTCCGTGGTCGTACTTCAGTAGCATCTGTGAGCACCATTCCATGCGAGCCCGCTTAGTCTCCGCTGTCAGTTTATGAGGGATCCAACGACAACAAAGTTTCCGAACTTTCAATTCTGTGTGTAAAATTTTCTGAATTTGGCTCATACCAATCCCCAATAGTCCTCGAACTGTCTCGTAGGTAATCCGCGGGTTTTCTTTAATTAGCCGCTTAACAGTAGCCACATTATTTTCGTTGACGGCATTTGAAGGCCGCCCTTCACGAAATTCGTCATGTAAAGAAACCCGACCTCTCTCAAATTCAGCAAACCATCGCCTTACGGTGCTCAAACAAGTTGCTTCTCTCCCAAAAGCATTTTGAAGACGAGCGGCACAGTCTTGCGGAGAGAGATAACTTTAAAAATCATAAAAAATCATCGCTCTAATATCTTTTCGACTTAATTCCATTTTCGTTGTGTACGTAGAACTTTGATGTGTGATAAAAAACAATTATCAAATGATTTCCTGCCAATTTTTTTTTTTACTAAGAAGGTTGCAACGTTTCAAAAAATATAACATTCGAGATTAAAATAGTTTCGATTAGCTAAAAGTGCAAAACTTTTAGTGTGCCACATGTACGTAGATTATGGCCTGGATCATATGGGCTACCATTTATCCCATAAATCAGTTCTCATGGGATAAAAGTTGCAACAGCGAGTTTAGCTTTATTTCTAGGTTACCTACACATTTAGTAGTGCAACGCGTACGAAGTCGCGGGCAACAGCTTGTTTTAAATATATATAATATATTTTAGACTCCCCTAGCTTTGGCGGTAAATGTTTTTGTCTTTTTTAATAGACTGAAATTCAATAAAATTCTGACGGATAAATTTGTGCCTGAATTATATTCGTGTAGATATGGGTGGTATGTCCAACTTTCATTGAATTCTAACTAATTGCTCATATACTATTTTTTTCAATTTGTCAGTACTTTGTGATCTTATCTAGAACATTAGCTCGCATCATTTGTTAACACGTTCCCAGCGGCACAGATTTATCTGTACTTTCCATTACTGCGTTACTGGTCGTTTTAAACCTTGTCCTAAACCAGAGATTGTGGTGGCACGAGGCATATTAAACCCCACCGCCCGTAGGAGACCAAAATCCTTTTTTTGGCGCCAAATAAGACAAAGTGTACGGTTTTTTTTTTGTGTACGGCACGAGGTCTAAGAAACCCGGCATTGAGGTTGGTATACCATGGAACTAGGAATCAATAGCACATCTCAGATATATACGAGTAGTTAGCTCTATCCTACACTGAACCAGATGGAAGTTATGCCTCCCGCACGACAGAGACGTTTGAGTTTTTCTTACCGCTATAAAGACGAGACGCGGACAGGGTGTTTCAAGCCCTGTTTCGCACTTATCGTGTTAATCCAGAGAAAAGTAAAATATCACGCAGATGCGACAAAAATCGTGACTTTGTTATGGAACAAAACATTATTATACAAACACCTACCAGAATTGAGGTATTCGATTTCGACGTCCGCACACCAATGGAAAAGATCGTTAGATAAAGGTTGGTGGGAGCTGTTGGGTGCAGGCCGCACAAGATCAGTTTCACTGGAAATCTAATGGGGGAGGCCTATGTTCAGCAGTGGACTTCCTATGGCAAATATGATGATGATTATGAGGAAAGATACCAGGTTAATTCTCAATCAACATATTTGTTTATTTTATTGAATGTCTGGTTGGTCGACTTTTCATACATAGATTTCAAGACAGTACACTCGCTCTCATGGTCAATGTCTTTCGTAACGGTTTTAAACTTGTCGCACGCACTATAGCGGTTGCGTCGTTCACACATCTTACTGTTGAGAGGCACGGGCCTAAATAAACGATTCAAAATGATCGAAAGGCTTTCATTAAACAAAATTTTTAGCAATGATTCATTCAAGATTAAATTGCACTGTATAGTCAGCAAAAACTTTTTTTTACAAGAGAATAAAGAAAATTGTGTTTGGAAACATTATAGATAAAGAACCAACATATGGCTTTTGTTCATAAAACTGTTAATAACAGAGCTTTTGAAATTCAAACATCTCAACGTATATCGCTGACAATGCTACTTAACAATAGGTACGTTGTTCTGCCCCATGCCCCTCATATCTATTTTAGTATAGCGGTAAGCGAAAAGCAATGTTCCGGTAACACATAGGCTTCTTATTATGAATATTCATGACTTCATTTGCCTGAAGAAGCGTCATACATCAAAGCAAATTCCGCCCGAAAATATCCTAACTTTACATGCCTATGCTAAGCTATGAATAAATACATAACGATTTGGAGTGTTTATTTCAGATTGATATTTTTAGAACGTACTCATATCAAGTGCATGTCACTGTTACACAAATATTAAAGACCGGTGCAAACCGAATGCTTGCGCGTGGCGTGTGCGGGACGTGAGCGTGCGCCCAGCGTTTGTAATGTATGAAACTCTATGGAAGATGTCAGCGTGTAGCCGCGGCGTTATGACGCTCACGAAATGCAGGAGGTCTGACATCTTCCGGTTGTACGCTGCATGCACGCTAACGTCCCGCTCACCCATTCCGTTTGCACATGCCTTCAATCACACTAGAGGCTACAAACGTAACGGTTTCTTTGCGCAAGCTTTATGCAAGCCTCTGTTAGAAGAATTGAAACTTCTAGGTATTCGCAAGGCTTATATAATAATAAATAAATAAATATTGCTGGACATTTCACACAGCGCTATCTAGCCCCAAACTAAGCAGAGCTTGTACTATGGGAACCAGATAACTGATAGAATACTTATATACATATTTTTTGTAAATACATACTTATAATATATAGAGAAACAACCAGACCCGGAACAAATATCTGTAGTTCGTGCAAACATTTTTTCCGCGGCGGGAATCGAACCCGCTACCTCCTGCGTCTCAGCCGGCTATTCGCCCGCTGTACCACGGAGGTCGTCAACTTGCACCATGATATCGTTCATTTAACATTTAAAACAGAGGTTGCATCCTTTACCCAGCTGTCGCTGAAATTTGCTACTGGACGCTGTATATAGACAGTAAAAACATTTCTATGCTAGACCATACTAAATATATTTGTACTCTCTACGTAAAAAAATATTTTAGTCTATTCTTTTGTAGAGAGAAATTTTAGTAGGGCTGTCAAACCAGCCTGACAGTAAAACTAAAGTTTACCTTAGTCTAATTATTAAAATCCATCAATCGTTTCGGGATCTTATACTATAGATAACACTATACTACAATAAATAATAATATATATTATAATACAGTTTTTTTATACTTAATTATGCGCTATACAACCGATTATATTGTCGGCCGAGTTTTTGTTTGTAACGTAATTTAATTTTAAGTTTGTAATCTGCGGGGCGTAAAACCAACATTTTCAACCCACTGTCACAAATGATAACCAAAGACCATCTTTAGATGTTAATCCTTGATACATGTCTAGTCAAACAGTTGATCGAGCGAAGCGAGATCTCTAAATCAACTTGGGCAAATTGGCGTTGTATGTATGTATTATTATGTATTTTTATTTGCAATAAATTATTTGTAATTGTATTTTGTGTTTGTATGTTTGTCCAAGGATAACGTTCGAAGCTTTGATCCGATCATCGTAAAATATAATACCTAGGTACTACCTATCTACAATTTAGGTGTGACTAAATGAGCTAAAAATGTTGGGGGGTTATAGAGATATTGGGGTTCAAAAGGGGTAAAAAAATAATGAAAATTAGGTTAACTGGTCAAATGGGACGTCAAATGAAAGGTATACATTAGTATATTTAGATTCCGTTTTTATTTTTCGTAAACTCTTTATAGTTTTTGAGTTATTGGTCTTAGTAAAAACTGAACTTTGACAAAATTCACAAGGTACATACGGCTACACATCAAGCTATTCATTTCCAGTATAAGCTGACCTTGCATTGTGTAGGCTTTTCGTAGAATGAGAGGTCAGCTTATACTGAATTTTACTGAAAGTGATCCCACAGTGCTGAAATTTAGTATACGTATAGCTTTAGTAACACAAATATAGGCAAAAGTCTGAAATCCAAAATAACTATCCGTGAGTGGGACGGAGAAAGAATACAATTCTCCCCTCCGCCGCCGGGTAGCGTATCGTAAGAGCCGACTAACCCGGTCACCTGCTGGTGGTAGGGCTCCGAAAGAAGTCCGTCTGGCTAGCTACCACCCTCCTACTAGAATCTACCGTCAAACGCCGAAACTTCTAGCGTACGCGTGTTCCGGTATCAGTGTAGGAGTGCCAGTGCCCCCCCCCCCCCCACAGGTAGAGAGTACTCCTGTCATTACTGGGGACCGTTGGCTTGTCTTAGCAAGGGCCTTTTTTGGGCCGGGATGGTGGGTTGGCGTGGTGTCCAGGGAGACCCGATGAAACGGCTGCCCGCTGGCCGCCCGTGGGTCAGTAGGGGACCCGAACCCAGGGATAACTTTTCAAACTCCGCCCTGGGAGGCTGTCTCGCCAATCCGCGAAAAAATCTTGCGAGTGACTGTCGTGCCGGAGTAGGAGACCGGAGTGGAGCCCGGCAGCTGCTCTCAGGTTGGATCGGGGGCCCTTCCGTACATCACGCCAGCCTTCCACATCTGGAACAACTGAGCCCTTGTATAAGCCATGTTTGCCCTTATTTCTGGCTGAAGTACTCTTTACTACTTTCCCTTTTTATTTTATTTCTCATGGCCAGTCAAACTAAAAGTAAAAGTTTACCAGCGGCTTCAAAATCCACTCTCAGAGTTGACCTCTGCAACATCCGCGGATAACACTCGAACTTAAATGCTGTTCATCATCATCTTGAGACAGCCAAGCCTGCCCTGCTCTTTTTGACGGAGACTCAAATCTCCTGCCCGGCTGATACATCTTACGAGTATCTCCTCTACCCTGGCTATATACTAGAAGAGCATTTTCTCCGGAAAGCTGGGGTATGTATGTACGTTCGGGAGGATGTTTGTTGTCGCCGTCTCAACGGCCTTGAAGCTACAGATCTGTCGTGTCTTTGGGCCGGCGTCGATTACGGGGGTCGAACCCGTATTTACGCTTGCTTTTATAGATCACATAGTGGTGATTCAGACACAACTCGACTATTTGAGCACATCGCTGAAGGGATAGAGTGTGCACTCGGGCAGTACTCCAATGCAGAGTTGATCGTTCTCGGGGACTTTAACGCTCACCACGTTGAGTGGCTGGGTTCCCGATACACTGATCATACTGGGAGAACTGCCCATGATTTTGCAATCTCTCATGGCCTTACCCAAATGGTCTCCTGTCCAACTAGGATTCCAGATGTTGATAACCATGTACCATCCTTGCTTGATCTCGTGCTGACTTCACATCCGGATAAATACCAGGTCTCTGTGGAGGCTCCTCTGGGATCCTCTGATCATTGCCTGGTAACCACGTCAGTGCCGACCGTTCGTCCTAGTTTATCTAGTAAACCCGGGAAGCGAAGGGTTTGGCATTTCGGAACAGCCAACTGGGATGGATTACGCGAATTCTACGCATCCTACCAGTGGAGGAAGCTATGTTTCTCAACGGACGATCCAAACACTTACGCTGACTCCGTCGCTGATGTCATACTTCAGGGTATGGAATGTTTCATCCCCAACTCTGTAGTGCGTGTTGGAGGCCGGAGTCAACCCTGGTTCAACCGGGCTTGTGCCGATACAGTAAGCAGCAAATTGGTTGCCTTTAAGAACTGGACTGTAGCGCGTGAGTGCCATGATCCCGAAGTTTCCCGTTTGAGGAAAAAATTCAATGCTGCCTCCAAACAGAGCAAAAAAGTCATGGCTATAGCGAGGAAGCAGCACATCAGCAGAATTGGCGACCAGTTGGTGGGGTATCCTTCTGGAAGTAGAGCCTTCTGGTTTCTTGCCAAAGCTGCTGAGGGTAACTTCTGCCAGTCCCGCTTACCATCTTTACTCAAGTCGGACGGATCTCTGGCCCATAGTGCAAAAGAGAAAGCCGATCTTCTTGGATCTCTTTTTGCCTCCAACTCGACCCTCCTCGACGGAAATGCTTCAGCACCGGTTATACCTCGGTGTCCGAGTTCCATGCCAGAGGTACGTTTTCATCAGAAAACGGTACGGAAGGAACTCCTTTCCCTTGATGTAAGAAAGTCGAGTGGGCCGGATGGCATTCCAGCCATTGAGCTCAAAAAGTGTGCTCCTGAGTTGTGTTCTGTCTTTACGTCCTTCTTTGAATTGTCTTATACCACTGGTATCGTGCCGTCTTCTTGGAAAGTGACCCATGTCCACTCAATCCCTAAAAAAGGGGATCGAACCAATCCGTCTAACTATCGGCCTATAGCAATTACTTCCCTATTCTGTAAAGTGATGGAACGAGTAATTAATACTCAGCTCCTTAGGTATCTTGAGGAACACCAGCTGATCAGTGACCGCCAATACGGCTTTCGTCATGGGCGATCAGCTGGGGATCTTCTAATTTACCTCACTCACCGCTGGGCGGAAGCCGTTGAGAGTAGGGGGGAAGCTCTAGCTGTTAGTCTAGACATCGCGAAGGCGTTCGATCGGGTGTGGCACAAGGCGCTTCTCTCGAAGCTTCCCTCATACGGCCTCCCCGGGGGACTTTGCCGTTGGGTCGCCAGTTTCTTATCCGGGCGGAGCATAAGAGCCGTTGTAGATGGTTCTTGCTCGGACTCAATGCCCATTAACTCTGGTGTACCCCAAGGGTCAGTGCTATCGCCCACACTGTTTATTCTTCACATCAATGATATGCTGCACATAAGCGGCCTTCATTGTTATGCGGATGACAGTACGGGTGATACTTTCTACACTGGTCGCCCTAATGTCTCTCGGTCGGAAGTGGAAGACAACAGACAAAGACTTGTGTCTGAGGTTAAAGGCTCTTTGGAGCGTGTGTCAGATTGGGGTAACCTTAATCTGGTCACCTTTAACCCAACCAAGACGCAAGTCTATGCGTTCACCACAAAGAAGGCCCCTTTCACAATAGCTCCACGGTTCCAGGGCATTCCTCTCCGCGTCTCGGCGAGTATAGGGATTCTGGGAGTCGAAATTTCTAATGAGGTCCAGTATGGGAGTCACTTAGAAGCAAAAGCTGTGCTCACCTCCAAAAAACTTGGAGTCCTTAACCGTGCCAAACAGTATTTTACGGCACAACAACGGCTATTGCTGTACAAAGCGCAAGTTCGGCCGCACGTGGAATACTGTTCCCATCTTTGGCACGGAGCTCCAAAGTACCAATTGCTTCGTTTTGACTCCCTTCAGAGAAGAGCCATTAGAATCATCGGTGATCCCAAACTCGCCAACAGGCTGGAACCGCTGAGTCAACGCCGTGACATCGGATCGCTCAGTGTATTCTACCGCCTGTATAATGGGGAATGTTCTGAGGAGCTATTTGATCTCATCCCGTCGTCGAGATTTTACCACCGCACGTCTCGACAACGTAATAAAGCTCATCCACATATAATCGACAATTGGGTATCGCGCACCACACGCTTCACGCGATCTTTTCTACCCCATACTTGCAAGATGTGGAATGAGCTACCATCTGAGGTTTTCCCATTAGACTACGACATGGCACGCTTCAAGAGAAATGTAAAGAGGTTTCTTCAGTGTAGGGAACGCATCGACAATACCCCGGGTGTTGCCGGTGTCAATAGGCGACGGTGACCACTTACCATCAGGTGGGCCGAAAGCCTGTTTCCCCACAAATAACATAAAAAAAACTGCAATTTGTACCCCAAAAAGAGGAACCAATTAATATGAACTCCCGTTACCTGAAGTTTGAATGAAACTGTAGATCAAGTTACTATGATCAAGGCACTATTTTATTAGACAAAGGCCGGCTCTCACTACGATCTCTAAACGTATTTAGCGACTAAACATGTTTAAATTGTACGTATTTGTATGATTTGACAACTCCTAATATCATATTTAGCCACTAAATACGTTTAGGCATCGTTGCGCGAGTCGCCCTATGAATATTTTTTTTTTTTTGGGTCACTCGCGAGATTTCAGTTCGGGGCGAACCACTAGTTTAGTAGTTTCTACAATATTCATAGTACAATTTTCAGTAATAACATGATACGATGGTGGAACGAAATTGAATTTCATTTCAGCCATGCATCGCGGTAAAAAGTATGGCAAACACAAATATAGGGTAACATTGTAACACGAAAGCTCAACTAGCCATTTCCAGTTAGCGATCGAACGTTACGGCTCATTATAGAGCCTTAACTTGGACAGGGTTATGCAACTGTATTTCTTTATTTTTAAGCAGATTCAAAGCTTCTTTCCTACTTCACAGTTTAAGCCTATAAGTCGAGCGGATCAGCCATGTACTGTACAAATACGTACATTTTGCTTTATAGCATTTTATTTTGTTCAATAATGTCAAGAGTTCATATTCTATTTAAGTTTGGTTATTTAATATTATGAACCGTGTTTTTGGATCGGAGCTTCATTGTGTAATGAAAACCAACTACATGTGTCATGCACATGAGCACATGTCGCATAAACTCGTCCACAGAGCAAGTGTGTGCCGAAGCGTTGACCCTTGATTTGGTCTCGATAAGACCCGAAAATACTTTGTCGGCCAGCATACCGATGAAATTGGGTCGTATAAATAAATAATTGAACGATGTAAACCCCCCCAACTACACTTAATAGCTTACCCTTAAATTGTTAGACTTCAAATAAAATGTTTTAAAAAATCTTTATGCTGCTAAATTTCAAAGTGCACACAAATCAAGGGCACTTTTTACTGAGCTTTTTGATTACGGATTACAATAGCATAGTTTATATGAGCCTCTTAGGAAGGGTCAGGGTACCTCATTTCTATGGAGACGGCTATGTTTGATATTTCCCTACGAGATAGAATTAGAAATGAGGATTTTGTTGACGTACCAAAGTCACTGACATTGTTCAGAGGACTAGCAAGCTGAAATGGCAGTGGGCGAGGCACATTACTCGAAGAACTGGCGGCCGTTGCCCAAATAGATGAAAAAGCGACCTGATATAAGTTGCTGGGATCTGATACCGCTGGGTGCAGGCCGCACAAGAGCGGTCGCTCTTGAAAATATATGGGGTACGCCTATATGCAGCAGTGAGCGTCCGAATAAGATTGTAAGTTTAATGTTACTGAATCTATTTAATTTAATTTATTTATATTTTTCTTGAAAAGACCAACAGCTACACAAATAGAACAGTGTTAAAATTATGTATTTACTATTATACAGCCAATTACGCTACAGTAAATAACGGTTAGCCGGAAGAAAATGTTTAGTTCAGCTTTGTATTATTTTAATAGTGCAATAAAAAACTATCCGAGATGGCTGATATGATGATGATTTAAATAACAAAGGAACTTGCTTTTAAAACGCTTTCTTTAAATTCACTCGAGGAAGCTACAGTAAAAAGCGCCAGGCCCGAGCCTGCTTCATAAAATTCGTATAGTAATGGACTCCAAATCGAATACAAGACTCTTTTGCCATTTTCTTTGAATAAAAATGTTTATCCATATTAAAACTGCATTTTTTACTTAGGTACTTTCCTTTCTGCTTATTGAAGCAATGGTTTTGCCTGACTAAGGCGGGTATAAATAGTATTTTTATTTATAGTGTTATCCGAACACATGCGGAAAACTCCAAGATTTTTTAAAATCATCTCAAAAATTTCAAGCCTAGACGGGACTTGAACCCGCGACGTTCCTCTTGATACGTGGATGCACTACCATCTGTGCTACAAGGCAATTCACGTCTAGGTCGAAATCAGTGAGATCATTCAGAATTACGACTAAAGCGCCGTTAGCTCCATCTACAGGAATACTTATATAGTTCTTTGTACCTGCTCAATGCAGAACGTTGCAGTTCAGTACATTGACAATAGATGTCGCGTTGCTTATTTCAAATAGTATTTTTATTTATAGTGTTATCCGAACACATGCGGAAAATTCCAAGATTTCTATTTTAGATCTAAGGCGGGTATGTAGTGTATACTCTTTGTTACTGTTGTTACATCTAAATCTGAATGGATTGGTTACCTAAAACTCCTCGAAAGTGACATAGGCAAAACTACTAATGGAGCATATACACGTCATAGGTACTCAGCTCAGCATTGATGCTACGGCATGTAATATGCCGCAGCTCTGGTCTTCCGCTAAGTCCTGTTTTGTTAAACTCACCTACATCTTGATAAAGGGCAGCCCTAATAAAACAACTATTTCTTAAATCAAACAAAACATATATATTAACAACACAATTGAGTACCTATTACACTTTTTATCCAACAAAATTAACTTACAGAGTCAAAACAATAATCATTGTCACATAAGAACATTTCAGGGGCCAACCTAAATCTCTTATAGCAATATTAAAATAATATTACACTGACATTTTATACCATGACCCTCAATTAGTAAGCTTACTTTATTATTTTAAACGCGAAGCAGTTTTGGTGACGTCACCATAAATCGTTCACTTAAAACATTTCACATTAGAGCTCAAATAAAACGTAAGATCGTATTAAAATGTAAGTAAATCGTGTTTATTTTCGAAATGCTTTATACTGAACGTGGTGTAATCACTAGAAAGCACTAAATATACAACATTATTAGGATTATAACAGTAATGATTATATGTGTTGTTGTTCAAATCGAGGTAATGTTGCTACAAGCTTGAAACGAAACGCCCTGAGATATGATGGTTTTCTAAAAGATTGTGGTCGGTGCCCAGGTCTCTGAATCACTATTATGACGCAAGGTAGCAATTAGTACGGTCAATTTAGACATTCGAAGTTGCATAAATTCCCAACAAGCTGAAAATCAGTAAAATTGTTCAAAACATAATTATAAATATTTTTTTTAATATCCCCATCATTCTCGTGTATGAAATTTTTTTTACTGAAGGTCAAAGGCAAAAAAATGAGTTTTTCGCGATTTTCAGCAGAACGGTACGTTTTATCATAAAAGCACTGCAGACAAAATTTGTATATCATAAAACTATCTATAAAAAATATATGCATACTTTTTTTCCTACGAGCCACTGTTTTTGAGCTATAACGATTCAAAAAGTTGTAAAAGTTGTTAACGTACACGTTATGATACGTTATTATATGCACACGTTTCCACGCTACCTATGAGGTAGTATACTTCTAGCGTTTTTTTTATTCAGAACGGTGGTCAGTGAGGATTCAGATATTTTGGTTAACATTCTCAATTAACATCGATCTAATGTTATTCAACGTTAGAAGAATAACTTTTTAGTTAGATAATATGCTCTATCGGACATAGTGCCTTTCTCTTCGGACAAAATGAAATTGACAGACAACTGCGAGATACTCAACATTAATCTTGAGGGCAATCACGCTAAATTTGAACGGTAAAACTAAAACAAAACCAGAACCAAATACGTTACGTATCGCGCTAACTATTTGAACGTATACCAATGGGCACAACTTAGGGAGGCCTATACCCAACAATGGGTGAAGTCAGGCTGTGGGTGATAGTGATGATGATGATACGAATTGGCTATTCTTTGAAAGATACGTTGTTGTAACGTACGATCCAACTTTATAAATGGTGCTAGTTTGTTTGTGTTAAGGTGGGCGTGCCCACGCCCACGCCCACGCCCACGCCCACGCCCACGCCCACGCCCACGCCCACGCCCACTCCCACGCCCACGCCCACGCCCACGCCCACGCCCACGCCCACGCCCACGCCCACGCCCACGCCCACGCCCACGCCCACGCCCACGCCCACGCCCACGCCCACGCCCACGCCCACGCCCACGCCCACGCCCACGCCCACGCCCACGCCCACGCCCACGCCCACGCCCACGCCCACGCCCACGCCCACGCCCACGCCCACGCCCACGCCCACGCCCACGCCCACGCCCACGCCCACGCCCACGCCCACGCCCACGCCCACGCCCACGCCCACGCCCACGCCCACGCCCACGCCCACGCCCACGCCCACGCCCACGCCCACGCCCACGCCCACGCCCACGCCCACGTCCACGCCCACGCCCACGCCCACGCCCACGCCCACGCCCACGACCAGCCTTAACAATTTGTGCATGCCAGAGAACAAAACAGACTTTTTTGAGACCACATTTAGCAGCCTTAACATCCCGTTTTGCAGTTGCAAAAAATTGTGTTCAGCCGTTTTTCCGGCGCAGATGGGATTAAGGTTTGAACTGGTAATGTATTGTTGACCAACTTCCAACCCCAGTCTGTAGGGTCTAGTTGGTAACCAAGCCACACTTGAACTTGGTAATATACCCGAAAAAGATGTTGATGAGCAGCAACTGAGGTTGGAGGAAGATGTTGATGTGCAGCAACTGAGGTTGGAGGAAGATGTTGATGTGCAGCAACTGAGGTTGGAGGAAGATGTTGATGTGCAGCAACTGAGGTTGGAGGAAGATGTTGATGTGCAGGAACTGAGGTTGGAGGAAGATGTTGATGTGCAGGAACTGAGGTTGGAGGAAGATGTTGATGTGCAGCAACTGAGGTTGGAGGAAGATGTTGATGTGCAGGAACTGAGGTTGGAGGAAGATGTTGATGTGCAGCAACTGAGGTTGGAGGAAGATGTTGATGTGCAGCAACTGAGGTTGGAGGAAGATGTTGATGTGCAGGAACTGAGGTTGGAGGAAGATGTTGATGTGCAGGAACTGAGGTTGGAGGAAGATAAGCTAATTGAACTTGTTTTTTTTTTAGTATTTTTAACGAAACATGCATATCAATGCTTATCGAAACAGGTAGTTTTTTTTGGAGCTCCGTACATAGAAAGAAGAAAGCGGATGCCGTTGGTGATAACTTCTTGTTGAGTTGAATTACTCTTTTTAAAACTTCAGCACATTGAACTAAATCTTGTATATACGCGGCGTACTCATGCATATTAAGACGATAACAACTTTTACATCTTTTTGAGTCCTTATATCTCAGAAACGGTGGCTTGTAGGCAAAAAAGTATGGATATATTTTTCATAGATAATTTTATGATCTCCAATTTTTGTATGGAGTACTTTTATGATAATACTTACCGTGTTGCTGAAAATCGCGAAAAACTCAATTTTTTACCTTTGACCTTGAGTAAACTTTTTTCCATACACGGGAATGATGGGGAACTTTAATATTTTATTTGTAATCATGTTTTGAAGAATTTTACTGATTTTCAGCTTGTTGGGAATTTATGCAACTTCACTCTCGTTTTTTGGTCTAGATTGACCGGACTAAATGTCAAAAAAGCGAATTCCAAGCGGCTAGCCGCTGCCAGATACAATTGTGTCTTACGTGTGATCTTATGTATGTGGGCCCAAATGACAATTCTAGAATTACATTTTTTTCGTAGGGTGGAGACTGGGCCCGCGGGCCCGGGTCCAAATGATTCCCATAATTTTATTCCGAATATGGTTATCAAATTAATGATCTTGATAAAATAATTTTAAAAAAGTGTGTGTTCGTTTTGTTTTTTTCTATAATTATTCATAGGTGTTCACAAATAAATAATTTTGATTTGAACTGAATTAATTATAAATATTTATCCTGATATTTGAATTCAATAAAAAATAATAAAAAAATAATTTTAATTATTAATTTTTTTTTTATTTTATTTTAGTTTTAACATCCGCACTTTTTAATTTTTTAATCTAATTAGTAATGGTTGTTCAAAAAATAAAACATTTGTGTCAGCATTAATAATATGAACAAAATACACACAAGAGACATACCAAACACTACCACATCTCGTTCCACATTGCAGTGTTTATGTGACAAATATTTTTTTTTTATTTTATTAGTGGTTTGCCCTAAACTGAGATCTCGCGAGCCTTCTATAAAAACAACAATATATTATTCGTAATATTTGACCAGTGGCGTAGCGTGCCTTGTCGGGGCCCCGTATAAAAATTTTTTTGGAGGCCCTTATATGGAGGTAAAGATTTTTAAGATGAAGTAAGTAAAACGGGGAAGTCCCGCAGCCTGCCATAACGATGTAGTGTTGCCAACTTTTGAACGCACGCTTAAGGCGGGAAAAAAAGGAATTGCTTTATAGAATTTTGTCATTTGTAAAATAAAATAAATTAGAAAGTTTTTATTCTTTTTCCTTACACACTTTGGGGGCCCCCGTGGCCCGGGGGCCCCGTATAATTGATACGGCAAATACGGCGGTAGCTACGCCCCTGTATTTGACTATCAAAATAGTGCCACGAAATAAATAACGAACTAACTTGACCAAGTTAGTTCCTTTAAATTACAGGTAACGGGATTTCATGTGAATTGGTTACTCATTTTTTGGGGTAGAAATTGCAGTTATTCTGGATTTCAGACTTTTGCCTACTCGTATATTTGTGTCACCTAAGTTACACGCATACAAAATTACAGCACTGTGGGGTCATTGGTGTACCCTGTGAATTCGTTATAGTTTAGTTTTTAGTATAGATAATAACTCAAAAACTTCGAGAACTACTAAAAATAAAAACAGAGTCGAAATTTACTAATAAAGACCTTTCATGAAACGTCCCATTTGACCCAATAGTTTCATTTAGATTTTTCTTTTACCCCTCTTAAACCCTAATATCTCAATAACCCCCCAACATTTTTAGCTGATTTAGCACACCAAAATTGTGCCATCACTACCTACCTATTTATCAAATTTCACGATGATCGGATCAACACTTCGAAAGTTATCCTCGGACAAACAAACATACAAACATACATACAACGCCGATTTGCCCAAGTTGATTTGGAGATCTCGCTTCGCTCGATTAATTATTTCAAACAAAATCCACAGCTTTTAGTATAAGAGTAATCAAAGGTGTAACTTATGATAAAACTTACAGCCAATCAAGGATTTAAATCTTATAAATTATATACATATAAAATAACCGCGGAAATGACGTCACGCACTAACTAAACTTCTTCTATAGTTGTTTATGAATAATTATTTATATATTTGAAACTAAATTGGCATTGAGTAGAACCTGAACTAACTAATCTCACTAAACTAAAATTAAAAGTGTTTTATTATTAAAAAATGACGAATCGAGAACCTCCTCCAATTTTTAAAGTCTGTTAAAAAGAAGAATCAACTAAAAATTTTAAAAAAAAATTTTCCTCTAGTGATTATTGATGTGTAATATTTTAAAGTACGTTTATTGAAAAAACTCTATATATATATATATATATATATATATATATATATATATTTGATGTTTCGTTCGTATTCTCAATATATCTTACTACATTATGTCATGCACTACCTACAAAAATATTTTTTCAACACTATGGAAATGTTAACTGGATGAGAATGCTTGCTAGCATTAAGTTCGCCTATGTACAGATTTATGTATTTTGTGGAATAAAGAATTTTCAATCAATCAATCAATTAAAAATAATGACATCGTACCCACAGCGAGTGTCACAATAATTTGGTAGTTTCTACCCTACTAATTATTTAGTTGCTCTCATAATGTGTCGTCCTGTAAAGTGAATAACTGCTGATGGATGACTTGATTTATCCGATTCCATACGAAATTTGAAACAACAACATTATGGATGTCTGCGACGCATTACTATTTGGTAGTAAACCTAACCCGGGAGGGGGTTATTGGCCTAACTTACAAAAACCATATAGTACTACTACTTTTCAAAATTCGATGTTTTTAATTGAAGCATCACCCAGTAAAATAAAGCTGATCAAAGCATTTAAGAATCATCGATGCTATGTATCCTCTTAATTTATAAACCGGCTTCAAAAAAAGGAGGAAGTTCTCAATCCGGTTGTTTTTTTTTAATATGTTGACCTCATGACATTTATCAACCGATTTGGAAAATTATTCTTTGAAAGGATATTCTTTTAGATTGGTCACATAGAAACTTTATCTAAATCGGTTTAGTCGTTTTGTTTTTCTGTTATCTGAAGTTATAAATATATATTTAATAATATATTTTTGTTATAAATCAATATCACCATTAATAGATCACATTATGAACATTTGTCATAATAATGAGAGTAGGGTTGATAAAAGCGTAATGTTAGGACATGCCTCTGACTACCCTACTCACTTCGAGAGATTTAAGAGTAAGGCTACCATGCTCGAGGATACAGTCGTGAACCTTTTTACGGCTGATACTTAGATATAATCAGGTAGTTATGGTTTTCTTAATAACGACTAACTTACAGTTTCACATTTGTTCCATTTTTCCTGATAACTACAACCTAGGGGTCTTCAAGTCGCGAGTGAATAGGTTTCTTCTAGGCAAGCGTGTATCATCGTAGACTGCATCATCGCGCGCCATCAGGCGAGATCGTGGTCGTGGACTATAATTTGAAAAAAAAAATTTTGTAGAACTTTAATGTATAAATAAAATAAATAAATATTACTGGACATTTCACACAGCGCTATCTAGCCCCAAACTAAGCAGAGATTGTACTATGGGAACCAGATAACTGATAGAATACTTATATACATTTTTTTTGTAAATACATATTTATAATATATAGAGAAACAACCAGACCCGGAACAAATATCTGTAGATTATGCAAACATTTGTTCCGCGGCGGGAATCGAACCTGCTACCTCCTGCGTCTCAACCGGTATTCGCCTACTGCACCACGGAGGTCGTCATGTATGTATCCTAAATTTAAGGAAAACCATGAAAATTATCATTCTGCGCGAGCTCTACGGCATCCGGAGCGTGTAGTCCGGCTGAGGGCGCTCGACAGCATTGCGGTGGATGACGCGCTGCCAACTAAATTGCTAAATTTTACGGCGTTCCTATAACTAAAGATACTTTGATAACTGTTGGGGATTCTCGTCGATTGGAACCACCTTTATGTATATATACCTTTATGTATTCAGGTAGCACATTTACTGTTTATTGTTCTACTCTGCTTTTAAAGCTAATTCACTTGTTATTCTGTTTCATAATAATTTACTTTACGGAGACTTGTGCCGTGATGGCAGCAGATTGAGAGAGAGCGAGACAACCAGTGTGTTCGAATGAGATGGATGCTAATATTTATACAATAATAAACAATAACAAGAACGGAATTTATTCTTTTAAATGGCCCCTTCAATTGGCACTCTAAAAACAGAGAATGTTTTTTATCATATCGTGGTTTTGTGTATTGGGATGGGAAAGCGACTTTGAAAAATATTTACAATGAATTATTACATTCTTTTAAATAAAGCCTCCGTTAAGTAAAATTTGTTATCATTCATATTTAAAATACTTTCTGTCCATGTGGTATTACCGTGCCTATATACCTGCAGTTAAAGAGGCTTTGCTAAACTTCCCTGAAAATGATCTAACTTGGTACGAAGTGCTTCTCAAAGGCAAATAAATTCATGTCTGACCGAGAACATTTTGCTAGTTTGCGCTTCTACTCGTGCTGACAGACATATTCATATCATCAAACCATCCTAGACAACTTATGAACTAACTTGCTTCCACCCGTGGCTTTGAACGCGTAGTTTTGTTAACCTATGCCTGATGATGAAGTGAGAAAATAATAAAGAGTACTCTATAATGGTAAACAGTAGACGGATCGTGTTTTAGTTCTTTGAGATTGTTCTTGGGAGCTATTAGACGAGCAAAGCAGCTAGCAGAAGCTAGTTGTATGAAATTGTTAAACATATACTACGCAATTGTATGAAGAACTAACGGCCATTGGGGCAGTAAGGATCTAGAGTGGAGACCACGCACTAGAAAGCACAACGTAAGACGACCCTCACATTGAAAATGGTTGCTGCCTAAGTTGAGCAGTGGCGGTCTTGTGATTGATATATGATGATTGACGACCTCCGTGACGCAGTGGGCGAACAGCCGGCTGTGACGCAGGAGCTAGTGGGTTCGATTTCCGCCGCGAACAAATGTTTACATGATCTACAGATATTTGTTCCGGGTCTGGTTGTTTTTTTATATATTATAAGTATGTATTTAAAAAAAGTACATGAGTATTCTATCAGTTATCTGGTTCCTATAGTACAAGCTTAGTTTGGGGCTAGATAGCGCCGTGTGAAATGTCCAGCAATATTTATATTTATTTATTGATGTTGATGATATTAAGCAATCCTAAGCATATGTTACGTTCATGCTACGCGAATGCTACACTAATGCTTACGTCGTAGCACGTATACTTTTTTTTAGACGAAAAATTAACTTCCTGTATCTCTAATGCGTCACTAACGTTATATAAAAGATAATGTTAGGGTTATGATAAGGTAACACCTACACATAATCTTAACCGACCTCCCCTCTCAAATTACCATCTAGAACGTGATACTAAAAGTATGTACGCAAACATAGTAAGTAGGCATCAGATATTAAATAGTATAAATAAATTGAGGCTATAAATAAAAAAATCATAAACAAACCTTTACGAGTATATATGTATAGGTATATTTATAATTTCCGTATTGTATGGATAAACGGTTAAGCTCGCCTTTGTCCATTTTGTAAGCTGTTTTTGTCTGTAATATATTTGTGTACAATCACGTCACACTCATATTATAAACCAGCAGTTGCCCGCGACTTCGTACGAGTTACATTTCTAAATGTAACCTAGAAATAAAGCTAAACTCGCTGTTACAACTTGACACCCCATTTTTATCTCATAATATCTTATAAATGTGCAAGTTTTTATGTTTGTTTATTTATTTGTTTGTTTGTTACTCAGTTATGTCGTAACGGCTGAACCGATTTCAATGAAATTTTGCATATACGTAGAACATAACCTGGATTACCGCATAGGTTACCTTTTATCCCATAAATCAGTTACCATGGGATAAAAATGGGGTTTCAAGTCAACCAGCGAGTTTACCTTTATTTCTAGGTTACCTACACATTTAGGAGTGTAACGCGTACGAAGTCGCGGGCAACAGCTAGTAAAAAATAAAGAACAAAAAGGCTACAATTTTATGGTGAAGCAATTCGATTAATTTGCTGAAATTTTCAAAATAAGCAGTCAATAAACTATCCCTGTTTCTAAAAATTAAGTACAAAAAACATATTCATTATATTTTTTGGTAAAGTTTTCATTCATTTTTTCAGTCGTTACATCCAGTCGGTCAATTATTCAACGAAACACACGCTTTTTTCTTTTATCAACTGCACGAGATGAACCTATGCTCCCCATTACACAAAAACAAGACTGCACGAGATGAACCTATGCTCCCCATTACACACAAACACGACTGCACGAGATGAACCTATGCTCCCCATTACACACAAACACGACTGCACGAGATGAACCTATGCTCCCCATTACACACAAACACGACTGCACGAGATGAACCTATGCTCCCCATTACACACAAACACGACTGCACGAGATGAACCTATGCTCCCCATTACACACAAACACGACTGCACGAGATGCACCTATGCTCCCCATTACACACAAACATGACTGCACGAGATGAACCTATGCTCCCCATTACACACAAACACGACTGCACGAGATGAACCTATGCTCCCCATTACACACAAACACGACTGCACGAGATGAACCTATGCTCCCCATTACACACAAACACGACTGCACGAGATGCACCTATGCTCCCCATTACACACAAACATGACTGCACGAGATGAACCTATGCTCCCCATTACACACAAACACGACTGCACGAGATGAACCTATGCTCCCCATTACACACAAACACGACTGCACGAGATGAACCTATGCTCCCCATTACACACAAACATGACTGCACGAGATGAACCTATGCTCCCCATTACACACAAACACGATTGCACGAGATGAACCTATGCTCCCCATTACACACAAACAATACATAATCCCATTTATTCCCATAGTACAAGCTTTGCTTAGTTTGGGGATAGTTAGCGGTGTGCTAAATATCCTGCATTATTTATTTATTTATGCTTACCCACCACACATATGAATAATAATTACATACACCCAAAAAACAAACCTTCTTTTGCAGTTGGGTAAAAAGGCGAAAGTTTCTTTCGAATTTAAAATTTTAGTAGGAATATAGTATCTATATTTTATAGAATGGACGATCCGGCTGCATTTTAGAACTATGCCATTCGTAAAAGTTTAGATTGCGTAGAGGTGATGTGACCGTCCCACAAGCCTATCTATTCTAAAAACAACGGGTTCAAAAATGAATAAACACTAGAATGTAGAGCCTTCCAATGTAGACCAGCTCAATAATACCCAAGTTTAATGAAAACATTGCAACGCAGTTTCTGTCAAGTATTACCATAAACTTATAACAATTAATTGTTTATGTACATATCGACGCAAAAAAGCATAATTGCTGTAACCCACACAAAACCCAATTTTTTTTATTGCATTTTCGGAAACAGATTTTTTTCTGCGTCGAACGGTGCGATTCTCGTGGCTCTACGATCAATATAAATTTTTTTACAGCGTTATGATTTACCCTAATAATTTAAAATATCGCTCGAACATTTGCTGTAAATAGCATAAAAACAGCATTATTTCGATAATTTTACATATACACCAATTTCACTTTTGCAAATAATATGACCGCGGTAGTTACAGCGCTGTTGAAATGTCGAGCACTGTGGGTAACAGCATTTTTGCTAATCGAAATTTTTAGACGCACCACATTTACTGCATTTATGAGTTAGGAAATTGATAGTCTACGTGGTTTACTACAGTTCATACATACACTATAAAATAGACAAATAGTAGTTACGCTAGTTTAAAATGTGTTTGATAATCGAATTTTTACATTTATGCCCTTTGTAACTATCTGTCAAATGTTGATCAAGCAGACTTAATGCTGTCACTACCCGCGCTCGCGCATATTTGGCTTGCGGCTTACCGCGTCGATCTACTACATACAACGCAACTGTCGAGAGGGAGTGTTGTGATTGTGGTAACTGAATTTGGCTGTGTAACTGGAGTCGTTTTGAAAAGTAAGTAGCATTGATTGTTATTGATTTCTTCGAAATAAATAGATTGGATGGAACATTAAAATAGGTACCTAGGTCAGTACCTACCTAATTAGTTTAGAGGTTAGATAACTGATGAATTTAATTACCTAAAACCTTTGCAAATTACCGATTCTTGTGTAGGTAAAAAGGTTAGTTGTTCAGTTATTGATCGAGCGAAGCGAGATCTCTAAATCAACTTGGGCAAATCGGCGTTGTATGTATGTATGTTTGTCTGAGGATAACTTTCGAAGCGTTGAACCGATCATCGTGAAATATTATACATAGGTAGGTAGGTCGTGATGGCACAATTTTGGTGTGACTAAATGAGCTAAAAATGTTGGGGAGTTGTTGTGATATTGGGGTTCAAGAGGAGTAAAAAAATGGAAATTAAGCTATCTAGTCCAATAGGACGTCAAATGAAAGATATTAATTAGTACATTTAGATTCCGTTTTTATTTTTTGTAAACTCTTTATAGTTTTTGAGTTATTAGTCATAATATAAACTGAACTTTGACAAAATTCACAGGGTACACCAGTGACCGCACAGTGCTCAAATTTGGTATGCGTGTAGCTTTAGTAACACAAATATAGACAAAAGTCTGAAATTTACACATACTAATAATCTACATATAATGTACATTCGTTAGAAGCACTCTTGAATATTCATCACAGGTTTGGAACCCACGGTATGAGAAATATATAACTAGAATTGAACGTATTCAAATTAAATTCATTAAATACCTATGTTTTCGTCTCAAAATTCCATTTTCATCTTCCAATTATAGAGAACTATGCAAAAAATTCCATCTCCTGCCCTTGGTTAAGCGTCGTGAAATAGCTGATTTGTCGTTTTTATTAAAAATAACCTCTAATGTCATAAACTGTCCTGACTTAATAAATAAAATTAGAATTAATGTTCCATTTAAACAAACTAGGTTCATTCCTCCTATAGATTTACCCATCGTTGGTACAAATTACAGACAAAACTCATTTTTGTGGCGAGCAAGTGACAATTTCAATAAGCTGTGTAAGCGCACGGACTGCGACCTTTTCTGCATGAGCGTCAATTCGATTCGACAGCGGTTGAATCGTGAATTCTTTAGTAGTTAATAATAGTATATTTAATATAATACTAGTATAGGTATACTCATTCTTCATTGCATCTGTAATATGAGATATTGAGTGGGTGTTCACATTTTTCTGTTCCTATAATGTTGTATAAACGTGAAAACCTGTAATTGGCTATCTTTTAAACAACCTGTTATTTGTTTAAGTTTATCAGCTGTTGGTTTTCCTAGAAATAAATAAAAAATCTAAAATAACTGCAATTTGTACCCCAAAAAAGAAGAACCACTTACATGAACTCAAATTTGAATGAAACTGTAGGTCAAGTTAGTTGGTTTTTGTCACTATTTTATTAGTCAAAGATTAAGGCCGGCTTGCACAACGATCCCTAAACGTATTTAGCGACTAAACATGTTTACATTTTACGTATTTGTATGATTTGACAACACTTTAAATCATATTTAGCAACTAAATACGTTTAGGCATCGTTGCGCGAATCGCCCTAAGAATATTTTTGTTTGTTTTAGGATACTCGCGATATTTCAGTTTGGGACGAACCAGTGTTCTTAATAATTATCATTTTGATTATTTGTTTAGAAGTTAGATCAAAAGCGGAAAAGTACCTAAATCTTATTTGGAGTAGGTACCTACATACCTACTTACCGGTTATCTTGTAGGTACGGATTCGTGGGGTTTATTATGCGTTTTTTACCTTTAACCCAAAAGAGGTTTTTTATTATAAGTAAGAAATAGGTAGGAAGCGTAGTCTGTGTTAGCTTTGAAATGGATTTTATTTTACCTATTTATTATGTCATTAGCTTTGTTTTTAAACCCCGACGCAAAAAAAAAATGTTAACTATGTATAAGTTTGCTGTGTCTGTCTGTCTCTGAAACACCATCATAATCACACTCCGCAAAGAATGAAACGATTACGATTTAGTTTTTATCTGGTATAAAAAGACGTCTACCGAAAACGAAGGGGGTGGGGTAGCATCCCAAAATATAACCAAATAAAAAATCCGCAGACCTACCTCCCGAATAAAAAATCTAGCCTACTAATAATCAACCTATTATTAAATTATTTTAAGTAGGTACTGTTATTTAACACCATATAATAATCAAGGTTTCGTTTCTCGCCTCTAACATTGTACCTATACTCTGGCCAAACTCAATACAGAATGTTATAGTATGTGTATAGTAAATGAATTACTGCAACTTCTTTTCAGATATCTAAACGCCTGCCGCCGAGAGTGCAAAGAATCGCTCGAGCAAGATATTAAAACTCAAACATGTCCTAAAAAAATAAAACTTTTAATAGATGAAACCTACCAAAATGTTGATCGGAAAATAATTCTTGTATCTACTCAAACTCAGAAAATAGATATAAATAATACTTTTCAAGACCGCAATGATACACTACAACTGGAAGCGAAAAATAATACATCTCAAGATTGCAAAAAAGAAAGGACCCCTCCACAATCGAATGGTGAAATTGTGAACTGAACCTAATTAATTATTTCCAAATAAATGTCATTTCATAATTACATCGTTTTAATTTTACTATACCATCTAACCTTTTGTCAGTAAAGTCAATTCAATGCTCTTCTACACATGGATGTTTTGTATTTATGCCAATATATTGCATATAAATTTAATCTTACAAGTAGTTATATCAATTTCGCTTTATAGGAAAACATTTGATATGGATTCGTCCATACATTTTTATGTTTCATTTACAGCGTTTTATCGTTTCAAAAAAATAAGTGACATTGCTGTAACCCACAAATTATAGATCAAAAGTAACTTTTAGTAAACTTTAGGTATTTGTTTTGTTAGATAATCCAAAAATACGTTTAGGTTCTAAAAATTACGTCTGGGGATTAAATAAATAAAAAGGTATTAATTTTTTTCTGAATTCTCAAAAGTTTTTGGGCTCTCCTGAACATTTTCATATTTGTGGGTTACAACAATTATGCTTTTTTGCGTCGATATGTACATCGCAGATGTACCTTATTAATAACTAGTTTATGTCTTAGTTCTATTTGATAGTATAGTTATTCTTAGGTTTATTTATATTTGCATGCAGTGTTAACCTGTAATTGATTGTGCAATTAGCTCTAATATGTAATGTAAAGTATTAATTGAATGTATCGTTGTAACTATCGTTGGTTGACCTAAACAAATAAAATAAAAAAATAAACTGCCGTATTTACAAACCTGGTTTAGTGTTGGTAATCTTAAACCATTTGATATCTCAACCAACCCAAAGTCCTGGTACGTTACTTGAAGGGTACTGGGGGCATGTTAGAAAGGGGGTAATGCACAATACACCGTAATGCGGGACGTCAGTGACGATCTTATCCCCCCCCCCCCCCCCCCCCAACACCATAATAAAACAGTTACGTAGAAAAAATTTAAGTGTAGTGTAGGTGGTCAATTACTAGATAGGATTGGTAAAATAACATCCACACTCTTATTGATCGAGCAAATCAACTTGGGCAAATCGGGTTGTATGTATGTATGTATATTTGTTTGTCGGAGGATAGCTTTCGAAGCGTTTATCCGATCATCGTGAAGTTTGGTACATAGGTAGGCGGTGATGGCACGATCCTGGTGTGACTAAAGGAGCTAAAATGTTTGGGGGGGGGGGGGGGGGGGGGAGGTTCTTGAGATATTGAGGCTGATATACGTGTAGCTTAATGAAATGCAGAATAACTTAAATTTCTACCCCAAAAAAAGTAACTAATTTACATGAACTTCCGTTACCGGTAATTTGATTGAAACTGTAGGTCAAGTTGTTTGGTTCTTCATTTCATAGCACTATTTTGATAGTCAAAGATTATAAATAACTAGCTGACCAATCCGCAGCTTCGCACGCGTAGTTTTTCAATAAAAACATTACCCTTCTTCTGCGCAGTTAGGTAAAAAGTACCTGGGTATGTCACCCGGGGATAGTGTAGCTTCCCAACAACAACAAGAATTTTTTAAATCGGTCCAGTTGTTTCGGAGCCTATTCAATACAAACAAACAAAAATTTCTTCTTTATAAGATTATAGTAATAGTATAGATATTGTTTTTTTGTTTTTATAAGAGACTCGTCAGAGTACTCGTGTTTTTATAAGAGAGTTCGAGGCGAACCATTAGTATTAATTCGAAAGACTCTGTCTCACTGTTTCTGCGTCTATCTATCTGTATGTTACTTGTTCACGACTAAACGGCTAGAAAGGTTTCGATGAAATTGAGTATAATAATATCGTTAATAAAACTGCATTGTGTAAGCGATTATTATTACACTCTTGAAGGTACTCATCCAGTTCATCTTTTCACTACCTAGGCCTAGTAGCGGCTCATAGACTGCAATAATCAATCATCATCAAACTATAGCAGTCCACTGCCTGAGCTTCGACTCTTTTCATCCAGTCTCTACCACATACACTCATTAATCAATATATGAGTAAAGTTCTAAACACAGAAATACACACTTTTCCCTCAAAAAGAAGGCAATCTTTCACAACTTACTCTCTGTTTCCGAATTGCGATAGAATAGTGAGAGGTCTGAGTATAAAATATTGAGTAAATGTTTGACGAAGATCAAAGAATCGACGTTACGATCTGATATCGATGTTAATAAGTCAATAAAACGTCGCCGGACTAGAAGCAATCTCTTTTTACGAGTCCCTCGCCGGACAGTTACATTTCAGCCTCTCAAAGCTTCTAGGTAATACATTATACGTATAACGTGGGCATTGAGACCAAACTGTTGCTGGGCGTTTAATGGTTATAGAGTCGTTAAAATATTGCTGCAAAACTTGTTTTTTTTTTTGGATAATGCTGAGAAAAAAACGTACTTTGAGTTACACATAACAGAATAGAATATTAATTTATTTAGTACACAAAATATGACACACTAGCTGTTGCCCGCGACACACATTCCACTACTAACTGTGTCGGTAACCTACAAATATATAAATATTGCTGGACATTTCACACAGCGCTATCTAGCCCCAAACTAAGGAGAGCTTGTACTATGGGAACCAGATAACTGATAGAATACTTATATACTATTTTTTTGTAAATACATACTACAGTTAGCCCGAGACCATGACTGTTGCAACACAGCCGAAACGTCGGGTTAATAAATAAAAAGGTACATACGCGTTAAATACCCGTTTTAATCAATAATTAAATACATACTTGTTATATATAGAAAAATACGACCCGGATCAAATATTTGCATGATATACATCATGCAAACATTTGTTCCGCGGCGGGAGTCGAACCCACTACCTCCTAAGTCTCAGCCGGCTATTCGCCCACTGCGCCACGGTTGTCAATCTAAAGCTAAACTCGCTGTCGTAACTTGACTTGACACCCCATTTTTATCCCATGGGAACTGATTTATTGGACAAGTGGTAGCATATGTGGAGATCCAGGTTTAATCTACGTATATACCAAATTTCATTGAAATCGGTTCAGCCGTTACGGCGTGATTGTGTAACAAACAAACAAACATCCAAACTTTCGCATTTATAATATTAGTGTGATGTGATGTAGCAATTATGAAGAGCAGTGAGTTCGACTGAGTACGAGTTCAGTAAGTTTATATAAACAGTTTGACTTATGTGTCAAATTATGATTTTTTTCTTTGAATGCTATGTTTACGAGAGATATCGAATTATATTGTTGTTAAATTTAAACTTGGATGAGTTACTTCTGGTTGTATTTTTACCCGAGCGCAAAAGCACGAAGATATCAAGTCCCAGATATTAAAGTCATCAAGTTGTGGTCCAATGGAATCCCAAATAACTCCAACCCCAATTTTTTTCTAATTATACTTACTAAAATAAAATTTACGTTTATATTGGTAGGTTTTTTGGTAACACCTTTCATGTATATGTCGGAAATATCGGATAGCTCTTGGTATTAGAAGAGACGGTATCGAATTTCTTCCCACATAGCTAGTTGTATCTACTATTTTACCTTTGTAGAAACTTTACTTGAATTTTGATGTATATCCCAAACATTTAACGAAGAACTTTCACTCTAACAACAAACAGACAAACGAAACAACAAAGTTTAGTAACAATAAGTTTGAAAGCAAAGACGCTTCTTCAATTGACATCTATAGGTATATAAAGACCTTTTTCAATATTTCACCTTTAATATAATATATCTAGACCCTTTTACATATTACGCAATCAAGACTTATACTAATTATATTGTGTATTCAATCATTATTATAAATACGGGATTTATCATATACCGTCTTATCGGTGTTTCGACCGACAATGTTTCGGTTCAATTCGTGAACCTTCATCAGGGTGAGTGCGATCCGCTCCAAATAACGTCTCGCCTCGCACGCGTGCGAGGCGAGACGTTATTCGGAGCGGATCGGATCGGTCGAAACACCGATAAGACGGTACGTGATAAATCCCGTATTTATAATAATGATTGAAATCAATCACGAAAGTTTTCTAAGTAAAATTGTGTATTCAATATTATAATAGTGATTTCGCCTCACAACATAGACTTCGTTTAACTTAAAATACACACCGTTAACTCAAACACAAAGTTATATTGGGTTTCTGTACTACATAAGTTACAATTGTGGCAATTACCGAGCTTAGACAGACTCCTTCGCAAGATGCATCGTCAGACGTCGAATATATGTTAATATCGACAACGCAGTTAAGCTCTGTAATTAATCGAAATGGGTATATAATTTGTCTTCGTCAAGGAGCAAATAGCTAATTCCCACACATTAGGCGCACAATGGCCCGCTCGGCCTCTTATTGATTACCATGTATTGTTCTCTTTCGGCCTCCTCGAATGATACACTTGCTACGATTTGCGCGACAAGCACCGTTTATGGATTGATGAGCTACTGATTGTCGTGCCAAAGGTACTATACTACCGCCCTACAGCAAGCACCATTGTACTGTGATGAATGTAGGCAAACACCAAGATTTTATACTAAGTTCATTGTTAAGATTTTACGGGACGTGTTAAAAGGAAAAGTCACGCGGCTTTGCGAGTCCCCCGGGGCGGATTTCAGACATTAAACTCGTATTTCTTAAAATTCACGTCTTCATGCTCTTACTGAATGTTTTATGACGGCAGCAGAGATTTTGTTATCATGTTTCAAAAGCAGTTATATTTAAAACAAACACTTATCTCATGTTTGTAAGACAAAACGGGTCTTTTCGCAAAGTTACATCGGCCGTGGTCACGAGAGACCATGGGCAGTCTCTCGTGACCACGGCCGATGTAACTTGGCCGAAACGTGGATGTTAGTCAAAATTATAACTTTGATGTAAATCTGTGCGCGAAAAGACCCGTTTTGTCTTAAAAACATGAGTATAGTTCGCGAAAATTTACAAAGTTCAAACACTTATCTGTTGTACCTTTTAATAGGGAAGGTACATATCTAACATTGATTTTATGCAACGTCATAAAAATTCCGTACCCTACGTAGGGGAGGTTTGTCTATTTAGGTTTAGCTTTTCACTAGCTCTTTTGGTAAGGGTGCATATTTCAAAGTCTGCCTGAATATTTATTGATGAACTGAAGAACTTGTTTAATAAATGGTATCCCGTTGCTTTCTTATTGTCATAGGCACAAAACATTTCCTTGATTGGAGGGTTGATCATTAAACAAAAAACTGGCCAAATGCGAGTCAGATTCACGTACAAAGGGTTCCGTACTATTGTAGAGATGGCACAAAAATGATGTCTATTGTACGGGAGCCCCACTTAAATATTTATTTTAACCAATAGCACAATTTGATTTATTTACCTTATTTGAGGTTGGTGCCGATTAAGCTAGTCCTCTAAATTGTATGAGCGCCCATACAACTCAGGGGACTATCTTAATTGGCGTCAACTATGTATGTATGCGGAAACCCTTTAATTTACAACTCTTATTATTTTTTGGAATTTTTCATTATTTGTGATACCTTGCTTTTTGCCAAATTTCGTGATTCTAGGTCAACGGGAACTACCATATAGGTTTTCAACCCAAAACCTATAGGGTACTTCCGGTTGACCTAGAATTGTCAATTTTGGTTAAAAGCAAAGTCTTACAGCACAAGTAACGGGAAAATTCCGAAAAATAAAAATGTTGAAAATAAAGTAAATTTTGTTACTTACAAGTTTTTGCGAAAATCTAAATTTGCACATATATTTTTATCGTGGTGACACAGGACCTTAATTTTTATACATATAATAGGGACTATAGATTTTAATATTTAGTATAAATTTCAACTTGCTAGATTTACCCGTTCCTGAGAAAATTGGTGGTGACACACCGACAAGAGACTGATCTTATAAGGGTTCCTTTTTTTACCTTTTGAGGTGCGGAACCCTAAAAAATTCTTACAAAACGATCGTAGGTGGTGAGTAATAATCGGTAATAATTTAGAAATTTGTAAAGTGTAAGGTTTCTTATTTTTGATACCTACATACAACTACAACAAAAGTAACCATAATCGGCTTATTTGGAATTTTAGGTCACACACAATTTTAAATTTAAGCTTGATTTAATGATGACGCAATTTCTGCGATGATTACTAATAAACTAAAATGTAAGTGAAATATATGTAGAGCGAGTAAAGCATCGAACTATTTTATTTATCTAAGAAAAGTTGAAACATTGAGCATTCTTTGCGGATTATGCAAAGTTTCGAAGGCTTCTGCAGAATTATTATACAATTATTTCCATGCTGGAATGACTTTTAAGTTCAGTAAGCTACTTGGATAGTTTTATTGAAATGGTATATTACCTGCCAACGAAGAAAAAACTAACTTTTCGTTTCCCTTACGCACAAAGCGGTACTCTTCCACCTATATTATGCGCACCGGCAAGGAGTGAAACGACTTGCCTGAGTCTGTGTTTCCTGACAACCACAACCTAGGGGTCTTCAAGTCGCGAGTGAATAGGTTTCTTCTAGGCAAGCGTGTACCATCGTAAACTGCATCATCTCTTACCATCAGACGAGATTGTGCTCAAACGCTAGCCTATAAGTTATAAAAAAATAATCTAAGTACAGATGTACCTTATCAAAATAATTCACAAAATAAGCACCTCATTAAAAATGGTGTTAAAGTTAATTTTACCATTTAAAGCTAAAACAACGAAATAAGCAATATAAAAGGAAAATATCCTTTACGAGCGAAAGCAGGCTGGTAAAACACGTGGCGAAACAGGAACGCGTAACTTTAAAACAATTGCCGGTTTAATGTTCCGGAAGATCATTAACAGATAATTTAAAAACGTGTAAAGGGCAGATGATTCGGCGGGAAAGGTTACACGGGAACAAAGAATAAGTAATATAGTTATGCGTAGAAACGCAACTTCTACGTAGAAATGTCGTGTGGACAAAAAATAAGATCTTTAGAATGTTGCTCGCACGGCGCTGACAAGTGATAGTACCGACAGTACACATGAACCAGGAGTTTCATTTCTATTTAAGGTCACACTGTGTGGTACATTGCAATGTTAATGGTGAATGGTGGTGGGACTGGCACAGCGGCGACAACTCGAGCGTGCCGCGAAAACATTCCCAACACTTTACATTTCAGCGGGTATAAACCAGAGCTATTTACCTTTAATGATCGACCGTGTAGACCTTTTTTGCCCCAATATATTTCATGGAATCCCAACTTTTTACACGAAATGCAGGACGGTTTAAGCGGAGTTTTCATTGCTTTTTACCTAATAATATTCATACAGTAACTTTAGCACGAGTATTTTTCATTGTTGTATGCGATACGATCTAACTAAAATATCACATTTATAAATATGTAGTTGTATTGAAAAATTTCTTTGTTTGGCAGTCAGCTAACGTTATCACCCAATGAGCGGGCAGTTGAGAAGAAATAGTTTGAAACGAAAGTGGTATCGATGCGTAAACTAGTTACATTTTAGTAGGCAACGTTTTATTCTTTGTGCTTGTGTTTTTTATGCCAATTTTGTGTATATTTTTTTTGTCGGACGGCCTCCCACTTGTTGGAAAGAAGACCAGATAAAGGTTGCTGGAAGGCGTTGGGTGCAGGCCGCACAAGATCGGTCTCTCTTTAAATCTATGGGGGAGGCCTATGTTCAGCAGTGGACGTTCTTTGGTTGAAATGATGATGGTAATGACTTTTTTTATAAAACATCTCATCTTGTTAATTAATTTATGTCCGTACAGTACATGAGCCCAAGTAATTATATCAATCATTTTATTAAGAACATGATACAATCCATAATAATATTAGAGAAAGTAACTCCGTCTCTCTGACACTCTGTCTGTCTGTTTGTTGCGTTTTCACGACTGGTTGACCGATTTTGATAAAAATTGGTATATAGATAGAATATAGTAAGGATTGGGACATAAGTTACTTTTTACTCGACAGTGCATTTTTTTTATCAGCCAATCCATTGGCCACTACCTCACCTGGTTGTAAGCGATGGTGTGATCGAAGATGGAGCACGCTTGCCTAGAAAGAACCTATTCACTCTGAGCTTGAAGACTCCGAGATTATACTGGTTTCGAAAAACATACGCCGGAAGCGAGTTCCACTCCTTACTTGTGCTAACAAGAAAAGTTGAAGCAAATCGTTTGGTACGGCAAGGTGGTATACCGACCAGGTATGGGTGGTACTTCTTGGTACGTCTGCTTGTGGAAGGGGTAATGAGGGATAAGGTCATGAAGATCTTGCGCACATTCACCACAATTAATCTTCTAAAAAACACAAAGTATGGCTACTCTGCGTCTGTGCTCTAGACTCTGTAAATTGGCTTCCACTAGTGAGTCATCACCAATTTCATAAGGAGAGTAATCTGACAAAAAACGCATGCGAAGCCGCGGGCGGCAGCTAGTATACTATAATATAATTAAACGATCCATGCTGAAAGAAAATGTAATGTTAACTATAAATTCACAAGACAACTCAAATACATATCACGTACAAAAACTAACAGTTTAGGATTACATTAAAATGAAATTTCCATAAGCGTTTACAAAATAAGTAGGTGATTTAATATAACCCGTGCTAGGAACACAACTCGACGAAGCAATCCCAAGTAGATAATCCAGGGTTTGGCGTAATGTCCCGATGTTATCCCGCTGAATTAACACGCGTGTTTGTTGTTCCAGCATTGTATTCTTTTCACTTTCCTATTCTCTTAATCTGGGTAAAACAAACCGAACGCTGAAACCCTTTAAAGATTTATACAATTTAAATAAGTTGAATTGAATTAAAGACAACAGTTGTCACACAAACGGTACCTGCAGATGGGCCGGAGCAGAGGATGCGTTGGCGTGATGACCTTGATGCCTTTTAGGATGGGTGGTGGGACGTGTCATGTGATCGCAAAGTGTGGAGGAATATAGAAAAAACCTTTATAAATAAATAATGCTGAATATTTCACGCAGGCTCGAAAAAAGAAGGGCTTGTACTATGTGAATCAGATAACTGATAAAATACTTCTATACATTTTTCTTGTAAATACATACTTATAAGACTTATAAGACAACTCACAAGAACTGAGGAGATAGAGGGATGAACTGTATGCATTTCAGAAAGAGTGGCCCCAATTAGCCAATAACCGGGATTCGTGGAAGGAGGGAAGGGAGGCCTTTGCCTTGCAGTGGGACTCTACGGCCTGATAATAAATATATTAATACAATACTTATAATACTTTAAACTACGTGTTTTGTTATGTTTTTTTTATACTACTAAGGCAGCAAGCAAGCATACGGCCCACCTGGTGGTAAGCGGTTACCGTAGCCTATGGACGACATTAATTCTAAACACACATCCGGAATCGTATTAACTGAGTTTAGAGGTGGGTTTAATACCGGTAGCTTAAATATTTACCCAGTAATCGATACATAAATAATTGTTAACGTAAATCGACGGTGCCTTTGCGACAACGCCGCTTAGTCAGTTTGACAGGTACCTACTTACATGATAAATGAATATGGTTGGTTTACCTATTTTATACAGACTGTTTTATTGATATTTTAGGAATTGATAATAAAGTTTCCTATTCAAATTTTTCCTTTGTAATGAATTTGATAGAGACCTATTTTATAACAATACTAGCCATTAGCCCTACCCGTGTTTTCATTTAATGTCGTACATAACAAAACACATAGTAGGTATAAAAAAACATCCGACCCGGAAAAAATATTTGTAGATCATGCAAACACTTGTTCCGCGGCGGGAATCGAACTCCGCTATCTCCTGCGTCTCAGCGGGCGAATAGCGCCTACTGTGACACGAAGGGCGTCTTTGCCCAACAGTAGGAAATCACAGGTTAAAAAAAATTCTCATAGTACATTGTAGATAATAAAACTGAATTGTATATTTTTTAGAGTGGAGTATATCAGTGGAGTCCTTTTCTTACCAATTACATGGTCTTTATGAATGTAATGCCTACTTACTAATGCCCATTGTACTAAATCTATTTGTAAGAATTATGTTCTGTATTTTACTTTGGTGTGCAATAAAGAGTTATCTTATCTTATCTTACCTAACTGTAATATGTCCTTTAAGATAAGATAAGATAACTCTTGATTGTAATTACCACATTGTTGAAGTTTACATTAAAAGTCAAAATAGTAGTTATAAAAAGTCCCAGTAGGTTAGAGAAGGTTTAATTATGTTTGTTTAACATTAATAAATAAAGGAGCTTGTCTCTCTTCGATTGCTGGCGGCCAAGTGCAGTGCACGGGCGCGCGGGGGTGACCGCGCTGTCCGTATTTATGCGTAAACAACATAGAATATAATATAAGGTGTAATGTGAATAGAGACAATATAAGGTGTTGCAATTTAAACTACAAATAATGCAAGAGTATATTTTTGAGACCATATATAAATAAATTATATTCGTTTATTAATGAAAAATATTAAATTTTGAGTTTTCGTGCCTAACATAATTTATAGGTATATACTTACCGCCCTGCCGTACGCACCGAACGCATTCTGTTGACTGGTTGGATGCATTGACTGGGCCAGGGTATTGACAGGGCAGGTTCAGTGAACGAGCGAGGTCATTGAATGGCTCCTAAGTACTTATTAGTAATCTGTGTCATCGTACAATACGCTAGTTCTCTAACATTTCGTCGATTTATCGAGCATTTTATCGATTTCTCGAGATATTGTTTGATTATAAAACAAAAACATTTTATGGATACATATAATTTTGTGTAGAAATCGTACCTTCAATATAATTTAGTTTAAATATATAAAAGGTCGCATCATTTAACTATATCCTGAATGACCTGAATGTTTTCCTTCGTCGTATTAAGCACGTGTCAATGGGTACATAATTTTTTAACAAAAAAAACTTTTTTTTAATTAATGATAGCCAAGCGCTTGATCACTACCTCACCTGATGGTAAGTGAAGGTGTGATCAAAGATGGAGCACTCTTGCTATAGGCGATATACAGTAAATGAGCTTTATTTTATTCTTCAAAAACTATTTAAATTAGAAATCTTGCGGAGCCGCGTTTTGTCTCGCTGTACATTCGCGACTACAACTACCCTATATGAAAAAATATCAAGCCGGTCTTCATTCACCCTCAAAACTAGTACCTCTTATCCAAACGTACAGTTGCCAACAGATGGCGCAACATGTATTAGAATGCAACATAATAAAATGTATTAACAACGTGTGTCGTCTACAATCCACCCTCTTAGTGCTGAACTGAGCTGACAAAACATAATACAAAACAAAATGAATACAAAAAATATCAGATCAGCACTAACATTCCGTTGGTGCAAGGCGCACCAATCCAGTGCGGGTGCACACGTCCACCACGCGCACGCGACCATTGTCCTCCGCATGAATCGCACTCACCACTCAGTGCCGCCAACATCCACGATCTAAACTAGGTTCCATAATAAGAACATAATCCCCATCTCGCAATGCTCTCTGATCCCTAAACCATTTTTGCCTAGGAATTAAAGTAGGGAGAAAGAACCTATTCACTCTCACACCTATAGGTGCACAGCTAGGATTCGAACACATCATCTTCCGCCACCAAAACTCAGACCAGAAATCAGCGTTAATTCTTCTAAGCCATCCCGTCTTTACTTGAACATTAGATTGAAGTATACATACTGTTATCTTGCAAGTTAGTGTACTATTAACTAACTCACCCTATAAACCATTATTAACTCTTACCTATTATTATCTAATAATTGGCTTCTAGGTATTATAATCTTAAGTTACTAAAACAGTTCTGACGTAGTAATTACCTAATTGCATATCTGAAACCACAGGCAAGTTTTGAGCTTAACGGCTGATAGTTTAAAATTAAAACAGGTATGAGCTTATCCTTTAACCCTCTCCTCATAGCTGGTGTCCCAGGAAAATGTCAGATAGTCAGAAATTGTCTTTTTTACACAATTTGCATTTTTTTAAATAATAATGAATGAATGAATGAATGAAAATTCTTTATTATACCTTACAAGCTAGACACAACAGATTTATAGAAAAAAATAAAAGTAAGCATAATGGGCGGTCTTATCGCTTAACAAAGCGATCTCTTCTAGACATCCTTTGGATGGAGAGGATCATTGCTTAATGGAAGATTGGCCGAGTTGTAAAAAGAATAAACTTAATAATAGAAAAAGAAATTAGTTATATACATACATATTAGGTACATAAATAACTTTAAATTAATAAATAAATATCATATATAAAATAAATAAATATGTACTTACATACTTACAATAATAATATTAGAGATCAGATGAATCATGACTCTTCATGGAGATAAAAGTTTTTGAGTCTAGCTTTAAATACGGAAGGTGAGGGGGATTTCTTAATGGAGACCGGCAAGGCGTTCCATAATCGGATAGCTTGGACGGAAAAGGAGTTTGCATAGAAACTGGTTCTATGTATCGGGGTTTTGAGAAGGAGGTTTTCAGAAGATCGGAGTGTTTGGGAATTTGTGCAAAAAAGGAATTCAAAGCGTTCCTTCAGATAACAAGGCGTGGAAGGATTACGAAGGATGTTGAATATATTGTAATATTTTAAATAAGATATTTTTGCAGTCGTTTGACTGAGAAGTCATTTTAGATTAGCAGTCTTATTTTGCTAATACGTAGAGGGTCTACGACGTAGAGGGTCTACGACGTAGACTACAGTCGTAAGACAGATAACAAAGAGACTTAAATTTTTAATTTGAATAATTACAAATTCCTAAAACAACTAGGAATGATCTCAACTCAATTCTAATTCAAGTATTGCAGTGAGCGTCTCTCCAGGGATTTCGCAGACCGTTATCAAATGGGCAATGTTGTATTGACCACTGGCGAGGCACATTGTGTCAGCATTGTTAGTGCCCTTTGAATCGAGCAAGCCTATTTGTATGACACATTACCGGAATAGTCGGATCTTCAATGTTAGCATAGTCTTTAAATCAGCACGCAATGTTAAATGAGCTGTATTGCGCCTTACTTAGATTAAATGGATAGCAATAAACTTTATGAGACATTTGGACCTCACGGGTTGGGCTATTGTGTCACACGTGCTATGATTTATTCAGAAATTTAATCGTAGCTCACGACTATAATACTAACCCTCATGTTAAAAATTCTCGGATCTCTTACTCAGTATATACCAGTGTAAATATCCCACAAATGGGGTACTCAGAGGCAAGTTTGATAATATGCCCACTTTTTGCAGAGAACATAAGCATATGTCCAAAAATCATATGACCTGAAACTAGAGACTAATATTAGCGTCTACAAGATGCTAATTATTCCAGTCTTATTATATGGCTCAGAGGAATGGTGCCTCTACAAACCAGATTTAAAAAACTTGATACTTACCATCTAACCACGGTGTCTAAGATCTATCCTAAAGATCATGTGGCAGGATCACGTGCCTAATACTAAGAACCTGCGTCGTACCGGAATGTATGGTTTGGAAGTTCTCTATATGCAACGACAGCTAAGTTAGTGTGCACATAGAAGATCACCGTTTACCCAAGGCTGTATTTTCTTTGCGGTGGATGAAGGTAAGCGGAAGCGCGTATGAATGGTCAGCATATGCGCTATAAGAATGTGCTCAAAAGACATTCAGATGTCTTCAGATGCCTGAGCTATTGATCCCGCAGGTTGGGAGGTGCTTCTTTCACGTAGGTCGTCCTGGCGCTCTACGACTACAATAAGATTTAAACGTTCGAAGAAAACCGACTTTATGCACTCGATATAAAGCGCCAGATACCTATAAAACGACCTAAACCCTCTATAAGTATAGAGGGTTTAGGTCGTATAACGCAGCAGGCCAACTCTAATTAACATCTGTGATTAGAATTTTTAAAACTAAGTTTGATCTAGCAAACCTTATTAGGGCCCACGTTAGAATTTATATATAAACGTTGGTGAATTTATTTGATCGAGCAAAGCGAGATTTCTAAATCAACTTGGACAAATCGGCGTTGTATGTATGTATGTGTGTATGTTTGTTTGTCCGAGGATAACTTTCGAAGCGTTTATCCGATCATCGTGAAATTTGGTATATAGTTAGGTAGTGATGGCTTAATTTTGGTAAACATGTGAGGGGGTTGTTGAGATATTAAGGTTCAAGAGGCGTAAAAAAAAACAAAATGAGACTATGCGGTGAAGTGACAAGTTTACTAAAAGATTTTTGTTAGTACATTTCGACCCCATTTATATTTTTAGTTTAAACCTTGTAGTTTTTAAGTTATTAGCCTTAATAAAAACTGAACTTTGACAAAATTTACAGGGTACACCAGTGACCCCACAGTGTTGAAATTTGGTTTAGAGCTTTAGTGACACACATATAAGCAAAAGTCTAAAATCTATAATAACTATAACTTGTACCCCAAAACAGTATAACGAAATAAAGAACTCCCGTTACCTGTAATTTGAATGAACCTGTAGGTCAACTAAATTGGTTTTAGATTTCGTGGCACTATTTTATTATTGGCCGGCTTGCACAATTGTCCCTAAACGTATTTAGCGACTAAACATGTTTAATTTTTACATATTTGTATGATTTCACAACTCCTTAAATCATTTTTAGCCACTAAATACGTTTAGGCATCGTTACGAGAGTCGCCCTGAGAATATTTTTTTTTTGTGTTTTGGGAGACTCGCTAGTTCTCAGTTCGGGGCGAACCACTAGTTTAATATTAGTTTTCAATAGGAGATACTTTCAATGATATTATAGTTAGTGTTGCCATCATTTAAATCGATGAGGAGTAAGATATAATATACTTACTACGGTACAAGAGTTAACACTTATAGTTTTTTCTTTGGTATGGCTACTTAGTATATAATTTATCTGTGGTATACCGCATGCCACATTTGTATTTTGTTTTCTTTCTATTGGATACTTCAGACGACTTGGTAAGAACCGCAGGTCGGCGTTGGATGCAGGCCGCTTCCAACCGCAGTTCCTGGAGATCAATGAGGGAGGCCTTTGTCCAGCAGTGGACGTCCTACGGCTGATATGATGATGATAAAAATTGTTAAATCAAAGTGCTTTGTCGTTGCTTTTATTTAAAAGTGTTAACTGACTCTCCTAAGACAACAAAAAGGGGATTGGAAGCGGTTGGAGGAGACCTTTGCCCAGAAATGAGCAAACCCATAAACATAATTTAGTAATAAAAATTATTTGGAATATAAAAAGGCAATAAATAATAATAATGATAACTGACACGCCTTGGATAGTTTTAAAATTTTACGAGTTCAAGTCCTGGCTGATCAGGAACTTTAAGGAGGATTATCAATTTTTAAATATATTTATATCATACTACATGTTTTTAAAACTGCACTTATCTAAAAACTCTTGCAATATTCACACAGTAACCTCGTGTGAAGCAACCTATTTGTTATTCAAAGTTTGGCCCTCAAGTATTTCCTTGGAACATATTTTGTTATCAAACACTTAGCCCTCTGCAAGAATAGACATTCCTACTTGGTAAATGCAACAAACGGAATGTTGGGCACTTTGCCACACGAATGTGGATTTTACCATTTACTTATTTTTATATGTAGGTAAAGGTATAGATTTAAGTTGGTATTACCATAGATAAACTATGAACTTTTGTCTATGGTATTATTAGCCATATATTTTGTAAACATTATATATTTTTTGAGCTTATTAATAAGCTCAGAGTCGCTCAACGAGCTAAGGAAAGGGCTATGCTCGGGGTTTCTCTACGGGATCGAATCAGAAATGAGGAGATACGTAGGAGAACTCAAGTCACCGACATAGCCCGACGGATTAGCACGTTGAAGTGGCAATGAGCAGGTCATATAGCGCGCAGAACAGATGGCCGATGGGGCCGGAAAGTTATCGAATGGAGGCCACGGACCGGCAAGCGCAGCGTAGGACGTCCACCTACAAGATGGGCAGACGACTTGGTAAGAACCGCAGGTCGGCGTTGGATGCAGGCCGCTTCCAACCGCAGTTCCTGGAGATCAATGTAGGAGGCCTTTGTCCAGCAGTGGACGTCCTACGGCTGATATGATGATGATGATATATTTTTTGTGTTTTGTTCTGAGTTTTATCTATCTGCTTTAGTGGGTGTCGCGATTTGCTGCTGTAGTTATAATAAAATATGTAGATTAACTTTTCATTTGTCCTGACTGAATTACATAGCGATATAAGTATTTTAACGATTGAAGTTTTTAAGCAAAGTTGTTTATAAATATACCTATATATTATTTATATATGTTCTCTTTGAAGACCCACTATTCCTATTCCTTTACATATTTCAAACATATTCCTTCCAAAATTAGATAACAAGAAAAGTGGCGCCACCAGAAAAGTGGCTCTTAAAATCTCCGTTATGATAATGACCAATTTAACTATCTCTTAAATTGGCACTATTGGTTTGTTTCCACATTAATTTCTCTAGAGTATTGTATTTAGATCAGTGGGTATTTAATTGATTAGAACCGTGTTTACTAATTACCAACATGTAATTGCTAATTACTATCATTATTATGACTCTTGATACAACATCATAGAGAGCGTCACATGTCAGAAACAATTGACGCTCAATCAGATTAACTCCACTGTTCGAAACTAAATAATGACAGACTGTTAAGGCGAGGTTATTTTGACATATTGATAATAGACGATCCGACGATACACTAAAGTGGCTCAGTAGTTTCGTAAAAGTATTCTTAAAAGAAGAAGAAAAAAGAAGACGATGTGATTATCTCGATTCTACTCGGAATACTTAAAGTCGTTCACCACGATGAGCGAGTCACCCTGGGTCACCACCCCATGCAACCTACCCAACAGTTGATAATTATTATCTATCCGGGATACACTATAATTCCTTGTGCTGTCTTTAGTGTCAAGAACTATTAGTGTCATGATACCATTACGATACAAATGTTTGCAGTTCATGCAAACATGTCTTGATTAGATTGACTTAGATTCAGATAACGTCATGATCAGAATACCTGCCTTCTCTAAACATAAGCAGAGTCATATTCAGGCTTGAAGTGAAACATAACGAGGCATATACGTGATAGGTGATGTTTTAGCCGCTACCTCACCTGATGGTAAAGAATATGTTTATTCTACTACTAACTTACTTGCGAGCACCCACATTCCGCACGGTGATAAGTGTGGACGCTCGCAACCAATTTTTTTCGTTCTGGATAACGACTTTTCTGGGCGACAGAAAGGGATAGACGTTCGATCATAGTCCAATCCTTATGCCTTAGGCGATTTAATACATTTCCCCAAAATTAAAAACTATCAGGACTACGTAAAAATTGTAAGATACCCTATACTTACTTAGGTCAGAAAAACACAAAGATATAATCTATATTTAATCATAAAAGCATAGATACACAAAATGATGGTCCGCATTATAAACAAAAATATTTTTAACATTAAATTATATGACTATTTAGTTAATTACATAATTATCTATTTACTAGCCGTGATGTTCATGTAGCAGCCTCAGTATTACTTAACTATCTTTCTTCGTTTGCTTTCTTAAATAGCAAACAGAAAAAAAGAACGCTTAGCTAAGCTATACTGTGGCTACACCATGGCTAAATCACGTTTATAAATAACGAGGCAGGAGCCCATATATTTATTTTCATACAAAATACATGCAAAAGCAACGAAAGCCTTTTACATACTTTAGCATCAATATTTGCATTTATAGCAATCAATCAATTTATAGCATATATTTGTAATTGACTGTTTTTAACAGATTTCCACTATAATACGAGTAAGAGTTATATTTACACGTGGTGTAAAAACAAAACAAAATCCTAGTAAAGCAGTATGCCAAGACAATTTGAATCTAATTTGGATAGTATACAAGTCATTTTAAACTGAAAGCCGATGCGTCTATTTTGCGTAGGAAGGAACTAGGATTTGTTTACATTACAAACTTGTGGTTACCTATGCTTTGCTAAACAAAAGTTTTATACGATTGAAAGACATACCTAAAAGTGAAATAAGATCTAAAATAAATAATACAAGTGAATGAATATCTTTTTGACACCAGATTAGCTACGTTTAATGTATTTCAAACTTAAACAGTGTCTTGCTGCTTTTAGATTACAATAACTATATACAAGCTTAACATCATGTCTCAGTCTATATTTATTAATACATTAATATATTTCATTATCTACAGTAATCTTATTATTAATACTTATTATCCAAAAGTGGAATGTCAACGATAGCTATGATAATGTTTCCTATTATTTTGCGTACTAGTAGTTATATAACAATAATAAAATAATGTGTCGATTACTTTACTTTAATCAATAAACATATTCCTAGTTTTTCTATCTAAATTATTACTAAGAAAAACTAATAGCTATTAGGATGCTTTGAAGTCCAGATACACGTTTCTTAGGATTGTATAACCATAATTTTCACAAATTGATTTATACCTAATAAAGTCATTTATACAGGTTGTCCACAAAAGCAACGTCAAGCCGGGACGTCCCTTAGAATTCAGTCCTTGGTCTATAACCCGCTTTTGGCTCAAATTAGCTTTTTGGGACATTCTGTATAACGTTTTGCTTACATAAATAGGTACGAAACGCATTTTAAATAAGAACTATATGGTATCGAAAACATATCAAACTATTTTTTTATCTAAATAAATATGTATTTAATTTACTTAAAGGAAAGCAAAGTGTTGACCCTAAATTGCTACTAAATTGATTAAAATTACTAATGAGATCAAAAAAACATTACAGAAGTTTTCTACAGAGGCCTTGTTGTAATCTTGCAACCTGAAATCTAAAAACATTACCCTAATTAGCTAAAAGAAAACATTTGTTTGTAAAATATTTAAAAAATGTTTTGGAAAACTCCAAAAGTATCCGTATTTTTACTCCTACAATTTGCTTTTCTCGATCACGGCATGTTTTTCATGTTGATATTCAACTCATTATGTTCTGTTAATTAAATCTTTTGAGAAAACTTCAGTCAAAACATGCCTTTTTATATAGAATATAAGAATATTATTTATACTATTTTTAAGGAAGTCAAGTTTGTGGGAGGTAATCTCGGAAACTACTAACGAATATAAAAAAATCCCCGAGATTAATAGGCTATATATTATTTGATAAAAAGCCGTGCGAATCCGAGGTGTGTCAACTAGATATAAATAAGTATACTGTAACAGAATTTTTCAACACACTTGCTCGTAAAGTGTGCCATTGTACATCGTTATTAGGGTCTTAAACCGAACTTATAACACACGCGTGCGTAATAATATAACCCACTAGTGCATAATAGAATTATCCCTACAAAGTTAAGTTAGTACCTAACTGCAATTCTTTGGTACTACTTTTATAAGTAGGTACCTACTTTATTACAAAACTAATGTAAGCCTTTTAAAACTTAAAAAAAGTATGAACACATCGAGTGTAGTATTGCATGTCGTATCGTTAAAGTCATATTTGTAAGTTCTGTGAACCAGCTTAATCATTCAAAAGAAATATCAGTATTCAAAGTCAAATCAAGAACTTTTTGTGTAAACTATACCTAGGATCGTGATTCAATTCCATCAAAGTGAACTACAAATTGGCAATGAAAATAGCAAACTACAAGTACGACAGAATGTTCATTCACTAATTGCCTTTTTGTTTTTGGCCCAAGGTTAATATAAATGTTGTATAAAACTTAAGTACGAAGACCTACGCATAGAATATATTCTTATAAGAAGTTTTCTGTAGAATGAAATCCTATTAACAATTACCTTGTAAAAATTAAATAAATTATTACCTTGTGTTCCAAACGGAGTAATCTCGGATGCCTTTTCTGCCATTATATTTAACCGCTGAACAACTGTATAGAAAGTTTAAATACATTAAAATATCACTATTATTCACATATATTTATTTTAAAACTCGTTTATAAAAATACATTTTTCACTACAACGTACATATCTTAAAAAAAACATTATAGTACGAAATACATTTATTTAAACGGTAAACTACCGACCGGGAAGCAAGGTCCAAGCGATCGGTGGCTAGGACTGGAGAGAGAGGAACCTCCTGACTATGCGCGCCGAGTCCAGGAGTACCGCCTTCTGTATTATCATTATTATTGTTATCAACCCACTGTGTCCCACTGCTGGGCAAAGGCCTCCCCCCATTCTTTCAAAACACTTCTTCCTTTTTTATTTTAAATATCATATTTAAAAGATATTAAAATAAAATACTCAATAGAATAATATTTACCATTTTTATTTTCCATTGCTGGTAGTGGCATAGCTGTAACATAAATGTTTTGGGATCAAAATAATTTATCAGTAAGGCACAGGATCCAGTTTAACGCTGTAGGAAACTTCTTTAAGCTGTTTAACTTTGAATTATAGATGGATAAAATCTGCTAATCCTAGCTCACTCCGGCATCTTGCAAAAAGCCGATTAAGTATGCCTAGAATACTCATTAAACTAGACAGGAGCTAATGCTAAGGAATTTTGGTCTCTAAGGTTTATAGAACTCTTCATAAAAGCACATTTTCTAGACTTGGTGACCAGAAAAGGTATATTCTTTTACATCTGGGACGATAGTTAATATTTCATGCGACAATGAAAACATGCAATAGATACAACTTCTTTTATTGAAAACGAAAACATGTGCCAGGCTTTGTAAACTTGTCTTGTTGAGACCAGTAAACATTATTGAAAACGGAACCTTGTTTGTAATATTAACTTAGCAAAGACGCTTACCTACTTCAAAGGTAGGTAAATTTACACCAGGAAGAACTTGAAATTCTATCCACGATTACACTTTTTACTCAATGCAGCAGCGCTCAATAGATAGATACGAGGAATGGATACCTACGAGGTCTTTTTACATTGCTATTGCAAGTGTATCTTTACAAAAAGCACTATTGATATACTCGTAGTTTGCATTTATCCATACTCTCTGTCTCTTCTTTCTCTGTATATTTTGTTTACTTAAACTTTGGAATCCCATTGACAAATAGTATTACGTGTAGATTGCAAATATTCAACGAGTGCCTTGTGTATTTCGTTAGCGTTTCTAAACTATTTCTGTAATTCTGAAGGGAATCAAATGTCGAACAGGACCTACACAATAAAACATCGAATATGACAGAAAATATCATGTAACTTACGATACAATTTGATGGTGCCCTCTGTATCTCCGAGGGAGTTTTTGGAGACGCATTTGTAGGTTCCGTAATCGGAACTGGTGACCCTTCTGACGGCAAGGCGTAGCACTGATCTATACGATCCATCAATCTTTTGAGGCTCGAAGCCCCCTCCTTGACAGTGAAAAAATATGCATTTAATATTCGTATAAGTCATATATGTGATTTATTTTAAACGTGAAATAGATACTAATCTCTTATTAATTAATATTGGGTTAGTGTATGTATGTTCATACATCTGCTTTGTCAAACACCTATCTGTTGAATCCTACTAATATTATAAACGCGAAAGTTTGTATGTACGGATGTATGGATGTTTGTTACTCTTTCACGCCGGAACGGCTGAACCGATTGGGATGAATTTTGGTATGTACGTAGATCATAACCTGGATTAACACATAGGCTATTTTTTATTGGCAAACCACGCGTGCGAAGCCGCAGATTGGTCGGCTAGTATTATATAATTAATAAAGATACTATAGGATACCACTACAGGATATATTATAAAAAGTTATTCTTGTTTTTCTATGGTCGTAACGGTGGTTTATTACATAATTTTATGTTATTTATATCATTTATACATTGTCGTTCATACCATCATCATCATCATATCGGACATAGGACGTCCACTGCTGAACATAGGCCTCCCCCAAAGATTACCAGAGCGACCGATCTTGGGGGGCCTGCACTCAACGCCTCCCAGCAACCTTTATCAGGTTCCATCTAGTAGGGGCCGCCCTACGTTGCGTTTTCCAGTGCGTGGTCTCCACTTGAGAACTTTTTTGCCCCAACGGCTGTCAGTTCTTCGAGCTATGGGGTCCGCCCACTGCCACTTCAGCTTATTAACTTTCTTGGTTATGTCTTTGCCCTTTGTTTGTCTACGGATCTCCTCATTTCTGATTCGATCTCATAGACAAACAACGACTTTGAGTCATTTCATGAGGCCCATAATGAGAGACCACGCTTTCGTGACATATGTATTTACTGGTAACACACACTGATCACAGACTTTTTGCCTTCAGACACTGAGGTACTGACTGAGGTATTTTGGATGAGAAAACGTCACGTAGTTTTCCGAACGCTGCCCAGCCGAGTTGGATTCTTCGACTGACCTCTTTCTCGAAGTTGGACCTACTTACTTGACTATTTGTACTAGATATACCTACTCGGCAACAACTTCGAGAGTTGAGTAAAAATATATAATTCACATAAAATAAATATTGGAAAAGTCAAAAATATATATTAAAATCATTCAATAAATATACAGGAAAAAGCGTTTACAAACGTAATTACACCGCAAATGAAACAACCTGATGAGGCTTCAATTAACCGTTGTAAATTTTTTTCCGAGGCAACCACATCCAATGAATTCGAAAATACATTAAGCAGTTTCATTCTAGGAATGCCCTCGGGATGCCTCGGGCCACAGATAAAAGAGTCAGAAGTGATGGGAAAACTATTTATTTTATTTTTATTTTTCTTTATTAAGGACAATAAACAATTATACAATTAGGTTACTTAATGCTAATACTAAATAAGGTTCTTTATGTATAATCAGCCCCGGTGTCCACAGATTGGGTTGACAAATTATAAGGGCATAAAGTGCATGCATAAGAAGGAAGACAAACAATAACTGTAGGTCACATTTCATACTAGAACAAGATTTTACCTTTTACTTTAGGTCAGACAGAAATAGTGTATCCGACATTATGACATCAGATACACTCTTTCTGAAAGAGCCGGGTGAGGATGCAAACAGTTTGATACTAGTAAAGAGATCATTATGTTGTTTCCTGACTCTGTTTAAGGGTGCGCGCTCACCGGCGTTAGTTTTGCAGGGAATAATTATTTAATCACAATAAGGGTTTCAATTTAAACAAATATAGTATAAAGCTTTTTTTTTTGTTCATATTGAAATTCAAAATAGGCCCCACAAGGTGATGGGCCTCCGCCACCTATAAACTCCTGCAGCACTCGTAGTACTGCAATCGCGTTGCTTTATTGTTCAAATACACCAAATCCGTCATCGGCTGTAGTATGCCTGAAGTTGACGGCTGAACTCCATATCAAACGTGTATGTAAAATAATCTAAGTACACTAATATTATAATGAGGAAAGATTTGTATGTTTGTAAAGAATAAACTCAAAAACGACTCGTCCGATATCAAAAACTCTTGCACCATTCGAATTCTACATTATCCCTGAGTAACGTAATCTTTTTTTACCCAACTGCGTAGAAGGAGGGTAATGTTTTTATTGACAAGCCATGCGTGCAAAGTTGCAGGCAGATCAGGTAGTCTATACTCATATTATAACGAGGAAAGGTTTGTATTTTTGTATGTTTGTAACGAATAAACTCAAAAACGACTGGTCCGATCGCAAAAATTCTTTCACCATTATACTGCTACATTATTCTTGAGTCACATAGGTTACTTTTAACTCAACTTCGCAGAAGGAGGGTAATGTTTTTATTGAAAAACTACGCGTGCAGAGCTGCGGATTGATCAGCTAGTGTAAAAAAAGAGACTGCGTACACCAGAATCCAAACATCGGCGGTTTTCGAGTCAGAACTGTTCTAACGATGGACGTTCTCCTTCCATATACATTTTATAAGTTTGGACACTACTACAATCGACACACTCGTATTTCCAGTTCTGATGTACGCGATCTCTCTATATTTACTAACGTTTGATTTTGTTGGCTGAGTTCGACCGTCAACGTCTGAGCATACACTACTGCCGATGACGGATTTAGTGTATTAAAGCCGTAACTCTTAATGCCATAATAACACCTCACTTGAAACCCACCGGAAAACCTCCGGAGGCAAATCATTATGGTATTCATTTTTTTTATATATTATGGTTTTAGAACTTATTTAGAATGTAATTACCAAAACTTTTGAAGTAAAACTTCTAACGCACGCTTGACTTAGGGAGTAAGCTGGTGAATGCGTTACGAAAAGTGCGAACGGAAGTTGAGAGGTAAGTTAGATAAGTTAGGTGAAGATATAAACAGAAAGAGTTACGTTTCGTATATTTTTAAACGTCAATGTGCGAGTGCGAGTTGCGTCTGTCCAGAATGAACATACAATTGTAATTTAACAATTTTATAAATTAATATTTTGAAGAAGAAGTTTTACTTCAGTCGTGTGGTCTAAAGCACACTGGTTTTTTTTATAAATTAATCATAATTTAAAAGTTGCCAGGTTATTATAGTCTTTGGAAAGAAAATTACCAAGTACGGCGTTTTTAAACAGCAATATTCATACAAACTTTTCGCAGTCATAACAAAGGTAGAAGGTAAAAAGATAGACAAAACCTGGAATCTAACCCAAAGTTTATTCAGAACCTTATTAATTTTGAAATAGCCAAGGTACGCTGCGAACAACAGGCGTGTACCTACTAACCTTTAAACAATGGACTAGCACAGCACGATAGCCATCGACAAAGGCTGTATTGGATCTCTAACTAAACACTATGCATAAGTTCTACCCGTATTGCGAGTGGCGGAACAAAAGGTGGAGATATTATTTCATAACAAGTCATTTACGGCTTTACAGGGAAATAAGATAGACTCAGATAAACAGAAGCTTTTATTGTTATGAAATTGTAATCAGTCAAGCTATTATAAAAGTTTAGGGTGCCTATAAAAGGAGCCACTTGCAAAATTAAACACTAAATTTTAAATCTTAATAAAGAGTACTATTTTCAAACAGAACCAGACATTAATTAAAGTTTTACTTTAATAAAACTATAGTTAATAATAAAATTTATACAAGTAATAATGCATGGAACAAAAGAGTCTACTAGAGAAGACCTTTACGAATGAAAACCATAAAGTTTTGATTGGATTGGACTTTTTAACAACTATCTTACGTATCACGTCGACAAACACATTTACTCAAAGCTACATAAAATATTTTGAGACTTGCAATTCGATGGTTTAGAATCAGTGTTCTTTATTGATCTTTATGGAGTCTGTCGGACAATGATATCAATGGCAATGTTATTAGTATTTGTGTCAGTAAGGGGTTAATTCAAAACGATAGAAAAAATCGTGCAAAGGAACGATGTCGCCTATTTTAGCGTTATAACTACGTCAAAAGATTAACAATCAATAAAAAGTATTATGTAAAATCTATATTAACTTGAACAATTTGGAAGTACTTATCTCTCTCGCTGTCCGTATGTTTGTCTGTCTGTCTGTTTGTTACGTTTTAAGGAATAAACGGCTGGACCTGAATGAAATTTGGTATTTATATAAAGGACTCAACTAAGGTGTTGCGCGAGTGATTTATTAATAAAAGCATTACCCTTCTTTTGCGCAATTGAGTAAAAAGTAGCGTATGTCGTTTAAATATAAAGTATAAGTAGTAAGTAAGTATAAGTATATATATAAAGTAGGTTTATAGACAGATTATATAGACACATTATGATTGGGATTAATCCCAATCAAAATCTGTCTATAAACCAAATTTAATCGAAATGTCGGTTTAGTTGTTTAGTCTTGAAAACGAAACAAACAGACCAACAGAGAGATAGAGATAAAGACACTCTCCAATTTATAATAATAGCATGGATGACCTGGATTGAGAAATTATTTATTTTATTGACAAACAATGCGCGAAAAGCCGCTGGTGGAAGCTTGTATTGTTATAGTATACTTCTTTATGAAAAATCAATTTAGTTAATCGTTCAACGAATAGTAGGATAATCATATACAGGGTGTCCCGGAATCTGCGAGGTGATTCCGATCATGAAAGTTTTCATAGAAATAAATAATCATTTAAGCATATTATTTTTCAGGATAAATTTCTTATTAGGTAGACTTTAAATAAGCAAACTTTTTTATACTTTGCGCCTTCCTTAGAACTTACCATAAAGAAACGTTATGTTTGACTTTAGGTCTTAGACCAAAAACAGCGTAATAAACAGAATTTTAACCAAAATCAGCAACTTTTTAACAAGTTATTCAATGAAAATCTTTTTCTCTCATCGTCCTTCTCCCCTCGTGATGACATACTAGTTTTGGGACACACTGTATAGAAAATATGACATTTTGTAAATGGTATAATATTTTGTTTCTATACAAAGCGAGATGAATATTGTTCGTTCAAAAACACCGTAATACCAACGTTAATTGCTGTAAATATAAAACACAGCAACATTGAATACTATGCATCTTTCTGTAAATATCAATTGACCACTATTTATTGTAGGAAACTGCACTTAGCTGGGCGCATCGTGGAAGCAAAATGTTTTTTGTTACTCTCACAGAACCATAATAGTATTTCAATCATTTCTGTCTATTTGCAATATTTCAATCTCAGCACTGTACCCCGTCGGCTCTTATGTAAACAATCTGCCGCTGTACATTCTTCAGTTGTTTTCTTATTTATATATAGATGCTGTGGTCAAACATCGAAGCTCTGACAATCCTAGGGTTGACTAGTCAAACCTCAGGTCTGACATAAAGGCATAGTCAAAGTCCAAACTAATAGCATGTTTCTTATCTTTGACTAACGAATTTTTGTCTAATCCTAAGAGATACTAATTTGGATTTAACGCGGAAACTCAATTTGATGAAATCGAGGTTTGACCAGTCAGACCTTAGTTAGTAAGTGTTACTTTGTTATATTAGAAATAATTCAAGATGGGGCACCCCGACTAGAGTAAGCCAGGTTAAGAATGAGTGGCAGAACTGACTCAATGCACCCCGATTTGAGTAGATTAGGTCTAGATTATTCTGATGTATTCACACACTCACACATCCACACACCCAAACTCACTAACATACGCACACTTACACACATACACACACACACTCACAATCATGTACACTCAGTAGTCTAAGCCTATAATATCTCATTTAAAATTAAAGTATTAAAAATTATATTATTAAAAACTAACGCTATTTAAAAACTAAACTAACTTTAATTTTTCTTTTGCCATTCTTACTTTGAAAAAATTTACATTGTTTTATTTTGTATTAAATAGTAAGTAAGGAACAACAATTGTACTGGTTTAGGAGACGGGCGCTGACACTGCTACACAGTTTTTTCTAACTTTTTGCAGCTGTTAACGTTCACTTCTTCTTGATTTCTTGATTCCTATGTGTTTTTGAACCAAATAAATATTTTGATTTGATTTGGTTTGAGATTAGCGAGAGAATCGACACGGGGCACTCCGACTCTAGGCAGTCTTGTGCGAGAGGCCCCTAGAGTGTTATATAAAAGCGCGAACCCAGAAGCTCGCGTGAAAGGTCCTGGGCGCGAGAGAGGCTGTGGGTAGCCACGCGAGAGTTCTGGCGAAAGCCCATCTCAGAAAACTATAGAGACAGCATCAAAGCGGGTCACCCTGAGTTGAATAGGTTAGGTTCAAAAAACAAACTAACACTAACTAATTTAGGTCTGACTGGTCAAACCCCGATTTCATCAAATTGAGTTTCGGCATTTAACTGTCCAAATTAGTCTCTCCTAGGATAAAACAAAAGTTCGTTTGTGTAATGTAGAAATAAGCTATTAGTTTGAACTTTGACTAAGCCTTTATGTCAGACCTGAGTTTTGACTAGCCAAATCTAGAAGCGAAATCCAGAAATCTAAAAGTTTCGATGTTTGACTTTAACATAGATACATAGAAAACTCTTTATTACAGATAGAAAACATTTGTAATAGTATTTTTATTTATAGTGTTATCCGAACACATTTAAAAATCGAACGATTTTAAAATTCTTAGAAAACATTTGATCACAATTAACAAACCAAGTGGCGGTCTTATAAAGTCTAGCGACAAATCAATCGGCATTTCCAGAAAGAAAAAATCATAACCACAAATTCAATAATACAGATCAAACGGGAATTGAACCAAAGGATTTTGATTTCAAGACGAAGGAGTCCTAACTCCGCTTGGTCCATAATCTTTGAGATGATTTAAAATCTTAGTATATTTTTGCGGAACCCACGTAATGATATTGGGCACGTAATGCGTAAGAGCAAGAAGATGATGAATTAATCTTAGTAGGTTTCCTTAATTAAGTCTTACCGACTGGAACAATCTCGCCCGTTTCTCTACTCCAGTAGCTGACTGGCTTAGGGTATGCTTCTGTCTCACACTCCAGCACGAGATCTGTACCCAAAGCCGCTCCTACAAGCTGGTTTCGTATTGTTATTACGGGTGGAACTGTTGACAACAGAAACAATGATGAAAAGCTGTACTCAATATTAGTTTTTGATACTGTTATTTTATTGAAATCGACGCACAAGATTTCGCTACTTAAAATGAGTTGTAACTCTGTAATACTTACATTCTACAGTAAGCATGATCCGCTTGCTGACAGTGGGTGGGACGCCGTTAGAGGCGATGCAGAGATACGCGCCCGCATGCTGCCGGCTCACCCGGCTAATGTTCAGTACAGGTCCCTCAAGCGATGACGCTAAGAGATAACAATATTGTAATAATAATACCCAATAGTCAACACAGGCATTGAAAATAATAATTTAGCATGCAATGCGTGCTATGACAAAATTGTAGGAACGTTACGTATGAACAGCTAGATGATTACGATCCCGCGAGATTTAGTTATTGATGCGATACGTAACACCTCTACGCCGTAGCAACACACCTATGAGCTAGATAAAGTCGATAGTATATGATTAACTTTCACAAATGGTCTTCCCACACAGTCATATAACGTTATATAAAATGTGTTGTAAAACATTTGTGACGATATCAGTGGCGCAGTGGGCGAATAGCCGTCTCAGACGCAGGAGGTTGCGGGTTCGATTCCCACCACGGGACAAAAGTTTGAATGATCTACAGATATTTGTTCCTGGTCTGGTTGTTTCACTATACACACTACGCGTTAGGTTATGTACGAAATAAAATGAAAAATAAAATCAAATAACTTTAATATCAAGTCTTAACATATCAATGAAACAGCCCTTGTAAAATAGGTAAACAAATCATATTCATTCATCATGTAAGTAGGTACCTGTTAAACTGACTAAGCGGCGTCGTCGCAAAGGCACAGCTGATTTACCTTAAAAATTGTTTATTGGAAATATATCGACTACAGGATATATAATCAAGCTTATTAAACCTACCTTTAAAATCAGTGAATACGACTTCGGATGTGTCTTTTAAATTAATGTCGTAAATAACAAAGCATACGTTATATATTACTTTAAGTATGTATTAAATTATAAGTAGAGATCCGTTGTCTCTACCTACCACTCCGAGATAAAGGCGTGACAGTATTTATGCATCTGTAAAAAAAGTATTTAAGTATTTTATCAGTTATCTGGTTCCCATAGTACAAGCTTTGCTTAGTTTGGGGCTAGATGGCGTTGTATGAAATGTCTAGCCTAATATTATAATTTTATTATTTAATCGTTAAAAAATCAGTCATTTATGCTGTATGTCGGGTGATCAGTAGGCTAAGCTCACCATCGAGTGGAACCCCGACACAGCCCAAAGACGTCGTAGCAGACCAAAGAAGAGATGAAGGGATCTCACTAATTTCCGAGGGGATTGGACCATCTTAGCGCTTGAAAGAAGTGTCTGGAAAGAATGGGGGGGAGGCCTTTACCCAGCAGTGGGAAACAGTAGGCTGATAATAATAATCGTTAAATAACATGTGCCGTGTAGCCTTGTTGTTGTCTTGTATAGTGCCTTGTATTTAGACAAGTGTTACAAAATATAACCGTGTTATATAAAGTTATGTAACGTTATATAACTGGTGTGTGGGTGCTCCATAAGAAGCAAAAATTGTGACAACTAAACATTAACTGTTTCATATTTCAATAGCTGCTCCGGAAAAAGTATAGAACAACGTCGTGAATTTATCGAAGTAATAGATGCCCGTAGCGAATAAATAAATAATGCTTAACATTTAACACAACGCTATCCAGACCCAAACTAACCAACCAGATAACTGATAGATTATATAGACTTATATACATGAATCATATTACAACCTTGGATTCCTTCCACAATAGTGCTGTGCTTGGAGTGTTCTCTTCGCCACGTGATCTGCGGATGAGGGGACCCAGTCGCAGCACAGGTCAGGCTGACCGAAGCTCCTTCCCGCACCGTCTGGTCCGTACTCGTGCCCCGGTCTAAGATGTCAGGTGGAACTGTTGAAATAAAAGAGTTATATTTTGTTAGTTCATATTGCAGAACAATGTTCATATCGCATTCAAAAAGATCTTATGCTACTAGACGCAAAATATTGCTTTAACTGGTAAAAATCCTGGAATGCCAAGCCATTTGCACCTGCTTCTTTCAGCTTAAACTTAGACATTTTTATATCACGAGTGAAAGAAATAACCGGCCAAGTGCGAGTCGAACTCGCGCACGAAGGGTTCCGTACCATTGTTTATAAAAACGGCAAAAAAATCACAATTGTTGTATGGGAACCTTCTTAAATATTTGCTTTATTTTAATTTTATTATTTATTTTTACAGTGAATACTCAATATTCTGTGTATATTTCTAGCGTTTACCTGTTGCCGTTATCAATATCGAGCTAAAACGAGTAAAAAAATCACATTTGTTGTATGGGACCCCCTTTTAAATATTTAATTTATTCTGTTTTTAGTATTTTTTGTTATAGCGGCAACAGAAATACATCATATGTGAAAATTTTAACTGTCTAACTATCACGGCTCATGAGATACAGCCTGGTGACAAACGGACAGACAGACAGACACAGGAGCCTCAGTAATAGGGTGCCGTTTTACCCTTTGGGTACGGAACCCTAAAAAGACAGTAGAAATCTGCATCCTTGTAAGACAGAAAACACTTTTACAGTAAAATGTCGCGTGCAAAGTCCACATACACATGAACTTCGCATTTTGTCTGCAACGTTTATGACTAAAACTCGCATATGCGAACCCGGTTTACTAACATTACCTTTTATTAAAAACTCCAATGCGATGGGGAGCAGAAATTAAACTATAGTTTTAATAAATTTATAAAAATAATCATTATTAAACCAGTATCGCTATCAAGTCTGTCGAAAGCCATTGATGTGGGTCGCGAAGGGTTAAATTTACCGAGAAATACTTTGAACCCATCATCAGCCGGGTTTTGAAGTGAAATCATAAACATGATATCAAAGATAATATGTATTTAAAAATGAGAATTGGAAGTTAGATCGTAAGCTAATGTTAAATGAAATAATAAAAATATTGTATATCCCTATTTTTGTTATAACATCTTCTCTTTCATCTACTGATTGCCAAAACCTCGTTGGTTACTGCGGGGCATCGTGCATTAGAGAATGACGTGGCTATTGCACCATTTCACATGATGCTGCGTGCGTACTAGTAGGCTCAGTTATGTGGGACTTGGACGTGAGCCTCGCGTCCGTTTATTTTTGGCGCGAGCAGGAACTAGCAGGGGGGCAAAAACCGAATATAAATACAGCCGCAAGTATTTCCAAACAATTTGGTTTACTTGTTTTTAAGTGAAATTAAAATTCACTAGCTTCCGCCCGCGGCTTTGCAGTGCATAGCAAATTTCTTCGAAATTGATTCAGCCTATTGCAAGTTCTTTGCATATTTCTTTTTGAAACTAATTATACTATACCATAAAAACAAGTGAACGAAATAGTTTGAATCTATATTATTTCCATTTCTTTATTTTCTCGATGACAGTTCTAATTTGATAGTTGTAGTGTTGTGACCAAATAAGAAATGATATCGATCGCACATATTTATTATATTTTGAACAAAGACAAATACAACGTATTTGGATTGGGAAATTCATGTGGCATTCGATATAATAGAAAGACATGAACTTATAATAAATGTTGGGGAGAGCTCATCGAGTGACAGTGACGATTCAACAGATTTTGATTAAAATTAATACATGTAACATCTCGTAATTAAATATAATGTAAAAAAAGACGCTCGTTTAAGTTTTCACAGGAGCTGTCATCGAAAATATAAAGAAATGGAAATAGTATAATTTAATTTAATTAAAACTGCAATATGTTTCTGCCGGGTGACCTATAAAAATATAGCCCGATTTTGACAGGCGACCCGGCAGAAACACATTCTCTATAAAAAATATATTATGATCAAATAACGGATGGACGTAGTAATCACGAAGTCCTGTCTTGAGTTATTAGGAGCAGTAGTGGTGGTTACTCCATTGCAACTCCCTACGAAAAAGACATCTTTGCTAAATAACGATAAGTATAAACCAGTTGGTATGTCTACATTTGTGTCGCTTCCAAGTAAAGTAATTTCTGAACATACATATTCTATAGTTAAAAGAGATTGTTAAAAGAAAACATAACGAGAAAATATTAAAAAGTAAACAGTACCGTGGGAATCCTTTCAGTTGAAGTAACTAAATCAAATAGACAATACACGGACCGCCACTGCTACATTGCAGCTTTAATTCTTTATGAAAACGAGAAAATAGATACTTTCCTTTCTGTTTACTCGTTAATTTTATAGAACTTCATACGTTTCGAAGATAAGGTCGTTTATATAAATTGCGAACCATAATAGAAAATATCTAATGCATTGGACTTCACAAATACAAAAAACTTTTTACAAATATCTATAGTACATACCCGTACCGACTAGAGTTTTGTAGCTAGCAACATTAGCGGCCCATCTAGTAACGTTCATTCCTGTCGAAATTTACCTTCGCTGGGGAATTATTTTTCTTGTCGGATATCAAGATTTGCTATGGATTAAGGTTTGCTGGAAGAAAACTCTTCATAGGGTTTAGCTCGCTTTTGTATATGTCCTCTATTTCTGTATTTTATAATGTATTTTCTTGTGTACATTAAAGAATAAAGAATAAGATTATGTACTGAAAAAAAATTGTAAGATTGTGGTTTTATTAGTGGCATCAACGGTTTTATTTTATTCGGTCGCGTTTCTGTGCAGTTTTTACAACAAGACATGTCAGAAGAAATGAACGTTGTTGGATTTCCCGCTAATAAGATGTTTTCTTGCTAAGAGGCGACCTCCGTGGCGCAGTGGGCGAATAGTCGGATGAGAAGCAGCAGGTAGCGGGTTCGATTCTTGCCGCGGAACAAATGTTTGTATGATCTACAGATATTTATTCCGGGTCTGGATGTTTTTTTATATATTATATGTTATGTATTTACAAAAAAAATGTATATAAGTTTTCTATCAGTTAACTGGTTCCCATATTACAAGCTCTGTTTAGTTTGGGGCTAGTTAGCGCTGTGTTAAATGTCATATATTATTTATTCCATGACCATCTAGAATCAAACTATCGTTAAAATATATGATGTTGCACTGAAATAGACTATCACAAGAAAAACCTAAATATATACATATATATATATATAATTTGAAATAGTAACATTGCGCGGTAACAAAAAAAATAACCACTAACAATTTTTCAATCTAATATCCAACTACCATCAGTATTCATTATTATTGTTTGGGGTATGTACCAAACAGTAAGAAAAGCTGGGGCAAAAATGCTAAGAGATTCTAGCTGGGGTGGAGACTCTAAAGAGAGATAAATAATCGAACTCGTCGAGTGCTGACGTACACTGATTTATTGCTTTCATCAACAATTATTGTATATATATATAATATATATATATATATATATATATATATATATATATATATATATATATATATATATATATTGTATTTCGAACAATTATTGTAACTAGGGCAATGCATGCTATGCTAAAAGTAAATATATTATTTACACAAGTTTAAGCTGATTGTACATGTGTGCGTTAGCTCGTACAATTATAAATACGGGAGTTATCACGTACCGTTTTATTGGTGTATCGACCGGCAATGTTTCGATTCAATTCGTAAACCTTCATCATGATGCAAGCGACAGAAGAGTGAGTGAACCTGGTAGAGACATAGTTAGTGTTTTGTGTTTGCCTGTACCAAGAGCTACCGAAGATAGCAGCAGTGATGATGATGATGATGACGCAGCCTGTCAGCACGCTGGGCCATCGTTGACGCAATCATCACCACCGCGCCCGTCGACTCGCGCGCAGAGGGCTGCGGCGCGCAGTGCGAGGCGAGACGTTATTCGGAGCGGATCGCACTCACCCTGATGAAGGTTTACGAATTGAACTGAGACATTGTCGGTCGATACACCGATAAGACGGTACGTGATAATTCCCGTATTTACAATAATGATTGGAATCAATCACGAAAGTTTTCTAAGTAAAATATTGTGAGTATTGCCTGTTAACTGAGAGAAAATTCGCTAGAAGCTAGAATTGGTGATCGATTTTCAGTAGTGGTTAAAATAATGTTTAAAAGGTTTTTTTCTCACGAAGTTTCATGTATTCTTGTTACGTTATATTTGATGACTTTTATATCGTGGCGGTGAAGCCAGCCGAGATAAAAAAGATGTGCGTTATTTTTCTACCCCGGGACAAATATTCATGAACATTGAGACCGTACAACCTACAAATTTTATGCCCTGATTCTTATGATTTTGAGAATACCCTAGTGTGATATATGATCTTAGTGTGGGGTCACTATGAGTGTATCTACTAATAATTGTTTTTTATTAAATAAAATGTATACTTACAGTACTGGTACCATACACAAAACTTACGAAGCCAATTCAGAAAATAAATGTAAAAAAGCAAAATATTGAAAAGCTATATTTGAACTGTGTAACAGCTTGTTCCTGCCAACTGCTGGAGTACGTGCAGCGCTTATCTTTATGTGTATTTTCCAAGCTTTTCTGATAATATTTGAACATTTAAATGTTTCGTCGAAAAGGAATATGGATATCTTTTCGGGGACTTGTTCTCCTCGTATATTTTGATATTGACCTGATATATTTTGATGAGTTTGTTACACGCAATATCTGACAAAAAAATGAATTAGTCTGATATTTGATCTCATCGCTAAAATTAATATGGACATAAATAGAACAAAACAATGAATTGATAATACTTTAAATCAATCAAATTTAAATGTATGTGATTTCTAGAAGGGATTCGTTAATGGAATTTCTGTTCTTCTGAGAAAATAATTCCTGCTATCAACTTACCAATATACCAAAGCTACGCATTAATTTAGAAATAATTTATGGTCTCTTGTGCGCAGCGACAATTGCTTTGATTTCTATTACTGCTATTGAAATAAATAATAAAACATTTAACTTTGTGTATGTACAAAGCTACTGTAGTAAAATGCAAGACTGACGAGAATGCGGATCCATATTTGACATTTGTAGCTGCACTGCAGTCGCGTACAATTAATATCTAGGTTTTCGTATACCCTATTCTTTATTTTTCTCGTTGTCATTGTCACTTGTTTTTCAATTTGCTAAAGTCTCAAGTGTAGATAGGAAGAACATTTGGCTAATGGGATGTCAGGCGGTGAACTAAGGCTACATGGATAGAATAATATTACTCACCAACAACATCCAAGTATCCCAGCTGGCTCTTCATCGGATCCGTGTTGATCTGACACATGTACCACCCTCTGTCTGTTTCTCTCAGCTCTCGAATATGCAGGAACCAGGTCCTGTGGTCACTATGGGTCACGCCTACCCTCCGGCTCCGCGATATCACGTGCGTGTGGATTGTCAGAATGGTCTGCGTGTCTACACGTAACCACGCAACCTGGAGAAATAAAAATATTTACGCGTTTTATACCACTTGGTCATATATTTTAAAGCTTTATAACTTTGTTCTTTATGAAAATAAGTTAGAGAACTCTCGTTTGAGGTCGAGTTTTTCTTGCTTTTAGAAGTGTTATTAAACAGGGTTGTTTTATAGACCACATCAATGTAACCACATCTAGTTGGGGTGCGTGTAAAGCTACCTTAGAGTACGTAAATAATATTGTATGAGCTAATGGCCTGCTGTATGAGCTAGTGGCCTGCTGTTAAGTCGAATTGTTTTTAGACACCTGAAGGCCTTTGAGAAAGCGTAGTGTTAATAGGCGGGAACAACATCTTTATATATTTTTACCATTTTTATTTTATTTCTTGTTTAACTTGTCCTCTGAAACGTGGAATTACTCAGCTAAAATTGCCACTACACCTTAGAAACAAGTTTAGAGTTTTAATTATCGCCAATCAAAAATAACATTATCTGTCTACTCGTATAATAGACTTTTGTTGCGGTACATCTACATGTTTTTATAACTTCTATCATGGCACAACTGATAGCTAAGTTCGAGGTCAGGGTAGCGGTATATGACTTGAATCTAGGTAGGTAAATAAGGGGTCTTGAAATAAGTAAAACCATAGGCCTCGGTCACAGTGAACACAAAGAATTAATTCTGGGACACATTATCATATTTTATGCTCAATTGACACCGTTTTTCCCCTCACAAGACACAATTACTAATTGAGGTGTATCCAATAAATCATCTAGCTGTTTTAAAGACAAATATGCGAATTTGATTTAAATATAAACATGGAGGGTCATACCACAAAATAGTTGAACACCAACCACACCAAATAATTAAGGATTTTAGGTAAGGATTATTATAAACAGGTGTTCAACGGATGTTTTACTTTTTGTGGTAAGATCCCGACTTTTTGCCTTTATTGAGTTAAAATTACAATTTTCATGCAATTTTTTTTTTATATAAATTTCCTAATCACAATTACAGTCACTAGTTGATCCAATAACATCTTATAGAATACGTAGGGGATATTCTCCCAACCTTTATCAATATAAATATACCTTAATAGAGACGACGACGGCAGTTCGATTTATAACATCAATTAGTTGCTTTCATTCCTGTTCCGTTTTCAAGGTTAGGAGAACCGGCAATATCAAGGACTACTATATTGCCGATAAAATAGTTCTTTTCAGACCTTTTTTAATGTACATACCTACAAAAACATTTATTAATTAGATTAGAGGTTTCTGTCATCACAATAACACCTATTTCTCGAGTATATTGATTTATAACTCGAGTACGACAAACTTATTTTGCCCGGTGATGGCGATACGAGTGGTTATTGAACTAATATGTTTAGTTCCAGCTTTGTAGTGTCCGACCGAAGTGTGTCAAACGATTCAGATAATTTGGTGGCATTGTACAATTGCGTTCATAGTCATTTTGTACATTCTAACATTTTACTGAATTAAATTCTAAATCTAACGAACAATAATTAATAATAAAAATTAAAAAGCATTTATTAAGGACCAACAAATATACAGTCATGTGTACAGTTTAAAACGATGATGCCTGTATTAGTATGAAAACTGTGTTACAGACACCAACGCCCTCCTCCTATATATCTATGAGTTCCAATCAGGTAAATGGTACATTATCATAAAACTAAACTAAAAATTCTAGTTATTCTCCAACAGACCAGAAGGATCTGGGTGGGTGGATGTATTTGTGTGTGTGTGTGTGTGTGTGTGTGTGTGCGTGTGTGTGTGTGTGTTTGTGTGAGGGTGTATGTATGTGTGTAATGGAGTGTGTGTTTTTGTGTGTAAGCACTATTTGGGAATCTTTAGGAGGTCCTCAGTATCTTCGTAATTTAAAGATTTAAGCCACTCTAGACATTTAATCTTACATTTGTTGTGGGGTAGCGGGTAAATGTTAATTTCCTTGTTAACTCTGTTGTACAAGGAAGAGCTAATAAAAAAGAAGTGACTACTTGCCACTGCTGTACGTCGTTGAGCTATTTTGCAAACTTTATCTGCTCTCCGTTTCGAATGTTTCAGATTAGGGTCATAGAACAACTGAGAGTGCTTGCGAAGAATAGTTTGCAAAATGAATGTTTGCCGAACTGTGGGGACTGAACAGATCGAGCAAAGCTCAGTAGTAGGGAACCAGATAGGTTTTTTATTCATCACTTTAAGAACAGCTCTCTGAGCCCTTTCTAGTCTTAGCATCGAGGTTTTAACTGAGCCACCCCAGGAAGTGATGCAGTACGCTATGATGGATTGGGCTAGTGCCAGGTAGATGATTTTTAAGGATTTTAGGTCAATAACTGTTCTTAGAGTTTTGAAAACGAATAACAGCTTTCTTATGCGGGATACTGTTGAATCTATCTGCTTCTTCCAATTTAGAGCGTTGTCAATCATGACGCCAAGATATTTGAGACAAGATGTTTGCTCTATGTGCGTACAATTGCAAGTGGTGGGGACTGCATCTCTTGAACAAACATGGGCACATACAGATAGAGAGGAAGGTGGAGTGGATAGATTGGGAGTGAAAGCAATAAATTTACTTTTGGATATGTTAAGGGTGAGAAGGTTTGTGCGTAGCCAGTCCATAGCAAATTTAAGGGCATTTTCAGAGAAATCACAAACTTCTGGCCAGCTCCTACCATGGACCAAGAGAGCCGTGTCGTCAGCGTATGTGATTATCTTACAGTTAGGGAGATGTAAATTACAAAGCTGGTATGTATAATAAGAATAAAGTAGGTCCGAGAACACTAACTTGTGGAACGCCAAAAGATACGTGTTCTTCTCCGCTCTCGAAATCATCTATCTTTACATATTGTGTACGATTTTCTAGGTAGCTACTGAACATGTTCAGAGCGACACCTCGTACGCCTATATGTTCCAACTTGTATAGAACTATAGGGACCGAAACAGTGTCAAAGGCTTTGGATAGATCCAAGAAAATACCTATGATTTTGAGTTTTTTATCGAAGTTTTTAACAACAGTGTCTGTCAATTCCAGTACGGCATCATCTGTGGATTTTCCACTCCTGAAACCAAATTGGTTTGGTGACAAGACGTTGTTTTCTTTAACGAAGTTAATTAATCTCTTATTAAGAATTTTTTCATAAATCTTCGATAAAACGGTCAATACTGATATAGGTCTGTAATTAGTGACTCTATCTCGGTCTCCAGACTTGAAAATTGGATGCACTACTGCTTTTTTAAAAACACTAGGAAAGACTCCGGAAGAGAGGGCAGAGTTAAAAACATATGAAAGCACAGGAACAAGGGTTTCGCGGGCAGATTTAATCACAGTAGTAGAGATGCCGTCCCATCCCACAGCACACTTGTCCTTAAGGTTTAAGATAATATTATTAATCTCAGTGTTGTCTGTACTAAAGAGGACCATCGAATGTGCAGTGGATTGGCTTAGGTCATAGGTAGACTGAAAAGGTGTTATTGAAGCCTTATTGGCGTTTAGTATATCCGAAGCGAGGGATTTTCCCACATTTGCAATACAAAATTCTAAATCGATTTGATTGTTATCTTGATAAAAGGTCGCTAATTAAGCATCTGATATGACAGATTCTAAATGCCTGTTTAAGTTCAATGTTATAATTGAACTGAAAAGGCAAGGGCTTAGCTTAAATTAATCAGCAATTAAGTGAGTTATGAGTACTCTAAGCAATTCATGCTTTTCAAACTGTAAAGCTTTAGCCAATTAGAATTAAATAATTTACATCTGTTTCTGAGAGATCAGATTAGCCAGTAAATAAATTAAAATCAGGTAGATAATTAAAAATGAAACAGTTGAGTATCTATAGATCATTTGCAATGATCTTTAGATGATTCAACTGTTTCATCTGTTTTGTAAATAATTGTGTGTTCGTTCTGTTATTAGATGTATTTTTATTAAAAAACAAACAAGTTTTTCATGACGTTGTAAGATAAGAAATTTACAAAATAAATACATTGATGTGGGTGAGCAAGTGGCACCAATTATTTTTACCAAACAACGCTAAAACCATCTCGGTAAAGAAAACTGAAAACAGCAAAACTAACGCTGCGAAAACTCCTAACTATTTTGTATGTGCTTAAGCTTTATTCAATACGTTTGCTTTGTCGAGCGAACACCCAGTGGAACCCTATTGCTAAATTCGAATGCATTGAAAACTTTCTAAAGCTTTATGAAGATTGCGAGGTTGAGCTAAATTCCTTGGCACCACTGTACGGTTAGAGAAACAGTACAATTTTCTTTGCCAGTGTCTTATATAAAAACACCTTAATTGCTTTAAAGTACATTGTTATACAAGGGCTGTAAGCGATCTATTGTACACCCGAGATGTTATTTTGGTGTAAGAGCGAGCAAATGCGAGCAAGGACGCTAATCAAGGGTGTTATTGATCACTAACACCCGAGTATAACACATAACTTTTCATCACGAATGCGAGGTAATTAAAAAAGTCGTTATATAACAGTTTGTTCATAAAAAGCACATATGCGTTCCCGGTACCCATTGTTTTTTCTTTCACTACCAAACTATTGTCTCTTTCAATTTCTAAATAGAAATAATGATTTTTCATGGAGATTGTATTTTATAGCATAATATGAATGTGGCCTCTTTTATTTTTAAAAAGAAATAAGGATTTGTCATGCTGATTGTATTTCATTTTAGCTTAATATGAATACAATAATAGTAGATTATTAACCAAGGGGATAAAGCAGTGTTTTCTGTTGCGGGTGACGATTTAAATCGCGAGCGTAACGAAGGACTCGATGTTTACTCCCGAGCGTAGCGAGGGTGTTAAAAACTTTGGGGATTTAAGACGAGTCCTGAGTGTAGCGAGGGATTTAAGTTCACCCAAGACTAAGACAGCTTTATCACCGAGGAAAATACTCTACTTTTCGCACCATTTGCGAAAAAATTAACACAATAATAATATGAGATAAGCATTTATTAAAAATAATGACAATTAAAAGTAAAAGTTAACATTCGAAACATTGGTCCAATTATTGATAGAGAGAGTTACATTTTTGTTTGGTACATTTATTATTGATGAGTTGATTTGAGTATTTAATAACATTAAGTTATTTATAAAAATAAATTAAAATAAACTTAACGTTTATGTATTTGAAGAAAACAAATACGCGGCAAATTCCTAGACTAATATTTTTTTGTCATAAAGCAAAGGCATCAAGCTCATACGGCCTCGTTGGTTTTCGTTATTTTATTGAATAATCATAACTTCATAATAAATGCGTATTCCTTTTTCAAAGAGATGTATAATGCTTTATATACAAACTCAATGGTGTAAACACAGATGTAGTTCAGTATAAATTTCGGTAAGTATTCCAAATTTAAATCACATTCTCCCCCTAGAGGATGAATGAAATTCAGTACAATTTTCTTTCCCTGTTTTTAACAGATTAAAAATGACTATTGTTATGTTCGCTTTTTGTTGCATAGAATGTCACTTTTTTGAGCAAGTGGTACGAAAACATCATTATATTTTAAAATTTACTAACAGCTTTAAATCGAATTTATAGAGCTGTATTCTAGTATACGATGACCAACTTTCTGAGTGATGATGATGAATGAGCCTTTGTACATGTCCTCTATTGAACTTTTTAAATTTTCGCAAACTATACTCATGTTTTCAAAACAAAACGGGTCTTTTCGCGCACAGATTTATATCAAAATTATAATTTTGACTAATCTCGACGTTTCGGCCCAGTTACATCGGCCGTAGTCACGAGAGACTGAAGCGGGCGGGTGTCATTGCCGGGCAGCGCGAATGTTGTCACCAACTACCCGCACTTGGTTTTCTGAATCGCACGTATCACAGTTTCGACACACAATACTAACAGTATCTGAAGTTACGCGTGGATCTAAATCGCGACGTGAACACCTCACTATAACTGGATTCCACGATGCAGATAATCTAAAACCGTTATACGTGTACAACTGTGTATATATATATATATATATATATATATGTTAAGGAAGTTGTGTTAGTTACACTATTTATAACTCAAGAACGGCTGAACCGATTTGGCTTAAAATTGGTGGGGAGGTAGCTTAGAACCAGGAGACGGACATAGAATACTTTCTATCCCGTTCGACCGCGTTCCCGTGTGACGTGACATAAAACGTCAAAGAGAATACAAGTCACTATAAAACGTGGTTTAACAAAAACGCATCTGACATGGAATAACAAAACGCAAATGACAGCTACACGTAATTTTGTCTATAGTTATGTATCGTTGTAAAATGATGGCCGGGGACAACAATTGACAATTCTACCAGGGTGACGTATATTGACAGCCCGTGTTATATGCATGTCAAGGCGGTACGAAGTTCGGCGGGTCAACTTGTTTTAAATATAATGAAAATTGGACAAGTCATTCCGTAGCTTGTGTCTGTCAACTACGAGATCTCACGGCTCAATCAAAAATTGTGTATTGTGAATGACATTCACTAATTTAGCTCTTGAAGTCTGTGACATTCTGACAGCGGAGAGAGACTATACAATAATTATTCGTTTTGCCTGACGCAAAACTGAACGCAAAAAAATTGAAGACAGCCTTACACGCTTCCGCCGGCGACTTCGCACGTGTGGTTTGTTAAAAAAAACCTATCCTCGTTCTGCGCAGTTAGGTAAAAAGTAGCCTATGTCTCAATCTTGATCATAAATATCTATATACCTACCAAATTTCATGGTAATCAGGTCATGTAGACTTAAAATACAGACAGTGAGACATAGTTAATTTTGTATTTATAATATTAGTATGGATTCAATATCTTCACTTGTATTTTCAGACTTCATAAGCCCTAGCCTTTTTGACTTGATTTAATATTTCAGTTAGTAAATAAACTCTATCTTCAAAGTAAGCTCTGACAGCTTTTTGTGAAAAGTGGCACCTATCTACAACACACTTTGCTTTATAAAGTATGACCTTTCTAAATCTGCTTATTTAGAGTGAATGAATAATATTATTTAATACTAGCTGACAAATCCGCAGCTTCGCACGCGTAATTTTTCAATAAAAACATTACCTTCCTTCTGTGCAGTTGGGTAAAAAGTAGCCTATGTCATCCGGGGATAGTGTAGCTTCCCAACAAAAAAAGAATTTTTTGAATCGGTCCAGTAGTTTCGAAGCCTATTCAATACAAACAAACAAATCTTTCCTCTTTATAATAAAGATACTCTTTAAAGATACCTTACAAGCTTAAGAAAAGCACAAACCAGAAGGAGGTGGTCTTATCGCTAGAGAAAGTGATCTCTTCTAGATAACCTTTGAACAACGCCGTCTTAGGCTATGCCGGGGCCCTTGGGCACACAAGAATTAGGGGCCCTGTTGTAAAGTCAAGAAAATTAATAAAAATTGGCACTCTTGGAGAGCCGACAGATGTAAAACTTGAACAATTACGAGTTACTTATATACAGAAGTGTCAGTAACGGTAGCGGTAACAGTGTCGTGAGTTCAATTTTTTTTTTCCAATCCAAAAACAGTGGCACTCCTGTAGTGCCGACATAAGGGAAAACTTGAACAATTACGTGTGTGTTTGGGTATTCAAAATTTAAAAGCAGACTACACGACAGATACTTATAAATAGAGGTGTCGGTAACAGTAACAGCGTCGCGAGTTCAATGGTTTTCCCATCTCAAAAAAAGCCCAACGCGCCCAAAGGAGTTTTCGTTTCAAAAATTGTATAGGGTAAGTGAATATATCGGTCTTTCGGGGCCCCCGTGATAATAGGGGCCCTGGGCACAGGCCCCGTGTGCCCCTATGGTAAAGACGGTACTGCCTTTGCATGGATATTTTCAGGCATTTTTTTTATATAATTGTAACCTGTTATAATCCACCACTCTTACTGTTAAACAGATTTAGAAAAGCCAAACTTTTAAAAGTAGAATGCATTGTAAGTAGTTGCCACATTTATGTTATCTGGTTCCCATAGTTTAAGCTCTGCTTAATTTGGGGCTAGATATCGCGGTGTGTAATGTCCAGCTATATTTATTTATTTCACGAAATTACAAATCATCATCATCATATTATCAGCCTTAGAACATTCACTGCTGAACTTCATAGGCCTTCTCCATTTTCCAGGGCGACCGATCTTGTGTGGGCTGGAAACATCGGACATTGTTACCAACTACATTTTTAAATCTACCATAGCGTGTTGCAGACTTACCGTGGACGGAGTACAGAATCGGCAAATAAAGCATTCAGAAGGCGAATTTCGAATAACTTTTATCGGTTTGTTCAGATTGTTTCGAACTTGTACGTGGCCGTGCCAAATATAAACTTCGGAGCCTATTTATAACCTCTGCTTATAAGATAGGTAATGGACCAATCGATTTCATAAAATCATAGAATATTAGTAAGACTACCTAATATATTTTTTTGTATATATTATAGGCTTGCGTTTGACCACGATCTCGCATGATGGTAAGCGATGATGCAGTATACGATGTTACACGCTTGCCTAGAAGAAACCTATTCACTCGTGACTTAAATATACCCAGGTTGTAGCTATCTGGAAACACAGACTCTGGCAAGGCGTTTCACTCTTTGGCGGTGCGCATAATAAAGGTCGAAGAGAACCGCTTTGTACGAATGGGAGGTATTTCTACCATATAGCGGTGGCGCACCGCAGAGCGTCTGGTTGTCCGTTGATAGAATGGAGATGGTGGGATCAGCTTGAAAAGTTCCGCCGCACACTCCCCGAAATATACTCGATAAAAAACTGAGAGGCTAGCAACCTTTCGTCGATGCTCCAGGCTGAGGAGCTTTGCAACAACTAGCTCATCGTTGCCTATGAGCTTTTTGGCTCTTCTCTCAAATGATTCCAGAGCTTCAAGTTGGTACTTCGCTGATCCGTCCCAGATGTGAGAACAGTATTCCAAACACGATCGGACTTGTGCTTGGTACAAGTTGAGCAACTGTCCCGGTGTGAAGTAGTGCCTTACCTTTGCGAGTATACCAAGCTTTTTAGCAATCTACTGGGCTTTCGACTCAATGTAGGAGCCGGTATTCTCCTACGGACGTGGGTGACTCGACCCCCAAAAATTGGTTACTGGTATAGGTTGCTGGTAGCAGTCTGGTAGAGTGTGGTTGGATGCAGTTCGCACAAGATCGGTCGCTCTAGAAATCTATGGGGCCTTTGTTCAACAGTGCACGTCCTGTGACTCATAAGGTAATGGTCATGTCAGACTAGTGATACATTTTACCAGTGTACCACTTTATTTTACCAGGCTAACCAAAAGGAGGATTATGTTTTTAGGTCAAACGAGACATCGGGGTATATAAAGTTTAAAAATCCAATACTGCAAACCGCCACTTTAGAACTAAATAAATTTACTCAAATCCTATTGTGGGTATCAACATAAATTCTGTATTTTTAACCAACTTAAAAAAAGAAGGAGGTTCTCAATTCTGTTGTATTTTATTTTTATTTTTGGTTGTGACATATGGGTCGTATATTTTGTGCCTGCAATAAACGAATTTTATTTTATTTATTTATTTAAAACGTAAAAAATATACGTAAAAAATTATTACACTTAAAAAACCTACGTAGGTTTATCCTAAGTGCAAATTCGACATTCCTCTTTAGTATACATATATATATAACTATTTGTATTATTTTTTTTATTTATAAAGGTATATAAAAGAACATTCTAAATATGTATGATGTATACAATTTTTTTTAGTATCTGCGACAGCTAAATACATTTTTAGGGTTCCGTACCTCAAAAGGTCTCTCTTATCCGTCTGTCCGTCTGTCTGTCCGTGTCAACACCGATTTTCTGAGGAACGGTTGTACCTAGCAAGTTACTTAGCGGTTTACTGAGGTCTATAGTCCCCATTAGGTGTATTAAAATCAAGGTCCTGAGTCGACACGATAAAAAGATATGGGCAAATTTAGATTTTCGCGAAAACTTGTAAGTACCAAAATTTCACTTAATTTTCAATATTTTTATTTTTCGGAATTTTCCCTTTACTTGTTCTGTAAGACCTTACTTTTAACCAAAATTGACAATTCTAGGTCAACCGGAAGTACCCTATAGGATTTGGGTCGAAAACCTATATGGTAGTTTCCGTTGACCTAGAATCACAAAATTTGGAAAATAGCAAGGTACTTACAGCACAAATTAAGGAAAAATTCTAAAGAATAAAAAAGTTTAAAATTAAAGGGTGTCCCCATACATACATAGTTGACGCCAATAAAGGTAGTCCTCTGAGTTGTACGGGCGCTCATACTACATAATTTAGAGGACTAGCTTAATCGGTACCAACCTCAAATAAGGTAAATAAATAAAATTGTGCTATTGAATAAAATAAATATTTAAGTGGGGCTCCCATACAACAGACATGATTTTTTGCCGTTTTTATAGATAATGATACGGAACCCGTCGTGCGTGAGTCCGACTCGCACTTGTTTGGTTTTTTTTTTTATTAAACGTTTATACACACAAGCTGACGGGCCTCCTGATGTTAAGTGATCACCATCGATTGGAAACTTCTGCAGGACTAGAGATACTGCAGTCGCGTTGCCTAAAACTTACTGCCTTATTAACTTACTTAATGTCTTGAGGGCGACGTATACCTCCGTACTAAGATTTCCTGTGTCATTATACCCAGACCCCGAACAAATATTTTCAGATCATGCAATCATTTGTCTCGCGGCAAGAATTGAACCCGCATCATCGTCTAAGTCGGCTTTCAACCACAGCGTCACAGAGGTTATATTTAATTTTGTACCTTCCATGGTTCTCTATCTTAATTAGTAATTTAATATTATTATTATGATGAGCCTGTCGTGTCCCACTGCAGGGCAAAGGCCTCCTTCTAAATTAATTTAATGATTTTAAAAATATTTCGGACATAAAAATATAACATTGTACATAAAAATATAACAGCTTATATTTAAGTTGGTGATCCCAAAAATAAGTATATACAGTAACACAAGAGGTAGCCTTGACTAGGAGAACATAATTATGCTCCCTCGCAAACCTCCTATGAAGGTACAGTCTCCCATGAGCTGGAAGCTGTTGGATCTGTCTTGAACTCGGTGTCAGAGGGTCACACAGTGTTATTACTAGTATTTTACACAAACAAAACCCGATAAAATAGCTAAAGACGGATATCCACGTAAAATGAAGGAAAGAAATAAAATAGTAAGCGGAACTGAGGTAAATATAGTTCTAATTTTTCCTTAATAAATAAAAATATGTGAATTCTCTTATATGCTCGATTTCGAACGATATTTTGTGTGAGTTAATTACGTAGGTACTCAAACTTAACGCTGATGGTGTTGCGTGGTTAGGGCTTGCAATCCGGATATCCGTGTGATTTTAATATCCGGATAGTGACGATCAATATATTCGGATAATTCGAATAAAACGAATAGTAAAATTCATAAAAAATCACAATTTTAACATGGAAATAACTACATTAAAACCATTATTTTAGAATTATGTGCAGTACATTTACATGTATTATGTACATGTATCTAAAAAGTAATCTGAATTTAAAACTCAGTTTATCCTTTATTTTTAATATTTGTCGCATTATAAAATATTCAGAAAGTCGCGACTGACAAGTTGCATACTTATTGCTTAAGTTTTGTGACAGAAAACATGATCTAAAGTCTATACCTAGTTTATTAGAGAAGATAAGAGTTAATTAAACGTCCCAACCCTCTCATTCTCAAATCCAGACCCCCGAGAGCTTTCAACTCGAATTAAACAATTGATCTTGATGCCTCGATAGCTGTGTCTACGATAGGATGATATAAATAACAGGCTGGTAGAAACTGTCCATGCGGTAGGGCTTTGTCTAAGATTTTTAAAACGCGCCGGAACAAAGATCTCACAAACTTTCAACACCTGGAATCTCAAGGCAGATTGGCGCGCTATGACACTGCACTGCAGTTATCTGATGACGACGAGAGTCCTAAAGGCAACTTAATAGACGCATATTTTCCGAGGATATCGTGGTCATGGCAGAATCGCTGAAAGACTTAGGTATGATGCACGATGACCTCGATAGAGATTACCTGGAGATTAAGTGAGCCTTAAAATGAATATGGACAAGACGAAAATCATATCGAATGTGGCGCCCACTCCGGTATCAGTTAGGAACTCTAATATCGAAGTTGTTGACAAGTACGTCTATCTATGACATACAGTCCAGTTAAGTTACCATGATCCAACTTCGAGAAAGAGGTCAGTCGACAAATCTAACTCGGCTGGGCAGCGTTCGAGAAGACGTCTTCTCGTCCGAAACAGTGTCTCAAATCGAAAGTGTTTGATCAGTATGTGGGGCTTATGACACAGAAACGTGGTCTCTCACTATGGGTTTCATAAGACTCAAGGTCGCTCAGCGTGTTATGGAGGGAGCTAAGCCTTGTATTTCTCTACGAGATCAATTATCGATCGAGTTTCCTTATTGTGAAAAGTGATTTATATTTTAATGGTGAATGGTGGCATAACTTAAACATTGTTATAGCTACTTTTGTAGCAATTATTTTGGTTTTTAACGCTTTTCCCAAATTTGTAATATCCAGATATCCGAATAGTAAAGTTCACTACTATCCGAAATATTCGAATACCAAAATCTTACGGATAATGCAAGCCCTATGCGTGGGCAATGCAAACATTGTTTGCAAGACGTGGTACAGGGCGGTAAGGTCTGTGGTCGTTTCCGTCTGTGGAGTTCTTAAGAGTTTTTTTGACTACTAGTAATGCACCTAAAATAACTTAATATTTCCACTTATTTATTTTAAATATTTGAAAGGTCAAAAAAGTGGAACCTTATGCCGAAATTATTTCGATAGATAACAAATACCTAAGGGCACGTTTAGAAGACACGCGTTGCGCATCGCGTGATGCGTCACGCGATTCTCCGTTCATATGTGAAACGTGGCGAAATCTGCGACAGGTCCGCGGCTTCACACGCGCAAATACAAACATACGGCGATATGTTGCCTCGTTTACGATGACGCGAGCAACGCTACATACCAAGCAAACTTCTGCATGAACGCTCTCTTACATGGCCATATGTTCGAATTGATAAAGCGTCACGACGCACCACGCGACGTACAATGCATCACGTCTCCATCAACATAGCCTAAGACACTTTTGAGACTTGCAACTGTGGGATCCACCACCGTTCTATCCAATTACCGTGGCTTACTTGTTTTGGACAATTTGATTGAACCCGTGAACACTAATTGTTACCATGGGTAGTATGTGGGTATCCTTATCACTGAATAAAAACCGGCCAAGTGCGAGTCGGACTCGCGCACAAAGGGTTCTGTACCATTATCTATAAAAACGGCAAAAAAATCATGTTTGTTGTATGGGAGCCCCCCTTAAATATTTGTTTTATTTGAATGTAATAATTAGTTTTAAAGTGAATATAAAACTTAATATTCTGTGAATATTTCAAGCGTCTACTTGATGCCGTTATCAATATCGGGCAAAAACGAGCAAAAAAATTACGTTTGTTGTATGGGAGCCCCCCTTAAATATTTATTTTATTTTGTTTTTAGTATTTGTTGTTATAGCGGCAATATAAATATATCATTTGTAAAAAATCAACTGTCTAACTATCACGGTTCATGAGATAAAGCCTGGTGACAGACGGGCAGACAGACAGACAGCGGAGTCTAGCGGCTAGAGTCCAGTTTTGCCCTTTGGGTACGGAACCCTAAAAAGAGAATATTCCATCTTGTTCCATATATTATGTAACGCGAATAGAATTAGGTCAAATCTCACATAAGATTCCATTCTTACTTAGAAAACTTTCGTGATTGATTTCAATCATTATTATAAATACGGGATTTATCACGTACCGTCTTATCGGTGTTTCGACCGACAATGTTTTGGTTCAATTCGTGAACCTTCATCAGGGTGAGTGCGATCCGCTCAGAATAATACGTATAAGTGAATTGCGGAATAAGTGCGAGGCGAGACGTTATTCGGAGCGGATCGCACTCATCCTGATGATGGTTCACGAATTGAACCGAAACATTGTCCGTCGAAGCACCGATAAGACGGTACGTGATAAATCCCGTGTTTATAATTAAGATTCCATTTTATGTCACTGCCTTTAAATTTATGAAATGGACTTTTAATTATAAATACAAAAACTGAAAACCTATATAACTGGCCAATCATGTTCTTAAATTTTAGTAAGGTTTCTCAGGACACCAAATTCGCGATGACATAGTAATAAGTACGTCGTCATAGTTAGTCGTAGGTCACAGTATTAAGTTTTTTTACGTTATTTGTGGGGAAACAGGCGTACGGCCCACCTGATGGTAAGCGGTCACCGTCGCCTATTGACACCGGCAACACCCGGGGTATTGTGGATGCGTTCCCTACACTGTAGAAACCTCTTTACATTTCTCTTGAAGCGTGCCATGTCGTAGCCTAATGGGAAAATCTCACATGGTAGCTCATTCCACATCTTGGAAGTATGGGGTAGAAAATATCGCGTGAAGCATGTGGTGCGTGATACCCAATTGTCGATGATATGTGGATGAGCTTTATTACATTGTCGAGAAGTGCGGTGGTAAAATCTCGACAACGGGATGAGATCAAATAGCTCCTCAGAACATTCCCCATTATACAGGCGGTAGAATACACTGAGCGATCCGATGTCACGGCGTTGACTCAGCGGTTCCAGCCTGTCGGCGAGTTTGGGACCACCGATGATTCTAATGGCTCTTCTCTGAAGGGAGTCAAAACGAAAGTATCATAATATCATCTAAAGGACGTCCATTGTTATACAAATGCCTCCTCTATAGATTTGCTGAGCGACCGATGTTGTGAGGCCTGCACCCAATAACTTTCAGCAACCTTTGTTAGGTAACTAGTGGAGGACCTTCCTACGCTGTGATTTCTAGTGCATGTTCTCCACTTAAGGGTTACCTATCAATATATGTCCGAGGATAACTTTCGAAGCGTTGATCCGATTACCGTGAAATTTGATACATAAGTACACATATGTGTAACATAGTGTTTGCACAATTTTGGTGTGACTAAATGAGCTAAAAGTGTTGGGGGTTTGTTGAGATATTGTGGTTCAAGAGGGGCAAAAAACACGAAAATGAGACTATTAAGTCAAATAGGATTTTAAATGAAAGGTATTTATTAGTACATTTTGACCCCGTTTTATTTTTAGTTTAAGCTTTGTAGTTTTTGAGTTATTAACCATAATAAAAACTGAACTTTGACGAAATTCACAGAGTATACCAGTGACCCCACAGTACTGAAATTTGGTATGCATGTAGCTTTAATGGCACAAATATAAGCAAAAATCTGAAATCGAGAATAACTGCAATTTGTACACCAAAAAAGAATAACCAATAACATTAACTCCCGTTACCTGTAATTTGAATGAAACTGTAGGTCAAGTTATTTGGTTAGACATTTCGTGGCACTATTTTGATAGTCAAAGATTACGCGAGATCTCAGTTCGGGGCGAACCATCAGTTTATAATGTTATCTAGTTCACCGACCATAGATTAAATAAAATTAGAACTGACCTTGTAACTAGAGAGATTGTGGACTGTGCACGCGAGTACGGCCTCTCTGCCGAGCGGCGCGGTAACGTTCGTTATCGGCGCGCTAAAGCCCGGCTCGTCTGGAACAAGATACATAACCATTACAGGAAATGAGTGAGTATTGCCTGACTGGCATTCTTCCTTTTAGTGTGTCAAATTGACGTTTTTAGGTTAGGATTACGGAGCAAAATGGTTAAAACGAAACCCTTACGGTGCGTTTGTCCGTCTGTCCGTCCGTTCATCTATCACAGCAGGTTATCTCAGCGACAGCGAAGCTAATATTTTTAAACTTGGAATAATTATAAATAATACCGGCCCATTTCTAAAGTAATTAATAAAAAACTAAAATGTTTTAATATAGATTACCACCCTTGGATTGTCTTTTTTCCGGTGAACTTTGAACTCATCCTGTTATTATTCGAAGAACCACTCGTGCACAAAGGCTGTAAAAAAGCAACTTCAGAAATTTAAACTAAAATTTCATAATCTTTACGCCCCAACATAAAAATAACAAATTATGCGTTTAGTGCAAGTTCACTTGATTAGATTGTAATGCTATTAAACTCAATATCAATCAGTAAATAAAACTGGGCATTACACAGCCCCAAACCAAACAAAGCCTATGCTACGGGAACCAGATAAAACGGCAACAGGTAGACGCTTGAAATATTCACAGAATATTAAGTTTAACTTTAAAAATAAATAATTAAATTAAAATAAAACAAATATTTTAGGGGGGCTCCCATACAACAAACGTGATTTTTGTGCCGTTTTTTATAGATAATGGTACGGAACCTTTCGCGCGAGTCCGACTCGCACTTAGCCGGTTATTTTTATACATAATTACTTATAATATGAGTTGTGAAACACCCAAACGCAGAACAAGTAGCTGTATCAATAATTGTTTTTAATTAATAAATAGTTAGGTTTACATTCATCCATTTAGCGATGAAATTATAAACTACTAGCTGTTACTCAAGACTTCATTCTCACTTTTCCCAAATAAAAATTCATGCTGTGTTGTTTTTCATGGTACACTACACTGTATTTCCTTGTTCAGTGTTATCAAGATCTGTCCAGGCATTTAGTCATGAAAACGTTACGAACAGACAGAGAGACAGAGTTACTTTCGACTTTATATTAATAGCACATATTAGTATGAATATAAATAATAATAATAATAAATATTGCTAGACATTTCAAACAGCGCTATCTAGCCCCAAACTAAGCAGAGCTTGTATTATGGGGACCAGATAACTGACAGAATACTTATATACATTTTTTTATTGTAAATACATACTTATAATATATAGAGAAACAACCAGACCCGGAACAAATATCTGTAGATCATGCAAACATTTGTTCTGCGGCGGGAATCGAACCCGCTACCTCCTACGTCTCAGCCGGCTATTCGCCCACTGCACCACGGAGGTCGTCGATATGGATTTGTACAATTATCCCTAAACGTATTTAACGACTAAATATGTTTACATTTAACGTATTTGTATGATTTGACAACTCTGTAAATCATATTTAGGTACTAAATATAATTATCGTTGCAAAGTCGCCCTGGGTTATCGAATGAATTATCTTTTCTCATTACATTTTGACATTGTCAGAAATTAACAAACCAAGTATTCGGTTACAAAAATAATTAAGTTCTAAAAGCATCAAAGCAAGTTAAATAATTAATAATAATAATAATAAATAATGCTAAACATTTCACACAGCGCTATCTAGCCCCAAACTAAGCAGAGCTATGGGAACCAGATAACTGTTTAATTTTTTTTTTGTAAATACATATTTATAATATATAGAGAAAAACCAGACCCAAATAAATATCTCTATCTCTATCTATATATATCAACAAACATTATGTTTATATTATACTATTATGTATTTAAGATAATGTTAAGAATATATATTTTAGCCCAACAATTATTTTAAGGCTTTGGCATCAAAAACTCTGACCGGTACAATTTAGACATAGACAGGCATTTATTGGCTGCCACAGCACACACAATACATTTAAAAGGTAAGAATTTATGAAAAGCACAAAATAAAGTAAGAGAAAACAGAATATCACATACAACAAACATAGAAACAATAAAACAAAACAATAATTGTACAATGTAAGCAAGGAAACATAAAAAAGACTTTCAAGTTAACCTTGTATACATGATCCTACACCTTGTGTTCTTGAAGGGGAATGAAAGTATATTTTGACCTTCAGGGAAATCATCAAGTTTGTTTCTTGAGGGGTTCTTATTAAATGTAACCGCTTCTAAGCAATACACTCGCTTTATACTTATATCGCAAAGTTATCTAGAGCTTTCAAATGTTTTAGGAATTAATCATTTTCTTAAGATATTTAATCAAACAACTGAGAGTTTGGAACAGTAGACTTTTGGAAAGTTTTCGAGATTGCCTTTGTGTTTATACTCTGTGTTTTTTGTAATAGAAAAACTATACCAGCTAGATATTGTGAAATCTAGTTACTTAGGTAAATTTTTCTTACAAACAGCAAATAGTTGATTTTGATTTTATCCTCAATTACACATTTCACACAGCGCTACACAAACTAAGCAAAATTTGTACTATGGGATCTTTCTTCCGGCTACATGCTGCAGTGGCCAATTTAGAAGTCCCTAAACTGGTTGCGCACTCAAGTTGGCCGCAGCCAAGACAGTTTAGGCAAGTGGGGCTACATCGACCCATTCCGGAACCAGTGCCACTGCGAGGCCACCACACAAACAATGGCCCACCTGCTCTCATGTCCTCTATGCCCAACCACCTGCACACGGAATGATTTGTACCAGGCAACAGAGAGGGGTGTGGAAGTTGCTCTCTATTGGGCTAATCAAATTTAAAAGTCAAATAGCCATTGACACGAAAGAAGATTACTATGGGAACCAATCAACTGATACACTAGTTTTTTTCTTTAATACCTACGTTGTGTTAGTTAGTTCAATAGGTTGAGTTCATTGTCCTTGAGTATCTCATTTATTGGGCTAATATACATAGTCCGAAGTATCCTGTATATATATTTAATTTAAAAGTAGCAATACATACTGGGCTTTGCGGATGAAAGTAGCCAGTCGGTTGTCACACGTAACTTGATAGGTTCTTAGCATATAAGAACGTTAGCGACTTGGGGTTGACCGTTAATGTCAAAATAGCCTTAAATATACCGTGTTTTTATTAAATTAGCTTCGTGGCACGCGACACACGAAACTTACACAATCAGGTCATATCTGACATTATAGATTTAAAATAATATGAATTACGAAACAAGGTCTTGAGCTAATCTCTCGATGTTTGTTTTTTATTGTTTTGCTGCGTATTGGTGGTTAGTTACCCGCAGAAGTTTAAAGCCTCGATTCATATTTTTTGTTACACGTCGTGTTTTAACATCAAACCTGCACTTCGACGAATCAAAATCGCCTTACACGTTTTATTTCAATCTTCAAAACGGTTAATCGTCATCATTATCATCAATCTATAACAGTCCACTGCTGGACGCAGGGTGCGCCATTGAGCCCGATCCTCAGCTCTTCTCATTTAATCCTTGCCAGCCACAGCGCGCAAATCGTCACTCTATCTATCCGGAGGGCGTCCTACACTTCACTTGGCTAGATGTGGTCTCCACTCCAGAACACGTTTACCCCAACGATTATCGGTTCTGCGGCAGATATGACCGGCCCACTTCAGCTTGCTGACCCTCTGAGCTATGTCAATCACCTTGGTTTTGTCGGTTCTGTGGTGTCGGATAACCTCGTTTCGGATTCTATCCTTCAGAGAAATTCCGAGCATAGCTCTTTCTATAGCTCGCTGAGCGACTTTCAATTTGTGAACCAGCCCCACTGTAACTGTCCACGTTTCGGCTGCATAGGTCATCAAGAAAGAAAAAAAGAAACTCTTTTATTTGTGACGGTACAAAACATACACAGCACACAAGTAAGATACACACAATAGAACAAATTCATACACACAAAAACAACAATACCCAACAAATGTGTGTTAACAATTACCTATATGTAAATGAACGACGTCACAAAAAGGCGTCCAACTCAGCATTTGTAGTGCTTTTGGCACAACGCTGATCTTCTGTTGGAACCATTTAAAAGTAGGATGTCACGGATGACTGCCCGCACTGTACCACAATTACAAAAAATATGAATATATAGATAAATATAAGTTATTACACTAAGAAAAAGTAAATAAATAAAAAGTATAAAAAAGTAACTATGGATATTAAGTTATAAAAAGTAATAGAACAAAATTTTAGAGGATTGGGGAGAACTTGGCGAGAATGCGCATTAATCAGTCCCACTGCTAAGCAAAGGCCAATCTGCCAAGTAATCAGGCTGCCAGAAGAGAGGAAGGATATTATAAAGGAGTTGATAAAATAGGAATACTACAATATAGAAATATCGTTTTTAAGGAGTTCGTGATACCTTTGGAAGTTAAAGAGGAACAATCTCAGTTTAGCTCTTAAACAGGTATCACAGGTAGGACGCACTGGTTGTATACTTTCGTTCTAACTTTGGAGGGATTACTAGCGCTGCCGAATAGTAGTGCTGCTTTCTGTGCCTTAATAGTAGATAATTACTTCATTTTATCCAGATAATTATAATTGCTTCAGGTTGGCCTGTGAGTAAAGGGTCAAACAAATATAATAAGATTTATTTATGAAAACGGTATCAAAGTCGACATTAATGACGATAGTCATTTACTATCTGTGGTACAGTTGATAAGGGTCTTTTTCATTCCCCGGGCTCTGATTGTATCTATCGATAAAGCCAAGTTTCACTACCTAATTTACTTGACATTCCTTTAGTTCAACGCCTCCCCTTAGTTTAATCACAGTAATTTAGTTCTAATGTCAATCTACCACACCGTCACCCTTTTCGGATAATGACCCGCAACAAGTTTGTCTATTTATCTAATATGTAATCGAACTGTTAATAGTGCCACGAGAACGGTATACACTTTATTGTGCAAGTACAGTTAGCAGCACAAGTTTGCTCCATAAATGGGGAACGCAATTTCAAAACCATATGCATATTTTCTAAATGCAAGTTTTGCTTATTGAGTTTACCAAATTTATTGATGAAGCTCCACACAGCAAACGCAGTTTGGGGCAGCGCGGGGACGACGACGGTGCGGTAACCGCCGCATCTGCCTTGTTTTGTTTGAATCTTTAGAATTTTATCAGGTGAGATAACACACCGACCGCGGTACGGGGCGGCGCGGTTGCAAACCGCACCAAGTCTGCTTCTCACATATTGCACTCCATCATCAGAACTTTGCAATTTATTGCGACATCACTCATAAAGTGCATAGCGTAAAAAATCAAGTTACTAGTATTGCTGTCAGATGTCAAAAAATTAATCAAATCATTCAATTCTGTGAAATGAATTGTCACTATGGTTTGCGCACCATCATTTTATTACAATGTCACGCATAGCTTAGCTTAGCTCATTAAATTCAACTATCAGTCAAACACTAATCAACATCAGCGATTGCGACGAAAACGCTGCTGTTTTTATTATACTTTCATCTCGTTTGACATAAATAATCCGTACTAGTCAGGTACAGTTCTCGGAGTTAACAGAATGGATCCGAGATTAGTGTCAGACATTTGTGCGGCAATTAGTGTCGTACCTACCGTGTCGACCTTAAGCGATGGAGCACTTTGATTTACCGTGTTATAAATGGCGGTAGATGGCGCTATGGTTCCGTTAAAACTAGGCTCGTTTGATACACTTCCGACGCTGTCACTGACAAATTACATTCGCGCGCGAGCCATGCCCCCACTAATTGACTGCACGTCAAATTTAGCGGCGATAATCCAAACACGAGGAAAGTGATTCCGCCTAAATAGGTTATTTTGAAAGAAAGTGGATACACTTTGTTTTCTGCTTTTTATGTATAGCAGAATGCGTAGATAAGAGTTAGGTATTATAATATTCTTTTATATTGGAAATCTCGCCCCTTTGTGCTTTCGCGGGCTACGTTTTGAAGAGAGAACATCTTGTTTTAATTAAAAACTACTAGGGTCTTACAACAGAAAAAGTAAACACTGTTTAGCGCACACAAAAATTGGAAAGGATTTTTTTAAACACGCGTTAAACAGTTGTTTAAGGTATTCCCTCTCGTTCTTCCATTCTTCATCTTAGTAGCCTACATAGGTACTACCTGCTTTAGATGTTTAATAGTAAAATTTCTAGTATTTAATACCTAATTAATAATACATAACTCGAACGAATTACATTAAATTTTCTATGTTACTGATTCTCATGTAAGTGATAATTGTTATCTTTCTGAGAATAAATGATTATTAAACCTAAACCTAATACCTATTTTACCTTTGTTCTTAGCCTTTGTCCTGTTTTTATATGTACTCGTGTTGGCTTATTTCTTTCTCGTGCTATATTCTTGATAAGAAGCCTATTCTCGGCTGGAGAGAGTAAGCTCCCTGCTAGTGTTGGTCAATTAGCACCAAGTAGCTATAAATAAACACATTGCTAATTTACGCACCCTGCTGATGAGGCTACGGAATTAGTTCAGCGCTAGACAAGTCAATTACGTAGGCAGCCTAACAAGCTGAACAATCGCTACGTGCTTATATCGTTATATATATTTATTTATATTGATTATAGACGAGCAGCATTATTGCTGATATGTCTACATGACACAGTGCAGATAGTCTCCTAATGTTCAATTTTTAGCAATGTCTTATTCAGTATTATTAGTTTTATTTTGCTTTGTATGTTTCAACTTGAAGCTCTGGAATCAATTGAGAGAAGAGCCAAGAAGCTCATAGGCAACCCTTGCATCAACTAGCTCATCGCTAGTTGATGCAAGGGTCCTCAGCCTGGAGCATCGACGAAAGGTTGCTAGCCTCTCGGTTTTTTATCGAGTACATTTCGGAGAGTGTGCTGCGGAAGTTTTCAACCTGATCCTACCATCTCCTTTCTATCAACGGACAAGCAGACGCTCTGCGGTGCGCCACCGCTATATGATGGAAATACCTCTCATTCGCAAAATGCGGTTCTCTTTGACCTTTATTATGCGCACCGCCAAAGAGTGGAAAGACTTGGCAGAGTCTGTGTTTCCTGATAGCTACAACCTGGGTATCTTTAAGTCGCGAGTGAATAGGTTTCTTCTAGGCAAGCGTGTACCATCGTAGACTGCATCATTGCTTACCATCAGGCGAGATCGTGGTCAAACGCAAGGCAAATAAAAAAAAGGTTGTTTCAATTTCAGTGTGGCTATAGGCATGCACCAGGGATCGCCACTAAGTCCTTATTTGTTCGTCTTGGTAATGAATGCCTTGACATCAGAAATACAAGAGGAGGTACCCTGGTGCATGCTGTTCGCCGACGACATTGTTCTTGTCGGTGAAAATGCACTCGAGGTCCAAAACAGGCTGGCAAAATGTCAGGAAAAACTGGAGAGTGCTGGATTGAAGATCAGCAGAACAAAAACCGAGCATTTGTTCTGTGACTTTGGTGGTCCCTCAAGTTTTACCAATATTGACGACCTCCGTGGCGTAGAGGGCGAATAGCCGGCTGAGACGCAGGATTAGCGGGTTCGATTTCCGCCGCGGAAGAAATGTTTGCATGATCTACAGATATTTGTTCCGGGTCTGGATGTTTTTCTTTATATTATAAGTATGTATTTACAAAAAAAAGTACGTATATAAGTATTCTATTAATTATATGGTTCCCATAACACAAGCTCTGCTTAGTTTGGGGCTAGATAGCGCTGTGTGAAATGTCCAGCAATATTTATTTACATTACTTTGGATTATGTATGTCCACCATGTCATGATTATGTACCAGTATGCTTCGACTTTCGGTACCTTGGGTCATTGATCCAAAACGAGGGCGACATAGAGCGGGAAAACAGTGTTAGATGAGTGTGGATGGATATAGAAGAAGAGATGTATGGACTGTGTGAAGAATGATATGGGTGGGAAGGAAGTGACAACGGAGATGACGGCTGATAGAGAGATGTGGAGGAGCAATACATGTTGTACCGACCCCGCGTAATGTGGGAAAAGGACAGGAAGAAGATGTTTAAAGTTGTGAGGTAGATGCAACTGGTAATTTTGATTGGCGCATCATTCGCATGTCCCATAACATTCCCATTGAAGAGTTATTTTTGCGTGCAATTTCTGACAAATGTCATCCTTGCTACAATTTTTATTGACAATAATAATAAAACTATAAATCGAACATTTTATTAAAATGAAAAACGCTATAATTTACTTAAACTTTAAGAATTCTTTAAGAACATACATTCTTTTTACATTTGAGCACGAGTTCCCAATCCTCTAAACACACCAGGAAACTCATTTTATAGATAAAAAGCCAGTTTCCACGTAGCATCGAGTTAGCTTAAGCAACCCAATTTTATTTCTTACTGATCACAAAGCCAATTTTGTTTGTCAACATTTGTTCAGTTTTCCGTATTTTCTAAAACAACTGAGTAGTGAGTTTGGAAATGATTAATAGCTTAGGGCGACTTTCGCAACGATGCCTAACCGTATTTAGTGCCTAAACATGATTTAGAGAGTTGTCAAATCATGCAAATACGTCAAATTTAAACACGTTTAGTCGTTAATTACGTTTAGGGGTCGTTATGAAAGCCGGGCTTAGGATCGTGATATACAGGATATGTATTTGATCTTAATTGAAAATTGAAATGCTTACATTTCAATTTTCAATTAAGATCAAATACATATCCTGTATATCACGATACGACACGACACGACACCGTAAGAAATAGATAAGAACGAATTGCTCAGACCTCACAACCATACAAAAATGTATTGGCGTGATCCTTGACGGGAAGTCGTGAATTTAACTGTTAGGACTTCAAATATTGCAAAAAAATCGTATTCCTACCCAAGTCATGCTTATTTGGTATTTCATGTAAACGAAATAATTACGTTCGCATTTAAGGTAATTTTAGTTAGTCAGTAAACAAAAGAATCGCCACCATTTACTTTGCAAAAAATTTATCATAAAAATCACATGAAAGAATCAAAATATACAACTTTTGTACTAAGTGATAACATTGAACCAAATTCACCATTAATTGATTAATATCAAAACATTTTTCAGAATTTCTACATAAATTTACAACCTAAAGTCGTACAACAATCTATAGGTATACTCGTATGAATTACTCTCTAGCAACATTGCTGTGTTTCAAAGCTATGTGTCGCGTTTCTAAAGAACGTGACCCGCGAGGCAATGCTTTTTTATAGGCTACTAGCTTCCGCCAGCGGCTTCGCACGCGTTGTTCCCCAATAATCTTCGTTCATCGAAATCTGTTCAGCCTTTACAGCGTGATTGAGTATCAAATAAACAAACAAATAAATAAACAAACATCCAATCACGTCCTCCATGGCGCAGTGGGCGAATAGCCGGCTGAGACGCAGGTACCTCCTGCGTCTCAGCCGGCTATTCGCGAAACCGCGAAGCGGGTTCGATTACCGCCGCGGAACAAATGTTTGCATGGTCTACATATATTCATTCCGGGTCTGGTTGTTTCCCTATATATTATAAGTATGTATTTACCAAAAAAAATGTATATAAGTATTCTATTAGTTATCTGGTTCCCATAGTACAAGCTCTGCTTAGTTTGGGGATAGATAGCGCTGTGTGAAATGTCCAGATATATTTATTTATCTCCAGGTTGTATAAATAATAACTAGGAACCAAAACAACGTAACGTCGTTACAGAAAAACTAACTAAAGCTATCAAAACATGTTACTAGAAATAACCTTAACAAAACATATGTCAGCTAAAAATATAAGTTTCAGCCTTCAGCTTGGAGAAATTAATAAATAAAAGTTAAGCTTTAACGTAAGTAAATGTTAAGGTATTGCGCAACCATGTGACAAGCAACATGCATGACTTATGCACGCTAATTAAGCTGTAAATAGTGAGACTTTAAAACTAACTTTAGCTTCAACTTGTTGGAAACTACCTGCGAGCACCCGTTATAATTAATAGTTTGTACTCTCTATTGGTAACGGTGCTAGGAAATTGGCTAACTAATTTTTTACCTTATCCCCTGGAAATAAGGATCAGGCTATTAATGTTTACAAACGAAACCTCAAATTACTTCTGCTAGATTTTAAAATAACGAGGACATGTGACGTTCTGAAATATCTGAAATATCTTTACTTCAAAATAATTAAGGTATTTTTATTTATTTATTCGTATTTAAATGGGTTACTACCCGAAATAGAACAAACATCGTTATTTTGTTTCCACACACCAGTTCCTACAGAAACAGGTGTATTCTTTGATCTTATATTTTGATACACTTATTATTTTATATATTTTTATTGACCTATTTTGTTAACACTAATGGTCACCCTACCTAAATCGTACTGAAAAATACATATGCTTATAAATCAGCTTACTAAGCCATCCGGCGTGCATTTTATATCTAACTAGCTGACCCGCCCGCGGCTTCGGACGCGTGGTTTGTCAATAAAATATTACCCTCCTTCTGTGCAGTCGCGTAAAGTGTATCCTTTGTCTCAAGTTCATTCATTATTTATCTAAGTATATAGGTACCAAATTTCATAGAAATTGGTTGAGCCGTTAAGTCGTGAAAAGGTAACAAACACACAGAGAGACAGAGATACTTTCAAATCGGTGTGTAAGTAGATTATAACCTGGATTAAACATAGGCTACTTTTTGTTGACAAACAACGCGTGCGAAGCCACTGGTGGAAGCTAGTTAATCATATTAACCTTCCTATTGAATTACTCTATCTATTGCTCAAAACTGCATTAAAATCCGTTGAGTAGTTTAAAAGATCTAAGGTAACAGACAGCTGAAGCGACTTTATTTTATGCTATGTAAAGATTTGTATCTTAATATTTAATGTATACTTACGCGTAGTTGCATCGGTAGTGTCGGCCAGTAACCAATCCAGCACCAATAGTGCTAACAACATCTTCACACTCGATATATTCTGCTGTTCAAAGCATAGCATTCTAAATAAAATATATTTATCTTAGGAATGAACGGAAACTTGTTAATGCGAGAAACATACATTAATTGCACTAGAAAAATATCAACATCACATTAGGCGCCAAGACATATTTATGTACGTCCAACAACTCTGCCTTTGTCAAACTGATTTTAGCTATTTACGTGTGGTTAAGTTTGGTGTAAGTTTCGTAAAACCATGAAATAATCACACGGAATGAAATAAGGTACGTAAACTGTCCCACGGTAAATTGTCCAATAGACTGCGTTAAACACACGCAAAAAAGCTATTAGAAGAGCTTCACTTCGAAAACATAAAAATAATTCGGCGATTTTCCGTCAAAAGTTTGATACGTGATGTTCGGTTGAGAGCTCGCACACAACCTTTCCCGCCTGAGGCTCAGTGAAAACTGGTGCAAGATACATGCTTGCAACAACCGAAAGCGCCACCCCCTTTCTCTGTCGCCATCTCTTTCTACGTAGGGAAGCTCTCATTTATTTCTTGGAATTCGTAAGTGGTATTTGCTAACATTACATGATTACAGTAAATACTACTATGTATATCTCAGTAATAACCTATACATTTAACTTGAAGGGAATATAATTATTGCAATTCCTTCGCCCTTAAAATTATTACTTCAAAAAAGGAGGAGGTTCTATGTTCGACTATATTTTTTATGTATGTACACCGATTTCTCCGTTAATTGAGGACCGATTTTCAATTTTTTTTTTATTCGAAAGACACCACTTCCCAGGTGGTTCCATAGAAATTTCTTTGAAATTGGTTAAGTAGTTTGATTTTTCTGTTATCTGAAGTTGGTTATATTTTTGTTTGAATGTTACTTGTATAAGATCCTATGGATGAATATCGGATTAATTGTGGTGTAAAAGTTATTTATATCTTTGTGCTCCGCCTACCTTCGCTATTTCACCACGAAAAATTAGAATGACGTCGAGTGAACGACTGAGCGACTGGCGAACTTGACAATAACATGATTGATTGCAGATTTTCTATAAAATACATTTGAATTATAAATGCAAACGTAATTATTTTTAACATAATTTAAAAATTCGGAATGTGGTTATTTTTAAGTTATTTTGGTTACAAATATTTTTGCCAACAATTTGAGAACCTGAAAAAGACTTACTTAAGTGTCAATTTATCTATACTAAAAAGAGAATAAGGTTAATACCAGAAAGAGGTAAAGTTTGTTAGTTTGTTTTTTTTTTGGATATAAGGGGTAATTTCCGGAACTACTAATCGGGTTCTGAAAATTATTACACTAACAGGAAGCTACATTATCCCTGATAAGGACTTAGATATAGGCTTTATTTTATTTTGATAAAATTCTGTGCGAAGCCAGTGCGAGTCAGCAAGTTGTAAATAAATTCACTAACCTATTTATAATAGTCAACTCAAGCATTGAAACTCAACGGTGAAATTCAGCCATTTTCTGGTGGATACTTACGCTGTGTTTTAGACAGTCTTTAGAGACCTCTATAAATTAGGTCTTCACAGATTGTATCATAAACATATTATCAATATTTGAATCAAAGGAAATCTTTACGCAATTAAGTTTGTGAAGATAATTTATAACAGCGTATAACTGTTAACATTCTGATACTATCATTATTATAAATACGGGATTTATCACGTACCGTCTTATCGGTTTTTCGATCATTTCATATTTGGTGTTCAGTGCGAGGCGAGACGTTATTCGGAGCGGATCGCACTCACCCTGATGAAGGTTCACGAATTGAACCGAAACATTGTCGGTCGAAACACCGACAAGACGGTACGTGATAAATCCCGTATTTATAATAACAATTGAAATCAGTCACGAAAGTTTTCTAAGTAAAATTCGGATACTATATCGAGGTCGAATAAAATAATAGGGTTTGGGAATCCTAATAAGCATATATGGACTATTAAAACATTGCCATTGGCAGAAAGCTAGCAAATCCATCAAACATTTTTAAACTACGCCGCCGCCGTTGTCGTTAGCTATGACATTCGCTAGCGACTAGATAACGATAGGTACCGGTTCTTACCCCGATGGTCTTATTAATAAGCCAGTAAGTGGAGCATGTCTGTCGCATGCCAGATGAGCTTGTACTAAAAGAAATCACCTAATAAAGTCAAGGTAGAGGCAATCTAAAGCCGCATTTTTATTAGTGGGAATAGAACGATTACTCGAAGTCATCAAAGTTATTCTATGATTTCACCTCTGAGAACAGTCAAAGAATTTTTTATACATTCGTACGTTACGTTTGGCATCTTAAGGTACACTAGAGCATTTATTTGTAACAGAACATTGAGTTACCCTTTCATGGACCAAACATTGACGACTTCGACGCCTTGGTACAACATGATTTTACAAGTGAATTTACATTTCAATAAGCACCTGCAGATCCGACATTTCAACGAAGAGTAAACGAAAATAGAAAAGAATCGAGCATTCGCAGAAACGTTACATTACATGGAAATGATATACTATAGCGTACCTTTACCTTTTGTTAGAAAAATATATTAATGTTAAATGGCGCGCCTCTCCACTACGTCCACTTGATGTTTCTCAGTGTTCAAAATTATTAGGTTGTAGTTAAAAGTTTTTTGGCTAATTATATCTCATCAGATTCTTTTAAGACATGAATTAATTCACTTATACTAATTTTACGATTACAAATAATATTTATTTCTTAAACTACCTTAATTAACTTTGTAATGCTCCTTCATATGGCCTTAGGGTCGGCCGCTACAAACTGCGATACAGTTTTGACTTCTGCTGTTGACACCGTATTAACTTGTATCTTGCTCTCATGTAAATACACTAGCACAATCAATTTCAATATCTACGAGTTATTATGACGTGTAACTTCAATAGATAACAAACGATATATTTCGTTATTAACTTTAATTATTACAGCTGACTAACATAACTATAAATAAATAAATATTACTGGACATTTCACACAGCGCTATCTAGCCCCAAACTAAGCAGAGCTTGTACTATGGGAACCAGATAACTGATAGAATACTTATATACTTTTTTTTTGTAAATACATATTTATAATATATAGAGAAACAACCAGACCCGGAACAAATATCTGTAGATCATGCAAACATTGGTTCCGCGGCGGGAATCGAACCCGCTACCACTTGCGTCTCAGCCGGCTATTCGCCCACTGCACCACGGAGGTCATCCATTATATTATATATTACCGTAATCAAATAAATATTACGGTGATCTGGACAACGTCTTTACTTATCGCTACTCGATTCAGGATGCGCTGCAAAAATCTCAATGTAAATACACCCTAAGAAGGTTAGAATTAGCTCTGCTCAGACTTTCTACATGTGGCAAATATAGATCAGTAGTTTTAGTCTGGATCTGCACTAGCTAACAGGAAGTGTGATTGTTTGTGTATCAAAATTTTAATAGAAATGAAAAGTTAACAGGTTTTACACAAATACAGCACATTATGGTACAGTTTATGTCTCTGACTACTATTCTAGGAAATGTATCCATTTATATATTTTTTTTATCTGGTTTAAGAAACGTGGCAAATGATGTATTTTTCTTTTGGCAATAAACATTTTTATCTTTATCTTATTTTTTATATACACTGGCAATTAAACGGCCTAGTGAAGGTTGGGTCACACATGATCGATTTGGAAATCTATGAGGAAAATAATTGGCACTGACCCCCTAGTGGAAGAAGCCAAGATAGGAAGTCTCAAATACAGATGCCGGGTAGCTAGACTTTCAGTTTTTTACAAGATTAATTTTGGTGAATGTGCACAAGATCGTCATGGCTTATCCCTCCTTCCCCCTTTCACTACCGGATGACAGACGTACTGAAAAATATCACCCATTTCTGCTCAGGACACCACCTTGCCGTACCAAACGATTTGCTTCAACTTTCATTGTTAGATTGAGTAAGGAGGCAACTCACTTCCGTCTGTTTTCCGAAACACTATTTCGGAGTCTTCAAGTCAAGAGTGGACAGGTTTTTTCTAGGTAAGCGCGCTCCATCTTCGACCATCACTTACCAGGTGAGGTGGTGGTTAAGTTCTGAACTATCACCAATAAGAAGAGTTGATATGTATTTTTTTAACAGTCATGCATTTTGGACTTATTATGTACTTAATGAAAATAGGTTGTTAAACGAATCTAACTAGATATACCTAGGTAATTGAATGTGCTTACACATACTCGTATACAATATTATTATGTGTGTGAAGTATGTCGTTGTAGTCGGTTAAACCGAGTAATATTCTAACACTTATATCACCAAACTGTCCATAAATGGCTTTCGTAGGGTCATAGAAATCCGAGTAGCTATTTCCTCCACAAAATAATATTTCATTACATTCACGTAACCGCAGCTATGAAGCCATACCTGCTTATTGATTTTGTCGATCTTTAATAACCAGTGTAACCAGTGAAAACATAATTATACGATCATGCGTGGAACTATCGTGCTTTTCCAGAATCATAATAATAATTGATAAATGTATCCAATGAAATTATGCTTTCGAAACTGACACTACAGTAATTAAATACAAGTCGCTATATGTTACTACACACTAACATGGCGACCTGTTTACAGTAAAACATAATTTGTATTGATTCGACTATCCCAAATTATACGTACATACCTTAATATTTTCAATTTTATAAGTCGTGATGATTTTTGATAGAGATTTCAAACTGACAAACATATTAAGAGAATATAATGAAAGTGAATGAGGCAAATAAAAGTGTGCCTCCCTCTCCGGGATAAAGGCGTGACAGTTTGTATATACGAGTATGTCATTCAAATGGGATATACAGAATGATTTAGAACTGTTCTCACTATCACGAACATTTTCTGCTACTTCTAATTTCGATGTTTGTCATTGAAGAAACCACGTCTGAACAACATGAAGCAGCTATTTTGTTATAAATCTTTCTATCAAACATCTCGTTAGTCCTAAAGTAAGGAAAAGGGTATACAGCTGATTAAAAACCAGTCTAAAAAGTTCAGGAATTATTTCCGGGCAAAATTTGTTGAATTGCGGTTTATTTTTACGAAAAGTGGTTCCAAGGCACCCTATAGTTCAGATTAGGAAGTTTGCAGGTTTGTCGGTTCGGAACCGGATTCGGAGTCGGAGGTGGTTCAATGAAATAGTTCCAAATAACACTTGATGTTGGCTTCATTGTCCAAATCAACAGATAACTTGAATTGAAACGCCGCACAAAACAAAACAAATAATCTATATTGCGTAATGAACAACAAGTGAAATTAACTTCGTCTAGGGTACCACTTAGGGAATGCAATCCCGATCTCGCGAGATCTCGTGTAATTTTTCGGGATCAATCCCGACGCATCATATGACGAGATCCCATTCGCGATTGACGGGATTGGGCGGCAGTGGTCAGCGACACTACACACGTCCACTCGGGGCGCAAGCGGCGCGCTGACTGACGGCCGCGAGCGGCAGGAACGCCAAACAGCGTTAGAAAACTATTCCGACTATTTCCGAATATTAGCGACAGGTGACGATAATTATTTAGTTGGTAAGATTAAAGAATAAAGATTTTTATTTTCTTTCGAGTACTATGTTATTTTAGTTAACCTCACTATCACAAACAAGCAGTTATTAGCTTTTTCAGTCATCCGAATTTAAATTTTTTTTTAAAGTAGACGGGATCCCGAAAATTCCGGGATCCCGCGGGATTGATATTTCTAATCCCGCGGGATCTCGGATTTGTAATCTCGAGTCGGGATTGCATTCCCTAGTACCACTGAAGTATGTAAATTAGTTTAATTAAATTAATCGTTGTTTTTTATTTATTTATTTCATTTTGTTTGTTTTTATTTGCTGTCTTATTTTGTTAAACATGCCCGCAATAAGTAAAATGGCCTTATGGGGACACTGGAGGGACAATCGCCCATACAACACTTGCTACCAAGATCATTTCTAATTGGAGCATATCTCTACCTTAATAAGGTATTATTATAATATGAATAGTATTTATCTAGGTTCCCAACCATATATTAGATCAAAATACTTACCTAAAATGAAATAGAAGCGTATCGCATTCTGCATGTTTTTACGTCATAAAAGACCTGTTTTCAACCTAATTGTTTCGTATTTAAAACAACAACATCTTACGTATTCTCGTCATGGGAACATAGATTATATCGTCTAGTTACAGAATAACAACACAATGATAAAAATACAACAAGTTTTCAGTCATCATTTTTGATTAAAATCTAATCAAATTTAGAATCGTTCTATTGCTATTACTGTCGCTCTGCGTTGCTAAACTTCGTCACTAAACAGGGATAGCGATATTCAGGCCGAAGTTTTTGACGCGGCCGAATTGAAGTTGCGCTCAGGGTTCGCCGGCGGGTTAACGGAAGACCAGCGCTGGTTGTTACAACCAGCATATGCTGAGTTAAGGACCATTTTGCAACTATACTTAGTGTATAAGTACATTTAGATTTGTTTTGTGTTATGTGCTTTTAAACTTTACTTATTTTTTTTTAATTGTTTTTCTGTGTTACATCTGTATGTTGCAAATAAATAATATTCTTCTTCTTCTACTACTAAAGAGTAATCGACGACAGAAAGCGCGTGGGGATGGGGGTTCTCCGCGTGACATGAATAAACCTACTACCTTCTGCCAGCGGCTTCACACTGATTATTTGTTATTGAAAAGTAACTTATGTGTTAATCCAGGTTATAATCTACGTACACACCAAATTTCATCGAAATCGGTTCAGCCGTTACGACTTGAATGGATAACAAACATCCACACATGAATCCATACAAACTTGAGCGTTTATGATATTAGTGGGATGGGATTAGTGTGATTCGTACATGCTGACCGCCACCGCCACTATCGGCTATGCTTTTACCTCCGATTTAAATCTCCGATTTAAAAGTGTCGGAGCCGAAGTCGGAACCGGAGGTGGAATATTAATCTGAAATTCTGACTTATCGAGTCGAAGCTCCGTAACATCCTTAGTTCAGATGTAGGTAGAGTCTGAATAAAGTCTAGCGTGTCTTGAAAAACACTGTTTAACATTATTTTCAAAAATAAAAAGTTTAAACACATTATTATGTTCAAACATTTGAAGAAAATTTCTTGCGAAGTTGATGTTGTTTCCAATATTAATTCCTTAGTCCTTCGACATTCATTGACGCGCTTTCTAAGAACGATTACTGACTTTGATAAAAGAAATAGTGATTAGCGCGAATGTATCGATTCACAATAACTACATAATCATGTTCTTACTAAAGTGAAACTATTTCCGCGGACACAACTCGATTCTAAAAGCTGCCTATAATTCATTTTGTTTCCGAGTACGTACGTACGTGTATGCCCGCACTGCGATAATGCATTCCTAGTGTATTCAATTAACGAAGATTCCTGAAAAAACGATTTGAATGTTTTTATACCATAAAGAAAAACAAACCAAAAAGTATAACAGACGCTTTTATCATCGTTATTCCATCTGGGGGGGTCAATTCTTAGAGGTATGATATATAAAGTACTAGCTGACCAATCCGCAGCTTCGCACGCGTAGTTTTTCAATAAAAACAACACCCTTCTTCTGCGTACTTGGGTAAAAAGTAGCCTATGTCACCCGGGGATTATGTAGCTTCCCAACAGTAAAAGAATGTTTTAAATCGGTCCAGTAGTTTCGGCGCCTATTCAATACAAACAAACAAACAAATCTTTCCTCTTTATAATATTAGTATAGATTAATAGCTACTACGGCCGATAATATCTGCCAAAGAAACGATAACCGTAGTATTCTGGAGTGAATACTAAGCCTAGGCAAGTGTATTATCTATGACGCTAGCCGGCGCCGCGGGTTAGATGGAGCGATCTGAAGATTAGATGAGCAGAAGCTCGGGCTTAGTGATAGTGGCGCATCTCGCGAGAGACCAGCGTCTGCTAAATGATGATGATGAATAGCTACATAATATAATGCCGGTTTCGTTCGCAGTGCGGGTCTACAGTAAATAATGTCCGGCCCGCCGGCGCCATGGAATTGAGTTCTGGGAACCGCGGGGAATTCTTGCAGGTCCCTGCCGGCCTTAGAAGCACCATTAATATTTATGCCGTGCATACGTCACTATCCACTGCAACCTCGATTAAAGTATTGCCTTTTTTAAAGCTACAGCTCAAGGCTGTTGCCCATGGGCTTAGCATTTATATGAGGTTAAAACAGTGATTGCCATGTTGGTTGGAAAGAAGAACTGGTAAAGGGTGCTGGGAGTGTAGGCCGCACAAGATCGGTCGCTTTAGAAATCTATGGGAAGGCCTGGCCTATGTTCAGCAATGGACGTCCTGAAGCTGATATGTTGATGATGGTGATGATGGTTTAATACCAACAGTATATATTTATCCGAACATAAAGTTGACGTGATCAGTAGTCTCTAATGACCTAATGAGCGATGACGCGTGTGAGTTGAATAAACGAATTTGAACTTTTCCTTCTCCCTCGCACAATTATGTTTTATATTTTTCTTTCTCTGTTATTGTACTTGTAATATAATAATTCCTGTTTTGCACGTTAATTCACCAAATGCAAATTTCACCATGAGTTCGAGGAACTTAGGAATTTCAGGTAGCGAAAAAGTACGAATATAATCATCATTTTCAGCCCGTGTAAACACACTGCTATACCTCTTTTTGGAGTTCTGGACAAAAATGGTAAAAATTGAACTTTATCTGTCTTTCCGTCCATCACACACAAATGGGGTATCATCACACTAATATTATAAATGCTAAAGTTTGGATATTTGTTCATTTATTTGTTTGTTACTCAATCACGTCGTAAAGTCTGAACCGATTTCGATAAAATTTAGTATGTACCTCGATTATAATTTAGATTACACATAGGCTACTTTTTATCGTATAAATCAGGCCCCATGTGATAAAAATGGGGTGTCAAGTAGCAACAACGAGTTTAGCTTTATTTCTAGGTTACCTACACACGTAACTCGTACGAAGTCACGGGCAACAGCTAGTATAAATATAAAACAAATGCTATTTACACATTCCAACCCATTTTTCTTTTTATGTTGTATCGTTTCGGGGTTATGATGAAAACCTTAAAATGGGAATTCATATTGTTGATAGAAATATGATTAATGTAAAAATAATATGAAGCCTTTATCTAGAATAGTTTTTTTTTATTTCTGCTTTAAAAGTGTACTTGGTTTCTGAGTCATATAACTAGATGATGCTGTTGAATTAACCTCAAATAGGTTAATTAACTCTCTAATAGGTAAGTATTGAACCCTCGGTGCGCTTAGCTCACTCGTACACACGGCTACACATCAAGCTATATACTTCCAGTATAAGCTGACCTCTCATTCTACGAAAAGCCTACACAATGCGAGGTCAGCTTATACTGGATATGTATAGCTTGATGTGTAGCCGTGTGTACTTCACTTATCTTAATATTTTTATGTTACTCTTCCCGATCCTGTGCCAGTCGGACGAACCTCAAAAATATTTATTAAAAATAATAGTTCATCAAATGCCACAAAATAAAATCTGATAAAACAAAGCTATTCAATCTCGCTCTTATGAGTACATCTTTGTTGCAGACTCAAGCCTCATTATAGTAAAATTTAGGAACTAATTTAAGTTTTCCTTTGTTATAACTTTCATCATATCTTTTATCTGTGGAATGTTATAAAAGTGAATAAATAACCAATATTTAAATGTTACTAGATAGTCAAAGAATATTGGCGAGTCTTGACACAAGCAATATAATGGTATAAGCATTTATTTCTCAAAAGAAATTCACAAATTCACTTACAGAGAAACTTACAATTTATCTTAAAAAATAAAGAGGATGTGCCATTTAGCGTAGCAAACTATTTTATACACTTAACTGTTTGTAAGTTAATACTATATTCCAATTATAAATAATATTGATGTAAATGTTTAAAAAAAAATATGTGGGTAGTTCTATATTGTGCGTAGAAGTGTACCGCACCGTGCATGCAACATTAAAGGAATGTGTACCTATTAAGGCCAATGTCACAGTATAAGAGCGGAGCGCGTCTCAAGTATATTATATATTTTTAGAATCATAGATCTAATAGAATAAAACAATGTGTTAACATAATCGTTAACAAACCATTTTAATCAATATAAAACTAAATTAATCACATAAAAACATAATTAGAAACACATACATTGAAAATGATCAGATTACACATACAACGGAAACAAAGCACAAAATAACTCACGTGACCTTTATACGAACACAACCTAATTTGACTGTCCTTAGTTGTTACACTGTCGAGCGACACGAACAAAACTGCCCGGCCCCCTTATAAGCCAAATTGCTGTCGTATCGCTATCGCCAGTCAGGCCATCCCTTTCACACGTGAGGTACGTACTTTACATGTGAAAGGGATGGCCTGACTAGCGATAGCGAAACGACAGCAATTTGGCTTAGGTAATAAGGGGGCGGATCGCTTGACAGCGGCGGTATTTAAACAATTTGTTGGGTGACGTCACAAGTTGTAAAAAATCGTTTTGAAGTGAAAAAATAGTTCATGATCAATATCTACAAAATAAATTGTTAAATGTAATAGATTGTTATTTAAGTATTTTATTTTTAAAAGTAAGTACCTAAACAACATTATTGATGTTTCTGTAATAACGAAATGTTTAATAATAATAATACAGCCGTGGCTTAGCATGCGTGATTTGTTAAATATTTATTTCCATATCTTCTGAACCCTACAAAATATCGAAATAAAATTGTAGTTAAAATTTTTGTTTTAATCCCTTAAATTTTCATAATCCCTTAAGCCGTTTCGGGGCAAACTTTCAGACGGACAGACAGACCAAAATTCTAAAAACAGTCATTTATGATGAGCCATCGTATAAATAATAGTTTTCACTAAAATTTTGGCATTTATTTTGAAATCATAAGCAGACACTTCCATTTTATTATAGATTGCGCCATGTGTGAGTGACTTATTGTAAATGGGTCTGGATCCCACGGTTTCAGATGTTTGCCAATTCCTTTTTTATAATAAACATTTAGGAGGTGTTTGCCCAACAATGGGACAATATGGGGTAATAGTAAAAGTAGTATTAAACATTTATACACTCAAGCTGACGGGCCTCCTGATGTTATGTGGTCACCGTCGCCTATAAACTCCTGCAGTACTCGTGGTACCTACTGTAGACGTGTTGCCTAGAACTTAATGCCTTTCTTGAAGGATTTCATGTTCCCCTTACGGCATTCTAAAGAAAACAATTAGAGCAAGTGTGGTGGCGATAGTCTGTTAATGAGATAGAAACAATATGACGAGTGACGGTCAATGACTGAACTACTTGTTATGACTTCTGACATTTGCATGGCTTCTGGAGTACCTTCTTCATTTTTTACGTGGATATTAAATGTCAAAACAAAAGATGGTCTTATTTTTTCTGCCCATTTTGCATCAGAAACAAACCCATACAAGATCAGACAATATACAAGACAATATAAACTTCTAAGAGTTAAGATGATTTAAAAATTACTAATTAAACTGGAATTACAAATTAAAGTATATGTAACATGGGCGTATAAAATTATGGGCGTAAAATCATTCAATGTTTTTCTTTTCTAAAATGACCATTTATCGGCACACATGCCAAAAACAGGAAAGTGAGTCAATCAACAACCATTCATTGGCACCCCATGTTATTTACGGATATAAATACATAAATATAAACTTAAAAATTATTACCACACTTTCCTTAATCATCGAAAAACACTGTGAATATATAATAGTCGAGTTTATAACTAACTTAACACGAACATAATATGTATTAACAACGAGCTTACCTTTTTTCCGTTGTCCGAAACCGTTTTTCGTGCACAGCAAATTTGGAAGTACAGATTACACACAGAATGAGAACGAAATGACAGATTGAGTGTTGCCATGTAATAAAACAATATGTTTACTAAAAATTTAATTTCTACCATAATTGTCTTTGGAAAAAGGAAATCTTATTAATTTAGATTAGGTGCATGAGTGCCAATAACTGGTAGCGTGCCAAGATTTGGCTCAGTTTACCCTACATAAAATACTTTCTCATTCACAACCGATACATCTTTACCGACGCAATACATATTATCTACAAAGGTTGTGTGGAAGATAATGTTATATAGAACTAAGCTCGCTTATGCTTTACTTTGTAAATAATTAAAATATCAGCCAATGAACGCCTACTGCTGAATATAGACCTCCTAATAGATTTCCTTCATTGCGTTCATAAAACGGCTCCCAGCAACCTTTATTGGGTCGCATTTTCATCTAGTGGGGGGGGATATCTTAAGCACGCTGTTGGTTGCGTGGTCTCTACTCGAAAAAAAAATGGGCGTCGGTTCTTCAAGCTATGTTTTTAAATGAAGTATCGTAGCAATTAAATATTTTTAAACTATCAGTGAAAGGCGTCTCTGTGCACAGACTCTTTTTAGTAAGCTAATTTTTCTACTCATCGGTCAAAAGGCTATTTGCAGGGCCACTATACATTTAATCTAGTAATTGATTTATATCTTACCGCTATGTTACGTAAAACCTCCAACTACCATATAGCATAGGTACCCTAAAAAACCGGCCATGTCCGAGTCGGACTCGCGCACGAAGGGTTCCGTACCATTATCTATAAAAACGGCAAAAAAAATCACGTTTGTGGTATGGGAGCCCCCCTTAAATATTTGTTTTATTTTAATTTATTTATTTATTTTTAAATTGAATATATAACTAAATATTCTGCGAATATATCAAGCGTCTACCTGTTGCCGTTATCAATATCAAGATAAAACGAGCAAGTGCAAAAAATCACGTTTGTTGTATGGGTTATATTTAAATATTTATTTTATTCTGTTTTTAGTATTTGTTGTTTAGAAATACATCATCTGTGAAAATTTCAACTAACTATCACGGTTCATGAGATACATGAACCTGGGGACAGACGGACAGACAGACAGACAGCGGAGCCTCAGTAATAGGGTGCCGTTTTACCCATTGGGTACGGAACCTTAAAAACAAGTTTTATTTGATAACTGGGCGTTACTAAATCATGCTTAATTTCCGCTTTACAATCACTACTCGGACTATATGGCATCCGGGTCTCCCCGATCCTGCGATTGTCCCGGTTGCTGCCAGGTAAAAATCGGAGTCGGATAGCATCAGATCGTGTATAGTCAATGCAGGAAAAGTTCAAATGTTTGGTTGTGCGACGGATTGGTCAGGGGGCGTTAAAAAACGGTCCCTGACAAGCCCGGATACCATATAGTCCAAGCCTTATAGGCTATAAGTAAATCGGTTGTAACTGGTTGGACAGACAGACGTACATGGCGAAACTATAAGGGTTCCTAGCTCGACTACGAAACCCTTAAAATAAATGATATATACACGAGCAAAATAAACGCTTTCTGACTTAAAAACCGACAAACGTGGTGCTAAAGTAAACAGTATGAGGCAGGACCCCCTAAGCAAATCTAACATCAGAATATTGCGTCCAAACAGCCGTATGATCGCTTCTTACGCCAGCACTCGTATGTTAACATTCCGACCGTTTCTGCGTTTAATTTCTTGACTTGAAACACACTCGTGCGTAAAATCAATACAATGTCGTTGGTGGAGCCTTTTTCATGGGCCTTTATAAAAAAACATCTATCCCAATAACGGGACAAATTAAATAGAACAGTTAAATGTACATATGTCAGAGATAGATTAAGACCTACGACAGTAATGTGACCGTAGACGATGTAGGTCAGTATTTGTATTGGACCATGTCATGTCTTTATAATAAAAATGAAATGCTGTTCGGTGCTGGTAAGCGCATCACTTAAGAACGGCTGGACATATTAGGCAATTTTTTTTTAAATGTCCTTCAAGTCCAAATAAGGTTTTAATGGAAGAAATTGATAAGTTGAAAGTGTTTTTTTCTATGGAATTTTTGTATGAACCCAATATCTTATTAGGTTTACAGTCCGAATAAGGTTTTAGAAAAAATAAATTGGAAATGCTGTCCAGATAATTTGAAATCTCTAGAAGAACTAGTGTTTTTTTTATATGAAATTTTTGAATGAACTCAAGACCATATCTCTATGCTATATTTTATTTTGTAAATAGGCCGAATAAGGTTTTAGGGAAAATAAATTTGAAATTCTGTCTAGATAGTTTGAAAATTCTAGAAAATCTTAAATTGTTTTTGTACGGAATTTTTGTATGAACTCAAGACCATATCTTCCATACCTCTAGGCTCTTTCTTATCTTAAAATCTGTAGGAAGCCTGACCGGGCCAGCTTGTTACGGTATAATAACTAAATGAGCTTATAGGACTATTAAATAACAAAGAACTGATTTAATTTTATATTACCTTTACAGGCGAAGCGGCCTGTCCTCCCGCGGTTTGTATGCGTAGGAATTTACTTTAGGGCTTAATTCAGAATGTCTTTTTATAACTTTTCACCAGTCTAGTTGTTGCGAATAACAAGTTTACATGTTTTTTTTACTCTAATTTGGGAAGATAGGTATATTTTGTTATATTTCAGGTTTTTTTTTATATTCGCGTAAAACACGTTTTATTGGGAATTATATGTGAATGACACACACGGAGTGACAGCAATACTACCGGGTTGGGTCTACTGCTGCTTTGCGAGACACAATATAATTTACAATAATAAAAAGTCCGTGATAAAAACCCAGAACATATTTTATACTTGAATTAGAATGCAAACAATTGAATATATATTATATATATATATATAAAGCAAATTCGGTTTAGTTACACCATTTATAACTCAAGAACGAACCCATTTTGATGACTTATATTTGTTGGATTTGTCTCCGCCCCGAATAGCAGAATAACTATTAAAATAATGGAAAAATTCACGCAAAAAAAACATGAAGAGAAATCATTTTCTCATAAGTGCAGCTAATGATGGCCGCTTTACAATTCTACCGGTGACGTACATTGGCAGCCCGCTTCATAGGCGGTGCGAATTTCGCCGGGTCAGTTAGTTTTATATATATTCATCATAATTGTTTTGTTTTTTTACATAGCTACGGTACTGATTTCATTCAAGTCAGTTACTTGCCAGTGTACTGGCGATGGTGTAGTTAGTATTTTTTTCCCAGCTTGGCAGAAGGGGGAATCTCAATATAGGTAGTAATTGTTAGTATTCTTTGGTTAAACTTAGGAGCAACATAATGCAACTATGCATTGCAACATACAACAAATACAATATCACTGTATCGCGTCACTTCTTGCTGACTTGTCTTGAATTGGAAGTCCTTAGGGCTGATTTACTCGGAGTCAGTCACTGGCGTCAGTAAGTTGTAATTCTGCTGACTTTGAGTCAAGAGTAAAATTTCTAATACCAATCTTAGCAATGACCATCCTTTCTTATAAAAAAATTGGTTCAACAATTCAACTAGCAATCGCTGTCGATCCAAGTATCATCTATTATCCGCCGTAATATAACGACAGACACATTCTTCAGAACCCCCTCCTTTGCTTTACAGGCGTGGGAAAATAGAGTGGTATTTTGGTATGGCTCAATACCGAACATTTTACAAGCGAATACATCTTCAACTTACCTCTTTACTTTGAGTCAGAAGTTCAACAAGCTTACCTCTAAAATATTTCCAGAAAATCTTAGCTTCCTTCAAAGGAAAATAAATATTCACAATTGGTATTTTCTCAACGAAATAACTTGCTAACTTTACCCGCCTACTCTCTTTAGAGATCGTTTTGCAAAATATTAAGTATAATGCGGATGTTTTAACGCGCCGGCGAACACTGAGCGCAACTTCAATTCGGCCACGTCAAAAACTTCGGCCTGAATATTGCTATCCCTGTTTAGTGACGAAGTTTAGCCACGCAGAGCGACAGTTATAGCAATAGCACGATTCTAAATTTCCGTAATACCAAAAATGATGACTGAAAACTTGTTGTATTTTTCTCATTTTGTTGTTATTCTGTAACTAGACGATATAATCTATGTTCCCATGACTAGGATACGTAAGATGTTGTTGTTTTTAATACGAAACAATTAGGTTAAAAACAGGTGTTTTATGACGTAAAAACATGCAGAATGCGATACGCTTGTATTTCATTTTAGGTAAGTATTTTGATCTAATATATGGTTAAGAACCTAGATAAATACTATTAAAATTAAAATAATACCTTATTAAGGTAGAAATATGCTCCAATTAGAAATGATCTTGGTAGTACGTGTTGTATGGGCGATTGTCTCTCCGGTGCCCCCTTAAAGCAGCGTGATTGAGTTATTGTTTTGCGCTATAAATGAGCAATAAGTACATGTGTGGACATTAAATCTGGACGCTTATAGGTATGTTCTAAATATTTTGTAAGGTGGGCGTTAAAACAAAGCTTCGGCATAAATAATTAATAATAAATAATACACAAAGATTTTGATATTATATTTATAATAAAATTATAATAATATACACGAGCTAAATAATACTTGAATCGTGCGCTTATCAAGTATCAAATCCAAAATATGCCATTATCAGTACTATACACATGAGTTTTACCATAATGGATTTATGTCTCAAATAGTCTCAACACACTTAATAGCATTCACATTGTTACAAAGTTTTTCAAGAAGTAAGTAGATAGTTTTAAAATGTACCCAGGCAGTGTTTTGCAATAGAAAGGGCAGATCATGTTATCGTATCACAATAGGTTGGCATGCTGCTTACATCATACGGTTTATTCGATATTTTTTAAGTAAAACTTCTTTACGCACGCTTGACTTGGGGAGTAAGCTTGTGAATGTGTTACGAAAAGTGCGAACGGAAGTTGAGAAAGAGGTATAAGTTAGAGAAGATAGAAAGAGAGAGTTACGTTTCGTATATCACTGTAGGGGCAAGAGAGAGAGAGGTGCGAGCACACATTTTTTTTCTCTCTTTCACTCATAGCCAGTTGATTTGTCGTATATTTCCTATCCCAAATTAGCCTAAATTATACAAACTGCAAAAACAAAACACTCCTTCATGCTCAATAAAACTCATTTTGCTATAGATAAAAAAGTATTTACGACGTTTCGTCGAATCTACCAGCTTCGATTTACGAAAAAGTTCAGCTATTCCACAACAGATGGCAGGCAGCAGCAGAAAATAAGTTATGTACTTACTGTATGCGCCTCGAAATAAGGTTGATATTTTCTTAAAACATAATTTTATACATATATATATATACATATAGATAGAGCTAAAGAAGTTGTATTTCAGTCGTGTGGTCTAAATCACACTCGTTTTTTTGTATTAGACATCATTTTTAATCTTAACTTTCCTACTAAAAACCTTTGCAAGTTGGTTGTTATTGGCAGATAAGTCGATCACTCTTTCTCAGTATCTTGCTAGGACTGATCTCATTAATATTATTATTTTTATAATATATTTAACAATGTTAGTTTCTAAAGTTATAGAATATTAGTAGTAGAGTAAGTAACTCCAGGTTACCGGAGATAGAGGAGGCTTCGAGCGTGTGACATATTGCTGGGATTTGCTGCGCTCTCAAATCTGTCAAGCGTTATTAAACTATGACATGTGTGATTTATGTACTGAACACAGCGGCTTTATTGCTTACGTACTACACTGGACGGATTTCAGTTACTGTTGTGAAATATAGGAAAGTTCTCATCTTAGCTACCTCCGATCCGATCTGACGTTTATCATTTTGCATGCCGTGATAACATTATATGAACACGAGAAATCGAAAAATCAACCACATAATGACAAATAATTATGACATACACAATAATTATGATATTATGCATACACTTATCTATATCTAGACTAGTATTATAAACAGGAAAGATTTGTTTGTTTGTATTGAATGGACTCCGAAACTACTGGACCGATTTAAAAAATTCTTTCACTGTTGGAAAGCTACACTATCCCCAGGTGGTATAGGCTACTTTTTATCCAACTGCGCAGAAGGAGGGTAATGTTTTTATTGAAAAACTACGTGTGCGAAGCTGCGAATTGGTCAGCTAGTATTATATAAAACAAAGTCGGGTTAGTTACACCATTTATAACTCAAGAACGGCTGGACCGATTTTGATGATCTTTGATTTGTTGGATTTGTCTCCGCCCCGAATAGCAGAATAACTATTAAAATATCGAAAAAATTCACACAAAACGAAATAATGAAGAGTATTCATTTTCTCATACATATATGCAGCGGGTGACGTACACATTGGCAGCCCGTGTCATATGCATGTCAAGGCGTTACGAAGTTCGACGGGTCAGCTAGTTTAATATACATAAATAAATATTGCTGGGCATTTCACACAGCGCTATCTAGCCTCAAACTAAGCAGAGCTTGTACCCCATAGTACAGTGAGTTTAATTAATATGCACCAAGTTTCACTTTATATTGAAAAATTACACTCAGAAACACTAGTTAATCCTGGGTCAATATTTTGACAGAACAATGTGGTTTTACTGTTCATTGGTAGTATTTGACACCTACCAAATCCGACCTAATAATAAATAAATAAATAAAATAAAATATTTTATTTCAGATTACATAAATCCATAAATTGTTAGTACAAGTAATTAAATACTAGATTAGTAGACACACACACAATTGGAATAAAATAAAACAAAAGGAGAAAAGGTCTTCGCGCTGAAAGTGACCAACCTAGGTCGGTTTGATCACTCTCAACACGAAGCACTTCCACATCGGAGAGGCAAATCTGTCCGATATGGTTTTCAGGATGCTGTTTTGAGTGGCCCGCATTCTGTGAATCGGGGATGCAGTTTTCTTCCGTAGGATGGCTTCGAAGCCATCCGATTGATATTCTGCAAACATCCCTGACGCACTACAGAAGCGGGGCAGTCCCAACATCATCCTGAAGATATTAATGATATGATAGGTTTTCACGAGTATACCTAAAGAAAATAATAAAATTTAAACATATTTATTATTACTCAACGTGTTAAAAATATAGCTTCACAATCTGCACATTATATTATAAAGGCACACATTCAGTAAAATATAATTATCATACCGTACAAAATTCTATACAAAAACATTTTGAAATTAAATTGTATTCTCGGTGCAACCCCCTGGTGTAACGGAAACTCAAAAGTACATTTTATTACGCGGTGTTTGAATATTTTCGCTATATATGCACATATTACTCGTGCGCTATAACTTGGGACCTGCTAGGAATGCGACTCCCCGACCGCTACCCCTGCACTTCCCCGATGGCGCCCGTATTGTACCGTTCGCATCACTATTTTTTACTAGGGTTTTTAGTCTCTGGCCTACGTCACGTAACGACGCGCTCTGGAATTATTTTAGTTTTCGTTTGTGTTATTGTTTTGTTGTTGTAGTTTTTGTTGTTATAGTTTGTGTCATTGTTTTGTTGTTGTAGTTTTTGTTGTTATAGTAAATGTTGTAAATTTATCGGATACCTCTTCGTCAAGTGATTATAGTGAGACTGAGGATGAAGAACAACCTCTAGAAGGCATAAATCCACTAAGTAGTGACGAAGATGAGATAATGTAAATAATAGATAAAATAAATGTATAAACTTAAACATTGTATTTTTATTTTATTCAAATAGTGTAAAAAAGATTAGATAAAAAGCAGCGTCCTCCCTGAGTAACATAATAAATTAGGTTAAAAAAAACAAAGACGAAGCCGCGGGCGGCTGCTTGTTATGTTCGCTTTTTTGCGGGCGGTACAAACACGCCAATATGACGTCACCGCGCTCAGGTCCCAACTTATCGCGCACGGGTAATATGTTCCAAATAATCTCCGTCGATTGTTGAGTCTCCAGGGCTGGTTGGTTAGATTGTTCATACCTAGTGCTATGTAGCATAGATTTAACATTTTTCTTTTCATTTTAGTTTATCTAACTGTTCGTTATCTTCGTTACAAATCGGAGGGCAAGTCGGAGCGGAGGGCGTTATAAAACGTTTCGTATTTACGATACGTCTATTTTCGCTTTATAGCCGCTTATGTGCCGACTCATTTACCCTGCTGTTATATATCACGCGATTTATATAATGACCTCCAGAGAAACGATTATTTAGTGGTTTTAATTGCAGCCGGACTTGAAATATTACATATTTTCTGAGTGCCAAGACTTCGGCCAAGACTAAGTGTCGGTGTTTTACAACGCCGTTAAGAGTACTAATAATATACTGTTTCAATAGAAATGTGTGAAAAATGATTATTTTCATATTTATATGTTATTGTTCCGTGTCGGAATTTATTGGAAATAGGTTACACAATTTGGAGGATACATCAAAATCTCATTTTCGGGATATACCCTCATCGGCTGAGCGAAGTGACGATACCAAGGTTCGTGTCAACGCGTTTCTACGGGCCGGACAGTACTCACCCGCTTCCCTCATTGCAACCACAGCAGCATATGGACAAAAGAATTGCGGATTTCACAGGGCATGCGGGGAACGCACGATGGATTAAACCAAGGTCGGTCACCGCTCGCATCAGCTTCTTACTGAATTCCCGTACAGTTATGTATGTACATACAATAATTATTTAATCTTATCCTGGCGGTAATATGTAAAAAATAATTTAATTAATATATAAAATTGTATATAACAAATAAATAAATATTCCTTGACGTGTCACACAGCGCTATCTAGCTCCAAACTAAGCAGAGCTTGTACTATGGGAACCAGAACCAGATAACTGATAGAATACTTATATACATTTTTTTTAAAATACATACTTATCATATATAGAAAAACATCCAGACCCGGAAAAAATATCTGTAGATCATGCAATCATTTGTTCCGCGGCGGGAATCGAACCCGCTACCTACTGCGTCTCAGCCGGCTATTCGCCCACTGTACCACAGAGGTAGTCAAATTTAAGTGCATGTGCAAAAGATGGAATAAATGACTATTGAGACGACCTCTCTGGCAAAGAGGGGGAATAGTCGGCTGAGACATAAGAGGTTGCGGGTTCGATCCCTACTGCAAGACAAATGTTTGCATGGTATGCAGATATTCGTTCCGGGTTTGGGTATTTTCTATAAGTATTAATAAAAAAATGAAAATAAAGTATATAAGACAAAAGTATTCTATTGTTCCCATGGTACAAGCTTTCCTTAGTTTGGGGCTAAATAGCGCTGTGTGAAATGACCACCAATATTTATTTATTTATTGTTAAGGCTAATTCATAGAAGTCCGATGTCATTTCAATAAAATAATATTTCTCCAATATTTGGCCTATGACTACCAATTTCTTAGCCAAAGCCGAATGTAAATTCGGTGTTCTTTTTCATAAAAGGCGAAGCAATTCGCAGTTTATTTGGCATTTAAGCAAATTTAGAGGATCCCTTCTCTGCTGGCATTTTGTTTTATGTGTCTGCTCGTTACCGGCGGCGGCCGCGCGTGAAGTTACGGCCGCGCTGGGCCGCGAGCCTCCGATACGCACTGCCATCTTAAAACGCAGCGGGAACAATTGCATGCTGATATACGAGTGAAATAAACGTGAGTGTGTATTGTATAGTATACAATACACACTCGTTTATTTCACTCACAATAAATATTCCATAAAGTGATTAGGTACAAATGTGCAATCATTATGGATCTTGCTACGTACAATAATACAATTAAAACTATTGCAATTTAAACTAATTAATTTGAAGGGACGGTTTCTACACAAAATATAAAAAATAAATGTAAATAAGACTTTATTGCTTTATTTTCTAAATCTCGAGAAAATTGTTAAAATGCTGCTCGACGAAATGTATTAACTAGTGTAATGTGCGATGCCACAGATTACTAAAAAGTTACTGCTAGCTCTTCAACGACCCCGCTTGTTTATTGACCCAACCCGGTCAGTGGACTCAACAAGTCAACAGGGCGCGTACGACGCGTAATTTATTATTGAAAGTTTCAAAAAATAAGTAATTATTTGTAGTTTAAATTGCAAGACTTTTTTAGACATTTATTTGTCCTATTAGGAAAGAAAACGCCAATAAAATCCATTCTTTTAGACATTCATGATTTTAATCATCAAGATAATTAAAATGTATTTGAAACGTAGGTCTTAGAAGTTTAAAACATTAATTATTTGATCACAATATTCAGCTTTGAAAACCGGGCTCAAAAGTATTTGTCCCAAATTGTCGATACAGTCCCGCCGCAATCAAATCAACCAGTGTGTAATGTGCCCAAATCGCACCCTCAGGGAGCCGATGCTACTCGCATCTCACTACAATATTTTTATATTTTTACTGCATTTCCGCAAACAGCTAACGTCCAGTTTCTAACAAAAACGACATATCTACTGCACGGTAAACACGGCGCTTTTGTTTTCTCGAATTAACGCTGCTGTTTCAAAATACGAATACATAATTGTTCCGTTTTAATTATCCATACGTTTTAGTACGTATCTACTTGTCCATGCAACTACCGTATCAGGCAGATAAATATGTAACCAGTTATAAACACACTGGGGGTAAAGTGATAGGCCGTGAATGGTTCGGCAAACATTACGTCCCATTAACGACTCTATCATGAGGTTACTAGTTGGTTCACTTTAAAACAAACTATACTTTCAAAATCAGTTTGTACCTTAAGCCAGAGGTTCCCAATTTTATTTGGCCATGGAACCTTAATTGATCCTACTTTTTTTGGCGGAACCCTAGCTGGCTATTTTGACAACTAAAGTGTTTACCTTGTAGTTTGAATTTATATACTCGAAGAATGAACAAATTATAAATGAATATAATTATTATAAGTATTGCAAATAATATATTGTAACAAAGAAATACAGTGTACCTAGGTAATAATTTATTGTGAAGAATGAATTTTTTTCACATTATTTCTTATAATAGCCGTAAAATTAGGCTTTATGTCTGACAATTGAACGCAAACCAATCTCGCATCGGTAAGTCTTCACAAACTTAATCAGGACAGCTTTCTCAACGATTGCCGGGTATTCATCTTTAAGTACAATTCAACTTTAACTCTCGGACAGACCGCGGATCCACAGTGACCCATCCACGGAACCCCAGGGTTCCGCGGACCACCTTTTAGGAATCACTGCCTTAAGCTACCATTCTATTGACGCTAATCTTCAAAGAAATCAATGAAAGTAGGTTTTGTATCGCTACGCTTGGGATCCGCGAAACTGTCTATTGTTTGAAAAATAAAGACAGTAAATCTATTTCCCTTTTCAATTCCCCAAGAATCCACGTTACTCATAGAGTCCGGTCCCTTGTCAAATAAAAACTTTTCCATGTCTTATTGAATCAATTACTTTAATGGGCATGAAGCTACTGGAGTTTTAGTGTTTTTCTTTTTACATTTTGATTCAATTGAAAAGTCGATGGACCGTTACATGCTTGGTGCTTGATAGAAGATATTAAATTCAATATTGTATTGTAGTTAGGGGAAAACAGCTATAATATTTCATGGTAAAGCGTCAATTCACAGAATTGAATATTCCTACAAAAGGGGATGCAATATTTATGCACTCTGGGGTAAAATTATTCGGTCAGAATCGACTCAGCAAATTGGTTTTCCCCCATAAGCACAAAAATGTCAAGATGCCACTTTTCCCGTAAAGGTGAAGTACCCAAAATCAGTTCTCGAAAACTGTTGTTGTATAAACTGGCTTATTGTATTGAATAAAAGGACTGACATACTCGTACCAAGACAAGAATTCGAAACACCCATGCAGGCTGTAGTGGTAACTGAACTTAAACACAAAGGGATTAATTGGGTTTATTCAATGGCTAGCAAACTTGATTGAACAGGTAGATATCCACGTGCTCAACGCTGGAACGGAATGCACATTTCAACCGCCTAAGGATATTCCAATGTAATTTTCCAAATCAATAAATGGTATAGGTATGGAATAATGGCTAAACTAAATTGATAATTCACTGAACGGATAAATGGCAACAATTTGATCCGTGTTTGATGTAATTAATGTAAATAATACCGTGGTTTTAATTAAATAAACTTTAAGTAAACTGGTTAATGAAAACTTTAATGAGGTAAAATTTACATATTTGCATTAAACGTTTAAACGGCAAAAAATATCCAGACGCAAAAAGCCTGAAACTATCAAATAAACATGTAGTTTTCGCGCAAAAAGGGTTGCAGTTACGCCAGTAACAAGTAAAATATTTGCCAAAAATATCTATCTATCTGAGTAGTGGCAGTACATCTTTACAAATAGCCAAAGAGGGACATATACGCAAAGGTTGAGCCATACCTCCTCCGGCTTATGTCTCAGGAATCGTAAAATATTTCACGGACCGCGCACCGCACCCTATCGCCTGTACCAAGGATTCCTATCCTTTCTAGAAGCGACAACTTTAGTTTATGAAAGCATAATAGTCTACGAGCCTTTCTGATGGCTTACTGTTAAATTGAGACAAAATTGATGATTCACGACTGGAAGCGGTGTAATATTTTTAGAAACCATGATTTAGTTATAGACAGACTAAACTTTATTCAAACGTAGGATGCTCATTTTACTAATTTAAGGTTACACAGAGGTAAATAAGGTCGTTATTTTATTTATTTGTTTATTTTTAAATGGTGTGCAGCCTTTAAAAATAAATATATAATACAAAATACACTTTTATTAGGTACCAAAGAGTAACTTACCAAAATTACAACATGCAACGCAAAATGAAGTCGAGCCAAGGTGTTACTTCATTTTTCGTGTTTTGAGTCAGGAATAAACAGACAGACACAACCTTACTTTCGAATATAAAACATAATTTGAATTTATAATGCAAAATAAACCCCAAACTTTTGAAATCTTTTTCAGTCCGTAATGAACGTCGGCAAGTGGAAAATTAAAAGCGTTTCTGCTAGTTTAAAGTTTGCCGGCTAATTTAGCGTTTCCAGCTTGCTTGTATTTCCCAGAAGCGTGTAGTGAACTCCACGAGAATGTTGGGGCCCAATTTAGTCCGTAACTGCATCTGAATGTTACCATATCCCTGGAACAAGTGAAGATTGAGGCGTAAATGGTTTTCTTGTCGTAAACTGCGTGTCTTGTTATACTCGGAGGCGGAGTTTATGAGAACACTCCACTTTTTACTTTACACTGACAACGGTTCGATGTTTTTATTTGGTTGAAAAATTGAGTTATTCTTTCCAAGAAAATGCAAATAAGAACATACTTTGGCTCCACCACAAATCATAATAGGGTATACAATCGTAAAGTGATTATCGTACCTTGGTTATACATAAGAAACTTTTGTAACTAGTGGTTCGCCCCGAACTGAGATCTCGCGAGTCTCCCAAAACTCAAAAGAAAACATTCTTAGGACGAATCGCGTAACGATGCCTAAACGTATTTAGTGGCTAAATGTCAAATCAAACTAAATACGTAAAATTTTAACAGGTTTAGTCGCTAAATACGTTTAGGGATCGTTGTGCAAGCCGGCCTCAATCTTTGACCAATAAAATAGTGCCACGAAATTGTACCAAATTACTCGACCTACAGTTTCATTCAAATTACAGGTAATCCATATTACAATACATATTAATATACAGGATTCCATGTAGTATGGTTGTTTTTTTTTGGGGTTCAAATTGTAGTTATTCTGGATTTCAGACTTTTGCCTATATTTGTGTCACTAAAGCTACATGCATACCAAATTACAGCACTGTGGGGTCACTGATGTACTCTGTGAGTTTTGTTCAGTATTTATTATGGCTAATAACTCAAAAAACTATAAGGAATTTACTAAAAACAAAAACAGAGTCTAAATTTACTAATGAAAGCCTTTCATTTCACCTAATAGTCTCATTTTCCTTTTTTTTACCCCTCTTGAACCCCCCAACATTTTTAGCTCATTTAGTCACACCAAAATTGTGCCATCACTACCTACCTATGTATCAAATTTCACGATGATAAGATCAACGCTTCAAAAGTTATCCTCGGACAAACAAACGTACATACATAGAATGCCGATTTGCCCAAGTTCATTTAGAGATCTCGCTTCGCTCTATCAATAATAGTTTCATTGAATGATACAATTTAAACCTTCTTCGTAAGAGATAAATACTTACGTCTAATAGCCTCGATCAACACCTGCGTCCAAGTTGAATATGCAATGCCATTTCAAAGATACAATATCCCATTTTTGGCGCGGGCTTTTGTCGCGTGTGCACGAAAATCGATTGCATTTTTATTGAAAATCCAGACAGAGTGGATATGTTGATTGATGCAACGTAAATAAAAACAGAATATTTGAACAACGTATTCATGATAAAAGAGGAATGATTTGGATAAATTATGTGATATGGCCTGGGTCAAAGTACCATAATTCAAAAAGCAGGGCAGTTCATTAATCTTGGCGTTCCGAGCAGCGTTGGATCTAGAGACTGGCTACAGGGGCAGGTGCCAGTTTTTTTATATGACCTAGAGGTGGAACAAGCATATGCCCACCTGATGGTTAGTCGTAACCATCGCCTATAACAAAGTATTGCCTCGTAGGTCTCCTTAGATACGTGCCCTACGATTCACTTCCCTGCGTTCATCATTTTGGGACATTCAGGTGTAAAACTCATCAATTTCACCGGCAACCATACCCTTCAAACCGAAGCACAGTAATACTGCTTGATGGTAGTGCTTCTCCGGGCGAGCCCTTTCACAAGGAACTTTACTAATCATACGTACGGGATTAAACGAATAAACCACATCAATACCATTTATCCAATGGTACAAAAGCACTGACTACATCTCTGAGATCTGTGGGAAAGTTAAGGCTGCCGTTTATTTTATTTGTTATCAAGGTATCCAGTATAAAATGCAACCGGAGGAGGCTGAGGGTAATACTGTAAAGTACACTTTACCTGTAAAAGCATACGCCAACTGGACGGACCGAGGAGCTTGTTATTGCCATTTATGTTCATTTCTCATGAAAATCCGTTTTGTTTGCCGTAACAACGTTTGTTGCTTGGCTTACTTTCCGCTTTCGATGTTTTATTTATTGGTTTTGCTTCTGCGTTGTGGGTAAATATATTAGCTCATCATCATACCAGGCGTAGGACGTCCACTGCTGAACACAGATTTTCGGAGCGACAAATCTTATGCGACCTGCATCCAACGGTTCCCAGCAAACTTTATCAGGTCATCTTTCCATCTAGTGGAGGGGCGTCTTACGCTGCTCTTTCCAGTGCGTGGTCTTCTCTCAATAACCTTTCTGCCCCAAAGGCCGTCAGTTCTTCGAGCTAGCTAAGTTTAGCTACATACCTATACATAGAATAGCGAGTACGCTATTCTATGTATAGATAATATTAATAATAATTGTGAAATAATTGTGGAAGTTTATTGCGAGTCAGTAGACTCGCAATAAACTTCCACAATTATTTAAATCTATTAAAAGTGAAGACGTAAACGTTCAATATATTCCTAAATACTAAAGTACATACTAAATTAGTGGGCTATCAATTTACACATGTAGCCAAGAAAAATAATAAAATTAAACTAGCTTTAGCTGGCATAAAAACAAACTTGGTTATTAAAATCTATTATCTTGGTATTTCTAGTCTATTTAGATATGAGATATCTTACTTAATTAAAATAAAATGTATTTTATGGTATCCGTTGATAAATTACTCGTAATATTAATTAGAACGCATCACAACAAATGCACAGAAATGTTAATATGAATTAAGCAGATTAAATATTATAATTTGAAATATAGTTTCATGAGAACTAGTTCTATCAAATCCAATTATTTCTTCAATTTCATCGTATTTATTGGTTTAAATAATATTTATGGGAGAAACTTGTGAAGTTGTTTGATGATTAGCATGCGTGTAATAAGACTATTTATATTTTCATATAAGTATCGTTAAGATTAAAATCTATTTACTCCTATAAAGAATACCTTAAGTAACCGCGTCAACCCACAATTACGACTCCCAACGAAATCAAGTGACCGTCCGGTCCCAAAGAGGCAAAATATACTATAGCGTTTGTTCGAAGGCCTTGTTCGGTAAGTTAATATTTTTTATTTCTGTGTGTGTTGTTATTTCGTTACTTTCGCGTGTAATGGCTATGTTCTATAATTACCTATATATTGTTGCAGGTATAACGTACATACGCGCTCTATAACTAGTATTTTTCCTCTAAGATACGTCCGCTATTTATAAGGTTTTGATTTGTATCACGGAGCTAAATGCCCCGTTGACATGAACCCTAATCCAATTTTCGTAGCTCAACAGTCTTTGGCATAACAATCGGTTGATATAAATCATTTTAGTGGTATAATTAAAGGAGCTTACTGCCGACTCGCGGGTCGACTCACAAACGTCAATAGCGACGGGTCAACAACTCAAAAACAATAAGAAATAGAAAAAACTCATTAGTCACGCGAACTAACTCAATTCGATATTCGCGTTCAGGACTTTACATTGCATACTGTTAGTAACTAGTATAAAATTTGATTCATATAGCTAGCTGAACTGATTTCGTTTATAAAAGTCTCTCCAAACACGTGTCATTTTGCCTATCTAATGCACTGATTCTCATTGTGCCACCTGAGACCGTATCTGGATAACCCAGTTAACAAAGTAGGGTAAGTTTAAAAAACACTTTTGCCCATACGCACTTTACTACTGTACAGCCCATTTTTTTCTCTAAATCAACTTAGGCAAATCGGCATTGTATGTATGTGTGTTTGTTTGTGCGAGGATAACTTTCGAAGCGTTGATTCGATCATCGTGAAATTTGATACATAGGTAGGTAGTAACAGCACAATTTTGGTGTAACTAAATGAGCTAAATATGTTAGGGGGTTGTTTAGGTATTGGGCTTCTAGAGGGGTAAAAAAAGTAAAAAACTCCATTCTCTCCAGTCCAAAGACGACCAAGAGACAGGCTATCCGTAACTTATCACCAAGTATCTAAAAACAAGACCGAATGATGTTCTAAATCTGAAATATTCAGTATTCAAATGAATGTTGATAAAGCGAACACATTTATGTCCTATGCAACATTAAAGTTGAGTAAATCTTAAATTAACGTATTATTTAAATATAAACCATATTTATGGTTCAACTCTAAACTTATTTATGATTTTACATACAGATAAAGTTCTAAGGGTTCATAATCAACTAAGTATAAACTTTTCTTTTAGTTTGAGATGCACGTTGGTAACGGCGTTTTAATGGATATGAATTAACTAAAGTTTAAATGAAATCATTTTAAGTTAACAGTGCCTTTCTAGATAATGTTTTAATTTCAATGTAGACTGAAAACAATGATTAGCTTATTATATATACGGGATTTATCACGTACCGTCTTATCGGTGTTTCGACCGGCAATGTTTCGGTTCAATTCGTGAACCGAATCACCGTTCAGATTCACAAATTGAACCGAAACATTGTCGATCAAAACACCGATAAGACGGTATGTGATAAATCCCGTATTTATAATAATGATTGAAATCAATCACGAAAGCTTTCTAAGTAAAATGATTAGCTTATTTGTAGCCTACCAAAGAAAATATATTTAAAACTAGCTTCCGCACGGGGCTTTACTTGCGCTCAATTTTTTATCCAGATGATAATCTATCTTTATACCAAATTTCAACGAAATCGGTTCAGCTGTTTCGACGTGATTGAGTAACAAACAAACATTAAAAGTTTCGCATTTATGATGGCATAATGTGATGGTGTGATTGCCTACAATCAGACTATACCTACACTACACAAATATAAAGGACAATGAAAGGTATCAAATACACAAAGATACATTTTTATATAATCATTATTTAACCTACGACAAAGTTTAATCTTTAAAATTGCTCAACGAATCCAAATGGCTCTGTCTACCATTTGGGATCGTGCCCAAAAACGAATGTCACCATGTATAACCACCACGAATTATTGCAATGATTTATTTAAATATAGCTCTTACAAAAATCGTTTTCATTATGTAAGTTTAAAATTAAACGAAGAACATTATAGAAAGAAAAAATGAAAATATTTTATTTAAAAAACCACACAGTAATAAAGAAAAATAAAAAACACAACAACAGTAAAATCTAAGCACTAACACACTAACAAACTTAAAAGCTCTGTAAGGGGATGAATAGGTACTCAGCTCAGCATGATGCTACGGCATGTTAATATGCCGCAGCGCTGGTCTTCCGCTGAGTCCAGTTTACATTACCTCACGTACACCTTGATCAAGGGTGGCTTAAAATAGCCTTCATAAAAATAAAACACAACTATTGTTAAATTCAAAGCAAACCATATTAAATACATACATAATACAATTAAATACCCACTATTTTAATCCAATAAAAACTATCACTACTAACTATTACACTTAAGAACATTTCACTGGCATTATTTAGACTAGACATGGAGACCAGGAAAAGAGAGAGAGAGAGAGCTTCAGCTATTGCCACTACGGTACTGCGGTATCAAATGTATACACGTGGTTAGTATGAAAATCGTTAGCGCCATATCCTCACAACCGGTCAAACCTGCTCACCAGCGAAGCTTCCTAAGGCTAACGAGGTTTTAATGGGAAGAGAGCACCAAATCCACGGCTTATCATTATCTCGGCCAGTATAACTCACGTGATAACATGATAGAATGACTGCTCTGCAAACGCACTCGGAATATTCTTATAATCTGCATGCAAGCGAAAATGCTTCATGGAAGCGATAAACCTCGTGAATTTTAAATGAAATTAAAATGCAATTCACTAGTATTGTTGACATTCGGCTTTGTTTACTAGCCAGACGTTTTCATGTGCAAAATATTTTAGTGGGTGATTTTTTATTCCCGGATATTAAGCCGTTCGTTGTATCCCAGTATCAAAGAACCCAGTGGTGCCAACTATAGGGCCTTCGAGCGGCTTATAAACGTCGACTCTGGTCACTAACTCATACAAACGTTTGTAATATTTCAAAGCAACACTATTGCTTGGACAATGCTCACATACCTAATACAATATTATTATTCACTAGCTGACCAAACCGCGGCTTCGCACACGTAGTTTTTCAATAAAAACATTACCCTCCTTTTGCGCAGTTGGGTAAAAAGTAACCTATGTCACCCGGGGACAGTGTAGCTTCCAAACAGTGAAAGAATTTTTTAAATCGGTCGAGTAGTTTCGGAGCCTATTCAATACAAACAAACACATCTTTCCTCTTTATAATATAAGTATAGATATATTTTATTATACATATTCCTTCCCACTGCTGGGCAAAGCTTTGCCCCAAATCTTTTCAGTTGTCACTGTCTGTGGCGGTCTCCCACCCGTTTTTCTCGTAAGCCACAAGATCGTCCCGCCAACGCTTCCTCGGCCGATCCCGAGGCCGCTAATACATATAATATGTAGAAAATAAAAGTCCCAGATTTAAGCTGATAAAAAATGTATAAACTGGAAAAGTTTTATGAGAACACATGTGTCCAATAAACGAAGTAAAAGTTAGAAACAAATGTCGTATCGTATGTAAATGGGGCTATTTAAACGCTGTACCGAATATTGATCATTTTACTGCGTATAAATAAAGCGAAAGTGAGGCTTTATAGGGCAATACGAAATTGTTATAGCAATAACTTAGCGTTCAATCTCTCCGATATTGGAGTGGATGAGTTACGCACAAAACATTTGGCACCGCACTTTTCGGGAACCGTTTGCGGTGAATACTAATAACGAAAATTTTGTGTATGAATACCGTGGCTTCCCTTTACTAAGCAGACTACTAGATCGATGGAAGCAATAACATGTGATAACACCAATCAATAACACCAATCTGGATTGGTCTTTCATTATTTTATTCTTTCACGTGCGTTACGGTTTGCGCTATTTTTGTACTTGTGTGTGGGATATGAAAATGTTACGAAAACAGACGTCACAAAAAACTCTGAACAAGAAAGGCAAATAAATACAAGCTTACACAAAAATAAACGGTAAAACAAAAACCTCGTAGATCTGGCAAATCCTCTAGGTGAGTCACGAAAAAGTCTGTTACGGGAAATTTGTTTAACTTGCCTTAAAAAAGGGCAAACCTCTGTTAGATACGAAGTAAAAGATTTGAGGGACAGCTTTGAAAGAAAACAATGTTGAAAATCTTATTTGGTAGCACTTATTTTCCAATTAACATTTGGCATGAGTTTCCATAAGACAATGGACATTAATTCTTTGGAAAAGTTCACATTTTATGCCCAATTTAACATTTCGTAAAATGTAAATGTCACAAAAAAGTTTGTTTACGTTCAGATGTTTCAAACATGAAGAATAATACGTAGATATACTGAAACTCTGAATGTGTGTTATCTGCTTCGCCATCAAACTAAAATCAAACAGTTCATATAGTCCCTTAACTCCTTATTGAAAGCTAGAGACAAGTTGTCATGGAGTGTGAACAAGTCCCTCCAACTATACCGCTCGGTAATCAATTCACAAGTTGCAACTGGAAACTTTTCAATGATATCATTCGAGGTTACCAACTTCGTTTTACAGAACTTTCAAACTTTACTGTTCTATTATGTACGAGTTTGCTGAAATTATAAATAGCTTGGTTATATAATTCAATAGTTATATACATAATCTAATTAAAATTAGCTTGATGTCTCAAGCTTTCTTTTTTATATTAGTTCAAATTCTGTTTGCAACTCTAGCTGCTGTTTCGATTTGCTTAGCGCCATCTAGTAAGCATCTGGAAACTACACTTCTTTGGAAAACGTTTCACAACTTTTGGCACAGATTTAGCAATAAAAAGAATACAATAACATCGCACGCAAATAACTAGCACTACGCCTAGTAAAATATAAATGTACGGCGCCCATATAGGTCATCACAACGAATACAGGGCACTTAGCCACACGAATACTTTCTAGTCTGAATTATAGCACTGATTACATAATACACTGTCAGAAGTAAGGAAACTGCAACCTTGATACGGCTTGGACTGGGCCGGCTTGGACATTCTTTAAGCAAGACAATAAAAGTGAATTCCTGTCAGCACGCAATTTCACAAAGGAAACCCTTACTTAAGAATGTGTAGGAAGTACTAAAGTTGAAAAATTAATTTAAATGCAACATCGAGAAACAAATATTTCATGTTCTACAAGTCGTTATATATTTAGCGCTCGATATAGCACGTTGCGGCCGATTCATCCCAGCTGTTTAGTTTTTATTCGCGCTCGTTGACGCTATAATTATGGATGGAGTGGATGAAACAAGTCTAGGAAGCTTTAAGAGCGCATAAAGCGGGTTAGCCGTCGCTTCACTAACCAACGGGTACTCGGGTAATACCAGATCGTGTTCTTTTTAACGAGTCTCCCGCTGGCCATAATTCATGACGCAGAAATAAAAACTAAACTTGTGACTGTACTATGTCGAGGACGGTACAAAATATTTATCTTATCGCAAGCGGTGTGTACACTTTACTAGCAGTGAACTAGTTGCATTTTTCTTTGTAGTTTTCAGTTCAGATTTAAAATTGTTTTACCGAATGTTTACTAATATTATTATATTAAAATAAATCTGACGGGATCGAAAACATTCGCTCGAGTTCTCATGTACAAATGGAGTAATGTATGTGGCTCCCAGGACGCGAGTGTCGTCACAGAATGTATTTAAACATTTTTCTTACTTGCTTACCATACTATAGACTTGATTTGTTTCTGACGTAATAAACATCTTATAAATCGATGAACTCCGGCTGCACGCATGAAAAAGTGCCACGTTCCGCCTGAGCCAAGCGTGCAAGCGAAAGCGCGGAACAAGCGATAGAGAGGCACGATCGGCCTAAGCGTTCGGCTTGTGACGCATCTACCTCTCTTCCGCTCGTTATCACGTAAAATTATCGCCCGTAAACCGACTTTTTAGATAACCAATTTTTTTATAATGTATTGGTCTAGAACACAATCATTATTTTCTTATACATACATATAACAATAAACTAAAAAACATTATGACTCATTAAAAATGTTTCCACAAATAAAAATCCCTGAAAGTTACCTTTAAAAATGTGGCACCGTCCGACTTGATTTCATGGTTTATTACCATTTACGGACATGTTTTCTGGCGACGTGGAGCGAAGGGATGTAAGCTTATAATCTTTGGACTCTCTAAATGGAGTCGGTTTGGCTCAAGCCCAGGCCAAGTTGCAAAAGCTAAAAGGTGAACAGCATTATGCAAATCACCATACTCTTTGTTCTGTTCTGTAATTTTATTTACATTTTATTTATTAGAAACGTTATATGGTGGGTTGGTTGGGTTCAACGTTTTTGTTTACGCTACATTAAATGGATTTTGGTTAAACGTTTCTATTAATATAAGCCAAAACGAGAAAGGATTCAGTTTAATCCGCGCGGGATACGCATCCCATACGAGTAAGTCTCGTGATTATACTAAGTTCTTTTCTTTTAATCTGTACCTACGCTCTTAGATATAACGTTATGCGATTAAAATGTGAATAGAGGTTTGATAGGATTATCAAAAACTACAACACGAGTACTTATTTAAGAGCTTTTAGGCATTAGAAGTATTTAATGAAGGTATTTCCCCGCATTCATATTCAAATCCACTTCCCAGTATTACAATGGCATTGAGTCGTGCCGACCGCGATACTGTACTTATATCAATAGTTGCTTAGTCGGTCGCCTGTTTAAGAGCGATCGCAGACGACCGATATTTTGAGTTGACCGATCTGTCTGATTTGATCCACACAAACGCACACGTCTTACGAGCTCAACACAATGAACACGAACACGTGAAGGCACAGAACAGTCGGAGTATTAAAAAGTGGCGCGGTGATGTTGACAACCAACTCGCGCTGCGTCCGGTGTATTGTCTAGCATAAAGTGTCATACTCGGTATTCGTGGTAACCGCGCCGCCCCAAGCCGCGTTCAGTGTGTAGAGCTCCCTACACGGTATGCTGCTAAGCGTGATAAATGCTATATCTATTTGTACCACAGTCCAACAATTCTCGATTTAGATCAGCAAGAGCCTAACGAACTTATATGTGTGAATTTCGTAGGACCAGTGATTTGTGGAACATTTGCGTTGCTAATAAGGTGCATGCTCCATTTTCGGCGACTATTGTCGGTCATCTGCGATTGACTTAACACTATTCAAGTGTACAGTGTACAGTTGTGTAGGTATGGCACGTGTCTTGAGGTTGTAAATTCTCATGTAGATTTACGAGCGGCGCTGGAGACTTCAGTGGTTCATGCTAGATGGCGACCATGTTGCATTGGTAGGAAACCACTCAGTAACGTCAGATTTCGATATACAAGCCCTATCTAAGAAAATGTTTTCACCAGTACAATTACCTGACTCTTTAGGGTTTTATTTTTATTTGCCAATTAGTTTTTATTCTAAGGGATCTTTTCACTGAATTTGTGCCTGTTCCCGTAGCAAAGCGATAACTATAAACTGAACGAACATCGACGCAACTCAATGCGCTGTGCTATACGAGTATATGAATTTTGGATCAATAATATAATTTAATACGCACACTTAGCTTAAACTAACAATTTATAAACCTTTATTTGAAAATAGATGACTTATTATTATTGTAAGTTTTTGTTGAAAAATTACTTTTACAAAACAAGCTTTTATAATATTCATAATCGGAACCGCAAGCAAAGACAAAGTCAAAGTCAAAATCTTTTATTCATTAAAATCACAAGGATCACTTTGAAACGTCAATTTTACTGCCTGTTCCTTTTCAGAGCCGATTCAAATGAGCTCAATCACTAGTAGCCTACTATAATCCATTCAGAAGTTCCATTGTCTAGCATCCGTCTCCATCATGAGACCACCTCCATGGTACCATGTTATTACATTGTCACCGAAGTTACATATGTATTCCAAATTTCAGCTCAATCGGTTGAGGGGAACGGGTTTAAAATTCAGTTGCAAAATTCCACCCGGACAAACATACATACATTGCAATTTAATAAAAAGCTTATAATAAAAAAAGGTTTTTATTTTAAAACTGATTGATAATCAGATTGATATCATTTATTAATCCTTTCACTTTTCACAATAAATATGGTATATGTATCTATAGTGCACGATTATGGCATACAAATATCTATCAGTTATGTGACGAACCTAAAACGTGTATTCAAAACGTAACAAAATTTTAATATTCACAATCATAAACATATCCATTGCTATATTTTACAACGCGATTGTTTTACTAGTAGTTCTAACGGATGATCGTTCATTATCCATCATCAGTGTAAACAAGTTAGTTAACTATCTTAGCTTCTTACTGACGCCATCCCCTATAGGATAGAGTTCTGCGTTCAATCTTATTGAAGGCAATCAATTCATTTCACCCGCCTTCCGACACTAACACCTACTTGAGTAAACATTTTGGCTCCACAGTGGATTGGTAATAAGTTTACTAGAATGTTGCCCGCGACTCTGTCCGTGGTCCGTGCAATGCTGCTAATCGTGTACAACAATGGCAAAAAATGGGTTTCTACGGAAAAAATCATGGGCCTGTTTTAATTATCTGATTATGTTGAAAGTTCTTTTCGTTTATAACATCGGAATTAGAGGATTTCAATATTTGGTGGATAATGCGAAAGCGAAGGATGACCCTTTTTTTGACAACTTATAAAAATCGTTGCCCTGCGATAGTTCTCAAGTTTTAGGGTAGCAAACATCGTGGTAAATAGTTTCTCAGGTATTCATCGTATAGTACGTAAGTACCTAGGTGATCTTCATTCTTCAGTCCTTGATACATTTAGGTATTAATTATATTACACTTAATTATTGATTAAAATGGGTATTTATCGCGTATGTACCTTGTTTATTTGTTATCCCGACGTTTCGGCTGTGTTGCAACAGTCATGGTCTCAGTCAACCTGAGACCATGACTGTTGCAACACAACCGAAACGCCGGGATAACAAATAAACATTATCCTTTCGCATTATCCACCAAATATTGAAATCCTCTAATTCAAATCCCGACGTTTCGGCTATGTTGCAACAGTCATGGTCTCAGTCAGCCCGAGACCATGACTGTTGCAACACAGCCGAAACGTCGGGATAACAAATAAACATTATCCTTTCGCATTATCCACCAAATATAGAAATACTCTAATTCAGATCCCGACGTTTCGGCTATGTTGCAACAGTCATTGTCTCAGTCAGCCCGAGACCATGACTGTTGCAACACAGCCGAAACGTCGGGATAACAAATAAACATTATCCTTTCGCATTATCCACCAAATATAGAAATCCGCTAATTCAGATCCCGACGTTTCGGCTATGTTGCAACAGTCATGGTCTCAGTCAGCCCGAAACCATGACTGTTGCAACACAGCCGAAACGTCGGGATAACAAATAAACATTATCCTTTCGCATTATCCACCAAATATAGAAATCCGATAATTCAGATCCCGACGTTTCGGCTATGTTGCAACAGTCATGGTCTCAGTCAGCCCGAAACCATGACTGTTGCAACACAGCCGAAACGTCGGGATAACAAATAAACATTATCCTTTCGCATTATCCACCAAATATAGAAATCCTCTAATTCAGATCCCGACGTTTCGGCTATGTTGCAACAGTCATGGTCTCAGTCAGCCCGAGACCATGACTGTTGCAACACAACCAAAACGTCGGGATAACAAATAAACATTATCCTTTCGCATTATCCACCAAATATAGAAATCCTCTAATTCAGATCCCGACGTTTCGGCTGTGTTGCAACAGTCATGGTCTCAGTCAGCCCGAGACCATGACTGTTCCCGACGTTTCGGCTGTGTTGCAACAGTCATGCTCTCAGTCAACCCGAGACCATGATTGTTGCAACACAGCCGAAACGTCAGAATAACAAATAAACAAGGTACATACGCGATAAATACCCGTTTTAACCAATAATTAAGTACAGTGATCGCGAAAGTTTGAAAAATACTATATTACTCTTTTGTCTGAATACACCTTTTTGACCTTTGATTGTTAGCCAACATGGGGTTAAAAGTTAATTGCGTGGACACCAATTTAATGTGTTGAGATTTCATAAACTTACTCATTTGTAATGCACGCTATTGGCCCGAGAACCGATAGGTTGCGTTAAAAGTGAGAATAACAACCACTTCGTTGGCCGGTCTTCTTCTTTTTAAACGCCTTTGAAATTTTAAGACTACCACTTTTTATTGAGCTTAAAAATTCCCTTCGGTGTTTACTAGCCTTTGTTAGTCCAGCGGCGAAGCATAAAATGTAAATGCACGCTCCCATACAACACTGCAGTTTATGTGGTTCCTCGCAAGGCACTTATTTTTATATTCGGAAATTATAGTTCAGCAACTTAATAGTCAACCGCATTACGCAAAGAAACATGAATGTGAAGCTTATAACAAATACTGCGATTGCTATCACAATTATAATTTCCTAGAACTAGCACTAAGAATGTTGAATCTAAGCTAAAAAACCGGCCAAGTGAGAGTCGGACTCGCTAACGGAAGGTCCGTACCGTACATTATCTATAAAAACGGCAAAAAAATTATGTCTGGTGTATGGGAGTCCCACTTAAATATTTATTTTATTCAGTAGCACTATTTTATTTATTTACCTTATTTGAGGTTGGTGCCGATTAAGCTAGTCCTCTAAATTGTATGAGCGCACATACAACTCAGAGGACTATCTTAATTGGCGTCAACTATGTATGTATGGGGACACCCTTTAATTTTCAACTTATTTTTTTTTTAATTTTTCCTTTATTTCCACTGTAAGGACCTTGATTTTTGCCAAATTTCGTGATTCTAGGTCAATAGGAACTAAGTTTTCGACCCAAAATCTATAGGGTCTTCCGGTTGACCTAGAATTGTCAATTTTGGTTAAAAGCACGGTCTTAGAGCACAAGTAAAGAGAAAATTCCGAAAAATAAAACAAGTTGAAAATTAAGGTAAATTTTCGTACATACATGTTTTCGCGAATATCTAAATTTGCCCATATCGTGTTGACCTTGATTTTTATACACCTAATAGGGACCTCAGTATCTGGTATAAATTTCAACTTGCTAGGTCCACCCGTTCTTGAGAAAATCGATGGTGACACACGGACAGACAGACGGACAGACGGACAAGAGAGTGATCTTACAAGAGTTCTTTTTTTTACCTTTTGAGGTACGGAACTCTAAAAATCGACTACCGCAGCATCCACCAGCACATCCGCATACCAAAGATAAATTGGGTCGCATTATTAGTCATAAAAATAAATCGGCTAGCGCAGCATCCCCCAGGCCACCCTCATTAAGATAAATAGTCATATAAAAAACGCATCGTGCCCCACTCAACCCACTATAAGTTAGATAGGGCTACAACATTTTCAGCTACCGCAGCCCATTGCCTTTAAGTATAAAAACTACTCATAACAGGCGGTCTTATCGCTTATCGTTTGTTTGTTTGTTACTAGATCACGGCATAACGACTGAACCGATTTCGATGAAATTTAGTATTTACGTAGATTGTGACCTGGATTAATAAACAGGCTACTTTCTGTCTTATAAATCAGGTCCCAGGAACTCAGTATCTGGTATAAATTTCAACTTACTAGGTCCACCCGTTCCTGAGAAAATCGATGGTGACACACGGACAGACAGACGCACAAGAGAGTGATCTTATAATTGTTCCTTTTTTACCTTTTGAGGTACGGAACCCTAAAAAGCACGTATCGATATAATAACATGGCCACCTTTTGTCACAAAACATTTCGCAGTGATACGTAAAAACAAAAGCCACTTGTTAGCATACATATTTAGGTAACACCAGACGATAGCACCGAAGCATGCCCGTACGTACTCGTTTGATAATGGCATGCAGGATGAGCGCCGAGGCATCTTGCGCTCACTCCAATTCACAAACGAGCGAAGATCCGCCCTCACGCGGCGACTCGCGTGCTCGAAAACCTGGCAATTGCATAACAAAAACAAACACGAGTGCAGAAACGAGCGTCGCCTTTGTGTGGGATCCGTCTTGCCAGGTGAAGGAAGCTAAACAATGGTCTGTAGAGTCTAACACTGCGGACTCAAGCCCCTAAAGTCTACTGAGCGAGACAATAGAGCGCGAATATGGGCTCAAGAGAAACGTTCTTGTCTTGTTACCGCGAACAATATTGTTAGTTTTATGAAGGAACCGAAAGAACTCTTTGTGGGCTTTGTATTTTTATAGTTACCACGCAGCTTGGAATTTGTTTTCCTACATAATGTTTGTTATTTCACAAACCAAGACAAATAATCTGTACAGTACATTAAAAATATACAAGATCTATAATTATTAATATATGTATTTATTTATTTAGTCATATCACCGAAAAATCGAGCGGGATGGGTGGAAAATCGTCACAATAAAAAGGTTGGCCACAAAAAGACGCCTTCGACTTGCATTAGGATTTTGCTTTAAATAAAGGTTTCTTTAGTTTAAATTTAAATAAAAAAACGAGTGTGCTTTAGACCACATGACTGAAGTAAAACTTCTTTTTTAAAATATTAATTTGTAAAATTGTTCAGGAACGAAATGAAATTACGAAAAATAATCAAGAAATCAGCGTTCGCGTAACGCTAGCAAACTCGCAAACGAACTACTATATTTCATGCACTGGCTATGAGAGGAAGAGAGCTCTCCCATGCTCCTACAGTGTGATACAGACAATAGGCATGCACTGCGTCTTAGATATACGAAACGTAACTGGCTCTGAGAGAAAGAGAGAAAGAAAATTTGTGCTCGCACTTCTCTCTCTTGCCCCTACAGTAATATACAAAACGTAACTCTCTCTCTCTCTTTCTATCTTCACTAACATATATCTCCCTGTCAACTTCCGTTCGCCTACCTCAATCACACTTTTTGTAACGCTTTCGTCACGCATTCACCAGGTTACTCCCCAAGTCAAGCATGCGTAAAGAAGTTTTACTTCAATAAGAAAATTATTAAACTGTAACATAAATATAATACCAAATCTATTACTAACAATCTATGGACTGAAATAAATGTATTGAATTGAATTTATAAAATTCAAAATATTTAGAACCTCACTACATTCATGTATTTATATCATTATCAATATTATAGAAATGGCATGTTCAGTAATTACATTATCTAATGAGAAGATGGTGGCTTGATCAGACGATATATACGTTTCGGTCCATGATTGAAGGGGAGCACGTTGTTCAAACAGAGCTGAGGACAATGGGCTAAAGCGGCTGTTTGTGCTGGCTACTAGATGAGCACACTTTTGTAATTAGCCTAACAATGTGTTGCGGATTTCCAATGACAACAAATCCATGTGTTTTGTCTAAGAGGACTTTTTGTATTAGCTTTATCGTACATATTAAAATATATAGCGTACCAAACCAACGCGTTATGTTTATGAGAGTGTTTATGCTGCATTTTACTCTACATAAGTATGTTAAAGTAGGCCGTCTGATTAGCGAAATATAAAACAAATAAGGTTACCTAAACAAATATTAATAAACCTTTCATCATATATTCATTCTGTATTTAAAATCTTACAAATTTTAGTCGGGCTTAAATACCCTGTAATACCGCTGATAGTGCCTTTAATCAGATAGCAAATGGTAGAACTGTAAAGTTAGACTCGCGTTTAATTGTTTAGGAAATACTCTAGTTTTTTTTTAATAGTGGGCGTATTCTCTCTATAGCAAACTTAATTCAGGATAGCATAAAGTTGAGTTGTTACACAGCTGTTAAAAACTTTATCACGCCTGGAGCAAGCACGCGAACTAACTATACCCTTGATCGACGGGCACAACTTTTGCACTTTGGCATCATTCCGATATAGTAATAACTAAATTTTAGAATTATTTAGTTAGGGTGTTTGTTGTTTTAAAGATACGGCACTGTACCTAGCTAGCACTACCAGCAGCTGCGTCCTTCACCCAGCTATGCTGTAATTTGCCACCAAATGCTGTTCTTCTTGAATAAGGCGTCAGTGTTTTTAGGGTCCCGTAGCCAAATGACAAAAAACGGAACCCTTATGGATTCGTTATGTCTGTCTGTCTGTCTGTCGTCCGTATGTCACAGCCACTTTTTTCCGAAACTATAAGAACTATACTGTTGAACTATACTGTTGTAAGTAGATGTATTCTGTGAACCACATTAAAATTTTCACACAAAAATAGAAAAAAATCAATAAATTTTGGGGGTTCCACATACTTCGAACTGAAACTCAAAATTTTTTTTCATCAACCCTATACGGTTGGGGTATCTATGGATAGGTCTTTAAAAATGATATTAAGGTTTCTAATATATTTTTTTTCTAACCCGAATAGTTTGCGCGAGAGACACTTCCAAAGTGGTAAAATGTGTCCCCCCCCCCCCTCTATAACTTCTAAAATAAGAGAATGATAAAACTAAAAAAAATATATGATGTACATTACCATGCAAACTTCCACCGAAAATTGGTTTGAACGAGATCTAGTAAGTAGTTTTTTTTTTAATACGTCATAAATAGTAAACCGCAATTTACCTTTCATTCAATCAACTCAAATATAAAAAAGTTACAACGAACTACAAGAACTTATATATTATGTTACTTGTTGCTACGGAACCCTTCATGGGCGAGTCCGACTCACACTTGGCCGCTTTTATTTCCTCCTAAGTGGACGCGGGTGCTTGACCAACTTATGTGTTACAGAAAATTTACCCGTCTGCTGAAATGCACTATACAAAGTCAGAATTGCGGATCAATCTCGCAACTTAAGACCGAAAAGACCGTAAGTACCTATTGACTTTTGAAATAGGAGATTCATTAACAAATTAAGATCTGTAAATTCCAATAAAAATGGAAATGGAAAATGTGGTGGAAATGCGGGAAGGCTTTTGGCCAACAATGGGATAATATGGGCTAATAGTAAATTCCAACAATAAGTAACTATCAGTTTAAAGTACCTAATTTTTTTATCGCGATAAAAATATTCAATATTATATTGACTTCCATTTTAAAATTACAAATTGATCGTCAACTTATCGCATACTGCCAAATCTATTTTAAAAACCACATGGAAGGAAGTCCTTCGATAAAATATAGGTTTTCTATGGAACAACTTCACTTGTGAATTTACAATTTTCTCGTGCACGGTCGCTAACAATGCAAGATTGACGTTTCGTGTTCCGCCGAGTTACGTGCTACGACATTGGTTCCGTGCAATCCTGCCGCATCTTGACACCTATATTTTTGATATAAATAAATTTAAGTTTGAATCGAAAATAATTTAGGTATTGTCATTCGGATCAAAATAAAAAAAAATCTTCTAGTTTGTATAAAGATCTGTCGTTGTGTGTTCATTGTGTAAAAGCGTTATTTATAACTGGTATTTGTGTCAGATTCAATACTTACTTCCTTAGATATGGAAAGACTACGAGTAAGTCGAGACGGCCGGGCGTTTTGAATTAGACTTTTGTTTGTAAGTTAGAAGTTAGAAGAAAAGTTAGAAATTAAAAATTGGCCTTGCAAACCTCTCATTTTAATCTTATTTATAAACAAGTTTTTAACCCATAACAATAATTAAATTATTTTATTATGCCACTAGAAATTAAATCTCGGAATAAGTGTAACAAACACAATACCAATCATATATTTCGATAAGAAAAATATATCGTTGAAAAACTTTAGATTTATTTCGTTCTAGTTTCACACCCGAACATGGCATCCACGCGAAGACCTACATTCCTAGTGTGATAAACATAACACCTTATATACCTACCATCACACTACGCTGTGAAAAATGTGTCGATGTTATCATCGTGCTATTAATATGGTCATCCAATTAACAATGCTAATTAGTAATTCGATTTAGCTTGTGACTACATAGATAACATTGACAAATTGTTGAACAATTGGTTGAACGCAGAGGTTAATTTAGTCAATAATCATGTGTTTACTTTGCATTAAGATGACGTAATATATAACATCATTTACACTAAGGAGATGTCATGTCGTATAAGGAGGTAAAGCTATGTCTGTCTACACCAGTGCGTTTTCATGTTCATCTTGCGTCTTCAACTTTCAATTCGTCTTATGTCAGCTTATCGTCTACACCTGTGCTCCTTGATCAATCGTCAAGATGGACGCGTGCAAACTTTTAGCTATCTGATCGGCATATTTAATGTCAGGAGCAAGGAAAAAACACAAGAAAAGAATAATCTGGATAAAAGATTATTTAAAGAGACTAAACAACAATCTTCCGTTATTATGTCTTGTAAAACGCCCAGAATATTTCACACCAGGCAGCGCATCGATGCCGGATCGACGTGCGCTTATGCATGTGCTATGGCGCATCATGCATGTGTCAGAGAAAGAGGCAAGATGAACTTGAAATTGCACTGGTGTAGACACAGCATAAACGAAACCGCCTCGTAACGAGACAAATGGAGGGAACCGCATCAGTTGCACCGACATGAGCGAAGCTCATAAATACGAGAAAAAGATGACCTGAGACGTAAATGACAGGTTATGGATACGGTCCTCGTAGCGGGAAAATGTTTTCACGATCATTAAATATTTTATCTGATGTTATTGTAACATGGCATAAGCATTTTCTATTTCCACGTTACAGTGAATCATATAGTTTAGGGTCAAGACTGTTGTACGTTTCATCTTTATCTATAGCTTTGCCATCATTACTTATTTTCATCACTTAACTTTAAGTAGTTGTGACTCCAGGAAATAATGAGCTGGTCGAACCTATTTACCAACTTTATACCATGAAATATAAAAATCAGTGTCATTCCTAACATTGCAACATGAGAAGCGGCATTTTTTCAAGGTACAGAAACGAAAATGTTTACAAAACAGTGCTATACAAACAGAGATATGCTGTTTACAAAAGTTGTCGTCCCCGTTTAAAGAGTTTCACGTTGACAACCCTACGCAAACATCTCGGAGGAAAGATTTCCGCGAGGAAGCACAAACTTAACAAGGCTTAGATCGACACCTCTTCAGAAGTAAGCTTAACTGATACCTACAGCGTTTCACGAGCGTTCCTAAAGCATGTCATATCCACGCTTTTAAAATAAATGTTATAGCCAAGTTTTTAGAGTTCCGTACCCAAAGGGTCAAACGGGGCCCTATTAACTCTCTAAGACTCCGTTGTTTGTCTGTCTGTCTGTCCGTCTGTCACCAGGCTGTATCTCATGAACCGTGATAGTTAGACAATTGAAATTTGATGTATTTCTGTTGCCGCTATAACCACAAATACTAAAAACAGAATAAAATAAATATTTAAGGGGGGCTCCCATACAACAAACGTGATTTTTTTGCTCGTTTTTTTGCTCGATATTGATAACGACAACAAGTAGACACTTGAAATATTCACAAAATATTTAGTTATATATTGACTTTATAAATAAATAATTAAATTAAAATCAAACAAATATTTAAGGGGGGGCTCCCATACAACAAACGTGATGTTTTTGCCGTTTTTATAGATAATGGTACGGAACCCTTCGTGCGCGAGTCTGATTCGCACTTGGCCGGTTTTTTTTTAATGTGATACATCTTCTGACTATACTAATATTATAGACGGGTAAAGTTTGTTCGTCAGTTTACATGTTTGTCAGAAACTACTGCTCCGATTTTGAATATTCTTGCACTGATAGAAATCTACATCCCTGAGTCTTATAGGCTATATTTTATTAATAGTCTTATAGGCTATAAAAATCTGTGCCAAGTTGGGGCGTATCAGCTAGTATAATTGACTATTAGTGTCCACAACCAAAGAATAAAACTAATTATTTCATGAAACATCAATAAAATTGATAGTCGTAGTTTAAATACTGCGGTTGTGGTGTGATTATATTTTGCTTCTACTTGTAATGACTCAAGAAAAAAACCGCCATATTGTTTTGCATGTTATAAAACATGGTTAATACTCTAATATGCTTTCGTTTTATTATAACGACTCCAAATGACAAGTAATAAAACTTGGCGACAATCTTAATCTATTCCATCTATTTCAATAACAAGACTTTAATTTGAATGCTGTGCTGATTGCAAGGAAAAACAAACTCGTACGAAAATTCGTGTTATTACGGCGATTTTGCTTAATTATTTCGAACATAAATCTTTAGATATTTACTTATTATACCTCTGTAATGTTAGGTCGACTGTACACAGTGGTCACGCAGGGAATATGGCTATAATTTAAAAATTGTATTGCTGGTGAATTATGGAAACCCGTAAATTTTACGATGTTTATAAAGCACTGAAACACGTCTATAAAAAATCATAGTTTGAAGGAATATAAGTTACAATTACCTTTTATTTAGCACAATAATTGCGTACATTTCGGAGAGTGTACTGCGGAGCCTTTCAAGCTGATCCCACTATCCCCATTGTATAATCGGACAACAGCGGTACCCTTCCACCTTTATTATGCGCACCGCCAAGGAGTGGAACGCATTACCTGAGTTGTGTTTCCTGATAACTACAACCTAGTGGTCTTCAAGTCGCGCTTGAAGACACAAGCGTGTACCATTGTAGACTGCATCATCGCGCGCCGTCAGGCTAGATCGTGGTCAAACGCAAGCTTATAATTTATAAAAATCCAAAAAAAGCGCTAAGAGATACAATCTTCATATAAAAGACTATTTTTGTTCATCAAGAATTACATTTACAAACGGTAAATATACAAATTTAATGCAGAAAGTGAGCAGGATAGAAAATAAATTATATATTTAATGCATGCAAAATCTGTGTCTAGTTAAACATCCTACGCATAGTTGGGAAAATAGGACGATGCGACGAGATAGCTGCATTTTAGGGTTGCTACTGTTAACTTACTTTATTTTATGGAAAAACTAATTAACTAAAAAAAATATCGATCAACTAAGTCTTTGAAAATACTCGACTGGGATTTGTGTAGCTTATAATTCGCAGGTCTAATAATAGATTTACTTATTCACACACTTGTAACACCAGTCAAATGAATAAATCGATTGTTGATTATGTTAATGTGATTTTAAATCGATATGATATGTAAGTAACATGTTGTTGTGTTAGCAAGCAGCAACCCTGCCGCAACAGATTGTTGTAATCGCAGTGAGCGTTGAAACACAAGTGCATTCGTTATGCACGCCATGCTATGAAATACATTTATTTATTTGCATTCTTCATACTCATACATCCGATTTTTTATGCAACTGCAAAGTATCCTTGATGTTAACTTATGTGACTACTGCGTTCTTGGTTTACGTGAAACGATACTAGAATGTCCTTACATTATTTATATTGTAAAAATAATACAGGGATTTCTATTTCCATTTTTTCTCTATCTCGGATGTAGTTCGACGATATGCGTATCGATATATCGATGTTAGTCCATACTATGGCAAAGGATATTTTTTATTAAACACAAAATGTTGTTACAACTTTAGATTTTTTATTCTGATGAATGTCACTGGTAACTGTATGTGCGTGACAGACAGACATATTATTTAATAATATACCCAATATAACGAGTTTGGTTTTAGTTTGCAACGCTATGCGTGAGGCGGCGACGCCGTCTACCCAGCCCAAATGTGCTTACCCCTACGAAATAAAACGTAATGACATTTTTCATATCTAAATTGGTAAGATAAAACCTTTCATAAAAATATATCTGAGCCCGAATACTGTGGTAATTGTAAATCTAAAATAATGAATGTATTAGTAGCACCATGTTTTATTTTAACTCTGGATTTTTTTCACCATACCTAATTGCTGGGGTAGCGTATTTTATTCAATTCAAACATATATTGATTGCGTTCAGATAAAAACAGTTCAACAATTTGCTTGCGCATTGTTAGAATACTGTTAAGAGTAGTACAAGTAAAATTATATGAGCTTTCAAAATCTTCAAACGCTCCACCAGCTTGGGATTTCTGCGATCGTTAAACTCTGACACTTGATACTTTGATTACAAGGAAGCGCTACCCTCTCGTATGATTGATAGTGTCTACCCGACGGACCCTGAGTAAGTATTTTATGCTTGGTCATAACTACCCAACCCAGCTTACTTCAAAACATACTCCTCATTTTTCAGATCCCACTTCAACCTTTCTCAAATGTTTATACCATTTATTAGGACTGTTTTTGATTCATTTCTTTGAGTTATCTACAATTTTTATTCGAGTGGTTCTGTGAGAACAGCAGACCTCGCGAGCCCTTATAACCATACAATAATCGACACTTTCCCCTTTCCCCTGGCTTACCAAAGCCATTTCAGAATTTTGAAACCAACCTACCTATGTTGGAGAGAAAGTAGAAAAGACAATTTGAATTTAAACTCGTTTATATGTAACACTACAGCAAACTTTTCCCTCTTTTCCCCCTCCACTCCGGTCTCCACCCCCCCCCCCCCCCCCCTTTAGATTTTTTTTGCATCGTCTTGTGTAGAATGAAGTTTTTAGTGTGCTTCTCAAATTTGATTGAACTGTCGATCAATAACGCTACAGCAAACTTCCTTTATCCCCCAATCAAAAATCGCGATCGACTAAAAAATGAAAATAAATCAAGGAACTTGTCCAATTTTCGTCAAAATCGGTTGTAAAACACGACCTGTAGGCGAGAGCAAACAGACAGACTGACAGACGGACAAAACATTTTTTGGCCAATCTTGAAACTGAGACGCTACGCTCGCTTCGCTTGCTCGGTCAATTATGTATTTTTATTGGTCACCTTGTAAGGTTAGTCAGGATTTAGTAGCCCTGGAAATAAATAGGCTTTGGGACCAATGGTAAAACAATAAGAATGGTGAAAAACTACAGTACGCCCTTATGCACATAATCACCTGCCTTAGAAATTTTGGGTCTAATAGTGGAAAAGTCTTATTTGATAGTAACCCATTGTTGTGAGCCAGACAGGTGATTCCAAGGAAACTTGCAACAAGCACTTAAAACAAGAACGTTTGATTCGGTACCCATATCCATCGCTATTATTTGAGCTAAGTAGCCAAATAAACGCCTTGGGGATTACGCTTCCCAGACGAATGTGTGGAATAAATTCCGTGAGTTCTTTGAAATAATATCTTCGGAAGCTATAAACCAGCAAGTTGGAACATACTCTTGAGAAATACCAAAGTTTTCAGTGTGAGTCGTAACTTGCGGATACTTAGCGTGCAGGTAATAATTTGTGACTTAGGTTTTAGCATAATTTGTATCTTGAAATATGTTTATCGACAATATTTTGCTACCTTAGTATTTCGCGAATCGGCCAACGGTTGGCTGCTTTTATTTATGTTTTCTTCATTTCAAAGAATATAAATATGTTAAATAAAAACCAAATGAAATAATTGAAATTAGGGTAAAAGTGGCGTCGGTAAAATTGTAATCTAAACTGTCTCACATAAAATGTGTCAAGTGCCGAGTTGGGCCTGGTAAATTGGTAGGTATCATAACTTACCCTTTTTATTTGACGCGTTGTCTCTCAACAAAAGGTAGCCTATGTTTGAATCCAGGTCATAATCTATCAACACACCAAATTTCATCGAAATCGGTTCAGCCATTACGTCATTGAGTAACAAACATACAAACTTTCACATTTATAATATTAGTGTGATAAAGTTTTACCTTGCGGAAATTTTTACCCCGTTTCATTTCAATAATTTCTATTAAACCAAAATTGTAACCATGGACAGGATTGGGTTAGGAACAGCCAAAACTGTAAGTATAGGCAAAAAATACTAACTATTAATACGTAGTAGGTACAGGCAAACTTCTGACTGAAACCGATGACTACTGTTATATCCACTTATATGATTCAAACAAACCAACACAAGCCAGCAATAGTCAAAACATAAGACCAAACCTTTGTGGGCGATCGACAGTGACCGTATGGCAATTTGTAAACTAGGGAACAACTAACGCGCTCCGTTGACAAATTGCAAGCGGCCCAACTGATATTCTACTCCACACCGTAGATTGGTGATAAGCGACCAATTTGAGGAGGCGCCACGACGGGGTACGGAAGTCGTTATTACAGTAGGCGGCGCGAGCTGGCAAATTGCACCCGAACACGCCATCCGAACGTGACAGCGCTGTCGAACACATTCCTTATTTGAAACGTCTCAGCTTGACATTCCAAATGTATAATCGTAGATATTGAATATTGAAATCTTTATCAGAGTAGGCGAACGCGAGACTGTACCATGTACCACCTACCCAGCTAACAGTTCGTCCACGTCAAGTCTACAAAACAGTGGGAATGCTTGATATTGAATGTAACAGACGTCCAGTGTTGTCACATCTACCAATTTTTTGGTAGATCTACCTATTTTGACTCTGTTCTATATAACTACCACCCTTGGCCACAAATCTACCTTAATTTTCAAAAGATTACGATTGTAAAAAATTCTTCACACAAGCAACGAAATGTTACTTACTTACTATCAAATTTAGCCTGTATTGTAATTGTAATTTCAGCACATCAAACGGAACGCGTTAAATGAATGATCTTAGAAGTAGGTACAGAACTACAGAGTGACGTTGACAATAACATCTGTCACAACTGACACTGACTGACACTTGACATGAAAACCTGCCAGAGAAATATACTGTTCACAGAAACTTTAGAGGGACTATTGCACACAAGAAGGTTTATTTCGAAAAGTGGTGTACCTAATGCACATTTGAGATTTTTTAATAAAAATATGTAAAACAAAATAACCGATAAATAATTTTAAACGTTATATACGCATTTTTATTTATTAAAAATGTACTTATACTTGATTGGTAGAACTACCTATTTTTCATTTCAAATTCTACCATTTCTACTAATTTTTGCACCCTGTTCTACCATTTTGCCAAAATTGTATCTCACAACACTGCAGACGTTTACGTCTAAAGTCTAACTTTTTATTAGCTGCAGTAAAATGACGTTTTGTGGGTTGCCGGTTTTTGAAGAAAAATAAATAGGGATGTAGCTAAATGAGTGAATCATAAATGAATAATCAGTTTGGTTTTTTTTGAGATTTAATATTAAGTTGTAATGTATTTTTTTAACCTATTATTATTACTATACTAGAGGATTGATCTTTTTTAGTGGAAGTATAGGGAGGTACATTCAAAATGAAACAAAAACGTCATAATAATGTTATTTAATTATTTTTTGTGAACTGAATCACATCCCTATTGAGATTAGGCTGGCAACATTATTTTACGGAATGACATTTAGAAACGTCATTTTACTGCAGCTAATAAAAAGTTAGACTATAGTCTACAGGAATGAACAGAATGCGTACACAAATGTAAAATAGTTCAAACAGAGCTTAAAGAAGGACTACATAAACGATGAGGAGTCTTTAAAAAGGTAGAAGAAGCCTACAACATCCTGCGAGAGCGAAGAAGATACTTTACAACGTCAGAAAGAAAGTAGTTGGCTACGAAAGTATAGAGGAGACGTAGTTGAAGTCTGAAGGGAAGTAAAAGAGGCGTTTAAAAGTCTACAAGAGTACAAACGAGGCCTACGAATAGTCTACAATAGTGTAGGAGCCACGAGAGTGTAGAGGAATGTCTACGAGACCGAGGAAGAGTCCTACGAAAATCTACGAAAGTATTTATATGCTCCTTTACAACTTTACGCTCTTGTAGCCCCATAAGGGGTAAAGGCATTCTTTTTGCGTAGAATAGCCCCATGAAGATCTACAACATCTTATAAGACACTACGAGAGTCGAGATCTAAGAGGTCTACGAAGGTCTACTAGACCAGAAGGGATTTTTTCACTTTTACTACACATAGATATAAGACTTTTTCTGCTAAACGTAGACTTCTATTTTCTATAGATTTCCAGTGTGACCATCTTATGTTGCTTACACTCAACAGCTCCCAGCAACCTTTATCTAAGGTCGTTCTACCGTTTTCATTTTTCTAGGCGTAAACTCGCATTTGAGAACCTTTTTGTTCCTCCGGCTCTCAGATAGTAATAAAAACTTGCATTACCTACATTTAATAATTATTATGGAAAATAATACCTAAAATGTATAGATTAATTAGTGTGTAATAGTTTCACAAACAGATGAACCAACAAATAATTGAATTTCCATAAAAAAACGAGTTTGCTTTAGACCACACGACTGAAGTAAAACTTCTTTTTCAAAATATTAATTTATAAAATTGTTCAATTACAAAATTGTCCACACGTCTGTAGGTCGCTCAGTCTATGTTCATTCTGGAGATACAACTCGCACTCGCACATTAACGTTTAAAAATATACGAAACGTAACTCTTTCTCTTTTTATCTTTACTAACTTATATCTCCGTCTCAACTTCCGGTCGCACTTCTCGTAACGCATTCACCAGCTTGCTCCCCAAGTCAAGCGTGCGTAAAGAAGTTTTACTTCAAAAATTTGTGATAAAAGTGGTTTTGGAAACAACCGATTCAATTATTGAGTTTATAATTACATATTCGTGCATGGTTGCACTACTTAAGTGTGATTCATTTAAACTGATAATGTTTATTTATTTATTTATTTAATACTTTATTGCACAAAAATACAAATTACATGTATAAAAGGTGGGCTTAATGCTAATAGCATTTTCTACCTGCCAACCTCAGAGGTAACAAAAAAGGTTGGCGTGCTAACTTTTAACAATATTAATGTTTATTAAAAAAAACAAAAGAAACACAAATAACAATAAACTCCGATTACAGTTAGAATAAATACATAAACCTACTTGATATAACAATAATAATACATAGAATATATATATAGAATACATATATTATTGCCGTGGGGCGCCGGCAATGCCGTGGGGCGCGGGCAATAGAATGTTGCCCCTCCGCTCTTGCCCGTGGATGCAGTAGGAGTCTGCTAAGGGATACCTCCGAAAGATGGGCAGCAGCGTCTTTTCGTGTTTCAACACCTATACTGCGCTCGCCAACCCGCCTGCCAAGCGTGGCGAGTATGGCAACAACCCCCTCATGGATTTACAACATAAAGCCAGGCCCCGAGTCCCCGGCGGTCCCGCTAATCCTGGCTACGGTAGCAGTCACGGTAACGGCGGGGCCAGGGGTGCTAAGAATCCCCGGGAGACGATCGGCTACCAAACCCTACGACGACCACTGGCCCTGGTAACACACAACATCCGCACTTTGAGGACAGACGAAAAGATTGTTGAGCTGGAAGAAGAAATTAGTAGATTACACTGGGACATTTTAGGGTTATCAGAAGTCCGTAGAGAGGGCGAGGACACGATATCCCTTAAGTCTGGTAACCTACTATACTACCGGGAGGGCGACCAACAGTCCCAAGGTGGTGTTGGGTTTCTCGTTCACAAGTCACTCATCAACAACATTATCACCATCGACAGTGTGTCGAGCAGGGTCGCGTACCTGACACTCAGAATATCTAAGCGATATTCGCTGAAGGTCGTTCAGGTATATGCGCCGACCACTTCACACCCAGATGAAGAAGTAGAGTCTATGTATGAGGACATCAGTAGAGCCATACATACGAACAAAACTCACTTTATTGTTGTTATGGGGGACTTCAATGCAAAGCTAGGCATGAGAAGCGATGATGAGTTGAGAGTGGGGCAATTTGGATATGGGCAACGGAACCCCAGAGGACAGAGGCTGGCCGATTTTCTGGAGAAAGAAGGACTCTTTATGATGAATTCTTTTTTCCAGAAGCCGCCTCACAGGAAATGGACCTGGATGAGTCCCAACGGTTCCACGAGAAATGAGATTGATTTCATCTTGACCAACAAGAAACGGATATTCAATGATGTCTCTGTGATTCACAGGGTGAAAACCGGCAGTGATCACCGAATTGTTAGAGCCATATTGAATATGAACGTTAAACTTGAAAGGTCCCGTTTGATGAAATCTACGCTCCGACCCACTCGCGCACATATCCAAAACCTCGAGAGCTTTCAACTCGAACTTGCTAATCGCTTTGACTGTCTAGAAGTAGATGCATCAGTGGACGAGATCAATAACAGGTTTGTAGAAACCGTCCATACGGTGGGGTCCCAGTTCTTTAAGACCCCCCGTACCAATAGACCTCAGAAACTCTCTGATGACACCCTTAACCTCATGGCTGAACGACGTTCTTTGCAACTGCAGTCTCTCGATGATGCTCAGTCACATAGGCAGCTCAATAGAAAGATTTGGAAATCCTTGCGGCACGATATTCGTACCTTTAATACATCTCGTATTAAAGATACGATAGAGCGGAATAAAGGCTCCAAAGTGTTCGCGAGAGATAATTCTATTGGGCAGAGCCGCATGACGAAGCTGAAGAGGGAAGATGGCAGCATAACGTCAAGTAAAGCGGAAGTGTTAAGGGAAGTCGAAAGGTTCTATGGACGGCTCTACGATTCGGTCACTAAACCTGTTTGCAGTGCGGCCAACGACCCAAGAGCCAAACTGACCCGACATTATACCGAAGATATTCCGGACATCAGCCTGTATGAGATCAGGATGGCCTTGAAGCAGCTTAAGAACGACAAGGCGCCGGGTGAGGACGGAATCATTTCAGAGCTTCTGAAAGCGGGTGGATCACCGGTACTTAAAGTCCTTCAGAAGCTTTTTAATTCCGCCTTGCTTGAAGGTACGACGCCAAAAGCATGGAACGGGGGCGTGGTGGTTCTGTTCTTCAAGAAAGGTGACAACACCTTGCTTAAGAATTACAGACCCATCTCGCTTTTGAGCCATGTTTATAAGCTGTTTTCGAGGGTCATCGCGAACCGTCTCGAACGCAGGTTTGATGGCTTCCAGCCGCCTGAACAAGCCGGGTTCCGTAAAGGCTACAGTACCATAGACCACATACATACGCTGCGGCAAGTCATACAGAAGACCGAAGAGTATAACTTGCCGCTATGTCTCGCGTTTGTGGACTATGAGAAAGCCTTCGATTCGATCGAAACATGGGCAGTGCTTGAGTCTCTCCAACGATGCCGTATTGACTATCGGTACATCGAAGTGTTGAAGTGTTTGTATAAAAACGCCACTATGTCAGTCCGAGTACATGAACAGAGCTCGAAGGCGATTCCCTTAAAAAGAGGCGTAAGACAGGGAGATGTCATTTCTCCGAAACTGTTTACGACCGCATTGGAAGATGCCTTCAAGCTTCTGGAATGGAAAGGACTGGGCATCAATATTAACGGCGAATACATCACTCACCTTCGGTTTGCCGACGATATTGTGGTCATGGCAAAGTCGATGGAAGAGCTCAGCACGATGCTCGAAGGCCTCAATCGAGTCTCCCAACGGGTAGGACTTAAAATGAACATGGACAAGACGAAAATCATGTCAAATGTCCATGTCGTCCCTGCCCCAGTTATGGTTGAGAACTCGGCTCTTGAAGTTGTCGACGCGTATGTATACCTAGGACAAACAGTCCAATTAGGTAGGTCCAACTTCGAGAAAGAGGTCAATCGTCGAATCCAACTCGGATGGGCAGCGTTTGGGAAACTTCGCAACGTCTTTTCGTCCAACATACCTCAGTGCCTTAAGACGAAAGTCTACAATCAGTGTGTGTTACCAGTGATGACATATGGAACCGAGACGTGGTCCTTCACTATTGGCCTTATGAATAAGCTCAGAGTCGCTCAACGAACTATGGAGAGGGCTATGCTCGGGGTTTCTCTACGGGATCGAATCAGAAATGAGGAGATACGTAGGAGAACTCAAGTCACCGACATAGCCCGACGGATTAGCACGTTGAAGTGGCAATGGGCAGGCCATATAGCGCGCAGAACAGATGGCCGATGGGGCCGAAAGGTTCTCGAGTGGAGGCCACGGACCGGCAAGCGCAGCGTAGGACGTCCACCCACAAGATGGGCAGACGACTTGGTAAGAACCGCAGGTCGGCGTTGGATGCAGGCCGCTTCCAACCGCAGTTCCTGGAGATCAATGAGGGAGGCCTTTGTCCAGCAGTGGACGTCCTACGGCTGATATGATGAGAATATATATATGAGAAATATAACAAATATATATATATATATATATATATATATATATATATATATATACATATATATATATTTATAGATATAAATCAAAAAATACTATTACATACAACACACATAGGTACTACGTTTTCATATATTAAATATTAATTAAATAAAAAATATAATTTAATATAATTTAATATAATTTAATTATAATTTTATATTAATTTAATATAAATATAAATTTCATATATTAATGTTCTAATCATTTATTATTTTTAGCTGATGGTGGGGTCTACTTTACTTTTCTCTGCTCTATCCAAGGTCTTGAAACACAGCAGCCTAAAAGGTCTTGATTGAACACGTTTGTCCACTATTTTTTGAAGATCCTTTTTGCCAGGAGACGAGAACGTTCAGTGTAATCATTTTAATCATTATTATAAATATGGGATTTATCGCGTACCCAACGGGTCTGATCACACTCACCTAGATGAAGGTTCACGAGTTAGACCTAAACATTGTCAGTCGTAACACCGATAAAACGGTACGTGATTAATCCCGTATTTATAATAATGATTGGAATAATATTTTTCAAACTTTCGCGATCACTGTACATAATTATTGATTAAAACGGGTATTTATCGCGTATGTACCTTTTTTATTTGTTATCCCGACGTTTCGGCTGTGTTGCAACAGTCATGGTCTCGGGCTGAGTCAAACGTCGGGATAACAAATAAAAAAGGTACATACGCGATAAATACCCGCTTTAATCAATAATTTTGATTGAAATAAATCACGAAAGTTTTCTACGTGATCATTTTTTGTGTGATAGTTTCTGGTTGACTTCTTTTTATGTGCAAACCAGCGGAGTTTGCTTTCTTGCAGTTATTTTATCGAGGTCATTCCTATTACTAAATTTTTATCAATGATAGTTATAAAAAAAATAGTATAAATAGCATGGCCACAGCAGAGACTATTCGATTTCCCGCGGTTCATCCAATAAACAAGTTAATATCCCAATAACACGTAACATTGGTAAAACATAATTAACCCCGGTATCGAGTATTTGTTCGTATGATTCATTTTCACACTTAGTTACACTCACAGAAAATGACAAACAATTCCTTACCTCTATAATATAATTACCAAATATATAAAATATAATCATCATCTCAGCCTGTCTGCATCCACTGTTGGCTCTTTATTACGCCATTGGGACCGGCCCTTGCGAGTCTCATCCATTGACACCCAGCTACGCTTTCAACGTCATTCGACCATCGGGTGGGTAGTCTGCTTCTTGGTCCACGAGCATCCCCTGGTCACCACTCTGTAATCGCCCCATCTCTTTATCTATATACCTAGTCAGGTCATAAATTCTGTCACATGTTTAATATAAAATAATTGAAACAAGTTTATTCATTATGTAACCATTTATATACCAAAATGAACTTAACAAAACATAGATTCTTATGACACTAAAGTTTATTCAAAATGACCTCCGTGATTTTGAATACAGGCCTTCAATCTGCGCGGCCAGTCGTCTATCGCAGCACGAACGAGGTCCATGTCAATATCGGCGGCTGCCTTAATCAAGGATGTCTTGAGTGACTCCAAATTGGGATGAGGCTTTGAGCACGCCTTTTCCTCCAAGTGTTGCCATATCTTGTAATCTAACGGATTCAAATCTGGACTGGAGGAGGGCCAGTCTTCGTGCCGGATGAAGTCGATTTCACGCGCCGCCAGCTAGTCTTGTGTGCTCTTCGCTCTATGAGCTGGCGCCGAATCTTGTTGGAATACCCAGTGCCTGTTATTTAACATGGTATGAGAAACTGGTTCCACAAGGTTCGTCAGGACTGTATTTTGATACACAACTGCATTCGTTTTTACACCTTTCTCACAAAAATGTACCTCTGTTAAGCCCAAATAAGAAACTCCCAACCATACCATGAGCGAGGATGGAAAATGACCTCATTGGACACGCGGAATACGGTTGCTCGCTTCTTCACTACTGTGTGCGTACACTTTATCATTTTGTTTGTTGTAGCTCTCTTCTACGGTAAAAATTTTTTCATCTGAAAAAAGAATTTCCCGATATTTTTTCCCCGCGTGCCGCTTCAACAAAGCGCGGTATCTCTTCAGTCTCAGGTCCATTAGACGAGCATTCAAACGATGTCCTGTTTTTTTTCGATATGCCCGAAGCCCTACGTCTTCATTTAACACCATTTTCACCGTGGTTCTGCTTAACCCCATCTGAAGGGCCAACAGTTTCTGCGTACGTTTGGGATTTCTTTGAATTCGCGCCTTCACAGCTTTTATCACTGCTGGAGTCCTAACAGACCGAGAGCGACCACTTCTTGACCTGTCATCTACACTAGAGTCTTCATTGTATCGTTTGATGGTGCGATAAACGAATCTTTTAGTTATATTCATATTTTTCAGTATGTCAAAAATTTGAATTGGCGCGTAACCGCAACGATGCAACGCAATACCTGCAACACAGTCTTCTTTAAGCATCCACTCCATATTTAAAAATGAGTAAAATTCTAAAATTATACATTTTTATTTTCATGAACAATTCGAAATTCGAATTCTATAAACTTTTTTGTGGTCAGCATTCTAAAAGAAAAGTTTTTACTGTGTGACAATACATATGACCTGACTAGGTATATAAAAGAAAGTCGTGTTAGTTACACTATTTATAACTCAAGAACGGCTAAACCGATTTGGCTGAAAATTGGTGGGGAGGTAGCTTAGAACCAGGAGAAGGACATAGGATACTTTTTACTTGACTGCGTGGAAGGAGGGTAATGTTTTCATGGACAAACCACGCATGCAAAACCACAATAGACCACCACCAACCAACGATAGAGTGATTCAAGAGGAAGGTTTATATGTATAAAATATACATACATAGTAACTGCGAAAGCAACTGTTTGTTTGTTAGTTTGTTTGTTACCTTTTCATAACTAAAAGGCTGAACGGATCGTAATAAAATTTGGCAAGGAGATAGATTATATCCTGGGGAAGGACATAGGCTTCTTTCTACCCGAGTTTACAAAATGAGGGTAATGTTTTTATTAAAATACCACGCATGCGAAGCCGCGGGCGAACCACTAGTATAAAATATAAATTATATGAATAAGGCCATAAAGATACATCTTAAAATGATACTTAATTTGCACTATTCTGTAATCGAATCGTGCACAAAAAGGGTAATAAATTTTTATTTTAATACAGTTATAAATTTCCATTAAGTGTGAAAGAATATCGAGTCTGCTCGAAAGAATTCTTAAGTGGCAGCTATATATTCTAATTAGGAGCGAGCGCTCATGCAGTCGATAAGAACTGAAGTCGGTCGCGGTTCGCGGGTAAAGGCTCTTTCACACAAGCAGTATGAGGTGTGTTTACTTATCCAATGCAACCTGTTTAAAGCACACATCCGGGATCGTAATAACTGATTTTAGAGGTGGGTTTAATACCGGTAGCTTGAATATTTATCCAGTAATCGATACATTTCCAAGAAACAATTTTTAACGTAAAACGATGCCGCTTAGTTAATTTAACAGTGTACCTACTTACATGATGAATGAATAATATGATTGGTTTACCTATTTTATACAGACTGTTTCATTGATATTTTAGGAATTGGTATTAAGGTTGCTTGAAAATTTAAAATTTTCTATGGCAATGAATTTGATAGAGACCTATTTTACAGCAATACTAGCCATTAGTCCTACCCGTGTTTTCATTTAATATCGTACATAACAAAACACGTGGTATATCAATCGATTGATCTTTACAGATCGTCTTGACTTCTGTACCGTATATAAAAAATAATAAATATAAAACTTTGTTTATTTTCTCTCACAATGGTTTATACGACTTTTAGGTACATTACATAGTAGTAGCGCATACCTCGAATATTTGCATGATCTCCAAATATTTGTTTCGATTCTCGGTAGATGAATATAGAAAATACTTTATGAACTCATTAAACAACAAAACTGATATTAATTTTATGTAGTATTAATAAAAAAACTAGTAGTAGTATATGACTCGTAGTTCCTGGTAAATACGATACTATAGTGTGACCATTAGTGCTGTGCCCTGAGGTATGCGCGGCGAGGTGGGAGGCAAAGAAAAAACTGCATGAGTTCACATGAGATCAATACATGTCGGACATATCTTACGATATTAGTTTGCATTTCTAAGGCAAGACTTGTGGCGGGACGATGGTCGGAGGCTATCTATCTGTAATATATTATACTTACTTAGTTGATTAAAATGTAACTTAAATATACTCATATTTTATTAAAAATATGCAGGTGATAAATAAAAACTAAACTTATAATTCAAAAGACTTGTTTTATTGAACATTTTTTATATTTACAAACAATTATATATTCTAACGAAAGTTATTCTGACATAGATTCTGTTTCTACTTCATCTTCCATTTCGTCATCATCTTCATATTCCACTTCGCTACCGGAACTTGAATCAGAGTCTTGCAAATTGATTATGAATGAATCGATAACATTATCACACGACCCATCTTTGAATATTTACCTCATGTGTGTCTGACATAGACAGTCCGATACAAATAACACTACCTGCCGCCACGAGCGTTGACGGCGAACTGACAGAGCGCAGCAGTCGATTCTCCCCCCCGTCTCGCCGCGTGCATACCTCAGGGAGTGCACAGCACTAATGGTCACACTATAGGAATCCTAGTTTAAGGTTAGGATTTTGTATTTGACACTTAGGTTTGACTGAATAATAACGTTTATTTGTGTAAGCGATGTGACTTTTCCGGAAAATGATAATCGACATATTCCTGAGAACAACTTTGTACTAAGAGCAATCGACTGTATGAAAATCGACGAATGGGTTTCGGCAAAATTATAATTGGTTAAAGACAACCCAGTGAAATATAAAATTAAGTTTTGGATGCGGCAGTTGGGAATACAATGTATGAAGTTGCCTTTACTTCGTTGCGGCGTTGTGGCGGTCTCGTTGGGGCGCGTTTTATTTCTCATAATAACATATTAGACAAGGCCGCGGGCTGGCAGCCGGCTCACTCCGCTCCTATTTATACTCAGAGTAAATAAAAGTTACGTTACGAGTGCACGAGACGCCACCGCCGCAGATCTGCGCCGCGCCGCAGGCACACACAACTTTCCATTTTACACAAAATGTGATTCCGCGTTATATTTTTAACATTAACCGACAGGGAAACTCATTTTAAAACACTGCAAATAAAAAACGTTAAAGCGGGTCCACAATACTGCTGGTTTTGTTATAAATCTCTCACAATGAAAGGGATTATATTTAGATTTCATGTTACTTCCGCGTTATTCACTCTTCCATTTCGCACGTTTTAAAAGTGCTTCATTGCCATCGGAGCTGATTCCACAAAAGTTTCTTTGTGGAAATTATGATTCATTCAACCGATGAAACTTCCGCTGATAGAAGAAAAGCAAAAAGCAATTAACTTTGAAATGGGATGAAATTAATTGAGAGGATGTTTTTTTCACCTCTCAAATACCTAATGAATGAATATTGTTCCTTTGATGTTAATTAACTTTTTATCTGAGTAAAATGGTAATGAATAAAATATGGAGTTCTTCGTTCCGTCCGTCTTAGGTAAGAGGTGAATTGTAAAGGGAGGTATGGAGCCGTAAGGTGACGTTGTGCTTGCACCGTACAGTACTCTTGGCTGCCCCAACTCAGGTGCGGTGCTCATAGACAGAGCTGAAGGGTCTTCACCCTCGTATCATCCACGGCTGGGCGACCGCGGTAATGAGGGCGAGTTGCGTAATTTACGGCCTACTGGGGGCTATGAACTCACTGTGCAACTGTTTGAAGTTTTTACGCACATTTGTTCTGTGTTCATCTGAGGTGTTGATACGCACAAAATGCAAGAACCTTCAGTGGTTTCTGGAATATCGATTGTTCACTATGTACTACTATACAATTACAAGTAACTTTATAGCATAAATATAACCAGCTTCATAAAACAGAAAATCTAAACCAGTTATTTTGACTTAAAACCAAACTACTAAAAAATAAACAAAGAATTTTTCAAATCGGTTGATAAATAACGGAGTTCTGAGGTCAAAACATAAAAAATAAAAATACAAACGAATTGAAAATTTCCTCATTTTTTTTAAGTCAGTTAACTGACAGTGAATGGCAGGCAGTGAATGACCGGAAAACTGAGAAAATCGCTAAATTTTAACGACATTCTCGAATTTCAACGTTAATAGGTCGTTTGTCAAGTTTCGTACTTATAGTAGTTAGATAAATTTCAAACATATCTCCTAGTCAAAACATAACACTTACCAAGTACCATTTATGCCAAATATAAATACCACACTATTTCCTTCGCAAAACATTGATGACTAAAAATAATTGAGTTAAAAAATGAGGCTCGACACATACTTTCTATTATTATTCATGCTCTAATAAACACAATAGGTGCATCCTCGTATGCATTAGGCTTGGTTTCTGAAGAATCGGTGACCGCTACATGCCAGTCATGGTTAAGTTATGGCGGCTACGTCCTACGAATCCTACGATCACTTTTGTCTTGTTAAAACTGAATTTCATCATTTCAATTTAAAAATATTGAAATAAAATATTCCGTCAGTAACAACTGACGGGATGGTTTTGGGCGGGACACTTGGCTAGATGTTGTGATGATAGATGGAGCAGGACAGTGACTGAATGGTGGCCGAGGAGCGGGTATAGAAGGGTAGGTCGACCAGCAGCAAGATGGGTTGACGACATCGTAATGGTCGTGGGCCGTCAGCGGGTGAGACTAGCGCAGGATCGTGGTGGATGGTACAAACTTGGTGATGCCTATAACCAACAATGGGTGAAGTCAGGCTGTGGATGATGATGAAGAACTGACAGTTTTTTTTCATTTACGATTACATTTCAAAGTCACTTTTAACTGTTCAGTCAAAACTGTCAGTGTTCATTATGTAGCCGCCATTCGAGGAACAAGTCCATATAGTAATATAAACAAAAATGATCTGAGATCACTTACCGTTTATTCAATAAATGAGAACACCAATAATATCCAACAGTCACATAAATTATCCTTACCCCATACTAGGAGTCGTAGAGTTTTTTTGATAGGGGATCGCTCGGGGACGTACCACCACCGTACCTATTCTGCCACCAAGCAGCGTTGCTTTTTCGGTTTGAAGGGTTTGAGGGTCTATGAAATAACAGGCACATGAGTCTTTATACCTGCCTCCAGTTGATAGACACAGGGCAGTGTAACGTAGGGCACGTTTCTAAGGACCGGCGAGGCAATGCTCTGTTATAGGCGATGGTTACTATAGTCTAACTTTTTATTAGCTGCAGTAAAATGACGTTTTGTGGGTTGCCGGTTTTTGAAGAAAAATAAATAGGGATGTAGCTAAATGAGTGAATCATAAATGAATAATCAGTTTGGTTTTTTTTTTGAGATTTAATATTAAGTTGTAATGTATTTTTTTAACCTATTATTATTACTATACTAGAGGATTGATCTTTTTTAGTGGAAGTATAGGGAGGTACATTCAAAATGAAACAAAAACGTCATAATAATGTTATTTAATTAATTTTTGTGAACTGAATCACATCCCTATTGAGATTAGGCTGGCAACATTATTTTACGGAATGACATTTAGAAACGTCATTTTACTGCAGCTAATAAAAAGTTAGACTATACTTAACATCAGGTGGGACACTTGGTGGTTCACAAAGCCACATAACCTCATGTGCCTATAATTTCACCGGAAACCATAATCTTCATACCGAAACACAGCAATGCTGCTTGGCGGCAGAAATAAGTATGATGGTAGTACTTTCCCGGGCGAGCTCTTTCACAAGGAACTATATTACTCATTTTAGTTATTACTTCTTTTAGTTTCAAGTATCCATTTAATTCAATGTATGTAGGACTATTGGCACGATATGAAGAAGCTTTAACTTCGAGTGTGCTAAGGTTTTTCGGTAGAATATTAATAGATATACTACTAATTAATTAACTACTACTAATTAACGAAGAATTCTACTACTCTTAAGAAAAATTAAGATGTTTTTCTTTTCTATGCCTAAATTGCCGACACCATTCTAAGCTTTCCGTCCATGCTAAGTTTGCATAACTTTAACAAGACCGCCAAGTGCGAGTGACACTCGTACACCGAGGGGTTCATACCTGTCTCGGTTTATGTTTTCTATTCTGTTCTAAAATTAAAATCAAGTGCGGGGATGGTATCATTAGGTAAAGGATTTTATGAAGTGAAAACTTTGGACTGTTGGAAAACGTAGTGTGGGGCGTCCCCCGGCTAGTTGGAGCGATGACATAAGTTGGGTGGCGGACAGAAATTGGATGAGAAGAGCCGAAGACCGGGCTCAGTGGCGCGTATTGGGAGAGGCCTATGTCCAGCTGTGGACTAATGTGGGCTGATGATGATGATGATGAAAACTTCTTTAGTCGCGTTGGCTATTTTTTGAGATGTGAAAAAACCATTGAACTCGCGACACTGTTACCGTTACCGACACCTCTGTATATACGTATCTCATAATTATTTAAGTTTGTGTCGGCACTCTGGAAGTGCCACTTTTTTTATACGACTTGGAGAGGGAACAAGCTTATGGCCTACCTGGTGTTGAGTGGTAACCATCGCCTTTAACAAAGTATTGCTTCGTAGGTCACCTTAGATACGTGCCCTACGATGCATTAACCATATCCATCCATATCACAGGTCCACCACCAACCAACCAATATCACAGGTCTTCCTAGTTTGGGTGCCTATGTTTCTTTTGCAACTATGTTTTAATATTTAACTAAAATACTGAATCTGATGTACCTGCCCTAGTGTTGTGAAGTTCGTTACCTAAAATAAATTATCTTTATCTTTATTAAGAATACATACAATCGACATTTGACGTCACCGCTACTTAGAAACCAAGGCTTTACTACGACACACCTGCCTCGCGGGTACTCGAATATCAGTGCTCGCATATCGTCTGATTAATTTGCAGCGAATATGCATTTCCTCGATCCTTGTCGCGATGATGACATAACGCACCTAAGCTCATTTCCATAAGGTGCTCCTCACGGCAATGTGCAGCTGGCAATACCCAACACTAAGTCCGTCCATGCTAAGATTGCATAACTTAAACAAGGCCGCCAAGTGCGAGTGAAACTCGTACGACGAGGGTATCGTACCTGTCTAGATTTATGTTAATTTAGTAGCGCAATCTTGTTATATGTATATACCTATATATTAGTATATTAGTCAGTTATACAATTATTTTAAATGTAAAGATTACATCTTCTTTTTTTTATCTATACTTATAAAGAGTAAAGATTTGTATTTTTGTATGTTTGTAACGAATAAACTTAAAAACTACGGGTGCGATTTCAAAAGTTATTTCACTATTAGCATGCTACATTATCCCTGAGTAACGTAAGCTACATTTTACTCAACTGCGCAGAAGGAGGGTAATGTTTATATTGTAAAACTTCGCGTGCGAAGCTGCGGATTGGTCAGCTAGTATTTATTATTATGTAAACGTATCCTTCATAGTACACTGCACTCATTTATAACCTTTTTAAATTTCGCTCCATCCAAAGATTGTCTGGAAGAGATCACGTTCAGCGATAAGGCTACCCATTTTATTGCATTTTTTTTATTCTAGCTTAGTACTTATTTTCGTATTATTTCTGTTTGTGTCGTAATTCAATAAAGAGTTATCTATCTATATATATGAGCGGTAAACTCAGAATTCTAATAAGTCAGATTTCTAAAAACAGTTCTTCTAGAAAGAGACTTTATTTTATTTTTCCTGTAATATTTGCATAATCCTTATCTACCAACCGTAATTATTTCAGATTGTTCGCTTTGGAAGCTTCGGAGATAAGGGGTACCTCAGGTATACCATTCCTGTCATTATGCAGACTTATCGTGGCCCAGCTATATCTAAAATATTATTTTAGCGTCAATCAGTAACATCACTATCAAGTGAGCCATTGGGTAATAGTCAAACCACAAACTTTTCTTTTCTGTGTCTATGGTAATAGTTTATCGGATGGCTTCCTATCTCGTACACCCTTCTCATTTGTCAAATCAACAGAAATATATGCGTGAGAACTCACAGATTGATGGGGTGGCCTAGATTGAATTACACCCCGGTAAAACCTGACGAGGGTTTAACGTTCCATGCGGGTAAGAACAAGAATGATATAAGAATCTGCTCAGATACCCGATAGTGGATGCTTTTTGCAGGGAAGTTTTTTTTGTAATTTATCTACGATCATTGGGGTAGGTGAATGTAGATGTTTTGCCTATCTACCTTATAAAGAATTTTATTAAAATTTAAAAAGACCCAACCCCCTCTTTTTTCCCCAAAACCTTATCCTAATCCGAGCGGCACCAATAATTTACCACAAAATACCATATGCCATACGGAAGTATTAGTTTAGGCAAAAAGCATGAGCTCAATAATCTACTAAAAACAATATAAATAAATATAACAAACTTAAAATGCGTAATATTCTATGAGGATTGACCTTAAGGATAAAATGAGTGACTGGTTTTTTTAATCTCAATTTCATTTTAATCTGTTTTTTTATTATTGTTTGAAATTTTAAGTTCATTATTATTAGAATTCAATAAGGTTTTTAAACCGTAAGCGGTACAAACTAAAATACATAAATTAAAATGTTATCATCCTAGTTTCAAGTATGCCTCAAGTTGATGGACTCAGGGCAGTTCATCGTAGGGCACGTTTCTAATGTGCGTGACCTACGAGCCAATACATAGTTATAGGCGAGGTTGTATAAAAAAAATAGTGCCTATGCGAAGCTGAAATGCAGCGTGACGGATGTGCCCTCGACTTTTTCATTTACTCAAGTTATAATACAGGGTGACCCAGTTATTTATTTAAAAGGAGCATAATTTTCCACGAAAAAAATGAGTTTAAAAGTTGTTTTTTTTTCCACATTTTTTGACGACTGTAAATGTGCTCTGGATACATTACCCCTTCTATAATTATGCTTATTTGTTGTAAATGAATACTTCTCATAAAATTCATAAATTAAGTTAATAGATTTTTCACTAATAACAGTAACTTACGAGTTTTTGAATCACCTAATATTTCATATTATTTCAGTTTAACCCGTGAATCTAACTCGTCGAAATATCCCGTGTTCAGTTCACAAAAAGTTTTGATACATGAAAAAAGAGAGGAGACAAAGGGAAATACACACCAATAAGTCTAGTATTCAATATCTACAAAGATTATGCAAAAAGCATAATATCAGAAGAAAACCAGCCAGTGGAGCAAACAGGTTTCAGGAAAGACTATTCTACGATTAACCATATTCACACTGGAAAACAGGCGTACGAGAAATATAACGAATATAAAAACATATAAATTTATTAATTGATTTAGAATTTATAGTTTTAGGAGTTTTTTTAATGTATTTATTGATAATTCATTATAAAACGGTCTACATTGCTTTTATTGACTATACCAAAGCATTCGACAGCCTGAATCACGAATGTATTTGGATATGCCTTCAAGGTCAAAGAATAAGTCAGACCTTTTTTTTTAAATTAAATTGAACTTCGATTGACCACAATCTCACCTGATGATAACGATTATGTGGTCTAAGATGAAGCACGAAGATCTAGAAGAAACCTATTCACTCTTACCTTAAAGAGGCTCGGATTATATTCTTTAGGAAAAACAGACAACGGTAAAGTGTTCCATACCTTAGTTGTACGCATCAAGAACGTAGAACCAAAACGGTGTGTGAGAATGGGTGGTATATCAACTAGGTACGAATGGTACTGAGCCGTGCGGCTGCTTGTCCTTTGATGGAAGGGAGATGGCGGGCTCAGATCGTATAGTTCCTGGGCACATTCCCCAAAATGTATTCTGTAAAAGATCGATAGGCTTGCAACTTTACGGCGGTGTTCGAAACTTTGGGTCTTAGTCTCCGCCATATATTGTTTACCTAGCCTTAAAGCCCTACGAGTATCTATCGAGTCTAAGGTAGCGAGCTGGTATTTGGCCGAACCATCTCAAAGGTGGCAGCAGTACTTCATATCAGACCGGACTTGAGCTTTGTAAAGACTAAGAAGCTGTTCTGGTGTGAAGTATTTCCTGACCTTGTTGAGGATGTCCAGCTTCATGGCAGCTGTTTTAGCATTAGACTCGATGTATGAGCTAAAGTTGAGAGTAGGCATGAGCGAAACCCCTTGGAGCTCGAGGTGACCTTTTACTGATACCGGTACATCTCGGAAAATGGGAACTTGGGGAAACTGACTCTTTTTCGCTGACAAGAGACATCCTGCGTTTTTGAAGCGTTGCATTTGACTAGATTGGCATCGCCCTAGTCAGAGACGGCCTTGAGTGTCAAATTCAAACGCTGCAGCATGCATACCTACATTACAATTATAAGGAATATCTATGCAAATATCAAACCCAGGATACAATCAGAAAAAATCAGTGATGACGTTTCTGTTAGTAAAAGAGTAATACAAGGGGCCCTCTTTCTCTAAAATTATTTTCAGCAATACAAAAAAAGCATATTTAGGAAACTATCCTGAGACAAAATGACGGAATGGGTGGGCATGTAAATGGCACTCTGTTGAATTACCTCCGCTTCGCAGATGATATTGTTTGAGGGAAACCCTAAAAAGCTAGAACAGATGATACGAGAGTTAGCAAAAGTAAGCAAGGACGGCTTCCTTAAAATTAATTCTTCAGTAACAAAACTTATGACAAATTCAACCAGGTAGAAGTAACGGTCAATGGAGTAAAGTAAGAAAACATAAAAACTAATACGCCTACCTTGGGCAAATCAATACTTCCGAAGACCAGACGTAAAAGAAATCAATAAAAGAATCGCAAAAAGGTAGAAAAAATACTGGAGTCTAAAAGAAATCATGAAGAGTAAGGACTACAGCGTGTCTATAAAAAAGAAAACATTCAACACCAGCATACTCCCATGTTTTACATATGGGTGCGAGACATGCTCACTAAACCAAATCCACAGGGATAGACTTCAAGACTGTCAACGAGCAATGGAAAGAAGATTACTATGTATAAGAAAAAGTGATAGGAGAAATAGTATAACTATAAGAGCCAAAACAAAACTGATATACACACCAAAGTAGAGCAACAAACTGGGCGCTGGACGGGACATATGATCCGTAGCAAAAATGAAAAATTGAGCAAGATAGTAACAAATTGGTACCCAAAAGATTGAAAGAGATTAAAAGGAAATTAGATCAAAAGATGGGAGGATGAAATAAAATTGACTGCCGGTACCTATTGGAGAAGAGCTGCTACTGACAGATTTCAATGGAGAGAGCTATAGGAGGCCTTTGCCGATCGGCACTCTAAGATCTAAGAGATATTATATGATCTAAATATAAATTTAAGTAATGCAAAAATGACAGAATAAAGTCTTATTATTAGTATCTCGTATTCACAGAAAATATTGTTAATAAGTATTATAATTGCAAAACTTAACAGTTATTTAAACGCAAAATTTGCAGAGAAGCAGAGATTTAGCCTAGCATTCTCATCATTTCTCGGAAACCTCGGAAAATCTCGGAAATGTGGTAACTGCATGAACTGAAAAACTCATATTTTATCGTTATTCGACGGTAACCAATAGAAAAGAAACCAGACCTTAATAACCATGTCTCTGCATAATTTATGTTATTACGAGATTTTGAGTTATGTACAAGATTGTGGTCGCATAAAATCATATCACATGACGATAAACAACTCACCTAATTTGAATTCATCAGCGTTCAATAGGTAAATAGAGCTTATCTCAAGTGTGTAGTTTAATCGGATGTTTATCCAACTAATTGGATTTTCCGTCGCCTCCACCCTCTCCCTGCTAGTTCTCGCCAAGAAACCTTTAGCTCCTAAAGCCTTTTTAGACATATCACTTTGCAACTGTACAGTGTACTGCTACTATTCAAAGTTCAGTTGTTTAGTGCGTAGTTAAGAGTTAGAACATGGATATCGATTGTTAGTTTATTAATTCGTTACAATAAACCGAGGTGTTTTTGGCGTTTCCCTCCCACGATCTAATTTGCACTATTATAAACTAGTGGTTCGCCCCGAACTGAGATCTCGCGAGTCTCCCATAAAAACAAAAAAAAATATTATATGTAATTTTTGGCCATCAAAATAGTGCCACGAAATATATAACCAGATAACTTGACCTACAGTTTCATTCAAATTACAATATATGGTTATCCTTTTTTGGGGTAGAAATTGCAGTTATACTGGATTTCAGACTTTTCTCTATATTTATGTCACTAAAGCTACACGCATACCAAATTTCAGCACTGTGGGGTCATTGGTACCCTGTGAATTTTGTCAAAGTACAGTGTTTATTATGGACAATAACTGAAAAGCTACAAAGTTTAAACAAAAAATGATGAAACGGAGTCAAAATGTACTCAAAAAGACCTTTTATTAAACGTACCACTTGACCGGATAGTCCATCATTTCATTTTGTTTTTTTTTACCCCTCTTGAACCCCAATATCTCAACAACCCCCTCCCCCCACATTTGTAGCGCATTTATGGCGGGTTCCTATATCCGTCAATGACCAGCTATGACTCGTTTCTCCTTGAAAACCTGTCAAAAGTTTGACACTAGTTTGACACTTTTTCAAGGAGATCCGAGGCGTAGTCGGTTACCGACTATAAATATCCGTCCTATATCCGTCGTATAAATTAGTCACACCAAAATTGTACCATCACTACCTACCTATATACTAAATTTCACGATGACCCGATAAACGCTTCGAAAGTTATCTTCCGATTAACAAACAAACAAACATTCATACATACATACAACGCCAATTTGCCCAAGTTGATTTGGAGATCTCAATCAATCAACTATCGAGGCTGCGTAAAAGGTAGATTCAGTGACCTTGTCATACTAACAAAGTATGTCACCGTACTACCATACTTACAACCATACTATCAATAATGCATCAACAATTCAATGCCTGAATCTTCCCGGAAATTAATGATGATAAAATACAAAATGATCTAAAAGCTTTCGATAAATAAAGAAATTGCGCGTTGCTATTTTACTGGAACTCAAAAGTACTTGGGTTGCTAGTTTATATGACCTAGTGGTCAACTCTGGTCATCATCGTAGCCATAGGAAATCCACTGCTGAACATAGGCTTCCCCCGCAGATTTTCAGAGTAACCGATCTTGTGCGGCCTGTACCAAACGGCTCCCAACCTTTATCGATCGTGGTCTCCACAATAGAACCATTCTTCCCCAACGGCTGTTAGTTCTTCGAGCTATATGCTCCACCCATTGCCAGTTATGCTTGCTAATCCTCTTGGCTGTCTGTGTCCTTGGTTTGTCTACCTATCTCCTCATTTCTGATTCGATTTTGAAGATAATGTACCAAGCATAGCCCATTATCCAAAGCAAACTGCCAATTATCCATAGCCTTCTTATGAGGCCCATAGTGATGTATAACTCAAACCTATAGATTATATATTAGGTTGGGGAAAAAGTTTCTTCGTAATTTTTAAGAAAATTCAAAACATTTTTTAATATAGTTTATTTACATTTAACTAAGTATGTAGGTACCATTTTGTTCGATAATTTTTTGCCATCTTGTAGGTAGGGACATGGTCCCATTGCTATAGAAATTTTGGGGCTTCTGATCAAAATACCGCGACAAGTAGTTTTGGCAGTCCTCACGTGATCTTAACCTGACACTGCCTAAAAAACTCTGAAGAGACCGAAACAGGTGGAAATCTGGAGGTGCAAGGTCCGGACTATACGGCGGATGCATTAACACCTCCCAGCCAAACTCTCTTAATTTTTGCTGAGTGGCTAAAGATGTGTGAGGTCTAGCGTTATCATGATGAAAAACCACACCCCTTCTGTGGATTAATTCCGGCCGCTTTCTCTCAAATTTTTGCTTTAATCTCATCAGTTATTCGCAGTATAGTTTAGAATCAATGGTCCTGCCTGGTGGCAACAGCTCATAATGAATAATGCCCTTCCAATCCCACCACACACACAGCATCACCTCGTTGCGAGTTAACCCGGGTTTCGCCACAGTCTCTGAAGCCTGACCGGCCTTTGACCACGACCTTTTTCGCACGTTCTTGTAGTACGTGATCCACTTATCATCACCAGTTATCAGCTTTTTCAAAAATGGTTCGGTTTCATGATATCGTAATAAAGAATCACAAATGAGTACACGGTTCAGTAGGTTTCTTTCAGTGAGTACCCAAATATCGAGCTTTTTTGTGTACCCAGTTTTTTTTCTAATGCGCCAAAATTGTTTTGTGGTCAATCCCCAATTCTTCAGCTACGTCGTAACTACTGATATGCCGACCTTGCTCAACTGTTTCAAAAATGGCATCAATTTTATCCGCAATAGGGCTACCAGAGCAACGAGTATCTTTGACATCAAAATTTCCGGATGGAAACGCTTAAACCAAATTTGTGCTTCTCTCACAGACACTGCACTAGGTCCATAAACATTTCAATTTTTTTTCGCGGCTTGTGTTGCATTTTTACCTTTTTTGTAGTAAAATTTTAAAATGTATCGAATTTCTTTATTAGATTCACTCATCTTTACAGTACGAAAAACAAATAAAATTCACACATTTTCCTAATTTGAATTTGGAATTATCTTGTTTAAAATTTAAACTTTGAATGATACGAAAACCAGCCAGATACAAATAGTATAGTCAAAGAGATTTTATTACAAATTCATACATACTATAATGCGAAAAGACTTTTTCCCCAACCTATTAATTATAACAAAAACAATTTAACGATTTTGGGGTATAAGTTGACGCATATCACAATAGATTTTGCGGAAATTGATCAAATTTAACAACATAATCCTCAATCGCAATCAGATGACGCAATGGCGCAGGGGGTGAATAGCCGGCTGAGATGCATGAGGTTGCAGGTTCGATTCCCGTCGCGAAACAAATGTGTATTTACCAGATAAAATATAAATGCAGTATCTGGTTCCTATAGTACAAGCTTGGCTTAGTTTGAGGCTAGATAGCGCTGTGTGAAATGTCTAGCATTATTTATTTTATTGATATCGCAACCGCGTCGACACTGAATACATCACTTCTTCTGTTTAATTTAATAAGCTATGTGGTTGTTTATTGGCCTTATTCGAATCCAGGTAAAAAAAGATCAGCAAAAGTAGAATAGAATAGCATAGAAGTATATCTAATCATTAATTTGATACACACCAAATAACACATGAGTAGCCGGGCTGTTTATATTATTTTAACTGATATGTCCCACTTTTGAACCACTGGTGAAACTGTGATATGGCTTGTAGTTGGTATGACTAAAACATCCCTTATGTCCTATATTAAACTGCACTTACAGAGCATATTCATGCCAACGCAGTCAGAGCTGAACTTCGCGATATTAATGTTGTTTTCATATTGAAACTGTTTTGAAAGCTTGATCTTGTTACTTACCTAAGTTTCTTCGTTAATGCAAGAAACCAACGGAGTGAAAATTGACGATAAAAGGCAAACAGGTACAACATAAATACTTCAATGGTCAATGGTTACTAAAAAAAACCTTGCATTTATCGTTATCTCTACAGATTTTAAAATATATTTAAATTACTCTTCAGGCCAAACGATATATAACAGCTTGGGTTGGAATGTGTTCCATAATTGTGAAAAATGTAGGTGAGCAGGAAATGTATAGCACACTAATGGTACAAGAAGAGATATAAAAATATTACAGATTTATCATTCAAAGCACGTAATGAGTATTAAAAAGCTAAAAACCCCAACTGCAGCTGCATCAGTTTTTCAAATATAACTTATTTTAATTGTATTTATTATTACAAGCTTTTTATTACCTCGCAATATAAGTATGTTTGTCCGGGTGGATTCTTGCAACTGAATATTAAACCCGTTCCCCTCAACCGATTGAGCTGAAATTTAGAATACATATGTAACTTCGGTGACAATGCAATAATATGGTACCATGGAGGTGGTCTCATGATGGAGAAGGATGCTAGACAACAGAATTTCTGAATGGATTATAGTAGGCTACTAGTGTTTGAGCTCATTTGAATCTGTTTGCGGTTCCGATTATGAATTTTATAAAAGCTTGTTTTGAAAAAGTAATTTTTCAACAAAAAACTTATTAATATATCATACTTAATATTATAAATGTGAGTGTTTATTTGTTTGTTACGTTTTCATGTCGTAACGGCTGAACCGATTTCGATGAAATGTTGTATATAAGATAGATTATGACTTGGATTGACACTTTTCTGTCATCGAGGTCTTATAACACCCCTTACAACACATGCCTCAATATTGTAAGGAGTGTTTTATGTCTATGTCTGTCTATGTATCTGCAAGTGAGTTTGTATGTTTGTCTGTGGCATCGTAGTTGCCAAATGGATGGACCGATACGAACGCAATCTTTTTTAATAGAAAGCTAGATTAACTGGCGTGGTTTTTAACTACCAGTTTTAACCCCCTACGCAACAAGAGGGTATACGGGTTTTTGTAATTTGTAAAAATTTTACTTAGCTGACCAATCCGCAGCTTCGCATGCGTAGTTTTTCAATAAAAACATTACCCTTCTGCGCAGTTGGGTAAAAAGTAGCTTCCAAACAGGGAAAGAATTTTCTAAATCGGTCCAGTAGTTTCAGAGCCTATTTAATACAAATAAACAAATAAATCTTTTCTCTTTATAATATTAGTATAGATAAAAGTACGTGGTGTACATAACCTAGCAAAAGTACAATGCCTTCACGTGATCTTCCATATTTCAGTCGGAAATATCAACAATGAACCACTAAAGGATTTGATCCTAATGATATAAAATAGTTGGGAAGCGGCTTAGAACTACAACTTAATAGTCTAAGCATGTGCTTACTGAGCTCCTAAACTAGGTGTTGCATATTCAACGAGCGATTTGCGTAAGTAAGCAATCGTTTATGTATGTACATAACTGGGTGTATAACTGCCATCTTATATCGGTTTGTTAAAGAAACTTAATTGATTTCCTTGTATCACCCCCACGTAGTAGATACATCATGAATATTTATGAGTTAAAGCTCAATGTTTGCGGGTTTTAATTAATTAATAACAAGCGCGGATTACACGGAAGTATAGGAGAGGTTTGTTTTGACGGTGGTTTTTGAAGATGGATTGCTTGTGATTTCACAGCTTTATTTACAAAATAAGAAGTATTCTATACTTATCGGTATTGGGGAAGCTATTTACGCATTTTTTTAAGATAAGATAAGTGGTTGAATATCTTCATAGTCAAGCAGTGAACGCTGGTAGTGATAAGTATTTCCAACACACATTCGCAATTATAGCATTTGTTAGATAGAATATGTTGGAAGAAACTATAAATGAGTTCTACGGCGTAGAAGTGCTACGAAAGTTAGTTATAACAAGTCGTAAAAGTGGAGAGTAAAAATTCCAAAGAACTAAATGTATCAACAGTAGGCACAATGTGTTTACAGTTTCTTTGAAATCTAGTATTATTTTTCCATAAAGTCAAGAGGAAACACTATGCAGCGGCCAAGTCTGAATGATTGACGGGATAGTGTCAAACGTAGTTCCATCCACGCATTTCCACGGCAACATAAAAGGTATCAAAAGCTTTGTCCGGCATGAGGTTATAGACGCTCTACAATTTTATGAAATTCCTAGAATTTTGAAAGACTTACTATTTTAACTGTAGAGTTTTTCATAAAGAGTTTCTGTGAAGTTTGTTTAAAAAATATTTTTTTCTTGGCGGCACGTTTTTTTTGTGTCTTGTGACAGTTTTTGAGTTATTTTAAAACAAAATGTGATTTAAAATATACATAACAAAAATTCATTAAGCAATAAAACATCACCCTTTCAAGTTTAATTACTTGTACGGAAACATCATTTATTTCACAATTCCCAATTGATTGAGTTCCAAATTCCGATAAAAGAATTGAAGGGGCTCGGCGGACGTCTATAGGTTTGTCAAGTATTTCAATTAATTTTTCTCACTTGATCGACTGGCTCGCGCGAGAACAATGCAATTACGACACTAGAACGTAACCGATAGCAATTAATTTGTTTTCGCCTCGTCGAGCAGACTCGTCCGGACGTGGCCTTTGAGTCGTCAATTCGACGCCTTTTATTTATTAAATTGTTGTTACTACTGAAAATTGATGACGGATTCCGTATGCGGGAAAGAATGCCCTGCTTACGTATCGGACGGAAAATCCTCCAAATAAAATTATTTGGGTTAAAGGAACGCCTTTAAGCTTTATTTTACTTGATTTTTATGTTGTGGCGTTCAAATCTTGCAGGCTGATTTTGACCCAGTTTTCGTTGATTTTAAATTCAGCACACAAAGGGCTACTTGCACACAAATGCCTAAAAGTTTTTAGTTGCTAAATACGTTCAGGGATCGTTGTGCAAGCCGGCATAATAATGCAACGAGAATATAAACTGATTTTATACAGCGGAGATGTAGGTAATTATTATATAATTATTGTCGATTATTCTGAGAAGATGACCTACATGACATTTTTTTCTCAAAAATTGCATATGTCACAGTCTGGCATACCATTTGCATTAACGATGAAAGCGACAATGAAAATATAGAACGTTCAAGTGTGTTTATGTATGTGGATATCACACACAGACTAGGAAATATCTCCACAAGGTCCTTACATATGATTTACATACGTTACCTAGTCTAGCGGGATTAGCAAACATTCCTCGCACGGTAGCTTGACTTCCCCTAACCTGGTTAACCTCGGTAAAATACGTCCCAATAGAGAAAATATTATTTCCCTAAAGTAATTCTCATGCTAGGTAATATATGTGTAAGCGGGCTTTAGTGGGGTAAATCGGGACGCAATATTTAAAACAGTTTTCATGCCCGAACTGCGAAGGCTTTCACAAGACCGATGGAAATAAAACGCTGTAGATTTACTTTTCAGTGTGTGTACACATTCTTTTACAAAGGAATATTTACAGGTTTTCTTAGCGACTGCAATATAATAGCTAACATACAACACAGCTTTTTGTGGCTTCGAATGTACATCAAGTTTGTCATCCAGAGATTCTAGCAAACACAGAGTGCACTACTGGAATTGAAAAAGGCTTGTTTGCGAAATGTAATCTAGCGTGTTTGAATTTTACATTGTACTGAGATTTGTAGCAATGTGACGTGGCCAGCGGCGACCAGCCAATCGGGCACGTATATCGGAACACGGGGTCACGAGAGAACAACCTAACGGACGTGTAATAAACCGAAGACGTGATATCCACCTTTTTCCGGCCGACATCTGGTAAAATGTCTCATCTGATGGCCAATCCATTTACAAGAAAAAGAAATTTAAAAGAAAGAGGAAACGCCTCGAATCTCGGACTTCTTATTATGTAGCGCCTGAATCACTGCCCTCACTAATGCATAATAGCAGCAATTCATCTGAAAGTCAAGATATTGAAAGCAAAATCAAGGTATTGAAGCAAAATCTGTATATTGATAGTAAGAATAGGTATAAAACAATAGATGAAACAAAATACAAAAGCGCATCATTTATAAAATGAACACGAATGGGTGCCATAAAAAGGAATCATGAAAGTTTATACCCTGTTTTAGTTAAGGGCGGACCATTCAATCGCAACGTAAAAAATTTACGATCACACGTCAAGAGAAACACCAATGAGGCTGTAAACAGTCCCCTTCCAATACTTAAGTATCTACTTGTAAAAGTTCATTAGCAATTAACATTTACCCACTTTGCTTTCTCGGAAGTTGTTACATTTTTTCTTTATGTGCCTTCTTGGTAAAACAAGGTGTGCCAACTAAGTACGTGAGTAACTCTGACAAATAATTGACGATGTAATTACAAGCTACAAATTATTCACTTCGTTACACATGTCACATATCTTTAGATTCAATCAAAAAATTACAGGCATATAAGACTTGTCACTAGTACATCTCAGGGCGACGAGCGTAATGCAATGCCATATAGACCAAGTCTTAGTTGTTCTAAAGCTTCGGATACACTAGGGCACATTTTTTTGAGCAACATGACGCGCAACACTAAATCTACGTGTCGCTGCAACATTGCAAAGTGTTCCGCAACATGTTCAGCAACAGTTTACGTGACGCGGGATATGTTGCTTGCTCCCGCTCCGAGAGCGAGCGCACGCGTCCCGCGTCAGTGTCGCGCCATTATTTTGTTACCGAGTGTGTCGTGTGCGCAACGTGCCTCTCAACATGTCTATAGTGTGGGGAAATAAAACCGTGAAATAAGTATGTACGAGCACTAATAATCACAACCTGCTCGAGCGACATTTTTATAAACACTGGCTAGTGTGGCAAAATGTTCCAGGGCATTGTCTCTCGGGGCATTCGCTTAGTTTTCGAGCAAAATGTTCCACGGCATTGTCTCTCGGGGCATTCGCTTAGTTTTCGAGCAAAATGTTCCACGGCATTGTCTCTCGGGGCTTTCGCTTAGTTTTCGAGCAAAATGCTCCACGGCTTTGTCTCTCGGGGCATTCGCATAGTTTTTGAGCAATATGTTCCACGGCATTGTCTCTCGGGGCATTCGCATAGTTTTCGAGCAACATGTTTCACGGCATTATCTCTCGGGGCATTCGCATAGTTTTCGAGCAACATGTTCCACGGCATTGTCTCTCGGGGCATTCGCATAGTTTTCGAGCAAAATGTTCCACAGCATTGTCTCTCGGGGCATTCGCATAGTTTTCGAGCAACATGTTTCACGGCATTGTCTCTCGGGCCATTCGCATAGTTTTCGAGCAACATGTTCCACGGCATTGTCTCTCGGGGCATTCGCATAGTTTTCGAGCAACATGTTCCGCAACATATCGCTCCGTTGGTCACCTAGTGTATTCGAGCCGTTAGCCCAGTGATCCCTGGGGTTCCGTGGATGGGTCACAGGGGTTCCGCGGTCTGTCCGAGAGTTAAAGTTTAAATGTACTTAAAGATGAATACCCGACAATCGTTGAGAAAGCTGTCCTGGTTCTGATTAAGTTTGTGAAGACTTACCGATGTGAGATTGGTTTGCGTTCAATTGTCAGACATAAAGCCTAATTTTACGGCTATTACAAGAAATAATGTGAAAAAATTTCAATCTTTACAATAAATTATTACCTAGGTACATTTTATTTCTTTGTTACAATATATTATTTGCAATACTTATAATAATTATTTTCATTTATAATTTGTCCATTATTCGAGTCTAACATGAAAATATTCAAACTACAAGGTAAACACTTTAGTTATCCAATTAGCCAGCTAGGGTTCCGCCAAAAAAAGTATGATCAATTAAGGTTCCATGGCCAAATAAAATTGGGAACCTCTGCGTTAGCCTGTAATGCAACTATGTTTCATAACAAGAAAAGTTACTAAATAGTTGAAACTTTCTATAACATTCAGGCCCATTCGTGCTCTAGGACAAACACAAATCCAATCTTTGGTCAGATTTATTTTAAATAAATAGTATAAATGACATGTTCTAAATTCTATTTCGTACACTTCACGGAGCGAATCTGCATTCCGCTATAATATTCTTTCCGAATACATTTTTTGCATGGTTGAATTATAGTTCTAAGAAAATAAACATACTCATTTCCGCAGTTCCAAACATATACTTTTATCTAATATATAATATACCTAGTTGTATAATTTATAGAGGTATCGATACCTATACACTCAGGGTTTAGATATATGAAATAGACAGGCATGTTATGAACAAAACAGGAACAAAAAAATCTGTATTGTAGGTATGTTTTCATCTATTTTCATATTTTTAATTAGCTAACAAGTGAACCAACATTAAATATTGCTACCGATTGTCCCAAACTATACCTTTGAGCTAACAGATAGATGGAACGCTGTCTTGGAACTACCAACTCGTGACATCTGTCAATTGTGATTTATAACTATCCGATTGGAAGTTTCCAACTCATAAATATATTAATAGAGGGATTTACGACGAGTTGTAGGGCAGTTTTCAAAACTTGATGTTTTTCCGGTCATACTTCTAATTATCTGTTTATGGAGATCTAACTAACTCGTGAAATTAGGTTTTAATGTTTTGAAGTAAAACTTCTTTACGCACGCTTGACTTGAGGTCCTCAAGTCAAAGGAGTAAGCTGGTGAATGCATTACGAAAAGTGCGAACGGAAGTTGAGAGGGAGATATAAGTGAAGATAGAAAGAGAGAGAGTTACGTTTCGTATATTACTGCAGGAGCGAGAGAGAGAGATATTTTCTTAAGCAAATTTTCTTTCTCTCTTCCTCTCATAGCCAGTGCATGAAATATATATATATCTCAGTCAGTAGTTCGTTTGATTATTTTTCGTAATTTCATTCCGTTCTTTAATAATTTTATAAATTATTATTTTGTAAAAGAAGTTTTACTTCAGTCGTGTGCTCTAAAGCACACTCGTTTTTTTAATGTTTTAATCTTGTTTCAGGCGCTATAGTGGCTGCTTTATTCTCCAAGCTTGTACTGTAACTTGCCACCAGGCGCTGTTTATATCCATCTATAATCTTTAACTAATAGATAGGCCTGTTTTGATGGGCAGGTCCTTGTAGAAAGTGATTTTGCTGCATTTTGACTTATTTAAAGGGTAGATGCATATAAAGATTATTCCACAAAAAAGACATGTACGCAAAGTAGCAGTATATTCTTTCTGAGAGTGTTTTTTTTTTTTTTTGCTGCAGTGGACACGAGCCCTAAGCGGATTTAGTTCGATTAGATGGAGACAGCGTTCAATTATGCAGTGACGATGAGATCGACACCTGTTAAAACTTTGAATGGAAGGAAAAATACGGAAAAATTCCGGATCAAATTCTCTCTTCCTTTATTCAGTTATAACTTATAAGGCTTTGTTCTTTTTTAAGATGTCATAGAATTCTATTTTAAGCTTAATATTATTATGAATCTTACAATGACACTTTGCAAAGACAAGTGCAATATAACTTTACATACATTTACCTTAGTTTACATTAAGATTTTATGAATCGTTTTGATCATATTTAATACTTTTAATCTCTTTAAATCTACTTTTATACATTTAACTAGTTTATGTATTTAATATGACTTTATTTATTTTTTCTTGTTATTGTAAAACTTTTTCTGTTTGAAACTTCTTGTTATGTTTTTAAGTGTTATTTTTTATGTCCTTAAAAATCGCCTCCGCTATGTATTTATTATTTCTAAATATTTGTCTCTATTAGTCCTAAAGGTCGCAACGGAAGACCAGCGCAGGTTCTAACGTCCTGCACACGCTGAGTGTACACCTTTGTGCAACCAATTTGTGTACCTAACTTTTGAAACTATCATGGTTATGAACATCAAATACTCACAAATCATGGTAAATATCCCGTTTTTAGTATAAATAATTTGTGTACCTACCTAGCTTTAAGTTTTTATGTTGTTTTTTATTGATATACTGTATTATTTTTGTAGTTATTTTTGTATTATGTGTTAACGCAAATAAAATATTTGATTTGATTTGATATAAAGATCATTCTACCAAATTTTTCATAATCTGTCTAATATCAGGCTTGTAATTCTACTGAGTTTTTTGATTACCAAAAACTGTTTTAATTTGCAAACCCGCGTTGGGAAGCAGCTGCTCAAATAAATTTGTTTATTCAAAGTTCTTGAATATCAACTAGCAAGAATCGAATTAAGGCGATGTTATTGAAAAGAATATCCGAGTTCACGTCGTGTTTTGCCTTTACCTACCTGAACTAGACCGAATAGTTTTTTGAACCAAAAACTCGTTTAAAAGCGGATATTGCATTCGAGAGCGTTCCAGTTAGATCGATACTATGTAAACTATTCTTTTGAGTATTAATTTGTTCTTTCATATCGATACGCCGTTTTATTTTAAAACTCTCATTGTGGTATTAGTTTTGTCTTAATTTTTTTAGAAGAGAATCTTTCATCTTCTTTAAGCTATCGCCCGTGGCCATATACGCGTCGTTTATTGAAAAATGTCTATTTGGAGGCCTTTGCCCTGCAGTGGAACACAACAGGCTTATAAAAATAATAATAATGAGCGTGTCTGAATCCAAGTCAACTATGTATACCATATTCCATCCAAATCGGTCCAGCCGTTTAGTCGTGAAAACGCAACAAACAGACCGACAGAAAGATTTTCTAATTTATAATATAAGTGTAGATTCTAAAGTTGGTATTGACCTAGAAGTCATATCATTGATCTCAATTAGTGCTGCCAAAATATAAATGATTTTGTGTAAAAGGTGTTTGTAACACGTAATAATATTAAATTAATTCTATGATTTAGTGACGAAATATCAAATCCTTAAACTGAAATCCATTGAGAACTTTGTTACCTAGTTAGTATACAATTCCGTCTTTGGTTTTACATGTCGAGAATGAGACGAGCCTTGTGGGTAACAACAAAGTCAAAGTCAAAATCATTTATTCATTAAAATCACAAGGATCACTTTGAAACGTCAATTTTACTGCCTGTTCCTTCGCGACCAAGCCAGGAAAGAAAGGCAAGAAACAAGGCTGGTTGTTTTTTTTAATGATCCTTTTAGAATACATAACAATACAGAAAATAAATTACGTCTAAATTGTAACATTTTGAAAGAGTTGTAGCAATTTCAATCCCAAGCTTCTCTATCATCTAAATAATCCGATATTTTATAAACATGATTAATAAACATTATCTGTCGTCCATCGCTCACTTTACTAAGACTTTGCAACTTAAAATTTTGTATATAATTTTTATTGTTTTTTCTAATTACCTATGTATTTTGAAGTAGGTTATTTAATATTATTAAATTATTAATATTTATTTATATGTATATTTTATTTTAGTCATTTATGTACTTATTCTGTTAGTTATTATTTGATTAACGCCGCCGTTCTCATTTGTTCACACAGATCCTGTCCATCCAAAGGTTGCCTGGAAGAGATCGCTTTTAGCAATAAGGCCGCCCATTGTACCTTTGATTTAATTTTGTATTCTCTTTTGTTTGTTTTATTTTTAATGGTGTGCAATAAAGAAATTATCTATCTATAGTAGGCTTTTTTATAAAGATTTTGTTTAATTGCGTTTTTAAATTTGTTAATTGTTAATTTTTGTACATCACTTGGGAGTTTGTTATAAAAGCGAACACATTGCCCTTTAAACGATTTACTAACTTTATGGAGTCTACAAGGGGCAACAGCGAGTTTATCTTTATTTCTAGTATTAAAACTATGATTATCGCTATTTTTCTTAAACAAATTATTGTTTTTGTGAACATACATCAGATTTTCCTAGATATATTGACAAGGGAATGTCATAATATTTATTTCTTTAAACTTATTGCGTAATGATTCTCGGGGGCCCATATTATAAATTGCACGAACAGCCCTCTTCTGCAGCACAAAAACGGTGTTTATATCTGCAGCACTCCCCCACAGCAGTATACCGTATGACATAATGCTGTGGAAGTAGCTGAAGTAAACTAGTCTAGCTGTGTCTACCTCTGTAAAAAGACGGATCTTTTTGACTGCGTATGCCGCAGAACTAAGTCTCTTCGATAACTTATCAATGTGAGGGCCCCATTGAAGCTTATTATCTAGGGTTATACCTAAGAATACGGTAGTGTCCACAAGAGCCAACTCCGTATCCGCACTATAGACTTTTTTACATTGAATGAATAATAAACAGCATTCAATGAATCTTGCTCACATACAACTATGCACCTACTTTTTGCAGTGTTTTGTGGTGTAAAAATGTTTTTCATCTACCCGTTATTTAGATTTAAATGTCAATATGACGTAACCAAATGGCTAAAAACATTAAAAATATGAACAGAATGAAGTCCTACTTACCGCCGTATCGTTCCTTTTCTTAAAACATTCTTCTTTTTGACAGAATTCTGCACACACTTAAACATACGTACACACAAATACACATACGTTCACATACCAACCATCACTTCCCACACACACAAACATACATACATCCTATTCGCACATGCCTGTAATCAATATTTTTGCCTTTGTTGGTGTCAACACCGGTTTCTATTTGATATTAATCTTGTTTTCTCCGTTGCACCATCGCCATCGTTCAAATGCTCAGCTTTGTTTTACTTACTATTCTGTGACTGTAATTATCTGTGCAGGGGAGCACTGGTGACCTGTAACCTGTAACGCAGGTTCTCAATCTATCTCAGGCACCAGTCTCTCACAAAACAGATTTATTATTAGTCCTCAATGAATTTGCTGTACCAATTTTGTGATTCTTTTTTGAAGAGAAAGTAAAGATTTTATATATTACTTTAGTACTAGCTGACCCACGCGCGGCTTCGCACACGTTTTTTCGTAAAACATTACGCTCCTGCGCAGTCAGGTATTCGATCTTTTTAAGATATACAATTCCGTAGTATTTTAATTTGATCTATCTCGTAAGGTTTAGCCTGCGTTGCGATTTAAGCGCACAAAAATATATTTTTCGGCTTTTCTGTACTATAATATGAAAAAGAAATGAAAATTAAAAATTATTTATTGGTTTACATAAGAGTAAATACAAAGGTATATATAGGTAGCCAATTTGCTACAAGACACGTATGTATGTATTATACATATAAACCTTTCTCTTGAATAGAATCATTCTATCTATTGCTGAAAACTGCTTTAAAATCAGTTGAGTACTTTAAAAGATCTAGGTAAGTGAACAAACAGCGGAAGCGACTTCGTTTTTTACTATGTAAAGATTTATTTATAATTTTTTTCATAGCTATAAGTTCAGAAGCCGACATTCTGCCTATTCAATTAAATGCTAAAATGCGACAGTCTTCTTTTTCTTCGTGTCGATATGGTTCATAATATTTTAAAATAATGCGACAGTGGTCTAGCTTAACTATACTATTTCCATTTCTCGATGACAGCTCCTGGGAAAATTTGAACGAGCGTCTTTTAGATAGATAGATAGATAGATAACTCTTTATTGAATTACCACACAAACAGAAATAATAAAAAAATAAGTACTGGGTTAAAATAAATAAGGCAATACAATGGGCGGCCTTATCGCTAAAAGCGATCTCTTCCAGGCAACCTTTGGATGGAGCGAAATTTTTAAAAATTACGGAGTGCGGTGTACTTTAGCGGATTACATTTACACATAATATATTCTAAGATATAATAATAATATGAAGTTTTAATCCTAATACTTAATATACTTATAAAATAGACTAATATATAGGTATATACATATAGCAAACTATACTAACAGATAAAATAAGTACATAAATAGTAAATAAATAACGCTAGGAAGATGACATCGTCAGGTAATGATGTTTCACCTTCAATTTGAAGACGTGTAAGGACGATGACCGTCTTACTTCTTCGGGCAGAGCATTCCACAGCTGAACAGCCTGGACAGTAAAAGAAGCGCTGTAAAAGGAAGTGCTGTGCGAAGGAGTTCTGAGTATCAAGTTTTCTGATGACCTAAGAGTATAGTTATTTGAAGAATGGAGAAATTCAAATCTATCTTTCAGATAGTGAGGAGAGAAGGGATTGAAAAGAATAGAATAGAGAAGAAAAAGAATATGCGTATTCCGACGAAGACGAATCGGAAGCCATTTAAGCTTTGAACGGAAGGGAGACACATGATCATATTTACGGAGGCCAAATATAAATCTAATACAAAAATTTTGTAAACGCTTGAGCTTGTTAAGCTGTTCCTCAGTGAGGTCCAGATAACAAGCATCGGCATAGTCTAGTACGGGATGTAAAAGCGATTGTGCAAGCGCAGTCTTGGTGGACGTAGGCAAAAAGTTTCGTAGTCTCCTTAGTGAACCAGCTGACGCAAACAACTTCCGGCTGGTTAGTTCAAGCTGAGCCTTCCATGAAAAGTTGCGGTCAATGATGATACCTAAATTCTTAACGGTTTCGCTGTATGGGATTGCTATTCCGTCAAAGACAACTTGTGGGACAGTGGACCAATCAATTTTGCTAAGCGTTCTTGAACTACCTACAATAATGGTTTGCGTTTTGGTAGGATTAACTTTCAAACCGTGGAGCTTGCTCCACTCTGCAATACGGCGTAAATCGCAATTGGTAACGTCAACAGCATCAGCAATATTACTGAGCGTAGCTTGATTATAAATCTGAAGATCGTCTGCGTAGAGGTGAAAAGACGAAGAAAGATTAAGAGAAATAGAGTTTATGAAGATTGCAAAAAGAAGAGGAGATAAAACGCCACCTTGAGGTACACCAGCAGACGTATTACACCACGAAGAGAGAGACTCCTCGAGTCGAACACGCTGACGGCGCCCGTGCAAGTAATTGAAAAACCAACCAATCACCGCTGGAGATACATTAAAGGAGCTAAGTATTGCCAGGAGAATATCAAAATCTACGGTGTTGAACGCATTACTGAAATCAAGTAAAGTCAGCACGGTAAGTTGCCCATTTTCCATGCCCACTCGTATATCGTCCGTGATTTTGACTAGAGCAGTGACAGTACTGTGGCCTTTACGAAAGCCAGACTGCAGAGGATTAAGGAGACTATAGGAGGAAAAAAAAGAGTTTAATTGATTATGGACCAAGCGTTCGAGAACTTTGGAGAGAAAAGGAAGGATAGAAATCGGGCGATATTCAGAAAAGGATTTGGGATTAGGTTTCTTAGGAAGAGGAATTATTTGGGCTTCCTTCCAAATGGAAGGGAAGGTACCGGTCATTAGGGAGTGGTTCAAGAGATGGCAGAGGGTAGGTAGAATGATATCAAGGATAGGAATAAGCATATTGCGGCTGATACCGTCAAGCCCAACAGCATTGGATGTAATTGACAAAATACTTTTCTTAACGTCAGCAACGGTGATTTGGCTAAATAGAAAAGGAGGATGATCAGGAGTTGGTAACGAAGAGAGAAAATTAATTGAACTGATTTTATCAGCATCAGCAATGTAAGAAGATGAAGAAAAATGTTGATTAAGGGAGTCAATGTTTAAATCGCTAGGAATTGAATCCTGGCGAGATTTACCAACTCCTAACGATCTCAGAAACTTCCATACTTTAGCTGGATCTTCATCGGAAACGGATTCATGGATATGGCGACGTTGTGCGTCCCTACACACTCTATTGCAGCGGTTTCGAGAATTGTAATACTTGTTTTTGTTGTACTCACTTGAAACTATTTTGTACTTTGTTTTAGCAACCGATTTTTTATGAATAAGTGATTTAATTTCATCAGTGAGCCAGGGAGCCGGGTTATGTTTCAACTTAATGGCACGAAATGGTGCATGGATATCAAATAGTTGCGTAACTAAAGTATTGAAAATAACAATTTTGTCATCCATGGAGTCTGCATTAAGAACGGTTGACCAGTCAATCTTTTCAGCATCAACAAAAAACTTTTCCCTATCCATGCTCCCAAAACTGCGCTGCAAGATCACCTTTGGCTTAGCCTTAGGGGGACGTATTTTATAAGATAGGAATATTGCGTCATGATATGAGAAAATATCCGCTGTACACTGACCGTGCTTATCAACGTGATTTAGAGAGGATACGATGATAAGGTCGAGAAGCGACGGCTGCGTATTAGGGAAATGATGAGTAGCAGAGAGGGGAAGCGTATGCAAATTACATGATTTAACAATAGATTCGAAGGTTAAAGAGCGGCTGTTTTTGGATAGAAGACAAGTGTTAAAATCACCCATAATTATAGAATGCCTGTAAGAGGGAACCAGATTTTCTAGGATATTTTCAAAAGATGAGAAGTAATTAACACGGTTAGAATGAGAGTAATATACTCCTAAAAGGATTTTAGTATGAGAAAGAGTGACTTCAAGAAATAGGTGCTCACCGGCCTGGAGTGGCGGAGGCTGTGCAGACATATTAATAACAGAAAAGGGGATGTGAGCACGGAGATATATAGCTACACCGCCACCACGACTACCAGTCCGGTCATTGCGAATAATGCGAAAACCAGGTAGTGAGTAAGAAGTAGAAGGAAGGCATGGCTTTAACCAAGATTCAGAAATGAGAATAGCATGAATGTTTTTGACATCAAACGATGACAACATTTCCGAAAAATGGGCCGGAATACTTTGTGCATTAATGTGTATTGCATTGAAGTTCTTAGGTACATCAGAGAACTGGAGAGTAAGTTGTTCAGAAAGAGACGGTAAACTGACGAAACTATCATCACTGTCGGGCTCGATCGAAGATGCAACAGATTGGTAATCATCACTGTCATCACTAACACTATTATCCAAAACGACGTTGAGCATAGTTTTAAAATAATAAATAAATATCTATAAATATGTTACAAAATAATAAATATGTAAGTACTTACAAAATAAAATATTACATTATACATTATATATACTTACATACATATTATACATACTTTTTTACATTATATATGCATTATTTTATAAAAATATGACGCTTACGCACGTACAAGGTTATACCAGAGACGGAGAAACTGATAGGGATGGAGCTATCGATAAACGTAACACGATAACAGACCCGATATTTTTTTACAAAATGTAAGAAAATGCGGCCGCAACACGCTCTCGCACTTGCGACAGTGGTAATAGCGGGCCACCATTTTGATACTCTGCTTCAAACTAATTACGAACCTTGATCACCAGTTCTCTCGCCTGCCTTTTCAGAACATATCCTTTCGACATTTTGATATTTGACAGCTGGGCAGCAATCAACACGGAGGAACACAAAATACACAACGTAACGTATGGATAATGTGAAAAAACTCAGCGAACAGAAATGTAGTGACTAGCACGACCGTCTTGTTGCGAGTGACAGATTAAAACAAACATAAAACGGCGGTGGGTCATTGAGTGGTCCCACCTTGAAAAAACATATTTGAATGTTTTCGTTGTATTTATCTTTGTTCAAAATATAATAAATATATGCGATCGATATCATTACTTATTTGGTCACAACACTAATTAGAACTGTCATCTATAAAATAAAGAAATGGAAATAGCATAAATGATATAAACCAATATTGATGTAGTTCAATGAGTCAGTCGTCAACTCGCCCGCTCAAAACTCGCACGTAAAGTATCAATGTAATAATAATGGGACATTTATGATTAATCACTATACACACATGACTCATGGTCAACCCATATATTAAAGCTACTAATAATCAGCAATAAGATATCTACAAATGTTCCAATAGGTATGTAGTTCGGAGCGAATCCCACTCACCCTGATGAACCGAAACATTGAGGTCGAAACACCATTAAAATGGTACGTGATAAATCCCGTAATTTTAATAATTATTGTTCCAATATGCTTTATTTATTTTCACTACTACTAATTACAACGCAAGGTGCGTTCTAAAAGAACACCGAAGTGTAGGAATATTCACCAAAAACTCGTCTACATTTCGCAACAACTACCTGTACAAAATTTACGAAAAGCTTCCTCTCGGAAACAAATCGTTCAGCTACTTTCCCGATCGACAAACCTAGATTGATCGTATTACAATAAAAAAAATATTTCCTTTACGGATAAAAGTCGAAAACGACGAAATATGGGGAGTTAAGTAGAGATTAAGGCTCGAGCGGCAGGGCTATCTGCACTCAGGTGAAATATTAAACGTTTGGGCAGTGGTAATTAATAATGCGGCCCGGGCCTCCGGACGACCGGATACAGCGGAAAAATTGCCGGATCAAGCAAGAGTTTGCTTAAAATTCTCGAAGCAATATCGACGGGCTTCGACGTTAAAAAGTTATGATGCTCTTATGAAGGTCCCAACCGAACCGACCGGCGCGTCGCGGTGAACCGATCGCAAACCACTACCTCCATTTTAAATGCATTACACTTTTACTGAATTTCAAAAGTTTATAATAGTTTTTGCTTAGAAAATCTTTAAAATATTTAAGGCTTTAATAATATTAAGTTAAGTTTGTTAAGATTGATTTGTTTTATTTAGTTACGTTACAGAATAAACTTTATATTCATCTACAAAACCGTTACATAACTTTTAAAATAATATGAATTGGCTCAATTCATGTAACTCAGAACCTTTCGTATATTATGATTATGCTATTCTTTTACTAAACTTAATGTCAGAGATTAATTGTATGTCGATTTAACGTTGATGAATATAGATTTTGTTTGACGTGGTCACGCGCTGCGATATTTATTGACTTTGGGGAATTAACTATAAGTATCTAAATTTACCCTCGAATTTGAATTTTCTCCTCCGGGAATCGAGAAAGCAAAGGGAGTTATTGTATACGTATTTCATAATGGATTGTATTCGAATATGTATTCAAGCGCCCACTTGTATTTTATCATGTTGTTATCGATAAAATTATCTCGTGAAACTTTGTTTCTATCTCGAGTAAAAGTTTATACAAACGAAATTGGACAATTTTCACATGATTTGGAGCAAGTCGAAGTCAAAGATCTATTTAATAAGTCAATAAACCGTCGTCGATTGAGCCAATCTCATTTTACGAGTCCCTCGATGGTACGATCAGACGTCCTATAGGAAAAGTTGCAAATGACCAACTGTAGAAACAGGCTGTCTGCGGCCCTTATTCCGGTTTTCAAAGCATTCAATCTGTTATGGGAAAAAATGGTCATAAATGTTTAAGCTATTTTTTAGTACAAAAAGGTAAAAAAAGACACTCTGGGTTCACACGTACTTACCTAGTAGAATAGAATAGATAACTCTTAATTTAATTAACACACAGAAATAATATAAACACTATGCTAAATTAGAAAGAAAAAAACATTTATTTGTGACCGTACAAAACATACACAGCACACAAGTAAGGTATACAAGAGAATATATTCATACACACAAAAACAGCGAAATAAATAATAATTACAAAATAAAGACAAGTACCTAGGTACTTTCTTAAACGATACGTATGTACATAAAATATTTCATTCCTAATAACTGCCCCAGTGACTAGACAATTCAATTTATACATATTTGATTCAACAATTAACCAACAAATCAAATGTAGCACCAAACTGAGCTTTTAACCCAATATATTTAAGGACTTCTTTTTGAATGGTGTCAATAATACCCATTCTCATTTTACTACTAGAGAAAACAAATGGACTCAAATATCAACCTCTTTATTGACCCCGATATCGTTATCATGCTCAAATGTCGCGCACACCAGACTCTACTTTACGGCCGTGAAGGTTTATGAAAATTGACTCGGCAGAGGCACTTTTAAAATTAATTTATTTTTATCGCTGACTTTTAATTTATGTACAATTTCCAAGGTAGGTTATTTAGTTTTTAAAATGAATAGTTGGCATTTTATTAAATAAGAGTATTACGTTATCTGGCCTTATATTTAACCCGAAAATGATACGTGCAAATTGCATTCAGATGCACGAGTAGAATAATCGAAGCTGGAATAAATACATATTGCGCATAATAAGCCTCCACTTAGCATGTTCGATACAAATTGAATACGCCACATGAATTGATTTAGCTGCGTTCAGGAGGATAAATACACACGGCGACTTTTAGCAAAAATGTGACACGAATCAAATAGATTTTTTGTGTACTGCTTTTGTTTTTTTCTACTTTACCTACATAATATGGTTATTGGACACTCCAAACTCATTTAAATCCCGGCGTGTACAGATTAAAACCTGTACACGAAGATTTGACGAGCTCTCAGCAAAACCGTTTATAACAATTTTCACATCCTGAATTAGATATTATCGTTATAATGAAATTTTGCGTTTCTTGAAAGATTGTCAAAAGGAGAGTCAAAGCATTGGGGTGTGCTCGGGTATAACGACCACTCGACTACGAGTGGCGACTTCTCATGAGCATCCCTTTGATCCACCATTCACACGGCCTTGCTGCCTAATGAGATCGGAGCCATTTTGAGAAAACTGAGCTAAACCCGAGTATTATTTTTAAGTTTATTCGCTAGAAAATGTCACAAACGTTTCTAAACACTAAAACCACATGGATTATTCACGAGGAAATAGTCAAAGCGATAGTAATGTTCAACTAAAAAAACACTCTAAAACACAAAATGAACGTTATGGACTAGACAACTACCCGTCCGGATTATTTTAGTAAGCATTCCGCTGTCCATTTAACTTACCAAGAATAGTTACTGGAGTAAGTGACTTTTAACATTTAAAATGCAGGTCACCTTTAGTGTTCATCAGAAAGAGCTATTAAGAGAGCTCATTTAGCCCGTTCATTTCTCATATAGGTTCATTCATGATCTATTCTTGTCGCGCAATATGTTACAAAGGAGAACGGGCATAAGTGTATGGAAGCTGGTCTACCTTGCAATAAAAATGAGTCATATGTCAATATAAAGGTAATTCTATGTATTTTCATATGTAGAAAGTCGCATTTCTCTAAGTATTGTCCGATCTGAGTTCTACTAAAAATTGAATCTGATAATATTTAGTGCCAAACATTGAATATCGTGGTAATTAAAAAAACATTTTGTGTAATGTAATGATTTTATTTAAGTTAGGTAAGTAGTAATACAAATAAAAACAACATCTTCTTAAAAAATCAAAACAATATGTTATTAAACATTATCATCATCATCATCATCGATGAGAATACTGTTAAGGAACAATGCAGGTTCATTGAACCCTTCATGACGGGCATAACCTACGTACCATATAATTGACAGTACATGGGCACAAGTACCTATAGTACGTCGCCCTGTCAAGCAGGTACAATAATATTGTGTAATATTGTTATTAATATTATTGATTAATATATAACAAAAATATTTCCTGGCTCGGACATGTCGAGACTGTATACGTCCACGTAATAGCCAAGCCTCTTCGTTGATATCATATTGTGCCAAGTCTTCTAGAGCGTTATCTCTATACGTCTCGATTATATAAAGACCATTTTGTAAGTGCTCGCTACAATATGATCGAGCGAGCTTTAACTGGTAAGTTCCCAAGGCAAAATGTATGACTTGTTCTTCACTAAGCCTTGGGAAGTTTTCTATTTCATTTGCTTCGATTCGCATGAAGTCTGCTCTCCTATAATTCAATCTCTTTGCTTCCACATAATTGTGCAATGTGTTTGGTATGTGTATTTTAGCTCTTATTGAATTCAAAAAGGCTGCTGCGTGTGAACTATCTTCGATGGGGGCGTGGAAGTGGTTTAGAATGGCTGCAGCTATTTTGAAGTCAACAAACATTTTTGGCAACGTTTTATTAAAATAGTTTTGACGCAAAAATTTAAAATCTCGCTTAAATCTCCCATTTACTACTTCCACCACCCATCGGCACATGGTGACCAAACGAGACTGATTAGCTTGTTCTGTAGTGAGTTGATTTTCTCTTCTGTCTTTAGTTGGTGGCACATGATGTTCGTAGCCACAAGCTTCTATATCCTGCAAACTATCTCTAAATCCTCTGTCTAGGATAAACGCATCATTACGTTCGAGTAACCAATGCAGCGGCTCATCTTCGTTATTCATTATTTCACTCATGATCTGGGCATCGGTTCTGGTAGCGGCAAATGGCCCTTTGACATCTAATATATAGCCGTCCGTGAATACCATTAAAAACGGCTTCAACAAGTTTTGATATTTGTGTAAGCTGTATGACAGCCGTTGAAACAAAAAGTTGGAGCTTTTGTTAATATATATATATGTACCGTCACATATAATTATGGCTTTGATGTTTTCATCGTTTCCAAATAAAGCCCTTGGAATTGTTAAGTTTCTTTGAAGGATATCATTTCTGGTAATGTGGTCCACACCTAGATGCAGCACAACGTAATCGTTGCTCAGACATTCTCGAACTATAGGCAAAAAACGTTCTAGTTTTCGACGAGACATATGAAATAACGTTGCCAGTCTCTCATCAGAGTCTCCAGTTCTAAGTTTTGTTAAATAGATGCCTAATGCAGTTCTAGGCTGGTTACAACGTTCACTTAGTGACGGAGTTTGTTCTAATATAGCTTCGAACTGATCGTAAGTGCGCCCAGTCCATAAGTGCATCTCTTCATTAGACAAGGTGCCTCTGTTTTCGAAGTCGATTCTGGGCTGGTTGTTAGCAGCCATTCTCATCAAGTCACAGAGCGATGTAAACTGAGCGTCATTAAAATCATGTGTCACATTACACATTTGCGGCAGGTTGCTCCATTCATTATTTTGTAAGTGTTCTGTACACACCCTAGCGCTATCAGGAATAAAAAGCTTGCTCTCACAAAATACATTAATTCTTATCGCGTTTGGTATATGATTACGGGTAATATTAGCACAGTTGTTGTAAATACAATGCACCGAAGTGTTCGGTGCCCTCGTGTATTCTTGAGAGTGCAATGTACCAGGCGCTCGCGCCGCTTGCTGTGCAGGTCTATGATCACGCTCAGTCCTCTGCCAACATCGGTGACACAAGCTTCGAGTACTGTCGAACACCACCTGAAAATAATAACAATTAATACTTAAAATAAATAAATCCTATGCCTAACTACTCAATATAATAAAAATAAAAGGTAACTAACCTCCAACACAGCATGTTGTTGTATAAACGCGGCGAATTCTGGTCGTTCCCTTTGCAGGTTATCAGCCAAGATATGCTGCTGGTACCGTCCGCGGTAAAGTCCTCGATGACACATCACACAGTTTTGAAAAACTTCCATTATCGGTAGGCAGTTCAAAAGTCAATAAGTCGAGCCAAAGTTAACACATTAGGGAAAGAAACAGGGTCCAAAAGCAAGCCAGGGTCAGTAAAAACAGAGAAAGAAGTTCAAACACAGCACTATCGTAACAAGACGTGACGTAGCCACTCACTTGATGCGATGCGACTGATTATTGTAGCCGTCCGGCGCGGCGCGTACACAACCGTTCCCCTCCCCCGCGTACGCATCCCTCTCCCCACGGCCCTTACATCGCTCTTCTCCCTTCTCGCTCTTGCTACTGCATTGTATAGGAGCCTTTATGTATGGATATAGTAATCGTGAAACCGTTATTTTATGTTCTTTAAAACAAAAAATGCTGGTGTTTGCATGGCTGTAACTCAAAACGGACAGACTTTTGGGGAAAGTTCCAATAGTATATTTTGATGTACTATTGTATGCCAATTCGAAAATGTGCTGCTCATTTTTATTGGACTGTAGACCAGGATGCCCGTTCTCCTTTAAAATTCTACTGTATTAGAAACTACCGCAATAGTCATTATCATAAATATTCATTAATTTACAGATATTTTACACCAGATTGACTAAAATATTCAACAGGTCTTCAAACACTGCCAGTAAGATATTGTAGATGTTTAATCCACGTTTTTAGCCCTGTTGCTACTTAGCTTCTGAATGCCAAAGTCCTGTACTATTGCCACAAAATAATTATAAATACTACTCATTATTACGGGATTTATCACGTACGGTCTTATCGGTGTTTCGAACGACAATGTTTCGGTTCAATTCGTGAATAGATACTGTGTGACTGCGGTAAATGCTACATTGGTGAAACAAAACGAAACGTATCTACTAGGTTGACTGAACACATACGTGCAATGAAGAATGTCGACTCCAACAGTTCTGCAGTGGCTGAACATTCCCTAGATTCTGATTCGACGCACTACATACGTTTCGACAAGGCCCGGGTTTTAGCGATAGAGAAGTTCTTCGTTCCTCGCAAGTCCGAGAGGCGATAAAAATAAGTCGTGTGCCGAACTTTAACAGAGATAGAGGATGGGTTCTACTGCCAGCCTGGAGGCCATGTCTTCATGATGCAAGTGACAGAAGAGTGAGTGAACCTGGTAGAGACATAGTTAGTGTTGTGTGTTTGCCTGTACCAAGCACTACCGAAGAGAGCAGTAGTGATGATAATGATGATGACACAGCCGGTCAACACGCTGTACTTTCGTTGACCCAATCCCCACCACTCGCGCGCAGAGGGCAGCGGCGCGCAGTGCGAGGCGAGACGTTATTCGGAGCGGGTCGCACTCACCCTGATGAAGGTTCACGAATTGAACCGAAACATTGTCGGTCGAAACACCGCTAAGACGGTACGTGATAAATCCCGTATTTATAATAATGATCGAAATCAATCACGAAAATTTTCTAAGTAAAATATTAATACTATTGTTAAGTTTTTGATGTGAAAACTTTTTTAGGCGCGTTGGGCATTTTTTGAGATGGGAAAAAACCATTGAACTCGCGACACTGTTACCGCTACCCACACCTCTGTATATAAGTAGTGATAACTTCTTTAGGCGCGTTGGGCATTTTTTGAGATAGGAAAAAACCATAGAACTCGCAACACTGTTACCGTTACCGACACATCTGTATAATTATCTCGTAATTGTTCAAGTTTTCACTTCTGTCGGCACTCCCGGAGTACTTTTTTTTGCCGTCTCGTGGTTATTAGAAAAATAATGTTTTCGCTAAAAAAGCGAATAAAAGACTGCTCGCGAGTTAATAAAACCGACAATAACATTAAGGAGTTTGTAATTACCTACAAGCTTTTATCCAACTCATTGAGGGCTTACAGCGCCAGATGCTTACGCAAAATATTCAGTAATTCTTTACTTATAAAGTGTCTTATAAAAATTAACTTTATTCCGCTGAGTTTGGATTCAATATACCTTGGAACTTCATAATCAAACTCAAATTCTAATTACTCGAAAAGGGTAAATACTCAATTGATCTCTTCTCTTTTTACGAAGTCGGTTCTAAGCCGAGAAATTCAACAATGGCGACTTTATTATTTTTGATAAAAAATTGACACCAAATCTAACCATAATTAATTTCATGTAAAACTGCCTACTAAGTGCATAAATACGTATTACTTGAAATAACAAACACCTGCCTGCAAAACAAACTGAATAGAAGTAAAACGGCCTCCGTGGCGCAGTGGGTGAATAGACGGCTGAGACGTAGGCTGCGGGTTCGATTCCCACCGCGGACAAAAGTTTGCATGATCTACAGATACTTGTTCCGGTTCTGGGTGTTTCTTTATAATATGTGTTTATAAAAAAAAAGTATTTATGTATTCTTATCAGTTGTCTAGTTCCCATAGTACAAGATTTGTTTAGTTTGGGGCTAGATGGCTAGATGGCGCTGTGGTCCAGCTTTATGTATTATTTATTTATATAAAAAAGGTTGCTAATTTAGATAATCGCAAGATAATCGAAATTGATGTGATGATACTATTTATGGCCTATGTCACTCCCGTTAGACGATTCCAATGATACCACATTTGTCAAAATACGTCAAGCTGCTTTGTCTGCACGATGCTCCAAATGAAGCATACATTATATACATGAATACACCCTAAAACATTACCCTCTTTGTTCGTAGTCGGGTAATAATACTTAATTTATTTGTTTCGTGCAATCCCGTCACCAGCTAAGTATTTCATTGCTTTCAGCTGACGGGAATTATGAGAATGCCGCGCAACGTTGAAATGAGCTAGCCATGATTTTATTATTACAATGTAAGTACTTACCAGAATATCTTCCTTGGAAATTGATGATCATTTGATGATGATTTCCATGGTTTTAACTACGCCGACGTAGCCAGCCTTCGGTCATAATATTTAAATACTTTTCTTAGCAAAGTATGTACACGCTAAAGAACATTTTTCATTAAACATCTGGATTAGTTCTAAGAAAGAAAGAAAAACCGTTTATTCATACCACCACCACCACCAACAAACACAAACGGAAAAATGAAATGACACTATTATTAAACTAGTCTAATTAAAAGTAGAAAATACTATAACCTTATACCTTAGCTTATGTTATAAAGCTACCGTCCTTTAACGTTCTCGTAAAATCCAGTCCATCCAAAGGTTGTCTGGAAGAGATCGCTTTTAGCGATAAGACCGCCAATTATACTATCGCGTGTCTAGTTTTAAGTGTTTTAATTATGATTTGTTAATTTAATTGTGGTATACAATAAAGCGTTTTCTATCTGTCTATCTATCTAAACTGCTAGTTTGGTGTATTACATTTTAATAACAATTCTTCTATCGATCATTTTTCTTAGTTCAAAGGTACACTAAAAAGTTTATATTTAAGATATGTACTTACAAAATTTCCTACCAATCATTAGTTATTAATAGCTGCGTGTTATTTAATTGCTCTCAGACGCTAGTAATTATTTTATTTGTATTTGTTAATCAATAATATAATACGTTTATCAATAATAATATACTATGAAAGGAACTTCGTTCCAACCGAGTGTTCCACGACATACGCGCATTTTTTTTTATGTTTAATGGTCATGGTAATACCATAAAGGTCCATGCATAAAGGTCAATGAAGGTAACGGTCATCACCTCGCCTACGCAACCTAATTTTCTACATTACACAAAACTAAGGTAAAAGAAGAATATGCCAACTACCATTAAATTCTAAGCTTATCTAATGGAAATAGTGGAATACATCATATACTATCTGTCTAACCGTCGGGCTAAAATATGAATTAACATCATCATCGTATCAACCAAAAGACGTCCACTGCTAAACACAGGCCTCCCTCATAGGTTTCCAGAGCGATCGATCTTGTGCGACCTGCACCCAACCGCTCCCAGAAACTTTATCAGATTGTCTTTCCATCGGGGGCCGTTCTACGTAACCTTTCTGCCCCAACGGCCGTCAGTTCTTCTAACTATGTGCCCCGCCCACTGCCACTACAGCCTGCTAATCCTCTTGGCTATGCCTGTGACTTTGGTGTATCTACTAAAAAATGAATACTAAAATATGAATACCTCTCAAAAATCTCTCACTTACTAAGAATCCTCGTAGAAAGCCGCGCTACAGGATGATCCTCAATAAAGCACGACGTCTGAGCGTGCCGACGAGATAATTAACCGGTGCTAGCGAGCAAAGAAGGCTGCCTTTAAACTCCACTACAATTACTAAGCCACCTTAAGAGCCTTCCGGAATAAACGTGAGTAATATACATTTTATATCTGCATCTGATTTTAATCTCAAAATTATTTGAACCTAGTTATCTTATTTGGTCATTTTTGCTTGAATTGAAATCGGAGAATGTCCATCATGGAGATTAATATAGTCGTGAGCTACATTATATTATTACTAGCTGTGGCCCGCGACTCCTTACGCGTTACACTCCTAAATGTGTAGGTAACATAGAAATAAAGCTAACTCGCTGTTGCAACTTGAATTGACACCCTATTTTTATCCCATGATAATTGATTTATGGGATAAAAGGTAGGCTATGCGGTAATCAAGCTTATAATCTACGTATATATCAAATTTCATTGAAATCGGTTTAGCCGTTACGATGTGGTTGAGTAACAAACAAACATCCAAACTTTCACATTTATAATATTAGTGTGATTATTGCTGAAAGCCTAAACCATTTTCAAAACAGAGACTTTTAGCAGCTTAAAAACTTTGACATCAGAGTATGCCACTAGCACATACTTTTTATAATAATAAATTCTTGAAATACCATAATGTTGAATGTAAAGCAGCTTTTAGAAACTCTACAATTAGGTGATATAATGTTGCATGTCTTGTTGTTTGTAAAGCTACTTCTCACGACGACTGTACCAAGTACGAAGCAACATGGATACAATGGTACTAGTGTCGTGCCTTGCATCAAAATTCGAGTTTCATAACAGTGTTTAAAAAGTTTATATTTGTATTTTCGCTGGTTTAATCTCGGTCAGACGTGTGGCCACGACTGAAATGCTTTGTACTGCAAAGTTTAGAGACAGCTAGGTATTGTCTTCTTAACCTGTTCATAATAGAGTTCTATGAAATGTGCATTCAGGAAATATCTGACTTAGTATTGTAATAATGGGATGTATAACTGAGATTATTATACTTCTTCTTCTTAGCGTGTCAATAGTTCTACTTATGTTGTGTTAGATAGGTACTTAGCTACATTGATGGCGTCAGGAGAAGCCATTTTAAATCAACCATTGTGCAGGTGTTCGGGCACAGAGGGCACATTAACAGGTGTTTCATTGACTGTGTGGGGTCACCACAGTCGCATTGCGTTTGTCTGGGATCCCTGAACCCCCATTTGCACATATTGACTCTGTAGCGACCAACCTGTGTGCGAAGCCTATTTAAGGACTTCCACACTGGCCACGGCAGGTCGTGCCCTGGTGGAAGCTGTTCTTGAGGGGGAATGAAGTCTATTCTACAAATTATTATACTTATAGCCCATTTGTATCTCCCTTTGTTGATACCTGTACAACCCTTCTTTTAGTAAAACTATATTTCTCTAACTATGATTATTGTAAATAGTTTTTCTTGTTAATGTAACAGTAGGTAGATAAAACTAATAAAGTTACATACAGACAAGCCCATGATCTATGACGTAATACCTCTTTCACCGAAACACAAACTTACGAGTACTTTTGCAAACCCCCATTTTCTTTACAACCACACATCATGGAACCGTCCATAACGTAAACCAAACTTATAAGAATGACCGGGTAATTCCTCAGGCTGCCTTGCCGATTAGTTTAACGTGTGGGACATAGTTAATGAGGCAGTGAAATGTTACCCGCATAATGACCGGCCAGTGCCCAAACTCTGCCTGTAAATTACGGCCATAATTGGACGAACTAGTTTTTGTATATTTAAAACTATTAGGAGAATTTATACGCTCGCTCAGTTATTTTTTCTTTGCTTTTTGTTTACCTACAGTGAGGAAATTGAGAATGGTTATAGTAATTGTACTTTAGAAAAAGAAAGATAGTGAGCTATACAAATTACAAACTTATTAATTTGATTAGTTCATTTTCTACATTTTTTTCTGCCGCCACATAAAATCTCCAACCCAGCATTTGCTGCGTCACAGCAAATTAACATAGTGCTGGTCTTCCGTTGGAACCTGTGTGTGGTATTACCTACTTTATCAAGGTAACAAGAGATAGTGGATTTTTTTTTACTTATTCACCAAAGTAACAACCATTATTTAATAACCTAAGTTTTATGATTGTACACGTTCCTAAAGTATCCAAATTAAGCATATAAGCCGTAGTTTTCGTAGTCATGTAACTTCTGAAACATTAGGTACCTACTTTAGACAGTAAAAACCTGCTGACCGAATAAGTGATTTTAATATGGGTGATATTAAAATCACTTATTCGGTAAAAATGTAAATGGTAAATGTTTAATATTAATCGTAGCTTGCCCTTTATTTATTTCCCAAGTTACAGCTTGTTGACTTTGTAAAAGGTCGCTGGGGAAATATACTTTCTTGCTCTGAATTTGTTACTGGACCGACCACGCTACAGTAATTTCTATATTTCAAAAGACTTCATGAATACATATTACTTTAATAATAAATTAGATCAAAGAACTTTAAAGTTAGCATTTTATCTGTGAAGGATATCTCGGGTTTTACCACAAGACAATATTTAGTTTAATGTTAAAAATACTTATCTCTGTATTTAATATATAACATAGAAAAACGAACGATAGTCCGAAATTATTTTGTATGTTTAAGTTTTTGTTTAGTTGACCCGCCCGCTGCTTTTCACACGTGGTTTGTCAATAAAAACATTACCCTACGTCTGCATAGTTGGTTAAAAAGAAGCCAATTTCCAATCTCAGTCGTAATCTATTTAAATAAATATACCAAATTTCATCGAAATCAGCCAAGCCGTTTAATCGTGAAAATGTAACAAACAGAGAGACAGGGTTACTTTCTAATCCTTACTAAATATTAATACTATAAGTGCGCAAGTAACTCTGTATGTCTGTCTGACTGTCGGTCGCGCTTTCACACCAAAACTACTAAACCGATTTAAATGAAATTTGGTACACAGATAGTCTAGAGCCTGAGAAAGGACATAGGCTACTTTTTTATGCGAAAATGGGTTGTAAGGGGTTGAAAGTGGGGGATGAAAAGTTGTATGGAAGTGTCGTTATTTTTAATCTAGAAGCTTGAAACTTATTTTTAGGCTGTTGATTCGATATAAATAAATATGTCATTCAAAATTTGTAAAAGCTTTACACTCAAGGGTGTAAAATAACAATAGGGAAAAGGGGATGAATGTTTGTATGGAAATATGTAAGGTTTATGTGATTGTTTTATAAGTTTGCGAAAAGAGACAAAATATTAGAGCTATTCTGATGTAACATTTACGGAGTCATTACAAAATGAGAAACTGAAGTTAACGCGAGTAAGAAACTTGCCAAGCACCGCGCTGTACACAATGAGCGTTGTGCAGCTCCAAATAGCTCATTAAAGTATTTATACGTATGTGTTCTATTTGTAAAATAATTAGCCTAAATAATTAAAAATGCTACCCAAAGACAGTATTCAACGCAGACGAAATCGCGGGCACAGCTAGTGTATTATATAATCAAGGATAGGCGATTAAAATTCGGCTAGGGATAAAATGTTAAAACCATAATTAGTTATCCTAAGTTTATTTTAAGCTCGTAACACTATGTTACTTCGAGATCTGGGTTTGACGGAAGTACTGGCTCGATATTGCTACTATCTAATTGAAACTGGTTCTGGAAAAAACCCTCTTGCCCTTTACTGGTCAAAAGACGCCCGTTATAGCTAAAATGACTCAATGTTGTTAACTCGTGCTAAGACTTTAGGCAAGGTTTTGTGGTAGCCACGTTAATACTCATATACTGTGGTATGGTTGTACATTCAACGCTTATATTCGAGCTGTGTTCAGTGGTCGAGCTCGGACTCGTGTCTCATAACTTCCATTCTTGGATAGCGCATTGCATTGGTAGGTATACTCAGTGTTGCACGTAGCCTATGATTTGTAAAGCGAGTGCGCTGGCTACCCTCCAGAATGGACCTTCCTTTGTGCAAGAATTTATCCACAATATGCGACTGTCTTTGTAGATCGATTTCTTTGATATTGTTATTGGTTTCATATCAGCCGTAGGACGTCCACTGCCGGACAAAAGCCTCCCTCATTGATCTCTAGGAACTGCGGTTGGAAGCGGCCTGCATCCAACGCCGACCTGCGGTTCTTACCTAGTCGTCTGCCCATATTGTAGGTGAATGTCCTACGCTGCGCTTGCTGATTGCTAGATTGATAATAATCTGACTAAATTGTTATTTAGGGCTCCGTAGTTGAGTTAGAAACCCTTATAGTTTCGCCAATGACCGTCTATCTATCTGTCTGTATGTCTGCCTGTCCATACAGTCGTTTTATAGTGATGCAAAGCTGAAATTTGATATTATTTTACGTTTAAGTGACGCCTCGTAAGTTATGAAATAAAACTAGTTTTCTCTAGTGATTTTTGCTTAAACGATATAAGGTTTCTCAACTACGGAACCCTTATAGTTTCGCCATGTCCATCAGTCTGTCTGTCTGTCTGTCTGTCCGACTAGTTACATCAGTTTTATTTGTAGACTATTAGTGATCTAAAGCTGAAAGGCAAGATGATACACTGAAAAACCGAATAGGTTGTTACCTATATTTTAAGTTAATATAGCACCTACCGAGATGATTTGTAGAATTAACACAATAAAAATAGTGGAACTATAAACGGTTAATTTGACCTGATTATATATATTTAACTTAGTTATTTTGGTGAAACTTCGTTAACATGTTGGCTTTGCTAAAATATCAGTTAGACTTACTTAGATTCGAATATACCAAAAATGTGTTGTAATAACCAATTTTAGTGGTTGGTTTAATCTATTAATTTTTTAACAATTCCATTTTTGTAGAAATAACTGTATTATAACAGTTGTTTAAACATAATATAAAGTAACTCAACTTAAATAGAATCAACATTATGGAGTTCAACCTATTCGGTTTTTCAGTGTAAGTTTTAGAGACGCCTACTAAGTTATAAATTAAAAACATTTTTATTAACTTACCTCACCCACATAAAACTTTAGTTTTATTATTCAAGCAGTATAGTTGTTATTCAATTGAGTTTGTAAACAGTTCACATAATATTCATACACGATGACCAAAATTAAGTATAAAATTAACTTTGTATTTCAAAATGACTAAGATACAGCCGTACTGACTACGGAACCCTTCACTGTGTGTGCTCCGATACGCACTTAACCAATTTGTTATATTTACCTTAAAATAAAGTCGGGTTAGTTACACCATTATTAACTCAAGAACGGCTGGACCGATATTGATGATCTTTGATTTGTTGGATTTGTCTACGCCCCAAGTACCAGAATAACTATTGCCACTGCCCATTCGCTCCTTCAATGCCTACGGGGTGGAACTGTGGGGGCGCGCAGCTGACTGTCAGCGTGCTTTCCGCATGCAGAAGCAAGCCGTGAGAGCAATGGTCAGAATACCGCAGGATACCTCCGTGAGCCCGTATTTTCAAGAGCTGGAAATATTGACGTCCGTCATATTCCAGGTTGCTGTCTTTGTGCGGTCTAACCTAGAACTGTTCAGCAAGAACAGGGATATGCATCAGTACAACACTCGGCGAGCTGACAGGCTTGCTACCGTGTCCCGTACCTTGGCCAAGTCGGATAAGCTAACGCATGTAATGGGACCGACAGTATATAACAGACTATCCTGTACTGTAACTGAGGCAACCAGTTGCTATACATTTAAACTCAAACTGAAGCGCTGGCTCCTGAGTAACACCTTCTATAGTTATGAGGAGTTTATTGACGTGACGAATTAATAGATGCTATAATTTTATTGGACTATTGGATATTGACTATTTATACTGTAATATTAATATTTTATTTGACTTGTGTAATTCTATATTAATATCCAATTTTGTTTGTTTCTAAATATTTCAAAAAAAAATATTATTTTATTTTTTGGTTATCCTCAATATTGTAACAACTATATTAAATGTGTACAGTGTGTACCGAATTACCGATATGAGGTACCATTATAAATTATGACGTGTAATATTCTTACCAAATAAATGATTATGATTAATAAAATATCGGAAAAAATCACGCAAAAAATATTCTACCGGGGCGACGTACATAGGCAGCCCGCGTCATATACATGTCAAGGCGGTACCAAGTTCGGCGGGTCAGCTAGTAATTTAATAAATCTAAACATCAATAGTGAAGTCAATGTATAATTCGTTCGTTTGTTCACTTATTCATTGAAAATCTGCACAAAAACGTGTTAAACTATCCCGCTAATATGGATACACCCGCTACGAAACCAAAACTCTTGTTTCTTTGTGCCCATACCACAGAAAACTATCTCAGAACAAACAAATAGGCGGCAGAACAAGAACAAACTTATGACTAATTGGCTGGGGTAGGGGTTAAAAATACGATAAGCTCCGATTACCTATATGCCAGCGCCGTAGCAGTGCTACGCGCTACGCTACGTCTCTGGTAGCAAAAGTTTCAAAATATTCGATTCGCTATTTTATAGCTGGCCAATAAAATATGTTTAACGTTGGTCTCGTTTGCCAAAAACTCGTGTACAAGGTACATGCAGCATATGATACAGCGTGGGAATTGGGATGCAGCGGGCCCGACCGCGCGAAACCGTAAATACACAAAAAGTTCCCACTGCCAAACTTCCACTGCACTAGTTTATGAATACGACCCTCGCAGGGGACCAAACAGCCGAATAAATGATGACCTAGGTTGTTTTTTCATGTACTATACAACAAAGTTTGTATTGAAAAACTAAATATTAAAACTGTTTCATTGTCGCGTTTGTTGGGCGCAATAGATCGGACATACTCGTAGATTGGTCTATTTTAGTTGAAACTCATAATGTTGGTTCTACAGCGAGGCTGTTTTAAAACGACGATATATATAATTATTAACCTATAACGCTAATTTAAATCATATAAAAGGATTTTATGAATATATTTTAAATAATAATATGAAAGAAAAATTAACAAATACAACACATTAAAGAGTACACGTTTTAAATCATATCATTTTTATACCAAGCGGTATTTTTTCTTGTTCTGTACCCTCTTTCTGCGCAGTTGAGTAAAAAGCAGCATATGTCACCCGGGGATAGTGTAGCTTCCTAACAGTGAAAGAGTTTTTTATATCGGTTCAGTAGTTTCGGAGCCTATTCAATACAAACAAACAAATCTTTCCTCTTTATAATATTAGTATAGATTACCTTATTGTTTATGATTTTCTTTTTAATACTAATGTACTTATCTCATATATTAATCGAATTATTAAATCAGTTATGTAAAAATGTGCATGCCTTATAAATAATAATAAATCTTTATTCGTTTTTCATATTGCTAAGATTAACATTAGAGATTAATATCTACTTATAGGTAAAATTTAATACATAGCTTGAACTAGGAAAACTTATCTTAGGCGAAAAAGGCTGGACTGGGGTAACTTATGACAATATAACTACTTATGGTACTTATATAACGAGAAATGTTACAAAATGTTCAAATAAATAAAAATAACTTCCATTTAAGAGAAACGCCCACCCTAATCCGAAAAATAAAGAAAGCGCGCTTCGTAGAGCTAATCGTGAATCAGGCAAAGTCACCGGATAAATTATTCAAAGTCGGATTAATGGTGTTTTTATGGGGCAAAAATGGAGATTAATAATATAGTGTAAGGATTGAGGGGCTGTCAAAGAACATCAGTTCTTCTTACAGTTCAAGAGGAAACCCGCAAATAAATATTTTTTAATAGTTTTCTGATCCATATAAAATGTGTATTATCAAGTGTAAATCTGATATCTAAATAGATGTAAATCTGTATTTAACCTACCTACTTACCTAACGGTGTCTTTAGACGACAATTTTTTTTTACCTAGTTTATAAATTCACATTAAATAAATAAATAAATATTGCTGGACATTTCACACAGCGCTACCTAGCCCCAAACTAAGCAGAGCTTGTACTATGGGAACCAGATAACTGATAGAATACTTATATACATTTTTTTTGTAAATACATACTTATAATATATAGAGAAAAAACCAGACCCGAAACAAATATCTGTAAAACATGAAAACATTTATTCCGCGGCGGGAATCGTACCCGCTACCTCCTGCATCTCATTGTAAGAAGTGTTTTACAAATGAGAAAATAAAGATTCTTTAAACTGTACTGAATCCATTCTCTGATTCAGGTTTTCTGACACTCAACTGACTAGATCGAATATTGGAAAAATAACTCAAAATTAATTTGTATTTCATAGGTTGAGATGACGCTCAGGTCCATGGCCCACCTGATGAAAAACGGTTACGATTGCAGTACCTCACAGGCTACGTCCGACTAAGACTGGCCTATCAATGTATGGCACCCTTAGACTTACCTACTCATGTGCCTTTTTTACCAGCATCTTCAAACCGATGTACAGCAATTTTACATCAACTTTAAGCAATGACTTCGAAATAGATATATTTTTGGCCCTCGAGAAGAATTAAAACACAGCATGCGACATGAAATATATTAAAATATAAATGAACTCTTGTCTAATTCATAAAGGTTATTCTTCAAAAAATGTTTTCTACTTTCACAAATCTGTTTATAATATCTAATGACCGTTCAAACACAGTAATTTTGGTTCCGTATCATGTTTTCGTATGTAAACATGGTAGTTTTTTATATGAATTATAAATTAACGAGATGTCTGATTCGTGTCTGAACGAATTATTGTTTTGGTAAGTTGATATGAAAGTTTAGCTTTTAAATACAAGTTCCATGTCTAGTAACATAGTTTTTACTGTATAAATAATAGGCTCTCGTTTCACCACTATCTCGCCTGATTGTTAGCGATAATGCAGTCTACGATGCGTATACAAGGCGTCCATTCTTTGGAGTGCTCCGGAATGTGTATCTACTACGTAATAATCCGGAAGGCAGTGATTCTACCCACACAAGTAAACAAGTTTTTATCGAGCCGGATTTCAAAAAACAACATCAACTATATATCCTTTAAATCAGCTGTTTCTTGGTCTTTGTGTCAGCATGAGAACTTAATGGGTATTGCACCGCTCGCTGCTGATAGAACAGCTAATATAATACAGTGTAAACTCCATGTAACGTCACTCGTTTTAACGACAAACTCTCTAACTAAAGCGTCGAAATCACTCGGCTTTGGTTGGTTTAGCTTGTCTTGCATACAATGGTACACTCTGTATAGCCATTACACCCACTCTCAATAACGACAACAATTTGTAATAAAAAGTTCTTTTTAAGTTGCCAAATTAGTAAAAACTGCGCAGCTGTGTATATCCTTTTGTCGTTTTATTATCCTAGACCATAATAAACTTGACTGTCGGCATCATACACACCAAACTTTCTAAGAAATCCGTTCTTTTGTTTACAAAATGGGATTGCTTGCACGTGTAGCTGCAGACTGTTGTTAGTAGAAGTGATGGATTTTATCTATACGTTGTCATATTCTTAGTAGCTCACAAACTTTCAAATTGTAAACATGGCTAGTAAGAGAAAATCACTGTGTATTGACGAAAAAGTTTTAATGGTACGCGCGATAGAGGCGGGAGAGAAGATAAGTGATGTTGGCAGACACTTTGGATTTAGTTTAGTCACTCTACCGTGTCCACAATATGGAAAAGTAAAGAAAAAATTCTGCAAGCAGAGGAGAATGGAAAATCTTACAAAAAATTAATGAAACCTAAATACGAAAATTTGGATCAAGCTATGATATCATTAGTACTTTCTTCATCACCAAGATGCCTCAATATCACAAAATATGAGTATAATAAGTAAAAAAATGCAACAAAATTACTGGTGCAGCAAAAGACGTCAGACGAAAATAACAGACTATACGCAATAGCGTTTTATTGCAGGTACTATTTAACAAGACAAATCAGAAATAAACGTGTTCTTTTTCTAATACAGATTTTACTTCTCTCCATTTAACGACAACTCTCTTGCCAATGAGTGTGGAGGGATTGAGTGATCCTAAAGGTATTGCAGACATATTTAGGGAACAGTTTATAGTCAAGTCGCCGCTAGGACCTGAGCGGGAGATGTCCACTGCTGATATGCCTAAAGATAAGCTTGTATATAGATTTACGGCTAGGAATGTTGTGAAAGTAATAAAATCGCTCTCCAAAGGTAAATCTGCAGGACACGATGACCTCGGCATTGAGCATCTTCAACATGCTGGCCCTCATACGGCTGGCGTCTTGGCCATGTTCTACACCTTGTGTGTCGGTCATTCCTACTTGCCAGTTAATTTAATGAAGACAGTTGTAGTACCCGTAGTAAAGAACAAGACTGGAGATATGGCTGACAAGTCCAACTACCGACCCATATCACTGGCAACTATTATTGCAAAAGTGTTTAACGGTTTGCTTAATATGCAGTTAGATGAATACCTAACCTTGCATGATAATCAGTTCGGGTTCCGCCCTAAACTGTCCACTGAAAGTGCTATACTGTGTCTTAAGCATACCGTCAGATACTATACAGATAGAAAGACTCCAGTGTTCGACTGCTTTCTGGACCTGTCCAAGGCCTTTGATCTGGTTTCCTATAAAATCTTGTGGGAGAAGCTTGAGAGCATCAACCTACCTCCTGAGCTTGTGAATATCTTTAAGTATTGGTACAGGAACCAGATAAATATCGTACGTAGGGCGGGCGCAATGTCAGAACCTTATCGGCTGGAGTGTGGAGTGAGACAGGGGGGTTGACCTCTCCCGCTCTCTTTAACCTTTATTTGAACAAGCTGATCGTGGCGCTCAGCAGCCGGCATATCGGATGTCATATTGATGGTGCATGCGTCAATAATTTGAGTTATGCTGATGATATGGTGCTGCTGAGCGCCTCGGTCTGTGGATTGAGAGAGCTGGTGAGGACGTGTGAGGAATACGCCACTGGTCATGGGTTAAAATATAACCCTAAAAAGAGTCAGTTCATGGTCTTTGAGGGCGGTACGAAACGTCTTGAAAGTGTCCCAACCTTAAGTCTAAACGGGATTATCTTAGACAGAGTATATACATTTAAATATCTTGGGCACGTTGTCACTACAGACCTCAAAGACAATGAAGACATCGAACGGGAGCGGAGGGCGCTGTCTGTGCGTGCGAATATGATTGCTCGCAGGTTTGCGCGTAGTTCAGAAGGGGTTAAGCTGACTTTATTTCGGGCGTACTGTACCTCTCTGTACTCGTGCAGCCTGTGGGCGAAGTATACGCAGGCGGCGTACAGCGCACTCCGCGTCCAGTATAACAATACACTCAGGGCGATGCTGGGGCTGCCTCGCTACTGCAGTGCATCAGGGATGTTCGCGGCGGCGCGGGTCGACTGCTTCCATACCGTCATGCGCAAGCGAGCCGCGTCCCTGGTGCACAGGCTGCGGGCCAGCGCCAACACCGTCTTGGCAATGATAGCCGGCAGAGTAGACTGCCCGTACACCAGACATTGTTGTCACAGGCATGCTCTCAAAAACCCTGTATAAACATTAGTTTACTTATTGTGTTGTGCGCTTTCCTATATGAGCTACATAATTGCTTGAAATAAATGTATTTTTTTTTATAACGTCAAAATATGCTCAGTCCCTTGAGTGTCGTTATATAGAGTTTACACTGTATTATATTTTCTAATATTTTGCTGTTTTTTCACCAAGTGTTTCATCAATGAAAACAATCGAAGTTAGTAGAACGCTGCTCGTAAATAATAAAAATCAAAACACTGTACATATGTAGTTATAAAAAGACTTCCAACAAAATAGTTGGCTTATGTTATCTTCAGTAATCAACCGATAGTTGCAGACATAAAAACTTTAAATAACTGCATTACATAAACCAACTTTTTACTGCTGCACATAAAACACATAAAAAAGTTTGTCTGATTCCCGCCCTATAGCTGCTCAGTTAATGTTGCACCCGTGTTATCAGCTACGTCGAATAGTATAAAGTTTTCAGTTCGCGGTCATATTTATTTAATTTTTTATTGCACAGAAAATATTTGCAAAGGGAGCACTTAATGCTTGACAGCATTGAATTGTAAATATATCTATTATATAATTCTTCTGTACGTGTGTTTGTCACCTAACTCCGCCAAACGGCGGGACCGATTTGTATGAAATTTTGAGTGTATATTTCAATCGGTTCCTGGATGGTTTGAAAATACAATGAGACCCGGTAGGTGGCGCTGTTGTCGAGATCTAGAAAATTGCGGATGATGTCACGGTCATACATCTAGTATGTATATAATATGGGTATACATATTTTATTTGTAAATAGTCTTAAAAAATGGTTAATTTCATAAGTGTTCTACACAATCCAAGAATTGTCGATTTAATGTCTTGTCCATGCTTCTCTATATTTAATGCCTTATGCAAAATGTTAACCTAGCTTTGATTTGTATGTAAGAAAGAACCAATACTAGTTATTGGGTACCTACTAGGGTATGCTCCCGGGAATTTCCGGTATAAAAAGTCCCGGGTCTTCCCGGGACTTTTGACTTTTGGAAGTCCCGGTTCTCCGCATCACGAAACCGGTAGGTACTTTTGATACTTTTGAGACTTGAAGTCACATCGACCTACTTTTACAATTTTGTGCGCTTGTAAAACAAGAGCCCATTTAAACAATATACCGTCAAAATTCGGTTATATTACAAAACCTCATCAAATGACGATGTTTAAACTCAATAGAATTATCATTATCATCCTGCCCAATTTTTATTTTAGTGTCATTTTATCAAATCTAAAAAGAAAATGTGCCACTTTTAAAAACAAACCAGCAAACATTATTTACTTATTTGAGAGGAAGTTCAAAGCCATAAAAAACTAAGTGGCCAAAACTGCTGCTACGAGTACTTATGGGAGTCAGTTGAAACTACAAGCATGGCCAAAACATGAATATCTGAACTGTTTTTACCTAACTTATTAGGTTAACTCCTAACTCACCTAACATTCACTTTATTCGGTTTTATACTTAACTATATTATAGCAGTATCGAAAGTCCCGGGAATTTCCAGTTCCGTGCCAGTATCAGACTAAAAATTCCCGGGACTGAGATGGTATCGATACTGCATGCCCTAGTACCTGCCTATTGTATGTGCGGAAAGGGCAAACTGTTTGTTACTTATTTTAAAAAACCTACCACCGTTGTTAAAAACAGCTAACAATAAAGATTTTTCTATTTCTATAATGCTGTTAAGGACGATGGTAGATTTTTATTAAATATTTCCTTAACGGATTGAAAAATAACATAATAGGTAAAACATAATAAACATAAACGATTAAAAAGGAACAGAAAAATAAAATTATTAACTACTTCCTTACTAGGTAGACTAAATTATAAAACCTTAATAAAGTAATACAATATTAGTGCAGGCAATGGGTAGGTTCTGACTTACAAAAGGTCAAGTCAAGTTCTAATCTGGCAGCTTTTTACATTAGGACACCCTAATTAATATTCCGAGTTTAAAACCTAAAACGACAGCCCCGCTGCCGACGCCATATTAAAAAAAATGGTACCAAAAACCAGTTTTCCGAGAATATCTCCTATCCGACGCTACCATAAGTTAAAAATTGGTAAAACAAAAATTATAGAACATTAAATTTCCTGCAACTTTTGTATAAACCTTTTTCAATCAGATGAATATTTCACGAGTTACAGCGGAGTCAAGCTCAGCAAATTTCTAGAAGTTGTAAAATCACTAGTGCAAAAACAATACAAAATTGGTTAGACGTAAACAGAGGACTAAACATGTACCAACCTCTTTGAAAGTGCTGAGATACCACTCATAATAAAAACAACAGCCATAATAGAAACTTCGAAGAGCTAAGACCTAAGTTAGTTTAGTACACTTCGCAACACCTAGGTACTTAGGTAGGTACGTATGGTCACAGAACACTATTTGAGTATTTGTCTTTAAATATCTATGTATTTATTATTAATTAATATGCTTCTTAATTCAGAAAGTAGTTATTATTTAGGTTCACTCATTTGTGTTATTTTTATTTTTTATATTATAAGCACATTATGTAGTGTATTCTGTCTGTTCTAACCTACGGTGCCCAGTCTTGGTCACTGACCGAGTCTCAGAAGTTCAAACTAGGAGTTTGCCAAAGAGCGAGAGAGCGCAACATTTTGGGTGTAAAGCGGATCGACCGGAATCCAAACTCCTGGCTGCGCTCGAAGACCGGCATTGCTGACGTGGGCATCAAGGCTGCAAAGCTGAAACGGGACTGGGCGGGTCATGTCTCCCGTATGCAACCCGATAGGTGGGCCAAGAAGACAAGCATATGAACTCCTAAAGACGGAAAGCGATGCCAAGGAAGGCCTAAAAAGCGCTTGAGCGATAACTTAGACGTCTTCCAAAGAGACTGGCGGGATATGGCTCTAGACCGTGATAAGTGGAAGGAAGAGGGGGAGGCCTTTGCCCAGCAGTGGGACAGTATGGGCTAGTAAAAAAATAAAAGTATGTAGTATGTGTATATGTAGTATGTTAGGTACACCATTACACCCCAGGTAATGTCCACATAGTCCATTCCATCCAAATGTTGTCTTGTAGAGATCGCTATTCAGCGATAAAACTGCCAATTGTATCACATAGTTTTACGATGTTCCTTTTAGTTGTATTGTTTTCTTGGTGTACAATAAATAATTATCTAATCTAATCTTCTTTTAAAAAAATAGACTGTTCCAATTTAAGGAACACATAGGAATATAGCAACTTTGTTTTTCCTTTTCAAATTACCTGTAAGTAGCCGGTCGACCTAAGCTGGCCCATTAAATTGAAAAGCAATTTCTTTGTAAAAAAAAGAGCCGCGGCTTTAGAATCAAAAGGGATCTAGAGGTTTTGAGACGAGACAGAAATTTACACTGGTAAGTACCTACCTATCTGTCTTTGTTAGTTTTCTGTAGCGTTTTAGTTATGTAAGTAACTAGACTACTGGATTAGATCATCATCATCTTTTTTTTTATTCTTTTTATTCTTTATTGTACACAAATAGATTTACAGATAAAAATAGCTTACAAAATGGACATGTACAAAGGCGAGCTTAACCCTAATAAGAGTTTTCTTCCAGCAAACCTTTGAAGATCATCATCATCATATCAGCCGTAGGACGTCCACTGCTGGACAAAGGCCTCCCTCATTGATCTCCAGGAACTGCGGTTGGAAGCGGGCTGCATCCAACGCCGACCTGCGGTTCTTACCAAGTCGTCTCCCCATCTTGTAGGTGGACGTCCTACGCTGCGCTTGCCGGTCCGTGGCCTCCATTCGAGAACTTTCCGGCCCCATCGGCCATCTGTTCTGCTATATGGCCTGCCCATTGCCACTTCAACGTGCTAATCCGTCGGGCTATGTCGGTGACTTGAGTTCTCCTACGTATCTCCTCATTTCTGATTCGATCCCGTAGAGAAACCCCGAGCATAGCCCTCTCCATAGCTCGTTGTGCGACTCTGAGCTTATTCATAAGGCCAATAGTGAAGGACCACGTCTCGATTCCATATGTCATCACTGGTTACACACACTGATTGAAGACTTTCGTCTTAAGGCACTGAGGTATGTTGATTAGATACCTTCCTAGAAAACATTACAACTGTTTATTAGAATCAGGATTTATGAAAATAACCATTTGATAGGTAACATTTCATTTTGATGGTAACATGAACAATATTATTAAGCGAACTAATTAATACAATTCATTATTAACTTCTGCATTCGGCCATCCATGTTTATGGCTTACTAGCTGACCAATCCGCAGCTTCGCACGCGTAGTTTTTTAATAAAAACATTACCCTCCTTCTCCGAAGTTGGGTAAAAAGTAGCCTGTGTCACCCGGAGATTGTGTACCTTCCCAACAGTAAAATATTTTTTTAAATAGGTCCAGTAGTTTCGGAGCCTATTCCATACAAACAATCAAATCTTTCCTCTTTATAATATTACGAAGTTTTTTGTAGATATATGTTCTTTAATATTGTAGAAGATACTTTTGTTCTATCATCAATAGTTTCCGCAGCGCATGCGACGAAAGACGTTTTAGGGCACTTTTTTACACCTTGGGTTACGTTACTTAAGTTTTAGTAAGGATCCCTAATTTTTTCTAGCAATAAAATATAACCTATGTAACTCAAGGTGAATGTAGCTTTTCAATGGTGAAAGAATTTTTGAAATCGGCACAGTAGTTTTTGAGTTTATTCAATACACACATACACACAAAAATACAAATCTTTCCTCTTTATAGGTAACTAACTGTTGCCCGCAACTTCGTACGTGTTACACTACTAAATATGTACTAATTCATCGCAACATATCACAATGATTTATGTGATGTCCATTGAGGATGTGTGTTTATTTATTTGTTTGTTACTTAATCACGCCAGAATGGCTTAACCGATTTCGATGAAATTTCATATATATGTAGAATTTAATCTGGATTAACTCATATGCTACTATTTTTCCATAAATCAGCTAAAAAATGCAGCTACATAAGCGTCTTGCAGTCCACTCCCTTTAAGTTTAATATTGTCGCAATGGTGAGCCATACAAAGCGCTAGCCGTAGTCACCTCAGCCAACTCTCTGCATGTTAGATATAGTCGCAATGATGAGTCTTCAAAAAAATCTTAGCTGTTACCAGCGGCTTTGCGCACGTTGTTCTATGGTGTAAAAATACCTACAGCTAATTTTAAGAGACTCTAGTGAGACTCTACCTAAAAAAAGCAGGCTGCAAAACTCAGCGGTAGCTAAAAATTTGTTATCACTCATCCTTGCGACCCTATTTATCTTAAAGAGGCTGGGAAATCCTGTGCTTTCTCTAATTTTTTTGACGTATCATTTTAACCCAATCGTTAGATAGGTTATTATATGTGAGTTGGTCAGGGGACGCTGTAGTTTTTACAATCTTCTATGGTCCTGGGGAGTGGGGGCGCTGTGTTGGATGCAATTTTTTATCACTTATCATTGCGATGCCATCAAACTTAAAGGCAATGGGCTGCGGGACGCTGTGGTAGATGTAGATTTTGTAGCCTAACTTGTAGTGGGTTGAGTGGGGCACGATGCGTTTTTTATTACTATTTATCTTAATGATCGAATATCGATAGATAGAATCGGTTAGCGCAGCATTCCCTAGGCTTCCTGCCTAGGGAATGCTGCGCTAGCCGATTTTATGATGTTTATGACTAATAATTTTTACGACCCAATTTTTCTTATAAAGATTGGGGACTGGTGTATGCTGCGATAGCTGAATTTTTATGACTTATCGTTGCTGCCCTTTGTGAATTGTAGTTAGTTGGTTGTGGGTGACGCTGCGTAGCTACAAATTTTTACTACTCATCATTGTGAACCTATATCTTAAAGAGGGTGGGCTCGGGAATGCTGCGGTAGATGATAATTTTTTGACTGTACATTGTTCTATTCATCTTATAAAGACCCTAATTAAAAATACCTTATTTATAGTTGAAGAGAGTGAGATACTGCGGTAGCTTTTTTTTTTTTTGACTTAACATTGCGACTTTTTCTAACTTAAGGGAGTGGGATAAGGGACTCTACGTTAGCTGCATTTTTTATTGCTATTATTGTACCTATATATACAACTGGATTACCTACCACTGACTGATTGACTGACTCATTGACATCCTTGTTCTCCCAGATGCCCCCTCGTAGAGTAGAAATGTTTGGTGGGGTCGTATAGAGGGAGTTCCGATGAGTTGGAAATAAATCCTAAAGTACCCCTTTTGTCCCCCATTTGCTCCCATCCACCTCGTATCTCGGAAAGTAAAAGTCTTAGAGCGTTAGCGCCGAAACTAAATTTGCTCAGGACATTTTTTTATATCACGATCCATTAAAAAAAATGGTTTTCATACAAAAAAAAATTTGTCGCATACAAAATATTTTTGTGCAAATACCGTACACCGTATATTTTGCCGTAACTTTCTTACTGTTTTGTAGGGAGCCAAACGGCTTGTAGGTACTATAAAATTTATTTTACTGTAATTTTATTTATTGGCATATTTTATTCATGGGCATGAGATAACTAAATTTTCATGTTTATGCGACATCCATCATCATCATCATCATTTTGGATGTCACAATTTATTTATTTTTAGATTTTGGAGGGGCATAAGGCAACTTACTTAGTAAGTATATTTTAATGTTTATGCGACATCCATCATCATCATCAGTTTGGATATACAAAATTTTTTTTTGTGTTTTTGGAGTGGCATAAGGCAACTTGCTTAGTAAATTTTCATGTTTATGATTGCTTCTACCACCTCGATATCGTCTTTGATTGCTTCTTTGACTTCGTTTTCGTCTTTGAATGCTTCTTTTACTTCTTCCACTTCGATATCGTCTTTGATTGCTACTTCCACTTCAATATCGTCTTTGACTGCTTCTTCCACTTTGATATCCTCATTTATTGCTTTTTTAAATTTAATATTTTATTCGATTGCTTCGTTAAATTCGATATCTTATTTGATAGATTCTTCCGCTTTGACATCTTCGTTGATTGCTTTTTCCACTACGATATCCTCTCAACAAAATTATGATTTTTCCTAAAAAAACTTTAATTGTTCGTATCTTCTAAACGGAAGCAGTTAGGCATAGTAAAGCTTACAAAATGATAGTACAAATGTTTGGTGGAATCGTTTATTTTATTGTCATTATCGATCTTGATATGTATATTTTTTGATTTCTTCTTTCACTTTGGTATCTTCTTTTTGAATTTTGAAAGAATTTTTGAAATCGGCACAGTAGTTTTTGAGTTTATTCATTACACACAAAAATACAAATCTTTCCTCTTTATAGGTAATATTAGTACAGAAGTATAGATTATAGCCATGAAGGTGCAGCTGATGTCAGCAATGGGCACAATTTTGTGGCCCTCAGGCAAGTGAAGGGTGGCCAAGTTTGTATCTAACTGCTTATGAGCAATACGATACAATCTCGTAGGTACTTTGGAGCAGGCGTTGATAGAACATACCAAGCAACACATGGTACTTTTATTTTGTTTTGGTATACCTACGTCCTGGGCCCAATTCTGGAGCTTTTAATTAACTCGTCTTTTTGAGAAGATCTGCCACGACACACTGTTAAAATTGTAATATTAGAGATACCGAGATAAACATCAGTGCGCCCTTTTGATAGTTTATTTGAATTAGGCAGCATTACCGCCAATCAACTATTATATCAATGTAGGTTAGATAGCAAACTACCTAAGTATCTGTGTAATTATGTAGGAATTCGATCACTCGTGGTGATAAATACAACCGATTGAAACTAGCTGGCAAACACCGTGACTTGACGATTTCTGTGGAGTTAACTTTACAAACTTTACACGGTGAATCTGAGTATCTACATAATTCACAACGGAACTTCGGTAATCAAAGATAGGAAGGAACATGTCCCTATCTATCTATTATGCATATATTGAGAGCATTGTAAATATCTACCTGCGTTGCCAGATTTTTTTTGTCAAGTCGCTTTTTTTGTGCTTTTTTTTGTCAAGCTATTTGAAGTAAAACTTTTTTACGCACGCTTGACTTGGGAAGTAAGCTGGTGAATGCGTTACGAAAAGTGTGAACGGAAGTTGGGAGGGACTTATAAGTTAGTGAAGATAGAAAGAGAGAGTTACGTTTCGTATATTTTTACGTTAGTGTGCGGGTTGCGTCTGTCCAGAATGAACATAGACTGATCGACCTACAGACGTGTGGCCAATTTTGTAATTGAACATTTTTGTAAATTAATATTTTGAAAAAGAAGTTTTACTTCAGTCGTGTGATCTAAAGCACACTCTTTTTTTTTGAGTGAAAAAAAGCGAGATTCTTTCGTCGAAAGTGGGCCATAGTAAACAAACCGTACCTATATAACAGAAGTTTTTAAATATGCATCTTTTCTTTTGAGTTTTAAATTACGTTTACGTGACAATAGATAGCAAAAATAGCCATAGAAAATATATTTTAATAAAAACATGATATTTTAAATCAGGTTTACCTAATCGTTAAGTAGTCGAGTCTTCTTCGTCTTCTGAATAATAAAACAAAAATCAAATAAAAAAGTTTTATTTATTAGAAAAATGTGGTGTTTGTAGGTAAGTACTATATTATTCATGATTTTTTAAAGTTTCCTCAGCACGCTGCACGCACGGTCGAGCTATCCCCGTAAAGCGGGACTGATTTAATTTTGATTTAAAAATCGGGACGTCCTATCAAATTCGGGACGTCTAGCAACGCTGATATCTACGGACTTCGCAGTGGAAACTCAGTTGAGTTTTACTCTTGAAGAATGTTTTTTCGTTCTGAGGATAACGGCATTGCGATAGGTAGGTGAGAGTGGGTTGCTGACAGAGCAGTTTTCCCGCCAGGATCGTTTAAATCAAACCACTGGTCCGTATCATTACCAGTTTCTACAAAGTGTCGATCCCGGATCAAACAACTATCAATCTTAGGATTTTCAAGATATTTTTGAACGGAGTATCGAATATGTGCAAATGGGTAGCTAAGTGAATCCGTTGTTGAGGTTTTTTCTTTTAGGTACCTAAACCTAAACTTTCTTAAATAAAACCTGCCAAGTGCGAGGCGGACTCGCGCACGAAGGGTTCCGTACCATTATCTAAAAACGGCAAAAAAATCATGTCTGTTGTATGGGAGCCCCATTTAAATATTTATTTTATTTAATAGCACTATTTTATTTATTTACCTTATTTGAGGTTGGTGCCGATTAATCTAGTCCTCTAAATTGTATGAGCGCCCATACAACTCAGAGGACTATCTTAATTGGCGTCAACTATGTATGTATGGGGGACACTATAATTTTCAACTTATTTTTTTTTTTATTTTTTCCTTTATTTGTGCTGTAAAACCTTGCTTTTTGCCAAATTTCATGATTCTAGGTCAACGGGAACTACCATATTGGTTTTCGACCCAAAACCAGCATACTTCCAGTTGACCTAGAATTGTCAATTTAGGTTTAAAGCAAGGTCTACACAGCACAAGTAAAGGGAAAACTCCGAAAAATAAAAAAGTTTAAAGTTAAGGTAAATTTCTGTTATTTTTTCGCGAAAATCTAAATTTTCCCATATCTTTTTATCGTGTTGACTCAGGACCTTGATTTTTATACTCCTAATGTGGACTATGGACCTCAGTATCTGGTATAAATTTTAACTTGCTAGGTCCACCCCATCCTGAGAAAATCGGTGGTGACACATGGACAGACAGACGGACAAGAGAGTGATCTTATAAGGGTTCCTTTTTTTACCTTTTGAGATACGGAACCCTAAAAACGGTGGAACTATGCGTAAGTACAATTGCCTATTTCTGTTTATTTTACAAATTGACCAAAGGAATGCCGCATTATTACTTAAAATAAGTATTTCATGGTTATAAACAGTACTCTGCCTGAATATTGCAAATGAGGGTTTTTCATTCTCGATTTAGAAATAAAGTAGTTCCAACTAGAGTAATAGATGGCGCACGTGCAATAGATGCGTCTAAACAAGCACCCGAGACATGCTGCGCTAAAAAATATATTTCTAAACTTGCCAAACTGTCAAAGTCGCAATGACAACATCAAAATTTCTAGAGAATAAGCTCACTCCGTTTTTGTTTCATCTTGCGTGTGGCAATCAATGTTCTTTTGTGATCGTATTATTTTTTAGACCTGTGCTAGCCCAATGGAAGGACTAATCGATACAATGTATCTTGAATGGATGTTTATGGTTGTTCTGGTAAAGCAAGTTTATGTAATAACAGCCTTACAGCGCCATCTAGTGAAGTTAGCCCACACTTATCCCAGAGCACGGTAAACAAACAACCACGTACGTAAGTAAGCATAAAACTCTAATTGGTTTGTGCACGCAAGCGTTGCGGGTTGATTCGAAATAATGCGTTACATTGCGTATTTGGGTGGCATGTGTAGTTTTAAACACTTAGCTCAAACCTCAATGATTTTGTGCCTAAGTATTTTTTTATTTTTTTTTGCGATAGATAATTGTTTGTTTGAGCACTACCTCGCCTGATGGTAAGTAACGGTAAATGACAACAAGGCATAAACTGTATTGACTTTATACAGTAAACTTGACCTCTGGTAAAAACCTTTGTAACTAGGTAGTTTTTTGTTAGCAATAAGTGAATAGGGTATCATAATCCAGAACGAATCTAAACTGATGTATAGATTTGATAGATAGGTACATTAGAACCTATCAAAAAGTTACATAATCTCGATGATTGAATACAGGCCGAATTGAATCTTCAGCAAAGCACCGTGAAATCTGCAGATTCCTTGTAAATATTTGTAAAAGTAATAGGAGAATAAAGGAGGGTTGATAACAAATTTTGATTCCAAGAATCTTGGATCACCTTAAAAAAAGTCCTCATTTAACTTCAGGATTTATCATCTCCACTTAAAATTAGAAACCAGTACGACAGCAGTTTAACAGTTTGAAGATGTAAAATTATATTAAGTCACATAATTCATAATAAATTAGACTAATGTAACACTAGAGAGAACTTTTAAGTATTTTTGTGAACATCCACTGAGCCAATGTCCTTTCGCTGTCTTACACTTCAGATCATATTAACAGGGTTACTCTCTGTGAACTAGGACGTAGACAGCTAGGCAGGCCAACACAGCAAACTGAAACAAGATACATATTTTGATTATTTAAATTTAAGAGAAAAGATAAATGGCCAATGTGGTGCAGAATGATTAAAAAAATAATTGTATATTTTATTTTGATAAAACATCAATTTCAGAACAAAATATATGTCATATAAAAACCAAAAACGACAGGAATGTACAATAGGCAGTCTTGTAGCTCCTAATGAAAGAAATGATGATTCACCTTAGACTCCTAGATCTCTATTTAGAATATGTCAGCAATGTGTGTAGGGTTTGAAATAATATAGGTAGTTTGATGTTACAGAAATTCTTACATTGTGAAATTTGGTATATAGATGGCACAATTTTGGTGTAATTAAATGAGCAAAAATGTTGGGGGGTTGTTAAGATATTGAGGTTCAAGAGGGGTAAAACAAACAAAATGGGACTATCTGGTCAAGTGGCACGTCTAATAAAAGGTCTTTGTAGATACATTTCGACCCTAATTTTATTTTTAGTTTAAGCCTTGTAGTTTCTAAGTTATTAGCCATAATAAAAACTGAACTTTGACAAAATACACAGGGTACACCAGTGACCCTATAGTGCTGAAATTTGGTATGCATGTAAGACAGAAATATACATAAGACATGTTAAGTGACAGAAATATAGGCAAAAGTCTGAAATCCAGAATAACTGCAATTTGTACCCCAAAAACCAAATACTGAACTCCCGTTACCTGTGATTTGAATGAAACTGCAGGTCAAGTAAGCTGGGTCATATTTCATGGCACTATTTTGATAGTCAAAGATTACGAATAATATATTTTTGTTTTTATGGGATACTCGCGAGATCTCAGTTCGGGGCGAACCACTAGTACCTAATATTAGATAGCATATTCAGGCTATAAATGCTATAGGCATCTATAGCTGATGGAGAGCACTTTATAATTATCAGGAAGCCTGGAATGGATTTGGTTTGATTCCAGGTATCACAAGGGAAGCTATAGGTAGCTGCTTATAAATAATAGAGATGCTGAGAAACTTACCTTAAACTTAGGATATTCATTCATGTAAATTGTGACCATTCCAACGTAAGGAAGAAATCCTCTAGCGCGACCCACTACATCCTTCTTAGTGAGCCATAATTGACCTTGGGCATATAAACCTCTATCATCCACACTGTTGTTATCCCCTTTGGTAAGGAATTTTACTGTTCCATTGTTCCTGAGAATAAAAAACAATGTTATTTTTTAATCTAACAAATAACACTTTTGTAAGTCATTGTTCTGCTGAATTATGCTTAATTCAGTAAATTTCTAAATAAACCTGTAGCTCAGATTATCTTAAAACCTGCTGCATCAAAGCAACTAGTTGGTTTCTTATCTATGTCATCACAAAATAATAATCAGTGGTCCAAACATGCATACATTTGCTACCTCATCTTGTATTCTTGAAATCTTTGGTTGTATTATTCAAGTATAATTATACCTGTTTGTTTTTTTACATAATATAAGTGCATGTTTAATTATTTTTTTCCTGCAGTTTTATGACAAATTTAACTTACTTTTCATGAAGTTTTAGAACTCTGTGGACGATAGGAATATCACGACCTTCCACTTTGAAGACTACGATCTCTCCAACGCGCACAGGTTCTTCAGGATAGTTAGTGAGGAACAGCAAATCGCCCCTGTGGAATGCTGGTTCCATACTACCAGACAACACCACAACAATCGGACTTTCGCTACCGGTAACCACCATTAGGCCTTTCCATATCATCAGTGCAGACGACACTATCATGCCAAAGCTCAATACTTGGTAGAGGAACTGAAAAATAAGCACAAAAATAAGGGTTAGCAACCGGCGGAGTGCTCACGTCATATCAATGATTGTAAGTGAACCGTTACCTGCCGCTTGTTCATACGCTTCACATCGTCAAATAAAGTATCCAACATCTTTGTTTTGGTGAATAATTATTCTAAAATAATGAGAGAAAGCCAGGTTTTTGGTTATCCTTTCCCTGTTGTTCCGTTGCTTGCCTCCTCGAAACGACAGCACCACGTCAGACACCAGACAGAATTGTCACGGCAGTCAGCTGTCATGTCATGTTATGTCAGTGAAGTGATTTTTTTTTTCCATTTCGGGCAGGCTAAAGTCCTTTGACCATACCACCTAGTTTAGCGTAAGGAGTCAGTGAAGTGAAGAGAAAATAAGCTACTATTGATGGGCCAACAGCTAAGGCTGAGGGAGTAAATCTAGTATCGAGTAGAGTTGGCCGGGCCGCCACACGCCGCGCGATATTGTTTCATAGTTGGTCAGTTTGGTCACCCAAATTCTTCTAAATATCGAAAGTAAAATACAAAATACCCCGCGATATTTTGTATTTATCCCAGCGAGGCCGTGAAGCCCAACGAGGTGGTCAGTCTACGAGTCGTGGCTTAAGGGGACACCGGAGGGACAATCGCCATACAACACGTACTACCAAGATCATTTCTAATTGGAGCATATTTCTACCTTAAGTAAGGTATTATTTTAATTGGAATAGTATATATCTAGGTTCCCAACCATATATTAGATCAAAATACTTACCTAAAATAAAATAGAAGCGTATCGCATTCTGCATGTTTTTACGTCATAAAATACCTGTTTTCAACCTAATTGTTTCCTACTAAAAACAACAACATCTTACGTATCCTAGTCATGGGAACATAGATTATATCGTCTAGTTACAGAATAACAACACAATGAGACAAATACAACAAGTTTTCAGTCATCATTTTTGGTATTACAGAACACGGTCAAAATCTAATCAAATTTAGAATCGTTCTATTGATATCACTGTCGCTCTGCGTGGCTAAACTACGTCACTAAACAGGTATCCCTGTTTAGTGACGTAGTTTAGCCACGATTTAGCCAGCGATATTCAGGCCGAAGTTTTTGACGTGGCCGAATTGAAGTTGCGCTCAGTGTTCGCCGGCGCGTTAAAATGAAACCACTATACTAGAAAAAACATAGCTTGATCTCTGGGACAGCTGTCAGTAAAATCGCGCCTATGAAGTTCTGAATTTAACAGTACGGATAAACGTACCAGTCAATGTCATACTTTATGGGCATGCTGAGCTAATTATAGTGATGAGCGATGAATCATCGTGATCACAGACTATAAACTGGCGATATTTTGTATAAAACTTAATTCAAAATTAATTTATCATTCATAAGACTGCTTCCATATCACTGTCAGTATAATCCGATCGAGCTTATCTGGGCCCAAGTAAAAGGTTTGTTTGCTCGAATTTCAGTTAGACAGATTCTTTATGTATTAACTCCTGTATAATTTATGATATTAAAATATGTTTTTCTTTCAAGGTTACGCTGCTAGACATATTCACGGCTAATAAAATGTTGCAGTTACTAAACACTGCGGTTGAAAATGTATATGTAGAAGATTGGAAAAAGGTAGTTACCAAATGCAGAAAATTAATGGAAGAAGATTGGGAGCGGGACGTTCGATTTGATAATATTTGCGAACAAGAGTTCATTATAAATTTACAAGATTGCTCTAGCGATTCTGAAAGTGATTCGGATATTGATTTGGGGTGTACTCCTTTGGAATAAATAAATGTATGTATTAAAATATTCGTTTCATTTTATTACCCAAATCATAATATACACATCGATATTTTTTTCTGTATCATAACAACCCTAGGAATGTCAGTTTAACAAATGTCGCAGAGAGCAAGCTATGTTTTTTCAAGTATAGTGGACATCTCCTTTACCTAAAAGTTTCGCATAGAAAGTCAAAGGCGCCGCTGTCTTTGTGTACCTACCTAAAGATAAAATTCTTGTTTTAATAGAACCCCAAAGCATAGGCGTGTTAAAAGTTTGACGCTTGCCTATGTCTGCCTGTCTATCTGTGGCCTAATACCAAAGAGAATTTAATACCTACGGAGATGCATAATACTTTAAATAGTTCCTAAACCGATGAACAGATTCAGATGCAGTTTTTTTGTATTATAAAGCTAATATAACTGGCGTGGTTCATAACTATGTGTGATGAACACAGAACACTATTACGTGATGAAGCTCAGTCAGGTTAGCCGGTCCGAAGACTATCATTATCTTACGTTTCCTTTTTATTGAAGGGATCTCCCTACTCACAGTAAAATTAATTGCTCTGTGCACATTGCACTCGTAAAGGATAATCATCGTGAGAAAACCCCGCGCCTTAGCTTTGCACGTAGTTTTTTATATATATTGTGCTGATAAAACTGTGAGAATGATATCTATGGGTTGACTAAGGTATGGCACTTGTCTCACTGCCAGCGATGAGCGAGAAGCGAGTAGAGCTAGAAACTAGAAACAAGTTGGCGAGCAGCAAGAAGCGAGTGTGTAGTTGCTATAGTGGTCTCGTTGGGCTTTAAAGCGAGTGAGCGAGTGAGCGAGTGCAGCGGGCGATACTCACTCACGCCACTCGCTGAGAGCGTGGCGTGTGCGTTCCATTCCGCGTGTCTCTTTTACTGACACGGAATCGGAATCTTTTGTTCGTTTCTTGAGCGAGAAAATAGCTAAAGTCAGGCCATTTTAATAGGTAACATTTGACAATTCATCAAAATTCAACAACGTAACCTTGTAACGGCGTGCATAAAATTAGTAAATTATTAACTAAGGGGATAAAGAAGTGTCTTCTGTCGCGGGTGACGATTTAAATCGCGAGCGTAACGAAGGACTCGAGGTTTACTCCCGAGCGTAGCGAGGGTGTTAAAAACTTAAAACACGAGCGAAGCGATGGATTTAAGACGAGTCCTGAGTGTAGCGAGGGATTTAAGTTCACCCAAGACTAAGACAGCTTTATCACCGAGGAAAATACTCTACTTTTCATACCATTTGCGAAAAAATTAACACAATAATAATATGAGATAAGCATTTATTAAAAATAATGACAATTAAAATAAACTTAACGTTTATGTATTTGAAGAAAACAAAAACGCGGCAAATTCCTAGACTAATATTTTTTTATCGGAAAAGCAAAGACATCAAGCTCATACGGCCTCGTCGGTTTTCGTAATTTTATTTAATAATCATAACTGCATAATAAATGCGTATTCCTTGCTCAAAAAGATGTATAATGCTTTATATACAAACTCAATGGTGTAAACACAGATGTAGTTAAGTGTAAATTTCGGTAAGTAGGTATTCCAAATTTAAATCACATTCTCCCCCTAGATGAATGAAATTCAGTACAATTTTCTTTCCCTGTTTTTAACAGATCAAAAATGACTATTGTTATGTTCGCTTTTTGTGGCATAGAATGTCACTTTTTTGAGCAAGTGGTACGAAAAATATATTTTTTCCTTTTGTTAGAACTGCACAATTGCATAACTTTTTTCCCTTACGATTACATAATTATTGGATTATTGACCGATACGAGTACGAGTTCGGTACGAGTTGTACCGAACTGACAGACGTCAACAGACGTCAAATGTTACCTATTAAAATGGCCTGACTTTAATCGCTTACTCGCCGGCGGACGGTGAGACAAGACGCCTATGGCCCATGATGAAGTGCAATGGAGGCGAAACCTCCATTCTCTTCGGCTCCCATAACAGAGGTCAAGACGGCAGCCACGGCCGGTGCCGTCACAAAACTTGACCCCGAGAAGGCGCGCACGGTGTTTTTGCGACCCTCCTACACGAGGGAATACTTATTAGTTTATACCTACAAATGATAGGGGTTAAACTTAGTTAAAAAAGATAAAACAATACTTACCCTATAAGTTTTTATCTTAGGGGTTAAAGTATGAAATTGCCGTTTTTTACTGAAAAATTTAAACAATTTTTGTTCTATATTTATTTAGTTGAATATATTTATTTAGTTGAATATATTTATTTAGTTGAATATATTTATTTAGGTAATCAAAGTATTAACCCCCTCACTGTCTATATCTACATTTCTGCGATCTCTTGGGAAAGTCATTTATGCCTAAGCGGTAGAACTCAGGGGACTCTGGACTCAACAAACTATGTGAAGGCATTTTGTACTACTTCCGGAAGAAGTTCTACAGGTACTTAACGGAAGAAAATTTTTTAACATGTAAAAAAATTACCAAAACGTGGAAAAATGGTAGGGGCCAGGTCCGGCGAGTACGGAGGATGACGGATGGTTTCTAACTGCAGGTCATGTAGTGCTAAAACGGTTGGCATGCGGCGTTAACATGCGGTGTTTCACCTGGAGTCAACCATTGCGTTTTTCGCTTATAATTAACGTAAAGAATCTTTTTCATCACACGTCACAATTCGGTCCAAAATCCCTTCATTTCTGTACCGGTTCAACAAGGAAAGGCAAGCTTCAACTCGCGCTTATATCTTCAGATCAGTAAATTATGGAGCACCCATTTTTCTCGTTTTTATATCTTACCGATTTGATGCAAATGGGTTAATATTGTAGGTGCCTACGCACGTGAAGTCCGTCTGGATACGCTAACATCAAACCACGCCGCTAATTCCTTAGTAGTTTGATATGGATCGGCTTCCACCATCATTTTCAATTCATCATTGTTTACCTTAGTGGCTGGCCTTCCTTGGGGTTCATTCTTCAAGTCGAAGTATCCACTGCGAAAGCGATAAAACTAAAAACGCACAGTGCGTTCATTTGCCGTATCCTGTCCAAACGTAGCATTGATATTGCGCGCTGTTTCTGCTGTTAGTTTCACGTAAGAAATCGTATTCAAAAATTACTCTATTTGGGTTCCGTACCTCAAAAGGTAAAAAAGTAACCCTTATAAGATCACTCTTGTCCATGTGACACGATCTATTTTCTCAGGAACGGGTGGACCTAGCAAGTTGAAATTTATACCAGATACTGAGGTCTATAGTCCCTATTAGGTGTAAAAAATCAAGGGCCTGAATCAACATGATAAAAAGATATGGGCAAATTTCAATTTTGGCGAAAACTTGTAAGTAACAAAATTTACCTTAATTTTCAACTACATATTTTTATTTTTCTGAATTTTTCCTTTACTTGTGCCGTACGTAAGACCTTGCTTTTAACCGAAATTGACAATTCTAGGTTAACCGGAAGTAGTTCTCGTTGACCTAGAATCACGAAATTTGGCAAAAAGCAAGGGTCAACACAAATAAAGGAAAAATTCCAATAAATTCTGAGTTGTATGGGCGCTCATACAATTTAGAGGACTATAGCTTATTCAACACCAACTTCTAATAAGGTAAATAAAATTGTGCTATTGAAAAAAATATTTTTTTAAGTGGGGCTCCCATAGGTACAACAGACATGATTTTTTTTGCTGTTTTTATAGATAATGGTACGGAACCCTTCGTGCGCGAGTCCGACTCGCACTTGGCCGTTTTTTTTTCGATGTATCAATCTTTACTTTACTACTTAAACTAAATGAAAAACCAATTTAAAGTCAAATAATCAAATGTTGTACTATTTCAAATTAAGAATGTTAAATTATAGTTAACGTGTTAAAAACGTTTTACTATGTAATCTCACACCAAGCAGGTTTCATTTTAATTCAAAGTGGCCACTATATTATAACGGCAATTTCATAATTAATATTTAAGTCCGGTTGAGGAGAAAACAAAATCTTAAAAAAATAATTAAAATTTATTGGATTCTTATATTGACGCAACTATAGTACCTACATTGATCAACATATTTCCCAGCTTATTAATCTTTACATATTATAAAATGAAGTCGCTTTCGCTGTCTGTTCGCTTAGATCTTTTAAACTACCTACTCAACGGACTTTAATGCAGCTTTCAGCAATATATAGAGTGATTCAAGAGGATGGTTTATATGTATAATACATATAGTGTTTTTTTTAACTGTAACAGTACGGCAGCACCCATAACCAGAGGAGATACAGGTGCAGTTTCTCTTAAAACATAAGCTCGTTTTCGAAGAAAAACATTTTGGCATTAAAAAAATTTTATTCAAGTGTGAGTAGCGCCTTAAAATGAATCAAGTTGGTAATTTTTTTTTATGCCGATCGATACAGTCCTTTGTAAGGATCATTTTATTGTATCGGATGAAAAAAATCTGAACAGCGGAAGTTAGTCAAATTTGATAAAAAGTATTCTCATACAACAGGACAAACTAAATTCCTTCTACAAACATTTTTAGAAGTTTAGGAACTCCATGCTCTCATGAGCAATTCAAAAACATTTCGTATTTCATAACAATTTTGAATTTCGAACATGGTTCTTGCACCTGTCGCGACTTTTATATCAGTCATTGCATCATCTTATTTGTCCTATCATGGCATTGTCAAATACGCAAAAAGTAGACTTAATTGAAGCATACTTAGTTTTAAAAGAAACTGTACCTGTATCTCCTCTTGTTATGGGTGCTGCCGTACTGTTACAGTTAAAAAAAACACTGTATATTATAACACAGAACAACCGAAAAATATATTTTTGTGCGCTTAAATCGCAACGCAGGCTAAACCTTACGAGATAGATCAAATTAATGTACTACGGAATTGTACATCTTAAAAAGATCGATTGTCTGACTATGGGGTATGACGAAGGGTAATGTTTTACGAAACGACGTGTGCGAAGCCGCGGGCGGGTCAGCTAGTAATTAATAAGCTGGGAAATATTTGGATTTTTATTATTATAAATAATTTGAAGGCTAATATTTATCGAGACATTTCAACGTCAACGTTATCAGCGAATTTCAATTTGATAGTAATTGTATTAGGAGTGGTGACATCAGCGACCAGTATATCAGCGCCATTGTAAAGTCCTAACTCGGTGACTCTCTTCTTCAAGTTATCTCTGGTTCTTTCTTCAATACTTTTGATTGAGGACATGTATAGCGTTTTGTTACGGCCATTGATTACAGTTGTAATACCTGAAACAAAAACACACAATTGAAACTATGTCTAATGCCGCCAGCTAATCAAAACCCAAATACGACCAATCTATTATTTATTGATTCTACCGTTCGTCCGTTCTAGAGATGGCATTTAAGGCGCAAAAAATGCATTAGGGCTATTTGCAAGCTGAAACAGACCGACAGCTGTATACCACACTTCAGAAGCTTGAACATTTTAACTCTGCGTTGCATGTTTTTGAAGTGGTTCAGTTTGTAAGGAGCAACCGCCATCTCTATGACACTTCAAAGCAAGCGTCATAATCGCAAACTTGTTTGTCCGCTTTACAAAACTTCTTTACTTGGCAACAGTATCTTTTGTATGGCGCCAAAGATATTTTATTTTAATTTTTTTATAAACAAAATCCACATGGCAAAGTCGATGGAAGAGCTCAGCACGATGCTCGAAGGCCTCAATCGAGTCTCCCAACGGGTAGGACTTAAAATGAACATGGACAAGACGAAAATCATGTCGAATGTCCATGTCGTCCCTGCCCCAGTTATGGTTGAGAACTCGGCTCTTGAAGTTGTCGACGCGTATGTATACCTAGGACAAACAGTCCAATTAGGTAGGTCCAACTTCGAGAAAGAGGTCAATCGTCGAATCCAACTCGGATGGGCAGCGTTTGGGAAACTTCGTAACGTCTTTTCGTTCAACATACCTCAGTGCCTTAAGACGAAAGTCTAGTGTGTTACCAGTGATGACATATGGAACCGAGACGTGGTCCTTCACTATTGGCCTTATGAATAAGCTCAGAGTCGCTCAACGAGCTATGGAGAGGGCTATGCTCGGGGTTTCTCTACGGGATCGAATCAGAAATGAGGAGATACGTAGGAGAACTCAAGTCACCGACATAGCCCAACGGATTAGCACGTACAAGTGGCAATGGGCAGGCCATATAGCGCGCAGAACAGATGGCCGATGGGGCCGAAAGGTTCTCGTGTGGAGGCCACGGACCGGCAAGCGCAGCGTAGGACGTCCACCCACAAGATGGGCAGACGACTTGGTAAGAACCGCAGGTCGGCGTTGGATGCAGGCCGCTTCCAACCGCAGTTCCTGGAGATCAATGAGGGAGGCCTTTGTCCAGCAGTGGACGTCCTACGGCTGATATGATGATGATGAAACAAAATCCACATCTCTTAAACATAAAAGTTTACAATGCTTATGCGTCTATCCTACAACCAAAAACGGATTTAATTTTTCATTCATAGATCTAAAATTAAATAACGACGACAATCACCAAAAAGAAACATATACATCCATCTATTTATATTAGAATCTATCAATCCATACGTTTATCCATTTTTAAATGTATTTATCTATCCATCTAAATATTATAGTTACATTGCTTTTTTTTAATTTTTCTACACGTAGAAGTAGTGTGAGTAGTAGTAGTATATATAACCACCTGCCGAGGTATTTACCAGAAATAACCTCCGAACATATCTTTAGACATAGGATTGCTCATAGAAAAAGTGTACTATAGTGTTGACAAATATTTCGATGACGATTTTGAATGTTATGACTGTGTTAACTCTGAAGAGTTGAAGTTTTCACTACATACATTTGTTTAATTTAATTGAGTTTGTTGACATTTTATTGTATCCATTGCCATTTTATTTGTATTCGTTAGTATTTTTAATCCATTGACATTTTTAATAATTGAATTTAATAAGAATATTATGTATAATTTATATAGTTAATAATGCATGCTTATTAGCCGATTATGGAAGATCTGAATTTTATGTTTATTTTATCATCTGCTGCTATGTAATACCCATTTTCGCATTGAATAAATGAATTGAATTCTTTAAAAGATACATTAACCCACTCCTGAGTTTAAAAGCTTGTCATAGAAGAGGATTAACAGATTTTCATATTAAAAGTATTGTAACTCACCTGGACTCTTCATCATGAATCCTTGATCTTCGCACAGCTTATCATAAATAGTTTGAAGTGTTGCAAGTGGTTCGATTTCCATGGCTTTTGTGTTGTTACTGCAGGCCACGCAGTCGGTTCGCTTTTCTGCACTAAATGTGTACGAGTAGACTCCATCCGCCATATTCATAACCATGTAATTATTCATGTTTACGCAACATGAAGTTGCCAGTTTGAACACCTGTAACATTTTATTTTTTTTATTGACAAAATCCACATCTCTTTAAAATTAAAAGAAAAAATGCTTAAGTGTCTATCCTACAGCCTATATCGGATTAACATTTTCTAGTTTCTTTTTTGTACTGGTTAGGTCTTTGTTTGACCACAATCTCACCTGATGGTAAGCAATGATGTGGTCTAAGATGAAGCACGGAGATCCAGAAGAAACCTATTTACTATTACCTTAAAGAGGTCCAGATTGTATTCTTTAGGAGAAACAGACGACGATAAAGTGTTCCATACCTTAGCTGTACGCATTAAAAACGTAGAATCAAAACGGTGTGTGCGAATGGGTGGTATATCAACTAGGTGTATCAACGGATGGTACTGAGCCGTGCGCCTGCTTGTCCTTTGATGGAAGGGAAATAGCGGGATCAGATCGTATAGTCCCTATATTCGTATAGTTGTTACAAATAACGACGACAATCATCCAAATATGCCAGTAAATACATGATAACTAGTGGTTCGCCCCGAACTGAGATCTGGCGAATCTCCCAAAAAACAAAATAAATATTATTCTTAGGGCGACTTGCACAACGATGGATGCCTAAATATATTTAGTGGCTAAATATGATTTAAGAGTTTGTCAAATCATACAGATACGTCAAATTTAAACATGTTTAGTCGCTAAATACGTTTAGTGATCTTTGTGCATGCCAGCCTTAACCATTGACTAATAAATTAGTGCCACGATATGCAAACCAATTGACTTGACCTACAGTTTAGTTCAAATTCGAGGTAACGGGGGTTCATGTATTTTGGTTACTCGTTTTAGGGGTAGAAATTGCAGTTATTCTAGATTTCAGACTTTTGCCTATATATGTGTCACTAAAGCTACACGAATATCAAATTTCAGCATTGTGGGGTTACTGGTTTACCCTGTAAATTTTGACAAGTTTTTATTATGGCTAATAACTCAAAAACTACAAAGATTAAACCAAAAATAAAAACGAGGTTGAAATGTAATAACAAAGACCTTTCATTAGACGTCCCACTTGACCTAATAGTCTCATTTTCATTTTTTTTACCTCTCTTGAACCCCAATATCTCAACAACTCCCCAACATTTTTAGCTCATTTAGTCACACCAAAATTGTGCCATCACTACCTACCTACGTATCAAATTTCACGATGATCGGACCAACGCTACGAAAGTTATCCTCGGACAAAAAACAAACATACATACATACAACGCCGATTTACCCAAGTTGATTTAGAGATCTCGCTTCGCTCGATCAATAACAGTTTAATTAATTTATAAACATAACCAGTATTGCAGTATTGTAATTTAAAAAGCCCATGACACATGTAAACCTCCTTTTCAGATGTTAATATCTAACACTGGATACAACAAATTAGGTCTATACTTCTCATACTGTAAAATAATTACCTCGGTTGCACAAATTGCCGCTATAGCAGCATTAGTACTAGCCACCGCCGGTATTATATTCTTCAGCACACCTTGTGTTAATCTGTATGTGACATTAGCGATGCCATGCTTGATAGCTCTCTCTTGGGCCTTTTCGTAAACCCATGCGACATGTTGAGGGTCATCACCATCTAACGCCGTAGTGGCACCCCAAGGATTCTCCTTAGCCCACTGAAGCACCTTCACATACTCTACACAATGTTCTGGTAATCTGAAATGTTTTACCAATTTTTGATCATATGTAAGTATTTAAACATTTTTAAAACCACGCCACGCCCTCTAGCAAACTAGGGCAAAAACTATCGGACCCAAATCTCACCATATGTAAGAATTTAACCATTTTTTACAAGTTGACTGCAGCGCTCTCTAGTGAACTAGGGCAAAAACTATCGGACACAAACCTGACCAAATATCTAAGTATTTAATCATTTTTTTAAAACATGACTGCAGCGCCCTCTAGCGAACTAGGGCAAAAAACTATCTGACCCAAATCGACCTTCTTTTTTTAGGAGCTTTGGTTCCTTTTACGATGATTTAGGCACCACAGTACATTTTAATATTTTATTTTTTATTTATTAATGCGATGCGATGCCGGTCGGCATCACAGATGTTGGTGACAAGACTGCCAGGCTGACCATTTCAGCCTGGCAGTCTTGTCACCATCTGCGCGGGTCACGTCAGTCGTATGGTCACAGACAAATGGGCAACAATCATCACACAATAGGCGTCGAAGCCGGGGCAGGCCGAGGAAGCGTTGGCGTGACGACCTCGATGCATTCCAAAATGGCTGGTGGGACGTGGTGAGTGATCGTGAGATGTAGAGGAACAGGGGGGGAGACCTTTGCCCAGCAGTGGGAAAATATAGGTTAAATAAAAAAATATTTATTATTAAAAGCCTGTAGTGTCCCACTGCAATGCAAAGGCCTCGCTTCCTTCTCTCCAGTCTTCTCTATTTTGGACCAATCCTGTAAATGGGCATCAATTTCGACCCTCCATCTTCATCGCGGTCTGCCACGAGGTCGTTTCCTGTTTAGAGGCATCCACTCTGGCATACATTTTAATATAATAACTCATAAAACACAACAACTAATATAACTCAAACACTTTCATTTATCAGCTTGTATGTGAACCGGTAGATCATGTTAGCTGCATCTGATGATTGTTCAGCTAACATGCTCTGAAACAGGCCCACATCGAGCTGGTTAACTTTGCACGGTCTAAATAGTTCCTCTCTCATAGATGTACCTGGGTACTGTAAATCTGACCTACCTCAATCCACAGAAATATCTGACCTAAAAAGTTGAGAACCAGTGGTCCTATGGCTATTTGATTACCTTGGAGTATTAGCAATAGTGCAGAGAGGGAATGTCTTCTGTGGAGGGTAAAAGTCTAGGGTACACTCAATGCAAGGACTCATTCCTGGCAGAATGACTCTGGCATTCCCTTTGAACCCCTCAGTGCCTCCATCGATTAGTGGAACTAAACTGCTTTGGTCTAAGCTCCCTAGAAAAACATATTTTTAAAATGAATATAGTTATTGCTACAATTTCGTATAACAAATAAAAAATAGATACTTCTAGACATTTTACACAGCACTATCTAGCCCCAGGCAGAGCTTGTATTATGGGAACCAGATAACTGATAGAATACTTATCATCATCATCATTTTCAGCCCGTGTCAACCCACTGCTGGGCATAGGCCTCTCTTTATTTTTGCCATTCTTCCCGATCCTGCGCCAGTCTGAACCACGTACGATCTACTACTATACTAGAATACTTATATGTATACTTTTTTTGCTCCTAAATGGTTGCATAGATTTGGATGAAATTTAGTGTATATTTCAATGGGTTCCTGGATGCTTTGAAAGCACAATTTTTTTAAGTAAAGTAAGTTTTATATCTTTAGATTATGCAAACATTCGTTCCGCAGCAGGAATCGAACCCACTACCTCCTGCATCTCAGCCAGCTATTCGCCCACTGCGCCACCGAGGTCGTTTTATATATATTTCTTATTTATTTACATAAAAATACATGAATTAACATGGACCATAGTTCTGCCCCCTTAGTCCTGAATATCACCCAGTTACAAGAATTGGACACTAAAATGCTTATCAAAACCGATTATTGTTAAATCACTCAAATCAAATCTGAATGATGTGATTTGAGAATAGGCAGATCACAATTCAGTTAACATTATACATTAAAAACAAGAATACTAACGGTCATCATTATATTGCAGTAATGACACCAGCATGCCATTTAGCCAGCGCCTTGCAACAATAGAGTCGAGACCACACACCACAATGTGGAATTGACGGTAAAAACCTTCATCTAAATCTTGGATGGCACAATGATGGGCCACTGCTTCAACACCAGGCACTCTGAAATAGAAAATGACAACTAAAATTAAACTGGAATAACTCAATTTTGTAAATCAAATCTGTGTTCCTCTAATTTAGTTCTGGTAACCCAGAGTTTAGATCTATCCAGCCTTTAGCACCCACTGTGCACCACACCAAATTTTTCAATCTTAAGAAAGTCTGACCCTACCCAACTGCCACTACAAGATGTTGGACCATGAGGCCTGTGGTCTTCATTTCAGCCTACCTGCACTCACTGCCAATTAAAAACCTTCTCTTCATTCTTTCTGGTCTTATGGTTATAGACTACATAATAAAAAATTAAGCTCACCTTTTATTGATAAATTCCACAGCACATTTGGCTTTGGACAGACCAATATCATTTTTCCTGAATAAAAACTGCCTGTTTAAGTTAGAGAGTTCGATAGTATCCATATCCACAATATGAATCTTTTTGAAGCCCATTAGAGCTAGGTCTTTTAACAGCTCGCAGCCGAGTCCCCCAGCACCCACTATAAGCACTTTACACGAGTCCTGAAGAAATTCCAGAATGTCTGGAGATGCTTCAAAGTCAGGGTGGCAGAAGGGACCGGTTCTCTCACAAACTTTCCTTATGTTCTGCCATCTTTTCAGACGGTTCTCAGTGGCGTCAGAAACAAGAATCTCAGCATCCGCCATTGTAGCTTCTCTGTTAACATAAAGATATAGATTTACTTCAAAAATACAGACTGGTTGACTAAAATGGTCAACCAATCTAATGAAAACCACTGATTTCTGAATTGGGAGAAAATTTTACGTAGCAAAGCGATTTCTGAGTGGGCTTTAATCGCTTACTCGCCGGCGGACGGTGAGACAAGACGCCTATGGCCCATGATGAAGTGCAATGGAGGCGAAACCTCCATTCTCTTCGGCTCCCATAACAGAGGTCAAGACGGCAGCCACGGCCGGTGCCGTCACAAAACTTGACCCCGAGAAGGCGCGCACGGTGTTTTTGCGACCCTCCTACACGAGGGAATACTTATTAGTTTATACCTACAAATGATAGGGGTTAAACTTAGTTAAAAAAGATAAAACAATACTTACCCTATAAGTTTTTATCTTAGGGGTTAAAGTATGAAATTGCCGTTTTTTACTGAAAAATTTAAACAATTTTTGTTCTATATTTATTTAGTTGAATATATTTATTTAGTTGAATATATTTATTTAGTTGAATATATTTATTTAGGTAATCAAAGTATTAACCCCCTCACTGTCTATATCTACATTTCTGCGATCTCTTGGGAAAGTCATTTATGCCTAAGCGGTAGAACTCAGGGGACTCTGGACTCAACAAACTATGTGAAGGCATTTTGTACTACTTCCGGAAGAAGTTCTACAGGTACTTAACGGAAGAAAATTTTTTACCATGTAAAAAATTTACCAAAACGTGGAAAAATGGTAGGGGCCAGGTCCGGCGAGTACGGAGGATGACGGATGGTTTCTAACTGCAGGTCATGTAGTGCTAAAACGGTTGGCATGCGGCGTTAACATGCGGTGTTTCACCTGGAGTCAACCATTGCGTTTTTCGCTTATAATTAACGTAAAGAATCTTTTTCATCACACGTCACAATTCGGTCCAAAATCCCTTCATTTCTGTACCGGTTCAACAAGGAAAGGCAAGCTTCAACTCGCGCTTATATCTTCAGATCAGTAAATTATGGAGCACCCATTTTTCTCGTTTTTATATCTTACCGATTTGATGCAAATGGGTTAATATTGTAGGTGCCTACGCACGTGAAGTCCGTCTGGATACGCTAACATCAAACCACGCCGCTAATTCCTTAGTAGTTTGATATGGATCGGCTTCCACCATCATTTTCAATTCACCATTGTTTACCTTAGTGGCTGGCCTTCCTTGGGGTTCATTCTTCAAGTCGAAGTATCCACTGCGAAAGCGATAAAACTAAAAACGCACAGTGCGTTCATTTGCCGTATCCTGTCCAAACGTAGCATTGATATTGCGCGCTGTTTCTGCTGTTAGTTTCACGTAAGAAATCGTATTCAAAAATTACTCTATTTGGGTTCCGTACCTCAAAAGGTAAAAAAGTAACCCTTATAAGATCACTCTTGTCCATGTGACACGATCTATTTTCTCAGGAACGGGTGGACCTAGCAAGTTGAAATTTATACCAGATACTGAGGTCTATAGTCCCTATTAGGTGTAAAAAATCAAGGGCCTGAATCAACATGATAAAAAGATATGGGCAAATTTCAATTTTGGCGAAAACTTGTAAGTAACAAAATTTACCTTAATTTTCAACTACATATTTTTATTTTTCTGAATTTTTCCTTTACTTGTGCCGTACGTAAGACCTTGCTTTTAACCGAAATTGACAATTCTAGGTTAACCGGAAGTAGTTCTCGTTGACCTAGAATCACGAAATTTGGCAAAAAGCAAGGGTCAACACAAATAAAGGAAAAATTCCAATAAATTCTGAGTTGTATGGGCGCTCATACAATTTAGAGGACTATAGCTTATTCAACACCAACTTCAAATAAGGTAAATAAAATTGTGCTATTGAAAAAAATATTTTTTTAAGTGGGGCTCCCATAGGTACAACAGACATGATTTTTTTTTGCTGTTTTTATAGATAATGGTACGGAACCCTTCGTGCGCGAGTCCGACTCGCACTTGGCCGTTTTTTTTTTCGATGTATCAATCTTTACTTTACTACTTAAACTAAATGAAAAACCAATTTAAAGTCAAATAATCAAATGTTGTACTATTTCAAATTAAGAATGTTAAATTATAGTTAACGTGTTAAAAACGTTTTACTATGTAATCTCACACCAAGCAGGTTTCATTTTAATTCAAAGTGGCCACTATATTATAACGGCAATTTCATAATTAATATTTAAGTCCGGTTGAGGAGAAAACAAAATCTTAAAAAAATAATTAAAATTTATTGGATTCTTATATTGACGCAACTATAGTACCTACATTGATCAACATATTTCCCAGCTTATTAATCTTTACATATTATAAAATGAAGTCGCTTTCACTGTCTGTTCGCTTAGATCTTTTAAACTACCTACTCAACGGACTTTAATGCAGCTTTCAGCAATATATAGAGTGATTCAAGAGGATGGTTTATATGTATAATACATATAGTGTTTTTTTTAACTGTAACAGTACGGCAGCACCCATAACCAGAGGAGATACAGGTGCAGTTTCTCTTAAAACATAAGCTCGTTTTCGAAGAAAAGCATTTTGGCATTAAAAAATTTTTATTCAAGTGTGAGTAGCGCCTTAAAATGAATCAAGTTGGTAATTTTTTTTTATGCCGATCGATACAGTCCTTTGTAAGGATCATTTTATTGTATCGGATGAAAAAAATCTGAACAGCGGAAGTTAGTCAAATTTGATAAAAAGTATTCTCATACAACAGGACAAACTAAATTCCTTCTACAAACATTTTTAGAAGTTTAGGAACTCCATGCTCTCATGAGCAATTCAAAAACATTTCGTATTTCATAACAATTTTGAATTTCGAACATGGTTCTTGCACCTGTCGCGACTTTTATATCAGTCATTGCATCATCTTATTTGTCCTATCATGGCATTGTCAAATACGCAAAAAGTAGACTTAATTGAAGCATACTTAGTTTTAAAAGAAACTGTACCTGTATCTCCTCTTGTTATGGGTGCTGCCATACTGTTACAGTTAAAAAAAACACTGTATATTATAACACAGAACAACCGAAAAATATATTTTTGTGCGCTTAAATCGCAACGCAGGCTAAACCTTACGAGATAGATCAAATTAATGTACTACGGAATTGTACATCTTAAAAAGATCGATTGTCTGACTATGGGGTATGACGAAGGGTAATGTTTTACGAAACGACGTGTGCGAAGCCGCGGGCGGTCAGCTAGTAATTAATAAGCTGGGAAATATTTGGATTTTTATTATTATAAATAATTTGAAGGCTAATATTTATCGAGACATTTCAACGTCAACGTTATCAGCGAATTTCAATTTGATAGTAATTGTATTAGGAGTGGTGACATCAGCGACCAGTATATCAGCGCCATTGTAAAGTCCTAACTCGGTGACTCTCTTCTTCAAGTTATCTCTGGTTCTTTCTTCAATACTTTTGATTGAGGACATGTATAGCGTTTTGTTACGGCCATTGATTACAGTTGTAATACCTGAAACAAAAACACACAATTGAAACTATGTCTAATGCCGCCAGCTAATCAAAACCCAAATACGACCAATCTATTATTTATTGATTCTACCGTTCGTCCGTTCTAGAGATGGCATTTAAGGCGCAAAAAATGCATTAGGGCTATTTGCAAGCTGAAACAGACCGACAGCTGTATACCACACTTCAGAAGCTTGAACATTTTAACTCTGCGTTGCATGTTTTTGAAGTGGTTCAGTTTGTAAGGAGCAACCGCCATCTCTATGACACTTCAAAGCAAGCGTCATAATCGCAAACTTGTTTGTCCGCTTTACAAAACTTCTTTACTTGGCAACAGTATCTTTTGTATGGCGCCAAAGATATTTTATTTTAATTTTTTTATAAACAAAATCCACATGGCAAAGTCGATGGAAGAGCTCAGCACGATGCTCGAAGGCCTCAATCGAGTCTCCCAACGGGTAGGACTTAAAATGAACATGGACAAGACGAAAATCATGTCGAATGTCCATGTCGTCCCTGCCCCAGTTATGGTTGAGAACTCGGCTCTTGAAGTTGTCGACGCGTATGTATACCTAGGACAAACAGTCCAATTAGGTAGGTCCAACTTCGAGAAAGAGGACAATCGTCGAATCCAACTCGGATGGGCAGCGTTTGGGAAACTTCGCAACGTCTTTTCGTTCAACATACCTCAGTGCCTTAAGACGAAAGTCTAGTGTGTTACCAGTGATGACATATGGAACCGAGACGTGGTCCTTCACTATTGGCCTTATGAATAAGCTCAGAGTCGCTCAACGAGCTATGGAGAGGGCTATGCTCGGGGTTTCTCTACGGGATCGAATCAGAAATGAGGAGATACGTAGGAGAACTCAAGTCACCGACATAGCCCAACGGATTAGCACGTACAAGTGGCAATGGGCAGGCCATATAGCGCGCAGAACAGATGGCCGATGGGGCCGAAAGGTTCTCGTGTGGAGGCCACGGACCGGCAAGCGCAGCGTAGGACGTCCACCCACAAGATGGGCAGACGACTTGGTAAGAACCGCAGGTCGGCGTTGGATGCAGGCCGCTTCCAACCGCAGTTCCTGGAGATCAATGAGGGAGGCCTTTGTCCAGCAGTGGACGTCCTACGTCCAGCAGTGGACGTCCTACGGCTGATATGATGATGATGAAACAAAATCCACATCTCTTAAACATAAAAGTTTACAATGCTTATGCGTCTATCCTACAACCAAAAACGGATTTAATTTTTCATTCATAGATCTAAAATTAAATAACGACGACAATCACCAAAAAGAAACATATACATCCATCTATTTATATTAGAATCTATCAATCCATACGTTTATCCATTTTTAAATGTATTTATCTATCCATCTAAATATTATAGTTACATTGCTTTTTTTTAATTTTTCTACACGTAGAAGTAGTGTGAGTAGTAGTAGTATATATAACCACCTGCCGAGGTATTTACCAGAAATAACCTCCGAACATATCTTTAGACATAGGATTGCTCATAGAAAAAGTGTACTATAGTGTTGACAAATATTTCGATGACGATTTTGAATGTTATGACTGTGTTAACTCTGAAGAGTTGAAGTTTTCACTACATACATTTGTTTAATTTAATTGAGTTTGTTGACATTTTATTGTATCCATTGACATTTTATTTGTATTCGTTAGTATTTTTAATCCATTGACATTTTTAATAATTGAATTTAATAAGAATATTATGTATAATTTATATAGTTAATAATGCATGCTTATTAGCCGATTATGGAAGATCTGAATTTTATGTTTATTTTATCATCTGCTGCTATGTAATACCCATTTTCGCATTGAATAAATGAATTGAATTCTTTAAAAGATACATTAACCCACTCCTGAGTTTAAAAGCTTGTCATAGAAGAGGATTAACAGATTTTCATATTAAAAGTATTGTAACTCACCTGGACTCTTCATCATGAATCCTTGATCTTCGCACAGCTTATCATAAATAGTTTGAAGTGTTGCAAGTGGTTCGATTTCCATGGCTTTTGTGTTGTTACTGCAGGCCACGCAGTCGGTTCGCTTTTCTGCACTAAATGTGTACGAGTAGACTCCATCCGCCATATTCATAACCATGTAATTATTCATGTTTACGCAACATGAAGTTGCCAGTTTGAACACCTGTAACATTTTATTTTTTTTATTGACAAAATCCACATCTCTTTAAAATTAAAAGAAGAAATGCTTAAGTGTCTATCCTACAGCCTATATCGGATTAACATTTTCTAGTTTCTTTTTTGTACTGGTTAGGTCTTTGTTTGACCACAATCTCACCTGATGGTAAGCAATGATGTGGTCTAAGATGAAGCACGGAGATCCAGAAGAAACCTATTTACTATTACCTTAAAGAGGTCCAGATTGTATTCTTTAGGAGAAACAGACGACGATAAAGTGTTCCATACCTTAGCTGTACGCATTAAAAACGTAGAATCAAAACGGTGTGTGCGAATGGGTGGTATATCAACTAGGTGTATCAACGGATGGTACTGAGCCGTGCGCCTGCTTGTCCTTTGATGGAAGGGAAATAGCGGGATCAGATCGTATAGTCCCTATATTCGTATAGTTGTTACAAATAACGACGACAATCATCCAAATATGCCAGTAAATACATGATAACTAGTGGTTCGCCCCGAACTGAGATCTGGCGAATCTCCCAAAAAACAAAATAAATATTATTCTTAGGGCGACTTGCACAACGATGGATGCCTAAATATATTTAGTGGCTAAATATGATTTAAGAGTTTGTCAAATCATACAAATACGTCAAATTTAAACATGTTTAGTCGCTAAATACGTTTAGTGATCTTTGTGCATGCCGGCCTTAACCATTGACTAATAAATTAGTGCCACGATATGCAAACCAATTGACTTGACCTACAGTTTAGTTCAAATTCGAGGTAACGGGGGTTCATGTATTTTGGTTACTCGTTTTAGGGGTAGAAATTGCAGTTATTCTAGATTTCAGACTTTTGCCTATATATGTGTCACTAAAGCTACACGAATATCAAATTTCAGCATTGTGGGGTTACTGGTTTACCCTGTAAATTTTGACAAGTTTTTATTATGGCTAATAACTCAAAAACTACAAAGATTAAACCAAAAATAAAAACGAGGTTGAAATGTAATAACAAAGACCTTTCATTAGACGTCCCACTTGACCTAATAGTCTCATTTTCATTTTTTTTACCTCTCTTGAACCCCAATATCTCAACAACTCCCCAACATTTTTAGCTCATTTAGTCACACCAAAATTGTGCCATCACTACCTACCTACGTATCAAATTTCACGATGATCGGACCAACGCTACGAAAGTTATCCTCGGACAAAAAACAAACATACATACATACAACGCCGATTTACCCAAGTTGATTTAGAGATCTCGCTTCGCTCGATCAATAACAGTTTAATTAATTTATAAACATAACCAGTATTGCAGTATTGTAATTTAAAAAGCCCATGACACATGTAAACCTCCTTTTCAGATGTTAATATCTAACACTGGATACAACAAATTAGGTCTATACTTCTCATACTGTAAAATAATTACCTCGGTTGCACAAATTGCCGCTATAGCAGCATTAGTACTAGCCACCGCCGGTATTATATTCTTCAGCACACCTTGTGTTAATCTGTATGTGACATTAGCGATGCCATGCTTGATAGCTCTCTCTTGGGCCTTTTCGTAAACCCATGCGACATGTTGAGGGTCATCACCATCTAACGCCGTAGTGGCACCCCAAGGATTCTCCTTAGCCCACTGAAGCACCTTCACATACTCTACACAATGTTCTGGTAATCTGAAATGTTTTACCAATTTTTGATCATATGTAAGTATTTAAACATTTTTAAAACCACGCCACGCCCTCTAGCAAACTAGGGCAAAAACTATCGAACCCAAATCTCACCATATGTAAGAATTTAACCATTTTTTACAAGTTGACTGCAGCGCTCTCTAGTGAACTAGGGCAAAAACTATCGGACACAAACCTGACCAAATATCTAAGTATTTAATCATTTTTTTAAAACATGACTGCAGCGCCCTCTAGCGAACTAGGGCAAAAAACTATCTGACCCAAATCGACCTTCTTTTTTTAGGAGCTTTGGTTCCTTTTACGATGATTTAGGCACCACAGTACATTTTAATATTTTATTTTTTATTTATTAATGCGATGCGATGCCGGTCGGCATCGCAGATGTTGGTGACAAGACTGCCAGGCTGACCATTTCAGCCTGGCAGTCTTGTCACCATCTGCGCGGGTCACGTCAGTCGTATGGTCACAGACAAATGGGCAACAATCATCACACAATAGGCGTCGAAGCCGGGGCAGGCCGAGGAAGCGTTGGCGTGACGACCTCGATGCATTCCAAAATGGCTGGTGGGACGTGGTGAGTGATCGTGAGATGTAGAGGAACAGGGGGGGAGACCTTTGCCCAGCAGTGGGAAAATATAGGTTAAATAAAAAAATATTTATTATTAAAAGCCTGTAGTGTCCCACTGCAATGCAAAGGCCTCGCTTCCTTCTCTCCAGTCTTCTCTATTTTGGACCAATCCTGTAAATGGGCATCAATTTCGACCCTCCATCTTCATCGCGGTCTGCCACGAGGTCGTTTCCTGTTTAGAGGCATCCACTCTGGCATACATTTTAATATAATAACTCATAAAACACAACAACTAATATAACTCAAACACTTTCATTTATCAGCTTGTATGTGAACCGGTAGAGCATGTTAGCTGCATCTGATGATTGTTCAGCTAACATGCTCTGAAACAGGCCCACATCGAGCTGGTTAACTTTGCACGGTCTAAATAGTTCCTCTCTCATAGATGTACCCGGGTACTGTAAATCTGACCTACCTCAATCCACAGAAATATCTGACCTAAAAAGTTGAGAACCAGTGGTCCTATGGCTATTTGATTACCTTGGAGTATTAGCAATAGTGCAGAGAGGGAATGTCTTCTGTGGAGGGTAAAAGTCTAGGGTACACTCAATGCAAGGACTCATTCCTGGCAGAATGACTCTGGCATTCCCTTTGAACCCCTCAGTGCCTCCATCGATTAGTGGAACTAAACTGCTTTGGTCTAAGCTCCCTAGAAAAACATATTTTTAAAATGAATATAGTTATTGCTACAATTTCGTATAACAAATAAAAAATAGATACTTCTAGACATTTTACACAGCACTATCTAGCCCCAGGCAGAGCTTGTATTATGGGAACCAGATAACTGATAGAATACTTATCATCATCATCATTTTCAGCCCGTGTCAACCCACTGCTGGGCATAGGCCTCTCTTTATTTTTGCCATTCTTCCCGATCCTGCGCCAGTCTGAACCACGTACGATCTACTACTATACTAGAATACTTATATGTATACTTTTTTTGCTCCTAAATGGTTGCATAGATTTGGATGAAATTTTGTGTATATTTCAATGGGTTCCTGGATGCTTTGAAAGCACAATTTTTTTAAGTAAAGTAAGTTTTATATCTTTAGATTATGCAAACATTCGTTCCGCAGCAGGAATCGAACCCACTACCTCCTGCATCTCAGCCAGCTATTCGCCCACTGCGCCACCGAGGTCGTTTTATATATATTTCTTATTTATTTACATAAAAATACATGAATTAACATGGACCATAGTTCTGCCCCCTTAGTCCTGAATATCACCCAGTTACAAGAATTGGACACTAAAATGCTTATCAAAACCGATTATTGTTAAATCACTCAAATCAAATCTGAATGATGTGATTTGAGAATAGGCAGATCACAATTCAGTTAACATTATACATTAAAAACAAGAATACTAACGGTCATCATTATATTGCAGTAATGACACCAGCATGCCATTTAGCCAGCGCCTTGCAACAATAGAGTCGAGACCACACACCACAATGTGGAATTGACGGTAAAAACCTTCATCTAAATCTTGGATGGCACAATGATGGGCCACTGCTTCAACACCAGGCACTCTGAAATAGAAAATGACAACTAAAATTAAACTGGAATAACTCAATTTTGTAAATCAAATCTGTGTTCCTCTAATTTAGTTCTGGTAACCCAGAGTTTAGATCTATCCAGCCTTTAGCACCCACTGTGCACCACACCAAATTTTTCAATCTTAAGAAAGTCTGACCCTACCCAACTGCCACTACAAGATGTTGGACCATGAGGCCTGTGGTCTTCATTTCAGCCTACCTGCACTCACTGCCAATTAAAAACCTTCTCTTCATTCTTTCTGGTCTTATGGTTATAGACTACATAATAAAAAATTAAGCTCACCTTTTATTGATAAATTCCACAGCACATTTGGCTTTGGACAGACCAATATCATTTTTCCTGAATAAAAACTGCCTGTTTAAGTTAGAGAGTTCGATAGTATCCATATCCACAATATGAATCTTTTTGAAGCCCATTAGAGCTAGGTCTTTTAACAGCTCGCAGCCGAGTCCCCCAGCACCCACTATAAGCACTTTACACGAGTCCTGAAGAAATTCCAGAATGTCTGGAGATGCTTCAAAGTCAGGGTGGCAGAAGGGACCGGTTCTCTCACAAACTTTCCTTATGTTCTGCCATCTTTTCAGACGGTTCTCAGTGGCGTCAGAAACAAGAATCTCAGCATCCGCCATTGTAGCTTCTCTGTTAACATAAAGATATAGATTTACTTCAAAAATACAGACTGGTTGACTAAAATGGTCAACCAATCTAATGAAAACCACTGATTTCTGAATTGGGAGAAAATTTTACGTAGCAAAGCGATTTCTGAGTGGGCTTTTCATTCATGGGAACTTTATGTAGGTACTTTTTCGTAAACTTCATAATTGTAAAACTTGTAAAAGAATTTAAAATATCCGTAAGTTTAAACTTTTTAGCGTCGGTCGGTCTTACTCATCGGTTTGAGATCATGAAAATTTAGGGGCATTGTAAAAAATGGTTTGTAGTTGTACAAAAACAAACATTTATAATTAGAATGCAAGACTACAGACAGAACGAAAATTCTACCTAGTATTCAAATAAAGAAAGGCAATGCAATAGAATATAAAATTAAAAAGAAAAGAACTTCATTTATTTCAATCGACCGGCGGCGGACGGCGGTCGCGAAACGCGAATACAACGCGAATTTCATTACTGCGACATTGACATGACATCACATGATATGACACTTACTAGCAGTACACACAAGGATTTAGAAAGGCAGAAATACACCTTTCAAGCATACATGTCAAGAACTGATAACTTGTTTTGGACTAAGAGAAAAAGGACGCAGGATGTCAAAAGGAGAAAAGATTTGCCACGGTTTAGAAGCTAATAATATTACCTATAAGCTTATCTTACTTCTGTTCACTTAATGACTAGGGTGCTGTGCTGACTCCTGTGCTGTTGTATGTAAGAAATATCCCGGATGTCCTTGAACTAAGAGTGAAAAGTCCATTTCTGCCTTTTCAAAAAATACCTCTAGCTTGAATGAAATCATTGGGAAAGTTAGAAGAGAAAAATATCTTATAAATTCATATTTTGTAAATATTTAAAATAGGTAGTTGTCCGTATAAGCCGTCAATTTTAAACCTACTACTCTATACCTATTAACTCAAAATCTCGCATGAAAAGCGTTGAGTTACAAATTTACTTTCTACGGTTGCTTGTATAATCGCGTTTATGCCTGCCAGTTACGTACTACAGCACTATTTCATTCATTTGTTGAAAATGGAGGCGTGATGGTTCTGCAATTGACGGAAAATTGAGATTTTCAAGTTCGCGGTTGAGAAGATTTCCATGTAAGTAATAAGTTATTTGTGTATCCAACGTTATCTAGGATATATGAAATATATGATACATATATTTTTTTGGAGTTACATTCAATGTTATTGAGTTTATTCAAGGGAGAGACTGACAGGCTACTTGGGTAGGTATAGGTCGTGGATTGACCATGCTTGTTGCATAGATTGATCGCTTATGTGTTGTGTATCGATTGTCATGTATAAATACACGTTTTATTGCAAAAATGGTATGAACTCGACTTATCAACTAACACATATCTGGTTATGAAGATATCTATGAAGTGTCCTAGCTATCATTTGTCATTCTAGTTGATCAGTCAGCACTATGCAGAATGTACTAAACCTACACGGCAAACATATGCTAACATCACGTCTTTTACTCCGTAGGTTTACGATTGCGATGCGATGTTATGTCACTAATAGCTGAATTTACGTTTATTTACATACTTTCATGTGTATTGTCATTTAATAGAGCAACGACATGGCTGGTAACAAGGTCAACAAGGCGAAAGGGAAGTATGATAAGAGCAAGGGAACATCTATTGTTCCTGCTAACGACGAAACTGAAGATTACGATTTTTCTTTATTGAGAAAACCAATACAAACTAGCATCACTGGGTTAGGCCAAGCCAAAAAAATATTTGACTTTGCTACTGAGGAAGTGAGTAACTACCATTTATGTAATTTTTGTTTCATACTAACATGGAATTCTTGAACATCCTGTATTTATTTATTTTTTATGTTTTAGCTGAAAAAACTACTGTCTGATGAATGTGATGTGATTTATGAGTGCAAAGTATGCCGAAATATATTTAGGAGTTTGGCTAATTTCATTTCCCATAAAAGGGTTTATTGCAAGGACACATTCAATTCTAATCAACATGGTCATTTTATTCAGCCAACATTCACTGTAAGTACATTTTTATAAAATTAGTGTAGGCACTGCAGTAATACTTTTTGTAAGTAATAATAATTAATGTCTTGTGTCTTGCAGCAAATGGAGATGAAAAAAATACTAGAAACAGAAAAAGGTTATCAGGAGTCTTTAAAAGGAAATACCTTGGATGCAGATGATGAACGCATACCATTGACCAAAGATCTGACTACAATTGTTGAGAAATTGGTCAAGAATAAGTCAAGTTACATAAATTCCAAGGACTTCCAAGTTGCTTTGCAAGAGATACCAAGTACTTCTGTGGCCGTTTTCCAAAACATTGAAAATGGATATGAGAGGGAAAGTGAAAATATGTTGAATCAAGTAAGTAAAATGTCAAACTTTTACAAGTATAAATCAAAATGATGTATTAAAAATGGTCTTAAAGGTACCCTTAGTATGTAAAAAAGCAGAGCTATTGGTAACACCCTGTATGTTCGAAGATTGATATCATCATCATCAACATAGCAGTCCACTGCTGGAGGTAGGTCTCTCCCAGGGTGCACCATTGAGCCCGATCCTCAGCTCTTCTCATCCAATCCTTGCCAGCCACAGCGCGCAAATCGTCTCTATATCTAGCTGGATCAATCTTCATCTAGCCAGAGGGCTAATATGATATAACAAGAAAAAAAATACAGAACCCCGACCCTCTCTTTTTGCATTGGGGGGTTATAAACTAACATATCTAAGAACCACCCCAGTTAAACTAGCTTTCTATAAAAAAACCGCGTCCGAATCGGTCCATCTGTTTGGGAACTACAGTGCCACAGACAGACACACACAGACATAGGGCATCAAACTTATAACACCCCTCTTTTTACGTCGGAGGTTAAAAATGTGTAAAACATCCACACTAATATTATAAATTCGAAAGCAATTTGTCTCTCATTTTGTCTGTTACGTTTTCATGACTAAATACGGTGAACCACTTTCGATGAAATTTGGTGAAATAGAGATTATGACCTGGATTGACATAAAGCTACTTTTGATTGACAAACTATGCGTCTGCAGCCGCGGGAGGAAGCTAGTTTTCTACATTTCATAAAAACACATTTTACCAAAATATAGATATTTGATATAAACACATATACACGGCTACACATCAAGCTATAAGTTCCAGTATAAGCTGACCTCTCATTCTACGAAAAGTCTACAGAATGCGAGGTCAGCTTATACTGGAAATGTATAGCTTGATGTGTAGCCGTGTGTACCTTGTGGTAGGTATATTATGTTTCAAAATTAAATATAATGGGGTTACAATTAGTGCTGATTTTCTGTACCATGTCTACGTATGAGTGCTATGTACTAAATAGATATTTGAGTGGTGTATAACCCACACAGGAGAATGCAGATGCCTCAAGCGGCCCTACAAATAGTTATCCAATATTCACCAGTTTTCTCTAAATTTCAGGTCAGCGAGCTTGACAAGATATTGTCTAAGGACATGGGAGTGATGCAGAGCGATGGAAATTTCAAAATTGAAAGCTCTGCAGAAATGGACAATGTTATACAAATCAGCGATGATGAAGAAAATACAGATACTGTGGAGCTTAAATGCAAGATTTGTGAGTGGTTCGAGTACTTTAGAAATAATAGAAACATGATATATTGCATATATGTAGTTGAACTAGATATCCTCTATTGCACACCAAACATAATTACAATACAAGGAAATACACTAAAATAATGTTATAATGCTGCCAAAATCAGTGTTTTAAGATGAAATTGTGTGTCTATAACACAGAAATATGTCTCTCACTATGGGCACAAGATAGATGGTAGGTACAGAAGTTAAGCTGATGCCGATTTTTATTATAATTAGTTTTTGAATTACTTGTAATTAAAATACAAATACGTATTAACTTCGTAAAAATGTAATTTGTAATTGGTAGGTATTTCAAATAACTGAGGTTGAGGTATTTTGTAGTTAGTATTTCAAATACTTATGGCTGCAAAATACATCTGAACGTAAATACATTTAGTGATCTTAATATGTACCTAATGGTGCGTTCTACAGGAAATAGCCCTAGATAGTTTTCATAACCACGGAACAGAAAAAACAAGTTGTTTTTTGTTTTTGTTTCAACAACTGTTTTTTCTGTTCCGTGTTCGTAACTATTCGTAAGCAAAATGGCGACTGCTAATAATATCTTTAAAGTTGGCAACACTGCATTTACAGTACGTCAAATTGCCAAATACCTAACACCTGACTGCATTTTGTATTTTAATTAAAAATAGTTAAAATACTGTTTTTGTAATTTAAAAGGTATATTTAAAAGACACGACTTAAAAATATTTAGTATTTCAAATACGTGTGAGATAAGTAATTTGTATTTGAATTAACACAAAGCATGTAGTTTTCCCAGCTCTGCCTGCGCTCTATATTTTAACGTAAATTATCACAGCTAACAAATTATATCAGACAAAACATTATTTACGTCTCGACAAAGCACGGCTCTCGCGGCTGGCGTTCGATTGACTTGATCCGAGATCCTCGTCTTTGTGAACGTACGCCTGTTATCGCTCGTTGTAATAGGCTTACCTTCTGTACTCTTCTAAGTATTTTGTGCTATGGGCCTCATTAGAAAGTCGGTCAGCGTGCTATTGAGAGGGCTATGCTTGGTATTTCTCTACCTACAAGATCAAATCAGATAGCTCGAAGAACTGACGGCCGTTGGGGCAGAAAGATTCTCGAGTGGAGACCACGCAATGGAAACCACAGCGTAGGACGGCCCCCTAATAGATGGAAGAAGACTTCATAAAGTTTGCTGAGCGCCGTTGGGTAGAAGATCGGTCGCTCTGGAAATCTATGGGGGAGGCCTATGTTGAGCAGCACCAAAAGACTTTTTACCACTGACCTAGATAAATGTGTTGAAAGCTAAAATATCATTGGCTGAAATTTGCTCCAATAAGTATAGATGATCCAAATTCGTGGCACTGTAGGCGAATAGCCGACTGAGACGCAATAGGTTGCAGCTTCGATTCCCGAAGCGGATAGATGCTGTGTGAAATGTCCAGCATAATTTAATTGAGTGAATTAAAATTCCCTATTTATACCGAACAACCTAGATATAATAAATTGAAAAACAATAAATGTGTAATAGGCTTTCTTATCGCTAGAGAAAGCGATATCTTCCAGATATTTTTTTGTGATAAAGTTACTTGTTATTTTAATGGTGTCCAATCAAGACATTATCTATGTATCTCTTAAGGGGAGACCGGAGGGGAATCGTCCATACAACAGGTACTACCAAGATCATTTCTAATTGGAGCATATTTCTACCTTAATAAGGTATTATTTTAATTTGAATCGTATTTTTCTAGGTTCCCAACCATATATTAGATCAAAATACTTACCTAAAATGAAATATAAGCGTATCGCATTCTGCATGTTTTTACGTCATAAAAGACCTGTTTTCAACCTAATTGTTTCGTATTAAAAACACCAACATCTTACGTATCCTAGTCATGGGAACATAGATTATATCGTCTAGTTACAGAATAACAACACAATGCGAAAAATACAAGTTTTCAGTCATCATTTTTGGTATTACAGAACACTGTCAAAATCTAATAAAATTTAGAATCGTTTATTTGCTATCACTGTTGCTCTGCGTGGCTAAACTTCGTCAGTAAACAGAGAGCAATATTCAGGCCGAAGTTTTTGACGCGGCCGAATTGAAGTTGCGCTCGGGGTTCACCGGCTTCTTAACGTATGAATATTATGATGTTTCGCAGGCGACATGCAGTTTTCAACACAGAAGACGCTGAAGTTCCACATGAAGTACAAACACGTTGAGAGCCGCCTGGTGTACCCTTGCCCGGACTGCCTGGAGATATTCTCCACCTCTTGGAGCGTTTACCGGCATCTCTTCAAAGTGCACCGGTATGTATACCAATCAAAATTATTACATACAAGCTTTTATGTACCTTGCAATGTTTGTTTGTTAGTTTGTTTAGGTCAAATCTTGCGAGCTGAATTAGTACCACTTCCTTTTATCCGACGGAGTTGAAATTTGACATGTTGGTTCAGTTCCGATGACGCATTTTTATGGTAAACATGAACTGATTCTACACCCTGGATTTTGCTCAAGACGGAGGAACTCTTCAACTGTCAACTGCACAGACTCGAAATTTTGTATACGCATTTAATAATTATAGCCCGTTCTAAGTTCCACCATAACATGGTTCTGCGCTCAGGGTTGGCTTCCGAGGAGGGAACTTCTCAACGGTCAGCAGCACAGACACGAAATTTTGTATACGCATTTAATTATTATAGTCCGTTCTAAGTTCCACCATGACATGGTTCTGCGCTCAGGGTTGGCTTCTGAGGAGGGAACTCCTCAACGGTCAACAGCACAGACACTAAATTTTGTAAACGCATTTAATTATTATAGCCCGTTCTAAGTTCCACCATGACATGGTTCTGCGCTCAGGGTTGTCTTCTGAAGAGGGAACTCCTCAACGATCAACAGCACAGACACGAAATTTTGTACACGCGTTTAATTATTATAGTCCGTTCTTAGTTCCACCATGACATGGTTCTGCGCTCAGGGTTGGCTTCCGAGGAGGGAACTCCTCAACGGTCAACAGCACAGACACGAAATTTTGTATACGTATTTAATTATTATAGCCCGTTCTAAGTTCCACCATGACATGGTTCTGCGCTCAGGGTTGTCTTCCGAAGAGGGAACTCCTCAACGATCAACAGCACAGACACGAAATTTTGTACACGCGTTTAATTATTATAGTCCGTTCTTAGTTCCACCATGACATGGTTCTGCGCTCAGGGTTGGCTTCCGAGGAGGGAACTCCTCAACGGTCAACAGCACAGACACGAAATTTTGTATACGTATTTAATTATTATAGTCCGTTCTAAGTTCCACCATGACATGGTTCTGCGCTCAGGGTTGGCTTCTGAGGAGGGAACTCCTCAACGGTCAACAGCACAGACACTAAATTTTGTAAACGCATTTAATTATTATAGCCCGTTCTAACTTCCACCATGACATGGTTCTGCGCTCAGGGTTGTCTTCCGAAGAGGGAACTCCTCAACGATCAACAGCACAGACACGAAATTTTGTACACGCGTTTAATTATTATAGTCCGTTCTAAGTTCCACCATGACATGGTTCTGCGCTCAGGGTTGGCTTCCGAGGAGGGAACTCCTCAACGGTCAACAGCACAGACACGAAATTTTGTATACGTATTTAATTATTATAGCCCGTTCTAAGTTCCACCATGACATGGTTCTGTGCTCAGGGTTGGCTTCCGAGGAGGGAACTCCTCGACGGCCAACAGCACAGACACTAAATTTTGTAAAAGCATTTAATTATTATAGCCCGTTCTAAGTTCCACCATGACATGGTTCTGCGCTCAGGGTTGGCTTCCGAAGAGGGAACTCCTCAACGGTCAACAGCACAGACACTAAATTTTGTATGCGCATATAGAACACTTACATTAAAGCGTATATTTAAAAATGTTTTTTACTATTAAATTATTTAGAGTTGTTTCTGCTATATGCACTGTGTCATGTACACATATCAGTAATAATAATAAAAATAAATAATTAAAATGTTTTATTTAGGACTAGTTGACCCGCCCGCGGCTTCGCACGCGTGGTTTTTCAATAAAAACATTACCCTCCTCCGCAGTAGGGTAGAAAGTAGCCTATGGTATATAATATGCGATCAGAATATGCCATTTATGTCGGATATTTTCCTCGTAAAAAATCATCCTCACCTATAGGGTACTTCCCGTTCACCTAGAATCATGAAATTTGGCAAGATGTCAGGTCTCACAGCATAAGTAAAGGAGGTTTTTCTTTTGTTTATACAACTTAGGTAGCATACAAGCATACGGCCCACCTGATGGTAAGCGGTTACCGTAGCCTATGGACGTTTGTAACACCGAAGGTATTACTCGCGCGTTGCCGACCCTTTACAATTTTCAAAACGCCCCTTTTGAAGAACCCCGTTCCCCGTTAATCCCTGGGGAAAACATAAATTTTCAGTTATAGCGCAAAAAATCCTTCCCTGTCGGAAGTTGGGGGTGTTTTTTTACTCACGTATTCCATCTTGTGGGGTATCGTTGAATAGATCTTTAAAAACATTATAAGGTTTCTTTAACACTTTTTTGATACAAGAGCATGTTTACGAAATATAGAGCCTCAAAGTTGCCTCGTGTGATACCCTCCTTCCAGCCAACATGCTATTCTTGGTATGCCAAAATGTACCTATTTACAATAGTAACACATAGGTATAGGTACCTACTAGGGAATGCAATCCCGATCTCGCGAGATCTCGTGTAATTTTTCGGGATCAATCCCGACGCATCATATGACGAGATCCCGTTCGAGATTGACGGGATTGGGCGGCAGTGGTCAGCGACGCTACACACGTCCACTCGGGGCGCAAGCGGCGCGCTGACTGACGGCCGCGAGCGGCAGGAACGCCAAACAGCGTTAGAAAACTATTCCGACTATTTCCGAATATTAGCGACAGGTGACGATAATTATTTAGTTGGTAAGATTAAAGAATAAAGATTTTTATTTTCTTTCGAGTAATATGTTATTTTAGTTAACCTCACTATCACAAACAAGCAGTTATTAGCTTTTTCAGTCATCTGAATATAACATTTTTTTTTAAACTAGACGTGATCCCGAAAATTCTGGGATCCCGCGGGATTGATATTTCTAATCCCGCGGGATCTCGAATTTGCAATCTCGAGTCGGGATTGCATTCCCTAGTACCTACCTACCTGTAAGTAGTTCTAAGAAGAATAATTCTTACTAATTACTAATTCACGAGCAGTAGTCGACCAACATAAGTCTGCAGTTGGGTTTGGAAACAGTTCATATTTTATAATGTCATACAAAATACCTAAATCAATGCAAAATAAACATTGTATATTCATATGACTGTACTGGCTACGGAACCCTTCACTGTGCGTGGTTTGAAATGCGCTTGGCTATTATTATTTCATATGTTTAATACATTTCGGTTTAAAGATGTTTAATCTCAAAATAACTTAATATTAGATACAGTTCACTTATAGGAGACATATTTTATAATACTTAGGTATACCTAAGTATATTTAATTTTATAATACATATTAACTGGTGCTGGTGACAAACAATGCGTTTTATTGAGCTATAGGTACTTGTTACCTATACTTAGCATTGTTAAAGATAATACAAATCACAAGAATGCAATATACCTACTATTAACAAAAAAAAGAGAGAAGTGGGTACGTTTACCTAAATAATTACCTACCCACATCACTGGCGTTGTTTGGATCGGGAGCAGTAAGATTGTGTGCGATGATGCCTACCGGGCTCTTATGAGGTTGCCGAGATAATGCAGTGCGTCGAGAATGTTCTCCGAGGCGGGTGTTCCCGACTTTTTCGCTATCATCCGAGCTCGCGTAGCGTCGTTTTGGAATAGGCTGAGTCGCTCCAACCACAGCGTACTGAGAGGGCTGTCTCTGACCAGATTTATAAAAATGGAATTTATAAGTATTGGATTTCCGTCCAGTTTGACGGAAACTACACTGGAGCATCTGCTCCGTGGCATTTTCAGTATTTTTAACCGACTTCAAAAATGGAGGAGGTTCTTAATTTTGTTGTTTTTAGTGTATTTTTTATTTGTATGTGATATGGGTCGTATTTTTGTGCGAATATAACAAAATAAACGAATTTTATTTTATTTTTATTTATTTATTTATTTTATGTGTGAGTGAAGGTGCCTAGAACACTGACCACTGTTGTGTAGTTACTATAAACGATCCGAATGCAAAAACATTAACATTTCGTCACTTAAATGTATTATCATGTTAAGTTCCATATCTACAGCGATAATAGTCTACGAGTTAAACGGCAGCAACTTGTCGGACGGACATAGCGAATCTATAACCTATAACTAAACCTTTGTAGGTACCTAAGTTAATTATTTAGTGTTAAGGTATACTTAACTTACTGTAGTATTTTTAGTGACTAAACCTATATCAATATCAGTACTAAAAGCGGAATCCTTATGCGACTTTGTCCGAAAAAAATTAAGTGTAATTATATCATAATGTTTCAGCAAATCAGCTGCTCAAATAAGGAGACTGCGAGAGTCAATTCAAGCGAAGGCGTTCAAAATGAACAACCCACCGGCTTTCTACGAAAGACGCAAGAACAACCAGAAAACTCCAGCAGTGCCTAAGATTACTGAAGAAGAGAGGATCGAACAGGAGAACCAGGTAATAAATCTACGCCAACGCTCCAGACAGGGTCATAGAACTTTTATTTGTGGGGAAACAGGCTTACGGCCCACCTGATGTAAGCGATCACCGTCGCCTGTTGACACCGGCAACACCCGGGGTATTGTCGATGCGTTCCCTACACTGTAGAAACCTCTTTACATTTCTCTTGAAGCGTGCCATGTCGTAGCCTAACGGGAAAACCTCAGATGGTAGCTCATTCCAAATCTTACAAGTATGGGGTAGAAAAGATCGCGTGAAGCGTGTGGTGCGCGATACCCAATTGTCGATGATATGTGGATGAGCTTTATTACGTTGTCGAGAAGTGCGGTGGTAAAATCGCGGTAGAATACACTGAGCGATCCGATGTCACGACGTTGACTCAGCGGTTCCAGCCTGTCGGCGAGTTTGGGATCACCGATGATTCTAATGGCTCTTCTCTGAAAGCAGTCAAAACGAAGCAATTGGTACTTTGGAGCTCCGTGCCAAAGATGGGAACAGTATTCTACGTGCGGCCGAACTTGCGCTTTGTACAGCAATAGCCGTTGTTGTGCCGTAAAATACTGTTTGGCACGGTTAAGGACTCCCAAGTTTTTTGGAGGTGAGCACAGCTTTTGCTTCTAAGTGACTCCCATACTGGATCTCATTAGAAATTTCGACACCCAGAATCCCTATACTCGCCGAGACGGGGAGAGGAATGCCCTGGAACCGTGGAGCTACTGTGAAAGGGGCCTTCTCTGTGGGACAAGCGACGATGATATTGCTATCTCGCTCGCTCTTGCAGCCGTTAGTGATGCGTCGAGTACCTACACTGATTACACTATTTACCAGCAATTGTATTGAAAAGGAAACAAACGTGTTTATTGGTTAGCCCCATCTGCCACGAGTCTTGGCGTATACCTACTATAGTATGTTGTATCACAATAATTACAGGCATGGATGGACAACATGGAGTTTGACGGTGAGATATCCCGTTGCGGTGGCTGTGGCCGGACCTTCGAACGAAGAGCCGCCTTGGCAGCACACACCCATACTTGCCAACCTCGGAACAGAGCTTTGGCAAGGCGGCCAGAGACAAAACGCATCGAGATTCAGATCCGCAAGGATTACAACAAGGGACCTAACGCAAACCTTGCCTTGTTGAAACCTGCCGATACTGTTGGTAAGTTGGATTAGACATGCTTGCTATTTCGCTACAACAAGTCTTTGATCAGTGTGGAGTAACCAGCGATGACATATGGCAAAGAAACTAGGTCTCTTACTATGTGCCTCATAAGAAGGCTATGGAGAGAGGGCTATGGTTGGTCCATCTTCGGGTATCTACTATAAAAAAAAAGACTAGAATGTAAAATGGTAGGTAGACTCTAGTATTTTGTCGAGACCTCTCTATTAAACCACTACTATATACTCACTATATACTATATAATTATTATAACACTTGCAGCCTCGGAAAAGTAATCACAATCACTATCAAACAGACATAAGTCTCCAATATAAAATACCACCATTCCATCAATAGAAATTAAGGTATTCTTATTTCACTTCCAGAGAGCAAAATAAAGGACGATCCATTGGAAGAGCCAGATAAAATCGTCGAGCCCGTGCCTGAAGAGCCTACGGAGAAGGACTCTGAAAAGATTGAAGATGACGACAAAATTGTCGACGACACCTCAATGGATTCCGTATCGCGACAGAGCGAGGAAGAATCCAACGCATCGGAATCTCCAGAGAAGAGCGAGATTCCAGCGGAACATGTTGATACTCCTCAAACGCCTGTCGTAAGGCTGCCTTTCTCTCAGCACGCCGAGAAAAGCAACCTTATGGCATTGAGACAAAGAATAATCGGCGACATCGAGCTAGACAAACTGCTCTGCAAGAAATGCAACACTCGTAGCGACCACATTAGAAACCTGTACGATCATGTCGCAGCACATTACAAATGGATGCGCTACGCTTGCAAGCTCTGCAACTTCAAGCATTACCACTTCAACCAACTTCCCGAACATGTCAAAACCGTCCACAAGCTGAAAGGCGATAAAGACTTTTACTTCAGCACTGTGAAAGCGCTAGATGGCGCTGAAGCTTTACAGCTTTCTGAGGATCCCGTCGAGGAAATTAATGATGAAAGTCCTGAGTCGAGGCGGCCCAGTCGCTGTTCCAGTGACTCTAGCCGACTGTCTGATGATAGCTCGTCTAGCAGCGCGAGGATCGAAGGCACGAGGAAGAGGAAGGTCCAGCAGAACAGTCGTTACGGGAAGAGGAAGAGGGAATCCTTGGTTAAAAGTAAGGAATTTTTAATTATCTTATATTTATATGGTCTCATGTCGGCTTTGTCGTAACAAAGTGTTACATTATGTTTCTACTGTTTGTTTCAGCTAATAAGGACGACGCCTCTGTAAAAGATGATAATGATTCTTCTTCAAACCACAAAACATTTGAAGAGAACTCTTCTGATATTGACGATGTTTGTGATAAAGTTGAGAAGAGGGCAGTTATTGCAGTCTCCTCGGTGGCATCGAGAAGACCCGTTCGCAGAAAAGCAAAGCCTAAAAACGCAGACTTCGAGTATGATTTATCGAACTTACTCAAAATGGAAGCTCAGGGTTATCGAGAAAATCAATCAGGTGCAAGTGCTACAAAAACCAATCCAGCTAAAAAGAAGCCACAACAAGATGCTTTAAACTTTGAAACAATAAACAAAGAATGTTTAGGGGCATTGGACGCACTATCCAGGAAAGCGGTTGAAAAGGCTAAAGCTGAAATGAAAACATCCAGCTTTGCTGTCTACTCGTGCTCCCAAAGGGAACGATCGCCTCCCAATATTTTCGTCAGGCCAATGCTTCCCAAGTCAATCTCTAAATGTGATAAAAATTCTCCAAAGAAAGATGCTATTGATGAGAAGGACAGTTCTAGTCCAAATAAAGACACGAAAATCAAATCGCAGAATGAACAACCTGTTATTAAAACTGAAAAAGAAGATGAGAAGATTGAGGTAGAAAGTTCCGATAGCACTACAAGTACAAACAAAGAACAGGGTGATCAGAGAAAACCCAGTGAACCTAATAAAACTATCACATCCGTTGTTCCTATCAAATTTAAACGGCAAAGCTTAGACGTGATGAAAAATCCGATAATAAATCAAAACATTAAAGATTTCACAAAAGCTGGAATGAAAACTAAGATACTCGTAATAAAACCTATCAAAGTAAAGGACGGGACACAGTCTGTCAACTCACCTCTAAAATTCCAAACCATAAAGCTGAAAGACCCGAATCGAAAATCAACCGGGGAAAATAAGTCTTCAGATCAAGTTGTGGTCGTGAAAGTACCGAACGTCGATCGAAATATAGTTGTACCGGTGTCTGAATCAATAGTTATGCCAACTGAAAAACCCGTAGATAACGCTGTAGAAGTCATCGAACCAGTTCATGAAACTGTTGATTTAGTTACAAATGGAACTAATGAAACAGTAAAACCTCCAATCTCAAAAGACAATGATACTAAAGACGGAAACGTTGATAAAAGTGATGAATCAAGTGAAATTAACCTAATTTGTGATGAGGAAATTAAGAAATTAGAAGTAAATAGTCTAGCAAAACCAATTGTTTTGAAAATAGATAACCAATTGTCATCCTCAAATGGTTTGAGTTAGCCATCTGTTAATGCTATGTTTTAATTACATGCATTGTACAAGAACTGAGTATTATGTTGCTTATAAAGAATGATTTTTGTTTACATTTATATGTATTAAAAATATACCTGTACCTACATAAACTAATTATGTAAGCAGGATATATTAAGAAATAGGGTGTAACTAGATTACTCCCGAGTTCAGGAACAAGCGAGTAAACCACTGTGATTTAACGAGTTTTTCCCACAGTTGTAGAGCCAGTTCTTTACAATATTATATAGGTACTAACAATAACTATGGTATGTATTAATCTCTAACTCATTTTGTGTTCGGGAGCCATCTTCCTACACCTTATAGGATCACTCCAATTAATTGTATTAAAATCTGACAGTGAAATAACGTGTTTCATTCCCTTTTTTTAACCAACAACTAAGAAAAAAACGAGTGTGCTTTAGACAACACGACCGAAGTAAAACTTCTATTTTAAAATATTAATTTATAAAATTGTTCCATAACGAAATTAAATTACGAAAAATAATCAAAAAACACCGTTCGGTAACGCTAGAAAACCCGCAAACGAACTACTGACTGAGATATGTATATATTTCATGCACTGGCTATGAGAGGAAAAGAGTAAGAAAATGTGCGCGCGCACTGCTCTCTCTCTTGCTTCTACGGTGTGATACAGACAATAGGCCTGCACTGTGTCTTAGATATACGAAACGTAATTGGCTATGAGAGAAAGAAAATGTGTGCTTGCACCTCTTGCCTCTTCACTAATTTATCTACTTACTAACACTATCTCCCTCTGAACTTCCGTTCGCCTCGCCCAATCACACTTTTCGTAACGCTCACGTCACGCATTCACCAGCTTACTCCCCAAGAGGCAAGCGTACTACGTAAAGAAGTTTTACTTAACCCTGCTCTCAGATTAGGAGTGAATTTCGAACTCATTGGCGCCTTTCAAACGAATTTATTCTTTGAAAGTTGCATTTGGAGAAGTAATTATTACACAACAAACAGCGTATGTAGAATCTGAAAGGAGAACTTTATGCTGGGGTAACACGCGTTCCTATCCTTGTATGGATATTCAGTGTAAGCTCTCTATAAAAATAGCCTCTGTTTATCCTCGGTCAGAGAGAGAACCACGAAATTCTTTTTCAAAACAAAAAATCAGAGCCTTGTAAAAAAAAAAATTCTTAGTTAAACTACAATAAATTTTGGAAATCAATTTTACCATTTTAAATTAAGAAAATCACAGGTCTCCTTTTCTACTTCCGGTACAGGTAAGTACTGTTGGAGAAAATCTTTGAAAGAACGGTTTTGTAGTCAAAATCACTCATTTTGAATAAGGCATGGTGCATATTACTCAAATAGATAGGGGCAGCCATAATCATTTTCTATGATGATGATAATTTAAGTGATGTAATGCCACACACTGTTTTAAATCAGATTAGCAATGCACGGTGTTGAATTCATAGTAAGTAGGTTCTTTGGGCGCGTATCGCGACGTGGAGAAGCATCCATTGAACGCCCGGAGGTGCATGGAAAGGTTGAGGGTACACGACCACGCGGTAGAACACCAATGAGATGGACGGACCAAATCAAAGCAGCACTTGACGTCCCCTACGAGTGCATCAGAAAAGCTGCAATACGAGAGGAGTGGTTAAGGATTGTCAAGCGCGCCACTACCCCCGAAGTGACGACCACGACCACTGCCAAGAGTGTAACGACTGAGTAGAAGAGGTTCAACTTAATTAGTAAGAATTGGATAGTCTACAGATTGTCATAAAAAAACTCTGATGTTAAAAAAATATTGCATAACACTTTATATAACTGAGTGGAAGGAATTGAGTTCTTTAACTTATTTTTCACCAGTTTATTTATGGTTTCAAAGGGAAAATACCTACCAAGTACTTTGTCTTTAGTGAACAAATATCGGTCTCTCAGCCAAAATATGAAACACTTATTATCTAGATAGGTAGTTATGGTACTATTAAAAGATCTCGTAACTTTCACTAACTTTAATTTACATACAGAAAATTACTCTCATTCTCATTCAAATATTATCTATACATTTTTCGCGAGAGTATCGGCTTTAGCAATAACTTCTTCGATTGGTCCAACCATGTAGAATGCAACTTCAGGAAGATGATCATATTCACCCTGCAGGATCTTGGAGAAGCCCTTAATGGTCTCAACAAGGGGCACCAGCTTGCCGGCGTGTCCCGTGAACACTTCAGCGACCTGGAAAGGCTGGGATAGGAATCTCTGGATCTTGCGCGCACGGGCTACTGTCAGCTTGTCTTCCTCAGACAATTCATCCATACCCAGGATAGCAATGATGTCCTGGAGTGACTTGTAGTCCTGCAGGATCTTCTGCACGCCACGAGCGACGTTGTAGTGCTCGGCACCGATGATGTTGGGGTCCATGATACGGGAAGTGGAGTCAAGGGGATCCACGGCGGGGTAGATACCCAGCTCGGCGATGGCACGGGACAGCACAGTGGTGGCATCCAAGTGAGCGAAGGTGGTAGCTGGGGCCGGGTCAGTCAAGTCATCGGCGGGCACGTAGATGGCCTGCACGGAGGTGATGGAACCCTTCTTGGTGGTGGTAATACGCTCCTGCATGGTACCCATGTCAGTAGCCAGAGTGGGCTGGTAACCGACAGCAGAGGGGATACGACCAAGCAGGGCAGACACCTCGGAACCAGCCTGGGTGAAACGGAAAATATTGTCAATGAAGAGCAGCACATCCTGACCCTCCTGGTCACGGAAGTATTCGGCAACGGTGAGTCCAGTCAGGGCGACACGGGCACGCGCGCCGGGGGGCTCGTTCATCTGACCGTACACAAGTGCTACCTTGGAAGTCTTGTCCTTTAGGGAAATGACACCGGATTCAATCATTTCTTGATACAAATCGTTACCCTCACGGGTGCGCTCGCCCACTCCGGCGAACACGGAGTAACCACCGTGCGCCTTGGCGACGTTATTGATGAGCTCCATGATAAGTACAGTCTTACCGACTCCAGCTCCGCCGAAGAGACCGATCTTGCCTCCCTTGGCGTAGGGCGCGAGCAGATCGACGACCTTGATGCCAGTGACGAGGATCTCCTGCTCCACGGACATCTCCACGAACTCGGGTGCTTCGGCGTGGATGGCGGCCCTCTTGTCGGTGGGGATGGGGCCGCGCTCGTCAATTGGCTCACCGATGACGTTCATGATGCGGCCCAGAGTCTCAACTCCCACGGGGATACGGATGGGTGACCCAGAGTCGAGCACGGGCTGTCCGCGCACGAGACCCTCAGTACCGTCCATGGCGATGGTGCGGACGGTGTTCTCTCCGAGATGCTGAGCCACCTCCAGCACGAGCCGGGTCTGGCGGCCCTGGACCTCGAGGGCATTGAGGATGGGTGGCAGATCGTCATCGAACTGTACGTCCACTACGGCACCGATGACGGCGACCACCTTACCTTGTCCCTTGCCTGCTGCTTTGGCTGCGTAATCCCTTTGACTGACAGTTACAGCGGCGATTTTGCCACATTCTACTAGGGTTTTTTCAGCGACGGACTTGGCGGCTAAAAAGCCGCTTCCAACCCTACTTACAGCCCCCAACATTTTTAGTTAACTGGTTCTTTTGGGCAAAAATTATACGGAGGCCGCCCGCACTTATGTAATAACCTTTATACAGCACTACAGACAATAAATAATATTGATTGTACAGTACAGTTACATACTACAGTACCATTTACCGTTCTTTTCAATCATTCATGAGAAAAAAATAACATAACCGTTCTCTATAGACGATCAATCAAAAAACTTCAAGCCTATATTTTGCAATGGCAGCACTTTAGACAAGTGACTGTAAAATGTAAATAAATATTGACAATGTCAAAGTCATTTTCAATATCACAACAGAAGATTCAGCAAGCACGAGTGAATTTTACAATTTGTAATAAAAATACTAAAATGCTCCGAAACAGATTAATTACTCGAGTATGTAATCAAGCTGATATGTTTTCCGTTTATGTGGAGTAACGAATAACCCCTGGATGTTCTTTACGGAATAGATTGAACATCAAACTTACGAAAGTTGATTTGTTATAGATATTACATAAAAGTTCTGTACCTTATTTATTTACACTTCTTTTTTAGGTACTAAAGGAGCAACGTTTAAAATTGAGAAATATCAATCATGCCAGACCTTGCGTGAACCTTTTCATTCAGAGCAAACTTACCACCAGGCAACAGAGCACAGTTGCTGTTGATGAGGGCTACATCAAGAAGTTTATGAACGCTGTCGGATGGATGGACCACTCCAGAACTGTAAGCATCTACCTAAATATTTCAGCTTGCGCATTATCACACTCAGTTCTTCATCTATTGAAGATGATATACCTATACATGAATAATGTAGCCACTAGATTATGGGACAAGTTTATGAACTACAAATGTTACTTAAGTAAAAATATTTCTTCATTTTTTTTCAGCGTCTGAAGCTTACCGGCTACTTTTTATATGAAAACATACCAGATAAGGTGCAATATGGAGAATGGTTTAAAAAATTAGAACTTCCTGACACATTTGTTTCCTGGTTCACCATAACAGAGTTGCATGTTTGGATACTGATGGTCCGATACATGGCAGAAGATCAGCAGTTATCAGTATCCGCTAGTGACAAGAAAAAATATGTGAAAGGAGATGGACATTTTGTGAGGAATTGCATTGTAGAGGCTCTGTGGGCTGATGTTGCTAATAAAATTAAACTCCTGGAGGTAAGTAATCAACTTTTCATAGATAGTTTTACTAACCTAGTTGTTTATTCAGATTGTGTTGTGTTGCAACTTTTATATTTTACTTCTGCTATCAACACCATTCCTTCCATTCATCAGTTCCATTCCTTAGTCTGTTAATCAATTTTATTTAAATTATTAATTTAACTAAATGCATAAACGAGTGAGGAAGAGGGCTATTTTGGATGGAATATATGGTATACTAGCTTCCGCCAGCAGCTTCGCACGCGTTGTTTGTTGACAAAAATTAGCCTATGTGTTAATCCAGGTTATAATCTACGTACATACCAAATTTCATCAAAATCGGTGATTGAGTAACAAACAAACAAACATCCAAACTTTTGCATTTATCATTTAGTGTGATTTTGTCTACAATAGTCTTTCTTTTTTGACATTTTTAATCTTTTGTACTCATCCAACTATTATAAAAACTAAATGTAGAGTGGACTGTTCATCAGACATTGCCTGGTTAATATATCAGACCTGTTTAATATATTGTATTGTGTCCTGTACATATGGGCTACATAGTTGGTTGAAATATGTTTTTACCATAATGTTTGACAATACTGCTTAAAAAGGTGCTCTACCAACTTTGACGATTATCAACAGACATCTTTGGAAAAAGGAAGCAATCTAGCTTTGCCTCACAGCTGGGATGGAATAATTGTTGTATGTTCAGTTTTTAGATTCAAAGCTTAAAAAAAAGTATATTAATTAGACACATGGGGGACAGACTACTTCATACATTCAGAAGGATAACAATTAGATAGGGGAAATTTTCCTGAAAATGACAACACTGAAAATAAGCATTACTTTTCTTTTTTCCAGGGTGCAAATCCAGCAATAGCCAGAAAGCAAGTGACAGTACTATCAGAGCAGTTCCAAGCAGCCCTAGTCAGCTATGATGAGGGCATAAGCGATGACAGAGTTTTAGCTGCAGCAGTATGGAGAAGGTTTTATTCACTTACAGAAGACACTAAGGCAGAAAACGTAGAAGCTATAGTCAAATATATTAGGCATCAGGTATGATACATTATGATAAATTGTTTTTATGATCAGCTTTAAGGATTATTAAAAAAAACTAGTTGTTGCCAGCCGCTTCGCCTGCGTTGTTCTGGGGTGCAAAATATATATATAAACTTTGACATCCCATTTTTACCCCATGGGAACTGATTTATGGGATAAATGGTAGCCTATGTGGTGATCCAGGTTATAATCTACGTATATACCTATACCAAATATCATCGAAATCGGTTCAGCCGTTACGGTGTGATTTAGTAACAAACAAACAACCATCCAAACTTTCGCATTTATAATATTAGTGTGATGTGATAGTGTGATATGGATGGAGCGCCACAAATGAAGAAGTGAAGTACCGAAAGAATGCCGGCTTGGTTGCAAATACAGTACACGAATCACGCACACATGTGCAATAACATTTACAGATCGGCGGCAGTCAAAGGCAGCCATTACACATTTGTGTCTTTGTATCGTCATTGGCCCAAAAATTGGTACACACTTGTTCGATGGGTGCTTCGGTTCGCACTAAGGCGGCGCGGCGTCCATCTTTTTTATTCGTCCAAGATTAATTTATATGTCTAAGTGCTTCAAAAAATCCCACATTGAACCTAAGCGTCCAGAGATTTTTATATATTTTTTTTTGCATTTAGTTATTACTTTTCTGAATTAGAAAGGAGTGCCTCACACTTGTCCCAATTTTAGCTAAATACTTAGTTAAGATATTAACGAGTATGTGGTCAGTTCTTAAATCAGCCAAGTAAACACAGTTAAATGTTAAAGTTTATTGTAATGTTTGTTTTTATTTTCAGTTATCACTCCTAGACGAGATACCTGGCGAAGAATTAAAATGGAAACCTGAGATTAAATGGATAAGTATATAGTAGAACTATCATGTAATTATGGCTTTTAATTCGTAAAGTAAATAAATTATAATATGTTTGGTACGACTTTAATCTTAATTCAATATAAGACAATACACTTTAAAATCACTTAAATCTGATCCAGTAGCCTTTAAGAAGAAGTAGATATTCCTATTATATAGTAAGTACATGTTCCAATGGAACTCAAGTGGAACTGGGCAGGACACTTAGCTAGACGGAGTGATGGCAGGTGGAGTAAATCTGTGACCGAATGGTGGCCAAGAACAGACCTAAGAAGTTCAGGACGTCCGTCGGCGCGGTGGATCGACGACATAAAGAAAGTCGCGGGCAATTCCTGGATGCGCGCAGCACAGGACCGGTAGCCTTATTACCTAAGCCAAATTGCTGTCGTGTCGCTATCGCTAGTCATGCCACCCCTTTCACACGTGAGGTACGTACTGTACGTGTGAAAGGGATGGCTTGACTAGTGATAGCGACACAACAGCAATTTGGCTTAGGTAGTAAGGGGGCGGGAAGAGTGCCGTTTACAAAGGGAGGCCTACATCCAGCAGTGGATACTTATGGGCTGTGGATGATGAGGACATGTACTTTTATAAATATACTGTTGTTATTTGCTGCCACAAATAAATTTTATGTAAATTTAATTGTCATTGAGTTGAATTGAATCTTTCGTTAAAATCTGTGATGTTCCAACAGCGGTTGCAGTTAAAATCTGTGATGTTCCAACAGCGGTTGCAGTTTACAGTTTAGGATAATAATAATGTGGCCATTATTACGCATACATTTCATAAAAGTGTATTATGGATATAATATGAATGGCATTATTTGTCGGAGTATAAATACCAAACTTCATCGAAATCGGTCCAGCTGTTTAGTCGTGAAAACGTAACAACACAGACAAGAGTTACATTCGAATTTATTGATCGAGCGAAGCGAGATCTCTAAGTCAACTAGGGCAAATCGGCGTTGTATGTATGTTTGTTTGTCCGAGGATAACTTTCGAAGCGTTGATCCGATCATCGTGATATTTGATACATAGGTGATAGGGCACAATTTTGGTGTGACTATTTAGTCATTGAGGCTCATTTGAGCTAAAAATGTTGGGGGGGTTGTTGAGATATTGGGGTTCAAGAGGGGTAAAAAAAATTAAAATGAGTCTGTTAGGTCAAGCGAGACGTCAAATGAAAGGCCTTCATTAGTACATTTCGACTCCGTTTTTATTTTTAGTAAAGTTTTTGTAGTTTTTGAGTTATTACTTATTAGCAGTGATCGGACTAGGTAGAGCTATTTTGTGTACTTGCCATATGTAAGAATAATATGGATATTCCCAAAATCCCGGGATTTGCTTTTTAAGTAGAAAAATAATAAAAAGCTATTTACGCCTTAAGGAGTAATGAAAGAATACACTTCCTCCCCGACGGGCAAGTATAAGGACGGGTTTACGGATAGAATACTAAATAGATAGAAACTTGATTCATTAACCACATATATTTTTTATGTAACAATTTCTTATATTCATACAAGACTCAACAATCATTTAACATTATCATTCTGAAGTTGTACAAGAACATATTACCATACAAATTATTTGTTCCTCAAAAAATTAAAATATACAAACAGAACATGCTATATGTTTTTACAATAAAATCCTGATTAAATTGATCAACACGTTAAACAATAATTTACTTATTCAAACAAAAAATGTCATTCTTGGAGAATTTGAAGAAAAATTGTCAAAAAATTAAGTAAATGATGAAAGGAGAACGGGCATCCTGGTCTACAGTCCAATAAAAATGAGCAGCACATTTTCGAATTGGCATACAATAGTACATCAAAATATACTATTGGAACTTTCCCCAAAAGTCTGTCCGTTTTGAGTTACAGCCATGCAAACACCAGCATTTTTTGTTTTAAAGAACATAAAATAACGGTTTCACGATTACTATATCCATACATAAAGGCTCCTATACAATGCAGTAGCAAGAGCGAGAAGGGAGAAGAGCGATGTAAGGGCCGTGGGGAGAGGGATGCGTACGCGGGGGAGGGGAACGGTTGTGTACGCGCCGCGCCGGACGGCTACAATAATCAGTCGCATCGCATCAAGTGAGTGGCTACGTCACGTCTTGTTACGATAGTGCTGTGTTTGAACTTCTTTCTCTGTTTTTACTAACCCTGGCTTGCTTTTGGACCCTGTTTCTTTCCCTAATGTGTTAACTTTGGCTCGACTTATTGACTTTTGACCTACCTACTATGGAAGTTTTTCGAAACTGTGTGATGTGTCGTCGAGGACTTTACCGCGGACGGTACCAGCAGCATATCTTGGCTGATAACCTGCAAAGGGAACAACCAGAATTCGCCGCGTTTATACAACAACATGCTGTGTTGGAGGTTAGTTACCTTTTATTTTTATTATATTGAGTAGTTAGGCATAGGATTTATTTATTTTAAGTATTAATTGTTATTATTTTCAGGTGGTGTTCGACAGTACTCAAAGCTTGTGTCACCGATGTTGGCAGAGGACTGAGCGTGATCATAGACCTGCACAGCAAGCGGCGCGAGCGCCTGGTACATTGCACTCTCAAGAATACACGAGGGCACCGAACACTTCGGTGCATTGTATTTACAACAACTGTGCTAATATTACCCGTAATCATATACCAAACGCGATAAGAATTAATGTATTTTGTGAGAGCAAGCTTTTTATTCCTGATAGCGCTAGGGTGTGTACAGAACACTTACAAAATAATGAATGGAGCAACCTGCCGCAAATGTGTAATGTGACACATGATTTTAATGACGCTCAGTTTACATCGCTCTGTGACTTGATGAGAATGGCTGCTAACAACCAGCCCAGAATCGTCTTCGAAAACAGAGGCACCTTGTCTAATGAAGAGATGCACTTATGGACTGGGCGCACTTACGATCAGTTCGAAGCTATATTAGAACAAACTCCGTCACTAAGTGAACGTTGTAACCAGCCTAGAACTGCATTAGGCATCTATTTAACAAAACTTAGAACTGGAGACTCTGATGAGAGACTGGCAACGTTATTTCATATGTCTCGTCGAAAACTAGAACGTTTTTTGCCTATAGTTCGAGAATGTCTGAGCAACGATTACGTTGTGCTGCATCTAGGTGTGGACCACATTACCAGAAATGATATCCTTCAAAGAAACTTAACAATTCCAAGGGCTTTATTTGGAAACGATGAAAACATCAAAGCCATAATTATATGTGACGGTACATATATATATATATATTAACAAAAGCTCCAACTTTTTGTTTCAACGGCTGTCATACAGCTTACACAAATATCAAAACTTGTTGAAGCCGTTTTTAATGGTATTCACGGACGGCTATATATTAGATGTCAAAGGGCCATTTGCCGCTACCAGAACCGATGCCCAGATCATGAGTGAAATAATGAATAACGAAGATGAGCCGCTGCATTGGTTACTCGAACGTAATGATGCGTTTATCCTAGACAGAGGATTTAGAGATAGTTTGCAGGATATAGAAGCTTGTGGCTACGAACATCATGTGCCACCAACTAAAGACAGAAGAGAAAATCAACTCACTACAGAACAAGCTAATCAGTCTCGTTTGGTCACCATGTGCCGATGGGTGGTGGAAGTAGTAAATGGGAGATTTAAGCGAGATTTTAAACTTTTGCGTCAAAACTATTTTAATAAAACGTTGCCAAAAATGTTTGTTGACTTCAAAATAGCTGCAGCCATTCTAAACCACTTTCACGCCCCCATCGAAGATAGTTCACACGCAGCAGCCTTTTTGAATTCAATAAGAGCTAAAATACACATACCAAACACATTGCACAATTATGTGGAAGCAAAGAGATTGAATTATAGGAGAGCAGACTTCATGCGAATCGAAGCAAATGAAATAGAAAACTTCCCAAGGCTTAGTGAAGAACAAGTCATACATTTTGCCTTGGGAACTTACCAGTTAAAGCTCGCTCGATCATATTGTAGCGAGCACTTACAAAATGGTCTTTATATAATCGAGACGTATAGAGATAACGCTCTAGAAGACTTGGCACAATATGATATCAACGAAGAGGCTTGGCTATTACGTGGACGTATACAGTCTCGACATGTCCGAGCCAGGAAATATTTTTGTTATATATTAATCAATAATATTAATAACAATATTACACAATATTATTGTACCTGCTTGACAGGGCGACGTACTATAGGTACTTGTGCCCATGTACTGTCAATTATATGGTACGTAGGTTATGCCCGTCATGAAGGGTTCAATGAACCTGCATTGTTCCTTAACAGTATTCTCATCGATGATGATGATGATGATAATGTTTAATAACATATTGTTTTGATTTTTTAAGAAGATGTTGTTTTTATTTGTATTACTACTTACCTAACTTAAATAAAATCATTACATTACACAAAATGTTTTTTTAATTACCACGATATTCAATGTTTGGCACTAAATATTATCAGATTCAATTTTTAGTAGAACTCAGATCGGACAATACTTAGAGAAATGCGACTTTCTACATATGAAAATACATAGAATTACCTTTATATTGACATATGACTCATTTTTATTGCAAGGTAGACCAGCTTCCATACACTTATGCCCGTTCTCCTTTTGTCTACAAATTTGTTCCACTAACATCCACAGATGTCGAACGCTCCTTTTCTTTTTACATCTAACACCCATTTATATGTAGAAAAGGAGCGTTCGACATCTGTGACTGAAGCTCAAGACGAACTAGACCAAGAAATTATCTATTTCTTGGTCTAGTTCGTCTTCAGCTTCAGTAGAAGACCTAAGTGACCTAAGTTAAAATATATTACCATTATTTTTTCTAATTTTAGTCTTTTTCTTTTTACATCTAACACCCATTTATATGTAGAAAAGGAGCGTTCGACATCTGTGGATGTTAGTGGAACAAATTTATATGACAAAATTTCATCATTTACTTCATTTTTTGTCAATTTTTCTTCAAATCCTCCGAGGATATCAATGTCAGGATTCCTATCCAAACCTTTTTCAATTTTTATTTTTATTCTATCAGAATCACACTCATTTAAAGCAGTTCTGACTTGATCAAAAGCCAAAAATGAGTCGCTTAATGTTAAATTTCGTTTCTGCAACTCTTTTAAAGAAAGTTAAATAATCGTATAATGATTTTCTATATACACTAATTGATTCCGTAGATTCTCTTTTTCTAGAATATTTTTCGCATTTCGTATTGCCATTGATTCAAAGCTGTTTAATCGAGAAACAACATTCATTATTTCTTCATAATATTTTCTATAATACGATGCAGCTTCAAGCAATTCCGGAAGATAAGTCGGAATCTAATGGAATATCCATATTAACATCAATGTTTGCGGTCAATGAACCTAAACAGCTCTACCTACTCCGATCACTGCTTATTAGACATAATAAAATCTAAACTTTGACAAAATTCACAGGGTACACCAGTGACCCCACAGTGCTGTAACTTGGTATGCGTTCAGCTTTAGTGACCCAAATATAAGCAAGTCTGAAATCCAGAATAAATGCAATTTGTACCCCAAAAAAGTGTAACCAAATTACATGAACTCCCGTTACCTGTAATTGAATGAAACAAAAGGTCAAGTAAAATGGTTATTTATTTCGTGGCACTATTTTGATAGTCAAAGATTACAAGTAATATTTTTATTGTTTTAATCGGAAACTCGCGAGATCTTAGTTCGGGGCGAACCACTAGTAGGTAAATATGAGTATAGATTATTAAAAGTCTAAAGTCAGTTTTTCCTTAGGTATATTAACCTAAACTGTTTCAATTCCGATAGAAAAGGTTCCCAAACTCTTCGCATTTCTGTCTTTCCCATAGTACAGTAACGACGATTTTACAAACCATATCGATCTTGCAGTGGTCATGACACCACGCCATTCTGGACTCACTGAGTTTAGAGAAAAATGCTGAGTATATGTCTAGAAGTTGTTTGTCTGTTGTGACCATGCGATATAGCAGGTCGTTGACCGAATCGGGAGTAAGGTCGGGTAGATTGAACGTGTTCTTCATGTCGTATAGCTGGAACCAGTGGGGTCTGCGGTTTGGAGTGAGGTTCGCTTCGGTGAGATTGTACACGTAGTTTATGATGTTTTGTGGCTCCTGGAAATTAAATAGTGCTATTTTAGATCTGATCTATCTGGTCTGAATGCATCCAGGTCGTCTCTCCATCTTTTTCTGAGTCTACCACGGCTGCTTCGGTCGTTCGGTATCCACTGGGTGACTAGATTCGTCCAACGTTCTGGATGCATTCGACCAAAAAAATAGAAAAAAAAATTTAGATATCACCAAACGGCTCCCAGCAAGCTTAATCAGGTATTTTTATCTAGTGGGTTCTTTCGTAGCTGCGCTTTCCAGTGCGTGGTCTCCCCTCGAGAACCTTCTTGCCCAAATGCCTGTCAGTTCTTCGTTGTTGGGTGCAGGTCGCATAGGATCTTCAGAAGTGGACTTCCTGTGGCTAATATAATGATAATGTAAGATTGTCTCATACATATCGGAAATTTTCTATTGCGTGAGGTTAATTATTTATTATAGAAAATAAAAAAAACGAGTGAAGTAAACTTCTTTTTCAAAATATTAATTTATAATTGTTCAAGAACGAAATGAAATTACGAAAAATAATCAAGAAAGCACCGTTCGCGTAACGTTAGCAATCTCGCAAACGAACTACTTACTACTTACTTACTTATATATATATATATATTTCATGCACTGGCTATGAGAGGAAGAGAGAAAGAAAATGTGCGCGTTTACTGCTCTCTCTTGTTCCTACAGTGTGATACAATAGGCCTGCACAGAGAAAGAGTGAAAGAAAATGTGTGCTCGCACCTCTCTCTCTCTTGCCTGTACAGTAATATACGAAAAGTAACTCTCTCTCTCTCTATCTTCACTAACTTATTTCTCCCTCTCAACTTCCGTTCGCCGCGCCCGATCACAGTTTTTGTAACACTCGTCACTCATTCACCAGCTTACTCCCCAAGTCGAGTGTGCGTAAAGAAGTTTTACTTCAAAATAAAATGTAGAAACACATCATCATATCAGCCATAGGACGTCCACTGATGAACATACCCCCTTGTCCTTCCTTATAGATTTGCAGAGCGATCGATCTTGTGCTGCCTGCAACCAACGGGTCCCACCAACCATTAGCAGGTCGTCTTTATCCCGGGGGCCGTGCTACGCTGCGCTTTCTAGTGCGTGTTCGAGAACGTTTATGCCCCAACGGCCGTCACTTCGAGCTATGTACCCCGCTCACTGCCACATCACTTTGCTAATCCTCAAAAAAACAAATAGATAGTTTCCGTAAAATACTTAAAAATATGAAGTTGTAACGTCGCGTCGTCATGTCACGATTTCAAATAAGGGCATCACATTAATATCTAATAAGAATGCTGGACATTTCACTCAGCGCTATCTAGCCCCAAACTAAGCAAAGCGTGTACTGTCGGAACCAAATAACTGATAGATTACTTTTGGAAATATATACATACTAGCTGACCAATCCGCGGCTTCGCCCGCGTGGTTTGCCAATAAAAAGTAGCCAATGTGTTAATCCAGGTTATGATCTACGTACATACCAAATTTCATCGCAATCGGTTCAGCCGTTCCGGCGTGAAAGAGTAACAAACATCCATACATACAAACTTTCGCGTTTATAATAATTAGTAAATCTCTGTAGACCATGCAAACATTTGTTCCGCAACGGTAATCGAACTCGCGACCTCTTGCGTCTCAGCTGGCTATTCGGCCACTGCGCCACCACTTACGTAGCTATCACCATCGAAAGTAACGATCTTGTAGTTGAGATTGTAGAAAGCGTAGGTGGTAACGCTGCCGGCGCCCCACGCGACGTGGATGGGCTGGCCCTCAGGGCTGTAGAACAGCTTGAACTCGTCTGAATGCGTGTGCCCGTTGAACTCGCCCTTGATTATACACGAAAATCTGTAATTCAGAACTTAACAGTGACAACACATTCGTAGGTATATTGCATTTTACAATGTAATAATAGATGATACTCATTGAAGCGGATTCTAAATAATAAATATTTTGCAGTATTTTTATTACCTACTTAGGGCTCTAAAATTTATTCAAGTATGTCGTCTTTGAAAACCGCAAAATCAATAAAAAAAGCAATTTTATTGATGTTGCGGGAGTAAATTTGAGTATGCGTGTAGCTTTACAAATATAGGGAAAAGTCTGAAATCCGGAATAACTGCAATTTCTACCCCAAAAATGAAAAACCCAGAAATATGAACCCCCATTACCTCTAATTTGAATGAAACTGTAGGTCAAGTTATATGGTTCGCATTTCGTGACACTATTTTATTAGTCAAAGAAAGGCCGGCTTGCACAACGATTCCTGAACGTAGGTATTTAGCTTAGTAATTATTATTATAAATTATTATTATATTTAGCTACTAAATACGTTTAGGCATCATTGTGCAAGTCGCCTTAAGAATAATATTTAATTTACTTTGTTTTTGGGAGATTCGCGAGATCTCAGTTCGGGGCAAACCACTAGTAATATTAATATGATCTTTATTTCCGACAACTAGGTCCATAGCACATACAAAAATACACATGTTTAGACGTTAATGTATGTTTTGTAATAATGTTGTTGCTGATTTGTTATTTAAAATACTTTTTGGTCTATCCGTCGGCAAAATGAGCACTAATGTGCAAGATTTCAAGAAGATGTGGGAAGAAAACATCTCTGGACGATATAATAAAAAACAATATTAATATAACGTTCTGTACTTGCATTGGCATTAAAATGTTTTATTACCGAAACTAAAGTTGTAGTACAGAAACCTTATTGCCACTGAGTAAATAAGTGACGAAAACATGGAAATATGCCGATTTAGGGATAAACCCTCTTAATGCGAGATAAAATAAAATACACTACTCTACCTACTCCAAGGTTTAACTTTTGTTAACTTACCGGTTTATAATCCTGTTATATTCCCTAGTCCACGTATAAGTCAGGTCGTGAACACCCGGTGGTATATGAGCCAAGATGTGCACATGCTCGCCCGCCAGTTCCGCTTTGTATAACTCTGATACCAGCCAATCCAAATGTCTTTTAGCGTCCAACGGGTCGTAGACTAACCACCTAAAATAAAACTGTATTAGTCTGGAAAAAAGTACCTAGTACCTACCGATAAAAAAAGATTATTAAATACTAAAATTGTATTTACTTGAGTATTTTTTTTTTCGTTATCAAGATTTAGATTGAATTATCATAGGTAGTATTATTATTAAGGATCCATATATTCCATATTGCTTTTGGTCCTTTGAGCCGGATGTAGAGAATTTAATAATAAATAAACTTGGTTCGCCCCGAACTGAGATCTCATTGAGTCTCCCAGAAAACCAAAAGAATATCATTCATAATCTTTGACTAATTAAATAGTGCCACGAAATACACAACCAACTTACTTGACCTACCTCATTCTAATTACAAGTAACGAGAGTTCATGTGTTTGGTTATATATTTAGGTAGAAGTTGCAGTTATTCTGGATTTTAGACTTTTGCTTATATTTCTGTCACTAAAGCTACACGAATACCAAATTTTAGAACTGTGGGGTCACTGGTGTACCCTGTGAATTTCGTCAAAGTACAGTTTATACTATGGCTAATACTTAACTAAAAAATACAAGGGTTAAAATGAACTAATGAAGATTAATTAGACGCCCTACTTGGCCTAATAGTCTCATTATGATTTATTTACCCCTCTTGAACCCCAATATCTCAACAACCCCCCAACATTTTTAGCTAATTTATTCACACAAGGATTGTAGTATCACTACCAACCTATGTATCAAATTGCTATAGCATGCAGCGGCCACACCTTAGGAACCTAGGCTGGTAGAGGGGGGCTCGAGTGCCGAAACACTTTGTTGTAGCAACGGCGTGTTTCGGCCCTCGAGTCGGCACGGTCACTCCCCGTGCTAGTGCTCGTTGCTTCGGCGTCAACGCAATCCACCTCAAGTGGCGAGGCAACCAGGCAACTGTAGAAGGCCTGAAGGTAGCGATAGGAGTTTTTATCGTTGCCAGATACTGCGTCCTGTTCCCTTCCAGTCGTAGCGGTTCTCCGTTCCACTGGGTCAAGGGGAGTAAGGAGGAGAGGGTGCATCTGTGTACGGCGCGCACACTTATGCAACTTAATATATCCTGCGCATCTGACTTGGCTTTGTCATTCCGAGTTTAAAAAAGTCCTGGGCTTGGTCTAATACCTGGACACGGGTGGCCTAAGGAGAGGAGAGTGGTCGCTCTAGCACTGCATCGGGGTGACAGTGTGGTTCGGCAGCACTCTTTGAGACAAAGCAGCTTTATTTAGAGAGGCACTGCTTTCCTCGCTCAGCCGGGGAGGGGGCTAGAAAAGGTGCCCCAAACAAACGCTCATTCCTCGCAATAAGAATAAATCTAAAAACATGCAGATGAATATGACTTTTGGTGCGTGGAATGTACGTACTCTTTTAGACCGACCCAACAACCTCTGCCCAGAACGTAAAACCGCCATTGTGGCTCGCGAGCTCAAACGCTATGACGTCGACATAGCCGCTCTCAGCGAAACACATCTAGCTGACGAAGGTGAGCTTGTTGAACGTGGTGGTGGGTACACTTTCTTCTGGAAAGGCACACCAGCTTCTGAGCCTAGACGGTCAGGAGTAGGCTTTGCTATTAAAACTACTTTAGCCTCTAAGTTGGAAGAACATCCAGTTGCTATCTCTGATCGTGTCATGTCCTTACGTTTCCATCTTCGAAACAATAAATACTTAAATGTTATCAGCGTATATTCGCCAACACTCGACAAAAGTGATGACGTCAAGGACAAATTTTATGAGGAAGTGTCAGAAGTGCTGACTAAAATCCGGCGCTGTGAGAAAGTTTTGCTTCTTGGCGACTTTAATGCTCGCGTCGGACGTGATTTTGAAGCTTGGCCTCGGGTGATAGGGCGACATGGCATTGGTAACATGAACAGTAATGGGCAACTGTTACTAAGCCTCTGTTCCCAATTTCATCTGGGTATTACCAATACCATGTTTAGACTCCCAAATAAATACAAAACTACCTGGATGCACCCAAGGTCCAAGCATTGGCATCTTATTGATTATGCTATAGTCCGTCAACGGGATATAGCGGATGTCAAAGTAACGAGAGTAATGAGGGGCGCAAACTGTTGGTCGGATCACCGACTTGTTGTTACAAAACTATTTTTGCGTCTTAGCCCTTGCCGTAGACCTCGCAGGGCTAAGCCTAACTGTCTTCATCTGAAAAAGCTAGAGTCTGCTGAAATATTGGCAAATTACAGGGAAGCTGTCAATACCTTTACAGCAGGCATACACCCCGAAGATGAACAGTTAGACGAGGGCTGGAAACTGTTAACTACAAATACCATCAATGCGGCTACTGAGATCTTAGGCCAAAAACCTCGTGTCTGTGAAGACTGGTTTGACGAAAATGATAATACATTGACAGTCGCCCTAGAAAAACACCGCCAGCTCCTTCGAAAGGGAAATCAGACAACTGCTTCTGAAAAAATAAAGGAGAGTACGAGCCAAATAAGGAGACTAACTCGAAACGCAAAAGATGGCTGAACAAGGTTCGCTATATTCAGTGGCTTGCTGATTCGAATAGACTCGGCGATTTCTTTAACGAGATTAAAAAGTTAGTAGGAAGTCCACATCGAGTAAACGTACCACTGAAATCACTTTCAGGTACCCTCCTGGTAAGCAAAGGAGAAGTTCTTACTCGCTGGGCAGAACACTATAACAGCTTACTCAATGTGGATCGTTCTGCTGACATAAACTATTTAGCATCACTTCCTGCCTTACCACAAGCCGTAGATCTGGATCAGCCTCCTTCTCTTGAGGAAGTTATCATCGCCATCAAAGCGCAGAAAAACAATAAGGCTGTCGGCATCGATAACATACCAGGAGAACTATTAAAATATGGCGGAGATGAGTTGCACTACAAGATTTGGCAATTTTTCCAGCGCATGTGGGAAATGGAGTTCGTTCCTCCTAGTTTTGGCGTATCACTAATTTGCTCTTTGTATAAAAATAAAGGTGATCGATCTGTTTGCAACTCTTATAGGGGTATATCACTTCTGTCTACTCCAGGAAAAACTTTTGCCAGAGTACTCTTAAATCGTCTTATGGAGCTCTCTGAAAGTATATTGCCTGAAACGCAATTTGGGTTTAGACCCAATCGCGGCACATGCGAGGCCATATTCTCTCTTAGACAACTGCAAGAGAAAAGCAGGGAACAGTGTCAACCTCTGTTTCTCTGTTTTGTTGATCTGGAGAAAGCTTTTGACAGTGTACCTCGCGAAGCTTTGTGGATTGTGCTTTCGAAACTTGGTTGCACCGACAAATTTATACGCTTGATAAGACTTCTTCACGACAACATGACTTGTTGCGTAACCGTCAATGGTGAGCAGACAGAGCAATTCCCTGTCACTTGTGGTGTAAAACAAGGCTGTGTATTAGCACCCACTCTTTTTGCTCTGTACTTTTCCGTTGTCGTGAGGGAGACTTTACAAGCCAACACCGAAGGGATCCGCATACGTTTTCGCACAGATGGCAGTATCTTTAACCTGGCTAGGTTAAAAGCGCACACAAAGGTATCGTATGACCTCATTACCGAATTGATGTATGCTGATGACCTATGTTTCGTTGCGGAATCTTCTGAGGGACTCCAGGACTTGATGACTCGGCTTGACGCTGCGTGCTGTAGATTTGGCCTCAAAATTAATATTACAAAGACAGAGGTGATGGCCATGGACACTGTTAACCAAGCTCCACTGAATCTGCAAATCGATGGAAAGCCCATAAAACAGGTCGATACATTCAGATATCTGGGAAGCAGCATAACAACAAAATGCGACCTTGACTCGGAGATCAACAGCAGACTTGGCTCCGCTATGGCTGCTTTTGGTAAACTACGAGTCCAGGTATTTCGCTCCCATAACATCAAATTGAGTACCAAGATTAAGGTGTATATGGCTATTGTACTTCCTAACATCTTGTACTCGTCAGAGACATGGTGCCTGTATCGCAGACACATACGCACGTTAGACAGATTCCATCTGAAATGCCTCCGCGACATTCTTAACATCAAGTGGTCGGATCGGGTCCGTAATACCGATGTTCTACGACGGGCTAATGTCTGTGGCATAGAGGCATATTTGATGCGGCGTCAGCTGCGTTGGTGCGGGCACCTGTCTCGGATGTCTGATGAGCGAAGGGCGAAACGCATTTTCTTCTGTGAACTAGAACATGGTAAGCGGAAACGCGGAGGTCAGTTCCTACGTTTCAAAGACGTACAGAAGAGGCACATGAAGAGGTGTTGTATCGATCCGTCGCGCTGGGAGGCTCTCGCTGAAAAACGACCTGAATGGAGGCGTCATGTTCAGGACAAAGTGTACGAGTTTGAAGAAGAAAGGAGGCAAGAACTAGACTTAAAACGAGATCAGCTTAAAAGTCGACCGCCGGCTAATATCAATTACAACTACATTAATGGCGCCTTAACTTGTGTTCATTGTAACCGGACTTTTAGCGCAAAAATAGGGTACATCAGCCACATACAGGCTAAACACCTAGGCCAATAATCACAAAGTCAAGTCTCTGTAGCCGAAATCGGCTAGGAGGATTATTATTATGTATCAAATTTCACGTTGATCGGATCAACGCTTCGAAAGTTATCCTCGGACAAACAAACATACATTTATACAACGCCGATTTGCCCAAGTTGATTTGGAGATCTCGTTTCGCTCGATTAATTAGCAGTCAGTGAAGTGGTGAAGGCTAGGTAACTATTCTGTTTCATTCGATACAAAGTTCCATAAGCTTTTTGGTGCTACACATTTTCGCTGATAATGTTTAAAAAAGGAAGTCCTTCTTACCAGTTATATCTATAAGCTACGTTGTTATTGAGTGTTATAACTCTCAATCCAGGACGGACTAGCATTGAGAATTCTCCTCGATCTCTTAGCGACTCCTGAGCATCTCTGGAGAGGTAGTAACTCCATTTAGACGCTAACGCTTCGTAAAGCCATGTTGTGTTGACGGCTGGTTCTCTCACTGATGATGGAGCAAACCTGAAGACATTCACTTTTAGAGTTACATTTCTATGAAACGTTAGTTAAAATGACGTACACACGGCTACACATCAAGCTATGCATTTCCAGTATAAGCTGACATCTCATTCTACGAAAAGCCTACACAATGCGAGGTCAGCTTATACTGTAAATTATAGCTTGATGTGTAGCCGTGTGTACGTGCCTATATCCAATTAGAACTCGGTAACTCTGCTTTATATGTAACTAGCTGTGCTCGCGACCTCGTGCGCGTGGAACAGTGTCTTTGGATAGCATTTTTAATTATTAAGGCTAATTATTATACAAATAAGACACACACGTATAAATAGTTAAATGAGCTATTTGGAGTGTTTCACTGCAAAGAGCTTATTAAATTATTTATACGCTGCACAGCGCTCATTGTGTACCTACGGCGCGGTGCTTAGCATATTTCTTACTCGCGTTAACTTCAGTTTCACATTTTGTAATGACTCCGTAAATGTTACATCAGAATAGCTCTAATATTTTGTGTCTTGTCGCAAACTTATAAAACATTCACATAAACCTTACATATTTCCATACAAACTTTCATCCCCTTTTCCCTATTGTTATTTTACTACACCCTTGAGGGTAAAACTTTTACAAACTTTGAATGTCTTATTTATTTATATCGAATCAACAGCCTAAAAAATAAGCTTCAAGCTCTAAAAATGACGATACTTCCATACAATTTTTCATCCATTTCAACCCCTTACAACCCTTATTTCGCATTAAAAAGTAGCCTATGTTCTTTCTCAGGCTCTAGACTATTTATGTACCAAATTTCATTTAAATCGGTTCAGTAGTTTTGGCGTGAAAGCGCGACAGACAGACAGACATACAGAGTTACTTTCAAATTTATAATATTAGTAAGGATAGTAAGGATTACGATTTCAAAAATCATTAGAACTACACGTACCTATATCTTGTACAGTAGACATGCTTTTAAGTTAGACCTTTGCCTAACTATAGGAAGGTACCACAATTACCTATAACACACAGCGCTTGATGCTCGTGCGTACTTTAATTAGGTACCTACATAAATTACAAGATATGTAGATATGACATAAATGTGAGATCCCAATGACACGATTCATTCAAGTTAAATAAATAACAATACCGTTTCGATTCAGTTATAGGTACCTTTTACTAAACTAAAATAAGTTTGCAAGATTCCACCTGGACAAACATATAGGTATACCTACATTGCAAGTTAATAAAAATCTTGTAATAAATTATGATTGATAGCGAAATATGCAGGTAGGTTCATTTATTAAAAGAAATACAAACAAAATAAACTGTTGCCAGCGATCTATATATTATATGTAGATCAACTAGGTTTTTTTTTTATATTATACTTGCAGACACACAAGCTGACGGGCCTCCTGTTGTTAATTGGTCACCGCCGCCTATAAACTCCTGCAGCACTCGAGGTACCGCAGTCGCGTTGCCTAGCACTTAATACCCTATTTACACCTCTCTTGAAGGCGCTTAATTTGAAGCCCACCGGAAAAACCTCCGGAGGAAGGTCATGTTGCACACGCGTGGAAGAAACGACCGGGTAAAACGCACCGTGTGAGACTTCCACGCATCTACAATATGTGGGTGAGCTCGTTGCCGGTTGCGGGAGGTTCTATGGTAGAAGTGGGAAGCAGGAACCAAATTGAACAGCTCTTCAGCACATTCGCCGTTATATATTTTATAGAAAACGATGAGGTCTAGATACTTAGATACTACTGGGTCGTCGACAATACGCACCGTTCCAGATGTGAGAACATTACTCCATGTGGGGCAAGATTTGCGCTTTGTAGAGCACAAGACCCTGCCCCGCCGTAAAGTACCGCTTTGATCGGTTTAGTACACCGAGTTTCTTGGAGGCAAGAGAAGCTTTGCTTTCCAAGTGACCCCTAAACTGCACTTCGCTAGAGATGTCAACGCCCAGGATTGAGAGAGTGTTGGCCATGCTGAGGCCAATGTCCTGCAATAAAGGAGCTGTCAAAAAGGGGGCTTTTTTAGAGGATAACGCACAAACTTGAGTCTTTGTGGGGTTAAATTAGACTAAATTTAGTCGTCCCCATTCTGAGACTCGTTCCAAGGAGCGTTCAACCTCAGACACAATTATATTGCGTCCCTCTTCCATAGCTTCCCGAGAGGCACCTGCACGGCCCGTATAACGAGTATCGCCAGTACTATCATCTGCGTAGCAGTGCAAGTTACAGATTTTCAGTAAATCGTTGATGTGGAGAATGAATAGTGTTGGCGATAGCACGGAGCCTTGGGGCACGCCCGCATTAATTGCCACGATCTCGGAACAAGCTCAATCGACGACGACCTTGATGTTCCGGTCAGACAAGAAGCCAGCAATCCAATTGCACAGCCCCGCGGTTAGGCCATATGATGGGAGCTTGGAAAGGAGCGCTTTATGCCAGACCCGGTCAAATGCTTTGGCAATGTCGAGACTTACCGCCAATGCTTCATCGCGACTTTCAATGGCTTCTGCCCATCGGTGAGTAAGGTAAACTAGGAGGTCACCAGCTTATCTGCCATGGCGAAAACCGTATTGACGGTCACTGATCAGCTGGTGCTCTTCCAGATGCCTGAGAAGTTGAATGTTCAACACTCGTTCCATTACCTTAGACAGAAGCGAAGTGATAGCGATAGGTCGATAATTTGCCGGATCCGTTCGGTCGTCCTTTTTTGGGATGGGGTGGACCAAGGCTACCTTCCAAGATGAAGGCACTATGCCGGTGTTGAGAGAGAGGGAGAATAATTCTGTGAGCACTGGGGTCAGTTCCGGATCACAAGTCTTGAGAACCACTGCAGGGATACCATCTGGCCCGCTCGACTTTCGTGTGTCCAATGTTATAAGAGCCCTACGTACCGCTTTCTGTGATATGTGTACATCTGACATGGGACTTTCACACGGTGGCAGTGTAGGCGGCAAGGCACCTTTATCATCGAGAATAGAGTTTGATGCGAAAAGGGAAACAAGAAGGTCGGCTTTCTCCTTTGCAGTTGAGCCAGGGAATCGTCCGGCTTACGTAAGGCAGGCAGTGTGGATCGACAGAAGTTGCCTTCAGCAGCTTTTGCAAGCGACCTAAAAACACGACTTTCCGAGGGGTATCGAGCTAGTTTGTCTCCTATCTGCGCAATGTGCTGATTTTTGGCAATGACAATGGCTCTTTTTGCCGATCTGGAGGCTGCGTTCAGGTTTCCTTTAAATTCAGCTGTTTTTGGATTCCTGCGACTTCGCGCTTCCGACCATAATTCGAATGCCGCCGTCTTAACTTTATTCGCTACGGCGCAGGACCTATTAAACCACGGTCGACTGGCGCCACCGACCCGAACTATTGAGGATGGAATGAAGCATTCCATTCCCTGCATTATAACGTCGGCAACTAAGTCAGCGCAAACACTGGGGTCGTCTGATGGAAAACAAATCGCCTTCCATGGGTATGAGGAAAAGAATTCCCGCACTCCATCCACGTCAGCGGAGTTATAATGCCAAACCTTACGCATACTAGGTGGGGACAGTTTATTAGGTCTCGCAATCGGTAAAGTGGTTCTGATCAGACAATGGTCAAAAGACCCAAGAAGACCTTCGACTGAGATCTGGTACGAGTCAGGATGTGTAGTAGGTCTAAAGTAAAGGCGTAGTGGGTTTCAACATCTGGTAGTCTCGTAGGTTCAGACACGAGCTGAGATAGATCGTATGTTATGGCCATATCGTGGACGACTCTGCCAGCATGATCGGTGGCACGGGAGTTAAGCCATTCAGCATGGTGAGCGTTAAAATCTCCAAGGATCACTAGTTGTGCTAGCGGATATTGTTCAAGTACTCTGTCTATTCCCGTAGAAACATGCTCAAAAAGCCGATTTGTTTCCGTGTCTCCACTGTAAGACCTGTATAGGCACGAGTAAACTCGGGTAACACCCCCATAGTCCACACGCACCCACAGGTTTGAAAGGTCTGGGGCTTCAAAGTTGTTCAAGCGGCGACAACAAATATCCTTCCGAACGAACAGACACACTCCGGCTCGTCGTAGGAAGACATGTTTAAGTGTGTAGCCGGGGTTATGCAGATACGCTGAGTCGGCTGGGCTGGAAATTTGTGTCTCCGTCAAAAAGAAGAGGTCAGGTTTAGCTGTCTCCAGGTGAAAGTGGACGGAGTTAATGTTAGAATGAAAACCACGGATGTTGCAGAAGTCTACTTTAAAATTGGAATAAGAAACCGCTGTTTCGATTTGTCTTCTTTTTGTTTGTCATTTATTGGTGTAAAAAGGGATGTGGTGGTGAGGTACGGTGCGTTATACTATTCGGAAAATTTACAGCAGAATTAGGCTACTCGACTTTAACACAATTGTGGAAAGCTGTCGCGGGGGACGGAAGGGCCCCCGATCCTCCCTGTTAGCAGTAGCCGGGATCCATTCCGGTCTCCTACTCCGGCACGATAGCCGCTAGACAGGATTTTACACAGACTGGCGGGACAGCCTCCCATGGCTGAGTTTATAAGTGATCCCTAGGTTCGGGTCCCCTTCTGATCTGCGGGCGGCCAGCGATAAACCGTTTCCGATGAAACGGTTTATCGCTGGCCGCCCAACCGGGGGCCAGGGAGACCCGATGGTCTCCCTAGCCCCCGGTTTATTTTAGTTACACGAGCCTAGTGCGACAGAATCGTCCTTTGTTTAGGCATAATGAAAATACATAAATATTTTTTTGATAGATTTTAAACTTACTGATTTGTTGGCTGAGATTCATGGTTCCCTATAACTGGTATAATTGGGATGTGGTCGCCGAAGCTACTCCTCATTTTCTCCATAGTGTAGCGGTTGACCTCATTGATCATTTCATAAGTGGTCTCCCAGACGAAATGGTCAATCGTGTCGCCAATGTAATATACTATATCAATATTCTAAAAAAAAATGTACCTTGAATACATTGGATGGTAACATGATTTTTTTTCCAAAACAAGATGCCGACTTATAGCTTTTCTATGGTAAAATCATGTGAAAATGTTCTTCTAACCTCAAGTAATGTGTTGTATAGAGTGATAAGATAATACACAGTAAAACCAGCTTTACACTTTGCAATATTCAGACAAACTATATGATAAAAACAAGTAAAGATACTTTCAACTAAGGTTCGCAGACGATATAGTGCTGTTCGAAGTAGGTATTAGATCCATTAATAGGTACTTGCGACAATGTTGCAAACTGCAAACACGTAAATATAGTGGCGCGGGCGGGGTGAAGTGGGGGTGAAATCTGAAATCTGCGTGTCTGAAGTCTGTGCCTTAAGTAATGAAAAAATCCAAAGTGGGCCTATCAATTAATTCAAACAAAACAAAGTTGCCAACCAACTCCACCGAAGTTCCAATAATGGCCAACAATACCACACTTGAGTATGTAAAGAAAAGAAATTCAGTCAGGATACAGAGGCAATAATACTAAATAAAGATACTTAGCCAGTAATAAACACTAATTTTACATCAGAGTGGGCATGCTGAATTTAGTGCACGGAATGCAAAGTGTAAAGCGGGTTTAAGCACCAAGCCATTTCTTTGTTTATTGCACCTTATGACGTCTATCAGACCTCCCCCCCAATCTCTAGTATTGTGTTCTGCGTTCCCCCATACTGATTTATTCTAACCATAGGGTCACAGTTATACACTTGGTTATATATTTTAAAAAGAAGCTCAAGGTAGTTGTTCAAGAATAGTTTTAGAGAGATGCTAGAACATTAACATAAGCCACCTACATCGACTCATTTCCTGAAACCTTAACCATATATCATCCTTACCCTATGTGTCTCCACAATCCTGTCAATAGCGTCATCGAAAGCCCATAGCGGCGAATCACAGTTCCTATAATCCCCCCAATACCCAGCCGGTTCCGACTGCCTCGCTTCCATACTTCTTGATCTCGCAATACTCCTCATTTCCCTCAATTTCGGCGCCATATCCAAATCTAGTTGTAAAATTCTACCATCTCTAACTATAGTTTTGTTTAGAACTGGTTCATCGTCGAAGGTAAACTGTCTGGTGCCTGGTCTTTGGCCGATTCTGCAGCAGGTTGGTTCATCGCAATCTGCGTTACCGAAAGCCTGGTACAGAGGGTCTATGTGGAAGTCTGTCATGACTGCTACTGTCAAAGGTTTGCCGTCTCCAAAATGTGGCTGCAAAAAAATATTTATAACACAAGAGGTTAAGGCCGTATTTCGTGAGGTACCTACGACTTTTCTCATTGAGATTAAGATAGATTTAGATGAGATCCTCGTCATCAGTCATCAGTAGAGATCTTCTACTATGGATATGACCTTCTCCATAGAAATCCACGTCGCCTCCATAGAAATAGTTCAGATTTCTTTCTGAGTTCATATTGAAAGTGCTAAAGTTTGAGTGGAGCTTTGTTGTTGAAAGCCGCCATAACATCGACAGTAAATCGACACGAATTAATTTAGTCATATTTTCTAAAACAGGTAACAATATACCTACTGCTTTCTTTTAAGCTAATAAAGCCCTTAGCAGACGATGGATCTCTTTATTTTTATCAGTATCTTACCGGTGTAACAGTAGGAACTGGAGGCAGGTCCACTTGCCACTCAAACCGTTCATCATCAAAGGGACAGAGATTATTGTTGGTGTCATGAGCACTCTGCAACATGAAGCCACATATAGCAGCCGGTGTCGCTGCTGGCTCGTTCACGATTATGTAGTGCAATATTGGCTGAAATTAAAGCTATTCTTGACCCTATTCTATTGGTTCCTATATCTGTCGGTAACCGACTACGCCTCGTATCTCCTTGAAAAAGTGTCAAACTTTTGACAGGTTTTCAAGGAGAAACGAGTCGTAGCTGGTTACCGACTGATATAGGAACCCGCCATTAATAGACTAACAATACTAAAAATAAGTAGGTATTAACAAACGCTTAAAGCGAATCATATACGATGAAGATGCTATAAGTACTCTAACATTTTATGTTATAATAAAGTATCGCTCGCCATACAATGCAATGGACAATCATGCACTGCGAAGATACTATATATTTTCATCTTACAGTAGGTATCTTATATCTTGACCGAGCTTATCGTTATACCGATATATCGTAACATACGAAAGATTTGTATACCTACAGCTGTAAAAATATTGTCTAACTTTGAACACGAAGTCGAGATGTCAAAAATCGATGATCAATTTTCTTTTCAGCTTCCAATCTTGAGATATTGTGTACTTGTCTTCATTTGTAAGATTTTTGTCAGTAACCCTTAAGATCGGAAACCGAAGATGAAATACATAATCGATTTTGACATCTCGTCATCTTCTTCACAGTTAGACAATAACCCCACAACTTTGACAGGCTTTCAAGATATTATAAGGATTTCATTGGTAAGTAGAATATTAACATAATATCTTACCCGTGTGTGATACCTACAAGAAATTGCTAAACTTTTAGAAAGATGAGATCAAGAACAGTCTGTATAAACATATTGAATCACATATGTGTCAGAGAACACTGAGTATTTGTCGATAAATATCTATGTATTTATTATTGATTAATAATATGTTTCATAAATAAGTTGGAATAAATAAATGTATCCCTAATTAAGACGAAAACACATTTATTATAATCAAATTACTTATAATAATCACTCACATAATATATATAAATACTCACAATAATTTGTTAGAAAATATTTGCATTTTATGACTAAAATTATAATTTTGAAGTAGGCTGTATGGCTTTAAGTAATCAATCACCTACATTTAGCTCGAGCAAAAAAAAAAACTTGCGCGCCATTTCTCATGTTTTTATTTGTATCGCATTTGTTGCTGTGTGGTAAATAATTGTAAAAATGTCAAGTTTTAGTACAGAAGATTAACAATTGATAGATTTAACCCCGCCAGAAATACTAAATGCAGCACAACACGTAAATGAAAGCCTAATACCTGCAAAATCTAGAGAAAAGTACTTAGCTGCTTACGCTAGTTTCATAGAATGACAAAGTAACAAAAAAATCCCAGTCATTTTCTGAAAATGTGTTTTGGCGTATTTCTCTGAACTCGCCAATACATACATACCCAGCTCTCTGTGGTGCATCTATTCCATGTTAAGGAGCATGGTTAAGCTCAAACATTGTATTGATATCAAAACGCACTGTAACCCACAACCATGTTCATCTCGTAGCATGAGTTATTTGGTGCCTTCTCATTCCAGTAATTTGTATGATTTATCTTTGTCGCCGACATTTACACAAGAAGTAAATGAAGATAGGTACTAAAGAAGTGGCAAGTACCAATGTACCTAAGTCAAACTGTGAAATCGCCATCAAAAACAATCCAATATCGTTTCGAAAATTGTACATTCACCAATTGTTTTAATAATTAAACGATTTATGCAATACATGTTTGTTTTTTCCTCGCAAGTATGTTGAAAAAGTGCGTATGAAACTCGTGAGCAACTTGCTCACTAGACACTCGGCTGATTTACGCCTACAAACCATAGCCTCGTGTATAATGAGCAACTTAGCTCACTTGTACATAATATACTAATAAGTATCTATGTATTTGTAAATTATTATGATGGGTACCTAGTTATTATTGAGGTTCATTCATTTATGTAATTTTTTTATTTTTATATCAGTATTAGTATGTAGGTACATGTAGTAAGTATCTAATCTAGGTACACCATTACACTCCAGGTAATGTCCACATAGTCCATTCCATCCAAATGTTGTCTGGTAGAGATCGCTATTTAGCGATAAGACCGTGAATTCTAGGTATTACATAGTTTTACGGTTCTTTTTATTTGTATTGTTTTACGGTGTGCATTAAAGAACTATCTAATCTATGTAGGTATGTGTACTTACATTCGTTTGTATTTAAGATAATAAATAAATAAATATTGCTGGACATTTCACACAGCGCTATCTAGCCCCAAACTAAGCAGAGGTTGTACTATGGGAACCAGATAACTGATAGAATACTTATATACTTTTTTCTTTTTTTTTTGTATATACATACTTATAATATATAGAAAACCTCCAGACCCGGAACAAATATCTGTAGATCATGCAAACATTTTTTCTGCGGCGGGAATCGAACCCGCTACCTCCTGCGTCTCAGACGGCTATTCGCCCACTGCACCACGGAGGTCGTCAATATATATAGATAGGATGTACAATATAGATAGGATGTTTAAAGTGCTTTAAACTTTTAAAACACTGATCTCCATACATTTGATTCTTTGCCAAATAATACTGAACAAGTAAACAACCATTTGGCAAAGAATCTAGGAACTTCATCATCATTAACTTATAACAGTACACAGCTGGATGTAGGTCTCACCTACGGTGCGCCATTGAGCCCAATCCTCAGCTCTTCTGATCCAATCCTTGCCAGCCACAGCGCGCAAATCGTCACTCCATCTAGACGCAAATCGGTTCTGCGGCAGATATGACCGGCCCTCTGCCACTTCAGCTTGCTGACCCTCTGAGCTATGTCGATCACCTTGGTTCTCTGTCGGAATACCTTGTTTCGGATCCTATCCTTCAGAGAAATTCCGAGCATAGCCCTTTCCATAGCTCGCTATAGGTAAGACAGCAACTCAATATTTCCTTCAAACTTACCAAGTTAAGAGCAACAGCCCCATTGCAAACTTCATAGCTCTCTATTCCGATGACAGTGCACAGAACAGAAATCACGGACGTAAGATCCTGGTTAGTTTCACCATTCTTCACCGAGTCGAATAACGCAGCAATTGCGCTCCTGCATAATACGCAGTCGAGGGTCTAAAACAAATGTACATTGTATCAAGTTAAATAAATGAATTTATACCGGAGTTTCGCATATCTACAGCAGGACAACACCCATCCTACGCTACACTGTATCGTCTTAGAAAATACGAGTAGGCGCGGTACCGAAGCACCCATACTCGAAATATTAGCTGTGTCATGTACCTACCCGTTAGAACGGAGTTGAATATTACCCGACTACTTACCTACCTACCTGCCTTTACCTGCCTGTATTCGCTGCTAAGAAGGAATCATAATCTCAGACATGTTCGTTTCGTTACTAGGTATGTTTCGTTTTTAAATATTGCACCATTCCCTAAATTAAACTAAAGAAAACACAAAAAAACCGGCCAAGTGCAAGTCGGACTCGCGCACGAAGGGTTCCGTAGGTACCATTATCTATAAAACCGACAAAAAATCACGTTTGTGGTATGGTAGCCCTTCTTAAATATTTGTTTTATTTTAATTTAATTATTTATTATTAAAGTGAATATATAACTAAATATTCTGTGATTATTTCAAGCTGTTGCTGTTATCAATATCGAGAAAAAATCACGTTTGTTTTATGGGAGCCCCCCTTAAATATTTATTTTATTTTTAGTATTTGTTGTTATAGCGGCAACAGAAATAAATAATAAATAAATAAATATTACAGGACATGTCACACAGCGCTATCCAGCCCCAAATTAAGCAGAGCTTGTACTATGGGAACCAGATAACTGATAGAATACTTATATACTTTTTTTTGTAAATACATACTTATAATATATAGAAAAACATCCAGACCCGGAAATACATAATCTGTGAAAATTTCAACTGTCTAACTATCACGGTTCATGAGATACAGCCTGGTGACAGACGGACAGACAGACAGACAGCGAAGTCTCAGTAATAGGGTCCCGTTTTACCCTTTCGGTACGGAACCCTAAAAATATCAGTAATAGCAGTAGTATCTTTTTAGATTTTTTTTGTGCATTATGTACCTACCTACCTACCTAATAATAAGTAGGTAAACTTCTTTCATAATAGTTTTAATATAACTATTAATTTAAATTATAGGTATCGGTTACTGCCTGTTCGATTCCGGTGTAGGTAAGGTTATTAACGATTCTGATGGGCTTAATGATTCAAGAGAATTGAAAGAACAAATTATTGGTTTAGCTGAATCAAAATCCTTACCATTCTGGCTTGACCATAAGTGTCAAGGGCCCTGGCCGATGCACGTTCCTGTCTATGTAAAACATCAATGACTTCTTCAAACAGTACATTTTCAGACTCCGTCAGATTGCCTCTCACAAATTTCTTGAATAATTCTCCCACTTCGTCTAAAACATTAGGGTAATAATTCATTGACATATTGAAATCATAATCAGTTAATCACCCAAACAATAATCCTTAGCAAATATCGTGTTTAAGAACAGATATGGTCAGTTTTAGTATTATAAAATGGTTTGACGAAAAACCTAGAATTATCACAAAACTGAAACACACACCTTCAGAGATGAGTTTCTTCGCGAAGTTGACACCGCATATCATCAGTAGAAGCACCAACACTTTCATATTGCCCGCTTGTATACCAGTAGGTACTTTAAGGGTACAATCCTCCTATTTATAGAGAAACAACCAATTGCAAGATTCTACAAATTGTTCAAATACTTGAACATTCAATACATGTGTTGTAACGGATGATGCGGGTGCTACTGTTGGATATAGGTATGTGCAATATTTATCATATCGCTAAGCTATTTATCGCTGGTTCTCCGTAGAATTTTATAAATGGTTAAAATTTGGTCAAGTGTATTCAACTATTTCGAGGTTCCGCACAAGTGACGTCTATTGGTAATCGACATTGTACTTTATTCTTTATTGTACACAAATAGATTTACAGATAAAAATAGCTTACAAAATGGACATGTACAAAGGCGAGCTTAACCCTAATAAGAGGTGTACTCTGATTAAACTCGTTTTACCATTATTACCATACCATTTAACACCCTGCGCCCGTAGAGGGGTAAAAAAACCTTACCAATGTCTCTTTGCATAGTTGAATAAGATGTTTTTTTAAACTGGAATTTTGGATTCTGAGCATAAATAAATAAATATTGCTCGACATTTCACACAGAGCTATCATTTACTTCGATCAACTTATTATTAGGATCATAGTGCAATTGTGTTAGTATAATTAAAATTCCATAAATAAACTAATGTTAGCAGGTAGGTACTTATATATAAAAGAAGTACAACTAATCTAGGTCTTTTTGTTTGCCAGTTTATGTGCCATGCAGCCATGATTCGTATACTGGCAATCAAACCTACCTACTTGAAAACACGCATACCGCTAGACGGACCTAGCCCGAATCCTGCTCAACAGAGATATACCTACACTATTTTCGCATGACTGTCTAGAAACAGTCAACTCACGCATCGGTAAACATCCCCGAAGCGCTGCAGAATCTAGGCAGCCCCATCAGCACCCAGAACGCATTATGAGCGAAGCGAGATCACTAAATCAACTTGGGATAATCGGCGTTGTATGTATGTATGTATGTTTGTCCGAGGATAACTTTCGAAGCGTTGATCCGATCATCGTGAAATTTAATATGTAGGTAGGTAGTGATGGTACAATTTTGGTGTGACTAAACGAGCTAAAAATGTTGTGGGAGATATTGGGGTTCAAGGGGGGTAAAAAAAATGAAAATGAGGCTAACTGGTCAAGTGGGACGTCAAATGAAAGGTATTCATTAGTATATTTAGACTCCGTTTTTATTTTTCAAAAATTCTATTTAGTTTTTGAGTTATTAGCCATAATAAAAATTAAACTTCCACAAAATTCACAGGATACACCAGTGACCACCCCTCAGTCCTATATTTTGCTAAGCGTGTAGCACAAACTTAGGCAAAAGTCTGAAATCCAGAATAACTGCAATTTGTACCCCAAAAAGGGTAACCATATTACATGAACTCCTGTTACCTGTAATTTGAATGAAACTGTAGGTCAAGTAAGATGGTTCATATTTCGGGGCACTATGATGATAGTCAAAGATTACAAATAATTTTGGAGACTCGCGAGATCTCAGTTCGTGGCGAACCACTAGTTAGATTGAATACGTAGCGCGTTGCGTGTGATTCACCCACAGGCTCTCTCTAACAGACAACGCCCTACGCTCTCCATGTCTGTATCATTGTTCAGCTCTGAGGTTACCAACTACGTGTCCTAGATATTTAATAGTAGATTATTAACCAAGGGGATAAAGCAGAGTCTTCTGTCGCGGGTGACGATTTAAATCGCGAGCGTAACGAAGGACTCGAGGTTTACTCCCGAGCGTAGCGAGGGTGTTAAAAACTTAAATCACGAGCGAAGCCAGGGATTTAAGACGAGTCCTGAGTGTAGCGAGGGATTTAAGTTCACCCAAGACTAAGACAGCTTTATCACCGAGGAAAATACTCTACTTTTCGTAACATTTGCGAAAAAATTAACACAATAATAATATGAGATAAGCATTTATTAAAAATAATGACAATTAAAAGTATTTTTAGAACATTAACTTATTTATAAAAATAAATTAAAATAAAGTTAACGTTTATGTATTTGAAGAAAACAAAAACGCGTCAAATTCCTAGACTAATATTTTTTTGTCGGAAAAGCAAAGGCATCGAGCTCATACGGCCTCGACGTTTTCGTAATTTTATTTAATAATCATAACTGCATAATAAATGCGTATTCCTTTTTCAAAAAGATTTATAATGTTTTATATACAAACTCAATGGTGTAAACACAGATGTAGTTCAGTATAAATTTCGGTAAGTATTCCTTTAAATCACATTCTACCCCTAGAGGATGAATGAAATTCAGTACAATTTTCTTTCCCTGTTTTTAACACATTAAAAATGACTATTGTTATGTTCGCTTTTTGTGGCATAGAATGTCACTTTTTTGAGCAAGTGGTACGAAAATTATATTTTAAGCCATGTTTATGCACATACGCTTCATAAATACCCAACAGTTAGTTAGGCCACAGGCCGATGCACTCAGCAGCACCATGTTGAGGCAAAGCCCATCGATGTGGCATCCGACACGGGCTCACCTATCGGCGCATTGATGTACTGTACAGGTTGAAGAGCTTCGGTGAGGTCAACCCTCCCCTCCCCCCCTGCCTCACCCCTCAATCCAGCCTGTACGGCTCGGAAAAATTACTCTACCATCTCACTACATTGACCTGGTTTTGATAGCAATACTTAAAGACATTATTAACCTCTGGTGGCAGATTGATATCTTTTAACTTCTGCCAGAGCATATCGTAAGGAAGGTCAAATGCCCTTGAGAGGTCGAGGTAACAGGTTGAGCATGTATGGATGTCCGACGTGTCGTTAGTAGGTTTTTGACAGTTTGCTTAAATGTCAAAATAGCCGTTTCTGTGGTGAGACTTCTAAAACCAAATTGATTATCATGCAACTTTATGTACCTACGTCTAATTTACTATAGTTCGACCGAAACCGCTGTACCGCTCCTTAGGAAAGTGCGGCGAGGTGGGGGCCGAGGAAAAAAGAGCAAGCGTAGGTACACATGAGATTGATATTGTCGGATAGATCTTACGATATCGTAAACGATATGTTTATATTATTTAACGATATGTTTATATTTTTATAAGTAACTAAATTGTCTACAGATAATCTGACATAGATTCTGTTTCAATTGGAACTTAAATCAGAGTCGTTCTGCAAATTTATTATATTATAATGGATCGATAATAATATCAAATCTACTATCGCGATCCCAGTAATTGTTTTCATTTTTTGGACATGATGACGGTGTTGACATCACGAGATAGCGGTCGACCCATCTTTGCATATTTATCTCATGTGCGTCTGACGATGGATCGGAGCGGCCGATACTTCCCCCCGTCTCGCCGCGCGCATACCTCAGGCGCGGTACAGCGGTTTTGGTCAAACCATATTAAGCAAACCGTCAAAAACCTTGGTATAATGGTGAGCAGCGAAATAGGTGTATAGTTCGACTTATTGCACACATCACCTGTTTTATTTTTCACAACTGGTACCACCAGTCTTCATCATATCAGGTAAGAGCCCCATACATAGCGTGCAAAACATCGCGAACCACAGACATTTACTTCCCTCATCCGTGTCACGAACACTCCTAGTAAGTGCACACCCACTATGGAAACCAGATAACTGATATAATACTTATGATTTTTTTGTAATATAAGTAGGTACATAAGTAATTATAATAAGTATATATAAAAAATCCAGACCCGGAACAAATATCTGTAGATCATTCAAACATTTATTCCGAGGCGGGAATCGAACCCGCTACCTCCTGCGTCCCAGTCGGCTATACGTCCACTGCGCCACAGAGGTAAGCTTGGTGGTTTTTTTATTTTTAATTATGTAATGGAAAGTCCTCTGCAAACTCATATTTGAACAAATCACGTCTCTGTTTCACATTTCTATCACACGGTTTTATGCTCGAAAGTTATTACGATTGTAAATAATTTAATCCTTAATCAATCAAGTTGTTATCTACTAATAATCCATTGTTTCTTTCAAACAAAATAAAAGGAATTTTATCTAAAAGAATTATAATCAAGTATAAGAAGCAATATAAGAAGCAGGGGCGCACCTTTCGTTCGATGCAAAGGTCGGGTCTGCGTCCGTTTATTTCGAGCTTAATATAAACGTCAAGATAGTCACTCCAATAACTACTGTTGTCATCACTATCACATTAATATTATAAATGCGAAAGTTTGGATGTTTGTTACTCAATCACGTCGAAACGGCTGAACCGATTTCGATTTCTATACATATATTATATCCTGGATTGACACATACCTAGGCTACTTTTTATCCCCAATATCAGTCCCATGGGATAAAAATGGGGTGTCAAGTTGCAACAGCGAATGTAGCTTTATTTATAGGTTACATACACATTTAGTAGTGTAACGCGTAAGTCACGAGCAACAGCTAGCCTAAACTAAAAAATGCAGAACTAATAAAGCCCTTTCTTAATTAGGTTGAAATAAAAAGAATGCTGATATTTTTAGTGCTGTCAAATTAAGTTTAAGCTTAGTAGCGTCGTAGTGTAGTCTATTGTACTGACTGTTGTAGTCGTACAACAGGATCGACACCGGTGTCTAAAGATTATTTTAGACGCGGGACAAATACAAGAGGCATCGGACGGAGGCGAGGCGTGGGCGAGGTGCGGGCGCGGCGCCGGTGCAGCGCAGAACAGGCGCGCTAACGGTGTCGGAAAGGCGAGGCGCGGGCGAACACAGTGGATGCATTTGGGGCATTCTAGTGTTTGATTTTATCACGACAACATGACATCTTCTTCGTCAGATGAAGAGGATCTGCAAGCTCTGGTGCATTTGGAGAACTTACAAAAGATCAGAAGATATGCGGTCCACCCGGTGTGGCAAGCAGGACAGGAGCATGCCTCTGCTAACTGCGGGTGCGCCGAGGGCGAGGAAGTGGCGCCCGCGCTCCGCCGTCTCAGTATGGCTCGCGCCACACCTCTTCTAAACATTTTGTATGAAATATCAAAGTGGCGCCGCACCCGCGACTCGCCTCCGACCGACGCCACTTGTATTTGTCCCGCGCCTTAGTTTCGTGCGTATGACCAGTTTTAAGCAATCAGTCGAAGATATATTTTTTTAAGCATTTTGATATGACCCCTTCTAAACTAGCTCCCTTTCTAAACTAAATATGACAGCACTAAAAATGTACTCTTTTTATATTTAGTCTAATACGTATGACGGACACATTTTATGTGCTGTAAAATTAGTTAGTTTAGAAGATAATTGACACTACATTTTAAGTTTCAGTCAATACTCAATACTTCAGTATTGTATGAGTTGCTGGCTTACCTTGAATGAGTTGCTGGCTAATTCGATTTTTCTCATTTACTATTTTCAGTGAAGTCTCTTATGTTGATAGATGTTCGCAAAAGATAATAGGATAAACATCTATCGCTTGACGATGTATTCCTGTTGTCCCCATTAACGCTGTCCCCATTATGGGGACAACAGGGAGTCATAAAATTTCCTTCCCGTTGTCCCCATTACGCGTTCTCGTTATGGGGACAACGGTAAGTCATAAAGTTTCCTTCTCGTTGTCCCCATTGACGCTTTCTCGTTATGGGGACAACGGGAAGTCATAAAATTTCCTTCCTTTTGTCCCCATTGACATACGCATAGTTTATATACATACAAATGAAACAAATTTTTAAGTTTAATGGGGTTTTAATCAAATGTGAAAAAAGCTAATAAAAAATACTTACACAAATAAACAACCCTAATGTTGTAAAAGAGTAAAAATATCACAATCATGCATAAAATCCATTTCCAAAAAAGTCTTTAAGGATCACCATTTTATCTCTTGCCTCATCAGAACAAAATATAATAATACCTGTATTACCCTCACAATATTCTCTATAAGTGAATCTTAAACCAGACAATAGCCCGCTAGTACAAATTTTTCATATTTTGGAGGTATTTTCACATTCATAACATCATTAAAAACAGCTTTAGATACCTCAAATGTGGAATTTCTATGGTGGTAAAGAGAAGTTTTCTTACTTTCAAATTTAGGAAGCTCAATTACTTTGTCGAGTCCCGTATCTTTGATTTCTGGCATAATTGTATTGTTAGCTGTCGGTATGGGAGGTACATCCGCTGTGGCGATTTTTTGTTTGCAATTTTCCATTTAAGTGTCAAGCAGGTTTTTATTGAAATCCGGTGTACAAGGGTGTGAAGTCTTTTTCAAAATGTCACCTTCCTATAAATAAAAGTTACATGAATAATTTATCGAACATACAAATCAATTATCTAACTAAAATATGAATGAGAACTTTTATAAGTTGTCTTTTTCGTAAACTGGTGTCAAGCATGTAAAAGTATTGTGCCGCCCTTTCTGTATAATTCACTACTTACTCTCGAAGGCCTAGGAGGCTCTTGTGACATTGTTTATAACTATTAGGAAAAGCGAAATTTTATTTTTTTACAGTTTATTATAAGTGCGCAAGAAATACTAAGAAAAAATAGAATGAAATGAACCGATTCACCGCTTATTTTTAAACAGAGTTTTTTCTAACAGCTGAAGACTGTACAGTAGAATGAACATACATAAACTATAAGTAGTAACTAGTGCTTGTAGGAGAATTAATGTTTTCTTATAAATTGTAATGTTAAACGTACGGTATTTTATTTTTGCATAATATTGTCTTATTATACGCCGGAAATAGCAAAATAATGGAGAAATAATGTTTTCTTATAAATTGTAATGTTAAACGTACGTTATTTTATTTTTGCATAATATTGTCTTATTATACGTCGGAAATAGCAAAACATGTTTTAGGTAGTTCACGTTAATATACTTACATGAGTTCTTTTACACTTTCACTTACAACACCACTATTCACCACTATAATTCACACCATATGAATACAGCACAACTAAACTAAAAACTCCCAAATACAAGTTCCTTTTGTGTTATGTATTTTTTGGAGTGGGGTTTAGCATAAGCCAATGCGAGCTTTGCAAAAACAATGTTATCTGTGCGCTTTTGTTCCCTAGATGCATCGCATTGCGCCTCGGCCGCCGCCAGCGCATCTTTTGATACTTGTTTACCATAGTAGTTATAGAATTTAAATTCAGTAGTTTTATCATAATTCGTGTAGACAACTAGGAAACAAATAATAGACTACTTTACACCCTTACAAAAGGAATGTGTATTTTTAAGCAAAAGTAACAGCAATTACTGAGTAGATAGGTATTTATTTATTATACGAGTGTAAACTTCATATATCGTCAATCGATGTAACGACAAACTTTGATTATTTTATCGAGTTTCCATTAATGGTCCATCACGGTGGACCTGCCACCGTGAATTGGGACAACAGGAATACCTTTTAATTATTTTATTGAGTTCCGCTGTCCCCATTAACAGGTACATATCAAGTCATGATGCGGCTAGATGTTCCTATCATACTTGTTATTTTGTTTGATAACATTCAAAAATAAGGTGCGAGTATAACTTCAGAATGAAAACTCTTTAACTCGTAGGTATTTGCCGTAGATTAAGACTATCTCAGTGGGTTTATCAATTCGTTTCTCAACTGTGTGTAAGTACTTCAACTATCATGATTGATAACCAAATATTGCATTATTTTATAGCATCACATTAGTATCTAATTTAGTGAAGGTTGTTTCTACTTAAGGTTAGGTACTTACTGGAAATAGCCTCTAGTTTTGGTCTATTTACCACGTTTTTGAGCAGAAGCTTCAAGCTTTCACTACAACTGTGCTAAGTTTGAAAAGGCGTAGTATACTCTCAATTAACAAGTCTCAAAGCTTTTAATTGCTTTTGCACACCACCTGCTCGACAATGTTAAATTATGTGTCATGTAAATCTCACCGAAAGCAGGTGATTAAATCCCTACGGCGGGGACTATAATTATACTACTGAATTTCATTATTCCCTCGCGGGCATAATGTGATTTGAATCTGGTACCTCATCTGTATTAAAATTTGAACCAATGGAGACCCACACAATAAGAAACTAGAATTCGTAAATCGAACTAACCTCTGCACAGAATGCACCAACCTAGAATTATTGTTTAGCATAAAGTGTGAAAAGTAAAGTATTCTCCTCGTGGATAAAGCTGTCTGCATCTTGGGCGTGCTTATATCCCTTTCTGCATTCAGGATTCTAGTAGCTCCCTCGCTCCACTCGTGAGTTAACTCTAGAATCCTTTATTCTTTATTGTACACAAGAGAATACATTATAAAGTACAGAAATAGAGGACATGTACAAAGGCGAGCTTAACCCTATGAAGAGTTTTCTTCCAACAAACCTTTGAGGCTAGAGAGAGAGATGATTTTAAAGGTAGGTGTGTGTGTACAAGGTATCATAAATATGTACATATATCTTAAACAAATATACCAAAAGAGAGTAATAAAATGAAATAAATAGACTAATATATACAAAAATAAATATATACCTGCAATAAAATAAAAATACAGAGAAAGATAGTGCTCTTTAACTTTCCGTTTGAAAATGTTAAACGACGGACTAGCGCGAACTTCATGGGGCAGGGCATTCCAAATTTTCATCGCATAAACGGTAAAGGAGCCACCATAGCGGCTTGAAGTGTGTTGAGGTGTTTTGAGGAGAAGGGACTTAGAGGACCGGGATGTCACACTGCGAGGGACAAGGAATTCGAAGCGTTCTCGGAGGTAGGGAGGAGAGAGTGGACAATATAATACTTTAAAGTGAAAGAACGTGAAGATCACGACGAAGACGAATAGGGAGCCATTTAAGTTGGGATCTGAACATGGATACGTGTTTTTTTCAAACTTTCGTGATCACTGTACATAATTATTGATTAAAACGGGTATTTATCGCGTATGTACCTTTTTTATTTGTTATCCCGACGTTTCGGCTGTGTTGCAACAGTCATGGTCTCGGGCTGACTGGAGTACTTGGAGCTACCGTCGGGAAGTGTGGGTAGCTGCAGCATCTACCCTCACTTGGTCTTCAGAATTAGAAATGTCCTCGTTCATATTACGACACACTACACTAACCGTATCTATAATATAATTTTAGTTTAATAAAATAATTTATAAAATTGTTCAAGAACCAAATGAAATTACGAAAAATAATCAAGAAATCACCGTTCGCGTAACGCTGGCTAACTCGCAAACGAACTATTGACTTAGATATATATATATCGACGCTTGAAAGGCAATAATTACCAAGCGACATTTTAGGCGATATTGAATTATATATATAATTGAAATCAGAAAAAAATTCTGCGTCGAATGGTCCTACTCACATGCCGCTAGGATGGAGTTTGTTGTCGCTTGGTAACTTATAAAATATCACATTTTCAGTTTTCGGCGTCCAAGCGACAATAATTTTACCGATTTATGAATAATTTTCACTTAGTAAGTATTCTAATTTTACTTTTTACACTTAGTAATTTTTGCCTAGACCAGGGATTCCCAAAGTGGTTGATATCGACCCCTTGGGGTCGATACCGGTTTCCTAGGGGTCGACATAAACGAAAACTGATTTTGGGGGTCGACGAGGTCTAAAAATCGACCCCTATTTAGTTAACACAAGTTCTTATTTAAATCTTTCAAGATAGGTAGGTAGGAACTGTATTGTTTATGTTGTGTTACGTGTACTAAGAATAATAAATATTTTTGTAGGAAATAACATTGTTGTAGTAATGTAAAGTCTCAAGTTCGTACAAGATGAAAAACTCGGCAAGTCAGTGTGGACAAGTTTGTGCAAGATAATGAGTTCGAGCGTACGTCTTTCAGGCGCGTTTTGACTTGCTCTCTATTTGACGCTTACGCGATTAAATACGAATGAATTCATGATCAAAGTTGCAAGTCCAAACATGTTCCCGATATTTTACTATTTAACGAGCTTGCACTTAGGTTGAAAGTTCATTTGCGTTTTGAAATTCGTTGGAGCTTGAACGATAATAACTCATATAAGTACTCATTTATTTCAAGAGATTACAAAGTTATAACATAGCTAAATTAAGCGAAGTAAAGTGATTGAAAAAGAATTTACAAAATGCTGAGCTCCCTACGCGAGTTAATAGCGTAACCATACAAAATCTAGAGTTTATGAAAAATTAACAGGGTAAGTACCAAACAGTTTTTATCCGGCACAGCGCATCAGCATTGCCATACAATGGGGCAATACAGCCACGGTCTTGGGGACGCTGTCTGCATTGCCCCACTGTGTGATAGTGATCAGTTGAGCTATGTGTAGATTGTTTGCAACAGTTTGCAGTTGCCTCAGTTGTTTCAATTGTAAAAAATTACCAGTAAATTTAACAGTTTATTAATGTTTTTTATTTAGGTAGTTTCTTATTTTTTTATTTGCAGGATTACTGAGAGTTTTATGATGGAGGACACTTAAAAAAAATGCAGACAATACAGTTTGGACTACTTGAAGTTCGGATTTATTGCATCTCCATCAAATCAACACTTGCCGATGTGTCTCATATGTGAAAAAGTATTCAGTAACGATGCCATGAAGCCTTCAAAAATGGATGACCACTTATCAAGAGTACATGCTGCCAAAAAAAGTAAGTCCTTGTCATTTTTTCAAGCACTTAAAGAAAAACTAGACAAAAGACCATCCATAAGATCGATATTGGCCTCATCATCTATTAAAGACGATGATGGTTTACGAGCGTCCTATAATATATCTTTACTAATAGCGAAGTCGGGGAAACCCTACACAATTGGAGAGCAGCTTATCTTACCAGCCATTGCGGAGGTCCTTAACAATGTATTGCACAAACCCGCACATTATATTTTAAAGAGAATACCTTTGAGCAATAACACCGTTCAGAGACGCATAGACGAGATGGGACGGGATGTGTTAAACATTTTATGCAAGTTCTTACAGACCAACAGATTTTCTCTCCAGTTGGACGAGTCTACATTACCCGGCAATGAAGCTCTGTTGTTAGGATATGTTCGATATATCAAAGATGAAAATATGTGCCAAGAACTGCTTTTTGCTACATATTTAGAGACTGATACCAGAGGAGAATCGATTTTTCAGGCCGTGGAACATTTTTTTACTGACAAAGCTATTCCATGGAAAAACATTGTTTCTGTTGCGACTGATGGTGCACCGTCTATGGTTGGTCGTCATCGTGGTTTTATAGCTCACTTAAAGCGACAACTGCCTGATGTACTGGTCATTCACTGCGTGATTCACAGACAGCATTTAGTAACAAAAAAGCTGAGTCCTAGATTGCATAAGTCTTTACAATATGTAATAAATGCTATCAACAAGATCATTCTTTGAATACTCGGTTATTTGCTCAGCTATGTGAGGAAAACGACGAAGTCTTTACTCGATTACTTCTGCACACTGAAGTTCGCTGGCTATCTAGAGGCTCTTGCTTAGAAAGATTTTCAGGCATTTTTTAATCTGTGTTGGAGTTTTTATAAGAAAAAGATTCGAATTTGAAAGAAAATCTGAACAATTGTAAAACAGATATTTATTACTTGACTGATATCTTTGGAATATTCAACAAAGTTAATTTGCAGCTGCAGGGTGACGATCTTAACTTGATTAAAACAAAATCAATAATATTATATGCCTTCGTGGGTAAACTAATCGTTTATAAACAAAATTTAGGCAGAAAAGAATATTCGCAGTTTCCGCATTTGTCAAAATTACCAGAAATGCTTCAAGATGATGACATTTTATTATATGTCACTCACTTGGACGCATTACACAAGGATTTTACGCAGAGGTTTGAAGATCTTTTAAATTTACAAATTTCTCAATGGATAATAAATCCGTACAATACCACAGCCAGAGAAGAAGCCAATGTGATAATGCAAGAAGAGTTGATTACCATCAGCACAGACGAAGAGCTTAAGCAGAAGTTCAACCAAGGCTATCAGAAGTTCTGGTTGCAACGCAACATTGAAACACAGTATCCTACATTGTGGAACATTGCTGAAAAATACCTTATCGCTTTTCCATCGTCATACCTAGTTGAAAAAAGCTTCAGTGTGGTAACAAACATTTTGACGAAACAAAGAAACCGTTTGAAAATCAACGAACGTGGAGATTTAAGGCTACAACTAACCAATATTGAACCGGATGTAGCTAGATTGGTAGATAGTCACCAGGTTCATCCATCAGCATCACACTGAATGTTTTATTTTCTCTTTGCGAATTAATACTTTTTTAAATATAATTTCCTACCTACTTAAGATTCTTTAAGTACTTAATTTGTAATAATCATTATAAATTAAACTTGATATTTACTGAATTGTATGTCTTTTTATTTTGTTAAATTTTGATGAAGTCAACTTTACTCACTTAACCAAGTGCAAAGTTTTCCAATTGGTACCTTAGTACCTAGGTATTTTGTATCAATAGGAAAAAACGAAAGATAGGCCCCCTTATTCTTAATAGTCTGCTAACTAATTTAAAGCATTGCTAATTCTCACTCTGTCTTCTTCTATTGACCTAAGTCAGAATGAAAAATAACACTCTGTATCAGCTGTTTTAAGTTAGCGGACCATTATGAATAAGGGGGTTGATATTAAAAGTAGGTAATTTGGCCATGGGGGTCTGAGGTAAAAGTTCATTTTGGAAAATGGGTCACTTGTCCAAAATAGTTTGGGGATCCCTGGCCTAGACTATTAATAATGTATTGAAACATAAAGTATGTTTTGCTTTGCGGTACCTAGAGTATTAACATTGCTTGAGAAATTTTACCTGATACAATTAATTTTTTTCTCCATATTTTGACTTTTTAACACACCATAATTATGTATTCATTTTTATTTAGTACTTTTTATCTAAATGCAATCGATTTAAAAACATAAAGTAGTAATATTTACCTGCCTAAAAGGATATATTTTGTCGTTTGGTAACTTTTTACCTGCCGTTTATTTATTGTTTTTGTTACTTATATAACTATTTCTGATATGAAATTTGTATAAAAGTGAGCTTATCCCTGATGCATGTATGGCTGTTGGTAACAAAATAATGATTTAATCTTCACCGAACTGTCGCATAGGCAATCCTAAGTGTTTCGTCGCGTAGCTTGAAGTGCACTCGGTAAGTGTATTATAAAGATTTTATGAGTGTTAGCTTATTTAATGCGCATTTAAAAATAATGACAAATTCTGCAACAATTGGACCAAGTTTGCAAAAAACTAGATTTTAATGCTCCGGTATGTTTTTACATCTGTTTTATAAATGTTCACGCTGAAGTAAACAAATAGGTCAGCAAGTAGGTATATCATGTTATTATAAATTTTCAGGAACAGACACTTTCAGAAGAAGGCCTTTAAATTATATCCTTTGCAAATACATTTGAGACTTTATACTGCTGGCAATAATACTGAGAAGACTGGCCCAATAAATGAGGATCAACAGCACCAAAATTAAAGTAAAGCATTGATGCATAAAATTGTTGATGGCCCATTGGGTCCTACCCTGGCAATCGTACCTCCAGATCTATCTATAAAACAGAATACAGTCTCAGCAGATGATTATTCTATATTCCAAATTGGCCTACAAGAAAATGAACTTACAAACAAGGAGGTTGATTTGACTATACCGGAAAAATTCACTGCAAGCAACGCCCAAAAACAAACAGTTAAAAACACTGAAGATGTATTGGCTACACCAGAATTATATACTTCAAGCAACACTGAAGTAAGTGCCAATTCTACAAATTCTACCATTGTGGCATGCTCTAAATCTAACGGATCAAAAACTATAAAGCCTCAGAGAGGTCGTAAGCGTAAATGCAAAACTGATAAAATGTACATTGATTACATATCACATAATGCTGATTACTCAACTTTTATCGATTGTGAAAAAGCTGCACTTTCAGATGAATGGTTAGGATCTAATTTTTCTCCTAATGAAAAAGTAGATGTAGTTTCAAAAACAGAAAACACAAAGAAAAAATCGAATAATGCAAAATCTAAAAAGCAAAATACAAGTTTGGATGACATTAATGAAGAATTATTTGATTGTGATTATAACGTACAAAGTAATAATATTTCTTATGAGCCATTCCACTATCTAAATGTTATTGATAAGATAAAACCTAATATGTCAAATTTTCCTAATAAGTATTAACTAAAGCTTTAAATTGTTAAGACTTAATCTTAACTTTGTTATTAACCCAAATATTTTCACTCGTGAAACTCGTGAACTGTTTTTGTTATTTAAGAATTGTATCTCAAATTTGTAAATAATTTGTATGTGATTCAATTATGTTCCTTTAAAAGAATTTCTTAAAAAACTGTTAATAGTATTGTAGGTAGTTCTATTTTGTATTCCTAAGTAATATCTATCCTAATAGTCTAAGACTGCTGAAAAAGACTGACCTGAAACTTAATACTTGATGTGGTTGATTTAAATTTGGTTTAATTAAGTAATGAATTGGTATCAGAAACCCATTCCAATATAATAGGTTGGGGAAAAAGTCTTTTCGCATTATAGTATGTATGAACTTGTAATAAAATCTCTTTGGCTATTTGTATCTGGCTGGTTTTGATATCATCCAAAGTTTAAATTTTAAAGAAGATAATTCCAAATTCAAATTAGGAAAATGTATGATTTTTATTTGTTTTTCGTACTGTAAAGATGAGTGAATCTAATGAAGAAATTCGATATATTTTAAAATGTTACTACAAAAAAGGTAAAAATGAATGCAAGCCGCGAAAAAAATTTGCGATGTTTATGGACCTAGTGCAGTGTCTGTGAGAGTAGCACAAATTTGGTTCAATCCGGAAATTTTGATGTCAAAGATGCACGTCGCTCTGCTCGCCCTATTACGGATAAAATTGATGCAATTTTTGAAAAAGTGGAGCAAGATCGGCATATCAGTAGTTACGACGTAGCTGAAAAACTGGGAATTGTTGGGACCACAAAACAGTTATGGTGCATTTTAAAAAAACTGGGTACACAAAAAAGCTCGATATTTGGGTATCCCACGAGCTCACTGAAAGGAACCTAATGAACCGTGTACTCATTTGTGATTCTTTATTACGACGTAATGAAACCGAACCATTTTTGAAGAAGCTGATAACTGGTGATGAAAAGTGGATCACGTACGACAAGAACATGCGAAAAAGGTCGTGGTCAAAGGCCGGTCAGACTTCACAGACTGTGGCGAAACCCGGGTTAACTCGCAACAAGGTGATGCTGTGTGTGTGTGGTGGGATTGGAAGGGCATTATTCATTATGAGCTCCTACCACCAGGCAGGACCATCGATTCTGAACTCTACTGCGAACAACTGATGAGATTAAAGTAAGAAGTTGAGAGAAAGCGGCCGGAATTAATCAACAGAAGGGGTGTAGTTTTTCATCATGATAACGCTAGACCTCACACATCTTTAGCCACTCAACAAAAATTAAGAGTTTGGCTGGGAGGTGTTAATGAATCCGCCGTATAGTACTGACCTTGCACCTTCAGATTTCCACTTGTTTCGGTCTCTTCAGAATTCTTTAGGCAGTGTCAAGTTCAAAACTACTTGTCGCGGTATTTTGATCAGAAGCCCCGAAATTTCTATAGCAATGGGATCATGTCCCTACCTACAAGATGACAAAAAGTTATTGAACAAAATGGTACCTACATACTTTAGTTAAATGTAAATAAACTATATTAAAAAATGTTTTGAATTTTCTTAAAAAAAGCGAAGAAACTTTTTCCCCAACCTAATACATTTTTTGTAATAGTAGTTTTTAATTGCAATTTTCTTCTTTGTTAAAATTGTATTTTACCTACCTATACTGGTTTTGAAATTTTTAATAAATACTATTTATAAAAATGAAATGCCTTATTTATTTACAAGGACGGCCCATGTTCTTTATAAGATCCATATCCACTTTGCGGTAAGTTTGATTTGACTGAGAAGAAGAAAAGAGTTTTGACTACAATATTCGTATGATAAAGACGTCTTTATCAAAGGGTTAGTCACAAACCTAAAACCTCCACCAACCTGCACTAGGGCAGCGTGGCGGATTATGCTCTTATTCGTGCCTCGTCAGATGGAGGCCCATACTCAGTAGTATGTGATTGTAGATGTAACAATATGACGATATGCCGCAAAAACCTTGCCCGAAAGTCTTTGATTTTGTGTACTAAAACTTAATTCTTTATTACTTGTTCAAAAAAGTCCTACACTTACCTTATTTAATTTGTACTATGGTTGAAATTGCCTGCCAAAAAAGTATTTTGTTTTTTATTTAGATCATTTTACTTATGTGTCAAATATGCGTTACTTCTGGATGCATCATTTTGCTTCAAACACCATTAGAAAATAATGGGGTTTAGCTAATTTTACTTGTTATATTCTGAAATTTTGTTTTCGGTAAGTAATTTTTACCTGTTTGAAATTTTGATTAAAATTTTACTAACCGACACTATTTCTTAAAGTATTGAGAAAATGGATAATCTTTAAATGCCAGTTTACGAAGCTTTTAATCTGCATTTAAAATTTGTTATTGTGTATATATATATTTCATACACTGGCCGTGAGAGGAAGAGAAAGAAATTGTTCGCGCGCACTGCTCTCTTTTGCTCCTACAGTGTGATACAGACAATAGGCCTGCACTGTGTCTTAGATATACGAAACGTAACTGGCTATGAGAGAAAATGTGGGCTTGCACCTCTCTCTCTTGCCCCTACAGCAATATACGAAACGTAACTCTCTCTCTCTCTCTCTTTCTATCTTCACTAACTTATATCTCCCTCTCAACTTCCGTTCGCCTCGCCTGATCACACTTTTCGTCACGCTTTCGTCACGCATTCACCAGCTTACTCCCCAAGTCAAGAGTGCGTAAAGAAGTTTTACTTCAAAAACGTATTATGACGTCCTTGCCCCATGACCGCACATACACCGACTGACCTTTATCATTGAAACGAAAAATATAAATCATACTTTATTATACCAACAGTATAAACGGTACAAGATAACAAAATAAAGGTTAAACTTCACTCATCTCAACATCCTCAATATTCAAATCGTCCAGCATCTCAGCGAGGGTGATCCTAGGTAGCGAAGGGTCGATCTCGTCCGTGTCGACTGCGATTTTGCTTGCGTCGCGGAAGATATTGATGTTTTGACGGAATGCCGGATCCTCTTCCAAATCATCCAAGAACTCGTTGTAATCCCTGAAAAAAGAAGATATTTGATAACGCTATAGAGCTGCAATAAGTTTTTAAATTATGTGCGCCAACTTCTGTATTGAAAAATTATTTTCACCAGCATTTAGTACCCATTTGGTACCTCAATAGATTAGAATACATTCAAAATCATTATTTTCACCAGCATTTAGTACCCATTTGGTACCTTTTGGTACCTCAATAGATTAGAAAACCTTCAAAATGTTAGCGGCGCCACTCTATCTTGACGCACACTTTAAATTAGCTAAAGGTCTCACCGCGAGCATTCGTCAGCCGAGCAAACAATTGCGACGTTGCCACTACAAATAAAGCAATTAACTAGATCTTAACAAACAAATGCTTGGCTCGGGAAAAATGTTAACAAGCACGTGAACGCTCGCTTTTAAAAGCTCACTCGAATGCTCGCGGTTTCTGAATAGACAATTTGTTAATAACAAATACAATATAAATTGTCTTTATAACGAGTAAAGGTCTTTTAAACGAGTACTGGGTTGCCTGGTGCGAACGCCCCCTTTACCTGCTAGTTTTAGGGTATTTTTCTTTATTGTTATAATCCAATTATAATTATTTTTTATTCTAATGCTATTTTTGTAATTTATTCATGTAATTTGTATATCACTGACATTATTACATTTTTATTTATGATACACATCACATATTTTCATTATTGACATCACATATTTCATTATTGACATCACACAATTATTATAATTTTGCTCTCACATGATCGAGTGGGTGATTATGCGGTCTCGGCAGAATAACAGCGTCAACTGCTAACCCAGTTGACATAATGCTGAGTCGAGGCCCTTTTGCTGCTATAGCACACAACATACACCTACCTCATGTTTAAAGTTAATAGTTATATTATATTGTTTGTTTGTGTCTGTTTTGCATGTACTGTATAATAGTTATTTTTATGTTCATTATTTTAAATAATTTTTATGACTATGTAATATGTGTGCTATTTGGCAAATACCTAAATGATCGTCTATGTCTATGTCTAAAGGGCCGCCGAGAATTGCGAGTGAATAGCACAACTTCAGGCTAAGATAAGACGTTACACAAGCTCGTGATATTGCTTAGAACTGCCAGAGTTACTTTAATTATTTTTACATTTCGTGAGACCATGCGTGGTCTCCACTCTAGATCTAGAACCTTTCTGCCCCAACGGCCGTCAATTCAAGCTACGTACCGGTATTTGTAACTAGCTGCCGTCCGCGGCTTCACACGCGTGGTTTGTCAATGAAAACACTGTGTGCCCCAATCCCAGTCTTAATCTATCTGTTATGAATTTTTGTATAAATTTCATTGAACTCGGTCCAGCCGTTTAGTCGTGAAAACGTAACAGACAGACCGACACGGAATTAGTTTCGAATGTATAATATAAGTATCTGAAGAATAATCTATAATATAAAAAAAAATATCTATAAGAAATATCTATAATATAAGTACCGCACTCCGTAATTTTTAAAAATTTCGCTCCATCCAAAGGTTGCCTGGAAGAGATCGCTTTTAGCGATAAGGCCGCCCATTGTATTGCCTTATTTATTTTAACCCAGTACTTATTTTTTTATTATTTCTGTTTGTGTGGTAATTCAATAAAGAGTTATCTATCTATCTATCTATCTATAAGTATGGATTTATTAATACTTACTCGTTAGTAGAGCTGCGTCCATCGTGCAACTCGGCAGCCATATGCTTCAGTTTCCATGTTCTGGCGCGGCGCCGAGCCGAGCGCTCTCCGTAATGCTTCTTCACGAGAAATACGTCTGGTATGACGCTGCTGTCCAGTTTCTCCAAGTTGTCGTCATTCACGTTCGATTCGCTGAGGTTGTATCTGTAAGTTTGTATCAGATCAGATAAAAAAGAAAGGAAATAAAATACGTTTATTTGACACACATAGGAAAGACCACAAAGTACATAGATAACAGAAAAACACGTAACACACTAAAAAGAATAAGCACATAGGTAGGCGAGTAGCAGGAATAGTCTTCCGTACTGTGTGGGACAAACAGGCCCCGTCTCAGCATATTGCTGCCATCCAGCCGAGGATGGTAAGCGGCGCTGGTTTTCAGGCGGGACCTATGGGTAACCTCACGAACGCAAAAAAAAATATTAATGTTACAGGGATAAATAGATAAACAGGTATTATATCAAAGCTGGAAATATCCAGAAGATAGTATATTAAAACTATCTATATACAGGCTATGCCACATGGAGGGAGAGTACATTGAATATTGTAGGTGGAACATTTTACTGAAAGAAGACATTATTTTAATTTTAAAAACAATTTAAATTGCATTCATAGATTTTTAAATAATTACATGGTTGAACCGGGAATCGAACCCGCTACACGAGAAAAAAAATTACCCTGTAGCTTTATCATACCGATTGAAAGGCTTCATCATAAGGATTATTTTTTGCTAAATAACATAGTGTCAGAAATAAAAGGAAGACCATGAATTTTAACATTTTTAATTCAAAATTAATCAATTTAATTTATCAAATGCTCAAAATGAGTCCCATTCTGTTGAATACAAAGTCGCACTCTTTTGATTATTTTTTTATCATGTTGTGGTAGATATTTAGAATAATAATATGTCTAAGTTCCGCTTGTAGCTCGTGAATATCGTGAATACTGGTTCTTGTAAACTAAATTTTTTACATTACCCCTATAAAAAATATCTAACGGAGTTAGATCTGGGGATCTCGGCGGCCATCTTATTTGTCCATTTGTCCCAATCCAGGAAAGAAAGTGTTCATTGAGATAGTCCCTTGTTCTGTGACTGTTATGAGCCTGTTGAGACTGTTATAACAATATTCAAGGTACTTTCCCGCCATGTGGCATAGCCGTGGAACGCCCTGTTTATACGACCAAGAGATGGAACAAGTGTATGGCCCACCTGATATTAAGTGGTAACCATCGCCTTTAACAAAGCATTGCCTCGTAAGTCACGCACCTTAGGAACATGCCCTACGATACACTGCCCTGGGTCCATCATCTTAGGGCATACAGGTGTAACCTGATGTGCATGTAATTTCATTTCAATAATGTCGTATAATTTGCTCCTAATTCACGTTTTATAAACGTATATATTTACGTTTAAACGACTCATCCTAAAAGACTAACTGAACATGAAAAACGTTTACTTAACGTTTATAAAACGTTTATTTGCTAGTTGGGAGGTGTAACCTGATGTGCCTGTAATTTTAACTTAACTCATAATGTAGTTTCATTGGTATGGGTCGTTTTCGAATCCTAATAGTCATCTGGTTGACTGGTGTTTCGTTAAGGCGCTAACCGTAGCCGATGACCTTGAGCGAATGGGCGTATCTACTGTTTCGGCCCCGCACCAACCGCACCTTCCGCTACACGCATCTAACCGACCAGCAAATAGGTGAGCGCGAGGCAGACGATCACAACCCTCCCGTACGACAGTCAGCGGTATACTGCCGCCCGTCGCCCGCGCAACCACCTTCTAAGGATATGCGCGCTAATTATTCGGAAAAATTTAAAATAATTAATTGCCACGTGAAAAACCGTCGCAGCACAGCATCATATGTTCAACTTGAAGGTATAGTCTTTGCCCACATTTAGGTGAAAGAAAAATTACAAAATTTTACGTCGTTTAGAGATTGAATCAAATTAAAAGTCGAAAACAGCTACATTTTGTTATTTTTTCTCATAGTAAATAAACAGGTGGAACTTTTTTGTATGTTCACTTTGCAGATAAAAGGTCAATGAATGACATACATAGGCTGCACTAAAAGTATTGGGAACGGAATATTTCCACTGTTCCTGTCATATTAAAATCTTTTTAATTGAAAACTCCTTGGCTTTAAAAATCGAATACCATTTATTTATTTAAAAAAATATTCTCGGTCTTGTCACAAGGTCTTGTATAACTTGTTTAGTCGTTGAGAAAATGGAATTGACTCGAGAAAATTCAAGAGCAATGATTTATTTTGACTTTCGAAGTGGTTTAACACAAAAACAGTGTGTTGACCGGATGATTTCTGCATTTGGTGATGAAGCCCCATCCAAAACTACAATTTATCGCTGGTTTGCTGAATTTCAACGTGGACGTGTCAAGCTCACTGATGATCCCCGTCAAGGTCGTCCAAAAACTGCAGTCACCCAAGAAAAAGTTGATGCTGTGCGTAAGCTGATTGGGGAAGATCAACATGTGACATACCGCGAAATTCAGGCAACTTTAGACATTGGCATGAGTCAAATACAAATAATCTTGCATGAACAATTAGGTGTAAAAAAGTTGTTTTCCCGATGGATACCGCATTTGCTCTGTGAAGAGCAAAAAGCGGCTCGCGTTACTTGGTGCGTCAGAACTGACGAAAAATTCCACGCATGATCCTCAAATGCTGTATACAACATTGTATCAGGTGACGAATCCTGGATATACGCGTACGAACCCGAAACAAAAAACCAGTCACGAGTTTGGGTGTTCGAAAATGAGTTAAAGCCAACAAAAATTGTTCGTTCACGGAGTGTTGCAAAAAAAATGGTGGCCACGTTTGTCTCCAAAACCGGCCATGTTGCGACTCTTGAGGGACAAAGAACGGTTAATGCAGAATGGTATGCTAGCATTTGTTTGCCACAGGTCGATTCTGAACTCCGTAAAGAGAACTGCAACCGCCGCATCATCCTCCATCACGACAATGCGAGTTCTCACACCGCGCACAGAACAAAAGAGTTTTTAGAGCAAGAAAACATAGAATTATTAGACCATCCGCCGTACAGCCCCGACCTAAGCCCTAACGATTTCTATACTTTCCCTAAAATAAAGAATAAATTGCGTGGTCAGAGATTTTCATCACCTGAAGAAGCTGTGGACGCCTACAAAACGGCCATTTTGGAGACCCCAACTTCCGAATGGAATGGTTGCTTCAATGATTGGTTCCATCGTATGGAAAAATGTGTCAAATTTCGCGGTGAATACTTCGAAAAGCAATAAATACATTTTTAAATAGTAATGTTGTGTCACTTCCTTGATTCCCGAAATTTTCAGTGCCACCCTCGTATATTTTTTTGAGCACATAAAACTGATTCCTCCCTGAGGAGATAGCCTACAAATAAGACCAATCAGCTACTATATTCGTCTTAACAGACCTGAGGATGTGCTTGTTGTACCTAAATGATACCAGCAATAACCTATTAAAGTGATGATCGCCCTAGTTGCTGAATCATTACCTCTGATTTTTTACGTCCGTTTGTGCATGAGAAAAAGTAGTTTGATTGATCGAGCGAAGCGAGATCTCCATATCAACTTGGGCAAATCGGCGTTGTATGTATGTCTGTTTGTCCGAGGATAACTTTCGAAGCGTTGATCCAATCATCGTGAAATTTGATATATAGGTAGGTAGGTAGTGATAGCACAATCCTGATTTGACTAAACGAGCCAAAAGGGGGGGGGGGGGGGGGTGTCTTGAGATATTGGTGTTCAAGAGGTGTAACAAAGAAAAAACAAAATGGGACTATCCGGTCAAGTGGCACGAGTAATGAAAGGTATCAACAAAAAAATTGTACATTTCGACCTCGTTTTATTTTTAGATAAAACTTAAACTTTTTTAAGTTTAAGTTTTATTAACTTTTTTAAGTTTAAGTTTTATTAACTTTTTTAAGTTTAAGTTAAGTTTTTTTTAAGTTTTAACAGCATTTAAGTTATTAACCACGATAAAAACGTTTGTGTAAATGTGTTTGTTTTTAAATGCACGCGTGTTTTGAATTCAAAAGCGTACGCGCATGATTCTTGAAATTATGCGCGGCCTCAATTTGAACAGTACATTGAAAAACTCGTTTTTCAACAGTTGATGTAAAACGCCGCAATCGCCGAAATTATGAATTAAGGATTATATGAAAATTCTGCCAGAGGCGGAACTATTATCTCGACAGCCTCCATCAATTAAAGGCGATTTACATTTAGTACTGAAATTGCGCGTACGATCGGTCCTTCCTGTTCTAGAACTGAAAACCAATTACCCGATAAGTTCACCAGGTCAGAACCAAATAATGCAAGCAACTTCTGGAAAAGGCTTAGTTCTACATATCGTAATGTTATATTTACCCCAAAACAGTATCTCCCGGCTTCAGAATGTGCCCAAGATGTGTTTTAGTGTGTACGGGGTTGGCGTCAAGGCCTAAATCACTCGCCTTCACCACCCACACGTCAGCTATCACGTGTTTGTTGGACACTATGCCTTGGCCGGGGAATGATTTCTTTTCCTAAAAAACACAATCAGTAAGAGCTAATGCGAAAGTACCGTTTTATTGGTGTTACTACCGCCAATCACACTAATATTATAAATGCGAAAGTTTCGATGTTTGTTTGTTACTCAATCACGTCAAAACGGCTGAACCGATTTCGGATGAAATTTGATATGAACGTAGGATTACCACATAGACTACTTTTTATCCCATAAATCAGATCCCATGGGATAAAAATGGGATGTCAAAGTTTCTATAAATATTTTTGCAACCCCGAACAACGAGGGCAAAGCCGCTGGTGACAGCTAGTGTACAAATTATACGCGATCGTGACCAATTATGTAAAACTAGTTGAAATGTAAATTTGTCGAAAATCGACCGTAATTCAAAATTCTTTTTTTAACTTAATTTAAGTTTTCGCCCCCCTCTCAATATAAACTTTAACTATGCCAAATCTCACAGTCATCCGTTCTCGCAATAAGCTTAAAAAGGGGTACAAAGTTATCTTCACACGCGTAGCTTTTCGATAAAAAACATTACTCTCCTTCTACACAGTTGGGTAAAAAGTAGCCTATGTTACTCCGGGATAATATAACATTTTGATGGTAAAAGAATTTCTGTAATCGGACCAGTAGTTTTTGAATTTATTCGTCACAAACATACCAATCTTTCCTCTTTATAATATTAGTATATAAATGACCGAAACCAATCATGATAGTTTTCTTGGTAAAAATGAGAAAGTATAATAGGTAGTTTGACATCATACACCTTTTCACAGTCAGTCTGTCAGGCAGTCTGTGAAAAATCACAGTAATTTAATAGCATGGAAATTATAAAAGAAATTGGGGCGAAAATAGATTAGATAAGATAATAATTTATTGCACACCATAAACAAAACAGTTAAAAGTAACAGTATTCAAATGAATGTATACAATTGGCGGTCTTATTGCTAAGTAGCGAACTCTACCAGACAACCTTTGGCTAGATGGGAATACAATATGTTTGAATCCTTTATATGCCCAGGCAACTCCGGAACGAATGATACATTTTGAATGCGGTTCATTTAAATATCGTGTTCACATCCCACGTTTTGTAGAATTGGTACGAAAAGTGAAAAACTCAGGAGTTTTCTTATATATTGTAGGAATTTACTTTGGCGTCACTTTTTGATTAATTTAGTTTCGTTGAAGTAATATTTATTTTCGGGGGTATTTATACTTACATGTTCCTTCAGTACTTCAATGTCCATAACAATATACTCCACGAGCTGCTTAGGGTTGCATATTGGCGAAAATGGATTCCTCCAGTATACTGTTGATGACACATCACAAACTGCAAAAAAAAATCTCATAAAAATCACATCAACATATTCTAATACACATGTAATATATCACACATGTAAAAAATTTTATGGATGGGGGACACTAACTTAAAAATGAAGCACCTAAAGCGGGTCAATCGTAAGTAAAGTACTTTACGCACACCTAGCCTATCCCGTAGGTGTCGGTCATTACCGCCACTGACCGACATAGCGTGAGTCTGTTTTGTCATTGGCTTTTAGATTAAACACATCATTTGATGCTTCAACGCGACCCCGCCACCGCGTAATGTAAGGGCAGGAAGAAGAAAACATTTGATGCTTCAATGCGATTAGGATTCCATCAATTGTAATCATCCTTGATTAATCCTCATCTTCCTGCTCTTTCCCACCAACGTGGGCCACAACATGTATTAGCTGACCCGACCCAGTTTCGCACTGATTTTTATCAATATAAAATATAGCCTACTAGCAGCCCCGGATCTTAGCTGTCAAACCGGGGCACCTGCTCCGGGCGACCATTTCAGGTATCCAGCGCACGTCTGTCGCGTTGTACTGTCGATTATTGCACTCCCTGCCCACCGACATTGATCATCTGGCTGTTCATTTGATTTGAAACGCTTCAAACTTTAACCCTCCCCCCCCTGTCAAACGTTGGAGATGGGGCGCCACATCGAGTTTCTGCCCCGATTAGGAAATATTCTAGATCCGGGGCTGACTACTAGCGACGCGCCCCGGCAAGGTTTAGCCAGCGTTAGCAAAGGGCCCGAAAATATATTTTTAAGAATACATTACAATACATCAACATTTCTCTACTTTCTATAAATTTAATATGCATGTATTATACAAATAAACCTTTCGAAATAAATTATCTAAATGATGGTGAAAACAGCATCACAGTCTGCTGCAAACGAACTGGATGGCTCGACTGACCCAGATTCGATAATTAAGTTCATAACCTTTATCTATATCATAAAGACCTCAGGGGAGGATCATAAGGGGGCTCGACCTCACGACACAGGGAACCCTAGTGTAAGGCCTAGGGCTCAGTTAGTGTCAACACTAATAATATATAAGTAATATTTATATTTGAAGATAATTTTACTTAGAAAACTTTCGTGATTTATTTCAATCATTATTATAGATACGGGATTTATCACGTACCGTCTTATATTCTTGATGCAAGCGACAGAGGAGTGAGTGAACCTGGTAGACATTAGCGTTGTGTGTTTGCCTATACCGAGGAGAACAGAAGTGATGATAATGATGATGATGCAGCCTGTCAACACGATCACCGACCGTTGACAAACCCCTCCACCACCACGCCCGTCTACTCGCGCGCAGTGTTGCGGCGCGTAGTGCGAGGCGAGACGCAATACGGAGCGGATCGCACTCACCCTGATGAAGGTTCACGAATTGAACCGAAACATTGTCGGTCGAAACACCGATAAAACGGTACGTGATAAATCCCGTATTTATAATAATGATTGAAGATTATTGATTATCTAAGTACATGTAATTTGTCGAAGGATGAATAAATAAATCAAATAAGAAACTTATTTAAAAACTGTCTTCAATAGCTATTGATCATGTATCATTTTTTTATATTTTATTGATGATAGCCAAGCGCTTGACCACTACCTCACCTGATGGCAAGTGAAGGTGTGATCGAAGATTAAGCATGCTTGCCTAGAAAGAAACTATTCACTCTGGACTTGAAGACTCCAAGATTATACTGGTTTGGAAAAACATACGCCGGAAGTGAGTTCCACTCCTTACTTGTGCTAACAAGAAAAGTTGAAGCAAATGGTTTGGTACGGGCAAGGTGGTATGCCGACCAGGTATGAGTGGCCAACCAAATTAAATTTTAAATAAAATATCATAAGGCTCAAAACTATCTCAGTGTTAAACTTGCCCACATTATGGAAGGGAAAGTTGACCAAATTAATAACATGGGGTTTTTACTGACCTTGGCCTGTGCTTGCATCAATAAGATGGATGGTACTGGTCACCCTGTTGACTAAGCACACCGGTGAAATACCCCCCAGCTGATTGGTCAATTTCTTCGGCAGGCACACCAGACTGTCCTTGGACAAGGGTACAATTTCAATGCAGAATGTAAACTTGTAGTTGTAGACGTTGCTGTGTATATCGTGGGAGATAAGCTTCTTGGAATGTGAGCATTTAATTGGCAACACTGATTGGATAAAGTCCACCATTTTACGTGCTTGATTTTCTGTTGCGTAGAAGAAATCCAAACCATCTAAAATATGAAAGAAAGAAAATACATTTATTTGCTCCCATAGAAAGTGTACAATAATATGGTAAGGTGGTACAAAACTATATGTTCAGCCGTTCCGACGTGAAAGAGTAACAAACATACATACATACAAACTTTTGCGTTCATAATATTAGTGGGACTATTAAGTAGGTAGGTATGTTGGTTGGTTACGCGCCCACCCAAACAGTTCAGAGTAAGCTGGCAACCCACCCACACAGGCAATGGTGGTGTTGCGCGGGGACAAATTGGTCCCTGTCTCCGCTGCTTCGAACCTGGGTACGATGCAGCGCTGGTTCTCTGACAGGGCCTAAGTGAGGACACGAACACTGGTGAACATTTTGGTGTATTATTAGTACAAGCTATCGTCCATGGTTCGTATAAACATTACCCTCCTTCTGCGCAGTTGGATAAAAAGTAGCCTATGTCACCCGGGGATAGTGTAGCTTCCCAACAGTGAAAGAATTTTATAAATCGATCCAGTAGTTTTGGAGCCCATTAAATACAAACAAACAAATCTTTCCTCTTTATAATATTAGTATAGATATAAACCTTCCTCTTGAATCACTCCATCTATTGCTGAAAACTGCATTAGAATCAGTTGAGTAGTTTAAAAGATCTAAGCGAACAGACAGCGGAAGCGACTTCATTCTATACTATGTACAGACTAGCTGACCTGGCAGCGGTTTCGCACAAGTGGTTTGTTAATAAAAACATTACCCTCCTTTTGTGTAGTCACCTAACTCACAATCGCAGTTATAATCCATCTATGTGCCAAATTTTATCGAAATCGGTCCAGCCGTTTATTCGTGAAAGCGTAACAAACAGACAGACAGAGGTAATATTTAAAGTGGGATGCTAGGATGGAATGCCTACAGCTTTTTAGTTTTAAAATTACCATGATTGGGTTTTATTCCCAAAGTATTTTCATGTGCCTTATGCTTCAGTATCAATTGCTCCAAATAGTAAAAGGTCTTCCTGTTATTAGCTCTCTGTCTGACTTGCACCAAGGCACGCCAGTAGTCCTGGGCTTCGGAGCGGTGGCACGCATCACACATCTGATGCTGGATGTTGTATTCCACAATAAAGGTCTGTTGGAGTACTGCCCCACCAATAACTTCCCCTTGAACAGTTAGTTTTACCTGGAAAAAATAATTGCAAGTTTATAATTAATACTAGCTGACCCGCCCGCGGCTTCGCACGCGCGGTATACCTAATTTAAATTTAAAACCACAAGAATCACTTTGAAACGTCAATTTTACTGCCTGTTCCTTCGTGACCAAGCAAGGAAAGAAAGGCAAGAAACAAGACTGGTTGTTTTTTTAATGATCCTTTTAGAACACATTACAATACAGAAAATAAATTACGTCTAATTAAAGGTTGCCTGGAAGAAATCGCTTTCAGCGATAAGGCCGCCCATTGATTTAACATAAATTAGTTTCTTTTTAGTATTCCTGGTGTACAATAAAGAATTATTCTATTCTACGTCTAAATTGTAACATTTTGAACGAGTTGGAGCAATTTAAATCCCAAGCTTCTCTAAAGAGTTACATGTATAATATTAGCATTGATTTAAGCAACCTTAATAAGAAAGAATAATTAGGGCCACGCGAAAACCCTCAGATACCACTATACCACTCAACTAGTTAATTACCTAAGGTTTCGGCAAAATTATTAAAAAAAATTGCATCATAAAAACCTGATCCTTAAGGTGAACCAAAAGTCCTCTTTGGTTTTTGGAACCTTCACGTACTGATAGGACAGATATAAAAAGACTTGGTTAACCCATTTTATTTTTTTCTCAGCTTTGCGATGCTTATCAGCTGACTAGCTGGCTCCAATGCAAATTGGAGGCCAATCATTTAGCCTTACGTAGGAAACCCATTTGTTTTTTTATAAAACACTGACTGTCTTCCGGAGAGATTAGCGGGATTTAGCACAGCACCAAGAGTGGAAGGAAGAAGGGGACGCCTTTGCGCAACAGTGGGACAGTATAAGCTAGAGATATTTTTTTTATTAGTACTACTTATTCACCTTTATCCTTTTAGAGTGAGGCTCAGTCCAGGCAAATCCAGCATCAACCAGTTTGATTCTGTTCAAGCCCTTCAGCCTTTTCAAGCAGAGTGCAAGAAGTTCCCTGGACTCTAGAGCACAGACCACCCATTCTGCTGGTGGCTGCAGATATCTGGAAGTAATTAAATAAGGCTTTAACAAGCTATAAAAGTTTAAAAACTGACCAATACAATATTCCACAATGATTCAATCAATGCTTCGCTCGATCAACTACCCCGATAGCCGTACGTAGTCGGGTTTCGGGGTCCCGACTATTACCGTCCCGGGGTAATACCTATTTGTGTATTACGTAAAACCACACGAACCGTAATAGCGACTCGATTGACTACCTCATTCATCAAATTCAGATGAGTAGTTCAGGCGCTACGGTGGAAAATAGGCAAACAACATAGACATACATACAAACTCACATATGTTCATACAGACTGCTAAAAAACGTAAACCTTGATTTTGGCTTTAACGTAGTCGGGTTAAAAGGTTTTATTGTAATGCAAAATTCTCAGGACGAGGATCTCGGATGAAGTCGGTCGAAGCTTTGAACAAATTAATTCGTGATTATCGTACGCGCGCGCCTATGAGTGCGTGCGACTGTTTTCGCTCGTTGTACTAAACTTAACTTCGTGTTAAGTGATCGAAGCGAGATCTCTTAAATCAACTTGGGCAAATCGGCATTGTATGTTTGTGTGTCCGAGGATAACTTTCGAAGCGTTGATCCGATCATCGTGAAATTTGATACATAGGTAAGTACATAAGCAGTAGCACAGACCAGTATTGATATTACTGGTCACAATTTTGGTGTGACTAAATGAACTAACAATGTTGGGGGGTTGTTGAGATATTGGGGTTCAATAGGGGTAAAAAAATGAGACTAATGAGAGTTAGTGGATAAGTGATAAGTGGGATGTCAACTGAAAGATCTTCATTAGTACATTTAGACTCTTTTTGTTTTTAGTAAATTTTTTATAGTTTTTGAGTTATTTAGCTATAATAAATACTGAACTTTGACAAAATTTACAGAGTACACCAGTGACCCCACCGTGCTAAAATTTTGTATGCGTGTAGCTTATGTGACACAAATATAGGCAAAAGTCTGAAGTCCGGAATACTGCAATTTGTACAACAATAAAAATTAACCACATTAGATGAACTCCCGTTACCTGTAATTTGAATTAAACTGTAGGTCAAGTAAGTTGATTACGTATTTCGTGGCTCTATTTTATTGGTCAAATATTAAGGCCGGCTTGCACAACAACGATCCCTAAACGTATTTAGACATTAAACATGTTTAAATTTTACGTATTTGTTTGATTTGACTACTCCTTAAATCATATTTAGCCACTAAATACGTATAGGCATCGTTGCGCGAGTCGCCCTAAGAATATTTTGTTTTTTGTTTTGGGAGACTCGTTTTGTTTCGAGATCTCAGTTCGGGGCGTACCACTAGTTTATCTGCACTGACATCAAGCATTGGGGAGAATCCATAGGCGCACAAACGATTGATGGTAAATAAACAAACCATTTTTACACCAGCTAGAGTGAAAATAGATCTGGACAAGCTCATAGAGTCATCGTTTACTTACCACATCAACAACACTCTAAGGGATGCTGGAAAACTGCAGTATTGCACAATGTCCTTCTCTGCTACTTCAATGAGTTAGGGCGTTTGTGCACTTACTCGTAATTGGTTTTCGGTTCATAGGTAATTCGTGTTTTTAACAAACATCACAAAACAGATACAAAATTCACGAATGAGTGTACACCACTCCGAGTAGGTACCTATGCACTAAAACATTTCGTAGACACAGATCTAAAATTCACGAATCGAAAACTGTCGATGTGGGAAATTCAAGAATTTAAAAACACAACACAAGCACATTATTTATTACTAGCTGACCCGTCCGCGGCTTCGCAAGAGTGGTATCAATAAAAGCATTGCCCTCTTTTTTGCGCAGTCGGGTAAAAAGAAGCCTTTGTCCCATTCCCGGTACATAATCTACATGTATACCAAATTTCATCAAAATCGGTCCAGCCGTTTAGTTTTGAAAACGTTACTGACAGACAGAGAAACAGTTACTTTCGAATTTATAATATTGGTATGGATGTAGGCTATTTAAAATCTTATTTTCTCGAATGAAATTGAATCTGAGTGAGTGCACATACGCCCTTAGGATGGTTGGGGTCAAGTTAGAAGGGGATAATGCACAATACCAGACCCTTACCTGACCCCTTCGCAGTCATCTTAGTAGTACAATAACATTGATACCTTTCACATCCTCGACAGAAGAAGAGAGTAGCTTGCTTCGGGATGCCCTCTGTGATGTCAACATGGGCTCGCAAACATGCCACACACATGTTGGAGGGATTTGCCTCGATGGGCACAGCGCATTGGCAACATAATCTGAAATAGTAGATAAATAAATAAATAACCCATAATGCTGCACATTTCACGCAGCGCCATCTAGCCCAAAACTAAGCAAAGCTTGTACTATGGGAACCAGACATCTGATAGAATACTTAATTCTATCTAATATAGATATAGAGAAACAATCAGATCCGGAAAAAATATCTGTAGATCATGCCACAGTGGGAATCGAACCCGCAACCTGCATCTAAGACGACTATTCGCCCACATGCACCACGGAAGTCGTCGAAGAAGTTGAACAGTTGATCTACTATGAGTAGCGAGTATTAGAAGTAACACCAATAAAGCCGCAAGTAATTTAAAAATTTATTGTTATCAAGCTCGCACGCGTCGTTTATCAATAAAAACATTACCCTCCTTCTGCGCAGTCGGGTATAAAGTAGCCTATGTCCCAACCCCGGTTTTATTGTATAAACAAACCAAATTTCATCGAAATCAGTCCAGCCGTAACAAACAGAGACACAGAGTTACTTGCGAATTTCTAATGTATTATTATGGATATAGTATATATGTATAGCGTATTTAGTATGGATAATCGTTTTTCGTTTTGATAATATTATTTACACTCAACAATTGCACAAAAGGCATGTTTTTAGTCATGATAACCTAAAATAATAAAACTTACACTCGAGTGTTGGATGTGAGTTCGTTTTCTGGCGAAATATATTCCATTTTTATATTGTAGTAACAACTATTTATGTAGTGTTCGTTTCTAAACGCCGGCTATTCTTAGTATTTTTTTCAAAATACAATTAACACAATAGTATACCAGCCTGCGTCCACATCTACGCGGCGCGAGCGCGAGGTAAAAAAATAAGGACAACGACAAGAAATAAATCAAGATCAGTCAAGTAGGAGTGGGACTCACGCACCGAGAGTTCCGTACCTGCCTACTTACTTATACACAGAATAGATAAACACCAGAAGAAGTGAACGCGCCTATTACTGAAGCGTCAACATCTACTCCAAATAGAGTAGACAACTAATGAGTTACTCTGTGACCATCGTCACGCGTGACATGTTTTACAGTGTTCAATTTAATTAAGTTATGTCTTCTTGTGTCGTCTTAATGGGTCAAAATTCAGCTGGGCTCCAAAAAAATTGTAATCGTCGTAAACAATGATCCTCCATTTTGCTGGTGTTATAGATAAACCATTCTAAAAATGCACGCCCCTCCACCGCCGTTACACTTACAAGCAAAACAGGTGTATAGACACAATTCACATAAATTGGTCTTTGTCAGTGGTTGTTCAGTCACCGGCTAGACGCGAAGGTGGGAGCACGCGTCGATTACGCCGCAAAAGTACGGTTGGCATGTCAACGAAAAAGCATCTTCGCAGTCAATTAAAAATTTTTTTATTTTTAAGTTATAAACTAACTTTTTTAAATGGTGCTTGTTTACAGCGTTTGTATATCAAATAACATTTATTATTAATACGTTTCATTTTACAGAGCAAAGAAATTATTGCTAAGATAGATAGATAGATAGATAACTCTTTATTGAATTACCACACAAACAGAAATAATAAAAAAAATAAGTACTGGGTTAAAATAAATAAGGCAATACAATGGGCGGCCTTATCGCTAAAAGCGATCTCTTCCAGGCAACCTTTGGATGGAGCGAAATTTTTAAAAATTACGGAGTGCGGTGTACTTTAGCGGATACATTACATTTACACATAATATATTCTAAGATATAATAATAATATGAAGTTTTAATCCTAATACTTAATATACTTAAAAAATAGACTAATATATAGGTATATACATATAGCAAACTATACTAACAGATAAAATAAGTACATAAATAGTAAATAAATAACGCTAGGAAGATGACATCGTCAGGTAATGATGTTTCACCTTCAATTTGAAGACGTGTAAGGACGATGACCGTCTTACTTCTTCGGGCAGAGCATTCCACAGCTGAACAGCCTGGACAGTAAAAGAAGCGCTGTAAAAGGAAGTGCTGTGCGAAGGAGTTCTGAGTATCAAATTTTCTGATGACCTAAGAGTATAGTTATTTGAAGAATGGAGAAATTCAAATCTATCTTTCAGATAGTGAGGAGAGAAGGGATTGAAAAGAATAGAATAGAGAAGAGAAAGGATATGCGTATTCCGACGAAGACGAATCAGAAGCCATTTAAGCTTTGAACGGAAGGGAGACACATGATCATATTTACGGAGGCCAAATATAAATCTAATACAAAAATTTTGTAAACGCTCGAGCTTGTTAAGCTGTTCCTCAGTGAGGTCCAGATAACAAGCATCAGCATATTCTAGTACGGGATGTAAAAGCGATTGTGCAAGCGCAGTCTTGGTGGACGTAGGCAAAAAGTTTCGTAGTCTCCTTAGTGAACCAGCTGACGCAAACAACTTCCGGCTGGTTAGTTCAAGCTGAGCCTTCCATGAAAAGTTGCGGTCAATGATGATACCTAAATTCTTAACGGTTTCGCTGTATGGGATTGCTATTCCGTCAAAGACAACTTGTGGGACAGTGGACCAACCAATTTTGCTAAGCGTCCTTGAACTACCTACAATAATGGTTTGCGTTTTGGTAGGATTAACTTTCAAATCGTGGAGCTCTGCAATACGGCGTAAATCGCAATTGGTAACGTCAACAGCATCAGCAATATTACTGAGCGTAGCTTGATTATAAATCTGAAGATCGTCTGCGTAGAGGTGAAAAGACGAAGAAAGATTAAGAGAAATAGAGTTTATGAAGATTGCAAAAAGAAGAGGAGATAAAACGCCACCTTGAGGTACACCAGCAGACGTATTACACCACGAAGAGAGAGACTCCTCGAGTCGAACACGCTGACGGCGCCCGTGCAAGTAATTGAAAAACCAACCAATCACCGCTGGAGATACGTTAAAGGAGCTAAGTATTGCCAGGAGAATATCAAAATCTACGGTGTTGAACGCATTACTGAAATCAAGTAAAGTCAGCACGGTAAGTTGCCCATTTTCCATGCCCACTCGTATATCGTCCGTGATTTTGACTAGAGCAGTGACAGTACTGTGGCCTTTACGAAAGCCAGACTGCAGAGGATTAAGGAGACTATAGGAGGAAAAAAAAGAGTTTAATTGATTATGGACCAAGCGTTCGAGAACTTTGGAGAGAAAAGGAAGGATAGAAATCGGGCGATATTCAGAAAAGGATTTGGGATTAGGTTTCTTAGGAAGAGGAATTATTTGGGCTTCCTTCCAAATGGAAGGGAAGGTACCGGTCATTAGGGAGTGGTTCAAGAGATGGCAGAGGGTAGGTAGAATGATATCAAGGATAGGAATAAGCATATTGCGGCTGATACCGTCAAGCCCAACAGCATTGGATGTAATTGACAAAATACTTTTCTTAACGTCAGCAACGGTGATTTGGCTAAATAGAAAAGGAGGATGATCAGGAGTTGGTAACGAAGAGAGAAAATTAATTGAACTGATTTTATCAGCATCAGCAATGTAAGAAGATGAAGAAAAATGTTGAGGGAGTCAATGTTTAAATCGCTAGGAATTGAATCCTGGCGAGATTTACCAACTCCTAACGATCTCAGAAACTTCCAGACTTTAGCTGGATCTTCATCGGAAACGGATTCACGGATATGGCGACGTTGTGCGTCCCTACACACTCTATTGCAGCGATTTCGAAAATTATAATACTTGTTTTTGTTGTACTCACTTGAAACTATTTTGTACTTTGTTTTAGCAACCGATTTTTTATGAATAAGTGATTTAATTTCATCAGTGAGCCAGGGAGCCGGGTTATGTTTCAACTTAATGGCACGAAATGGTGCATGGATATCAAATAGTTGCGTAACTAAAGTATTGAAAATAACAATTTTGTCATCCATGGAGTCTGCATTAAAAACGGTTGACCAGTCAATCTTTTCAGCATCAACAAAAAACTTTTCTCTATTCATGCTCCCAAAACTGCGCTGCAAGATCACCTTTGGCTTAGCCTTAGGGGGACGTATTTTATAAGATAGGAATATTGCGTCATGATATGAGAAAATATCCGCTGTACACTGACCGTGCTTATCAACGTGATTTAGAGAGGATACGATGATAAAGTCGAGAAGCGACGGCTGTGTATTAAGGAAATGATGAGTAGCAGAGAGGGGAAGCGTATGCAAATTACATGATTTAACAATAGATTCGAAGGTTAAAGAGCGGCTGTTTTTGGATAGAAGACAAGTGTTAAAATCACCCATAATTATAGAATGCCTGTAAGAGGGAACCAGATTTTCTAGGATATTTTCAAAAGATGAGAAGTAATTAACACGGTTAGAATGAGAGTAATATACTCCTAAAAGGATTTTAGTATGAGAAAGAGTGACTTCATGAAATAGGTGCTCACCGGCCTGGAGTGGCGGAGGCTGTGCAGACATATTAATAACAGAAAAGGGGATGTGAGCACGGAGATATATAGTTACACCGCCACCACGACTACCAGTCCGGTCATTGCGAATAATGCGAAAACCAGGTAGTGAGTAAGAAGTAGAAGGAAGGCATGGCTTTTACCAAGATTCAGAAATTAGAATAGCATGAATGTTTTTGACATCAAACGATGACAACATTTCCGAAAAATGGGCCGGAATACTTTGTGCATTAATGTGTATTGCATTGAAGTTCTTAGGTACATCAGAGAACTGGAGAGTAAGTTGTTCAGAAAGAGACGGTAAACTGACGAAACTATCATCACTGTCGGGATCGATCGAAGATGCAACAGATTGGTAATCATCACTGTCATCACTAACACTATTATCCAAAACGACGTTGATCATAGTTTTAAAATAATAAATAAATATCTATAAATATGTTACAAAATAATAAATATGTAAGTACTTACAAAATAAAATATTAATAATCTAACTATGTATTAAACTCTAATCGACAATCTAATCAAAATATGTCAATCAATAGTTCATTTTCTCCACCTGCCGGTTGTGTTATAAAGAGATTACTTTAATTTTACAAGAATAATCTAAGCAAAACATAACAATCATAAAATGGTTTCTTTATGAGCTGTACATACGTAAACAATAATTTAACGTAAAACGAAACGTAACATGATGTACGAAAAATCAATTTACTAATGTGTCACTGTCATAGCAGTCCTAATTGACTGACTGACACTGTTGACTTGACAATTCTAAATAAACATTTTTGACAATTGATTTGATTCACAATAATTCACATACATACCTACAACAAGATAAAAAATAATAGTTTTTCAGACCTGAAAGGGAGGGTATTATGTCCTTTGAAAATAAGAGACTGCAAACACAAGAAATCACTTTTTAGTGGCTACGCCAACCCGCCTGCTCTTTGACGAAGTTGCAGCCGGCTGCTGCGGTTCCTTGACGACTGCCGCCGGCTTGGCGGGCGCGTCCTGCGTTCGGATTTTATCAAGCTCCTGCTGACTATGGATGCGACGGCGCGTTCCATCCACTCCGATGACGAACACGGAGCCGTCTTGGGTCCAACATTTCGTCACGCCAAATCGCTACCTTGCCGCCATAAAGGTTTCATGACGTGACTTCGTTAAAAACTCCGACATAGTGATCCCAGTGTTTTTGAGGCTAGTTTTTGTGGACCAAATCTTGCCTCGCAGTGCTAAATCATGGAGTTTAAACAAAATAGGCCTAGGTTTATCACTTGACATTAAGCGACCCATCCTGTGGCAACGGCTAATGGCAGCTTGAGTGAAACCATTGAGACTCAGCTTCTGCGTCACCGTCTTTACAAGGACTTCAGCCGTGTCCTCCTTTGCGCCCTCTGGAACACCATGCAGCAACAATATCTTACGACGGCTTCGCATTTCCAGGCTATCTACCTCATTGCAGATGACTTGAAGTTGGTCCTGTAGTAACTGAAGTGCACCCATGACAAATGTCCTGAACGAAGCGAGATCTGTAGCCAGGCTGGTGATAGTTGCACTGAGTGGTGATGTTTTTTCGACCCGATCCTTTAACTGATCCATCTCCTGCCTGAACATGCTCTTCAACTGTTCCATTGATTTGGCCATAACATCCAAAACTTGCTGTGACATCTTCAGTGATATTCTCCACTATGTAGTGCTTAGATATTTATGAAAACACTACCAGACAGGTATTGTAACTTAATCTATATTTTGAAGCATAAATAAGTTGTAAAAGTTAATTTTGAATATTAATTAAAGAAATTAGGAAGCAGGAGTTTTATTTTAAATGTCAATCGTACAACTACCCGCGCAGAAAAAAACTAAGGTATATCACCGAATGAAATATGAAGCAGAAAATGGAGTTGAAAATGAAACTGATGCCAGATGGCGAACTGCTCAAGCTGTTGGTTATAGTGAACGTACTATATCAAACATATTAAAAGAAGAAAAATAACAGGCAAGTTTAGCCGAAACATCAGGGAACCTATCCGCAGATATGGCACAGATAATTTTTAAATCGCCCTCAAAAAGGAAACGGGTTTGTCCAAAATCAGGGTTGGACGATTTTGACGTATCTGTGCTACGCAGAACAATAATGTCATTCCACACAGAATTTAATGAAATGCCCACATTGAAAAAACTCAAAGAAGTTTTATCAGAAAAAATTGGTTTCGACGGCTGTATAGAAACGTTGCGTAAACTTTTGCGAGAATCTGGTTATGAATGGTCCAAAACAGACGACAATCGGAAACTACTTGTCGAAAAGCATGATATACAAATGTTGCGCTTTAAGTATTTAAAACAACTGACCAAATATCGTGATGAAGGTCGATACATCGTGTATACTGACGAAAGTTATGTTCACACAACACACATACAGAATAAATGCTGGAAAACCGTGAAAGGATTCTCATCAGTTCAGAAAAAGTTATCAAAGGGAATGCGGGTCATAATTGTTCACGCCGGAGGAAGTCAAGGGTTCGTTCCAAATGCTTGCTTAATATATAAAGCAAACTCAACAAGTGGCGATTACCATGACAATATGAATTTTGAAAACTATAAATCATGGCTTACAAAACAACTGCTACCTAATCTCCCACAAAAATCAGTTATAGTCATGGATAATGCGTCTTACCACAACGTTGTAACAGAAAAATGTCCTTATTCGAATTCAAATAAGAACCTAATGCAAGCATGGCTGACAGAGAAGAATATTCCGTTTGAAGAAACAATGAAAAAAATTTAACTATATGATTTAATATTAAAGAATAAAGACAGGTAAAAAAGTTTTGCAATCGATGAACTAGTCAGATCGAAAGGTTTCGAAGTTCTGCGATTACCTCCTTATCATCCGGACCTAAATCCAATAGAAAAGATATGGGGAATACTGAAAAACTACGTGGCTAAAAAAAAACATTGGACAAAACCTGACGTCTATAATGGCTCTTTTAAAGGAACGAATTGAAATGATTGATAGTATTATGTGGGAAAATACGTGTCGACATGTTAATGATATCGAAAAAAAATATATGAAAAATTATGACATTGATTTCGAATTTATTATTAATGTTGAGTCTGATTCCGATGAAAGCGATTAGGTGATGTGATGAGAGAATAATTGTTTGACTAAATATATCTTTTTTGTTTATTATCCCAGTGACTGATTGTTATTTTATTTTATGGTGAAGCAGAATATGCTCAGAAATATGCAGATTTTTTAAAGTTTTTAGTCTAGAAGATATTTAATTTATAATTCCAGATCTCAAATTCTCAATTAGCTGTGATTATTAATAAACGTTGTTGATTTACTTTGTAATAACCTTATTATTTCTAGAATTCCTATCTCTTTTTTAAAATGGTAGGCATTTTTTTATCTGTTTATATTATTCTGAAACATTAATTTAATTTTCCGTATTTTTTATGCAAACTGTACACTAAGAAAGAAAGGCTGGAACTGTTGACCAACTAGTGCATAAAATGAGTTCAAACTCCTTCCCGACGAGCAGTTTGGCTTTCGAGCCCAACATTCATGCCCACAACAGGTGCTCCGCATAACGGAGCATGTCCTCTCCAACTGGCAAAGTACCTGGCCTTCAGATACTGGTGCCGTCTTCCTCGACGTAGCGAAAGCTTTCGACAAAGTCTGGCACAACGGCTTGATCTACAAGCTATTCAAACTCGGAGTCCCAGACAGACTCGTGCTCATCATACGAGACTACCTACAAGGTCGCAGCTTTCGCTACACCGTGGAAGGCACTCTCTCTAGTCCTAGACCAGTCAGAGCAGGAGTCCCTCAAGGCTCCGTTCTCGGCCCCCTCCTGTTCACGCTGTACACCAGCGATATCCCCCGCACTCCTCAAGTGGAAATAGCCCTATACGCAGACGACACAGCCTTGTACACATCCAATCGGAATCCTGATCGGGTGGGTATAAGGCTGCAGGCTGCCCTTCATTCATTAGCCACTTGGTTCCGCAAGTGGCGGATCGAGGTAAACCCGTCGAAAAGTACAGCAGTGTACTTCTCACGGAGAAACCTCACTCCCAAACCGATCTCTCTATTTGGCCAGCCCATTCGCTGGGCCCCATCAGCCAAATATCTGGGTGTCATCCTCGATAGGCGTCTTTCCTTTAGGTTGCACATCACTAAGAGGTGCAACCAAGCAAAGTTCACCCTAGGACGATTGTCCTCACTTCTAGGCGCGAAAAGTAAAATGTCCCTTAAAAATAAGGTGACTCTTTACAAAGCGTGCATTCGCCCCATTATGACATACTCATCTGTAGTATTTGCCCACTCTCCTAAAGTTGGTGCCATTCAGGTTATTCAAAATCGCTTCTTGCGAAAAGCCTCAGGCTCGCCCTGGTATTTTCGCAATAACGACCTACATCGCGATTTGAAATTAGAATCAATAGCCAGGTTCATGAAGCTCGCTTCCAAGCGGTTTTATGAACTTGCCTCTAATCATCCGAACCCTTTGGTACACACCATTCCGGTTTACCCGTTGGATCCGCCCGCCAACAAAATCCTCCGTCGTCCGAGACACGTTCTCGGAGACCCGGATGACGAAATCACCTCTGCTAATGCGGAAGGTGAGTCATCTATATCAGACAGAGCAAACACTTCACAGAAACACCGACCTCGCCGGCGCGGTCGACGAGTCCCTTCAGTCGCCGCTTATACGAGGTACAGACATGTACCCGGGCGTTTCTCTCCTATCCCCATCCCGGCAACAGCCCAAGCCGAGGTTCGTACCTAAGTGGTGCCCTTGCGCTAGTTGCCTAAAAAAAAAAACTTACAGGGCTGAGCGCCATTTGCGCTCGCCAAAAGTTCGGTTAAGCTGTCACGGCCTCAGAGGCCAACAGCGAGATTAGTCCATTCGAAAAAAAAAAAAAAAAAAAACTAGTGCATAAATGAGCCGAACGCGGGACAGAGCGCACGTGTCGCCCATATAAAGAGCGCGCTCCCCGCCATACAATGCCTACACTGGACTGATCGCACAATCAGTTGACCTCTCAGTGCGCGGATGAGTCCATGTTTCTAGTGTAGTTGCAGCACGCACACAAGTATAGTGATGCAATAAGTATTTCCTCTCACACGTTGAAATTATCACGTTTTGTGGAGGGGCGTGCATTTTTAGAATGGTTTATCTCTACCAAATATCGTGTGTTATTATTTTCCCTACTCTAGAATTCTGAGATTAAAATCTTTTATTAGTTGTATTTTTCAATTATACTAGTTGTTCGCCCCGAACTAAGATCTCGCAAATCTCCTAAAAAACAAAATAAATATTATTCTTAGGGTGACTCGAGCAACGACGCCTAAACGTATTTAGTGGCTAGATATGGTTTCAAAAGTTCTCAAATCATACAAAAATGTCAAATTTAAATATGTTTAGTCGCTAAATACGTTTAGGGATCGTTTTGCAAATCGGCCTTATTATTCGACTAATAAGATAGTGCCATAGTTACATTAGTTGTATCGTACCAAAAACAATTACCCCAAAAGGGTATGTAATGACTAAGTTAGCAACATTACGCGGGTGGGGGTGAAGTGGGCGCGGGACGCAGGTTTTGTTTATAGACACAGCGCACGGCTTGCAATCACAGCTGAATGCGTCTTCTGGTGTTTTATTTATTCTGAGATGTTATATAAGCAGCGCCATCTATTCATTTATGCGACTCGGAAACCGAGTAAACTCAATTTTTCTCAAAACTGTTCTAGATAGAGACTTTGTTTTATTTTTCCTGTAATCTTTGCATAAATATAGCAAAGAGGCTGATAATCAGCTGCGATGAACAGACATAGTCGCACTTTATGAGTTCCGTTTTTACCATTTTGGTCCGGAACCCTAACAAAATGTGTTGCGTGCTTTTGGGTGGGGACAGAGTACGGACTGACGTTGACATCGACGTTGACAGTACAAACAGTTAGTAGTGTTGCCAAGTTTTTACTATTTCCGCTTTGATAGGGTTGATTGAGACACAACATGCTAATAAACTATTCAATATCCTACATATTTCACAGAGTAATACAACTTACAAGCTAGTTTTACAAACGTTTTTTACAAATCTTAGTTACTTAAAAATATGCATAGATCTTGAAAAACTAGATAAATTAAATGTATTTATCATCATTCATCCAACACACAAAAATCGCAATGTATGTAAATTGATAAAATGTAAATTGATGTAACCTGACTTGCTTGGTTGTGTATGTCTTTCTTCCTTTTTAATTTCTCAACTTGCAACTAGAGTTACCGGAAGTGGAGTCCATAGCCGGATCAGACGGCCGGATTGTTACGTAAAAACTTCGTGAATTTTCGTAACCCCTTCACAATCATCTACATTGCTCCTCTCCAATCGATTTTAAATTTCGAAAAATGTTCTCTACCGTCTGCAGAGCTGGCCGTCTGGCCACAAGGGCGGTAGTAAACAACACCGAAAAATCACCTGCTGTAACCGGGGCCCTAGTGAACAAACGTGATTATGCAGCCAAGGCGGCAGGCAAGGGACAAGGTAAGGTGGTCGCCGTCATCGGTGCCGTAGTGGACGTACAGTTCGATGACGACCTGCCGCCCATCCTCAATGCCCTCGAGGTCCAGGGCCGCCAGACCCGGCTCGTCCTGGAGGTGGCTCAGCATCTCGGAGAGAACACCGTCCGCACCATCGCCATGGACGGTACCGAGGGTCTGGTACGCGGACAGCCCGTGCTCGACTCTGGGTCACCCATCCGTATCCCCGTCGGAGTTGAGACTCTGGGCCGCATCATGAACGTCATCGGTGAGCCGATTGACGAGCGTGGCCCCATTCCCACCGACAAGAGGGCCGCCATCCACGCAGAAGCGCCCGAGTTCGTGGAGATGTCTGTGGAGCAGGAGATCCTCGTCACCGGCATCAAGGTAGTCGACCTGCTCGCGCCCTACGCTAAGGGAGGCAAGATCGGTCTCTTCGGCGGAGCCGGAGTCGGCAAGACTGTACTTATCATGGAGCTCATCAACAACGTCGCCAAGGCGCACGGTGGTTACTCCGTGTTCGCCGGAGTGGGCGAGCGCACCCGTGAGGGTAACGATTTGTACCAAGAAATGATTGAGTCCGGTGTCATTTCCCTAAAGGACAAGACTTCCAAGGTAGCACTTGTGTACGGTCAGATGAACGAGCCCCCCGGCGCTCGTGCCCGTGTCGCCCTGACCGGACTCACCGTTGCCGAATACTTCCGTGACCAGGAGGGTCAGGATGTGCTGCTCTTCATTGACAACATTTTCCGTTTCACTCAGGCTGGTTCTGAGGTGTCTGCCCTGCTTGGTCGTATCCCCTCTGCTGTTGGTTACCAGCCCACTCTGGCCACTGACATGGGTACCATGCAGGAACGTATTACCACCACCAAGAAGGGTTCCATCACCTCCGTGCAGGCCATCTACGTGCCTGCCGATGACTTGACTGACCCCGCTCCAGCTACCACCTTCGCTCACTTGGATGCCACCACTGTGCTGTCCCGTGCCATCGCCGAGCTGGGTATCTACCCCGCTGTGGATCCCCTTGACTCCACCTCCCGTATCATGGACCCCAACATCATTGGTGCCGAGCACTACAACGTTGCTCGTGGTGTGCAGAAGATCCTGCAGGACTACAAGTCACTCCAGGACATCATTGCTATCCTGGGTATGGATGAATTGTCTGAGGAAGACAAGCTGACCGTAGCCCGCGCGCGCAAGATTCAGAGATTCCTATCCCAGCCTTTCCAGGTCGCTGAAGTGTTCACGGGACACGCCGGCAAGCTGGTGCCCCTTGTTGAGACCATTAAGGGCTTCTCCAAGATCCTGCAGGGTGAATATGATCATCTTCCCGAAGTTGCATTCTACATGGTTGGACCCATTGAAGAAGTTATCGCCAAGGCTGACACTCTAGCTAAGAACGTATAATTTTACTGTAAAATGTATTTATAAGTAGGTGATCAAAACATAATTTATCCAGTCTAATATGGTATCCTCTGATGATGAAATTGTAGAATGTGTTCAGGTAATATAGCTTCCAGTTATGTTACTACACTGTGTATCTGCTGCTGTAATTTAATAAATCGGTGAGGAATAATATATTATTTTATTTGATTTATGCCCGCTCCACATTCTCGTCGAGAGGTTTTGCTCTCGGTATTCGCCAAAACAAGACGAGATCGAGAACAGTTCTCCACACTCGCTTACGCAGTTGTCTGTTCGAGAACGTTGAAGATGGACGTTGAAATCGCTGCCGTCTTAGCTTTGTGTGCTGTAGCGAATTCGAGAAAAAATTCGACTACCTCCGTGGCGCAGTGGGCGAATAGTCGGCTGAGACGCAGGAGGTAGCAGGTTCGATTCCCGCCGCGGAACAAATTTTTGCATGTTCTACAGATATTTGTTCCGGGTCTGGATAATTTTCTATATATGATAAGAATGTATTTACAAAAAAAAACAGTATATAAGTATTCTATTAGTTATCTGGTCCCCATAGTACAAGCTCTGCTTAGTTAGGGGCTAGATACCTACCGCTGTGTGACATGTCCAGCAATAAGTATTTATTTATCATTATAAAAAAAAGTTACGTTGGAATAGACGAAGATGGTGGATGACAATATGAAGTACATGTGTTTTTTGTTACTTTGGATACCTTTTGGCCGGCATGGAGGAGTGGGGGGAGGGGGCGACAGGACTAGTATTAGTCCGGGAGGTAGCGTTGCATTACTTGCATTTTAGCTAGTGTTTAGCCGTGTACATGATGAATTGGTCCTATCTGCTGCACACGGTGACATTTCTTAGCGTGTATAAACAAGGGTCAAGGGCCCTAACTGGTTGAACAGACAGATGGACTGACAATGACCGACGCATGGCGCAGTAGAAACCCTTAAAGGTATAGTTACCTATAGTCATGGGTACTCTTTATTCCTCAAAGTGAATATATTCATTTATTCCGACTCCGCCATCCGATCTGATTCCTCTATTCCTTTGATTCTTTTACTCGGTACTGTACCATTCCGTCCACAGGCGACCGTTAATCGTTTCTAGTAAGGTAGGAGTATCGGGGTGTGTCGTCTCGCTCTTGGTGCGCACAATAGTTCAAACCTTGCTTTGGGTTGGTAGGTCACAGTTCCTACAGGTAGGTGCTTAATAGGGACGTACTCGGTATCGAGGATAGCGCCACAGTAATAAAATATAGCTTAAATAGACTAATTATATAGGTACTTATTATATTATTATTATTTATGTCACAAGGAGTGTCAACTAAAAATAAGAAAAATAAAACAAAAATTACCATTACACATCAACATTCAAAACAGAGTGAACAGAAAAGAACAAAACAATTTTTCTAGATTGTATTATAGTTAGACTTGCATTGTATAGCATTTCACTGTTATGTATAATAGTAGAGAGAGTTCCTTGTGAATGCGCTCGCTCGGAGAAGTACCACCACCATACCTATTTCTGTCGCCAATCAGCATTGCTGTATTTCGGTTTAAAGTTGGTAAGGTTGCCCGTAAAATTACAGGCACATGAAGCTTTACATCTGTATGCCTCAAGTTGATGGACACAGGGCAGTGCATCATAGGGCAGATTTCTAGCAAGCGTGACCTACGAGGCAATTCTCTGTTATAGGCGATGGCTACCACTTAACATCAGGTGGGCCATAAGCTTGTTTCATAGCATGTAATAAATAAAATAATAAAAATCGTTATATGGTAATTATACAAATGAATTGAAAAGAGCCTTGTTATAACGTTAAATAATAATGTCAAAATTCTACAGAAAATAATTGTCGATGTCAATGAAAATGATTTTAAAAAAGCATTCATTTCCATGCCTGCCTAGTGAGCGACTGAACAAACCCGAGTGCTAACCAACGATAAAACGAAGCCGGCCGATTGTGCGTGCCGAATCGAAGAAATAAATGAGTCGGAATCAAAGCAACCTACTCCGGACCCGAGCTCTAACGATCACGAATCGAAAGAATAATTAATGATTCCTTGGAGTCGGAATCAAAGCAAACTACTCCGGACCCGAGCTCTAACGATCACCGATCGAAAGAATAATTCATGATTCCTCGGAGTCGGAATCAAAGCAAACTACTCCGGACCAGAGCTCTAACGATCACGAATCGAAAGAATAATTAATGATTCCGGAGTCGGAATCATTAGCAATTGGCCGGAATCAATAAGACTTTCAACTCCGAGTGCTGGATCGACTCATTTCACTCACTCACTCCGGAGTTACTCATTCATTGCTAGTTACCTATAAGGGTTCCTAGTTCGACGATTCACCATCACATTAAATATAATGAATAAAAATTGTTTTGCCACTTCTATTGCGCGTTGTCAGTGGCTAGATTTAAAGTCGTCCTTTGTGCAGGTGGTAGAGTACGTACTTACATTTGGTAGTGTACACTACCTAACGTAAGTACAGTACTAAGCAGTCCTTTATTATTTTTCATTCGATCAAGTTTACCTTACCTGACAGAGATCGCTGCTAGTAAGGTCGCCCTTTGCATTATATGAATGTGTAACACAACTATTCTGTGGTATATACATATAATTGAGCTCATAATTGTCTCGATGTATATAGGTCGCGTCATGTAAAAAGAAAAAGGGGGTGTTTGCGCATGGGTACACTCGCGCACAAGTACTAGGCCTATGGTCTTATTTTTGAACTAGGTAGCCTTTCGTTCGCGATTTCGTATATTGGTTATCGGTAGGTACATTGAAAAATATATTAGATAGAATATCAATAAATGAGCTAAAAACATGTTGACCGGCGTCATTTTACATGACTCGACCTATAATACTGTTCTCTAAGTCACAGAATATTGATTCAAAAGCAAATCATTTTTTAAGTTTCCCTCAAATTATTGTAAGGGGTACCGTACCTATCAAGGTTAAAAAAAAAGATTGCAGCTTAAAATATCAGTTTATTGTTTATCGCTTTCCTCCAACACGGGGTGCAGATTTTTGACTGACTTTAGTGGCCTTTGTCTTAGGTTGCGCCTTAGCTTTAGCAGGTGCTGTTGTAACCTTCTTTGCGGCCTTTGTGGACTTCTTCTGTTCTTTTGCGGCTCTGAAAATTAAATAAATTATAATTAATGTGGATAACCAATGTTTTCTTATAGTAAGGTGATTGTTCTTCTAGATCTAGTTTTAACCAGCAAGCATGATGTACTGAATGTCTAACTAAAGTTGTGTTGTCCTACATGAGCAAATAGATTTTCAAATCAATTTGTATTAATTGCGTAATATGGGTGTTGTACAGTTTTTGTGTAGGCACAGCCATATTCAGCGTTTAACGCATGCAATGTTAAAGCTTTACGCATTCATTTTATTATAACGTTTTTGCATCTAAGCACAATTTACTCCCATGCTTGACCTCAAGTGATAGAATAAAAATATTGTGAGAATAATTAACTGGAATACTAATGTATGTATCTATTATTCTTTAGGTTTCGCACAAACTGGACTTGCTTCTAACTACCTTAGCCCGTATCAGATGATGATATGATAGAAAGGTAGGTATATATTATAGATGTAAAAACAAAGTTCACAGGAAAATCATATAGTGGCCAACCCTTTCAGTTTTTAAGACTTATGGTTTAGAAACTGTTTAAGCCTCCCAGTAAATGCCAGTCAGCCTACTAAAGAGTGGCTGTGTAGAATGTTGCAGTCTTATCTATAGGAACAACTAAGCAAGCTACACCAGGGCCTGTAGCCAAATTACATTCGCTTCAGAGTCAATTCGATTTCTACATAGGTTTGTTGTAGATACTTCACGTGATATTTCTATAGCATGTGTCGATCCCATACATTTTCGGACTAATCGACTAGCAACATCAATAGTCGACTGTAACTTGGCTAAGCCCTCAGATGCATTTCATAATTGGAGAAGCGCATTTCAGACCATCCACAGTTTAGGGTTCGATATTCAATATGGCTGTAATTGGTCAGACAGATGGACATGGCGAAACTATAGGTGTTCCTAGTTCAACTACTACAACTAGAACACTTAAAATCACAACACTTACTTGATGGCCTGTTCTCTCTGAGCCTTGCGCACTTCAGGTTTCATGTTACGCTTAGCCATGATATCACTGAGGGAAGCACCTACAATGGCACGCTGGAACTTCTGGGTCCTTCTGGTGCGCTTCTTGGCCTGCTCTTCCTCCTGACCCTTCTTGAACTTGCGTCTAAAATTATAATAGATTGATTGATTGAAAATACTTATTGCACTTATAAAACTAGTAGAAAGGCGAACTTTAGATAGTTGTTTATTAAGTTATTTTACTTCAAGTTGAAATAGATAATCTTAGATATTACTATTAGCCCTCGTGTCCCATTGCTGGGCAAAGGCCTTCCCCCATTTCCACAATTCACAACTGGTCCAGTGCCACTGTTTGCCAGTCCCTCTCAAAGGTGTCCAGCTCGAAGGAGCTGGAGCTCCTCTTTCCACTCTTAGAAAATATCTTTATTTCCTGGTACACTATTCTTTAAAAAAACAATGTTAAGGTGCATGGCCTGAGGCAAAGCTTTGATAAAGGAGATGGTTATCATTTAACACAAAGGGAAAAAAATGGAAGTACCTATTATCATCATCATCTTATAAGACTGATGAACAAAGGCCTCCCTCATATATTTCCAGAGCAAGCGTGTAGTTTAACGCAATTTTGTTTGCTTTATAATTATAGCATTCCAAAACTACTGTTAAGATAAAACGTAATTTCAGAAAACAGTTCGAGTCAAGATCATCAAAACTTCAGTACATAAAATTTAGGAGGCGACTTTATTGAAAGCTACAAGATTATTACCCTTAACTACAACCTCCCAGGCTTACACAGCATCTACACAATGAAACACCACTTATGACCTTCCCAAGAACACCAACTTAAATTAAGTAAATCATGCTTATAACACAATGATTGAACAACTTCTTCAGTAACAGGGTGGTCCTTATTTGGAACACACTACTAGAATCTGTTTCTTTAGTTACTTCCATATGCGAATTCCAAAACAAAACTCGACAACTGGCTACGATTCAATAAGACACTACAAAAGTGAAAAATATGAGACTTTCAACACTTTGTGATGTAGACATATCAGCAATAGGTATCCCACCAGCAGGGGGCCAATTCGCGTAATGCAATTTTAAAAATAACAAAAGTTGACTCAAATCAGATTGGATTATGAATTGAATACCTATATTATTTTAACATACTGCTCCATAATATTACAATATTATTCTTGACGTAAATAATTAGTCTTTAATCGCATGCCAATCAACTCATACCATTGTATTGTCAGTTACGTGAACACCGTTTAAGACATTTAACATAACGAGATTAGATTTGATACTCGAATTTTACTATTTTAAGTTACGGGAATTGGCTCCCTGTTGTATATTGTTTCAAATAAAATGTTTTTCATTTCATTTTTATGATGCAGCTCGCCTTATAACAAAATAAGAATAATAATAAAATTATAAATTACCTGTACAGCACAGTCCATGTTACTTTACGGGGATTCCTCCTCATGAGGTGAGCGGATTCACATTTTGAGTTCAGAAATGTGAAGGTCTGTAAACAAAACAAGACTTTTCAGAGATGCATCAAAATTGTTTGACTGATTTGATATCACTTCCCAATATACGATTCAAGAGTCTTTGGTTCCTTCCAGAATTGAAGTAGATCAACGCGAAAGATTGGCTCACAGATGAGGTTAGAACTTCGTATACAAATACCTAGTATGCGTTTTCCTATAGCTTTCGGTGAAATGGTACTGGTGACTTACAAGTTTATGGGGAATTCGCTGCGAGTATAAATTCAATTTCATTGATTAGTTTAGGGTTTTTACCTTGCCGTCCACCTTGACCATAGTTTTGCCATGGCCAGGATAGATCTTGTATCCGCTGTACGCGCAAAGACCGATCCTGAAAATTAATCACACATGATGAGAATATCACACTGCACATCGTAGCACACACACATTTTAAATGTAAAATCACAAGATTAATCAGATAATTTGGGATAAATCATCAAAACATTGGTAAACGTACTTCATTTTGACTTCTGCAAAAGAAAAAGAGACAAAATTCTTGACAGCTGTCACTGATATAAAAAACCACAGACAGACTTTATCATCTATAGTTGCCAGCATGAATTTTCATTTATTTTAAATTTTTCATAAAGCCTGGCATGGCTTGATTTGTTTGATGAAAGTTTATAATAAAGTTGATAGCATTATTTCTCTGAGTTTAAACTAATCCAGACCGTCCATTTTGCTGATTAAAACCAGAAAACAAAAAAAAAGACCGAGGTTTTTAGTATAATGAGACTGTTTAGTAGTTTGTTGAGAACCTGAAGATTATATCTTTTATTTTTTTTGGTTGGTTTTTGTCAATGTCAGTTTAGTTCTATCTGTGTGTGACTAGAGATTCTCCGTCTACGGATTTAGAGGAGACAAACAATGCCACTAATTGTCTATCTGTCATAATGATAGATATTTGACATTACTCGTGCGCGCCTGCCTCCACAATCAAAATCTAACCTAAATTTTGTAAAATTAAAAATAGATTCCCAATAAACGTTGTATTGTATACTTGTATTTATTTAATGATCTTTTATGTCATTAAGTATTACAATGATCTGCTCAGACTATTTAGAATTTCAGGTAACGTAAGGTCCCTAATTGCTCGTTGTAAATCAATACTTTATAGTCAAGAGAAAATTCGTTAAATTATTTTTATATTACTTATTACACAGGGTATTTTGCAAAAGATGCGAGTTCTAGACGATAAGATTGTATATGCACTCAATACATCATTACCGTCAGAGTCATTCAGAAAGAAAGTGGATACTAATATGGTATGTGAAGATTTACACTCTCAGTTAAAAAAGGCGCATGCAGACAGAGAAAATGTTATTAAAAATTGCATTGTTGTGACCGCCGAAACAGTTAAAGAATTGAGAGCGGCTAAGGAGATCAAGCCAGATGACTTTGATACATTGAAAGATTTAAAAAATGAACAGAGAAAGGTATGTAGTTGTGATAATGCACATCACTTTGTTTAAAATATAAACTGTCCCAATTTTTGTAATTTGGACTATTGTTAACTTTCAGTTGCATTATATTATAATCAGTGATCTGATAATCAGATACATATTTATATAGGTACCTAAACTACATAGGTTGACTAGTATGGGTGGACTTTTAAATATCTAATAATTTAGCACATTTCATGTAACACTATCTAGCCCCAAATAAAGCAAAGCTTAAAAATAGACAACACCTGTGTTTCCTGGACTGATGAATTTTACTTATTACTATTACATATTTAGTATTTTACCTTTGAAAAGTTGATACATATTTACACTAATGAATGAATGAATGAATGAAAATTCATTATTATACCTTACAAGCTAGACACAACAGATTTAAAGAAAAAAACAAATAAAAGTAAGCATAATGGGCGGTCTTATCGCTTAACAAAGCGATCTCTTCCAGACAACCTTTGGATGGGTCATTGCTTAATGGTAGATTGGCCGAGGTGTAAAAAGAATAAACTTAATAATAGAAAAAGAAATTAATTATATACATATGTACATATTAGGTACATAAATAACTTTAAATAAATAAATATCATATATAAAATAAATAAATATGTACTTACATACTTATACTTACAATAATAATATTAGAGATCAGATGAATCATGACTCTTCATGGAGATACATTTTTTTAAGTCTAGCTTTAAATACGGAAGGTAATGACTAAGGTAAGGTAATTCACTAAGTGAAATTAATGACTTACATCTTATTTAATTTAACATCCAGCCTCAAAATATTTGGCATGTTATAAATTTTAATAATAAATATACATGAAACACTAGTTTTTAGTTATCCCAGGATTAAAATAGAAATCAGTTTTATACTTTTCTTAAGTTTTTGATGGAAAAAGTTAAGTTTAGGTAAATATGCATCAGTGTATCCGATCTCCGATTATGATGTAATAATCTTTCAGCATGTTAAATGTTGGATTGGTCAACACTAGATCTTAATAATTCTTATTCATAAATGCTTAAATTTTATCTTTTTGTTTCAGTTACGTCTACTACAGACTGAATTGAGTGTGGAAGAAGTTATCCAGGATAAAACTAAAAAAGTGTTTAAAGAAAAATGTTGGATGCATTCCAATCCAGTATGAAAACTTATGAAGACTGAGAAAGCATTTGTTATTTCCGAATTTACAATGTACATAGCTATAAATGTAGATACATAGTGGGTATTAGATAGTTTGTTTATATTGTACCATGTCTTTCGAAGATAAAAGACATTGTAGATTAAACAATCACTTTTGCTAATAATGTTTAATACAATGAAACAAAAAACAACTCAATAGGATAATATCAAAGTATTCTAGATTATTTTAAAATGTCATTCTTACAAAGCTACAACAAAAATAGGTTTTCTTATCAGAGTAGAATTATTCATGTCACTTAGATGCAGCTGCTGCTTCCTTTGCCTTATATTCTTCTTGGTAACTTTTGTGCCAATCAAGGTTCATTTGTTGAACTGAATCTCCTCTCTTTGCAGCTGCCTTTCCAGCCAATATAGCCCCAAAACTAGCTAAAGCAGTCAGAACTATGAGGATGTTAGAGATCTTAATTCTGGCCTGGCTTCTAGAGCGTTCTATCATTTCAGCTCTGTAAATAGAAAATATAATAAGTTATCACGTTTGGTTTTGCATAGTTGCTATTGGTAAAAAGACATTAAAAATATTACATCATGATTTTGTCAGTTTGGCAAAACATTGATAGCAAGAAAGCACTGATAAAATTGAACATACGAAACGAAAGCAGGTACTTCAGCCCTGCTTTTGAATTTCTTAGTCCACACCAATATAATCTTTTCAAAGTCTGAAGGTCTATATCTTGCAGACATTTTTCCAGGGTTAATATCCGGGGCTGGTGGCGCGGTAGATGCAGGCGGTGGGGTACCAGTACTCATGCCTCGTTTAAATAAATTGATACCTCTTTGAAACAACATCAATCGATTCATGTTTGGGCAAAATAAAACTGTTTTACTAGCGATTCACGCGCCACTGACGACAGATTTCGTAATAATTTTCAAAACAAATTAGCACTCAATCATGACGTTCATGTCATTCTTATCAATTCAATCAATGTCGTCATGGTACGAACCACAGACTACCTTATTACTAGGCTAGGATGTGATACGAATGAAGTGGGCAGCACGCGGCACCACAGAAAACTAATAAATAAGGTCAGGCCATTTTATTAGGTACCTAAAATGTGACGTCTGTCAGTTTTATCTTTATAGTGAGGTGACCTGCTTAAAAACATCGATTAAAGTGAATGAATCGATACGGACTTGAAACATATGTGAATTTTAAAAATCATCAGGCAAATCCCTGTCCCATAATTATTTTTTGTTTTGTAAATTTAATATATATATATATAAAAATATTGTCTATTCTCACATCTCGTTCAAAATATTGTAAAATTATTTTCTTTGTTTTCTCTACGACTTTTCTCCAGTCTTGTGTAGTGACTTCTGCACACGCAGTTTGTAGCAGAGTCATCATTTTAGCAGTACTGAAGGGTGGTTCAGTATTGTTCCGCGCTGCATGACCTTTTTATTTGTGCCCAAATAAGCTCGGTGGCGTTATACTGGCAATGGTAGGAAGGGAATCGAATAACTTCATATCCATGCTCTAGGGCTAGTTCATCGATTACATAGCGGAGCTTGGACGGCTTATTTACTTTTACCAGATTTAACAACTCAACTTATAATAAAGTTGGACTTGCATCCACACCATTTCTTACCAGCCACGAGACAATTTCTTGCTTATTATAGCTTTTTTGTTAAATATAGCTTGATACGCGAGACATTGACGTTGACATACACGTAGTGATCACGCGCATGAAGTTCCATTTTTTTTTTCGAATGGACTAATCTCGCTGTTGGCCTCTGAGGCCGTTGCAGCTTAACCGAGCTTTTGGCGAGCGCAGAAGGCGCTCAGCCCTGTAATTTTTTTTGGATGAGGCAACTAGCGCAAGGGCACTACTTAGGTACGAACCTCGGTTTGGGCTGTTGCCGGGATGGGGATAGGAGAGAAACGCCCGGGTACGTGCTTGTACCTCGTATAGGCGGCGACTGAAGGGACTCGTCGCCCTCGCCGGCGAGGTCGGTGTATTTGTGGAGTGTTTGCTCTGTCTAATGTGGATGACTCTTCCGCATTAGCGGAAGTGATTTCGTCATCCGGGTCTCCGAGAACGTGTCTCGGACGACGGAGGGTTTCGCATGAAGTTCCATATTTTTATTCCGTCATTAAGTACGCAAGACAGACACATATTTTATTGATGGTAAGGGTTGGTTTACCATAGAGTAGGGGTATCCACTGCGTCATTTAACCACAGACTATAATGAATCGATTTTGAAAATGTGAAAATCGAAGCAATGTGATTTAACTAGGTACTTAATTATTTAAAAAGTTGTAGTTAATAATATGTTATCTTCAAAAAATATAATCTATATCATTTAGGATGGTAATACTAAGCACACCGTGAGACGTTCCCGTCCCCTAAGGCGTAAAAGGCCCGGGCGGTCGCCACACGCATTAAACATCACGCCTTGTATACGCTACTTACGCTGCGTTTTTCCGTATTGTCATTCCTGTGCTATTATCTTTGTTTTGATGTTATTACTGTTATTTGTTCTTTTGTTGTTACCTAATAGTTGTTTTTACCTGTTGCCTGTTTGGAAAAATGCCAAAAAGAACGAAAAAGACTGTTCTAAACAGTGATTGCCGCGAGTTTGTAGTTCGCTTGCGTGATTATTTTGAACGCGAGAACCAAAATGGCGGACCCCTTCTGCCATTGGCACAAGTGTGTGCTAGAGTTGCAGATGCTCTTGGTATCGGACGAGCTACTGTTTCACGCATCTGCAAGGAGAAATATGGCGAGACTTCAAGCCAGGTGATAGAGGACGCCGAAAAAAAGATGTCTACACCAAATAAAAAGGGAAAGAAAGTTTCTCCAGTGACAGAAATTAATGATTTTGACGCCGCAGCTATTCGCAACCACATTTATGCGTACTATACACGGGGTGAGTATCCGACGCTGAAAAATTTAGCCATCTCCCTTAAAAACGCAAATTTATTTAATGGAAGCAATCCATCACTTGCCAAAGTTTTGAAAATATAAAAAGAGAAAAAATAAAATATAAAAAGAGCGATAAAAGAAAGAATAAAATGGAGCGAACAGATATTGCGCTTGCCCGGGTTCACTTTTTGCGCAAAGAAAAAAATATAACAGACTGGGAGATAGTGGTTTTTTTTTTGCCGAAACATGGCTCAACGCAAACCACACAGTTTCAAGATCGTGGACAGATGACAAAGCGGAATCTACCAACAAGTACCCGAAGGCAAAGGACAGAGACTCATAATTGCTCATGCTGGGACTTCTTCAGGTCTTGTGCCTAACTGCCTTCTGGCATTCAAGTCGATGAAGACTACAGAATATCATGAAGAAATGAAGTTCGAAAAATTTAGGAAATTGTTTTTGATACTTTTAAATAATTTAAACGAGCCGCATGTGATAATCATGGACAACGCTCCGTACCACTCAGTGCAAAAAAACAAACCACCGACGTCCAGCAACTGAAAAATGGAACTAATCACATATCTGCAAAGCAAAGGCATAGAAGCCAACGAGACGATGCTGAAAAATGAATTACTGAAATTAGTTAATATACACAAACCCCGTACGCCAACTTACATTTTAGATGAGATCGCTAAGGAAAAAGGCCATACAGTCATCCGTTTGCCACTATATCACTGTCAATATAATGCGATTGAACTGATATGGGTCCACGTCAAAGGTCACGCAGCCAGAAATAATACTAAACCTCCTTTTACGGCAAATAAAATGTTCACATTACTGCACAATACCTGCGAAAATGTCACGCCAGAGGACTGGAAAAAAGTGGTTGATAAGTGCAAAAAAATCATAGATGAAGATTGGGAGTGCGATATTCGATTTGACAATTTGTCTGATCAAGAGCTAATAATAAATGTACAGGATTGCTCAAGTGAGTGCGAATCTGACTACGATGATGACAGTGACATGGGTTGTGCACCACTTTATTAAATTACGTGTAATAAAAAACATTGACACATATTTCTTTTTTTATTTTCGTATAATGACAACCATCCACATTTCATTTCAACATCGTTCGATAATCGATTTTCTCACCCACTATCCCAACTCTAGAAATGTCAATCTACTATGTAATGTCAATGTCCCGCGTATCAAGCTATATTTAGATTGGGACGACTCCAGCAATACTAAGGGTAGATATTATAGGCAAATTCAAACAATGATTCCCATCAAACCCTGGTTTTTTAAAATAAAACTCAGTAAACGTGCCACTACTATCATAATAAGAATGCGACTAGGGCACACGTGCACGCCAGCTCATCTAGCGCGGATAAAAATCTTAGATGACACATCTTGTAGTTGTAGAGATAAATTTGGTGATGTAAATCACATTTTCTTTTCGTGTATTAACAATGACCACGTTCAATTTTACAAAGATCTTGTGTCCCTTCATGTTCCGCTTCCTTTAAATATTAAAATCCTTCTCTCCTCCTTAGATCCATCCGTGGACCAATGTTTAGAATCTTTCATTTGTACAAATAATATTATTATATAAAATCACAAATTTGTGAATGTCAATTTTGTAAATATCTCTTAGCTTGTATAATTTCTCATTAATGTATCCTCTCCTGATCCTTTCCTAGTTTAGTGTATATAACCCGGGTTTTGTATTTTATTCTGTTTCCCTAATTTTTTTATTTGCCAATGGCAAATGCACAAACCGTGCGACGCCACAAAAAAAAACTCTATATTTAACAAACTGTAGTTCGCGAGATTGACTGTTTAGCGTTTTCCCCCGTTTCGACATGGTAAGACTGTTGTTCTTGTTTACTAATCGGAGTCCAATTTATAGCCAGGTAAACGTAGTCAGTAAGATCAGTCCAATAAAAAAGCCGAGTCAGAAGAAAATAACAGAGAGCACACCAAAAAAATATTTAGTTATTTTTTGTATTTTTATAGTTAGTTCAAAGAATCTATACTAATATTATAAAGGGGAAAGATTTGTATTTTTGTGTGTTTGTAATGAATAAACTCAAATACTACTGTGCTGATTTCAAAAATTCTTTCACCATTGGAAAGCTACATTCATCTTGAGTGACATAGGCTATATTTATTGCTAGAAATGATTATGGATCCTTACTAAAACTTAAGTAACGTAACCCAAGGTGTACAAAAGTGCCCTAAAACGTCTTTCGTCGCATGCGCTGCGGAAACTATTGATGATAGAACAAAAGTATGTTCTACAATTTAAAGAACATATCAATATCTACAAAAAACTTTGTAATATTATAAAGAGGAAAGATTTGTTTGTTTTTATTGAATAGGCTTCCAAACTACTGGACTCTATCTCCGGGTGACACAGGCTACTTTTTACCCAACTGCGGAGAAGGAGGGTAATGTTTTTATTAAAAAACTACGTGTGCGAAGCTACGGATTGGTCAGCTAGTAATAAATATAATTATGTTTTATTATAATCACAACGTGATTATTAATTTATGGTGATATTTCTTCACAAGTAATCATTGCATACGATTCAACTTATCAGCTTTCGATTTTTAGAGTTACATCCCTAGTGTTTTAAAAGAAAATGACGCAACATTGTAACGACGTTCAGTTCTTTAGATCAGAAATTGTTTATTATGTTTAGAATGGTTTATAATAGTGTTGCCGAAATATCGATAGTTTCCCTATCGATAGTTGACGTCATAAATCAGTTACACTATCGATACTATCAATGGCGTGATATGAGGCAATAGTATCGATTTCGTCCAATACTATCGATAGTATCGCTAGTATTAAACGTCAATGGTGACTAAATTATCGATACTATCGATAATATTGCATAAAAACTATCGACACGATAGTTGTGTACTGTCGATAGTAGCATATATTTCGATAGTATTTGTCATTATATACAAGTGGGTATCTATCGATAGTACACAACTATCAATAGTATCGATACTACCGATAGTATTGATAGTTTTTATGCGATAGTATCGTACTATCGATAGTTTCGTCACTATTTACGTTTAATACTATCGATACTATCCATGGTATTGGAAGAAATCGACACTATTGCCTCATATCACGCTATTGATAGTATCGATACTATCGATACACCTATCGATACACCTATCGATACACCTATCGATACACCTATCGATACACCTATCGATACACCTATCGATACTATTGATTTTTCGTGAATATCGATAGACTATCGATAGGCCACTATCGATCGGCAACACTAGTTTATTAGTGAAAACAGATCATAAAATTACTCGTATCGGTCATTATTACAATAAATATGTAATCGTAATTGAAAAAAGTTAAGCAACTGTGCAGTTCTAACAAAACGAAAAAATATATTATTTTATGCCTGCCGTTACAAGGTTACGTTGTTGAATTTTGATGAATTGTCAAATGTTACCTAATAAGATGGCCTGACTTAAGGCCGTTTGTCCACTGCCACCGTCACCGGGACGTCTCCGAGAACGAGATTATTTTTGGCCGAGATCAAGATGACGTGACCGAACCCATCCTTAGTTTTATCCCACAAACATTCTTTACTTTCTACAAGTTCTATTATTGAATAAATGTCGTATTTCAATTTTCTTGGTCATTTATTAAAATATATTTTTGAGATAATTATCCAAATCTATTGCGGTGCGACGTGACGGGCGCTGGCGTAGATGGACAAGTTCAAACGTGTTTTGTATTGCCGGCACTATCTCGGGCCGAGTTCTAGCGGTAGCGCCGATTGACCTACATATACGACACTACATTTCATCAGTTTTTCGGATGTCAATGAAGCTGAGTTAACTCTTAGGCAATTCGACGAAATAATGCTTCAAAAGGGTGTTTCCAAGGTGTTTCGTTCGTTCATCCCTCTTGAACCCCAATGTCTCAAGAACCCCCCAATATGTTTACCTAATTTAGTCACACCAAAATTGTGCCATCACTACCTACCTATGTATTAAATTTCACGAGATCGGATAAACGCTTCGAAAGTTATCCTCGGACAAACACATACATACGACGCCGATTTGCCCAAGTTGATTTAGAGATCTCGCTTCGCTCGATCAATTACGTGCGAAGACGTGGAAGACAAAAACAATTTTGGGTTCATCCCCTTTTATGTGAAAGGTACCTGACAGGGTCATTTTACATATAGGTACCACAATAAATTGAGGCAGGACGAAAGATTATTTTCCGGTCCGGAATAGAGAAAAGTAAAATGTCGGACGATAAAATTACGTGTAGTGCACAAGCTAGTATATAAATTGATGGCGTGCCATATCGCACCGTAAAAAACCGGACTGCCGGACCGTAAAATTACTTGTAGTGCACATTACTTAGAGGGAAAGGAGGGCGGCCATGGATTTACTATAACAAACTTGATATAGTAAATCCATGAGGGCGATACAGTGCACACACAGCACCGAGTTGCAGACGTTGCAGTCTGTGATCTAATGAGGGTTTTTCATTTTCGATTTTTTTCGTTTTCGTTTCGGCTCATTTTTTATTTTCTAAAGAAAAAACTAGGTCCATCTAGCGTAATAGATGGCGCTGTCTGGAGATGCACCGCCAAAAAATAACGGACTGACTGAGAGTGTGAACCGTGTGAACAAACGAATGAAGTAGAAATAATTTTAGAAGGAAATGTCAAAATAATTGATTAACTGTGGTCAATCAAATGAATCAACGTGATCGTGACGAACGTGACGTGATCGTTTGTCTTGATTGATTCTAATAATTCGGAAAATCGATGGTGGATTGGTTTATAAAACTTATTATTTCTTTAATTTACGCATTATTGATTGTATTAAACGTAAGTAACAAGCTCACTACCAAACAAAGAGCTTTGAGAAACAGTTTTGATTCGCCTTAATCGACGTTAGGTGCAGATCAATAGACGAACCAACGTTTCAGTGCATTCAATTCAATGCATGTCCTCAGATGATTTTGAAATTGTGGTGATTCATGCAAATGAATTTTATTACGAATAACATCATGCGGTTAAATGTTTGATGAGGCACACTAGAGAATTGGGGGATCTGTAGATTTACTATCAGTTTTCTGGTATTACTATCGTTGAAACTTGAAAATAACGTTTTTGTAGCAGTTAATGCATAATTAACCATCCCTATAAATCCGTCCCCTGTAGAAGACAACTTGTTCATTTTTCAAACAAACAGTAGGTAATTTGTTTTCATGGCTGAGCTGATGGTAAGTACCTGTACATATCTTCTGAGGTATACCTGTTCTACACCAAAACCATACACTAATCATAACAACCATTTTACCTGGAAAGTAACTTCTTAGTAACAACTTCTGCAATACCTTTAGTCAGCAGTGTTGTAAAATAACAAACATAGTTGTATTATTATTCTCATCATAAACATGTAATGTTTTGAAGTAGGTACTAAACATAATTTTAGATGTCTGGTGGTCATAAGCATCGCTACAAGAATGCCGGCCTCAGTGCTGATGAACTTCGACGCCGTCGCGAGGAAGAAGGAGTGCAACTCCGGAAACAAAAGAGGGAACAACAACTCTTTAAAAGACGAAATGTCAATCTACCAGCTGCAAATGCACCTGATATAACTTTACAGGTACAAGAAGCTATTTTATTGATTTATTTTTAATTAATCAATGTTGGCCACTATCTTGTACAAACTAAGGGTAACATGTTAGGTAGTATATTTTGCACACATGCTCAAACAGTGAGGAACATCAATGTGAGGAAAAGGGCACTAGAACCAAAAAAAATCCAAGATATATGCCATTGGTATTTCAATAAATGGAGATGGGCTTGCAACCTGTCATACGGACTACATTCGGTATACTACTTACTTTTTGGGGATATTTTTTTTTATAACCCCGTAAAGTTAATTTACTTGGAGATATTCTGTGTGAGCCGAAGGACCTTGAAGTTGACTTCTAAGATTATATGCTGAGATGTATTTAAGCTTGAAATAATTTGAATAAACAATCTGGCTGGTTTCTTATGAGTAATGTTTCAATAGTGACTACCCATTATAAGTAAAGTTTACCATCTCTACTATAAAGATATTACTAACACTATTTTGTAATTTCAGGAAGATATCAACATTTTACCAACAGATGACATCACACCGGAAATGGTCACAGCTCTTTATAGTGACAATCCGCAAGAACAAATAATGGCCACACAAAAGTTTAGGAAACTTCTGAGTCAAGAGCCCAATCCACCAATTGATGAAGTGATACGCACTGGAATAGTTCCTAAATTTGTAGAATTTCTCAAGAATAGCAGTAATCCAACTTTACAGGTAACAACTTTGCATATTTTACGCCAAAGTACAGATTAACCCATGATGTGCTTGCGTTCTGTCGCTTCTATACATTTTGTATGAAAGTACATTAAATGAGCTGCACCAACAGTCATGTTTGGTATCAGACTATGCAAAGTGAGCTCTTACATACTGTGGTTTAACAACACTAGTATAAGTAAGAAGTGGATTGTAATCGCTCATATAGTCTAACTTTTTATTAGCTGCAGTAAAATGACGTTATGTGGGTTGCCGGTTTTTGAAGAAAAATAAATAGGGATGTAGCTAAATGAGTAAATCATATATGAATAATCAGTTTAGTTTTTTTTTTTAGATTTAATATTAAGTTGTAATGTATTTTTTTAACCTATTATTATTACTATACTAGAGGATTGATCTTTTTTAGTGGAAGTATAGGGAGGTACATTCCAAATGAAACAAAAACGTCATAATAATGTTATTTAATTAGTCTTTTTCGAAATCACTGTCGCTGTCGCTTTCGGTCACACTAATAACAAATCTATCTGTCACTTCATCTATAATATGATCGAGGTGGCACATTTTATCTTCCTCTTTAATAGTGTGAGACACACAGTCACTCCACTTAGCCGGTGTCACTTTCTTGATTCCTTCTTGGAATAAAGTTTTCACTTGCATTTTATATGTCTTATTATTGTTTGCGACGTGACTCTTTACCTGCGCCCATACCAACTCAATGGGGTTCAATTCACAGTGATAAGGGGGCAGTCTTAAAAGTGTGATACCTTTTTTGTGCAGCCATCTCGTCTACGGCATATTTCTCAGTATGATTTTGTTGTTTCACAATATCTATGAGAGTGGCCTTGACACTATTTGGTTCAAACGCAATATTTTTAGTAGTCAGTCACTCTTGAATTCGTGCTTTCGTCCACGACATTTTCGGGATTGTTTCGATCTTCCGAGAGTGATAGGGCGCATTGTCCATTACGACTACTGCATTCGGCTTGAGTTTAGGTAGAATACCGCCGAACCAATCCTCGAAACACTCCGCGTTCATTTCATCATGGTAGTCTTCTGTACCTTTCTTTGCTTCAAACATAAGAAGTCCGTCGACCAGGAAGCCTTCTTCTCCGCCTATGTGACTAATTATGAGTCGTTTGCCCTTTCCTGTGGGATTTTTTAATCCCGTAGTCAGGCCGTCTAAAAATGCCTGTCGAGAAGATTTAATACTTCCGTCAATCCAGGTTTTTTTTGTAGTATGACCTGAAAAGAACAAAAAAGAATCATAAGTTTCGACATCAAAACAAAAAGGGAACAAATAGAAGAAACTAAGAGTTGACACGTACAGGCCAACGTACCCAGGTCTCGTCTTGATAATATATGTATTTTCCCTCCCTACGATATTGTTTAATTAAACGCAGGTAGCGCTGGCGCCATGATATGATATCTTGTCTATCAATAAGCACACTCTTGCGTGATCGAGTAGCGAATTCGAAATTAAGATGCTTCATAATTTTTCTCAATGTCTCTTTCGAGAAGTTGGGCAATCCTGGGTCATCATTTACAACTTGCAGCACCTAAAAATGATTAAAGTTATTACCTAATTGGTTAAGATTACACATGGGATGGGAGAAAACATACATAACGTATAATAAAAAGATGAGTGACGACATGTGTAAACTAACTTTTGCGATGGTGGGTATTTCATTTCTATGAAAGAACTGATGTACAATTCGTCTAAGAGCAGTGAATGTGAAATCATCAAGTTTATCTTTAAATGTAAGTTTTGGGCCCGTTTTTTCGGGAGGTTTTGGTGATTCGCTGTCGTTCTCCTTGTGCTCCTTTAAAACGGAATAAACTGTGCGGACGGATATTCCCAAGACTTCAGCCACCTTGTTAACGCATTCACTTGTTTTTGGAACTTCAATGTTTGATTCTGAAGATTTCACTTCAAACACATATTTGTAAACGTTTTGGACCCAAAGTTTTTGGGCCTTTTTTCTTAGGAGATAAAAATGTGTCTCCATCTTGCGATGTGCTCGGCAGAGCATCCATGTCTTCAATGTATCAAACAAAAAAAAACTAACACGATTAACGAAAACAGGTAATGAAAAACAAACACAACGTAACATAAGTTTAACAATAATGATAACAAAAACAACGCGCAGTGGGCAAATCAAAGTTATTCATGCACTCAAAACAGAAGTATGAAGCCGAATGAGCGAATGACAACCGAAACAAAATGGCGGTCAAGCGTCATCGTAGCACCGTAACCAAAAACCAGTACTACCAGCTTGAGAGAGCGTTTTCTTGAGTGTTACCTTGTATATGTCTAAAAGGATCAACGTTTATACAGCCTTTTATTTACATTAATATTAAATAGAATTTAGTATGATCATTATGAGTCAGCTATGGAACGATTAGATATTCTGTAAACTTTTGTGAACTGAATCACATCCCTATTGAGATTAGGCTGTCAACATTATTTTACGGAATGACATTTAGAAACGTCATTTTACTGCAGCTAATAAAAAGTTAGGCTATAGATTGTGCTCCAGTCATATGCCTTTAAACAGCTATAAATTTTTAATGAAAAAGATACATAGTCCTAACTTGTAATGCTTATGGGGTAATATAAGATGTATACCACCTATTACCAGTGTTTCTGGAGTCAATCTGAGAGAAGAGTTGTACAGAGCACTAAAAGTCACCGTAAAAGTACCGGTCCACATACGACCTGCTGAAGGAGGATGTTCTGTAGTTATTTCTGTAGACAATTATGTAACTGACATTGTATAGAATGACGCAAGTTCCCTAGAGTCCTATATATGTAACATACATCCTAACATGAGGCGCAGCTTATGTGCAATTTTAATTATTTTTTCTTATCATAGGTCAGTAATAGGTCGGTTGTGTAAGAGTCTGCTTAAAAAGCTCGATACAAAAGTCCCACAACATACGCCCTCTCATGTTTCACTAAAATGTCCTGCAGTCATTTGAGGAACTAACAGTTATCAGATGAAAATAAGATTGATTCTTATGTTTTATTTAACCCATAGACACTAGCACTAGTTTAATTTTGTTTTGTCCTGTCCATCCAAAGGTTGTCTAGAAGAGATCGCTTTTAGCGATAAGACCGCCCATTGTACTTGCCTATATTTTTGTGTATTTCTTTATATATTTAATTTTGTTTGGTGTGCAATAAAGAGTATATCTATCTATCTAGCGCGCAGCCCAAGGGACTTCTTTTGTTATAAAGACTTTTCATCGGATATTGTTAGCTAGATACTTGATGCGTAAATGCGATTTATGCCTCTAAGAAAACAGTTTAAAAGGCCGTAAGTAAATTTGAAAATAGAATAACGCTCATTGTATTCCTTGATCGAGCGAGATCTTTAAATCTACTTGGGCAAATCGGCGTTGTATGTATGTATGTATGTTTGTTTGTCCGAGGATAACTTTCGAAGCGTTTATCCGATCATCGTGAAATTTGGTATATAGATAGTTAGTGATGGCACAATTTTGGTGTGACTACATGAGCTGAAAATGTGGGGGGGTTGTTGAGATATTGGGGTTCAAGAGGGGTAACAAAACCATAATAGGACTATCCGGTCAAGTGGCACGTTTAATAAGTCTTTGTGAGTACATTTCGACCCCGTTTTTATTTTTAGTTCAAACCTTGTAGTTTTAAAGTTATTAACCATAATAAAAACTGAACTTTGACAAAATTCACAGGGTACACCAGTGAACCCACAGGGCTGAAATTTGGTAGCTTTAGTGACACAAATATAGGGAAAAGTCTGAAATCCATAACAACAGCAATTTCTACCCCAAAAAAATTTATCCAATTAACATGAGCTCCCGTTACCTGTAATTTGAATGAAACTGTAGGTCAAGTTAGTTGGTTATGCATTTCATGGCTCTATTGATAGTCAAAGATTACAATTAATACTTTTTTTGTTTGTATGGGAGACTCGCGAGATCTCAGTTCGGGGCTAACCACTAGTAATATACTAAAATGAAATACAACCTCCATGACAAATCCTTATTTTTATTTAAAAATTAAAGAGGCCACATTCATAATTTGCTTTAATGAAGTACCTACAACCTTGATCACAAACCCATATTTCTATATAATAAAAGAGACCATAGTTTAGTAGTGAAAAATAAACAAGGGAACCCGGGAACGCAAATTTTCTTTTGAGCAACAAACTGTTATAAAGTCTATTAATTTCTTCACATTCGTGATGAAAAGTTATGTGTTATACTCGGGTGCAATTGAACGCTTACGCACCTTGTTTAAGAATGCACTATTATATTTTATTGTTGCGATTGTTACAGTTTGAAGCGGCATGGGCACTTACGAATATAGCAAGCGGCTCCTCGGAGCAAACTCGCGTGGTGGTAGAATGCGGCGCAGTAGAGGTGCTCGTGAGCCTGGTGTCGGGCGCGTGCAGCGACGACGTGCGCGAGCAGGCGGTGTGGGCGCTCGGGAACATCGCCGGCGACTCGCCGCGGTGCCGAGATGCCGTGCTCGCCGCGCAAGTGCTGCCGCCGTTAGTAGAGTAAGTAACCAAAGCACCATTGCTGTGTTTCACTATGAACAGTACACCTATGTGCTTCAAGTTGATTGGCAGTGCTTTGTAGGGCACGTATCTAAGGTATATGATCTACGGCGATGGATACCACTTAACATCAGGTGGGCCATATGCTTGTCCCACTCCAGGTAGTATAAAAAAAACTATACTTTCTGCTAAGTCAATGAACGGGATTGGGACATAGGCTACTTCTTACTGTGCAGAAGGAGGGTAGTGTTTTTATTTACAAACCACGTGTGCTAAAGCCGCGAAGCTGGTCAGCTAGTATTACATAGTAGTAACTTAAATTGAATAGTATTCTTTGTAACACACTGATTGGACATTGAACAAATCAGTGGATACATTTTGGGGACCACAAAATATTTTAAAATAAATACCTTAAAATTTTGTTTTTCTTATAAGATAACGCAAAGACGTGATGTATATTCATCTCGTCCTCGTATGTAATAGCTATATTTTCGTTTCAGGATGTTAGACAAATACTCAAGATTATCCATGACGAAAAATGCAGTGTGGACTTTATCAAATCTCTGCAGAGGCAAAAATCCTCCCACAAACTTTGAGGCCGTGGCACCAGGCAAGTTTTGGTAACATTATGTATCGTGTTCGGTTTGTTTATTCAAATTCAGCATAAACTAATTAGACTACAAATCGTAGAACACTACATAATATGCCTTTTGATTTATCTAAGTCAATCTAAGGTCAACTTGAATATCAGTAGGTAATAATGATTTCAAACTATTACCTACTGATTAGAAAACAAGCATTAATTATGAAGGCACAATAGCATTAGTCCACAATGTGCAATGTAATTACGTTCGCATTATTATATGGTCAAGGTTTCATCTAGGTTTAAATACATACTTTATATCCAACTATATAGTTATTTCGATGTAACTTGTTTTAGTTTCTAGAACCATAACAAGTGTATATTCGTGGTATGAATAAGGCGTGAAGCTATGTGACCTTTAAAATGTATTTTTTTTTCTCCGTACTTTTTGATGTTTAACAGAATAACATCGTATTTTGTTTGATAACTAAAGTCATCTCAAAGCACTACAGCGAAACTGAACAGGAACATTGTCACCGGAGCGGAAATCTATCATAAAAATGATGACGACTACAGTCGTCATGATTGAATACACACAAATAATGGGATGTTTTAATATTGAGGCTTTTAGCTGTCTGATTATCTGTTTGTTTGTGTAAGGACCATAAAAGCTGGTGTTTAAGAGATCGTTTTAGAAATGCGAACAGTCTAAAGCTTACAGACTTTACTGGAAAGTTTTTTATTTTGAATTTTAACATGTGATTTATAAATAACTAAGCTTGTAGGTGCTTGTACACAGCTTGACGACTTTTCCTTGTGATTGATCCACAGGCATACCAGTATTAGCGAGATTGCTTCACCACTCTGACCCAGACGTGTTGAGCGATGCATGTTGGGCGCTCTCCTACCTGTCAGATGGACCCAACGAGAAAATACAGGCTGTGATCGACGCGGGAGTTTGCAGGAGGCTTGTTGAGTTACTCATGTGAGTCTTCTACAGATATACCAGTGAATGTTCGTTAGATTAAACTATTGTTGAGATGTCATCTCTCAGACCTCAGCATTTCAAAGGCTTTTGACTCTTTTTGAGGCTCGTAGAATATAAAGAATCGCATCATTAGCTGATAGCAATGACATTTCTGTGGAACAGGCACACGAAGTCGACGGTAGTATCGGCCGCACTCCGCGCCGTCGGTAACATAGTGACCGGCAACGACGCGCAGACGCAGGCGGTACTGAACTGCGCCCCACTAACCAACCTACACGCCCTACTGCGCTCCGCCGCCGAGCCGCTGCGCAAGGAGGCCTGCTGGACCCTGTCCAACATCACTGCAGGCAACGCCGCGCAGATACAGGTACCGGTACTGCAACCTGCACGCCTTACTGCGCTCTGCCGCCGAGCCGCTGCGCAAGGAGGCCTGCTGGACCCTGTCCAACATCACTGCAGGCAACGCCGCGCAGATACAGGTACCGGTACAAAAACCTGCACGCCTTACTGCGCTCCGCCGCCGAGCCGCTGCGCAAGGAGGCCTGCTGGACCCTGTCCAACATCACTGCAGGCAACGCCGCGCAGATACAGGTACCGGTACTGCAACCTGCACGCCTTACTGCGCTCTGCCGCCGAGCCGCTGCGCAAGGAGGCCTGCTAGACCCTGTCCAACATCACTGCAGGCAACGCCGCGCAGATACAGGTACCGGTACTGCAACCTGCACGCCTTACTGTGCTCTGCCGCTGAGCCGCTGCGCAAGGAGGCCTGCTGGACCCTGTCCAACATCACTGCAGGCAACGCCGCGCAGATACAGGTACCGGTACTGCAACCTGCACGCCTTACTGCGCTCTGCCGCCGAGCCGCTGCTGGATCCTGTCTATCATTACTGCAGGCAACGCTAGCAGGGGCCTAATTGGGGCGAAGATTATCTTATTATTTAACTTGTTGAAGTAAATGTGCACATAGGTTCTGTGGTGGTACGCCGTGGAGTATTATAGTCTATACTTGAAAAAACATAGCTTGATCTCTGCGACATTTGTTAAACTGACATTCCTAGGGTTGTTATGATACAGAAAAAAATATCGATAGTAATTATCGATAGAAGCTTTGCAGTAAGACCAATTGTTGGACTTTTGAGGGCTCCAACAACCCGTAACGACTGCCATTAGATATTCGTATGGCAGCTGGGACAGACGGCTTAACGTGCTTTCCGAGGCACGACCAGACCAGTGCAAAAACCCATATTCATGCATACAAATATTTGCACTGAGCGAGGATCGAACCCGCGACCTCCTGCGCAGCAGTCGTGTTCACTACCGCTTCGCCACGAAGGCTGTCTGCCATAATTATATGTATATTGGATTATATTATGATTTGGGTAATAAAATGAAACGAATATTTTAATATTTACATTTATTTATTCCAACGGAGTACACCCCAAATCAATATCCGAATCACTTTCAGAATCGCTAGAGCAATCTTGTAAATTTATAATGAACTCTTGTTCGCAAATATTATCAAATCGAACGTCCCGCTCCCAATCTTCTTCCATTAATTTTCTGCATTTGGTAACTACCTTTTTCCAATCTTCTACAGATACATTTTCAATCGCAGTGTTTAGTAACTGCAACATTTAATTTGCCGTGAAAGGCGGTGTTGTGTTATGTCTAGCAGCGTAACCTTGAAAGAAAAACATATTTTAATATCATAAATTATACAGGAGTTAATACATAAAGAATCTGTCTAACTGAAATTCGAGCAAACAAACCTTTTACTTGGGCCCAGATAAGCTCGATCGGATTATACTGGCAGTGATATGGAGGCAGTCTTATGACGTTATGACCCTTTTCTTGGGCTATGTCATCTAAGACATACGTTGGTGTGCTGGGTTTGTGCAGACCAACGAGTCTCAATAATTCGTTTTTAAGCATTGTTTCATTGGCCTCTATTCCTTTTTCTTGAAGCCATGCAATTATTTATAACTTCCTGTTTGCCGAAGTTGGTGGTTTGTACTTTTGGACCGAGTGATATGGGGCGTTATCCTCCTTCAAATTATCTAATAATTTTAAAAACCACTCGTAAAATTTTTCAAAATTCATTTCTTCATGGTATTCATTGGTCTTCGTAGATTTGAATGCCAATAGGCAATTAGGCACAAAACCAGATGACGTCCCAGCATGAGTTATTATTAATCTTTGACCTTTGTCTTCGGGTACTTTGTTGGTCGATTGTACCGTATCATCGGTCCAAGCTTTGGATACGGTATGATTGGCGTTTAGCCATGTCTCGTCTAGAAAGACAACTTTGTCCCAATTTGTAATTTTTTTGACTTTCCGGAAAAAATTCACTCGAGCAAGAGCAATGTCGGTTCGTTTCATTATAATTTTTCTTTTGTCACTTTTTTTGTTGGAATATCCAATATTTTGCGAAATCTTCGATAGTGACGGCAAGCTTCCTTTAAACAAGTCTGCGTCTTTTAGGGACGCCGCCAGTTTTTTTAATATATGTAGGTAATTCGCCCCGTGTATAATAACCATATACATGGTTGCGAATCGCAGCGGCGTCAAAGTCGTCAATTTTTGTGACAGGAGCAGCCTTTCTTCTTTTTTTATTTGGCGTTGAAAGCTTTTTTTCCTACTTTTTTTACAGTCAATACTTTGGTTGAAGATTCGCCATATTTTTCTTTACTGATGCGAATTACTGTCGCACGTCCAATGCCAAGAGCATCTGCAACTCTGTCACAAACTTTTGCCATGAGTAATAGCGGTCCACCATTTTGGTTTTCTCGCTCTAAGTATTCACGCAAGCGAATCACAAACTCACGACTTTGACTGTTGAAAACAGTTTTCTTCGTTCTCTTTGGCATTATGCCAACAAACAATGAAAACAAACAATAACAACAAAGAAACTAACAATAATAAATAAACTTAACAAATTAACAGCAATAGTAACAAAAACAAAGTGATGAGAACGGAAAACACGTGGCGTATACAAGACGTTAGCACTCGTACTGAGGAGAATGGGTCATGTCAAACAAGATGGCGGCACGTTGGCGCCATCTTGCGGAAGAAGACACGCCGCGGCCAAACTTCTCTCGAACCCCAAAGTTGTCGGAAGGAATGTTACGAGTAGGTTAGAATTTCGTTTCTATTTACTCACTATTGTAAATAATGTTATTTTTTTTAAATATTCAATAATGTCATTTTTTTAAATTAAATGATAAATTAATTTTGAATTAAGTTTTATATAAAATATCGATAGTTTATAGTCTGTGGTCACGATGATTCATCGCTCATCCATCACTATAATTAGCTCAGCATGCCTATAAAGTATGACATTGACTGGTACGTTTGTCCGTACTTTGTCCGTTAAATTCAGAACTTCATAAGCGCGATTTTTCTGACAGCTGTCCCAGAGATCAAGCTATGTTTTTTCTAGTATAGTGGCGTATTTTGATTATACTTTTATTTGCAGGCCGTGATAGAAGCAAACATATTCCCGACATTAATTGAAATTCTACGACAAGCCGAATTCAAAACAAGGAAAGAGGCAGCGTGGGCGATTACTAATGCGACCAGCGGAGGCACTCACGTTCAAATTAGGTAAACAAATTACTTGAATATTGAGTGCAATTCTGTTGGTACGGCAGTAAAATTATTGACATACTTTTTTAGGGTAAACATTGAATCTATCTTCTAAAAATAGTGTATGGTTCCCTGAACTTTTTTGATACAAGAATCCTTTGCGAAATATAAAGCTTCAAAGTGGCCATTTTCGTAATGGTCGCATGTGCGTTGCAAAATCACTCTGACCAACTCTCGCTGAGTAACTTTTAAGATAAATTGGATGTACGAAATAACATAATGATTGTGTTTGTCTTAGGTACCTTGTTGACGAAGGATGCATACCTCCACTATGCGATCTACTAACGCTGACGGACCCAAAGACTGTTCAAGTAGCTCTCAATGGCTTAGAGAATATACTGAAAGCGGGTCAATCTGTCGACCAACGAGACAATCCTTTCGCCGTGCTTATAGAAGCATGCTTTGGTAAGAGTGACACTCCTCCGTCCACACCTGATTACACCAGACAGTATGCACGTATGTCCTCACGTTCTTTACAATCCAGTCCATCCAGAGGTGGCCTGGAAGAGATCACTTTAAGTGATAAAGCCTCACATTGTAAAAAAAGGGGTGTTATAAGTTTGACCCTTATGTCTGACTGTGTGTGTGTCTGTCTGTCTGTGACATGGTAATTCTCAAACAGATGGACTGGTCCGCATGCGGTTTTGTTAATAGAAAGCTAACCCCCAAAGCAAAAAAGGGGTCGGAAGTTTTTGAAATTTTACTTGTTGATAGAAAACAATTTGTTACGTGGACAATCTGGCAATGTGATGGACATACTACATCAAAATATTAACAGAAATACACAATAACTAAAATGAATAATAGCCGGTCATTAAAGGGATTTATTCCAAACAGCCATGTTATGCGTGTGTAAGTGTCCTGTAATGTGTTGGTGAAAAAAAGCATGTTTGTTATTCTTGGTAACAATTTTAATTTAATTAGCACAATTAGCAGGGTATCCTCATATCAAGAGGAAGGTTACGGGTTCAAGTCCCGTCCGGCTTGATAGTTTTGTGATGGTTTTATAGTAGATTATTAAATGAGGGGATAAAGCAGTGGCTTCTGTCACGGGCGCTATATTGAATCCCGAACGTAACGAAGGATACTAGACTTAACTCACGAGTGGAGCGAGGGAGTTATCCTGAGAGCCTGAGTGCAGAGAGGGATATAAGCACGCCCAAGATGCAGACAGCTTTATTCACGAGGAGAATGCTCTACTTTTCACACTATCTGCGAGACAAATTTTATCTTTCGGACAGCGTTTTGCGGCATTAGCGTTATAAGATACGTAAGAAATAAGAACACAAAAAATTCATAAGAAGACCTAAGAAGGCATATTAAATATTTTCCGTTCTGTACTGAGGCTAGTTCGATTACGGATAAGATCTTATCCGGCTCAGTCTAAGGGATTTAATCACCTGCTTTCGGTGAGGTTTACATGACATGTAATTTGACATTGACGAGTAGGAGGTGTGAAAAAATATGAATTAGACGTGTCATGAGTTTGCATATCCTATCTGTAAACAATATTTTATGTAAACATGGTCAAATTGAATTAGGATTGTGCCGATTGATGTAGGTAGACGTTTTCTACGATGCATGTGATGACAAATGGTGATAATTAACATTGTTATTTTTACTGGATTATATTATCTGCCACACCTTGTTATTACTTTCTGGCACACATTAACAAAAAAAAAACCAGCCAAGGGCGAGTCGGACTCGCGCGCAAAGGGTTTCATACCATTATCTATAAAAACGGCAAAAATCACGTTTATTGTATGGGAGCCCCCCTTAAATTTTTATTTTATTCTCTTTTTAGTATTTGTTGTTATAGCGGCAACAGAAATACATCATGTGTGAAAATTTCAACTGTCTCAACTATCACGGTTCATGAGATTAGTGCCTGGTGCTGGCCTGGTGATAGACGGACAGACAGACGGACAGACAGACAGACGGACAGACAAACGGACACACAAACGGACAGACAGCGGAGCCTTAGTAATAGGGTACCATTTTACCATTTGGGTACGGACCCCAAAAAAGCTAAAATCATTATTAAATTTCATCATAGCTCGAATTACCGTCAACGTCTGAGGTTTAAAGCTATACTGAACCCAACGGAAAAATAATCATTCAAATCGGTTCATAAACATAGAAGTTATGAGGGAACATATATATATATATATATTTTCAACCTATGTCATCCCACTGCTGGGCAATGGTCTCCCCCCACTGTCTTTCAGGACTCGATCGTGTGCCAAATCCCACCAATCTGTCTCGAAGTCATCGAGATCGTTACGCCACCGTCTACTAGGCCTTCCTCGGCGCCGTCGCTCGTCTTCAGGCACCCAATGGGTGACGATCGTTGCGCATCTGTCTGGGTGCATTCGTCTTATATGACCCGCCCAATGGCATTTTTGCCTGATATATATATATATATATATATATATATATATATATATATATATATATATATATATATATATATATATATATATATATATATATATATAAATATATTGCTGATGTAGGAAATAAGGCATATATAATATAAGAATAAAAATAATAAAAAAATATATGTTTCCTAAAAATATATATTTAAAAAAAAAATTATATATATATTATAATTATATATATTTTTAGGGAACATATATTTTTTTATTATATTTTAAATTAATTAATATTTTTATTATATTTAAAAAAAAATATATATATTTATATAATTTTTTTTTAGGGAACATATAATTTTTTATTATTTTTATTCTGTTAAAATATGATAAATATGTGGTGAAAAATATATGTTATCTAAAAATGTATATATATATATATATATATATATATATATATATATATATATATAATCAACCTTTCACGGTAAAAGGTTGATTATATATATATATATAACCTTTCACGGTAAAAGGTTGATTATATATATATATATATATATACATTTTTAGATAACATATATTTTGTAATGTATTGTATACATATATATTGTATGTTTGTAATGTGTATATATATATATATACATTTTTAGATAACATATATTTTTCACCACATATTTATCATATTTTAACAGAATAAAAATAATAAAAAAATATATGTTCCCTAAAAAAAATACATAAATATATATAATTTTTTTAAAATATAATAAAATATTAATTAATTTAAAATATAATAAAAAATATATGTTCCCTAAAAATATATATATATTTTAAAAATATATATACCTAGTCATGTCATAAGTATTGTCACACAGTAAAAACTTTTCTTTTAGAATGCTAGCCACAAAAAAGTTTATAGAATTCGAATTTCGAATTGTTCATGAAAATAAAAATGTATAGTTTTTAGAATTTTACTCTTTTTTAAATATGGAATGGACGCTTAAAGAAGACCGTGTTGCAGTTATTGCGTTGCATCGTTGCGGTTACACGCCAATTAAAATTTTTGACATACTGAAAAATTTGAATATAACCAAAAGATTCGTTTATCGCACCATCAAACGATACAATGAAGACTCTAGTGTAGATGACAGGTCAAGAAGTGGTCGCCCTCGGTCTGTTAGGACTCCAGCAGTGATAAAAGCTGTGAAGGCGCGAATTCAAAGAAATCCCAAACGTAAGCAGAAACTGTTGGCCCTTCAGATGGGGTTAAGCAGAACCACGGTGAAAAGGGTGTTAAATGAAGACTTAGGGCTTCGGGCATATCGAAGAAAAACAGGACATCGTTTGAATGCTCGTCTAATGGACCTGATACTGAATAGATGTTGTTGTAGCTTTGTTGAAGCGGTACGCGGGAAAAAAATGTCGGGAAATTCTTTTTTCGGATGAAAAAAATTTTACCGTAGAAGGGAGCTACAACAAACAAAATGATAAAGTGTACGCACACAGTAGTGAAGAAGCGAGCAACCGTATTCCGCGTGTCCAACGAGGTCATTTTCCATCCTTGCTCATGGTATGGTTGGGAGTTTCTTATTGGGGCTTAACATTGGTAAATTTTTGTGAGAAAGGTGTAAAAACGAATGCAGTTGTGTATCAAAATACAGTCCTGACGAACCTTGTGAAACCTGTTTCTCATACCATGTTCAATAACAGGCACTGGGTATTCCAACAAGATTCGGCGCCAGCTCATAGAGCGAAGAGCACACAAGACTGGCTGGCGGCGCGTGAAATCGACTTCACTGGAACGAAGAATGGCCCTCCTCCAGTCCAGATTTAAATCCTTTAGATTACAAGATATGGCAACACTTGGAGGAAAAGGCGTGCTCAAAGCCTCATCCCAATTTGGAGTCACTCAAGACATCCTTGATTAAGGCAGCCGCCGATATTGACATGAACCTCGTTCGTGCTGCGATAGACGACTGGCCGCGCAGATTGAAGGCCTGTATTCAAAATCACGGAGGTCATTTTGAATAAACTTTAGTGTCATAAGAATCTATGTTTTGTTAAATTCATTTTGGTATATAAATGGTTACATAATGAATAAACTTGTTTCAATTATTTTATATTAAACATGTGACAGAATTTATGACCTGACTAGGTATATATTTTTTTTGGGAACATATATTTTTTATTATTTTTATTCTGTTAAAATATGATTAATATGTTGTGAAAAATATATTTTCCCTAAATATATATATATATATAATTTTTTTAAATATTTATATATATAAGTATATATTTAGGGAACATATATTTTTATATTAGTTTTATACAACCTGTGTTATCGTATGATTTTTAGTACGCTTGACAAAACCCACATAAAAGAAAATTGTTAATTTAATACATCCGCCTTTTATGAAGTCTGTTAAAAATGAAGTATATATCTTTCCAGGTCTAGACAAGATAGAATTTCTGCAGTCACACGAGAACCTCGACATCTACCAGAAATCGTTCGAGATCATCGAAAGTTACTTCGGATCTGAGGAAGAGGACAGCCGGCTGGCGCCCGCAGTCTCCTCCACCACTGACCAGTACCAATTCGACACGGACCAGCCCGTGCCTATGGGCGGCTTTCACTTCTAAACTCACTAAGCAAGATAAGGTATCTCTCATAGTTGGAGTTTAAACACACAGCTAGTATCGGCTGGTTCCAGTTTACTTAAAGTGGATGTTATCTGCGTTCCAATTTGTCCGACTTCAAATAGGCGTAAAAAATGTGACTCAAAAATTTTAAATTAGCGGGACTGAATTGGTGATGCTTTGGTGCCATTTGACTATGGTTGACATTGGATTCGACAATTTTCGGGTCAAATTTTTTATTCGGTGTTGTTGACTAATGGCCTATATCCGTCGGTAACCGACTACGACTCGTATCTCCTTGAAAAAATGACAAACTTTTGGACACCTTTTCAAGGAGAAACGAGTCGTAGCTGGTTACCGACGGATATAGGAACCCACCATAAGGGTCGGACTATATGGCATCCGGGATGGCCTCGGATCGTGTGTAGTCGATGCAGGAAAATTTAAATGTTTGTTTGGGCGACGGATTGGTCAGGGGCCGTTAAAAACGGTCCCTGACAAGCCCGGATACCATTTAGTCCGAGCCTTAGTGTGGCTTACATTACAAACATTGAAGATCTTTTTCCTGAACTAAACTCAAGCTGCGATGCGAGATCTTTTTTTGCCAGGCACTGGTAGCCCGGCTTGCTAGGCACTGGCATTTTTGTGTCTAAATGATACACATCCCTGTAGCTTCCATGCCAGTTTCTAAAAACGCTTCTTTATGAGTCAGTGAACTTTAGTTAGTATTGAGGGAAACACAAATCTTACAATATACTGGTTAGTTTAGTACAAGCTACTAGAACCTTGATACCATGATAAAATGTAGTTTTATGTTGGCAGTATGTAGCTTGTTGTCGTGCGAACTACACGTAACTGTATCATTGCATATTTTATTGTATATTTTATTTTATTAATTATTTATATTGCCTTTATTTTCAATGAAAACCTGACGCATATACTTGAGATTCTCAGTTTTAAGTTTAGTACTGAGTACTATCACCCCTTGGATGTTATAATACGCATATTTTGTGGAGGCCTTGTGGCTTGTATTTATATGTCTAGCATTAACGCTCACCAATCTGAGACTTCCCTTTCACTTGGCATATACACAGTGTCCTTTAAACCACTGTTTTTCCAGAACAAACGTTGCTCAGACCATGGTCCACTAACTGTTTATAGCATCAAATAAGAGAATAAAATTAAGAAAATCTAGACCTTCTCAAATAAGTCTAACATTGTTCAAAAACTAACCGTGACATTAAGTTCATGGGTACGCTAGCCGTAGCGTATTATCTACTCCTTAGTTACCTAGTAGCTACCGGTCAGCATGCTGACTATGTTGTAGGGCGTAACGTTAAAATAGACGTTTTAAGTTTGCAACTTTTTATATTTAACAAAGACCGATTTGGTTTTTTTCTAATTTGATGTTATAACCTGTTAATAAACCATGGTCTCAGCAACGTTTGTTCTGGGAAAACAGTGATTTAAAGGACACCGTGTATATGTTATTCCATTGTGTTGTACCTAAGCGCCCTATTAGACTCATGATCTGTTTTAATACCTACTACCGTAGTCAATGAAAGATATGAATTTAAAGTAATATTATTTGTTACTGTAATAACTGAGAAACGTAACTATGCTGAGGATTTTGTCAGTCCTTATAGCCAAAACCTTGTAACTTTATAGAGGTAAGTTACGTCATTTCGAAGTAATAAATTGTCAGACAGCGCACAGTATGAAAAATGACCGGAAAAACGGCCATCCACTTTTTATTTCTCCATTCGATGAAGAAAATGGTTTCAAATGCATGAGTAGAACACCCGAAGTTCAAATGTACTTAGATAGAGATATGTTTTTTTTAATAAATTGTAATTTAAAAAACTTTAAAAAATTTCTATAGTAAATTAAAATATTTTTGTATATTTGCTAGTGTCCTCATATAAGGGTTTTACGTAGGCATATAATGTAGGAAATTGTTGGATGCTAACTCGAATAGCGTAAAAATATTTTGAAAAATTTAATTTTGGTTTTTATTTTTTAATTGCCATATTTTGCAAAACCCGGATTCAAAATCTTAATTAGTACCTATATTATTTGATATTGTGCTATTGATATAAAAATATAGATCCGTATCTTGATAGAACTTAGAGTTAAAAGCTTCTAAAGCTTTTCTAATTTCTATGGTTTTAGGGTTGTCAAAAATTTTGTCCTCGCAATCTTTTTATGATATAATTAGTTTCTATGCTTTTTGTCTGATCTATTATATTATTCATATCACATACATTATTCCTTCCCCATACCACATTTTCCCTTTCATCGGAATGTTTGAATTTAGTCACGAGTTGGTGGCGACCCTAAACTAGTTTCTTGAAATCCTATTAAGTCACGAATCCATGAGATTAAGATTTGAAATTTTTAAGACTTATCAAGATGGACCCGAAGAATAATTTAGTTTAAGAATTGAATCCGTAAACGTGAACACCAAATCAAAAAAAATATTTTTGAAAATAAGGTTAAAATTAAATTTCTCGTTTATGTATAGAGCTAAAATTATATTAGTAACTGCATAATAAACGAAATTTACATTGAAGATGTGCCTGTTAAATCATTAAAAAAAATTCAACACTTTTTTAATTTAAGCAATTTCTATGGGTTTTCAGACTTCATAGAATATTTAGAAAAAATCATATCTCAGGATCTATGTATAATTGAGCTTTGGGTGTTCTACTCATGCATTTGAAAACATTTTATTTATCGAATGGACAAATTAAAAGTGGATGACCGTTTTTCCGGTAATTTTTCATACTGTGCAGCGGTAAAACTGTTAAAATGTTCACTGTTGTTTGACAGTACTTTCTGGAAATATGTCACTTAAAATAGGGTGTAGTTGACAGGTTTTTTTTAATGAAATCGAATATTTTTGTATGTAGATTATTGACTAAGGTTAAATCTTGTCCGACAATCTACTTTTTTGTTATTCGTTTGTGTTTGAATCATTATTATGAATACGGGATTTATCACGTACCGTCTTATCGGTGTTTCGACCGCCAATGTGTTGGTTCAATTCGTGAACCTTCATCAGGGTGAGTGCGATCCGCTCCGCCTATCGTCTCGCCTCGCACTGCGCGCCGCTGCCCTCAGCCCGCGAGTACACGAGCGCGGTGGTGGGAATTGCGTCAACGAAGGCCCAGCGTGTTGACATTGTCGGTCGAAACACCGATAAGACGGTACGTGATAAATCCCGTATTTATAATGATTGAAATCAATCACAAAAGTTTTCGTTTGTTTTTGGTTTGTCGTTCACTATACAATTCGGGGTTATAACATAGCTAATGGAGACGCCAGAGAACATGCCATGACAGACAGTATTTTGGTGCTAAATTTAAGCGGATAAATACGTTTATGTAAATATTTGTTATTTGTATATATGTATAACATAATAATGATCAGTTTGTCAACTACCCCACTAATATTTTTAAAATAATGTTATTTTATTGTCTGTATTTCACCTTATTTACCTAAAAGGTAGTGAAACAGGCTATGGTATTCATGAGTGTATCTAGTATGTACATGGAAATTAGATATTTCTTCGCATTTGAGTAATTAAAATAAAATGATCGCACGAAACTGTATTTATGTGTTGTAGTTATTTTACTCTATGTACGTACAGTCACGTACAATCCTTAATTAGTAGACAAATTTGACTTTTTTTAAATTTTAATAGTTCGAATTATGTTAACTAAATGATAAATTAAATAAGTCAGAACGACCTCAGCGTTACGGCTTATCGTTTTTGTTGTTGGTTTTTGACGTAGGGGGTACACTAATTAATGAGCATATTACCGTGACTGTTCGTACCTATCTATGTTTGATTAATTTGTGTTTTTAACCAAAAAAAGTCGCCTTTTTATTTTTATATATTGTAGGTAACAGCGTATTATCTAGTTCACTTATTTTGTAGTCAATGTATTATTATATTTGGTTGGCCATCATGCCGATTTCTGTTAAAACAAAATTGTTTATTGTAATGTGATATACTTCATAATATATAAAAGATTGGTACCAACAATAAGCGGTATTTTAATTTACCTATCGTCAGTAAATTAATAATCGTTTTTTTTAATTTTTTTTTCATTATTCATTACAAAATTAACAGCACTTGTTAACAATGTAAACAATCCTTATAACTAATGCTTAATGCCAATAACAGGTTCTCAATTTATAGACTTATCTTGTAAGAAATTAGTCACCTAGAGAAAAAGATACCAAACATAGTATATTAATTAAATTTTCAAGGATTTTAGTAATTTAGTAGGTACGCATTTGAAGAACAAAGTTTCAGTTGAAATGGCGCAATAAAATACAGATATATTAATGATTTCAATGAAATGATGTGTTTGACATTTGTAGGTAGACTAGGTAGCATGAACCTAAGCAATTACCATTTAATTTAAATCAAAAATCAAAATCAGTTCAAAGAACATTTATTTGTGAACAACGCCAATAGAAATGCATTTGTAACACATTAAATGCAAGATGGAGGTGAGACAGTTGCTAATACTATTGTAGAAATGTTTTAAAGTTCGGGCAACACTAATGCTTATGGAATGAATGCTGGGCTTATGGGAGAGATGAGGTACATTTATTATTATTGTATTATTTAATGAAAATACATAAAAAATGTCCTAAAATATTTATTGTGCAAAATGTAGATCTATAACAACTTTGTGACATGGTAGAAACTCGAATCTCAATAAATAATAGGCGCTGCACTCGGCCATAAACTCTTCCTAGACCAATCTCGAATCCAAACCCATTTAGAACATTAGTATAAAAATAAGAATGGTTATATTTCTCACTGGCACTACTTATTATTTTTACAATATTAAGTATTAACGTTTATTATTAGGTATTAATATATAAAATGTAAAAAAAATATAATTAAAAAGTGTAAGGATGGCGGCGGTAAGAACTCTAATTTTTTTTAAACTGGATACCATCACATCAGCGATGATGTGGTCTAAGATGAAGCACTTGGAACTAGAAGAAACCTATTACTCTTACCTTAAAAGATGCCCGGATTGTATGGCGGTAGGAGTAGAGGAGTTCCTTGTGAAAGGGATCGCCGAGGGAAGTAAGGTACGGTTTGAAAGGTATGGTTGCCGCTGAAGTTACAGGCGCATGGGCTTTACACCTGAATGCCTTAAGTTGATGAACACAGGGCAGTGCATCGTAGAGCACGTTTCTAAGGTGCATGACCTATGAGGCGATGGTTTCCACTTAATATCAGGTGGGCCATAATATGCTAGTTCCATCTTCAGGTCGTATAAAAAAAGCCTCCTCCAAATAATTTCATGTTTTCTGTCTCTGACTTTTCATGGCCAGAGTTTTCGGGCCACATGTGTGAAGTCGTCACTCCTTCTTTTGTCCCACTGGACAAAAGAAGGAGAGACGACGTCAGGGTCCAGTTTGCGATTATTTGTGAGTCTCACTCGTAAATGACTCGTACGTGTTTGATTAGAAAACCAACTGCCTGCTCTCCTTTTGTTTGGGCATAGAGTAGAACATAAGATAATTGCCTCTGATTTAGATTTTAAATTCTCTGAAATTCTTATGATATATAATTTTATTGAAGACTAGCTGACCAATCTGCAGCTTCGCACGCCTAGGTTTTCAATAAAAACATTACCCTCCTTTGCGCAGTTGGGTAAAAAGTAGCCTATGTTGCTCACGGTGATGCAGCTTTCCAATGGTGAAAGAATTTTTGAAATAGGACCAGTACTTTTTGAGTTTATTCATTACCTCTTTATAACATTAGTATAGACTAGCGGTCCAACCACGTTCGTTAAATATTTATTATCATATCTTTTGAACCCTGCAAAATATTGAAATGGAACACACGAACATTTTAGTTATTCTAGTTTTAATGCCTAGAATTTACATTGCAATTCGTTGAGCCGTTTCGTAGCCTATTCCAAACAAACTTTCAGACGGACAGATGGATAAAAGTTCTAAAAACGATAATGTATATAAATAGTCGTTGGCATTTTATTTTAAAATCATATACACATAATCATAGACATACACCTACTCTTAAATGTAGATAAGTAGTATATAGTGCTTCTTAGGGAGTGGTAGTCTACCCCCGCGGTGACTAGCCGTTCATGGGAAAGTTTCTGAAGAGTATCTTGGCGTTTCTATTTGTTTATGAAAGAAAAAAATACATTTATTTGACACACACAGGACAGCCAGTACATAAGACAAAGTTTATGAGTTTTGGCATTTTTATCCGTTGTTTGTCTTGACTTTCATCTTCTTTGCTGCTTGAAATTTGGTGGGCATGGGTACTGAGTCTACAAGTATGTAATGATTACCTATTTTCTCTTTTATTACTGTATGTAATAAAAGTTACGACGATTGGCTTTATTTTATTTTAAATTTGTTGCCCCATTCGGGTTACTATTTCCAACTCGCTTGTCTTTATATCATTACAAAGTATTTGAAAATTTTTAATCGATACTAATATTATAAAGAGGAAAGATTTGTATTTTTGTGTGTATGTTTGTAATGAATAAACTCAAAAACTACAGGTCCGATTTCAAAAATTCTTTCACCATTGGAAAGCTACATTCACCCTGAGTAACATAGGCTACTTTTTACCCAACTGCGCAGGAGGGTAATGTTTTTAATGAACAACTAGGCGTGCGAAGCTGCGGATTAGTCAGTTAGTTTTGAATATAACTTTTGATTTGTTTGTTCATTATAAATATGATATTATAAGCTTTTTTGAAATTTAAAGCCGATTGCTCAAAAGTGTTGGGACTAGGAATTAACTAGTAGTTTACGAGCTAGGTCTCAGATGAGATTCCACGATGATGTTCATTTCATTAGACAATGATCATATATGCCCGAATGCTATCACCAATGGACACCCAAGTCGTTGAAGTGAACGAGTGCTCTTAGGAATGTATTGTCTCTATGAAGGTTGTCCCAAAATGTCATTCTCTCCCGGTATGGATTTCTTCCCTTTGTGAGTTCTGATCCTATGCTGAGGTAGTTTAGCTTATCATTGTTCTCCACCGGGTCCCAAGTGATTTGTAGCAGAGGGTCATCTTCATCTGGCGTTGGGTTTCTGAAACGCATTACATTTTTATTATCAGGTCATATCGATTAATAAAAGGTTTGGTATTATACTGTGTATCTGCTGTTCCATATGTTTGGGACTATGCTTAAATCCCAAACGGATGAAATAGGCGTTTAGAGGGCTGCGGCGCGTAGTGCGAGGCGAGACGCAGCTTAGAGCGGATCGCACTCACCCTGATGAAGGTTCACTAATTGAATGGAAACATTATCGGTAGAAACACCGGTAAAACGGTACGTGATAAATCCCGTATTTTTAATCTATCTTTAAACATCTTTTAACATCGGTTTCTCAAATCATAAAAAAAGACTTCTTGAAAAAAAACTAGTTATATTATCAAATTTTAAAGAAAATCGACTAAGTTTAGGTGATTAATAATTCGATATAAATCTTACTGCCTACTCTTGCAATCGACATCCAAAAATAAAGGCCGATTTGATATCTCTTTCGAAAATGGCTTTTGGGTTAGAAAGGGACAACAAGAGATATCTCGACACGTCACTAATGCAGTATTTGTGGTTAGACGGCAAGCATTATGCAATAGCACAACATAAGATTAATAAAGTGTTTTTTTTACATGGCAAAGTAAATTTCACATTTCTATGGTAAACATTTCACAAATTTATTTATTATGCTCATCAAAATAACCCCTTTCATTTTTGTGCGTATATTATAAAACAACCTATGTATAAAAGTTAGTTACACCATTTATAACTCAAGAACGGCTAAACCGATTTTGATGATTTTTCATTTGTTAGATTTGTCTCCGCCCCGAATAGCAGAATAACTATTAAAATATTTGAAAAATTCACACACAAAAAAATTATGACTAAAATTCATTTTCTCATACAGATGTAGCTAATGATGGCCGATTGACAATTCTACCGTCATATGCATATCAAGGCGGTACGAAGTTCGGTGGGTCAGGTAGTAATGTATGAAATAGGGTTTATTAAGAGGTAGGTATATTTTTTATTATTTTTTTTTACTGTTTGCGAGATGATGCTTAGCAAGTTTCATGGAAATTAGTGCTGAAGTTTTCGCCTTGCGGGTGTTGAAATTAAAATTATCTCGTATATTTTATAGCATTATGCTATAGTAAAAAATGGTATATGTAGTAACAGGGAATACCTGTAGGTCCTAATATTCAGATTTATTGACTGATTGAAAGTAGGTACTTATAAAAATAGTACAAACACGAACTTAATGCTACGAGTAAATCAGAATACTAAGAAAAGAAGTTGTACCGCGTTAAAAAGAAAGAAATGCTCACCCATATTTTGCAAAGTTGGTCCACATCTTTACGACTCTATTTCTTGTTTTTACCGAGTCTCTGCTGCCTTTGCATACCGGTGAACCGGGCATTTTGATTCCAAATATAAATGGTATTTCGGCACTATGTCCCATTGAATTGAAGAAGTCGTACTGCGCGGGTACAGTCCATTCGCCCGCGAAGTTGATTATGTAATAGTAAACGGGACACTCGGGTGCAAACTGAGTGTGTAATCTCACAGTTCGATTCACGTAGTATAAGAAATAGTAATCGCTGATTAACTGTATGTATTGTGACTTTGTGTCCTCTCTTAGTTGCTCTTCGCCTCCCAAGTAGAACTTTAAAAGTTGCTGTCCTATACTTTTAGTGATTTTTGACTCTCCACCGAGCGATCTGGGTACAAGAAGGCAAACGTTGTCGTTAAACTTTTGATAATCTGCATAAAAGTCATTTTTGATGTATTGAAAAACCGCTCCTTCTATGTTATTGCTGCCGATTATTAGCGGGACTTTGTTAAAATTTCCCGATTTCAAAAGCGACGGTGCGCTTCTTGTGAGAAATGCTGGCTGGCCTTCGAATTCAATCTCTATGCAAGGTTTGAATACGGAATCTATTATATTAATTTCGTTTTCTTCTTCGGCTTTCTTACACATTTTTTTAAAAGCTTTCACTAACTCTAAAGCAGGTATGGCCTTTAGTTCTTCGACAATTTCAATTTTATAAGTTTTTTCGATACCTAATATCTTAGCTAGTTCCAGTACTGGCTGCGACGGGTTCTTCGCTAGAGACCAGCTGTTGAGTGCGCATGCGCTTTGTATTATGGCCTTGTGGAACAGGCCGGTGGCCATGGGGGAGAGCATCATAAAGTGCACCATCGCCCCCCCCGAGCTGTTCCCGAATAGCGTTACGTTGGCGGGGTCTCCTCCGAAAGCTGATATATTTCTTTGCACCCATTTCAGAGCCATAACGATATCTTTCAATCCGGCGTTTCCGGGAGCTATAAAGTCATGCACAGAAAGAAATCCCAGAGGTCCTAACCGATAGCCGCATCGAACGTACACTACACCTTGTGAATTGATTAATGTTGGATCATAAATATTGTCAGCAACAAATGCAAAGCTATAACATCCCATCCAAAACATGACCGGTAAAGGTCTATCAGGTTGAATACTGGGTGTCGATATATCAATGTAAAGGCAGTCCTCTGAGCCAGCTATCTCTTGAGTTGTGGTTATAGATATAGGCAAAGGTGCATCTTTTGTACAGTCTTTAAGTTCCGTCCACGGTTGTATTGGGGCTGGTGCCTGCAACGAAATATTTAAAACTAAAAAGATCCCACCTTATAGGCAAAATGCCTTGACATTAATATTGAAGATAATTTAATACAGCGCCCGGTGACAATTGGGCAACTCTACCTTGATAACTACTTATCCTACTCGTTACATTTTAGTACACACAAAAAAGTAAGTTACAAGGTAAATATTAATTTTAAGTATTCAGTATTTATTTATTCATCATTTCATTACATTTCATAATATTGGTAGGTATGTCAAAAATATATTTCAAATGTCCAGTTAGCTAATAAAACTATAAAATATAGTAAAATAAATAAAAATAAAAATATTTAGATTATGTTCCATCTAAGTATTTATAGCTTCATTAGATACATATTTTTTTTCAACATATCATTAGACAACATTCGGCAAACAGATAAAGCAAAAGAATTTATCATAACTTTGTAAACAAAAAACGGTTGATGCAATATGTACCTAACTTACCAAGAATCTTAAACGTCCTACTGGCGGCTTAGCATATGGAATGCCCTTGAACTTGTAATAAGTTCCATCGTCAATTTTCTCAACGTATCCAAATATGGGGCCATCTTTTGTTTGTATTAAGCATTTTTCATCATCAGGAATCGTAATCATCTTTACTAGTAAGTATTTTTTAATCTCGCTGGAAACACAAGTAACACATTATGTACTCGTAGATATACGTAAGATTGAGAAGCAAACATCAAATTATAAAGTTACATGACAGTAGATTAGCAAGATAATAATAGCCGTAATTCACTGACTGAAGGAAAAACAACTTAAACAGTGGCGTTTTTCACAAAACATTTAATAAAAAAATACCTTGTAAACCCAATTTAGGTAGTAATGACACAACACGAAATTAATAAATAAAAGTTCGCCTACCCGTTGGGTAAATGAAGAGGTCAGATAAAGCAAAATAATTTATCATAACTTTGTAAACAAAAAACGGTTGATGCAATATGTACCTAACTTACCAAGAATCTTAAACGTCCTACGTTATTGTCGTATGATTGTAGGGCGACTTATCACATTGTTGAATAGATTGGACTAAGTACAGTACATCTCACGGTAGGTCGCGATAACTGATTGATAACGGCGCTTGGTGTAGGTATGTGGTGGTACAGACTGATGCGCTTGATTAAACTTGCTTGATAGACTCGACACAAGGTGCGGCCGCGGCGCGCCAGCAATGACTGTCCGCCGCTGTCAGTTCTGACGCCGGATGCTTCCACAGCATTCTCAAGGTCAGATTAAATAAACGTTGGTTCGGGTAATGTATATCTGCGGGTCGGAATTGCTTGTTTATTCGTGTTTAAGTTATATATAATACATGAGAGGAGACCAGGCATGTTGAACTAAGTAATGTCATGGCGCGTCGTGCGTAGTAGAAATTATATTTGACCAGTAACGGCAGTTACTAGGTACAGACAGCGTTGCTATCTGGTAATCCCATGTACATATATTTAAATATACATGGAATATTGAAATAAAAACTTGTAAAAGGATAATTTCCAATAAAAAATTGTTACTCTTCGTTTGTTAAAATAAAATCTAGGTATAATTTAATAAATAAACTTTTTAAAATGATTCCTATTCAAACTTTTATTTCAATCTGTTACCATTTATCGACGCTGTCTGAACGTACACTGTATCAATGAAGTCATTATCACACATAAACAGCACAAATAAATAGGTACCTACCTAAATTAAACCTAGTTGTGTGTATCTCATACATGATCGACTTTACGTGAATACATTATTTTTACTTATACAAGATATTTACTTACCATAAGTGAGTGTCCCATCCCAATACAGTATAGTTAAACGCGTTCATGGTAGTTCATGGTATAAAACCCGTTTTTTTGTAAAAAAAGCATAATCATTAAAGACATAATTTTTTTTTATTTAAATTAACCAACAAACACAAAATCATGGTAGACGGGCACGAATTTTACTACGTCGATGAGTACATTTACTTGGGCCAGATTGTCTCCTTCGAAAACAGGCAAGATAAAGAGGTCGACCGCCGCGTCGTAAATGCCTGGAAGAGCTTCTGCTCCATGAAGACGCTAATGAAGGGAGACCTTCGATTGTCACTTAAGCGTAAACTCATCGACATGTGTATTCTGCCCGCCCTCACCTATGGTGCCCAAACTTGGTCTTGGACTTTTGAGATTCTGTCCATCACCATGACCACATTGACATTTCATTTCATTTATTTTTCCACTGTAGGTACATTAAAGAACACTAAGTTACGTCATATTTAGCATACATCAATAAAATTAACATTACCTACAGTAGCTCAAACAGACAGGTATCGGGACTAATTATGTTATTCAACATAATTGAATGTCAACTTAAAATAATAAAAATAAAACAAAAATCAATCTAATACAGAACAAAACAATATCAAATAAGGCAATCAATGTCAATGCTAAATCTTAAATCTTCGACAGAATCTCAAAAGTCCAAATTCAAGGTTTGCTAAAGAGCCATGGAACGCAGCGTGTTAGAGGTAAAGAGAATCGACAGGATCCGCAATACCACACTGCGCGCGAAGATGGGCATCGCAGATGTTGGTGACAAGACTGCCAGGCTGAAGTGGGACTGGGCGGATCACGTTAGTCGTAGGTATGGTTACAGACAATTGGGCAACAGTCGTCACACAATTGGTTCCTGCTGACGGGCTTCGAAGCCGGGGCAAGCCGAGGAAGCGTTGGCGTGACGACCTCAATGCATGCCAAGATGGCTGGTGAGATGTGGCGAGTGATCGTGAGATATGGAGGAACATGGGGGGAGACCTTTGCCCAGCAGTGGGAAAGTATAGGATAAATTTTTTTTACCGATCTGCCTTTTTCAAGACTATCTATCCTGAAAATAACCAACGATCCAGAAACTTGTATCTATGCGTAGTCTGACACACACTTGGGCAATATACTTGTAAGTATTATCATCGGCTTGACGCCGTTGAACACGTAAACGTTTTAGAGGGCGCGCACTTTCTTACATTTCAATATATGAATCTTCATTCATTCAACTCACTTCATTCAATATCGTCGGCTCAGGTAGCCTACATGATACATTATAGTTAAAGAGAGTTATTATTGAAAGAAGTACGAAACTATGTCGCTGTTACGAGAACTAAGAGAAGCTAAGTTGGTTTAGCTCATGAGGTGTGGCCATGAGCATAAAACACATAATAGTAAAATTCAGCATATACTCATATACTTCTCATATACGCAGTAGTAGAGCCTTGTCAGCTCTGATTCTTATATTTTCAGTATACATGATGGGGCAAAATTTTACCTCATTGAGGGCAGCTAGCAGTAGTGCCCTCAATGAGGTAAAATGCCAGCTACCTTTTCTTTTGTTAGAAGGTTTTGTTCTTAGAAACCGAAAAGTTTATTTTAAAGAAAAAACAACCGCATTTTCGGAGCTGCAGCTTCCTTTTCAATTGCCGAGTGATTGCGTTCGTGAATGCTTAGTTTTCTTGAAAAAAAACGCTACTGGTCTCCCTTCTTGAGTAAGAGCAGCAGCTATGGCGTGATCAGAAGCGTCTGTTTCTACCACAGAACATAGAAAACAATAAAACTAGCATGATGACTTTTTACTAAGAAAACCAGTGTAGCTAAACTCACACATGTAAAAACTAGCACACTTAGAAATAAAAGTTATAATTGGTTGAAAGGGAACGTTCAAAGAGGCCTAAAACCATAAAACCAATTTAACGGATGTAAAACCTTAGCTACTATGGAACATGGTATAAAATTCAATAAAATAAACAGTAACAAAAAATTAAAGTTTACTTCTTCTACTCGGCAAAAGATGTCGCTTTAGAAAATATTTTTATTTTAGTCTCCATAATAAGACTGATAATGCAATGGCTGTTACTTGATTACCCACAAAACAAAGCCACTCAACAACAGATGGCGCTGTCGTAAATGATTTTTGTTATAGTCTCTAACTGCAAAGAATAAGATTGATAATGCAATGGATGTTACTCGCATGCTCAAATAACAGCGCTACTCACTTAGTGATGTACCAATGAGCATACAAGACGAATGTATCGATATCGATTATTATCACCAACCTACTACGAGTAACGAAATAGGTACGTCAGGTTATATTTGTGGTGGTCGAAATAAAAAGCTTTTCTTTTCTTTCTTTCTTAACATAATCACAGGTATCCAACTCATAAATACTTACTTAAAAAAATATTATATTACTGGAATATTATGTACAGAATTATTATTTGAGGGGTACACTAAAAGTTTCCAGAATCAATAAAAAAATACTAATAATGGTCAAAAATGAATTTATTGTTTCTCAAAATATTATCCCTTTGCGTCAATGCACTTTTTCATAAGATTGAACAAATTTTGAAAACATTTGTGCCACTCCTCCGGTGGTGACGTCAGATACATGTTATTCATACTCTTCGACAGCCTCTTCTTCTGGTGATGCAAACCGTTGATCGGGTAATTGGTTCTTAATTTTTGGGAACAGAAGAAAGTCACACGGTGCCAGGTCATGACTCTGTTTGCTGGATGACTCATAAGTTGTACGTTTTTTTATTTTTTTTATGTCTTGCGCCTTGGGGAAACTGAAAACAGAAGTTATTATATTATTTCACACCATAGGTCTAAAATACATTCAGAAAATCATTAATAAAACAACAAGGAATTAACGCCCTAAAACTTATACACCTTTTAATAGGGGGTAACTAATTAAAGCTATCGATAACAAATTCATCAGTATATTGGGGTCACATCCCTAATTGAGTAGCTTAAGTTGAGGTTTAAGAGAAACGCGACCTTAAGGAGTATGATTCATAGTCTATTTTGTTTGACGATTTTGCATTTTAAACAAAACTAACAAAAAACAATAAAATAATACTTACCGGTGATAGGATATGCCCCCTTTTTGTTAAATTTTTGGTTCGGCTGTAATATTTATACTCCAAAACGGCACAATAGGGCATTTTTATATTTTTTTGAAGTACGTTTACCCCGTAGTAATTGAAACACGACTGAAGTGAGCGAAGCTTGTAGTGCGCGGAACTCCGCGTACTTGGTGTTACACAGGCCCCGCCTACTTACGACTTCTATTGTTTTTTGTGTTCTGTGGTTTCTACAGTTAGTTGTATCTTGGGGTTAATAGCATTGATTGCAGACTTCGCAATTTCTGTTTTAAGCGATTGAAATGCTTTTGTAGCTTCAGGCAATAATGGGAATTTCTCCGATTTTGCAAGAAATTTTATGTTGTCTGAGAATTTTGGGATCCATTTCGAATCATCATCATCATCCTCATCATATCAGCCGCAGGACGTTCACTGCTGGACAAAGGCCTCTCTCATTGATCTCCAGGAACTGCGGTTGGATGTGGCCTGCATCCAACGCCAACCTGCGGTCCTTACCAAGTCGTCTGCCCATCTTGTAGGTGGACGTCCTACGCTGCGCTTGCCAGTCCGTGGCCTCCATTCGAGAACTTTCCGGCCCCATCGGCCATCTGTTCTGCGCACTATATGGCCTGCCCATTGCCACTTCAACGTGCTAATCCGTCGGGCTATGTCGGTGACTTGAGTTCTCCTACGTATCTCCTCATTTCTGATTCGATCCCGTAGAGAAACCCCGAGCATAGCTCTCTCCATAGCTCGTTGAGCGACTCTGAGCTTATTCGTAAGGCCAATAGTGAAGGACCACGTCTCGGTTCCATATGTCATCACTGGTAACACACACTGATTGAAAACTTTCGTCTTAAGGCACCGAGGTATGTTGGACGAAAAGACGTTGCGAAGTTTCCCAAACGCTGCCCATCCGAGTTGGATTCGACGATTGACCTCTTTCTCGAAGTTGGACCTACCTAATTGGACTGTTTGTCCTAGGTATACATACGCGTCGACAACTTCAAGAGCCGAGTTCTCAACCACAACTGAGGCAGGCACGACATGGACATTCGACATAGTTTTCGTCTTGTCCATGTTCATTTTAAGCCCTACCCGTTGGGAGACTCGATTGAGGCCTTCGAGCATCGTGCTGAGCTCTTCCATCGACTTTGCCATGACCACAATATCGTCGGCAAACCGAAGGTGACTGATGTATTCGCCGTTAATATTGATGCCCAGTCCTTTCCATTCCAGAAGTTTGAAGGCATCTTCCAAAGCGGTCGTAAACAGTTTCGGAGAGATGACATCTCCCTGTCTTACGCCTCTTTTTAAGGGATTCGCCTTCGAGCTCTGTTCGTGTACTTGGACTGACATAGTGGCGTTTTATACAAACACGTCAATACTTCGATGTACCAATAGTCAATACGGCATCGTTGGAGAGACTCAAGCACTGCTCATGTTTCGATCGAATCGAAGGCTTTCTCATAGTCCACAAATGCGAGACATAGCGGCAAGTTATACTCTTCGGTCTTCTGTATGACTTGCCGCAGCGTATGTATGTGGTCTATGGTATTGTAGCCTTTACGGAACCCGGCTTGTTCGGGAGGCTGGAAGTCATCAAACCTGCGTTCGAGACGGTTCGCAATGACCCTTGAAAACAGCTTATAAACATGGCTCAAAATCGAGATGGGTCTGTAATTCTTAAGCAAGGTGTTGTCATCTTTCTTGAAGACTAGAACCACCACGCCCTCGTTCCATGCTTTTGGCGTCGTACCTTCAGCAAGGCGGAATTAAAGAGCTTCTGAAGGACTTTAAGTACCGGTGATCCACCCGCTTTCAGAAGCTCTGAAGTGATTCCGTCCTCACCCGGCGCCTTGTCGTTCTTAAGCTGCTTCAAGGCCATCCTGAACTCATACAAGCTGATGTCCGGTATAATGTCGGGTCAGTTTGGCTCTTGGGTCGTTGGCCGCACTACAAACAGGTTTAGTGACCGAATCGTAGAGCCGTCCATAGAACCTTTCGACCAAAATGTCCCAGTGTAATCTACTAATTTCTTCTTCCAGCTCAACAATCTTTTCGTCTGTCCTCAAAGTGCGGATGTTGTGTGTTACCAGGGCCAGTGGTCGTCGTAGGGTTTGGTAGCCGATCGTCTCCCGGGGATTCTTAGCACCCTTGGCCCCGCCGTTACCGTGACTGCTACCATAGCCAGGATTAGCGGGGCCGCCGGGGACTCGGGGCCTGTGTTGCAAATCTATCATGAAAGGGTTGTTGCCATACTCGCCACGCTTGGCAGGTGGGTTGGCGAGCGCAGTATAAGGTATTGAAAACACGAAAAGATGCTGCTGCCCATCTTTCGACGGTATCCCTTAGCAGATTCCTACTGCATCCACGGGCAAGAGCGGAGGGGCAACATTCTACTGCCGGCGCCCCACGGCAATTTTTATTATATGATTTTTACATAAATATATGTTATTACATATGAAAAACACATGTTGGTCTCTATCGACTACTTCCCACCAGGAATACTCAAAATTTTTAAAATGTTTTCCACACAATTTCTATGAAATGTGAAGAGAAACCATCACTATTGGTTCTGACACTACTTGATGGAAAAACTCATCTATATCGTTTTCATCGGCGCTTGTTGTAGGGGTTTGTATTGGAGCTATTGTAAAAGTTTTCCGTAAATTTGTACATGAATTAAAATATTTTGTTCTATCTATATGATAGATAGAACTATAAATTCCAGTACTGTTATATTATTTTGCTTTTTTACAAGATATCCCACGCCATTTCTCCCTTTGGTTTCGCCGATTATGTTGAGTCGGTAGTTTTCTCTAAACAAAACAAAAAACCGGCTAAGTGCGAGTCAGGCTCGCGCACGAAGGGTTCCGTACCATTATCTATAAAACCGGCCAAGTGCGAGTCGGACTCGCGTAAGAAAGGTTCCGTACCATTATCTATAAAAACGGCAAAAATAATGTCTGTTGTATGGGAGCCCCACTTAAATATTTATTTAATTCTGTTTTTAGTATTTTCACATATGATGTATTTCAGTTGCCGTTATAACACGGCAACTGAAATACATCATCTGTGAAAATTTCAACTCTCTAACTATCACGGTTCATGAGATACAGCCTAGTGACAGACGGACAGACAGACGGACAGACAGACAGCGGAGTCTTAGTAATAGGGTCCCATTTTACCCTTTAGGTACGGAACCGTAAAAACTACCTCCATTGTACACAAGTATAATAATTTTATTGTCAAGCAACTTGTTAAGATTTTTTGTTTCCTCGATACGGGCTACCCCTAGTGATGTAAGCGACGGATATTACCATACCTTCATTGATATGTTGTCTGCAAAATTAATGTATCCAATATCTAGCTGAAAAAATTGTAAACCTTATAATTTGTTTGATACTCAGTTTTTGGTCGGAATCAAAATATTTAAATTTTATGTTAGGGGTCCGTAACTACTTTAATTTTGATTGATCTACTTCTCGATTGTAGAATTCTTTTAATAAGCCTTGGTCCATCACCATTTCGTCGCAATACTTAAATTTCGTGATAAAATTGTTCCAAATTTCTTCTCTGTCGTTGGCTAGCATCGCTTTGAAGGCCGTTGTGGTAATCATGTTTGCAAAGAACTTTCGATTTGCTGTGAACTTAGGAGCTAAACCAACAGTAGTTTTTGAAGGGTAGTTTACAAATTTCTGTACGTCATCGATAATAAATCTGGAACAACATTTCTGTTAGGTTTGGGATACTCAATCCTTGGATCGTGGTGGAAAACTACGACGATAATAAAGACAATTGAATCAAGTGGTTATAAATTGATAGGTGCTCATCGACTATTAAATACTTACTGCTTATGAGACATCCGCGATTTGGTACATTGTAAAAACATTTCCAAAAATGCACCTAACGTAGTGGCACAAGCATCAACAGCAAGTTGTAATCTATAAAATATGTATAAAACTGAAGACATCGTGACCCATCTATTGGCGCGCGACTCGTATGCCGTCACGCCATGACGGTATACGTTTGGACGTATTATTTTATTGGTAAATAAAAGTTTTTTTTATTAAATTGTCTGTTGAACAGACCATGTTAACGATGTTTTTTGAAAATGATAAACAGCTCATGTTTAGCATTTTAGGTATTGTATTTAGGATCACAGGCAATGGCTGTTTAGGCCTGTGTCTGTAGCCATTGCAATAGAAAATGAAGAAATAACTAAACTACCTTTCAATCAAAAGGTCGAGTAGGTAAATGGAAATTACAATAACAAAAATGTGTAAAACTATGTATAAAAAGGTATTAACAAATGCTCTTAATTTATGAGTTTTCAGTGTAAATCAAAACTAATATTATAAAGAAACTACACCGAAACTTCTGGACCGATTTAAAAAATTCTTTCACTATTGGGAAGCTACACTATCCCCGGGTCACATAGGCTACTTTTTACCTAACTGCACAGAAGGAAGGTAATGTTATATTTATTTAGGAGGGTAAACTACGCGTGCGAAGCTGCGGATTGGTCAGCTAGTAATCAATATTTGAGGTAACCAAATATTTACACTGAAAACTCGATTGAGAAAAAAAATAATATAATACATTCTCAAATATAAAGTGATACCACAACCAATCAAAAACTCACCTACCTTATTCGAGATTATCAAACCTTAATAATACATTAGCGACAGCGGTTGAACCGTGAATTATTTAGTGATTAATTTAGTATTTTTAATGTAATAATAGTATAGGTAGGCACTCTTTCTTTCATTGTATCTGTAATGTGAGATGTCGACTGGTTGTTCACATTTTTTCTATTTCTGTAATGTTGTTTAACCGTGAAAACCTGATAATGGCTATCTGGTACATCTGTCTTAAGTATAAGTTTTAACAGCTGTTAGTTTTCCTACAAATAAATTAAATTAACTACACTTACATTCTATTTGCTATGTTATCACCATATGACGTAGGAATTAAAATTAGAAATATGACACTCAAAAAAATATGGCCTTTTCCGTAGAATGTCATACTACTGTTCGCTTCGTTGTATACGGCTTTTTTATTGAAATCAATAAATATTTTATAGACTCTACCTTACGTCAGTTCAGTGCCTATTATAATTTACAGCTAGTCAGAAATATTACTTAAGTTTGGAAATAATATAAAATGTTGATAGAAATCTAAAGCAAGCGAATAATATTTCTCAAGTCACTTTCAATTCGTTCGGGATCCCTTACGTTTCACCGCTGCACCGTGGAAGTAATCGAACGGCCGGCTCGCCTCCAACTTTTCTCAAGTCACTTTCAATTCGTTCGGGATCCCTTACGTTTCACCGCTGCACCGTGGAAGTAATCGAACGGCCGGCTCGCCTCAAACTTTTCTCAAGTCACTTTCAATTCGTTCGGGATTCCTTACGTTTCACCGCTGCACCATGGAAGTAATCGAACGGCCGGCTCGCCTCAAACTTTTCTCAAGTCACTTTCAATTCGTTCGGGACCCCTTACGTTTCACCGCTGCAACGTGGAAGTAATCGAACGGCCGGCTCGCCTCAAACTTTTCTCAAGTCACTTTCAATTCGTTCGGGATTCCTTACGTTTCACCGCTGCACCGTGGAAGTAATCGAACGGCCGGCTCGCCTCAAACTTTTCTCAAGTCACTTTCAATTTGTTCGGGACCCCTTACGTTTCACCGCTGCACCGTGGAAGTAATCGAACGGCCGGTTCGCCTCAAACTTTTCTCATGTCACTTTCAATTCGTTCAGGATCCCTTACGTTTCACCGCTGCACCGTGGAAGTAATCGAACGGCCGGCTCGCCTCAAACTTTTCATCTTACTGAAACTCCAATTGATAGTTATGAAACTGAATTCTGATTGAATACTTCCGGAATCCAACGAATTAAAATTTGCTTCTTATGTAAAGTTCAAATTAAAATATGTCTACTCAGGCATTAAATGGAGTGAGCTTGTAGAACTGCGACATCACTCAAGATGTATTTAAGGATGCACATAAAAGAAACTTCACATAAAGAAAAGACAAATCACGTTTTACTCTGAGTTTGCCTCCGTTTGCTTTCCATTTTGTTTATCGTGTAAGATCTTTGCCGCTATAAAAGGTGCGAAGTCGTGGTGTGGGGGACGTTGAGGAAATTATCATTTTTCTCGGTTCAAGAGGTTTGCATTTTGAAATGACATTTGAAATAAATTTCCGCCCTAGTCTAGGAGGGAGGCGGCATTGCCGGAGGCGTTCGATTGGAACATTGGCCCGATAATAATTAATTCCTTCAAACCGCATCCGGCTTTCCATTTCCAGCGCCCAATGTACTCGCTGAACCGGTTTGTTTGTTTCTGATCTAGGTAATGTTACAGGTTTGTAGGGAAATAAAGTAGAGCTACAAACGTCTTGTACTTATTTTCAAGTTTTCACTTGATTTTTTGTTGAAAATATTAGCTAGTAAAAAAGTGTCATTTAAAAATGATCGTCAATTAATTGAACTGTATCATCCAAAGAGTTAGACCACTCATTCCACTACACACTCATGACCTCATTGTACTTTTCGGTGCAAAACACTGTATTTTATTACTTTTTGGTTGTCTCGAAGAGATCGTTTATTAGAGATATAAGACCGTCGATTGTGCTTCCCAATTTATTCTTCGTAACATTTTAGTTTTTATGTACAATAAAGTATTTTCTATTCTCTTCTACATTATTCTAAGTGTACCTACGACATGGCCGGACTTAATACGTATAGGAACCTTTCGGGAAAATAGAAAGTTTCATTTATTTGTTACACTAATATGGGTTACACAATTTTTCGCGTGACGCTTGCCGATCTCATCTTTGTACCTACCTTTCCAAGCCAGCTAGTTTATAGGCGTTTTGAAAAATATTTTACTTTTCACTTCTTTATCTAGCCGGTGTCGTCTTTTAATTGTATTTATTAAGCTGACTGTTATATAATTATCTATTTTAAAATGAAAGTCAGAATATGAAAGGGTATCCGTAGGTATTAATTAGGCTTAGTCTGTCAGGCACGCGTGCTTCGAGCTGCCAATCGCCTGACTTGTCCAGTCGGCAATTAGTCGACGTCCCTTCTGACGACCCCGTTGCGCCGTCTGCGAAACACTGCCATTACTCACATATCTACTAACGCCCATTATTATCAGCAGTATATTTAATTCTATTGATTTATCTCAAATAATCCTTCTGAAGGCTAGGTTTGGAGCTCAAAATGACTTGTTTATTTAGTTTATTGATTTAAATATCACTTACACTGAATCTAAGTAACATTTTAATCAAGTCGTGTTGGAAAATATTTTATTTGCGTCTCAATTTATTCTTTGGGTTTTTTTACATTAGCGTTTTTCGCAATGTCTGTCCGTGGTAATTCAATTCTAGGAAAAATGTTTTATCACACAAAATGCAATCTCATTATCATCCACCCAGGAGGTGATTTTCAATAAACAACTGTTTATCGTAAACTCATTTATTTTGAAGAACATTATTGCCAAGTTTCAAGTTTATAAATGTAAGGATTATGGATATTCATACAAAAATAAACACTCTGTTTACCCTCTTTGGGGATGAATTTCGAAACATCCTTTCTTTAAAAATATTAACAAATAACATACCTTCCTTTCAAGTCTGTAGGATCAGCGAGTTAGGCTGTGCGATGTATAAATGTCGACCAGGAAGATTCACCTTATGCCAGTAAGTCACTAGAAGGTTAGTAAATGTGAATGCACTTGCATTTAAAACGTAAGTTTAATTAAATCCATTATAGTTTGGATGTTGCGTAGAGTACACCACCTATTTACATTGCTGTATCTCAGACGTTGTTTGTATTGTACGTAATCATTTAGGTGGGTATTTATTTAATTCAATATTTAATGGGTATTTAATCTACGAATATAAGCATAGTTTAAACCTTGTGTTATCTCATTGCTTGTCTAGCCAGATATATATGTTGGTGCCTTCCTATTTCCCGTCATCAACTGCCTAACATGCAAATGAGGCGGGTTACACGCGAGGAAAGCGGAGTAGGGTGGAATTCGCCCTTAAATTGGAATATTAGCTATCTAGTAAGAAATTCGCGAGAGGCGGGCGCCGATAATGAATATACGTCCCACTTCCGAGTATTTTTATTGAATTTTAACATCGATGGAGGGGTGGATGGAAATAAAGAACGAATATTGGCATGTTTATTGGTTTTGCTTATTTATAAACAAATTGAGAGTTTGTTTATTTAGCAATATCCTAAGATATCGTGGACTGTGATTCATGAGTAAACAGAAGGGATGACGTCGACGACGACGCGTCGGTGTGACGACGACGCGATAAGATGTATAAAAATCTTTAAATTAATCTACAAACTCTCCGTTTCTCTGAAGGTGTATTTGGTTTATTTCTTATTTAATTATTCGTGATATTTGGAGTATGATTGGCATTTGTGATCTTATTATGGGAAGGGCCAGGAATGTAGGAGGGTCAGCCATTCTTCTATATTGAATTCTTCAGTTTCACGACATGGTAGAGTCCATTCATTAAATAAATGCATTGGTGTGAATGAACTTTACATTTATGATCAATAAAGTCTGTCTAATTAAGTCTGCTCACCTTATAATGAAATCAGTCAGATGCTTTTGTACATAATATATAATAGTTTAATTAAGAATTTAATGATGACAATGCCATTTAATTACCTTACTTATGATGATCTAAGTTTTGACGTTTTAAACAATACCAATTATTTCAAAGTAAGTAAGAATTAGGTATAATTTTCATGAAAGTAATTACGAAACGAATAAGTAAACTATGCGATGACATGTTAAAATATTTACAAATTAGTGTGTTGTAGGATTTTTAAAATAAGCCGTAAGTTGGTTAAACCAACAACAGGCAACACTTCATTTTGATATAACACTGCTGCATATAGGTATTTATAGATTTACAGAGCGATCGATCTTGTGCGGCTAGAACTCAACGCGTTTTAGCAACCTTTGTTTGGTCGTCTTTCCATCTAGCAGGGTCGCCGGTCGCCCTGACAGTCCGGCCGGCCGGACTGTCCTTGAACACACAAGGACTGTTCTGCTTCAACGGCCATAAAACGTGATTTGACATTACAATTTTCATTAAGAAAAACATTCGTAGAAATTATAGGAATTAAATAGATAGAGGTAATAGCGCCAGCTTGATTTGACAGTCTCTGTTAGGATTGGGTGGGGGGGGGAGACATTACAGGGAAATATTTATTGAGCTTACCAATTACGAATTCGTCCGACAGCTGCGCTCTAATGGAGTATTTCGTAGTCGCTCTAGCTTCAAATGAACGGCAACGTCGCAGATGTGGCGGCTACGACTTTCCACAAATGCGTCTAAGCGACAAGCGCACGCGTTTTACTTACCATATTAGCAAGTTTCCTTTTTGCAGGACAGGACGCTTCGGATTATGTTCTGTTAACCCGGACGACGGATTCTACCCATACAGATAAAAAAGATATTGGCTTTACGATAACCGTCGTCCGCGTCAAGTTCTTAGTTTGCATTTATTATTTGTTTTATGATGTATTATTTTTATTTTATGGTTTTTAACTTAGTACCTATTCAGTTTAAAATGTAATTATCATCATCATCATCATATCAGCCGTAGGACGTCCACTGCTGGACAAAGGCATCCCTCATTGATCTCCAGGAACTGCGGTTGGAAGCGGCCTGCATCCAACGCCGACCTGCGGTTCTTACCAAGTCGTCTGCCCATCTTGTGGGTGGACGTCCTACGCTGCGCTTGCCGTGCCTCCACTCGAGAACCTTTCGGCCCCATCGGCCATCTGTTCTGCACGCTATATGGCCTGCCCATTGCCACTTCAACGTGCTAATCCGTCGGGCTATGTCGGTGACTTAAGTTCTCCTACGTATCTCCTCATTTCTGATTCGATCCCGTAGAGAAACCCCGAGCATAGGCCTCTCCATAGTTCGTTGAGCGACTCTGAGCTTATTCATAAGGCCAATAGTGAAGGACTACGTCTCGGTTCCATATGTCATCACTGGTAACACACACTGATTGAAGACTTTCGTCTTAAGGCACTGAGGTATGTTGGACGAAAAGACGTTGCGAAGTTTCCCAAACGCTGCCCATCCGAGTTGGATTCGACGATTGACCTCTTTCTCGAAGTTGGACCTACCTAATTGGACTGTTTGTCCTAGGTATACATACGCGTCGACAACTTCAAGAGCCGAGTTCTCAACTATAACTGGGGCAGGGACGACATGGACATTCGACATGATTTTCGTCTTGTCCATGTTCATTTTAAGTCCTACCCGTTGGGAGACTCAATTGAGGCCTTCGAGCATCGTGCTGAGCTTTTCCATTGACTATACCATGACCACAATATCGTCGGCAAACCGAAGGTGAGTGATGTATTCGCCGTTAATATTGATGCCCAGTCCTTTCCATTACAGAAGCTTGAAGGTATCTTCCAATGCGGTCGTAAACAGTTTCGGAGAGATTACATCTCCCTGTCTTACGCCTCTTTTTAAGGGAATCGCCTTCGAGCTCTGTTCGTGTACTCGGACTGACATAGTGGCGTTTTTATACAAACACATCAACACTTCGATGTACCGATAGTCAATACGGCATCGTTGGAGAGACTCAAGCACTGCCCATGTTTCGATCGAATCGATGGCTTTCTCATAGTCCACAAACGCAAGACATAGCGGCAAGTTATACTCTTTGGTCTTCTGTATGACTTGCCGCAGCGTATGTATGTGGTCTATGGTACTGTAGCCTTTACGGAACCCGGCTTGTTCGGGAGGCTGGAAGTCATCAAACCTGCGTTCGAGACGGTTCGCGATGACCCTCGAAAACAGCTTATAAACATGGCTCAAAAGCGAGATGGGTCTGTAATTCTTAAGCAAGGTGTTGTCACCTTTCTTGAAGAACAGAACCACCACGCCCCCGTTCCATGCTTTCGGCGTCTTACCTTCAAGCAAGGCGGAATTAAAGAGCTTCTGAAGGACTTTAAGTACCGGTGATCCACCCGCTTTCAGAAGCTCTGAAGTGATTCCGTCCTCACCCGGCACCTTGTCGTTCTTAAGCTGCTTCAAGGCCATCCTGATCTCATACAGGCTGATGTCCGGAATGTAATTATACTTGTGTGTGCTAATGTAGGTAGTAAATAATTTACCTTGTTTGAACAAAAAAAGTTGAACTCTGTTAAAATAAGATTTTTGTTGAAAAATTACTTTTTCAATACGAGCTTTTATAAAATTCGTAATCAGAATCGCAAGCAGATTCAAATGAGCCCAAACACTAGTAGCCCACTACAATCGGAAAGTCGGAAATAAATATGATTGATAGATTTATGCGAAGGTTACAGGAAAAATAAAACGATAGTCTCTATCTGATAGTTTTTTAGAAATCTGCCTTTAAAGTTTTTTTATTTGCCGCTCACATAACTGGCGCTGCTAAATAAGTATAAATCTAGGTAGGTACGATTCCTTTGGCGCGCGAATTCCACTCGCACTTGAGCGACCTTGTTGATTTGTGACTTCCAGTGTTGGTATTTAGGTAAGTATTTCTGTCCGCTATCAGCTCTCTCCTTAGAAGCCATTTAAAAATGTACCGGAATTGAGACCACCTTGTCGTCTCCTCGGAAGGTTTTCTTGCATGTAATTTTAATTTTATTTTAGCTAATGTTTGGGTACGCTGTAACTCAACCCTCCTTTGTTTTTGGGAATTTCAAGAAATCCGTGAGAAGCGGTTGGTATCCGTTTATGTCAAGCTTTTTCTTTCTTTCCTCCTTATGAAAATGTTAGTTAATGAAAGACTTACCCACATATTTTTGCGTACCTACTTTTCATAAATTATATACTATATTATATATTCTTATACTAAAATGATAGCCTTTAAATAAAATTACACATTCACATACTTCTTTAAGATTTTGGACTCAAACTTATCCAGAATTTGTATGCTCGCACTGGCTAAGGTCCTTACCTAATGTACGAGTATTATTGAATCCAGTTTAGTAACTCTATTTCTTTCCAAGTCGCGATTGGACTCAATAGCTTTTCAAATATGCATTGCATGTAAGCTTGCTTCCGTGACGATGTCATTGAGATATCGTCCGGATGCCAAGTCGGAGCTCTACATGAGCTATTTCTTAAGTATCTTTGCTCTTCATAATACGAAAGCTTGCACGATTCTTTTACTGGGTGCTGTCAAAGGAAAAAATGTTGAGCCACTCGCTATCTTAAGTTTACTTCCCTAATAAATACCTCTTTGAATTGAATAGGCATATTAGTATTAGTAAATTGAAAGTTGGAGGAAGGCCTACATTTATTTATTGGTAAAAGTGGCGACGTCGACTCGACGCTCTGTCGCCGATCGCTGTATGGGAATGAATGATCGGGTTTGTTTGTTCTATTATGATCCATCAGATTAGTAGTATTATCATGACAGAACATGTTTTGTTGCAAGATGCAGTTTCTTGGGATGAGTGAGGTTAAAATAATGAAAGTTATTGTAATGAATAAATACTCTAAAGGAGAAAAAACGTTAAACTCTAAGATAACTACTTTAGTCAATATTTTCTCTACTATTTTATGCAAAATCAGACATTAATTTCAAAGGGTAGAGCTACCAATGGACAAAGATATCGGTTCGCGCGCCATTGATTTTGTACCTTCGACCTTATCATAATTTATAAAATATGTTTTTTTACAACATTTAGCACGAATAGAACTTTGTAACTGACAGTTATGGTTGGATTTTCACTATGTGGACACGCGTAAAAAACTTGGCGTGTCCAGATGACGAAATAACAAGTGATACTAATTTTGAGTTTCACCACCTGGACACACGTGTGTTCAGTCTCTTGTGTCGAGTTAGTGAATAACCGAAACGTTAAACTCTGTTAACATTATAAAAGTAAAACAGATAGCACATGAGCCCTTTTATCTATAACTTTAAAAGTTCGTCTTGAATACTGTAAGAAAATATTTAAATCGCGATCAAACTTCATGTGTGGCGTCGGGGAAGCAGCAGAGTAGCTACTTTTGACTTAATTTAAAATGTTAACACTATTTAATTTTCTTGTTTATATTATGCTGTAGTTTGAGCTACGGCATTCTTTAATAGAATGAGGTGAATGCTTTCGAACTTTCGTACATAGTTCCTGTTACACCACCTCTCAATAATTATACCGCTTTGGTTTTGACATGAAAACAGATAAAGAGAAAATTATTTATATTTTTTATCTGACATTGTGAATCAGGCCGTGTTATTTTTGTTTTCAATCTTATTTGCAAATTATTGACAACTCTTGGTGCAGTTATCAAGGTTACTGGCATAAACTCTATCAGTTTTTGGTTAAATCTCGTAAAGGAAGGAGGCTTCCGTTCGGAGACACAATATTTCACTTTTTATGATGTAGGTGGCACCCGAAGCGCTATAAAAATATAAAAAGAAAGAAAGTGTGACGGCATTTTACGACCTTTAATAGCGCCACCGCGATAGTTGGTTGACCTTTCTTTATAATGAAGTTGTGCAAAATTCTTTTACGCTTTTTCTGTTTGGATTTATACCGTGGAAAAATACACTAAACTCTCATTTATTTTTAGAAGAAAAATCCTATTTCGACGGACATTCTTGTTTACATACTTAGGTAGGAGTTTCGTAGACAAATTGAAAAAAAAAACAAAATCCGTGATTACCCGCTGCCTCTATTACTTTCCGAATTAACTTCAGAGCCAGCCGTAAGGTAGTACCTATCCCTTTAAAATTTTCCCTTCTTTCCAGAATCGGAAGATGAACGGACACAAGGGCTTCGTTAAAAAGGGTAGGTCCAAAAAATCAATGTACAGCAGGCGGCTTAACAAGGAAAACGTCAGATCGAAGAAATCAGCCGAGGTCTACTTTTAACGGTCGTAAGCCTCATAATTAAATGTTGGATGTTATTTACTTGGTATCGCTTTTGGACGGTCGATAAACCTAGATGGAATATATTTGCTCTATTTCTGGAAGATCTTGTCAATTTAGGACAATAACTCCTGGTTTCGGAGCGTGTAGGCTGAGTTTAAACATTAAGGGCTACTAATAGATTATTAGCTACTAATTCCGTACTAATTTTAACTAGATCTTGCGAGTCTCACATAAAAACGAATAAAATATTATTTATAATCTTTGGTATGCTGAAACACAGATATAAAATAATTTCTATGTATCCCAGCATACCAAAGGTTAAAATAGTGCCTGTAAACTTTACAGTGTAATGTATCCACGAAATACACAACTACGGGGTCGTATTTTTTACCCTTCTCGAACCTCAATACTTCAACAATCATTATATATTTTTAGCTCATTTAGTTACACCAGAATTATGCCATCACTACCTATACAGGGTGGGACACAACTTTACCTCATTGAGGGCAGCTACCTTTTCTTTTGTAGTTAGAAGGTTTTATTCTAAAAAATCTATAGGTTTATTTTGAAGAAAAACACAACCACATTTAGATTTTTTTGAAAATGACCTGGCAAAAAAAAGTTAGTCTTAATCGATTCTATTTTCCATTAGGAACACAGTTCCTAAAGTAATTTACCAAATGAATTAGACATATTTTGAAAATTTTGGTTTTTTTTTAAAAATCCTAGAATACGTTTGTTTTTTACTAAGAACAAATTCTTCTAACTACAAATAAAGAGATAGGTTAAATTTTGCCCCAGCCTGTATACCAAATTTCACGATGATCGGATCAACGCATCGAAAGTTATTCTCGGACAAACAAACATGCAACGATTAGTCCAAGTTGATTTGGAGATCTCACTTCAGTCGATTAATTAGAGTATAAATAAATGGATATATATTGCTGGACATTTCACACAGCGCTATCTAGCCCCAAACTAAGCAGAACTTGTACACACGGCTACACATCAAGCTATACACTTCCAGTATAAGCTGATCTCTCATTCTACGAAAAGCCTACACAATGCGAGGTCAGCTTATACTGGAAAGGATAGCTTGATGTGTAGCCTTGTGTACTATGGGAACCAGATAACTGATAGAATACTTATATACATTTTTTTGTAAATACATACATATAATATATAGAGAAACAACCAGACCCGGAACAAATATCTGCAGATCATGCAAAAATTTATTCCGCGGCGGGAATCGAACCCCCTACCTCCTGCGTCTCAGCCGGTTATTCGTCCACTGCGCCACGGAGGTAGTATAAATAATTGGTTGAAAAAAAAACGAATCGGAACGAAAGAACTTGTTTAGTTAAATCACTTGTAGTCCCACTTGTTTGTATGTACTATCTTCATCAACATAACTCAACATGTTCAGTAAACCCAAGTGAGTAGAAGGCGCAATCTGTCGGGCGATAAGTCACGACTGTCAATACAACAACGGACGGAATATAAAACGTTACTTCCCCGGGGTAGACGAGCGCATGAGTGTAGTCCACACGCAGAAATTCATATTTCAGAGACGTGTGCGTTTCGAAGGCGAATGTGATTGATTAAAGCTTTGTGCCGGGATGGAACCATGTCACACTACACGGTTACCTAGCAGTCTACACTACTACAATCACACACAGTCTGAACTAGTAGGTGACCGCGTTTGTGACAACGCAACCACCTCCGTAACTTAATAAGTATATAGAGCATCACTAACATCCATGATGATGAAACGTACCAGTTAGTTATGGCCAGCATCTGTTGTTCCAGAATACCTTTTAATAAATCGACTTCCGTGGCGCAGTGGGCGAATAGCCGGCTGAGACGCAGGAGGTAGCGGGTTCGATTCCCGCCGCGGAACAAATGTTTGCATGATCTACAGATATTAGTTCCGGGTCTGGATGTTTTTCAATATAAATAATAAATAAATATTGCTGGACATTTCACACAGCGCTATCTAGCCCCAAACTAAGCGGAGCTTGTATTATGGGAACCAGATAACTGATAAAATACTTAAATACTTTTTTTGTAAATACATACTTATAATATATAGAAAAACATCCAGACCCCGAACAAATATCTGTAGATCATGCAAACATTTGTTCCACGGCGGGAATCGAATCCGCTACCTCCTGCGTTTCAGCCGGCTATTCGCCCACTGCGCCACGGAGGTTTTCTCCGTAATATATTATAAGTATGTAGTATTAAAAGTATATAAGTATTTTATCAGTTATCTGGTTCCCATAATACAAGCTCTGCTTAGTTTGGGGCTAGATAGCGCTGTGTGAAATGTCCAGCAATATTTATATTTAAAATTTAAATACTTAACAGTAGTTACATACCTAAATAATTTTATATCGTCAGTTCTCAGCGTTACTGGTCCTCTGACTATTTTTACTAGCTTTGTGTCTTATGGGTTTCAACAGCAATCGCTTGTTTTTTTTACATTTTAATTTTCTGCTTAATTTAGGAAACACAACTAATAATAATAACAAGGCAAATGATCCGTGATGACATAATCTGATTATTTCTCTACTAAAATTAAGCAATAACCGTCATCACGTTTTGCTTAGCGAATGACAGTCTGTCGTGGGCAGATGGCGCCACGATGACCCGCCTCTGTCTTGGTCAAGCCAGGTTCTGCACGAAAAAATATGTAGAATGAGTAGGATACGAATTCTACACATTTCTACATAGCATAAGAGGTACTACAGCTTTAATGAAGTATAATACAATACAAGTAGGTATAATAGATAGTAACAGTAAGAATTTTAAGTCGGTAGGAGTAAACTTTACAGCTATTTTAAAGCGTTTTGAGATTAAGGTAACAATGGTAGTAAATTGAGCTATTTCGCTTGAAATATAGGCTATTAGTGTCTTGCTCTTAGTTCTTAAGAGCTGTGGCTGTGAAATAATGACATGAAACCTAGCACCTTTATGTCATCCATGTCATTTATTGTTCACGCAGAGCTAAAAGCTCAGCAACTTATTACGAGTATAACTGTACTTACCTACATTAATTACCAAAATAGTTCTATATATAGTTAGGTAAGTTATATTCCGGGGATTCGTTTAATGTGATAGTCAATTGAAAAGTGGTCATTTTCCGGTTGGAGAGTTTCCTGAAACCTTTACAAATAGAGATAGTTTAGGTAGGGCGTGTATCCGGCATTGATATAAAGTAAGGCGGCCGTGGCGAGGTTAATGAGAATGAGAGCCATTTCGCATCCCGCCTCATGGGCCGACGCGGAGCGAGTAATAAAGTTTTACGCCATGACCCTTATTACACTTCCCACGATTCACCCTTCTGCTGGACAGCCCGATTAACAATGCGTAAACTGATTTACTCGCTACTGCTTGGGTTTTATCGCTCAGATTTCAAATAGCTAATGATCGGCCAAACATAACTTGGTATTGTTAAAGAAAACAAGGAACAATGAGGTTTAGTTTTACCTGCAGATAATGAAACTCGACTTACAGCAATCAGCGCCAGTCGGGCCCGGGTGGCTGGCAAGGGGATGCCGGTTCATTAGGTCGTGCAATCTAAAGAGTTAGGTCGGACACTCCCGCTGCGTAAGCAACTGGCCCTCGTTACCCTAATGACACCGATTTTGTTCCACCGAAGGCGCACTTTTAGTTCCAGGGAACCGTTTACTATTACCCGTCACTAATGGGCCAATGCTTCGACTTGGTCCACTTTTATTTTGTTACTTAATCACCTCTATCTAACGACGGTAAATAAAATACCGCTGGACCGTACAAACCGACGAGCTAAGATATTTTATAGTTTTGGCTTATGTGCAGACATTTTTGTACATTTAGATATTGGTGTTAATAAACTGTTAACAAATAATGTAGGTACTTCATATCAATTCAAGAGTTAGTGTGAACTTAAATTTTTGCGTGGAGAAGTCGGTATCGTAGGCTACAGAAAATTTCGTAAAATAAAAATCTTGTGTATTTTGAGAAACTGTGACACTGGCTACATCAATGTGTATATTGGCAAACACAAATACATATATTATATTGATTCGGTACTTCGCTAAGGGCTTTTCCTTTTTATTCGGTTTACCGCGAATACCCGCAATTTCCTGACTATGATTTATCTTGCGGTCTCTAAGCTGAGGGTCACTTTAATAAATGTATTCGGGAAAGGTGCTCGCAGAAATGGATGGGGAATGTTCTGGATGCAATAACCTAATATACAGAAGATATATGTCTTACCCCTGGTATGGTAATGCCAGTATATATTTATCATCATGCTTGACTTGAGGGAGTAATATCCCTCAATAAATTTCTTTGATTGTGACATCAACAAAAGAGGCATATTATTTACCTTAATTTATGATAAAAGTATGGGAAAGAAAAATAAGATGATAAACCCACCTTTCAGAATCAGACAGTTTATTTAGGGCTAAGTACTCACTATACTTTGGGAAAGAGCCCGACTTCGCAAATACTCATAAAAACTCATAACTTTGGCATTATACCGAAAGCCTAACACGAAGGTGGCTGATATACGATGTTTTTGTCCTAAGACATTCAGGAAGGACGGGACAAGAAAAGTTCAAATAACCCAAATGAAGGAGCGCAATAAAGAGACCTTTCGGAAAGCCTTGTGGGAGCCATTCATGAAAATGCTAGTCGAAGGTTTCGGTGAAGATGTTTCGAAACAGTGCGTATACGAACATAAAGGGTTGAATAAAAAGGCACCAACCGGAGGAGCCTTTCCTTTCTTCATACTTGGATTGCCTTTGTGCAAAAGACCACCAGATGAGGGGTGCTGTAATAGTATTTTCTATCATTTTCCCTAAGAGAAATAACTTACCCTTAATCTCTGTGTTTTCGTTCGTTTAAGGAAGTAAGGATGTGAACTTGTCAATATGTCTACAGGTGTAGGTATGTCGGCATGTCGAATTGTATTGTAATGCGTCAGAGAGCATATTTGGGTATTTTTGTCATAAAAATATTTTTAAAGATGGAAAGTAATTTGTTTTCCATGCATTTTGCTAATAATAGGAACGAAGTTTAACTTAAAAGAGTTGTAAAATACAGCTGGTTATGTTTAACGACAATAATAACTTCATAAATGTACTAAATGTATGGACATTGGACAATATGACGATAATTATATAATATACCTTTTAATTGGTACATTTATATGGTTCCCATCGTTTAAGATTCTCCAACTAAACACTTCTTAAAGGTCGAGTTTATCACTGAAGTAAATCATACTAGCATCGGGCTTTCCTCTGTGTGAAGCAATCGCAGCCGAGAACAGGGACGACCCAAAATATAACCTACACTTACAAATACTTGCGTCCACAAAATAACATATTAGGGAGCGCCGAGTATGACATAAATAGTGGCGGTGTGGAAGTCAGTTGACTATATAAAAATGAGGCTGTGAGAGATGTAACGAAACGGCGCGGCGGATGCAGAGCGCCGGCGCCGGGGCTGGCGGCTCGGTCACGCGGCGCACGGCTCGCGGCAGACCCACTGGCGCCACCGAGCCGCCGGCCGCTCCGTCCTCTCGCGCGTCCCATCCCGACCAGAGTCGCGATCTCCGCGATCGCACGTGCTGTGCTGCCGCCGCTCGCCTCGCACCTCCGCGCGGTTTTGACTTCGACATCATCCGCTCACTTGTGCGCCTAGCGAGCATGAGTGACTTTAAGCCGTCTGCGACCGCACCGACTTGAGTGCCTGTTTGAGTGCTAATTACAACATGATTCATTCACGTGAAACACAGAAAGATTTTAGTGAAGTTGTGAATCGGAACGCTATGTACATTTTATTTAAACTGCAATACCATCTTGTGTTGAATCCGGCCTAACTCCAGGACGAACCAAGTACCTAACTGTTGCAGAAATGGCTTTTGTTTTCATATGTCTCATCATAATACTAGCATGCCAAGTTACCGATTTAGCTTCAATGTGCCCTGAAGTGTGTGCAAGTAACAATAGTATTGTGGCGAACCAAAAGTGTCCATACAATGTAACCGTGAAGGAAATAACTACCAATATATACCACCGGCTCTCTGTGTGCTGTGAGGAAGATAAGGTATTGTCAACTTGGTCACAAAATAATGTAAACAGAACTTTTGCTGAAGTAACAGCTCATTTCGATGAAGCATGCAATACTAGCATTGTTGAATTTGACATGCCTCTACAAACCTTCTCGATCTGTTTGAAAAATAACAAAATTGTTCAGATAAAGATTAATATCAAAAGTCAGCATCTCCGAGAAATTGATTTATCATCTAACAAATTAAAATACATAACGAAAGACCTGTTTGATAACTTTTTGAATCTTCGAAAACTAATTTTGAGCAAAAATGAAATCGTCAATATTTTCGAGGAAAGTTTTAATGGATTATCAAAATTAGAATCCCTAGATCTCTCTGAGAACAACTTAACGATATTGTCGAATGTATTCAAACCGCTTAAAAATCTTCAGCATTTAAATTTGAGCCGAAACAAAATAGAGTTTATTCATGAAAACTATTTCAACAATTGGATGTTACAACATTTGGATGTGTCGCATAATCATTTGAGAAAATTGGCTCCTGGGGCCTTACAGCTATTGCCGAATTTAGCCCGTTTGTTGCTCACGGATAATCCTCACCTGGGAATCACGCAGCTGGACACACAATTGTTAGTCGGCACCGGGCGAAGACTGCAACAAATAGACGCATCGAGAACAGGCTTATATCAAGTTCCGGAAGCATTCACACATTCTGTACGATTCCTCTCTTTGGTCGGTAACAAAATATCGGCAGTCAGCTGTGGAGACCTTGACAGCTATCCATTGCTGCAATCACTTGATTTCTCCGACAATAAAGTTATTAAGGTCGAAGACGACTCTTTGGGAAGATTGGAAATGTTACTATTTTTAAATTTGAACAAAAATTTACTCACAAATGCACCCCGATCGCTACCAGACGAACTTAAATACTTATCTATGAACAACAATTTAATAAACAATATATCAATACCTGATTTCAAGGGATTACCCAACTTGCGAATATTGATGCTACAAAATAATGATATACATTACATTCAAGATCATGTATTTGATGACTTGCTCTCGCTAGAAATGCTAGACCTTTCCAATAATCCAATTCAACTACTATCTTCGAGTACTTTTGATGGACCTTTGTCACTGCAAGATCTGAGATTGTGCTACATAAAGTTATCAGTGCCGGAACAGGATGGTTCGTTTCCGATGTCGTCGCCGGAAAGCGTTCAAATGCTTCACCTCCAGTCAAGCCCGGGATTAGCCCGACAACTTTTGGCTGACTCGGCAGCTTTGGCCGCCTTCTCTCACTTGCAGTACTTGGACTTACGAATGAACAATTTAACTGATATCAGGAATGATTTATTATTTTATTTAGGCCAGCTTAAAACATTAAGATTACATGGAAACAAAATTAATTGCAGTGCTGAATTGTGGTTAAAAGACTGGATGAACTCAAACAACAGCCTTAGCAATGGTGAGACTTGTTATTATTCCACATCTGAAGCTAAGGCAGAAATAGTAAAGTACAATTGTACGTTTCCAGAAACATTCACTATTAGCGAAAGTCTTCCTCCGGTGAACTTGTACAGTACTGAAATGATAAACAAATTACTAAGGTACTATGGATATTTGAATAACAAAACTGATAAGAACAATAAACGAGGCTATAATAAAGGTAAACATGGTCATAGTAAACACATTGGCAGTACCGAAGAACAACTAAAGACGATCAACCTAGATAAAACAACGCAATATCCATCGAAACCAACACAAGAACAAAGTTCAATACTCTCAAGAAATGTAAACAAAATTTCAATCAACAATTTATACAATGAAACGGTTATATCTAAAGTAAGAGACTCTGCAAGGATTTTGGATCAAAATAAACTGCGAAACGATCAATTCAGCATTGATCAAAGATTTTTGGATACCGACTCTCTTGCCACAAACTTTCGTAGCTCTATTAAGAAAGATATCAACGAGAATGCTACAGAAAGTACTGAAACTCGGAAGTATAAGTCTGGAAGACGTTTGAATACACCTGTAAACAATACCAACCAATTTATTTCGAGGTATGACATGAAGGAAGATGATGCGACACAGGCAACATTGAATGACGCTGTAAACGTTACCGGATATGAAATGTTCGCTTCAAGTGTCGACGATAAAACTGAGTATTCGCCGTATAAATCTGTGGATACAAGATATGCTCAGTACATGGGTACAGTTGCCGTATCTTGTCTTATTTTGATGTCGTTGATACTCTGGCTGAGCTTCCGGCTGAGGTATCGGAGGAGAGAGTCAGATGTAGACACGGAAGCCGAAGACCAAATAGAAGTGTCTAATATATCTGGCGGAGTGCTGTGGTGACATCTGCGGGCAGCCGACCCTACACCCTTCGAATATGACTCTCTTCTGACGTAGCACTTATGTGAGTATTATATTGATCACTTTCTTTAAAATCTTGGGATTAGTATCAACTTAAACATACTTTGTATAATAATATACATAATACACATTTCTGTTGTTGTTCTACGCAGCCCGAGTATGTATTTGTAGGAATTGATTTGTGATAAGAGCTTATTGCGGATAAGGACATGGGACATGAATATGCTTATATGTAAACTATGTATCCACCTATACCTACATTATATCTTGATAATATGTGATGTTGTTTGTTTCAGTTCGAAGCGGTCGGCTGCATACGGTCTATAGTGGTGTTTGTGATATAATTGGACGTAGGTACATATTTTTTTATGAAATAAGTACAAAAAGAGTGTCAACTGGGCAACCAGACAAAACGTAGCTCGTACTGTATATAATAACTTAAAATAATTGTTTTGTTAAAGTTGTCAAATTCAATAAATTTATAGATATTTTTGTGTAAAAGAAATAAGTAGAATTGTGATCTTATCATTTCAAGATTTTATTACTCAGTAGATATAATAACTATGATTGTCGATTTCAAATAAATTAGGTAGACACGGCATGTATGCTGGCTTTATATTGTGCTAACTTCCGAACTCAGAAAATGTTGTCATTTTCTATCTGATTACAATTTGGCACAAATTTGAATGAAATAGATTCCAGTGATATTAGCGCAACCCATAGTATGAATGTATGTATGATAGTGTGTGTAACAACGTATAGCCAAAATATTTTGCGCCAAATAACTGCAAAAACAGATCATGTCTTCCCTGTTAACTTTTTAATTGTATCTAGCGTAGAGGTCATTTAGTCCAAATAGTGCCAAATGAAATTAAGTTACCCTAGTTCAATACTACTTATGGCATAAGTGTTTGTCACCTTTCCATCGTGATAAGCACTCATAATATTTAATTATTGTGTAAATTAATTTTAGATTTTATAATCTTTTGTCATCATAAGTATTTATTTCTGTTTAATTTTAACGTATTTTATAGGCTTAAATTTATCTAATCACAATGTGTTTTTGATTTTGAAGCTTAGTACTCATTCTAACGCATCTCTTTAGTCATCATATTTAATTGTTACTTACAAGTACCTACTAACAAATTTAAATAAAACAAAAGGTTTATATTTTTTGTTAATCTAATTCATCAATTTTAGTTAAAAATGGTTAAATATATTTTATCAGTATTTTGTAGGAGTGAGAAATATAAACTATACATATTTGTATGATGTTTTTAAACTAGATTTAATTGCTTTTTCGTAAGTGCTTACTAGTTTGTTTTGTTATTTAGTTATTGTTTTAATTTGATCATCATTATGGTTCTCCTATGAGGTTCTTCATTATCAATTCGTCTCATCTCTCTGAAACCTAAGGTTGTAACTCGATATATAACATTTTGAAAACAATGATGTGTAGATATATGTTTTTACGTGAATGGTAGTTTATGATGTACAAACACATAGCCAAAGATTTAATTAATAAAATAGATTAATATATATGTGTTTATATTTAATATATCAAAGTTCAAGAGGTCAACTGACGTCAGGGTACTTCAGAAACAGCGAAATCAATTTTGTCATGTATTTATTATGATGGAGATTTTTTTTAGGAACGCGTTTTTTAAGACTTGGTGCTTAGAATTATATCTGTTTCTCTTCGAGGCTTTTGTTTTTTACCAGTAAGAGAATCGAATGGTTGAAAATTGTGAATATTCCATATTCTTGCTAATTTTGATTCTTCAACTATATGAATGAAGAATTGAGTTTTTAAAAAGTTAGAGTTAATTTCCCAAGAACGTCTTTTTGTAGATATAACGGTTCTAGTACCTAACTTTTGTGCATCATCTCAACTTTCTAATCTTTGGACTTGAATGCTTAAATATTGGTTGAAAAGTTTATACCCAAGTTACATCACTTGTTTGAGTATAGGTACTTTCTTGTTTTAATTTGATAAGTAAATCTGATTTCACATCTGATAAAGCTAACTCGTTAAAACAAACATGCAAATTTGCAACGTGTGTTTCAACGAATAAAAATGTAACGAATGAACTGAAAATAAATTTCTTTACCATTTATCTGAAAAGAATTCGCGTTCACATGAAAGGAAAAGAAGTGAACGTTGGTAATGATTTTTCAATATTTGTATTGACAGGGAAAATAAGGGGCCGCCTACGCTATTCTTCGCCGACATCTACAGGGTGTTTGAATTGTAACGTTTATTCAAGTATCTTGCCACTGGTTGTTTCTTAGTAATCTTTTAAGGTTTTTTATCATTTTTCCCTAAAAGAATATTGTTGGCGATTACTGTTGAAAACAAGTATCCTTCAGAGTAGGTGGTGTTTAACAGATTTGTCTCATTATCCTGCAAATAATTAAATCATATTGTGAAAACTGCGGAAAATCAAATAACTTAACATATGCTAAAGCTAGATATTTTTATCTCCCCGTGGCATTGTTATGTAACGCCTCTGAAATCTCTTTATCCTTGAGGTATTGAAGTGCTAGTTTATAATGTGAGTGGTCCAATCGATTGAGGGAAAAAGCGAGCTTTAAGCGATTCACTCTCTGATCCCGATGAGATTGCATTTTCCGTAATAGATCAATAGTTGGCCTACATTTTAGCTGCCTCCGCTAGGTGACTAACAGTCTCAAGAGCCGTAAACTTAGTAAACTGACAAATGTTTCATTCAAGTCTTTTGATCGTAGCTACGGCGTAGCTTCGTTGCCGTGCTACGAAAGCTTAGCACCTCAATTTATGAGTGAAGAAATTCATAATTCAACACTGTTCAATATTTCTTTCTACAAGCTTTTATTTAACTTGCAATCTATGTATGTTCGTCCGGGTGGAATTTTGAAACTGAATTTTAAATCCGCCATCTTTAACAAATTGAGCTGAAATTTGGTATAAACGCTTATTTTGGATGACAATGCCTGCTTAGCTTTGTGTCATCATTCTTATTCCAATATGGCGGATCATTCAAGATGGCGGAATAGTTATTTTTACTGCACTACTACAGTATGGGTATCGAATGAAAGGGCTTGCTGAGGTGAACACAAAAACTAATACAACGTCACATTAAATCTAAAACATGGGGGACCATCCAAGATGTATACTATAAATCCAATATGGCGGGACCTCCAAGATGGCGGAGGATGTTTTCTGGTTTTCTGAAGTCATTAACAGCTGAATGTTAATACAAGTATGCCTTGGTCGACTTCATACTTTGAATTGTGTAATTTGGCGAGATAGGCGTCAACAGCATTGGTTTGCAATCTATCTAGGAGAAGTATATTGCTATAAAGCCCAATATAAATTAAATGTTTGCTAGGTTTGCTTTCACGGCGTGCAGTGCGTGCGTTTGGGCTTATTTGAATCTGCTTGCGGTTCTGATTATGAATTTTATAAAAGCTTGTTTTGAAAAAGTAATTTTTCAATTAACAATTCAAAAAAACTTATTATTTGGTTTAAACAATAAAGTATTTGAAACTTGCTGCCACCCGCGGCTTCGCACGCGTGGTTTATCAATACAAATCATTAACCTAGTTTGGCGCAGTCGGGTAAAAAGTAGCCTATATCCCAATCCCGGTCATAATTTCTCTGTATACCAAATTTCATCGAAATCGGTCCAGCCGTTTCGTTAGTCGTGAAAACGTAACAAAAAGACAGAGAGAGAAAGTTACTTTCGAATTCATCGTTTTCTACGAGATTATAACCTATTTTTGAGGTAAGTAAGTGAATGGATAAATAAAAACATTTATATTGAGACGCGTAACAAACACACAGATACCACATACAATGGACAATGTGTTGTTCCACAGCGCTTGTTTTAAGTAAAAGAACCTGAACGTCATATTATTACCATAATATACATATGTCACCGACATTATATTGTCGGTTGGGAAGAAAAAACATCACCTACGTTTCCTGTTACCTATGACGTTTGTACACGACAAGAGCCTGAAATTGTTAACAAGATTATTCCAGATTGTATAGTGAAATGTAAACAGACCGTCAGCTATTATGAGTCGCGGTGCACAAGACAAACAGACTGGGAGCCGTCTCGCTTCAATATTGATGTTTGCCGATTTCTCTCCCCTACAACGCCCGATGTACCCCGGCCTGTGATTTCAATTATTTAACTTATATAATTTTATTAAATGGACGATATTGTTAACCATTGAAAATGAAATATATATTACTAGTTTCCCCCACTGCTTGCTTTTAGATACCTGGATAAACGTTACTATAGCATAAGTTATTTAGGGCGCAAATCAAAAAGATTGGTTAAATAGTTGAGGAGTGAAAACGAAGAACCTTTCTGCCGGCCGTTGGGGCAGAAGTGGAGACCCGGAATTGGAAAGCGCAGCGTCAGAAGGCCCCTACTAGATGGAAAGACATCCAAATGAGCCTTCTTGCTGGGAGCCGTTAAGTGCAGACTACACGAAATGAGACTATTTTGAAATCTAAGGGCTATACAATGTTTTTTTTAACTGGAACAGTACGGCAGCACCCATAACCAGATGAGATACAGGTGCAGTTTCTTTTAAAACATCAGCTCGTTTTCGAAGAAAACATTTTGGCATTAAAATTTTTTGGTCAAGTGTGAGTAGCGCCTTAAAATGAATCAAATTGGTAAAATTTTTTTTTGATGCCGAATGATGCAATCCTTTGTAAGAATCATTTTATTGTATCGGATGAAAAAAATCTGAACAGCGGAAGTTAATCAAATTTTGATAAAAATTATGCTCATACAACAGGACAAACAAAATTCCTTCTACAAACATTTTATTAGATTCTAATTGCACATTAAAGAAGTACATACTGTAGCGATTAAGAAGTTTAGGAACTCCATGCTCTCATGAGCAATTCAAAAATATTTCGTATTTCTATAAAAACACTCGGTATAGCATTGAACACTGATATGATGAAGATGAGTCTTCTTTATCATTACTTAAACTCCTAAAATCGAAATAATCTAACATCATTAAAATTTTTAAAACAATACGTTTTGATATAAAGTTGATTCTATTTTACAGTTTAATAATTTGTGTCTCAACGGTTATTTGCCGTCTTCCTGTAATTCCATTTTCCAATTTTCAAAGTATGACTTAATAAATCATAATTGTAGTCGACAAAGGTTGTTAATCTCGGTGGGCTTAAATAACGGACCCCTCAAATCCCGAGCTTCAATAAAAGCATTTAATTAAAATTTAAACAGTAAATACACTAAAGTAGATATAACGACCCGAATAGGAAGTAGGGGATTGCTGATTTTATAAACAATCAAATGCCTTGTTTCCTTTTAGTGTTTCATAATGATAATACCTCAATTAAGGTTTGAGTAAGTCAGGAGGCACTTTCATTTATATGCCTGGTTGTTATAATGGAACTTGAGTTTGATTAAAAATTATGTATACTTACTGTTTCAACTGTTTCTTCCCTCTGGAGGATCTTTCCATGCATCTTCACTTAATACTATCCTGACATCTGTTTTGCTACATATACTCTTATTACCCTTTTTCATACAAGGTCGTCGGTTTATCAACTGTGTTCATAACCGTGGCTCTGATTATGTTTAATCTGCAAATTAGGAGCTATTTGGCATGCTTTGTTCAATTATGGTTTTAGTATAGTTTGTAGAGAGGTTCCTGGTGGTCTTACCTGTGGTTGGTACAAGGTTTGATTTCGTGGACATCTGCTCCGAACTAAAATAGACTGTAAAGCGCAGCCCGAGTTTTATGAACTCCTGTAGTAGGGGCCGTTTTAGTTTTGATATTATCTAGAACTCGCAAGATTGCTACGGTATTGTAATCTTGGCTTGGATGATGCGTGGAATAGACTAAGTTTCAGTGCTTAAAGTTTGGCCCGAGTTTATTATGAACCTGACGCAGCATATCTACCGGACTGGGCCGGCAGCCGAACGCTGCTGAATTATTCATCCACTCGCAACTGTACTCGCGATTCATTCTTTTGTTCTTCTAACTTAGATAGGAATATTTTGTGACCCGACTAATATTTTATCGAATGTAGGTCGTTTTAAAGGGTAAAGACGTTTACTCAACTGTATTTTTTCCATACAATAAAAGGATATCTTTAGTAGGTAAATCTGAAACCTGAAAAATCAGAAAACCAAAGTCAAGTAAAGCCTTAAAAATATGTAATTTCTGAAATCTTTGAGAAGAGAGCTGCATACGAAAAAAACAAGTATTTATTTCCATATTATTTATAATCGTTCACGATTTTCCTCACATTTTTGAACTGCACTTAATTTGGACATGCTCCTTATTCGTATCATAAATATACACAGTAAAAAGCAAAGCACAATAGTATATTATGATACAAGTGAGCTAAGTTGCTCATTATACATGAGGCTGTGGTTTGCAGCCCGAGCCGTAGGCGAGGGCGTAAATATGCCGAGTGTCTAGTGAGCAAGTTGCTCACGAGTTTCATACGCACTTTTTCAACACACTTGAGAGGAAAAAACAAACATGTACTTATTGCATAAATCGTTTAATTATTAAAACAATTGGTGAATTTACAATTTTAAAGCGATATTGGATTGTTTTTGGTGGCAATTTCACAGTTTGTGTTACATTGGTACTTGCCACTTCTTTAGTATCTTCATTTACTTCTTGTGTAAATGGCGGCGAAGAAGGGAAATCATACAAATTACTGGTAGGAGAAGGCACCAAATAACTCATGCTACAAGATGTACCTACATTGTTGTGGGTACGTTTTGATATCAACACAATGTTTGAGCTTAACCATGCTTCTTAACATGGAATAGATGCACAACAGGGAGCTGGGTTTGTATATATTGGCGGTTCAGAGAAATAAGCCAAAACACATTTTCAGAAAATGACTGGGTTTTTTGTTGCTTTTCCATTGTATGAAACTATCGTAAGCAGTTTTTACAATTACAGTCCAATTAGGTAGGTCCAACTTCGATAAAGAGGTCAATCGTCGAATCCAACTCGGATGGGCAGTGTTTGGGAAACTTCGCAACGTCTTTTCGTCCAACATACCTCAGTGCCTTAAGACGAAAGTCTTCAATCAGTGTGTGTTACCAGTGATGACATATATAACCGAGACGTGATCCTTCACTATTGGCCTTATGAATAAGCTCAGAGTCGCTCAACGAGCTATGGAGAGGGCTATGCTCGGGGTTTCTCTACGGGATCGAATCAGAAATGAGGAGATACGTAGGAGAACTCAAATCACCGACATAGCCCGATGGATTAGCACGTTGAAGTGGCAATAAGCAGGCCATATAGCGCGCAGAACAGATGGCCGATGGGGCCGGAAGGTTCTCGAGTGGAGGCTACGGACCGGCAATCGCAGCGTAGGACGTCCACCTACAAGATGGGCAGACGACTTGGTAGGAACCGCAGGTCGGCATTGGATGCAGGCCGCTTCCAACCGCAGTTCCTGGAGATCAATGAGGGAGGCCTTTGTCCAGCAGTGGACGTCCTACGGCTGATATGATGATGATGATGATCGTAAGCAGCTAAGTACTTTTCTCTAGATTTTGCAGGCTTTCATTTGCATTTTGTGCTGCATTTACTATTTCTGACGGTGTTAAATCTATCCATTGTTAATTTTCTGTACTAAAACTTGACATTTTTACAATTATTTACCACACAGCAACAAATGCGATACAAACAAAAAGATGAGAATTGGCGCGCAAGTTTTTTTTTTGCACGCGCCAAATGTAAGTTGATTGATTACATATAGCCATACAGCCTACTTCAAAATTAAAATGCAATGCAAAAATGCAAATATTTTGTAACAAATTATTGTGAATTATAAGTAATTTGATAATAATAAATGTTTTTTCGTCTTAATTAAGGATACATTGATTTATTCCAAAAATGTATTAGGATTTTCAGTGGCATAAAACCTCTTTGTTGTTACAAAAACTGTATTACCCGGTTAAATTGAAAATGCTCTGTTTACTCGCATATAATTTGCAGTTAGGTACCAACTTAACTTTGTAGGGATAATTCTATTATGCACTAGAGTGTTATATTATTACGCACGCGTGTGTTATAGTTCGGTTTAAGGCCCTAATAACGATGTACTATGGCACACTTTACGAGCAAGTGTGTTGAAAAAGTACTTGTAGCACTAGATTTTTAAAAATCCTAAAAGAAATGAAATATAAAATAAAGTCTAAGTCAGCGCTAACCACATTAAATGAAACCCGTACAAGCCACTAGCTCATACTGCCCCAACCGAATTAACGAAAGAAACCACTCGGCAAACAAACTGAAATTACCTACTAAGGGCGTCGAGAATTTCTTTGTACACCGCTTAGAGTAATTGCTGGTTTCGCTGAATTGCACTCGGAAAGATTTTATTTGATAAAAAATTGGTATTCTATGAAATGTTAAAACCCGTTTGTTTTCTTTGTGGCATAGGAAAGGAATATAATTATTAAGCTCTACAGAAAAAAAGAGTTTAGTCAGTGAGCATGGTGCAACAGAATACCCACGATGCAAAACCTTTTATTTGATAGAATAATTAAGAATCCTATGCAACGGAATTTCTCGTTTGTGTATTATTTGTAGCATATGAAATGTTTTAAAAAATATACAATACTTTTTCTTTATAAAAAAACCGAATTCAAAAACAATAAAGACAAAGTCATTTTTTCTTTCACAAAAGAGATAGGAATGTTTTTGTAGTCCGATATAGATACAGGGTTATTCCTCAAACCTGCATAGAAACAAAAGGAAACTGGGAAAGAAATTCCCCATGAGAGCCTTCATATCCCATCCGAATCATCCTTACCTAGTAGCCAAATAAAACTTCTACTTTTGTACTGATGATTTGATGATTTTCATTAAAATATTTCAAATGCATTAGGCGTGATTCAAATCGTCCATGAGGTCCTCTTTTTGGATCAAGAATCCGGGTTTGATGAATCACTGTGTACCCGTATTTATAACGAAACTTTTGAATACAATATATATTTACTTATTTGTGATGACCTCCGTGGCGCAGTGGGCGAATAGCCGGCTACGAAGCCGGAGGTTGCTGGTTTGATTCCTGTCACGTATTTTTTTGCATGATCTACAGATATTTGTTCCGGGTTTGGGTATTTTTCTATATACTATAAGTATGTATTTACAAAAAAACTAAGTATATAAGTATTCTATCAGTTATCTGGTTCCTATATTACAAGATTTGCTTAGTTTGGGGCTAGATAGCGCTGTGTGAAATGTTTAGCATTATTTATTATTTCTGAAGATGTCATCAAGTTATAAAAGTTACATCAGACAATAAAGCCTTCCGATAGTTATATTCAAGAGGTCAGTATTACTATTCAAAAACTATAAAAACAAAAATAAATACACAGCAGCTTTGGCTAATAGTTTTTGCCGCTAACATAGCTTGAATAAACCAAAGCGGTTTTGCATCATTATTAAGACACCCGACGACGCGGCGACGGTAAGTATGTGCTATAGTATTAATGAGCTTCCTACAAAAGCACAGGAACTTTAACCTCTGACAAAGACAATGGAAGAAGAATTAATGTGTGATTAAACAGCAGTTCTATTGTAAGGAGGGTGTGGTCATCTGTGACCACGCATTGCCGGTGTCTGCATTCAACAACCCTGAATAATTCATGGGGGGAATTCTAGCTGTCACGGCCTTACTTTGCTTCGCATAACACCTAGATTTCCTCTACCGAGTCTATTTATATTCAACTTCCCCAGGTGATATTTCTTAGTTGGAAATATTAAGCTATAAATATATAAGCTGAACAGTAAAGCTGTTACTAACGCATAATAGAATCAAGTGCACTTGTAGATACTTTTACGCGCTCTACTTGTTCGCGCGAATTTTGTCACAAATAATCTCACTTTAAAGTAATATCTTGTAGTCTTTATGGACTACATAATATTTTATGTTGACAGAAATCAATTTAAGTTTTTTCAATATTTCTTTGTTTACCAAAAGTGATAATACTATAAGGTACTATGTGAGCGTGCGGTGTGTGTTATAACTTTAGCTAGTTTTAATACAGGGTCATTCGAGCGGTTATCTTGTCATTCGGGCACCACTTGGCAATCGATGTATTCAGTGATTCCGATACGTCAAATTTAATTAACGTTATTTTCAGTAGCGCTCGTTAGATATTTTGGGTTGATTTATTTGAGTCCTGTTATTAACTACCAAATGTTGCTTTATTTGTCGAGAATAATTAAGGATTATTCTCGAAAATTATATATATAGGAGTACATTTTGACAGGCTGTTGTATTAGATCTAATTTTGGGCATGAATGAGCCCGACCTGACATGGTAAACGATTTGCCGAGAACAGAGTAGGTCGTACACTACAGTTGCAGGCTCTCACATTATTTAGCTTCATAAATTGGGACGACAGAGACAATGGACGAAGCGCAATAAACCTCTTTGACAGAGGAGCCCAGCGAAATTGGCACAAACCTCCTAAGTGATGAACTGGTATGGATTCTTTGATTTATTCGTCGTCGTTTGTGCCTGCAATATATTATAACCTTACTATTAGCAGAGATAACGTATTAGTTTGTATTTTATAAGTATAATCTATTAAGCTATTATTATTAAGCGACGTGTGATCCGAGAGCTGGCGCTTATCTGGGTCAACGCATAAGCATTGCAATTCAGCGGGACAATGCAGACAGTGTTTTGGGGACACTTCCGCTTGGTCTGGAGCAGTTGAGCTATACAAAGTGTTTTTTTAACTGTAACAGTACGGCAGCACCCATAACCAGATGAGATACAGGTGCAATTTCTTTTAAAACATCAGCTCGTTTTCGAAGAAAAACATTTTGGCATTAAATTTTTTTTGTTCAAGTGTGAGTAGCGCCTTAAAATGAATCAAGTTGGTAAAATTTTTTTTGATGCCGATCGAAGCAGTCCTTTGTAAGGATCATTTTATTGTATCGGATAAAAAAATCTGAATAGAGGAAGTTAGTCAAATTTGATAAAAAGTATTCTCTTACAGCAGGACAAACAAAATGCCTTCTACAAGCATTTTATTAGATTCTAATTGCACATTAAAGAAGTATTAATACTGTAACGATTAAGAAGTTTAGGAATTCCATGATCTCATGAGCAATTCAAAAACATTTCGTATTTCAGAACAATTTTGAATTTCAAACATGGTTCTTGCACCTGTCGGACTTTTATATCAGTCATTGCATCATCTTATTTGTCCTATCACGGCATTGTTAAATACGCAAAAAGTAGACTTAATTGAAGCATACTTCCTTAACCGACGAAGCCCAACTAATGCGCTGAAGTGGTATCAGGAACGCTACCCAGACCGCGATTGAGGAAGTATGCTTCAATTAATTCTACTTTTTGCGTATTTGACAATGCCATGATAGGACAAATAAGATGATGCAATGGTTGATATAAAAGTCCGACAGGTGCAAGAACCACGTTCGAAACTCAAAATCGTTCTGAAATACGAAATGTTTTTGAATTGCTCATGAGAGCATGGAGTTCCTAAACTTCTTAATCGCTACAATATGTACTTCTTTAATGTGCAATTAGAATCTAATAAAATGTTTGTAGAAGGAATTTTGTTTGTCCTGTTGTATGAGAATACTTTTTATCAAATTTGACTAACTTTCGCTGTTCAGATTTTTTTCAACCGATACAATAAAATGATCCTTACAAAGGACTGCATCGATCGGCATCAAAAAAAATTTTACCAACTTGATTCATTTTAAGGCGCTACTCACACTTGAACAAAAAAAATTTAATGCCAAAATGTGTTTCTTCGAAAACGAGCTGATGTTTTAAAAGTAACTGCACCTGTATCTCCTCTGGTTATGGGTGTTGCCGTACTGTCACAGTTAAAAAAAAACACTCTGTATAGCTCAAATGCTCCAGACCAGGCTAAAGTGTCCCCAAAACACTGTCTGCATTGTCCCGCTGGGAGCCATGGAGCGTACCATGCTCGGCATCAGATTGTTAGATCGAGTACCAAACGTCGAGATCCGTAGACAAACGAAGGTTCATGACGTTGGGATTCGAGTTATGGAGCTCAAATGGTCTTGGGCGGGTCACTAGGCCAGACGTGGTGATGACAGATGGAGCAGGACAGTGACTTAATGGTGGCCGAGGAGCGGGTATAGAAAGGTAGGACGTTCAGCAGCGAGATGGGTGGACGACATCGTAAAGGTCGCGGGCCGTCAGTAGGTGACACTAGCGCAGGACCGTGGTGGATGGCACAAACTTGGACAGGCCTATACCCAACAATGGGTGAAGTCAGGCTGTGGATAATGATGATGAAATAAAATCATAATGATTATGTTCAAAAACTGCCCTTTATCCCTTTATTTTTTTGTTACGTGACTTTTTAGGGTTCCGTGGTCAAATTACAAAAAACGAAACCCTTATGGATTCGTCATGTCTGCCTGTCTGTCGGTCCGTCCGTATGTCACAGTCACTTTTTTCCGAAACTATAAAAACTGTACTGTTGAAACTTGGTAAGTAGATGTATTCTGTGAACTGCATTAAGATTTTCACTCAAAGATAGAAAGAAACAATAAGTTTTGGGGCTTCCCCATACTTAGAACTGAAACTCAATTTTGTTTTTCATTAAATCCATACGTGTGGCGTATCTATGGATAGGGCTTCAAAAATGATTTTGAGGTTTCAAATATATATTTTTTTCTAAACTGAATAGTTTGCGCGAGATACCCTTCCAAAGTGGTAAAATGTATGTCCCCCCCTGTAACTTCTAAAATAAGAGAAGGTTAAAACTAAAAAAAAATATATGATATACATTACCATGCAAACTTCCACCAAAAATTGGTTTGAACGAGATCTAGTAAGTAGTTTTTTATAATACGTCATAAATCGTAAACCGCAATTTACCTTTCATTCAATCAACTAGATACGGAACTCTTCGTGCGCGAGTCGACTCGCACTTGTCCGGTTTTATTTCAATCCAGTTTTACTCAAATTCAGGTTGTAACCCGTGACTCGATCAAGTCGTCGATCGACTGCGCTCATAAAATATTTCGGAACTCAGTAAAAATGCTAAAAGATAAATGGAGATGTTTTTTTATGTATTCGTCCAGTGAGTTCTAGAGGCGCTAAATTATTCATAAGTCGGCGGTTCTTTTATCTCGCTTCCATCACTATTGAGATAAAAAATGTTTCATTTCAGATGCTTAGTTTCACGAATAAACGTGTCCTAGTTGCCTTTTTTGGTGCAGTCCTAGTTTCGCGTAAAACGGTGCTGCATCTCTATTTTCAGCTAATTAAACCCCAGCGCCTAATTCCTCTACTCGAATTCCTTGCATCACGGAATACAAATACAATCTTAGCATATTTTTTTGGTAACAGTTGGTACGGACTTTGTTTAAATTGATAATTAATTGTTCACTTCTGTACCTGACCTACTTTACTAATTTAAATTTGCTCCTACACCTTTGAAATTATTTATTATTTTCTTTTCGGAGTGTTAAAGTATTAATTATGTATAACAGGAAGTACGGGTAGATATGTCTGTTTTGTAAAATGTATTCTAAAATCCTGACGAATGCCATATTGTTTGGTTGAAATATAAAGTACTGCCATGCTATTAAACAATCATGTTTTATACAAATCTCGTCCCACTGCTGGTCTATTTTTCGTTATATCTTACGACCACAGTAAATAACTATAACTATTTTTTTGTGTTTGTTTAGCCGTGGAATCAATTCATATTCCATCAATATCTAGGACCACGCGGAGTTATGCTGCCGATTATTCTAATTTTGATATCGATATAAATATTATCAGGTTATCCCTGGAAAGTAGAATCTCATGTTTTATTCTCTAGAATCCTTTTTTTAAACTGGATAGGACTTCGTTTGACCACAATCTCACCCGATGGTAAGCGATGATGTGGTCTAATATGAAGCACGAAGATCTAGAAGAAACCTATTCACTCTTACCTTAAAAAGACCCGGATCGTATTATTTAGGAAAAACAGACGACGGCACAGTGTTCCATATCTTAGCTGTACGCATCAAGAACGTAGAACCAAAACGGTGTGTGCGGACGAATGGTATATCAACTAGGTACGGATGGTACTGCGCCGTGCACCTACTTGTCCTTTGATGGAAAGGAGACGGCGGGATCAGATCGCACAATGGCACAATGTATTCTGTAAAAGATCGATAGGCTTACAACTTTACAGCGGTATTCGAGACTTTGGGTCTTAGTCCCCTCCATATATTGCTCAGCTATAAGCCTAAAAGCCGTACGTTCTATGGAGTCTAAGGTAGCGAGCTGGTATTTGGCCGAACCTCGCAAAGGTGGCGGCAGTACTCCATACCAGACCGGACTTGTGTTTTGTAAAGACTAAGAAGCTGTCCTGGTGTGAAGTATTTCCTGACCTTGTTGAGGATGTCCAGCTTCATGGCAGCTGTTTTAACCTTACACTCGACGTATGAGCTAAAGTTGAGAGTAGGCGTGAGGGAAACCCCTAGGAGCTCGAGGTGACCTTTTACAGCTACGGGCACATCTTGGAAAATGGGAACTTGGAGAAACTGATTCTTTTTTTGCTGAGAAGAGACGTGCTTCCGTTATAGAGGCATTGAATTTGACGAGATTTGCGTCGCCCTAGTCAGAGACGGCCTAGAGTGTCAAATTCAAACGCTGCAGCATCTCATCTCTCTGCTTCTCGATTTCAGCTCTGCTGGCTAGGACATTAGACATGTCCTCTTCACAACTGTAATGTCGTCGTATCCAATGATACCCGGCATGAGCAGATCATTGATATGCAACTGAAACAGCGTGGTAAAGAGTACTGACCCCTGAGGTACCCCGGCGTTAATAGCCACTTGATCAGACGAGCGTCCATCAACGACTACCCGAATGGATCATTCCCTCTGTCTGCAAGCCAAAAGCAGAATTGAGCTGGAAGTCTGTACGAAGGAAGCTTGACAATAAGGCTGGCATGCCAAACCCTGTCAAAAGCATTCGAGATATCTAGTGAAACAGTCAGTGCTTCACCATACTTCTCGATGGCTTCACTCCAAATTTGTGTGACATACGCAAGAAGATCCCCAGTAGACCGTTTCTGGCGGAACCCATATTGACGGTCACTAAGGAGGTCTTCAAGGAGAGGAGTTTCTTATTCAGCACACGCTTCATACATTTACACAGTAAGGAGGTGACCGAGATAGGGCGGTAGTTTGACGGGTCGGCACGACTACCTTTTTTGGGCACAGGCTGCACATTAGCTAGCTTCCATGACTTGGAGACTAAACCTGTTTTCAGAGACAGACGAAAAAATCTTGTCAGTATTAGATACAATTCAGGTGCACAAGTTTTCAATTCCACTGATTTAGCTAGAGACCAAAAAGTTTTACTTCCTTCGGGGTAGGCGGCAAGCTTAGACCCTCTGCGGCCAATCCGATCGAAATGAGCTTTCCGCATCACCTTCTTGCTAGAATTAGTGGCCTTATTGAAGGCTTTCTTCTTTGACAGCACATCCGACGCTTTACTGTTTTGTGCGTCTACCCAGGCCCGGTATGGTGCATGTTGTTTGGCTTCTGCAGTACGCAGGACTGAACCATGGACGAGCGTTGCCTGAAAGTGAAGCGTCAGATTATGCATTAACATATTCCATCACCTTTTTTATCACTTCCGTAACGGCATCAGCGCAGACCATTAGGTCAAAGCAAGAAAAGCAAATTTGCCGCCAAGGATATGATGCGAAGAAATGACGCATTTCATCCCAATCTGCTGACTTGAGTATGCACAGAGACTGCGAGTATGACGATACAGACCTCACCACACAGTGATCTGAGCTGCCCAAGGGAGGTAGCACTGACACCGAGTGGCGACCCAGTTCGTTTGTCAGTAGAAGGTTCAGGCAATTGGCTGTATGGCTCATAACATTCGGTATCCTCGTGGCCTCGCCAACCAGCTGAGAGTGATTCAGTGAGAGTGCAAGTTTGCAGGCATCTCTTCCAGCATGGCCAGTGTTCTGGTATGAGAACAACCACTCTTGGTAGTGGGCGTTCAAGTCCCCCAGAATCACTAGTTGGGCGTCAGGATATCGTTGCTGGACCACATCCGCCACTTCACAGATGTAGTTAAACAACTTGATTGTCTCCTGGTCAACAGTGTGTGATCAATACAGACCGGCATAGATTATCTTATCTAAGCCGGTGTCCACCAGAATCTACATAACGGATAGGTTGGGCTCTTCAAGGTCACGCAGACGCAGACAAAAAATGTCCTTCCAAACAAACAAACATATACCAGCTTTGGATTTAAATTTGTGCTCCAGTGCGTAGCCTGGGTATGTGAGATATATCTGGAGGGCATTGTATCTGCGTCTCCGTGAGCAATAATAAGTGTGGCTTGGCGGTTTCGAGGTGGTGGTGGACCGGATTGACATTGGAGTACAGTCCTCGAATGTTAGAGAGGTGCACTTGGAGCATCTTATTATTTTTCTATTTTTTCATGGTGGTTTGAGTGAAAGGTTGAATGGAAAGACGGCAGTTGAGCGAGGCCCTGGACTGCGAGCCCAGAGACACAAATTAGGCTTCTGCGCGAATAAGGGATTAGACCGGAGAACGCGAGGACGCCCGAACCCCCGCCAGGAATGGCCATTGGGTCCTATCGTCCGGTCGCCAATCGGCACCATGGAGCATTCTGGGATTTTCCGCGAGGTGGCAGGGCAGCCGTTCATGAGTGGCTAGCTTACGAGTTGGGCCCCCTACAACCTGCGGTCGGCCAGCGGGGGACCGTGCTTCGGATCCCGCTACCCTCCATGTTTAATCTCTCGGCATATTTGCACTGCTGCGTTCTCTGTACCACTCTGTCTGTATCCATTGTAAGAACTGCTCAGACCCGTCACTTCCAAGGTGGCTACACGAATCATCACCCCGAAGCACGATGAGTTCGCTTCACGTAGTGACTTTGTCTTTTGGGTGGTGACAAGCCGCGGCCGAAGCCTTCCACCAGAAGAGATCACGTGTAGGGTTTCGAGGGTAATATCTTACGGACGCGGATAACTTAAATTCCCTAAATTATTTACCTTATTTATTTTCGTTGCCAATTTCGAACCCTATAGCTATCTAATTTTATTGACTATTGTTCCTGTTATTTATGATTTGGTGAATTGTGTTTTGATCAGACAAAAGCATAGCGGCCCCTATCTTCCGTAATTGTGTTAATAAATCAGACAGATTTCTTTTGTTATTTTAGTGAACATTGGGTTTGGTATCAGATAATTTGGCTAAAATAAGTTAATGGTACACTAGAATAAGTTTTTCTTTGTGGTCGATCGATATGTATTCGAAAACGCAACATTTTTTAAAAAGAAATTGCCTAATTACTTAAACCGAAACAAAAATAATGAACCTTGTTTGTAATTAGTAGATACTAATATTTGTTTGGAACTAAGTAATAGATAACAATCCCTCATCTATCTTGTAAGCTCAAGTTTATTGTAGGCCAAGTTGGTTTACTACCGACATTACTGTCCTCGTAATTTTACATCCCTTTATCTCAATTGACAGAACTTGGTGATGTCTTTGTCCAAATTTTCCAAGTTAAACTAGATAACGTTGTGAATACATTTGGTTAGATTTATGAGCAGATTTTTGCATAAGAAAATACTCTGTTATGAAATATTTGAGGCCCGATGAATCCTAATGTGTACAAGATGTAAACGTTTCTGTTATTGTTTTGGGCAAAGTACCAGGTGTAGGCTTACCTTCAGTTTTATGTAGGCACACCTTTTAGCTCGTTAAAGCTGTTTGTTGAACTCATTTTATATTTGATATTCGTGTGTAATAGCTACTCAACGGCTTTATACCAAGGCTTATTTGAAGCGTTACCTTTATTACCGGCTGCCACGTTTCCAAAAAAAACACAGTTAATACTGCAGTTTATTTGATGGTAGAAATTAAGAAGAAAACGTATGCGTAAGCAAATAAACATCAGAAATTATTGATAAGCTACTGTGAGCCGGTAAGTACTACTACTACTGATTACTTGCTAAGTACTTAGAGTTACTGCTGAGACACAAGGAGTTGCCGGTCCGGTCCCTTCACGGAACAAATAGTTGCATGATCTACAGATATTTATAAAATTTATTTATTAAAAAAAAACTCAATTTCATTTATATGAAACGTTGTTCTAGTTCATAGGCAAAATCATCATCTTTCGAGATAGTATAAATATTTCGGAGCATCCTGTATTATTATTTTTAAATAGATCTAACAAAGAGGCAAACGATTTTCAATATAACTATCACAGATAACATTATAGGCACTATGTTTCTCGATGGATTCAACGGTAATGATTGTATTCATACCTCTTTTATACACATATATAAGACAGTTTAGTCTCATCAAAAAAGAAACATATAAATCCTCAGTACTAGTCTTAAAGTATCCATGCAACTATTTATTTTAGAAATAATTTAAGGCGAAAGAATTCAAAGAAAAGTTTAGCGAACTAATCCAATTAGAGGCGCTTGCGGGGTGTCCGTCGACTCGGACGCCGACCCTCCCTCGAGACCGCGCCAAACCAATCGTTTTGTACTTGTTAATATGATTTTATTTCATTCTCGTATGTTTCCCCGAGTTCCAATTAACGCTGGCTGGGAAACCATGCAAAAGAAAACATTTTTAAATACCCGTTTCATAGTGTTTGGCCGTTCACACCGAGTTACGCGCTGTGGCCACTCTGTTGCGCAAAACATTTGTAAAAGCGCAATAAAAAAATGTTAATACTTGATTGCGTTCGTTTGGGCTTATGTTATGAAAATAAATTAGTTCTAAAACTACAACATTTTTAGTGCCAGAATTTTGTAGAGGGCTGTAATGCAATATTTAATGTTTTCCTTTTCAAAATAGGGGCCTTGTCGCAAAACTAAGAGGAAGTCCTTAGCTTTGCTACAAGGCCAGCGTAACAAAATATTATGTTCGCCTTGCCGCGGGAGAACTATAATTCCTCAATAATATTACTTCGGGTCTCTGAAGCCCAAACACGTTTTCCGCTATTAATTACTGCGCTCCGAACTGCACTGAAACTTTACCTAGTTTGTAATTTATCAATTAAAAGTTTTGTAACTAGTATCCACCTTCACAATGGATCCATCACAAAGGAATGGCACTTAGGTATACATCAGGGCTTTTGCTCGTTAGAAAATTATAGGAATATCATTTAATGGCAGATTTTGTGTGACCGTGAAAAGACTGAGTCAAGAAACATGCCATACTTACGTTGCAGAATTTATCAACACGTCGAAGGGTTAACCTTAAAAATAATTGAATGTTATTTACTATAACTTTTTAGGTAATTATCAACTATGTACTACGCTATGTTTAAGCTTGACGGTGTTAATAATCTATGAATAAAATGGCTGTAATTACGGACGGACAGACAGACGGATAAGGTAACCATATTCCTTGTTGAAGTACGGAACCCTAAAAATATTACTGCACCACGCATATCGCCATTCATTTATGTTAGTGGAGCAATGAAGGCATTGCCAGCATGGCTTTACAGTCGTCTTATTAAGAAACAGCAGAATGAACGGCATATTTTAGTTCCAAACTACATAATGCTCGAGTGTTCGAATGTTAGATCGCACTAAAAAGAAAAATGTTCCAGAAAAACAGTCTATCGATTTTCTAATAATTGACGGATTCTCAATGCGGAAACATGAAGTAGCTCTGGCTGCCAAGTATTCCGGCATAACAAACAAGGGAGTCGGTGAAAGTGTTAGGAAACTTTTCTGGGTGATTGTTGTCTATTCTAAACTGGAGAGGTGTCAAACATCGCGCTGAGCCGATGTTCCCAGGACAGCGACGAACTCCGACAACTTATCCAAGTTTGCTTTGTCTGCCACACAATACCTCAGAATTTTAAGTAGTTACCAGGTGAGCGGATTATACGAAAATACTCAAATATTTAACGAATTGTGCCCAGATTTCTTGTCGTAAAGTTTTTAAAGAAGTTGAATTTTATATACTACTTATTCAGAACCAAACTTTCTTCTTGGGAACTGTGTAGCTCAGTAGGTATACGTATAATATAAATATTTTTCATTTATTTACTCACACATCACGATACATATTGTTACACAAATCGCAAAATGGCCGCTCAGTCTTTGTTTGGCAAATAACTATGCAAAGTGCATTTGCAATTTGAGTGGATTTGCGCTACACAGGTCAATTAATGCAGAAACAAAAATGCAAAAGCAATTGTTCCTTTGTCGCAGGATGGGAGCCAAACGGTAGCATTAAATAACGCGGTATCTGTAGGGAAATGCGAGGCGATAACATCGAAACGCGTTGCCAAATTACACCCTTGTTGCGTTTTACAATATCAGCGTTGTACGGCCGCGGTCTGTAGACACTATAACTGTAGATACACCAAGCCATGTGTATATTCAGTTCCGGGATACCGGAAACACCATCAACAATCACTTATTTTTAGTTTTGTCCCTTTTTGCTGTAGTTTTTATGGAACAATAAACACGACGAGAGCAACGAAAGCAAATTTAGATGGGATTGAGAGGCAAACACGACTTTATTCGATTTTAAAACAACATGTTATGTTTGTCATATATTTTTACTGAATAAAGGATACCGTAAAGCCAGTAATAAAACTATTAAAGAGTCCGGAGAGAACAATTTACTCGTAAAGATAGTTTAAATAAATCTTCATTACAATAAGCCCGGTGGTTCTCATATTTTCTAACGAGACGGTTTTAACGTCCTCACCGCTTGCGGTAAGCGAGAGCAACAAATTTTCCGAAAACAATACGAAGAAAAAATATACAGAGCAAAAAGGGTAAATCAAAATGAAAAAGAAGGGATGATATATGGCACTGTATAATCCCCACGGCGATGGTGCTTAAGCGGAGCGAAGTGTTATTTCGTATTAAAAATTATATACCAGCTCTACAGCGAGATATGATGTAAATGGCCCATGTTATAGCAGGATTGGTCGTGAAAAAACCAGACTCAGATTTTAATAGAGCTTAGTTGGTTTTAGAGTTTTTGGTTAGAGTAAATAATTATGTCCAATTAGGACTGTAATATTTGTCTGAAGCAAAATAAATTATAAAATTATGACATAGTATAAAATTAACTCACTTCCCCTGTCTGTTACCTTTTAAACTACTCAATGGATTTTAATGTAGTTTCAGCAATAGATAAAGTGATTAAAGAGGAATGTTTATACATAATTCTGTTTGTTTGTTACCTTTACACGACTAAACGGGGGACCGAATGAAGTTTTGCAAGGATTTTGCAAGGTCCGTGCGTCATCACCAATTTTCTCAGGATTGGGTGGACCTGGCAAGTTGAAAATTATACCAAATACTGAGGTCTATAGTACTTATTAGGTGTATAAAAATCAAGGTCCTGAGTTGACACTATAAAAAGATATGAGCCAATTAAGATTTTCGCAAAAAACTTATATGTACCAAAATTTACCTTCATTTTTAATTTTTGGAATTTTCCCTATACTTGTGCTATAAGGCGTTGCTCTTAACCAACATTGACAATTCTAGGTCAACCGGAAGTACCCTATAGGTTTTAGGTCGAAAACCTATATGGTAGTTCCCGTTGACCTAGAATCGCGAAATTTCGCAAAAAGCAAGGTTAGGAAATAAATATAAAACTCCCAAAAATTAATAAAAGTTGAAAATTAAAGGATGTCCCCATACATACGTAGTTGACGCCAATTAAAATAGTTCTTTGAGTTGTATGGGCGGTCATAAAATTTAGAGGACTAGCTTAATCGGCACAAACCTCAAATAAGGTAAATAAACAAAATGGCGCTATTGAACAAACTAAATATTTAAGTGGTATGGGAGCCCCACTTAAATATTCAGATTATTCAATAGCACAATTTTTTTAACGGACATGATTTTTTTTCTGTTTTTATAGATAATTGTACGTAACCCTTCGTGTGCGAGTCCAACTCGCACTTTGCCGGTTGTTTTCGTTTTAGCCAGATTTTAGAGTATTTTGAAATAGTAAAAATTAGTTTTAGTAGTAGTTGCTACATCTATACTATCTATACTAATATTAGAAAGATTTGTATTTTTGTGTGTGTGTAAGTTTGTAATGCATAAACTCAAAAACTACGGTGCCGATTTCAAAAATTCTTTCACCATTGGAAAGCTACATTCACCCTGAGTAACATAGGCTATACTTATTGCTAGAAAAGATTAGGAATTCTTACTAAAACTTAAGTAACGTAACCCAAGGTGTAAAAAAAGTGCCCTAAAACGTCTTTTGTCACATGCGCTGCGTAAACTATTGATGATAGAACAAAAGTATGTTCTACAATATTAAAGAACATATCAATATCTACCAAAATATTATTATTAAGAGGAAATATTTGTTTGTTTTGGCTCCGAAACTACTGGACTTATTTAAAAAATTCTTTCACCGTTGGGAAGCTACACTATCCCCGAGTGACATAGGCGACTTTTTACCCAACTGCGCAGAAGGAGGGTAATATTTTTATTCAAAAACTACGCGTGCGAAGCGGATTGGTAAGCTAGTTTTAAATATTTCCAGGAACCCAAGGTCAAAATAAGACCTCTCTATATGAAAAAAATGAGTGTGGTATCGTCTTAAATGTCGTCAAAAATGAAATTATTCTGTTATTTTTTTGTTTGTTTTTGAGAACTAAGGATAATAGATCCAACAGGTGAGCAACATAATTCCTTAATGGATAAGAGCAGAAAGTTCGTATTTGGGTTCTTTTAAATGATTTGTGTGAAATGTATGACTGTAAATGTATACCAGGATCTGATGATGGAGCCAGGCGGGAATTAACAGAAGTCCTTAATAGATAACAGTGGAACGGTCGTGTCCCAAACACGGTCTTAAGTTATTTGTGTGAGATTTGTGACGCTAATATACATATTACTAGTTGACCCGCCGAACTTCGTACCGCCTTGACATGGCATGCATATGACGCTGGCTGCTAATATGTACGTCACCCCGGTAGAATTGTCAATTGGCCATCATTATGCGTGAGGAAATAAATTTTCTTCATAAGTATATCTTTTTGCGTGAATTTTTCCGATATTTAAATAGTTATTCTGCTATTCGTGGCGGTGACAAATCCAACCAATCAAAGATCATCAAAATCGGTCTAGCCGTTCTTGAGTTATAAATGGTAACTAACCCGACTTTATTTATTTATTTATTTATTTCCGTAATCCAACAGCGTAATACAAAATATAGTACACATTTTTTTTATGTCTTTAGTTGTTCTAGTAAGGCCAAAAATAGGATTACTTAATTTAACACATTTTAAATAACAATAAACAACAGTGTCAAGTTGAAAGATCCCTAAAAAACAACAATAACCAATGATAAATTATATTCTTAACTATGAAATGGGCCTATGGTCCACACCAACATGATCATTCACTATGCAGGCACATATGCCTATGTAATAAATAACATATTGATGTGGTTGTATGTGTTTGTGTGTGTGTGTGTGTGTGGGTGTGTGTGTGAGACTGTGCGTATGTTTGTGTAAGAAGGTGTGTGAGTGGATGTATTTTGCAATTGTGTGGTGCTTTATAAATGTCCAAATAATCTTGTTTGACTTTGTTTCATATATATATAGATAATGTTGAGCTGAAATGAGACGATGGAGCCAGGAAGAAATTAACAAAAGTCCTTAATGGATAACAATATAACGATCTTGTGTGTGTTCTTTTAAATTGTTTTTGTGAGATGTTTGACAATATTATGTTGTCTACTAGAGTTTACTAGAGTTTGATGATGAAGCCAGGAGTGAATGAATGAATGAAAACACTTTATTGTACACTATACAAAATAATAATTACAGACAAAATAGAAGACACAAAGCAAATAGTAGGTACAATGGACGGTCTTATAGTTTTAAAGCGATTTGTTCCAGACAACCTTTGATTGGAGTGGATTTAGTTATGTCAAAGATATAGTGAATAAACTTAAAGCAATTTTTTTTTTAATCGTGTCATTTGCCTACGGAGAAGGCTATGCTTGGCGTTTCTCCACGAGTACGAATCAGAAATGAGGAGATTTGCAGAAAAATCAAAGTCATGCAGTGGCGGGGCAATCAGCTCGAAGAACTGACAGCTGACAAGTGACAGCATAGTTGAACAATAAGTGTGAAATTATGCTGTTAAAATTAATTGCCTGTGAAATTTAACAAATGAAATAGCAGTAAAAAAAATAATGATTATCACAAACTGAAAATGTATTAAAATTTAGCAATCATTTCCGTGTCTAACAAGTTGCAACAGCGAGGTTAGCTTTATTTCTAGGTTACCTACACATATAGTAGTGTAACGTGTACGAAGTCGCGGGCAACACCTAGTATTATATAAATATTTTTATCTATCAAGTCTATTTATGGAATTACTGCTCCCTGCCGTATTAAAAAGGATGGATCCGTACACATTTTCGAAGCGATACCTACTGACGTCAAGTGGATAATGAGATTGTTTTAATTCGGCCAAATTCGTTACTGCGGGTATCCTTTTAACTTGCTAATCAGCTTATCCCACACCGCATGGATTTGTGACGGCAATAGGTTGTTGCTATTTAGTTGATGATCTTCCGTATATATCCTTCTGTGAGAACCAAACAGTGTGGTTTGGAGAATTTCTACTGTTGATTTTTAAGCAACTTTCCGAAAAAGGTTTGTTTGTTATCAATGTTTTTACAAATACTCTTAATCGGATAAGATATCACTCAGCTTTTCATAAAAACACTATTCATCTGTCCAAATGCTACATTATTACTGCACAGTTGAAGTGGGTCGTTCACGCGAACACAGCATAGTGCCCTCAGTGCACTGCCACTTTTCACGCCTCATACTTACATTATCGAGCTACAAAGTGCTCCTACATCACTTTTAAAAGGCTCGTCAAGCAAAGGCTAAATCTGTAAAATGTATGGATAAAATGCCTTAATGCAACGGTGGAGAAGTAGGTAATGTCTAGCTTCCTTTTAGCGGAATTATCACTTACCTATCTGCTAATTTCTATATGGTCCAAATTATTAACAAATTTAAAACTTAGGTTAATCTATAAGTAGTTCTTTTATCATCTTAAGTTGCATTATTATCATTAGTCAATATTTGCAATGTATGAAATTAATGTATTTGTTTTAAGGCGTATTATGATGACTAAGATACTAAGGACTAATAATTTTGTTAAGTTTGAAATGAGTTTGAAGCCCTTTTGTACAAAACTGCTCCAATTAACTTTATTATACAAAGTATATGTGTGGCAGTATGCGATCATGTTGTGCAATAAGGTTATTCTAAGTATTTTGAACTCTGTACCGAGGTGGTAAAGCTATCAGGAACAGGTATGGCATTTTCTGAAGGTACAGGGTCATGTCACGTGCCCTGACAACTATCTGGTTAGGATCTCTGCTTCACTACACTTGTGCTCTGATTACTGTGTGCTATTTGTGCTGGCGATGCGGTGCGAGTAACCCAAACACAATTGCGCAATTTACTTCACAATTTCCACTGTATACGACACTTTGTAGACTAGACTGTCCATAGTACATGTCACGCTATTATATATATATATATTCAATGATACTTTTGACACCCCAAATATATTAACCACACTCAGTCGATTACGTGCTACGAGGTAATAAAGAATATTATATACTTAATAAATACACGCAACAAACATAACCATTCTTCGGCAGTCGAGCAAATACATTTAATAAATGTTACATTTATATATATAGGACCTGGGTATAATATATATATAATGAACATAAAATGCGCGTAGATCCGAAGTTAGAGTACAGATGATTTTATTATTGAACGCCAAATATTAATATCCAAATGGGTAAAATGTATTCCTTCTGAGCTTTCGATCAAATACTAGAAAAGCTCGATATAATTGAAGTCCGGCCCGTTTGTAACAAAGGATCACATTGCATTTATGTGTGGTCATTAATTTAGTTAGTATCGCCTGCAGTGGAGCTCGAATGCCGATTTTCAGAACCCATCGTTATTGCAAGCGTTGCCGTTCAAATGAATATTTGAGATCGTAGGTACAATTCGACAGTTTAAAAAATCGTTTAAAACAATGTTCGTACTTTTTACGCAGTGGATAAAGTGAGGGATAACTTTTTTAATTGATATTTGTTTCATGTAATTCTTTTAGCAGTGAAATATTTGGCGTTCTATATAACTGCAGTGTATACTTTCAATATTGAGTCTAAAAGCGGTGACCAAACTATAGGGATGTGAAGACAGGTAATACATTTTTTATAGTATGAAAAAATGGAGTTATTAGATATATTTTAGTCATGTGGTTCATTGCTAATAAGGCTTTAGAATGAGAAGAATTGAATTAGCTTGGCAATAAACTTTGCAAAAGTGTTCATGTAGATTTCTTGTAAAAGTGGAAATTGTGTCCAAAGTAGTAATAACTTTTTATTAAACATTGCGTACGTATGACTTTTAAATTGAGTCTTTTCCTGTCGTGTAAATCACGTGATTGAGCGAGCTATATTGGATAGTATACCAATGTTGGTGCATGGTAAGCACAATGCCTCCCTCTGAATTCATTCGCCATTGAATCAGTATTCGATTGTCCCTAAAGTTGAACCTTTTAACATAAATTTTCATGAATTTCACATCCGCTCACGAACCTGATTTTATTTCAATTTATTAATATTTCATTTTAACATGAAAATAATTTTTATTTAGGTACTAGGAAATAATTTGGGAGAAAATAATGACAGGGATCGAATATCGACGTCATTAAGCAGGGGTTTGTCGTGATGTCCCCGAAATGGCAATCAAATCAATTATGTTTATAGGGGATAACAATAATTCAATAATCTCCAACCTGCTCGGTTTCGTAAAAACTGAGCGAGCTAAGAAAAAACGTTACAGTGATCTTATTTGAATTGATAGGGAAGGTAACAAAGAAATTACCATCCACCGAGAGCTATGAATATGCAGAGAAAACTTGAAATATTTTTTTAAGAATACATAGATTTTTGCTACATTTACGCTAGCTACTGCTGGCATAGGTATTCTGCAATTTTTCCGGTGCCAGGTTTTTCTCATTTTAGGCGGTTTGAACGTAAGGTTGCTGGGAGGATATTTTTTCATCAAAAATATGTGCTCAGACATGCTTCTGTATTTGGCAGATGGTAATTTAAAATGAATTGTATATTTTTTTATTTTATTTCATAGTATGATGACTGTCTCTTTTGTTATTATGTTGTATTTCGTTTAATTTGCATGCTACATAAGGTATAACATGATTGACACTTACCTACATAATTAAGACCTTTGTAATAACATTATGTTCGAACAAATAAATTTATATTTATCTTCATGGTCTCCGAAATATAGGTACAGTTACACTGTTACAGTTAAGCACTCAAACAAACTACATAACATCATTCAAATCCTCAGGAAAATTCGTTAGCAGTATTTGATTCGTAGCTTCGTGAAGGGTGTCTGTTACACGAGTGACTCCCGGCGGACCTTCACGGAATATTAACTCAGAATGGGATAAAAATGGCGTCGCCAGCCGTCCCAGCTCAGGTGACGCCGGAATTTGACGTTGGTAATTTGACGCCTTTATCCGGGTCAGCTTTCCTACAAATGCGAGTGGTAGAGCTGAATAAGCGAATTGACGTGTTTTGCATAACAGCTGCAAATGATACAGGCTTACGAGTATGTTATGCTATCGTTCTCCGGGAGTTCTTTGCACGGATAAAACACAAGAACACTGCAATGAAACCTTGTTTTTGTTCACAACTCCGAACGTGAAAAATGTGTCTTACATCGAAGAGGGCTAACGATTCAAACACTTTTTCTGAAAAGATAGCACCAATAGCGTACACACGGCTATACATCAAGCTATAAAAATTCCAGTATAAGCTGACCTCGCATTGTGTAGGTTTTTCGTAGAATGAGGGGTCAGCTTATACTGGAATGTAAAGCTTGATGTGTAGCCGTGTGTACAACATGCATTAAATATACAACATGCAATAAAACGGTCTATTTGGTAGAGTACCCCATTACTCTAGATTTTATTTGAATAGATGATCGCATTTTTTAAGCTAACAAACTTTGAATGAGAGGCCATATCTTATGAATGGATGGGGGAAAGATGGCAATAAAAGTAATTAGGTAGTACCGAGTGAAACTTGGCCGCAGTCTCGCATTAGGAAGGCTTTCGCCTGCTGTGCGGAAACTTGTACCAATTAATGTAAGGGAGGGGGGAATCAATGAGATACCAAAGATAAAGCTATTTGACGGGGAAATGGACCTGAATATTGTAACAGGAAAGCAATTCATTATTATGATTAAAGGTACAAGTTTATTAGCAGTATAATATTAAAATATGACAATTATATGTTATAATGTTTAGAAACTGCAGCATCTGTTGATCTACTATCTATGCGTATGGGTGATAAACTATAAATAAAAGCCTATTTGTAATAATTTATTTCCTCTAATTAGTTATTTAGAGTTGGATTAAGAATGGTCCAACCGTTAGCGTGGCTGAGTAATACGTAAAAAGTGAAGTACAAGTTATTTCCACAAAAAGCTTGTTGGAAACATACCTCGCTCTATTTTAGCTAAGTAAAGGTTTTATAGGGATGTAAAAGTCGATTTGAAAAGTTCGAAAATTAGTTTTGTCAACTGTTGCAATGGGAATACCTTTTATGCGTCAGTTTTTAATAACATAATAAATAAATACATGAAACTAGTTAATAAAACTAGTTAACTATATTATATAATAAAAACATGGAGAGCATACCGAATAATCAGAAATTTTCGTTGTTTTAATATTGTAATTCCCATTTTATATTAGACTAGCTGACCAATCCGCAGCTTCACACGCGTAGTTTTTTCAATAAAAACATAACCCTCCTTCTGTGCAGTTGAGCAAAAAGTAGCCTATGTCACGCGGGGATAGTGTAACTTCCCAACAGTGAAATATTTTTTTAAATCGGTCCAGTAGTTTCCGATATAATACAGAGCCTATTCAATACAAACAAACAAATTTTTCCTCTTTATAATATTAGTATAGACAACTTTAGGTCGATCGATAAACTGTCCCGGGTAAATATTAACTCACAAAAGACAATGTTATCTGTGCGGCAAAGTTATCCAACTACAATTTACTGTTTCTAACTGAACAACTTTTATTAAACCTACTTTTAGAATAGGTTTTGCGAATATAAAATGGCGGCGATTGCGTGCAAAACTTTTCTACAATCTACTCTCTTACTCTTTACCTCTGCCACCGTATATATGTGGGCTACGTTCGTAAGTTCGGACGACTTTCTTTGAATTTCAGTCAATTTGCAATTTATTTCGAGACAAATTTCAGAGATCAGCTAAGTTAAATAAAAAAAGAAAAGGTAAGTATGCCTCCTTCATCAAATCGGTTGCTAAAAAGGTCCACCAGACCGAAAGTGTCGTGAAAGGTTTGTGAAAATGTATTTGAGCATAAAAATCACGACCCACCCCCTGATAAAGTGAATATTCCACACGAATTGGAAACATTATTCGATATATTTATAAAAGAAGGCTGCTTATAATTTCGTCTTAAATCAGAACATAAAAGTGTGTACATTGAACATAACATTATCTACATCGTCGCTTTATATTTGCATATAAAACTGAATATGAGGTTTTATGAATGAATTACAAACAAAATTCTAGTGAAAAATGTTAAGGTAAATTGAAAGACTCGACATCAGACTAGAGATCCAAAATACCACATACATATAGACATACATACATACATATAGAATACCAATAGCAAAACAGATCTTTCATAACAAAAGTATGTAATTAAATCCAAAACGTCAATACTATTATTAAATAAATGTATAAAAACATGTTTCTGTATGTATGCGAGACGTAATATGCGAGACGTGTATGAGAGACGTGTATGCAAGACGTGTATGCGAGACGTGTATGCGAGATGCATAGAGACCGAGAAATTTTTATCCAACAACAACAAAATCCACAGCTTGAAAAGCATTTCAAATGTGGCTGGAGAAGAATGGAGAGAATAAGCTGGACAGAAATGGTGACAAACGAAGTCGTATTATGTTAAAACGTCTGAATGAGATAATAACTCCAATAAGAACTATACCAGACCATACCCGCAATCTGCGTTCTTCCACTACTCTCCAGTTGAAAACTCCAGCCCATAATTCCGACTTCCTTAGTAACTCGTTTACGGTACGAGCTGTCCGATTATGGAATGACCTGCCCGTTTCCATCAGACATGCTAAATCTTTACCTATTTTTAAAAATGTGGTCTGTAAACTATACTTGGCGGCCTCTTTATCGTTAACATTGTATTTCCTTTCGATATTTATTGTAAAAGTATATGTATTTAATTTATATTTAAATAGGTAAGTATATGTAGGTATCATGTTGCACCCATACCGGTAGTTGTTGGGGGCGATACTCTCGAAGTTGTCGACGAATATGTATACCTAGGACAAACTGTCCAGTTAGGTAAGTCCAACTTCGACAAAGAGGTCGCACGAAGAATCCAACTCGGCTGGGCTTCTCGTCCAAAATTCCCCAGATCCTGAAGACTAAAGTCTTCAACCAGTGTGTGTTGCCAGTGATGACCTATGGCACTGAAACGTGGTCCTTTACTCATGGCCTCATGACCAAGCTCAAGGTCGCTCAACGAGCTATAGAGAGGGCTATGCTCGGGGTCTCTTTGCGTGACAAAATCCGCAATGAGGAAATCCGCAGAAGAACTAAATTTGCCGACATAGCTCTCAAAATTAGCAAGTTGAAGTGGCAATGGGCAGGCCACATCGCTCGTAGAACAGATAACCATTGGGGAAGAAAGGTTCTCGAGTAGAGACCACGGACTGGAAGACGCAGCGTAGGCCGGCCTCCCACAAGGTGGACCGACGATCTAGTAAGAATCGCGGGGAGCCGTTGGGCGCAAACGGCTACCAACCGCTCATTGTGGCGATCTAAGGGAGAGGCCTATGTTCAGCAGTGGATGATGATGATGATGTAGGTATATTTTAGGTTTTGAAATTTATTTATTTTTATCCAACATAAATTGGTATTTGTTATAACATCGCCTCCTTTCACGCCTTTTCAATCCAATCCATCCAAAGGTTCCCTGGAAGGGATTGTTTTGAGCAATAAGACCGCCCATTGTACCACCATGTATTAGTCTTTAAGTTTTATAGGTTAAGTTATTTTAATTTGGTGTAACAATAAATAATTATCTCCCTCTCTCTCTCTCTATACAGAATAGAAAGGATAAGATGGTTGGTCATCACAAACGGCATGAAAGTTTTAGTTTATCAGAACTAAAAAGAAGAAAAACTAGGAACAGGAAGGCTTCGAATAAGCTACGTTAGCCAGATAAAGGAGAAGATAGCTGTCATGACGTATAAGGAGGTAAAAAAGACCACCGTTATTCCACCGCCGACAAGGAAGCCACTAGTTATTGACTATTTACTCGCTCGAGAAACAAACAATGATGTATAATATGATTTAGTGTCCAAAAGAGATACATATATTAATAGTTGGTCGCTCACTGTACACACTGTTGTCGCCAAGAACTCTCTCTCTACTATAACGCAGCGACAAGTGCTTTAAAAAAAAACTTCGTCGTCAATGCTTTTCTAGCTCAACTCGCTTCACGTAAATCGTCGGTGGTGGGACAAGTACCTTAGATTAAGACGAATGAAGGGGTTGCATCAGTTTTTTTTATTTATTTAAAGATACACCATGATACATACTTTATACATGTTAGTTGCACCGACAAGAGCGAACATCCTAAATACTTAAAGAAGAAAAAAGAATCCCGTTTGCATATTTGTCTACATATTTGTATATATGTCTATATATATGTATATGTTAACCCGATTCGTAACAACTATCAAAAAGCAAAAGAAAGAACAATCAATTGAATTTGTCCCGAGTATAGTTGTCGTGGTACTGGTAGTTTCTGATATCCACGTTACGGGGAATCCTAATGTGGGGTCAGGTCAGGAGTAATAAGTTCGTATGTGCTAGTAGCTCATCCTCTTCATCCTTCTCATCCCCTTTATCCTCTTCATCCATCTCATCCTCCTTATTCTCTTTATCCTGCACATCCTCTTCATCCTTCTCATCCTCCTTATCTTCTTTATCCTTTTCATCCTCTTCATCCTTATAATCCTCTCCTCTTCATCATTCTAATCTTCTTCATACTCTTTATCCTTATCATTCCTCTTCATCCTCATTATCCCCTTCATCCTTCTCATCCCCTTAATCCCCATTATCCTGCTTATCCTTTTCATTTCTCTCATCCAAGAGGATGAAAAGTTTATAGACCGCCTGCCTGGTCTACGACATAGCTAAGAAGTTCTTTATTTAATATATTTTTTGTTAAACAAATTTATCTTCACGAAATAAAACTAAATTTTGTAGGATTTTTATAACTCATCATCCACGAAAAGATATTAAAAACCGGTAAAAACAAAAGATGATGTAACTCAAATAACGCCATCGCGTCGCCAGAGTTAGGAAGTTTTCTCGGGGGCATTTCGTAAATTTTATTACGTACTACACGAAAGGCCTTCATCGTTTTGGATCAACGATAATCCCATTACATTCCCAGTTTTGTCAATTTCAGTGTCAGCTTTATGCGATGGAAAAGTTATTATTTGAAAGCCAGGTGAATGGGCCTTTGTCTTTTAGAATTCAGCGTCTAAAGTTACTAGAACTGTATAAAAATATATTGTGCAAAACATAATAAGCAGTAATTTATCATCAGCCAAGACAGCTCGTTAATTTTTGAGCTTTTTCGCCAAGAATTCTAGTTTATTTGCTGGATTTCAGGGCGGGCTGTGATGCTATTGCAAGCTGCCTCAAAGTGAACGTCAGTTATAGCGTTGGTCGTGTCTGCTAGTGTCCACCCACCGGTTGATTTATAAAGCTTTACTAGCAACTATCTACACAACTTGAACCTATAATTTATAAAATTATTATATTTTGCAATCCTTTAGGTAATAGATTCATCTACTTGTACTGAAATCTTTTTATAAGAATTTTTCATTCTCAAATGATTCCATGAATATACACAATGTATCTGACATAAACAAAAGTAACCTAGTATAACATCAAATAATATAATATAGAGGGATATCTGCGTCATTTTAAAATAAATATGTAGAGTATGTTTCACTGCTCAAAAGAACTCCATGACATACACTTGATTAATTTACTTATTTAATTTATTTCTAGGAAAGCAACTATCTGATGTACTTAAGACACGGATTATGAATGAATGAATAAATGAAATTTTATTGTACACATAAAAAAAAATAGAAATTACAGACAAAATAGAGGACACAAAACAAATAGTGCAATGGGCGGTCTTATCGATTTGAAGCGATTCTTTCCAGACAACCTTTGAATGGGGAGGATATAGTAACGTCAAAGATGGTCGGGGGTGCACATAAGATATGGATGAATGGAGTGGAGTAAATAAAATATAAATAGACATAGATAAATTATTAAATTACATATCTAAATATAATATATGAAATTATGGTATATATAATATTTATAGTACATTCATTAGATAAATACGATAAATGTACATTAATTTATGTGCGATACTATGACGTTTCTGATAAATATAAACTTTTCTTCTTCTGATAGATTTACCCTAGATTTAAATAAAGCTAAAGGTTGAGGCTTGCCGTATTGTTACGGATTATTTACCAGATAGACAATAACAGGTTTTCACGTAGGTATATACAACAATAAAGATGTGAACATCCGATAGACATCTCCGATAACAAAAATAATAAAGAAAGGGAACCTTCCCAAAAAATATATATAATAAAAAACCGGCCAAGTGCGAGTCGGTCTCACGCACGAGGAGTTCCGTACTATTAACTATAAAAACGCCAAAAAAATGACGTTTGTTGTATGGGAGCCCTGTAAATATTTTTTAATTTTTGATTTATTTTTAAAATAAATAATATAACTCAATATTCTGTGGATATTTCAAGCGTTTTAAGCGTAAGCCAAATAATTATCAAGCAAAAAAATCACGTTTGTTGTATGGGAGCCCATTTAAATATTTATTTTATTCAATAGCACAATTTTATTTATTTACCTTATTTGAGGTTGGTACCGATTAAGAAAGTCCTCTAATTGGCGTCAACTATGTATGTATGGGGACACCCTTTAATTTAATTTTTTTTTAATTTTATGGAATTTGTCATTTATTTGCGCTGCCTTGCTTTTTGATAAATTTCGTGATTCTAGGTCAACGGGAACTACCCTATAGGTTTTCGACTCAAAACATATAGGGTACTTCCGGTTGACCTAAAAATGTAGAAACTTTGATACTCACAAGTTTTCGCGAAAATCTAAATTTGCCCATATCTTTTTATCGTGTTGACTCAGGACCTTGATTTTATACAGCTAATAGGGACTATAGACCTCAGTATCTGGTATAAATTCTAACTTGCTAGGTTCACCCGTTCCTGAGAAAATCGGCGGTGACACACGGACAGACATACGGACAGACGGACAAGAGAGTGATCTTATAAGGGATCCTTTTTTTACCATTTGAGGTACGGAGGCCTTAAAAACATGTATGTGATATATGTATATGTTGGACCAACAGATGTACAAATTACTCTGTCATTACCAAATAAAATAAACCGGCTGTGCAATATGTTAATCCTAAAAACGTCTCTGACCTGTGTCAGAGGTAAACAGGCGAATCAAACAAAAAAAACCTATATATTATTATTATAAAATTCACGATTTAAATACTCTTGATCTCTTATATATTACTTAATTCAAACAGCCTCCTTAACCCCTTTCAATCCGGCTTTCGCCCAGGCCATAGCACCGTCTCTGCTCTCATCAAAATCACTGATGATATCAGGCTTGGTATGGAGAACGGACTGGTCACTGTTCTCTCTCTGCTGGATTTCAGCAATGCATTCAATAACGTTGATTTTGATATCCTATTAGCTTTTCTTCGCTCTCTTAACATATCTCCAGCAGTAATTGAATGGTTTCGTAGTTACCTGTTTGGACGCCGGCAACGTATCCGTATTGACGATACATATTCTTCTTGGTGTCAATTGAGTGCCGGTGTACCTCAGGGCGGCGTTTTATCTCCTCTTCTTTTTGCTATTTTCATAAATTCTATCTCCGAACAACTCTCTTCGTCCTACCACCTTTATGCAGATGATTTGCAAATTTATACCCAAGCCCCTATTGCGTGGTTAGGTGAAGCAATTAATAGCATAAACAGTGATTTACAGAATATACTACAGTGGAGCAAATCATATGGGCTTAAAGTCAATCCATCAAAAACCCAAGTAATAGTAGTCGGAAGCTCGCGGATGATTACTCAAATCGATTGGCTTGATCTTCCACAGGTAAAATTTGACGGTACTTCAATAGCAATCAGCAAGGTAGTAACAAATCTGGGGGTACTCATGGATAGCCATCTATCTTGGGGACCTCAACTAGCAGCAGTAAGCCGAAAGACCTTTGTTGCAGCTTCCTCTCTTAAACGGCTGCGAAACTTCCTTCCGACTTCCACCAAAATTGCACTTGCACAATCATTGTTGCATCCCATTCTCGACTATGCTGACGCCAGCTATCTTGATTTAACTGAAGATCAACTCAACAAGCTTGAGCGTCTCCAGAATTTCTCTATTAGATTCATATTTGGCTTGCGTAAATACGATCACATTTCTGAGTATCGCCGCAGGCTCAAGTGGTTACCCATCCGCTTTCGTCGGAATGCTCACATCCTGTCCCTTCTTTACAGCATCCTTTTTATTTCTTCTACTCCGCCGTACCTCAAAGAACGCTTTGAGTTTCTTCATGTTTCCAACTCCCGGTCCTTACGCTCCTCTGAAAACCTTAAATTGAAAACTCCTCATCATACCTCAGTATTTTATACTAACTCCTTCACTCTTCAGGCTACCAGACTCTGGAATGCACTACCTGTTTCAATTCGTAACGCCAAATCCCTTCCTGTTTTTAAAAACATGGTTAATAATCATTATCTATCGTCCATCGCTCACTAAGACTTTGCAACTTAAATTTTGTATATAATTTTTTATTGTTTTTTCTAATTACCTATGTATTTTGAAGTAGGTTATTTAATATTATAAAATTATTTATATTTATTTATATGTATATTTTATTTTAGTCATTTATGTACTAATTCTGTTAGTTATTATTTGATTAACGCCGCCGTTCTCTTTTGTTCACACAGATCCTGTCCATCCAAAGGTTGCCTGGAAGAGATCGCTTTTAGCGATAAGGCCGCCCATTGTACCTTTGATTTAATTTTGTATTCTCTTTTGTTTGTTTTATTTTTAATGGTGTGCAATAAAGAAATTATCTATCTATCTATCTATCTTGATCCCGGCATTTCACAGAAATAGGTTCCTATACTTTAAAGTCCCCAAGTCTTTAAGAGCTTTCAAGTGTTTAAGAGCTGTTTGGGATCTTTTATCTTTATAGTAGAGTTATCTATTAGCAAAAGTTCAATCCGAATGCTTTGATTTCCTTTACGTATCGCGCGTATCTCTTGAACTTGCGTGCCAAGTTGAAGGTATACTTCACATTATATGGAGGTTCACAATTATCTACTGAAATTAGAATAAAACAGGGTCGTAATTCAATTGCCGTTGCGTACGTATCAACTATTTCTCTCATTGCTGTACTTATAATAAGATTAGACTTTTATATTTTTTCACCGTAGCCTGTTTGACTATGAGATCCACGACACTTTGATAATTTACTAAAAATAACGAGTAAATTCATTACTCGAGTCACGAGTAAAATAAACCAGCGCAATCCGAGCCAACTCTCGGATGTTTTCATAAGAAAAATATCCTCAGCAACGAAAAACTTCATCTGCAACTTTTTCTTTTTCCTCTATATTAGCTTTCCGCTCTTAACTAAGATTCTACTGCTTTTTCTCAAATTTAATTTCGCGTTTGTTCCGAGACTCGGCGCTTTCTCTGTGCTTAAATGTCCACTACATTTACGGTTTTGTTATAAGCTGATATTAGCTGTCTTACAAAACTGAAATGCTTTCATAACTCCTGTTCTGCATGTTGGTCATAGTATACTCGATAAGTTCCCCGTAAATGCGATTTACTACCGTAAGTAAATTTGAAAATAGAATGAGTCTCATTGCATTCGTAATAAGCTAAAATTAAATATAATCACCTTGACAAATCCTTTTTTATATTTATATATAAAAGAGGTTACATTCATAAATGTTAAATTTAAATACAATCTCCATCATAAATCCTTATTTCTATTTTGAAATGAGAGGCCATACTTTATGTTGGGGATGAATATAGGGCACTGGTTTAGAGTAATTCCAAAAGATCTTTTAATTGAAAATAATGACTAGAACCTATGTAGGAATGCTTTCAGAAGCAAATTCATTGATTTATTTTTCTTTTATCGAGACTCAGGACCATGAAGTTTTGTACTTTTAATAAATGTGTAGAGCACTGACATGGAAGTAATATTTATTATTACATCATCCAACAATCTTTTAGGTCACATGTTGAACTTAAGATAAGGGTAGCGCTACAATCTTCTCTGGGAAACTCTTGAAAGGTTCCTTGTAATAATCAGCGAGCGCTTTCCAAAGAGGCATGAAACGTATAGCAAATTTTGATTGTAACTTCTTACTTAACAGAGGAGTAATTAAATGCGAATTGAAAACAAGTCAATGTGGTACTCACCGGCCTCGAGGGTGAACAGAAACTTTGATAACTTAGCCTTCACCTACACGAGTGGGTCTTGTGGTTTTACCTTATTATTGCAAAAAATATCCAAAACTCTTTCAACGTATTTTAAAGACTTTATCGTCATTATCATCATATTAGCTATAGTACATCAGCAGGCCATACATCTCCCCCATACTATTTTATAGTAACCGATCTTGTGTGACCTACCCCACGGCTTCCAGCAATCTTTATTAGGTAATTGTAGTAGGTAGTTGTTTTCGTCCTACGCTACACTTTCCAGTGTGTGGTCAGCACTCGATTTTTAATTTGACATAAAAAAAATCGCTGCAAGTGAAATATTATTAGAATAGAGGGGCGCACTAAGATGCACCAAGTGCGCATACCGCTACGCTGCGCTGCTGTAGCGCTATGGCGACGCCGTTATCGCTCTTCATCGAGCGAATGGCTCTGTGCTGTAAGGGCTATACTGTCCGATGAATCTTACTGCGTAGAAAAAATTAGAAAAAAATAATATATCGACGTGAGCTTACTCGCTCGTGTAGCTGGCCCCTTATCTGTAACAAGAATAAAGGCGTAACGTCTACTCATATTACAAACTTTCTTGGCTCAGCCTGTGATTGTTGGCGAGGATTGTGAAATTATGTAAATGGCAACGCATTTTCTGTTACTTTATTATTTTGATTGGCTATGTTGTGTATTTATTGGGATTCTAATCTGCTTTCATATTGTTTTCAAACATTTGCCAAATGTATTGCAATTAAGTTTTTGTTGCTTTGATATGACATAGCTTCATGGAAATATATCCTCCAAGTTTTGAATATACAGGCTTCATAGTGCTTCATTGCGAAAGCTATACTTTGAAACTAATTAGAAGTTGTTGAATAACTTCGTTTCCTCAAATCACGAGTTATTGCACAATATAATGTTGTTTGTGTTCAGGCTATAAACTTATATACCCGTAATACGAGTAAATAGATGATTCCTAAAATAATAAAACCGCGTGGGTTTAAGGTATACTTCATACGAAATGTGGAGATAACGAGCACATGAGATCGTATCGTTATTTTTATTATATTATTCTCACGACTCTTGTTAGGTCGACACTTCATTTCGCTCGGTGTGTTTTATTGGACGCACAATCGATACAGGTTACTATTTGTGTGTAATACAATGGAATGTTCCATTGTATGACCATAATCGGCGATTCGATAACCTGCTGAAGAAAAGTAAAAACGCACTTCGAAAAAACTTAAGAAATTTATGTGGGATCTAAAATGAAAAATTAATAACGTTAAAATTGTAATTTAGGAGCCCGTCGCGTGGGTTGCGGTCGAGGATCCTCGTTTACTTAAACAGCATCATTCCGCCACACAATCACCATTAGTGTCGCTTTTACTGTGACAACTTAAATCACCTGTCCCATCTTATTACTGTTCCGTAATTCCCGTAAACTCCTTTAATGATATAATCTGAATGTAGCATGTGGTGTGGTAGGTTGTCACAGTTTGCTGACCCGCAGTGGGCAGCAGTGCAAATAAAACGAAATGAAATCGCACAGGATGCCGCCTAGCGCACCTATATTCATATAAACGATGCAGCCATAGTCCCTATTGCCACTATAACGAAGCTTCGAAGGCAATACATGTCAGCTCGTACTTTATTATAAGCTATATTTGCGATTACGTTGGACGTCCTCCTAGTCGCACAAATTAAATGATGTTTAATTTTGCGTAACAAAGCTGTTCGACCTGATAAATGTAATATTTTACTAGATTTGTATTCAGATATAAATTCCAAGCTGAACTAAAATTATTTGTGTAACATTCTGGAATCTATGGGTATGCATTGTTTGGGTTTTGTAAAGTAAAACGTTCGACCTCCGTCGTCCGTTAGTATAGCGCAGTTAAATCGGTTTAACTTGAGCCGTTTGAATGCTAAACTCGTATCGAGTTAGCTGTTGTTCAACGGTAAAGCTTTTGTATGTGTTTAGTTTGGAAGATGGTCTAAAGCTGTATGTTCGTAATTAAACGCCGTGCTGTTCAATTAGGAAAGGACTATTTGAATCTACTGGATCTCTCTGGTCTTAAGCTTGATCGTTCACCATTCTAAGTTTTCCCAAGTGGTTATCTGCTACGTACTCATAGTGATTTAGCATTTTGAATATATTAGACTTAACTCAATAATTATTATTCATTTACGTAGTGCTACTTTACGTTCATGGTGGACACTTAAGTCCCTCATTATTTCAATAAAAAAATTCCTTTCTGGAACATCCGCTCTTTTTATTACAAAAGACCAGTCTCCAAGCTGTGAAATTACCTAGTACCGTCACCATAATACAGTACCTAACAAGTCTTTATTATAATTTTATCATCACCTTGGATCTCCAACGGTGCGGATAATGAAGTTTAGAAACTTGAAATTAGTTGGGGTCATAATCTCACAGGCTATACGGAGTTGCGGCCCGCTCGGTGTTTCGATACATCGCTATTGTAAGCTAATTGAAGGAGCTTGTAGTTGGTAATTGAAGGATGATATTGACTTTGTATCTACCTAACCAGTACCGATATCGATACATTTTTATAGCTGTTTGTGTTTTCTCTGAAATTTCGGAGTTGGTTATTATAATTATAAGTTAATCGAAGTACATCTACTCGATACCTACTTAAATAGAGAGTAGTATTGCCAGCTCGCAAGCTTGTTTTGATTTTAGATTCGATACCTACTTAAATAGAGAGTAGTATTGCCAGCTCGCAAGCTTGTTTTGATTTTAGATTCGATACCTAATTAAATAGAGAGTAGTATTGCCAGCTCGCAAGCTTGTTTTGATTTTAGATTCGATACCTACTTAAATAGAGAGTAGTATTGCCAGCTCGCAAGCTTGTTTTGATTTTAGATTCGATACCTAATTAAATAGAGAGTAGTATTGCCAGCTCGCAAGCTTGTTTTGATTTTAGATTCGATACCTAATTAAATAGAGAGTAGTATTGCCAGCTCGCAAGCTTGTTTTGATTTTAGATTCGATACCTACTTAAATAGAGAGTAGTATTGCCAGCTCGCAAGCTTGTTTTGATTTTAGATTCGATACCTACTTAAATAGAGAGTAGTATTGCCAGCTCGCAAGCTTGTTTTGATTTTAGATTCGATACCTAATTAAATAGAGAGTAGTATTGCCAGCTCGCAAGCTTGTTTTGATTTTAGATTCGATACCTACTTAAATAGAGAGTAGTATTGCCAGCTCGCAAGCTTGTTTTGATTTTAGATTCGATACCTAATTAAATAGAGAGTAGTATTGCCAGCTCGCAAGCTTGTTTTGATTTTAAATTCGATACCTACTTAAATAGAGAGTAGTATTGCCAGCTCGCAAGCTTGTTTTGATTTTAAATTCGATACCTACTTAAATAGAGAGTAGTATTGCCAGCTCGCAAGCTTGTTTTGATTTTAAATTCGATACCTACTTAAATAGAGAGTAGTATTGCCAGCTCGCAAGCTTGTTTTGATTTTAAATTCGATACCTACTTAAATAGAGAGTAGTATTGCCAGCTCGCAAGCTTGTTTTGATTTTAGATTCGATACCTACTTAAATAGAGAGTAGTATTGCCAGCTCGCAAGCTTGTTTTGATTTTAGATTCGATACCTACTTAAATAGAGAGTAGTATTGCCAGCTCGCAAGCTTGTTTTGATTTTAGATTCGATACCTACTTAAATAGAGAGTAGTATTGCCAGCTCGCAAGCTTGTTTTGATTTTAGATTCGATACCTAATTAAATAGAGAGTAGTATTGCCAGCTCGCAAGCTTGTTTTGATTTTAGATTCGATACCTAATTAAATAGAGAGTAGTATTGCCAGCTCGCAAGCTTGTTTTGATTTTAGATTCGATACCTACTTAAATAGAGAGTAGTATTGCCAGCTCGCAAGCTTGTTTTGATTTTAGATTCGATACCTACTTAAATAGAGAGTAGTATTGCCAGCTCGCAAGCTTGTTTTGATTTTAGATTCGATACCTAATTAAATAGAGAGTAGTATTGCCAGCTCGCAAGCTTGTTTTGATTTTAGATTCGATACCTAATTAAATAGAGAGTAGTATTGCCAGCTCGCAAGCTTGTTTTGATTTTAGATTCGATACCTACTTAAATAGAGAGTAGTATTGCCAGCTCGCAAGCTTGTTTTGATTTTAGATTCGATACCTAATTAAATAGAGAGTAGTATTGCCAGCTCGCAAGCTTGTTTTGATTTTAGATTCGATACCTACTTAAATAGAGAGTAGTATTGCCAGCTCGCAAGCTTGTTTTGATTTTAGATTCGATACCTACTTAAATAGAGAGTAGTATTGCCAGCTCGCAAGCTTGTTTTGATTTTAGATTCGATACCTACTTAAATAGAGAGTAGTATTGCCAGCTCGCAAGCTTGTTTTGATTTTAGATTCGATACCTACTTAAATAGAGAGTAGTATTGCCAGCTCGCAAGCTTGTTTTGATTTTAGATTCGATACCTACTTAAATAGAGAGTAGTATTGCCAACTCGCAAGCTTGTTTTGATTTTAGATTCGATACCTACTTAAATAGAGAGTAGTATTGCCAGCTCGCAAGCTTGTTTTGATTTTAGATTCGATACCTACTTAAATAGAGAGTAGTATTGCCAGCTCGCAAGCTTGTTTTGATTTTAGATTCGATACCTACTTAAATAGAGAGTAGTATTGCCAGCTCGCAAGCTTGTTTTGATTTTAAATTCGATACCTACTTAAATAGAGAGTAGTATTGCCAGCTCGCAAGCTTGTTTTGATTTTAGATTCGATACCTACTTAAATAGAGAGTAGTATTGCCAACTCGCAAGCTTGTTTTGATTTTAGATTCGATACCTACTTAAATAGAGAGTAGTATTGCCAGCTCGCAAGCTTGTTTTGATTTTAGATTCGATACCTACTTAAATAGAGAGTAGTATTGCCAGCTCGCAAGCTTGTTTTGATTTTAGATTCGATACCTACTTAAATAGAGAGTAGTATTGCCAGCTCGCAAGCTTGTTTTGATTTTAGATTCGATACCTAATTAAATAGAGAGTAGTATTGCCAGCTCGCAAGCTTGTTTTGATTTTAGATTCGATACCTAATTAAATAGAGAGTAGTATTGCCAGCTCGCAAGCTTGTTTTGATTTTAGATAAAACAGCGAATTTTTTACACAGTAATTGAGTTATATATTAGCAAAGCGCCTGTCTGACCACGCACAACGAACGGTTTCGTAGTCAGTACGGCTGTAACTTAGTAATTTTATGAGTTAATTTTGGTCAATTCACATCAAAAATATGTTATAGAGGACCCTACAGAGAAACAAGTTTCTGGTTTGTTTTTAGTTCATATCTTTCTAGGGCGTCACCAAAAGTGACCATTGTGCCATATTTTAGTTTTACAGAACTAATACGAGTAGTCTACGGTTGTAACTGATATAACTTTTGAAACTATCATGAGTATAATGTTTTTTTTAATTTATTTAACTACTCGTACTACTAACGTACTCTAGTGAAAATACGGTTGTATCTGGTCGGACAGACATACATAAAGCCGGAAATGGTGAAACTAAAGGGTTTCTAAATACGTCGGTCTGTAAGTCGAAGCTTCGAACAAATTGATTCGAGATCCTCGTACGCGCGACTATGTGTGCGTGCGATTGTTTTCGCTCGTACTAAGCTTTAATTCTGTTCGTATTCTGTGGTTCTACTTTTAGTAGCCATAACATAAATGTAACATTACATTATGTATACAATACACGAGTAGGTGAAGAGAAAATTGTAAAGCAGTCCCCACAGGTCAGTTACGAATTCAAGATGGGACTTTGAAAAATTCAAGACAAATGTTACCGGACCGCGCCCGATGTCTCCGTCGTCTCGTGAATAACAAAACACCCTGATACAAAACATTGAAACTTTTCCAGTATTTACGTGGAAAGCTGACTATCGGTACGTGCACGAGGGAAGTTTGCGATTGCATTATATGTGTAATTAAGATTGGTCAGTGGGAAATAAGTAGGTTCGATTCCCGGCTCAGATGCGATTTATCGAAAGTCTTTAAATTTCTGATATTAAATTGAATGACCTAGTTCCTTTGAACGTTTCCCTCAATGACCAAAAAACCTATCTGGTTCCCTACCACTGAGCTTTACTAGTTCTGTTCAGTCCCCTCGGTTTGGTAATCATTCATTTGGCAAGCTATTCCTCGCAAGCACTCTCAGTTGTTCTATGATCCTAGCCTGAAACATTTGAAGTGGATATCAGATAATGTTTCCACAATAGCACAAGGTGGTAGATCAGTGGCAAGTCGTCCCTTTCTTTATTAGCTCTTTCTTGTACAACAGAGTTAACAAGCAAATTAACGTTTACCCGCTCGCTCACAACAAATGTAAGATTAAATGACTAGAGAGGTTTAAATCTTTAAATTACGAAGATACTGAGTGTCGTGATTGAAAGACGGGTTGACCAAGACTGATTCTTTATTCTGCTACCCACACATATAAAATAATGTACCACATACAATATTAGATGTTATTACCCGTGCGCGATAAGTTGGGCCCTGAGCGCGGTGACGTCATATTGGCGTGATTGTACCGCCCGCAAAAAAGCGAACATAATAAGCAGCCGCCCGCGGCTTAGTCTTTGTTTTTTTTAACCTAATTTATTATGTTACTCAGGGAGGACGCTGCTTTTTATCTAATGTTTTTACACTATTTGAATAAAATAAAAATACAATGTTTAAGTTTATACATTTATTTTATCTATTATTTACATTATCTCATCTTCGTCACTACTTAGTGGACAGGTAAACAAAACTGTTTGTTCCGTTTTTCGTTTTCAAAAAACTCTAACACTTTTAGCACGAGGTTTCTTTCTCCGCTACCCTTCATAATGATAACAAAAACACTTAACAAGAACTATAACAACAAAAACTACAACAACAAAACAATGACACAAACTATAACAACAAAAACTACAACAACAAAACAATAACACAAACGAAAACTAAAAGAATTCCAGAGCGCGTCGTTACGTGACGTAGGCGTAACGAGACTAAAAACCCTAGTAAAAAATAGTGATGCGAACGGTACAATACGGGCGCCATCGGGGAAGTGCAGGGGAAGCGGTCGGGGAGTCGCATTCCTAGCAGGTCCCAAGTTATCGCGCACGAGTAATACAAATATAAGTAGGTACTTATAATACGACATCTTCCCATCATAATTATTAAAAACAAACATTACTTTAATTTTATTTGTCTAAGGCTTAGGCTTTAAAAAAATGAAGACGATACAGTTAATATAAAACTAATTCGCTCTCATTTTAAATTAACAATTATTGATACATATTCATATTTATTATCTTATTAAAAATGCCAAATTTTTAATCAAACATTCTTTACCTAGTTATCTTCCTACCTAGGTGCATAAATACACCACATTCTAGGCAGTAGGTAGTAATCAACAGGTATGTAAATTATTATTCTATTCATGCAAAATCATTATACAATGAATATTATTATATTCATGTATTTATTTTATTTTTATATTTTTTACATTATTAATATAAATGAATGTAGGTATGTATGTAATTATTTATAAATTTTTTGATAGCTTCAGTCGGAGTACGAACGAATGTAATTAAATACAGTAAGGCTTCATCAGTTAGGAATGTTTTTCTAGAAGCTTTTTACGAGCTAGTACAGCCGCTGTCCTGCGACTAGGAGTGCGCGGCCGCTGAATTAGTGCGTCGGGTGATGTGGGAGCGACTGGAGCTTGATGCCCTGCATCATTATTGTGTTCGAATACTTCTTCAGGACTTGCCCAAGTTTTTTCGTCATTCACATGTTCCCGGGACGGACCTGGTGATGCCTTGCCCTCTGCTGGTAGCTTAAGCAGATGTCGCCTGTTTCGCCTGAACTGTCTGCCGCTATTGTCCTCAACAAAATGAACGAGGCTGAGCAGCGCGCTTTATGATTCTTGCGCTTTTACGTTTGCCTTCGTCGGTTATAAGAACCGGCTGTCCCGGCGACAGCTCGGGCAGCTGTTTCGCCCGCTTGTTATAGTATGTCTTATCTATCTGCTGATTACGAAGCATCATCACATTATAATCGTTCTCGTTATTTCTGCTCGGCATTAACTTATTTATATGAGCTGGAAGTCTTGTATTTAGACGACGCCCCATTAGAAGTTCTGACGGTGAACTGATGCCGTTACGTGGCGTTGTCCTATAATTTAAAACACCTAAATAAAAATCAGTGCACGAGTTATTAGATTTAATCAATATGTTTTTAATGATCTGGACACTTCTCTCGCTTTGCCCATTGGATTGAGCATAATTTGGTGAACTGGTAATATGCTCGAAGCCACACATTTTACTAAAGTTACTAAACTCCTTTGAAGCATAGGCGGGTCCGTTATCTGTGACCAACTGTTGCGGAACGCCATGCCTCGCAAACTGATCTCTCATAGCGGTCACCACAGCTCTCGTGCCGATGCTGGTCAAAGGATTAACTTCTATGAAATTTGAAAAATAATCTACGAGTATCAAAAAGTATTTACCGCTGCACTGAAATATATCAGAGCCTACTTTAGCCCAGGGCAAAGGCGAAATGCGATGCGGTATGAGCGGTTCGCGTGTAGGCCGCGGCGCCCGCTCGGCGCATACCTTACAGCGTCGCACCATGGCCTCCACGTCGCGTGACATACCGGGCCAGAACATCACCTCACGTGCATGACGTTTACGTTTGTCTTTGCCCATATGCCCGTCATGCAATCTAGTAAGCATTTAGGTTCTAGCACTTTTCGGGATGTGCACTAAATTATTTTTAAATAAGATGCCATCAACGAATTCGAAGCTGTCTCTGTAAGACCATTGCCCTCTGATACGTTCGTCTACCTCGTTTTTATTATCCGTCCAACCTTCCTGTATATGCTGTATGAGTAGCTGACATTCCGCGTCGTTTATCATAGCATTTTTGATAGTATTTATCTTAATAGCACTAAATCGAACATTCTCTATTAAAAACACGACTGTTCTTCCACTTCCTCTGATACCTTATCCGTCATCAGATCGGGTAGCGCTGCCCGTGATAAGGCATCCGCTACGAACATATACTTGCCCGGTTTATATATCACGGTAAATTCATAGCCCTGTATGCGCAATATCATGCGTTGTAGACGCGCAGGGATGGAGTCTAACGGTTTTTTAAATAGTGTTTCTAAGGGTTTATCATCAGATTCTATCGTGACATCGCGACGGCCGTACACGTATTGATGAAACCGTTCAAGGCCATAAACAATGGCAAGGAGCTCCTTCTCAATCTGCGCATACCGGCATTGCGTGTTAGTGAGGGTGGCGGAGGCGAACTCAACCGGGCGGCCCGCTTGCAGCAGTACGGCACCCAGCGCCTGCGAGCTGGCGTCCACTGACAGCAGCACGGGCTCACGCGCCGAGTACAACGCCAGCACAGGCGCCGTGCAGACTGCCCTCTGCAGTGCACGCGCCGCTTCTTCCTGCGCGAGCTCCCACACCCATTCGGTATCTTTCTTTAGTAGATTACGAAGAGGAAGCGCTATCTCAGAGTAATTCGGTATAAATTTGGACAAATAATTAATCATGCCCTTAAAATCGTTCAAGTGACGGTCTATCCTTGGGAACGGGCATGTCTTCTATCGCTCTTATTTTGCTCCTATCTATTGACATGCCTTCCGCGCTGAAAACGTACCCTAAATAACTAACCTTTTTAACTTGAAATTCACATTTTTCTTCATTAAATTTTATTCCTACCTCTCGCGCCCAATCTAACAGCTTTTTAAGACGCTCATCGTGCTGAGACTTACTGACACCCCAGACGATCACATCATCTATGAAGGAATCTACACCGTCTAGGTCTTCCAGGATCTGGCGAATCTCGGAATGGAACACTTCAGCCGCGCAGTTGATTCCATAAGGAAGACGTAAAACTTGGTACCTACCAAAAGGAGTCCCGAACGTACACAGATCAGCGCTTGCATCATCCAGCTGTATCATCCAAACCCCTGAGCGGGCGTCTAGTTTACTAAAAAACTGTGCCCCCGCAAGATTTGTAGCTATCTCAGTGAGCGTGGGGAGCGGATAGTGCGCGCGCCGCACGACGCGGTTGAGCGGCCGCGGGTCGAGGCATACGCGGATGGTGCCATCTTTTTTGGCCGCCACCACGATGGCATTCACCCACGGCGTCAGAAGCGATACCTTTCTGATCACTCCCATGTTCTCCATTCGCACTAATTCTAACAGTAATTTATCACGCACACCTATTGGAATTTTACAAACCGGACAGACTGACGGTTTGGCAGATTTATATACAACGATACTGTATTTACCGGGTAATTTACCTAATCCTTGAAACAGATCACTGTATTTATCCACATTAAGAGACAGAATACGTTTCACCATTTTCAACTCTTCACATGCTTATTTGCTCAGTACACTCTGGCAATCAAAATCCGCAACAATAAAGCGCAATTTATATTGATCATTTTTGTACATACAAACTAAATTACAATGTCCAACTATAGGTATAAAATTACCACAAAACGATTGTGCCTAAGTATTATCAGAATTGAGAATATTCGACGTAAACCCTAGTCGCTCGAATGTATTTAATGAAATAACATTTAAATCAGATCCTGAATCTAACTTAAAACTTTCTTTCTCGCCTGTACTTTTAAATACCAAAGTTTCATACCATTTAGATTCCTTACGTTGCTTTGTGCCCGACAGAGTCTGCACACATAGTACAGGCCGTTACCATCCTCGTCGTCGTCGACGTCGGTCTCGGAACCGGCGTCGAGTTGCAACACACGCTTACGTAATTTCTGACACTGTTCTTAAGATGACCTCGTTCGTTGCACCAAAAACACATTGCATTTTTAGCTGCGCACTTGTAACCATCACACCTAGCAATACCCATGCGGAACACAACATCTTGGCCGCAGCTGGCGCTGACCCCGGCCCCGCGGCGCGCCGCTGTTCACCGCCGCGCCACTGCGCGCGCTGCGGGTGGCGCGCTCCGCTGGCCCTGCCGCCGCCGCCGCGTCGTTCGCCGCCGCCTCCTCGCGAGCTCATCGCGTCGACTGCTACTATCTGTCCCCCATTGGTCTTGGCCCCCTCGATTTGCTTCTGCTCCTCCGTGGACATTTCGTTAGCCTGGCATATTATAACCGCTCGCGCCAGAGTGAGATCATCGGCTCTGAGAAGTCGATCGCGCAGCTTGCCATCTTGCACTCCACACACGATTCTGCCGCGCACCAGGCCCTCTTCGAGGTGTTCAAACTCACACCGCTGTGTGAGGAGCTTCAGGGCAGTAACGTATTCGTCAATAGACTCGCCCTCTTCTTGATTTCGTGAAAAAAACTTGAAACGAGCCATTGTAGTATTTTGTTTCGTTTTAAAATGAGCGTCGAATTTACGTAAAAGGGTGTCGAAACATTCTTTGTTTTCGTCTTTTGTGTATTTAAAAGTTGTGTAAACATCATACCCTTCGGACCCAATCAAATTCACTAGCAAACTAGCTTTCATATCTGACGACTCCTTATTAACACCAGAAGCTTTGAGAAACATATTAAACTGCTGCCGCCATTTGTCCCACGCTTCGGCGCGGCTAGCCGGACCACCTTCAAGGCTCAATTCCGACGGAGGCCGTGCATGCTCCATTTATCACGATTAAATTTGTTCCTTTTTTGCATTTTTACTATTGTTTTAACAATAATTCGATACTTTCGCTAGTAAATTCTAATTATTTTCTAAGCACCGCTGTCACCATGTCGTGATTGAAAGACGGGTTGACCAAGACTGATTCTTTATTCTGCTATACACACATATAAAATAATGTACCACATACAATATTAGATGATACAAATATAAGTAGGTACTTATAATACGACACTGAGGACCTCCTGAAGATTCCACAATAGTACCTACACACACAAACATACACTCACTTACTGACATACATATACACACCCTCGCACACACCCACGTAAATCCTTCTGGTCTGTTGGAATATAACATTAATTTATAGTTTATTTTTTTTGTACCATTTACCGGATTGGAACTCATTGCTGTAAAGGAGGAGGGTGTTAGTGTCAGTAACACAGTTTTCATATTTTTACAGGCATCATCGTTTCAAAGTGTACAAATGATTTTATATTTGTTGTTCCTCTATAAATGCTTTTTATTATTTATTTATTTTATTAATTACACACCGTGTATTTAGGTAATTTCTAGACCCTACATTTTCATAGGTGTGCATATCGATTTAGTTGTCACGTTTTCTCTATAGATACGTCAAGATTCGTGGCAGACGGGGTCAACCAATAAACAAGATTGTTTCCTTTTCAATACAATTACCTACTGGTAATTAGTGTCATCGGCACTAACGGCTCCCGTAAGGGCTGCAAGAGCGAGCGAGATAGCAATGTTATCCTCGCTTGTCCCGCGTTTTATGACCCCGTCTGCGGCGTATAGTATTATAAAAACAAAAGTAGCAATCTCTACGCTTATACAAAAGCTCAAACTATAGTATTTGAGTACGTTTCAAAGATTTTAATGTATAAATTAAATTAGTTTTTTTAATAATTATTTTTTCATGTTGTTTATGAGCGCTGCCGCCATGCCACCTTTCACATTAGACAGACGAATACCAGCTCTATACGCAGAAAGCCTTCCCCTTATAAATAAATCCTCATATCTCAGAGTTCGCAGATGAAGCGTAGCAATCCTTTCTGACAATTGAGTTTGTGCTCCCCTAAAACTAATTTACCTTCTATTGTTCCTCCATATTCACGGGGTTATTACATTACATTTATTTTGCCATGAGCAGATATTAAATTACCCTGAGAGGATACACCTTTGTTTTATAAGATATATCGACATATGACGGTCAGGTACATACTATGCTTTACATGGAATGAAATAGAAGAAGACCAGTACAGATACAGAGTCAAAGGAGTTCAATGAACACTCTGTTCCTATCTCTAATCTGCCTATCATACAGGCTTTTCAGTCTAGTTTAGGCAACTGAGACTCATTACATACTCGTAATTGGGTCACATCATCTCAATTTTGTTAATACATACCTAATAATTATGTATTGAATTTTTTTACGTGTATATTTGGTCAAATAAATATTGTTATTCTATTCTTATTCTATATTAAAATAACTACACTTCAGTATCACAATTATCAACGTAATTTTATCTTCAATATTCTTTTGCTTACAATTACTATGAGGTCTATTTATGTTATTTTACCTGTCACTAACGTCAAAGTTACAAATCTCAACTCAAGTTACAATCTAACTAACGTCACGTCAAAAATTCTTTATTCAATGAAATCTTAGAGATAAATTTAAATAATTTTTGAAATTAATTATTAAATTGTAATAAAAAATATTGTTCTCTCGAATTGGAGCTTCATTTGGATGTTTTGGAATTGGAATTCCTAAGCTTTTTTATCTTTTAAATAATATTTTTGATTAATTACGTTATTAAATTTGTTAATGGACAGTTTTTGTACATCACTTGGGAGTTTGTTATAAAAGCGTACACTTTGCCCTTTAAACGATTTACTAACTTTATGGAGCCTATAAGTTTTACAACTCCCAATGACCTTCAAGAAAACATAGTAGTAGTAGGTAGTACTATGTAGTAGTAGTAGTAGTAGTAGTAGTAGTAGTAGGTGGTACCTTGTAGTAGGTAGTACTATGTAGTAGTAGTAGTAGTAGGTGGTACCTTGTAGTAAGTAGTAGTTGTTGAAAGACGCAGGGCAGTGCATCGTTGGGCACGTTTCTAAGGTGCGTGACCTACGAAGCAATACTTTGTATAATATAGGTGATGGTTACCACTTTACATCAGGTGGGTCATAGGGTTGTTCCAACACCAGGTAGTAAAAATATAAAAAATAGTAGTAATACTAGGAGGTGGTACTAGTAGCAGCTGTAGTACTAGTAGTAGTAGTGGTGGTAGTAGTAGTAGACAATAAAAAGCAGAATCCCTCTTATCCCTCTTTCCCCCTTCCACTACCGGATAAGCAGACGAACCGAGAAGATCTATATCACCTTGCCGTGATCATGGCAAGGTGGTATTGCTTGCCGTATCAAACGATTTGCTTCAACTTTTCTTGTTACGACGCGTAAGCAGTGGAGCTCACTTCCGGCCTTTGTTTTTCCGGTACAGTTTAATCAAGGAGTCTTCAAGTCCAGATGGAACAGGTTCAATTTTTTGACGGCAAAACTGTATCTGATCCCCTCGATATAGCTAAGTTATTTAATGATTATTTTATTGATCTTAATACATTTAAATTCAATCATAAAACTAATTTGACATCAAATCTATCTCAATCCTTGTTTATGACCCCAACAACTCCATTTGACATAAATAACATTATCAAGTCACTGAGAAACGAGTACTAGCGCTGGCTATGATGGGATAAGTACAAAAATAATAAAACAAACAGTGGATTACATTTCACCAGTATTAAGTCATATTATTAATATTTCTATTGTTTCGGGAATATTTCCAGATAAATTGAAATACACCATCATCAAACCTCTATTTAAAAAGAATAACAGATATAGTATGAGCTGTTATAGGCCTATTGCACTCATTCCAGTATTCTCAAAGATTTTTGAAAGAGTCATTTATAATAGCTTATACAATTTTTTTGAGTGTAATAACCTATTCGCAGATCAACAGACAGGCTTTCGTAAACACAGATCGATTAATTTGGCCATATATAAGTTTCTTCAGACCGTAATGTGTAACTTAGACACAAGGAAACAAGTTTGTGCTTTGTATATAGATCTGACTAAAGCCTTTGATTACGTTGACCACACAATTTTATCGTCTAAGCTCGAATCTTACGGTGTAAGAGGTAATATTTTAGAATTGATCAAATCATATTTGAGAAATAGATGGCAAGCTACAGAAATAACACGTAAGTGCCTTAAATCAAATAAAGAAATGATATTTAAATCACAATATCGAGAAACTAGATATGGGGTACCCCAGGGAAGTGTTTTAGGGCCACTTCTTTTTATTATTTATATAAATGATCTCCCCAAAGCTGTTTCCGAGCAAATGGTACTATTTGCAGATGATAGCACAGTGATGTTTTCTGAGACGCATAAAACCCATTTAGAGGCGAAAATCAGCTTAACCTTGGACAAAATTACAGAATGGTTAAAACAGAATAATTTAGTAATAAATCTTGACAAAACTCAGCTTATGACATTCTCTAATAATAATAGCAACAATTCTGACATTAATATTCAATATTTAGGACATAAAATCAATAATGTTGACACTATTAAATTTTTAGGATTGAATCTCGACCGTAATTTAAATTGGAAATCGCACGCTGACACTATATGTAAGAAACTTAGTAAATGTTCATACGCATTGTACATGCTCGGTAAAAATGTTAACATGTCTGCCGTAATTACTGCCTATCACGGGTATGCCGAATCCATTTTAAGGTACGGGATTGTATTTTGGGGTAATTCTACGTTAATAGATAGGATATATATTGCTCAAAAAAAATGCATCAGAGCGATATGTAAAATTCGTAAAACTGATAGCTGTAGACCATTTTTTGCTGAGCTGAAAATACTGACGATGGCCAGTCTCTATATTTATGAGCTGGCGACCTTTGTAGTAACAAATATGAACCTTTTTATGAAACGTAACAGCAAACGCCACAATAATAAAATTTGTTTTTCTCGTAATAGGACTGCTCTTTATAACAAAAGTGTTATCTGTATGGCTGCCTGGATATATAACAAACTTCCAAAGTCTGTATTAGATGCTTCAAGTCTGAATGTATTCAAGGCAAATCTGAAAAAAATACTTGTAGGAAAAGCTTATTATAGTTGTAAGGAATATTTAAATGACAAGGATAATTTTGACATTGTTATTAAGTACAATTATAATGGAACCTAATAATTAAGCTCGACATTGCATGCGTAAATCGCTGAATATGGCTGCACTACTATGTAACACTAAACACCTTGTACCTACCCATATTACGCAATAAACTGATTTGATTTGATTTGATCTTTTTAAGCAAGCGTGTTCCATCTTCGATCACACCATCACTTCCCATCAGGTGAGGTAGTAGCTTGACTATCAACAATAAAAAAAATCCTAGCATAATTGATGATATATCAGAAAATCTATTGTATTTTCAGTTATTGCATTACAGTGATAAATTGATAAAGAATCTTACACTTATTAGTGGTAAATGATAATTTCACATAATTGATAAAACACCGGAAGAGGCATTCAGCTGTGATTGCAAGTCGTGCACTGTGTCTATAAAACGAAACCCGCGTCCCGCACCCACCTCCCCCCGACTGGGGAAATGTTGCTAGCTTAGTCATTATTTACCCGTTTTGGCGTAAATGTTTTAGGTAAGATATAACTAATGAAATCCCAATTATGTAATACTACACAGGTATCACAGGTATATTTAATATCTGCGTAACTGATAGGATAGGATCGACACACAAAAATATTATAACAATTACTACAACTATTATATACAGGGTTATCTGTTTGAATGTACTAAGCTGAAAAGGGGGTCATTGTGATAAAAAACTGTTAAAAAGTCGGCTGTTTAAGAATAAACATGCTACATGAACTCCCGTTGCTTTTAATTTGAATGAAACTGTAGGCCAAGTTAGTTGGTTGGGCATTTCATGGCACTATTTTATTAGTTAAAGATTAAGGCCGGTTTGCACAACGATCCTTAAAAGTATTTAGCGACTAAAGATATTTGACATTTGTATGATTTGAGAACTCCTTAAATCATATTTAGCCACTAAATACGTTTAGAAATCGTTGCGCAAAACGCCCTAAGAATAATATTATATTTTATTTTTTTGAAGGAAACACGAGATCGCAGTTCGCGGCGAACCACTGCTATAATTTAAAACCGCAACTAATAAAAGTTTCAATCTCACTATTATAGAGTAGGGAAAATAACAACTTTCGATATTTGGCAACACCAGCAAAATGGAGGATCATTATTTACGACGATTACAAACCGAACAATTTATTCAATGAACAAATAAAACAACATCAAAATTTGCTACTTACGTATGAAATGTTATCCCTTCTTGTTTTTTTTGAGCCCAGCTGAATTTTTACACGTTGGGACGATACAAGAAGGCATAATGCAATTTAATTGAACACTGTAAAATACGTCACGCGTAACGACTGTCACACACTGACTGGCGTACTCTACTTGGAGTAGATGTTGACTTTTCAGTATTAGCAGCGTTCACTTTTTCTGGGGTTTTATCTATTTTGAGGTTAATTAAAAAGGCATCGATAAGTCATAAACGGGGTCGACGACCTTTACCGGATATTGTAATGTTCCAATTAATTACAATCGATAGACGTCGCGATCGAACAAAAACATTTACTTTAATGAGCACTAAACAAAATGTTGATTGAAGAGTAATCAGAAAACCCCATAATTTAAAGCTTCCGCAGGCTGTTAGTGACTCGATTTAATCAACATAATCTGCTGTTTAAATAAAATACTGCAATCGCCAGCTTCACATCCCTTTTAATCAAAACGAACAAATCTAGAAACAATTTTCTTCGAGTAATAGTAGACGCTAATTTCAATATCACCCCCGTCATAATACCTATTGCCGACAAAGATAACGTCAACATCTAGCTGGATTAACCCGAGCTGTCCCGACCGACTTAATCCCGACAGCGCGCGGTGAATTTTCAATTATCGGTACTCATCTTCTGCGAAAGGTACTGATTTACAATGCGGCATTATACAGAGGTTCTTATGTAACAGTGTAGGTAGATGCTAAAAGTAATGTCATTCAAGTTGGAAGTGTCTACATAAATTGGCTTTGTAACGGCGGGCCAGAAAGGTAAAGGCGCTAACAATATTACTGATACAAAATAACTAGAGAATATTACGTCTGCAATTAAATTGGTTCCTGATAATGCAGTTTCATAAATTAGTACCTGAAGTACTGACAGTGCAAATATTTTAAGCGTAGTCACTTCTCATTAGACTCCTATGAGTAGGCAAGTTTATGTTCAGTCAGATTAATAGGTGATAACTAGATACATAAGTACATAATGGGGGAAACTTAATACTAATGTATGGAGGAGTGCGTACTAAATTTGGTCCTGTAGCGGAAACAATCGATTCGTCATCAATTAGAAATGAGCATTTCGAATCAAAACTATCGATGCGCCAATCGAATGTCAGTTAATTTAACCACCGCGCTGGTCAATGGTCGTTGAAACTATCGCGCGTAATAGACACATAGCCAGGTAATATGGATGCGTCGAACGTAATAACTTTTTCGCAATTAACGTGTGACAGTGATGTATTTCCGAGCGGTTGGATGAGTAGTTCCCTAACGATGATAATTATTATGAAGAGCTCGCTCGCTTCAGTCTCTAGATTCTCTGCCTCACGTTGGCACAGAACATAGAACAGTACTGCGTACAGAAGCCTCACTTAAAAAGTCATTATATATGAATCTGTGACTTTCACGAAATAACCGATATTCGAAAATTGCACTCGCCTTGCGGAACCCGCGTAGAATTGTAGCATGGGTCTGTCTACTATTTCAACGCCACATCTTCAAAAAGTGCTCGCTTTGAAAGCTGCGCGCCGATATACAGATTACAGAGCCTTTATGTAAATGTGTCATAATAATGTATGCCCGGTATGCAGTCTCCCTGCGGGATATACACGGATCGATTTCAACCGCACGATAAGGCCGCACGCTAAAAAGCGACTGAGTTAATAATTATATGAGACCGCCAGAGATTAGAATCACAAACGCCAAAGTAGAGTAGCTCTAGATTTTTGCTGGTCGGTGCAATGCCGCATGCGACGGGTAACTAAGATCGCCATTGGTTTTGAATTGTATCTTGTATTGAACAAAACTATCTAGGCGATTCCGATTTTGGTCAACTGTGTAAATGGGATAGCTGTTGAGGTGATTGAATTATGGGAGATTTAGACGGGGTGATTTTAGCCGTGCAGCTGGTCGTTTACCAAATCGCCACACATATGAGCAACGCAGCGCAAAACAAACCTTTAGGCGGCGAGCGATCACCTGAGACTGAGCATTTCCACAGTTGAGTTTAGATAACCGCCACATGCTGCCTATCATGGCTCGGGAAAAGATGAAACCTACTCTACTTTGCGGTCTAGTCGTGCGCTGGAACTCGACTCATGTAAATCCTGGATATGCGACAAACGGTAAAAATCGACGCATGTAAGATCCCTTAAGTATATTTTCATACCTCTACAGGTAGTACAGTGTCGAAGTGCGTCAGACCAGACCTGACGTTAGAGGCAGAGGCGCATCGCTCGCGACCTGCGACGTCTCGTCAAAGGGGAAACTTTACTAATTAGCAAATAAAGCAAATTGAAGTTACGTTTCTGCTAAACGTGAGAGTTCAGTTTTGGCAAAATAGCTCTTTGAAACTGGAACTATTTGTTATAAGAATATCAAATGCATCAACTTATTTATTGCATAAATACCAAGTTGTCTTTCAGAAATTTAAATAAGTGCTTGCATTCAATTTGTGAGAAAATAAGTAGATTTCATGCAACTTCTATGTTTTTGAGTTATTAAATTAATAAATCAAAATTCTTAATTATACCTTACACACTAGATACAACCAAATGAGAAACTAATAAATGTATAAAGGGCGGTGTTATCGCTAAATAAAGCGATCTCTTCCAAGTAAATGGATGCTGATGAAGTATTTGTGGCTTTGTGCCTTTTAAAAAGGCATTTAGCTACGAAACTCTTACAATAGATCGGTAGGTTACATTTTTCTGTATATAAAAGTTTCTATCCGGCGTATACACATTTGCACTCGTCAGTCGCGTCGTCGCTTGTCGAATTGTTCGTTGAAATGCTCGCGTCAAAAGAGACCGTCGAAAGTGTGCCTGTGTGTGCGCAAAACAGCGAAAACAATAACGGGAAATAGTCTTTCACTAGATTATGTTTATGTCATTTTATTTCAATAAGTTTTATGTCTTTGAAATGAAATAAAATCAATTTATTTGCTTGAACACAGTAGAATACGTTGTAGGTGTTATGTAAAGGTGAGTAGGTAGTAAATAAATATATTAACTCTGGCTATAACTCTTAGTTGGTTTATATAAACTAATCATATTTTTATTGGGTATATTAAACTGCATTAATCCGTAACGTGTACGTGCGAGGAAGCCTGGGGGTGCGCGACATCGCTGACAAGATGCAGGAGAGTCGGCTGCGATGGTACGGTCACGCGAAGAGAAGGCCACCTGACTACGTAGGGAATTTGGCACTACCACTTTCCATCCCCAGTCGAAAATCTAGAGGTAGACCCAAGACAAGGTGGAGAGATGTAGTGTCAAAAGACATGAGAGAGTGCCAAGTTTCTGATGATGACGTCGAGGATAGAGCGAAGTGGAGAAGAACGACCAGGAAAGCTGACCCCACCACCATGTGGGATACATAGCTGGGAAGAGAGAGAGATATTAAACTGCATTAACCAATTTGCGTACGCGTAGCGTTCGCTATTCGTCTCGTAATTCGCGAATGTGTAATGCAGTATTAAAACTTTTAGTCACAAATAATACTCTAAGCCAATGAAGTTGTGAATAGAGCCATTATTTTATTAATTTTACTCGCTATTATAAATAAATTAACATCATTGTGTAAATACTGGCATGAACATTGTTCCACAAATATTATGTTTACTGTTTACAAAAGCTTGTTTAGATAAGGCTTTTACAGCCGACATAATGTTACAGAATAACTAATGTTACATTTGTGTCAAACTAAAACTAATTTCAGAGTATACATTACGTGGGTTTGAGGCACTTACCAATGATGATATAACCTACCTTTACTTATGTACAAATTAACATAAACAAAACTAAAATGAGCTAATTTCGATAGGCATGAGTAGGTAAATTGATAATACTATTTCAAGGACTTTGACGAATTGTTTGTCGGATACGAACCCTAATGTAACCCTTGCATAAAGACGAGCTTATTTTTGACTCGCTGAGGTTCATCAGTGCTAATGAACTTGCGTAATCTGTATAATGACTGAACCTGAGAATACATTACGTAATATTTAGAAACCTTTCTCTTTCCTCATACATAGTGTCATTTGTATCCACGATGAGGTTCATGTCTATGTAGTCTGTGAGACCAGAAGTATGGATCTTATATCAAAAATATCTTAAATATTTAGTTTTTATTCTAGAACATTGTTGACCAATTGCCATAACATTTATCATGGTAACAATTTTACCGCGGCCACATTATATAACCACCATTTTTAGGTTAATTTGCCATCCGATCTCACATTAACCGTTACTACAAAAACTAAGCCTTATTTTTGAAAAGTTGTAAAACCAAGGTGAGACCACAGCGAAGGTTCGCATTTTAGAATATAACATAGTATAATTCTGTGTAATTCTGTAGTATTCGAGATTCTGTATAATTCGTCACATGATTGATGGATACACTCAGCATAAGCATTCGCCAAATCGAAGTTAAACACGGTTCCAGATGAACTAGGCAAATGGTTTGAAGCCAACGGACTGAACGGAAATACTGAACGTAGCAGGCCCCATTAGACCCATTTTAATTTGGCAGGTCGCAAATACTATGCGTCGCTATCCCTCAAAATTGGGACACAGCTTATATTGGGACTCAGGTAAATCAAATGAACTTCCTTGGCTTACAGCTGGATAGCGGCCTGATATGCAAACACCACATCTAAAAGCTATGCGAGAAGATCAGGCGAGCTTGCTTTGCACTGTGGCGTATCTCAGCGACCTTGCCCAGGCAGCTGGTCAGGAGTTGCTACTTCGCATCAGTGCACTCACTGCTTCAATACGGCACCGAGTTATTTGGGCGTGCTGCCGATGTAGAGTGCGTCTTCAGGATTAAAAAACGAGTCGTGAGAGCCATTGGCAAGGTTCTATTTCAGATCGTTGAGGATAATGACGGTACCTGCCATAGTCATATTCCAAACGGCGTTGTACGCTAGGAACAACCTGGTATCCTTCGTCACCCTTTGAATAGGTCATAGGTACAACCCGCGGAATGGACATAAACTGCGGGCTCATCGGCTGACCCAAACGTCGAAACTGGAGTATGTTATGCAATGTTATGGCTCCCAGTATTTACAACGGACTACCCGAGAATATAAGAAACGTCTGCTCGACAGAATCCTTCAAAAATAAGCTAAAACGGTGTTTAGTCGAACTGACGCCATATGGAGTTGACCAAACGTGATATTTTATTTAATTCGTATTTTTTATTTATTTTATGAAATAATGAAGTGATGAAATTTATGATTATTATTGTACCAACCTCTGTAGGTACCTACTTTATTTTATGTTTTGTTTAGGAAATGACTTGTAATTGATTTCTTTTTCCAATAAATATGAACTATGAACTAAATACTACTACCTTCCACCAGCGGCTTCGCTCGCGTTGTTTGTAAACAAAAAGTAGTCTGTGTTAATCCAAGTTAACACGGGTGAAATTTGGTACATACCTAATTTCATCGAAATCGGTTCAGCCGTTATGACGTGATTCAGTAACAAACAAAGGAACAAACATCTAAACTTTCGCATTTATAATATAAGCGTAATTAGTTCATCATCACATTTGACGACCTAATTGGCTCAGTGGGCGAATAGCCGGCTGAAACGCAGAAGGTAGCGGGTTCGATTCCCGCCGTGGAACAAATGTTTGCATGATAAATAAATAAATAAATATAGCTGGACATTTCACACAGCTCTATCTAGCCCCAAACTAAGCAGAGCTTGTACTATGGGAACCAGATAACTGATAGAATACTTACACACTTATAATATCTATATGGAAAAACATCGAGACCCGGAACAAATATCTGTAGAACATACAAACATTGGTCCGCGGCGGGAATCGAACCCGCTACCTCCTGAGTCTCAGCCGGCTATTCGCCCACTGCACCACGGAGGTCGTCTACAAACATGTGTTCCGGGTCTGGATGTTTTTCTATATATTATAAGTATGTATTTACAAAAAAAATGTATATAAGTATTCTATCAGTTATCTGGTTCCCATAGTACAAGCTCTGCTTAGTTTGGGGCTAGATAGCGCTCTGTGAAATGTCCATCAATATTTATTATTTTTTATTATCACAATCATATCAGCCATAGTTAAGGACGCTAAACATAGCTCTTCTTCATATATCTCCAGAGCGACCGATATGATGCGGCCTGCGCCCAACGGCTCCCAGCAACCTTAATCAGGTCGTCTTTCCATCTAGTGGGGGGCCGTGCTACGCTTTGCTTTCTAGTGCGTGATCTCCACTCGAGAACCTATCTGCCCAAACGGCTATCAGTTCTTCGAGCTAAATGCCCCGCCCACTGCCACTTCAGCTTGCTAATCATCTGGGCCATACCATAAAGTTAGTTTATTCCGACGTAATATATAACTTTTCTGCTAGTGCTTGCTCTTACTAATAAATAAATAATTGAGGGTACCAAGGCTGCTAAGTTAAAATGGGATTGGGCGGGTCATGTCTCCCGCATGCAAGCAAATAGGTGAGCTAAGGTCGTAACTGGATGGATCCCTGTGGATGGAAAGCGACACCGTGGAAGGCCCAAGTAAGAAGCGTTGGCGCGATGATTTGGACGCTTTTTATACGGACGGGCGGGCACTTATCTCGATCCTGTACCAACAGGATCGAGATAAGTGGAGAGATGAGAGAGAGGCCTTTGCCCAGCAGTGGGCCAGCACAGGCTAGATAAAAATAATAATAAATAATAGCATATAGGTTAAATAAAAGAATAAATAGTGCCAAGAAAAATCGCGTAAAGAGTAATTTTAAGCTCAACCAATATTATGTGTTGATTGCTTATATTTATATATTAACCAACTTCAAAAAAGGAAGAAGTTCTCAATTCGACTGTTTTTTATGTGTGTTACCTCATGACTCTTTCATTTATCAAACCGATTTCGAAAATTATTTTATTATTTGAAAGAATATACATTCAGATTAGTCCCATAGAAATTTCATTGAAATTGGTTAATTAGTTTGATATTTCTGTTATCTGAAGTCGGTTATATTTTTGTTAAAAAGTTACTTGTTTTATTAGCAGAATAAGAACTTAACTATTTGCAGAACTTTATACAAGTATGTACATAACAAGACGGGGAAAAAGTTGTGCATGTTTGATACATTAGCATAAAAAAAAACCTACCACTACTTGAAAGGCATTGCTCGAAATTGACCGTTGCAGTGCAGTCATTCAATCTTCCACGTGCTACGGCGTAGCATCGTAGCACAATGCCGTAGCACTTGTAGCACGTAGAGTATTGCTTTTAAACGAAAGTACGAATAAACTCGAGTTGAATCATGACCTTCTTAACAAGATACTTTCGATTCGATTGACGTTTCGGTAGTTTCATTTGCTGTTGATAAGATAAGAATTGAACTGTTTTATTATTTCCATCCGTCTGCATAAATAGAGGATAATGTTTTTAGGGTGTATGTATGTATGTCTGTTCATTTAGCGCATCATGTGACCTGAACGGCTTGAATGATTTTTACCTTCACAAAAGTGATATGGCTATATAATTCAAGATGAACAAAAATTTATCAAAACCAAAAGTGATGTATCAAAACGAAGATATTTAAAAGATATCTCTCTTCTAAAATTATAAATATGTAACACCTCGGAGGTAAACAAATATACTATAAAAAACGTGAAAATTAATGATTATTAAAACAGTCAAAAATCAAATTGCAAAACTAACTGAAAAGAGGTAAACAAGTTTGCATATTATGATAATCGCGCAGGCGCACCGGGGACTGTAATCAATATTAACATCTTACTATTAATATCTGTGATGTGATATCACTAAATTTGTGGTATTATAATTGTTCATTATATTAGTTTAACCCTCATTACTATAGATACGGGACGTATCGCGTACCGTTTTATGGGTGTTTCGAGCGACAATGTTAGTTTAGGTCTTTTCAGTTTGTTTTGCAATCAGGTTTATTTTGTATTTAAAGATGTAGTACTAAAAAGAAGTAGTTCTAGTCTGACCTATCTATATATAAATACGTGAAGAGAACAGAAGGGCGAATCCTCAAATTAAGCTAATTAAGATACTTACGGTTGAATTTCTACCACTGTGCGGGCAACTAGTCTTATAGTATAGCTTCAAAAACTACCTACTGTTAACTTGCCATCCAATCACATATATGTTTCTACAATAACTACGCCTTATTTTTAGAAAATTACAACACCAAAGTGAGACCACAATTTTCCCGTTTCCCGAATATAAAAGATAACCATTGACAATTCCTTAATCACAAAACAAGTTAGGCGCATGTGTTTCGATAAGGGACTCGCAACATCACATAATAAGGGTCCAGTTTGATGAGCAGAGGTCCCGACATTACGATCGCGGGTAAGCTTACAAGAGCCCCTGTTAATTGAACCAAAATGCAGGCGGAAGTTTGCTCGAGCGTTTAAGATCGGTAACTGAGTTGTGGGTGACCCGGCGCGCTAGGCGGCTGAGCGACTGGGCGGCCCGGCCGAGCGGCCAGTTTATAATCCCTCTTAATGCCGGCGCAGACTACTTCGGAAATTTGATTGAGTTTATACTCAGTTTGTAATATTCTAGGTTTGGACTTACCTTTAGAAACCACTGATATTGGAACAAACAAAGTGAACTCTGCGCTAATATGGTTTTAGGATTGTTCAATCGTTTATACACTATCACCTTGTAGACTATAGACGCTTTTAAAAAATTGCTTGTGTATAATTAGGGTTAAAACTAACAGCTTAGAAAAATGATTAATATATATTATTTACTTTACCCGCCTATTACACTTATATTTTTATTTGTTTTATTTTCTTGCTAATTATTGCCCGCGACTTCGTACGCATTACACTACTAAATGTGTAGGTATCCTAGAAATAAAGCTAAACTCGCTGTTGCAACTTGACTTGACACCCCGTTTTTATCCCATGGGAACTGATTTATGGGATACAAACTTATGTAGCCTATGTGGTAATCCAGGTTATAATCTACGTATATACCGAATTTCATCGAAATCGGTTCAGCCGTTACGATGTGATTGAGTAACAAATAAACAAACATCCGAACTTTCACATTTATAATATTAGTGTGATTAACAAAAATATATCTAGGTTATCTAGGTTTTATTTTGAAGTTACGTACATTCATTTATTCAACCAAATAAAAATGTACTTTCGACTACATATTATGATAGTAAAGGTAGTACTTTTTTATGATTTGACAAAGGAACAAACTTTAAAGTTGCACTGAGTTAAAAAAAACCGCTCCAAGGTAATAAAAAAACATTAATTTAAATAAAACGGGACGCATCACATTCGAATATTTTTACTCAGCATTCATGTTCGTGTCGCTGCACTTATTTACGGCGAGCACTGTTTTAAAATGAAATGATTTACATAAAATATGTACATTTGTACATCTGTTATCCAGTCTTGGCGGGAACGGGTGCATTTGACATGCGATTTATGATTTTAATAAAACTCAGTCGACGCGATAAAGATGGCCTGATATGAGTGAGTTATAATATAACGCACATTGAGATATATCTTGCACAGTGAGAAATATAAGTTATTACTAGTCACGTTTCAAGGAGTCTCCAGGAGAATACCTAATATCAATGTAGGTAATCAACAACTACAACTGATTAAATAGTACGTTTATCTTTTGGCCGGGATCACAGGTGAAAGAAATATCCAGGCGAGTAGTCAGGATAGGCTGCCATTGGCAATCTTGATGCCGTCTTCAGGTCTAAGATTCAGCAATGCTTTAAGACAAAGATTTTCAACCAATGTGTCCTGCCCATCCTCATACGGTGCTGAAATATGGCCGCTCATGAACGAACTTGTTTACAAAACTAGAGTTGCTCAGAGAGCAATGGAGCATGCCATGTTAGGCATCTCGCTGTTGGACCACATACCCAACATCGAAATACGACGCAGAACCAAAGTCGTGGATGTGGGTAGAAGGATTAAACAGCTGAAATGGAGATGGGCTGGACACTTGGCAAGGAAGAAATACGGAAGATGGACAAGGGCAGCAACCGAGTGGTGGCCGCAAGAAGGGCGCAGAACAGTTGGCAGACCACCAGTCAGATGGTCAGACGACATCGCGAGAGTTGCGGGAAGGCAATGGATGAACTTGGCACAGTACCGGAGAGAATGGCGTGATAACGAGGATGGGGTGACGAGCAGTGGGTAGATCTGGGCTGAGATGATGTTGATGATTACTAGTAAATTATGATAGGTCCTACCCAAATTACCGCTCCAATATATTTTATTTATAATCATTTTATCATATAATAAAGTTTGTATGAGCTAGTGGCCAACACAGGTATTCTTTTTTTTAAATACTACCTTTGCTGGCCACTATATCATATTTGTATACTTTTTTATCAATTCTCTCAAACCACATTTTTATAATTCATTGATTCTGTTTACGGAAATACATCTTCCTGTATATTATAGGTCACTGAATCCGCACACAGCTTTACAAGCTAAATTGAAAAATATATAATAAAATATATTATAATATATTAAATTATGATAAATAAAGTAATGGGTATCCCATCAAAACATATATGTGAAATGAGAGCCAAGTTCAATATTATCATATATGCCTTGGTTATTGACTTCAAAGACAAAAGAAATGAGATCCAAACGGGTGCCAAGTTCAATGGTCAATCCTGAAATTTATTTATAACAACATAAAATATTTTAAATCAACTTATAATATCAATTCTTCTTATAACTTAGGATTATATATTGAAGCCTAAAGTCTGACTTGGCTAGTTCTTATATTCGAATTATTAATATCTATACATGTTAGAAATGTAAGTAGGTACCTGTTAAATTGAGTTAGCGGCATCGTCGCAAAGGCACCGCCGATTTGCTGCTTAAAAATGATTTGGAAATGTTTCGCTTCCTGGATGAATATTCTGGTATTTAACCCACCTCTAAAATCTGTAAATACGACTCCGGATCTGTGATATAAATTAATGTACATAACAAAACAGGTTGTGTAATGTTATGAATAACTTTCTTGATCTATAATATAAAAATGAATCGCGAAATGTGTTGGTAAGCGCATAACTACATAACATAACATTCGCACAAAGCGGTTCTCTTCGAACTTTATTATGCGTACCGCCAAAGAGTGGAACGACTTGCCAGAGCTACAACCTGGGTATCTTTAAGTCGCGAGTGAATAGGTTTCTTCTAGGCAAGCGTGTACCTGTAGACTGCATCATCGCCTACCATCAGGCGAGATCGTGGTCAAACGCAAGCCTATAATATATATAAAAAAATAATTAATAAAATAACTCAACAACGCCAGGACCAATTTGGCCAATTCTTTTTTTGTTGTGTTTCTTATTGTCAGGAGAAGGTTGTTATGAAAGAAAAAATTTAAAAAAATTGCGCGCAAAATTAGAAAATTTAAGATCATTTAACCACCATATAAAATTATTTATAATCTAACCTTAGCGCTTTTATAATGTAACCTTATGACGTTTGACATAGAATTGACAGAATGCGTGCTGCAAATATCGACAAAGAGGATGTAAACAAAATGAATATCGTTTAAATAGGAGTTATCCCGAGATATATTGTCTATATATATAAAAAATAATTGCTGTTCGTTAGTCTCGCTAAAACTCGAACTCTCGCTCCACCCGTGGAGCGATTTGGCTAATTTTGGTATTGAATTATTTGTGGAAGTCATTCATTTTCTCATACATAATGATGGCCGGGGACAACAATTGACAATTCTACCAGGGTGACTTATATTGACAGCCCGCGTTATACCTATGCATGTCAAGCCGATACGAAATTCGGCGGGACCACCAGTTTCTAATATAAATACTGAGATGAGATAGATTATACCAAACATACGACAAACGATATATCAGGCGGTGCTAGATTCTATCGTATGAAATTATTATTATTATCTTGTGAAGAATAAGTTAAGCCCAACAGTAGAATAATCACTTGTTAGTTTTTTTTTAATTTATTTACTATTTTAACATAGATTACAGTTATATGTTCGAAAATATAGCATCTAAAAACCAGTGAGGTTTGTGCCGGTGCTATCGTGGGTTTACATCACTAGGTGTTTTTTACTTAGCAATAAAAAGTATATAAAAAATGTAAGTAGGTAACTAAGCAGGAGCCAGGTAACGTACTTCTGTTTATGGTTTAGATTATTAATGTTATGAATGAGCCAAGAAAATTAGACTTGACTCATAAAGTAGTTCCTTAGTTTAAATTTCATATCTTTAGGTGTCAAATTATCACGTATGTCAGAGGGTAGGGTGTTGATAAGCCGAGGAACAAGGGAGCTGGCCGTCCGTTTGTCGTAGGCTAGACAATATGCCGATGAACTTCAGGCTGTTAGTTAGCAATTAACTCTCTTATCATACGTTTTAGAGAGAAGCTATCTTGCACAAAAGTATTGAGCCAAATGTAAGGGGTTCATTTATTTAGAGGAAAGAGGTCGCAGTTTGCAGAGATGACTATGACACATTGAGTGTATCGTTTGTCATTTATTCACAACCGCGGCTGAGTTAATGTTTTAGAAAAGCCTAATGGGTGTTATCCTTTAACCCTGTTTGACAATAAACATGGAAGCGGTCCCTCGAGCGACGTGATATGTGCGGATTAGCGACTTATAAACTTCATAAAAAACATTTAGGTGCGGTGCCTAAGCCGAGCTCACTCACAGAATAGCCTGTTTTTGCTGTAATGTCCACGTCGGTAAAGCAATCTTAGAAAACAGTTTCTACTTGCTCCGAATAAAAATAAAGTAATACATTTAAACAGTAATTTAATTGCTTAATTAATCAGAAATCCTCTCTCGTGTGTTTGAGTTTATCAAAAATGAAATACGCTAATTAAAAAACTTATTGGGTGTAGTGAGGTTCTGTTGATATTTCATTAGCAAGCATTGTTTGCGTTCGCAGTCACGCGAATCACATTGGATATTTTTGCGAGGCTGTAGTAAAAAGCGACGAGGTCGAAATTAGACCCTCTTAGAGGTCACCTAATTTTATATAATCAAATTTTATTTTCTCATTTGTTACGCGGTAAGCAAAAAATTTTACGTAGGTGTTACAAAATTATTACTCCCGAGGGAACCTCTTATTTTAAATAAGGAAGTAATCATCATTTTAGACTAGCCACAAATATTTGTTTGGAAAAAATTCCGCGCTGTTTTAGAAATTTTACAGAGGTGGACATAAAAAACTGTCTAGTTAAGTTTTATACCAAGAAATATCCCACAGCGGTGGATTTAAAAGGTAGAGCGATAGGAAGAGGGCGATATAAGTAAGCCCTTAGCTTATAGGCTTCTTTTTGTACCAGGAAAAGTCGCGGGTGTATGCTTGTATTTCCATAAATACAGAGAGTTGCATGTAAAGTTTTAAGTTGTATTTGCATTAAGTGGTTAGTTTGCAGCTAGTTCGGAACGTTCTAAGTACACTACTACTTAGAACAATTAACAACTTTGCTCTCTCCGTCTCTTTTAAACATGAAATTTTGCTAAATGATGGCGAATGCTAAGACCAGACAGCTTTACAGTTTATCCCTAAAACAAATCCAGATGAGTTTGTTAAATAATCGGAAATATAAACTCTTATGGTTCATGAAGTTTTCGGAAGTACTCTTACATCCGGTATAAAAAGGTTGGCATTAGAGTATACATTATCATCATCAAATTAGGCACAGGCCGTCCATTGATGAATATAGGCCTCCGCTGCGGCGTGTCGGCCACAGGTAGGGTCGGTACGTTCTACAGGATGTGGAATCAAAAACTGGTTAAAGTTCCACACCTGTAATGTCCATTATTAATTACACAGCCGCACAGATTCGCACTCAAGGTAGATAGGTGGGGAGCACACTGAATCATTGACCTGAGAAGCGACGGGGTCCCGGTCCAGGACGCGTCAGGGTAGGTGGCCGACTCGATCCAGGAACACTGCTGCAGTAGGTAGTTTCCGCTCACCTACTCGGCAAGGTAAGGTCACGGTCGTGTAACAAGGCAATCCAGCCGTCCAGTAGAAAGTAGGTACTCGTTCTGATGGATCCTGCAAATAGTGAGCACAGCCTTAGAAGACATCCAGAATATAAGCTGTCTATCATATCCTGCGCTATATAGGTAGATACTGTAGTTGACCGCTTGGGTGCAAGCCCAGCGATTCGAGTGTTAGTGATAATTGCAGTTAGTGTGGCCAGCAGACAGCTTTTTATACACAGAAAAGAAAGACTAGGCAGATAGACATACAGCAGTGGCATTAGATATAATAGAAACGCACCCCAGCAGGATCCTAGAACAATCTAGCACGATTGGAAGTTATGGTAATGATGATGGAGAACAGATGCGCGTTACGACTAGTATCACCTTAAAAAGTGTCACACTAGTGTCAAACTTTTGACACGTTTTCAAGCAGAAACGATTCGTAGCTAGTTACCGACGGATATAGGAACCCGCCATTCACGGGCATGTGTCGAGCTCGGCCATCAAAAAAAATAGATGCGCTTACATTCCAAGGTGGGTTAGTGTTCCGTGGCCGCGCGCGGTCGGAAGTATAAACCTTTCTCGTTATGTTTAATTTTGAGGTTCCGTATAGATGCGTACGTAGATTAGTCTGTTTTTAGGGTTCCAAAACTCAAAAGGTAAAAAGAGGAACCCTTATAAGATCATTCTCTTGTCTGTCTGTCCGTGTGTCACCACTGATTTTCTCAGGAACGGGTGAACCTAGCAACTTGAAAATTAGGTATATAAAAATCAAGGTTCTGAGTCAACACGATAAAGAGATATGGGCAAATTTAGATTTTCGCCTAAACTTGTAAGAACCAAAATTTACTTTAATTTTCACATTTCTTATTTTTAGAATAGACCTTGCTTTTAACCAAAATTGACAATTCTAGGTCAATCGGAAAAACCCTATAGGTTTTGGGTCGAAAACCTATATGGTAGTTCCCGATGACCTAGAATCGCGAAATTTAGCAAAAAGCAAGGTAAAACAGCACAAATAAAGGAACAATTCCAAAAAATAAAAAAAGTTGAATATTAAAGGGTGTCCCCAAACATACATAGTTAATAAATAAATAAATGTTGCTGGACATTTTACACAGCGCTATCTAGCCCCAAACTAAGCAGAGCTTGTACTATGGGAACCAGATAACTGATAGAATATTTATATACTTTTTTTTTGTAAATACATACTTATAATATTATATATAGAGAAACAACCAGACCCGGAACAAATATCTGTAGATCATGCAAACATTTGTTCCGCGGCGGGAATCGAACCCGCTACCTCCTGCGTCTCAGCCTGCTATTCGCCCACTGCACCACGGAGGTCGTCAATTAAGTTGACGCCAATTAAGATGGTCCTCTGATTTGTATGGGCACCTGAATTCGTATGATGCCGCTCTGAATTCAGGGAGCGGTATGTCGGACTCCTACCGGCTAAACCTCCACGGCGGGCGTTCCTCCGCTCGCTTTATACCGAGGACACGGGCACAGAAAACATTCTTCCGCGACCCCGGTGGCGTTAGTCTGCTCTTGCGGGCCCCATCTTTTAGGGTTTAGGATTTAGGCCACTGCTATGGGGGATGGAGGTTGGCATACGCTCTCGCATACGCCCTCCTCCTTCACCGCCCCGGTCTCGTGCGGGGGGTTGGGAGAGTGCTCCCAGATTCCCTGTCCCTCTCCACTGCTTCCTTCTGCTGCACTACATTTTCGCAGAAGTAATCAGCACCAACCTCAAATAAGGTATATAAATAAAATTGTGCTATTGACTAAAATAAATATTTAAGTGGGGCTCCCATACAACAGACGTGATTGTTTTGCCATTTTTATAGATAATGGTATGGAACCCTTTCTGCGCGAGTCCAACTCGGACTTGGCCGTTTTTTATTATGGTTTTAGCTAGTTTTGAGCTAATATTGTAACGGCACTAGGCGCAACGTTACGCCCCCATAGATTCTGAGAGTGACGGATCTTTTGCGGCCTGCTCGTAACGGTTCCAAACAAGCTTTATTATTAGCAAGCTTAAGTGGTAGTAGGCGGCGCACATAGTTCTTCGAGCCCACTGCCACTTTAGTTTGCTAATCCTCTGACACATGTCTTATTGTTTTTAAATATTCATTGCGTTAAAACCAAACTTTTTTAATGGTTTGCAATATAAGAATTAGTTTAAAAAACTTAGTATAGACGTGGTAGAAGTACTCTTGGAGCTTCGTATATCTCTACATTTCTTGAATTAGACACAATATCCGTGATACGTTCTGTTGATTTTAAGCAAACGCTAATGTGTACCAGTTAAGTGCTCCACAAATGTTTGGTGTCTCGGGACGATAGGCTTAACGCAAGCAGTGTAACGCAACCAGCGAACTTGGAGTTTACTATTTAAAGCATGAAATACTGACGATAAAGTCCTAAACTTCGAGGCAGTTTTCCTACAAGATATTACTTGTTATATCCTAATGTGTATGTGTATTTTAGTGAGCATTGTATGTCGTGAAAGCTTCATTAGCAGGTGTGTTTGGTGTATTAAGTGTTGACATGGGTAAGTGGGTACTTTATTCAACCACTATTTTATAACATTCTAGATTTATAAGCGCAAACCATGAATAAGCCTATTTTATTTCTACGACAGTACCTACCTATTTAATCCCAGCTACGTGCATATAACTGTTATTGTAAACTTGTTGTATGCCCTCGACTTCGTCTGAAATTTTCTGCATCTCGACAGCAGCGCCACCTACCGGGTCCAATTGTGAATCTAAAACATCCGGAGATCCACTGAAACACGCAAAAAAAATCATCAAAATCGGTAAAGTCATTCTCAAGTTATAGCGTGACCAAGGGAAACGTATTCATTATTATATTTATATATATGTAGGAATAAACAATACACATCATTATAATATTGTTACACCGAGGCTGTTACAGAATAAGTAATAGTAACAGTCAGCTTCTCGAAGTTATACCTACTGTGTCACAGAATAGATAATACTTGGTATTGAATATACCTAGGTACATATCACGTTTTTACCTACAGTTGCCCAGATTAAGAAATAGTAGTCAGTCGCGATACCTACACTTTTCTAGTTAGTAGTAGAAACATCGAGAATATTCTGGAAACAATGCGTGGTATAAATAGTGCGTAGAGACGCTTGGGCAGTCCGTCTTGATTTGGCGATACGTGCGAACATTTCGGTGACTTTTAGTGGTTTATTGTGTAACAGTGGTGTGATTTTCATTATTTTATCCCGAACCCTCAGCTCGTAACAATATCATTTATCACCTAATAGGTTCGTTAGCATTGTTTGCCATTGTTTGAGATTCAAATCTTGGCGCCATTCTTAATTTAAATTATAGTGCCTACCCTATATGTTTTTTACATCATTCTGTCTTTGCAATGAATAAACGTTGTTCGTCGAAATAATGATACTTAAACTACCAATCTATACCTGGTCCCCTACATGGCCCTGGATCTACGCCGGATATCATCACCAGCCGATATTTATATTGAGGAAGAAGTTTCCATCACATTTGAAGACGTGGAGCGCAAATAAATGCTTGGGGATTGCGCGTCACAAAGAGTGGTCGATCGAGTTCAATCTCCAACAGTGAAAATCGAGTATAAAATAGATAAATTTAAATTTAATTTGAGCCCAACCCTTTAATCAGGTATATTTAGGTATAATTTTGTGAGGGACAGTTAGCACCATTTTGTAACGGTAAAAATTGCAGTGTTAGATAAATTCTATTGACCAAGTTAGTTAAATTATTAATATTGTTTGTTCTTTTCATTATTTAGAGCAAATAATTTAGCTAACATTTAATTTCAACCAATTTATCATTAGTTTTCCAACATTTGCACCAGGTACATAAATATTGTCCCACATAGGTTTTTTTGTAGGTTCACGTAGGATTTTCTGTGGTTTTGTTTTCATTGTTAATTCATTAAATTGTTAATTTTCATCAGTTCAAGAGGGATAAATGGTTTTTATAGGTTTAAATTATATAATCATCTTAGCTAACTTACCCAATTAACGTATTTATACCTATATATAGGTAATCTCGGTGTCATTTCATCCTTAGTTTATGTGTACTTTGTGTGGTAGGCACATATGTAAAGACATGTTACCTGTATCAGTTCCAGGTCGAATTTGCCAATCTTCCAGAATGATCGATGAAAGGGAGTTAATTAAAAAACGCGCCAGCATGAAAGGTCGTATCACTGCCTTCGCGAATCATCTGACGTCTTTGAGTGCCTCCTCGCTGAGTGCGTCGGCGGCCAGAGAGTTACAGTTGCGTATCGGTAAGATCGAATCCTTATATGACCAATACGATGAGGTACAGTTAAAAATCGAGTGCAGTTCTGATAACAGTGAATTGCAGATAGATGAACGAACTGAGTTTGAAAAACAATATTATTGGATACTTGCCGATGCTCAGGGAATGTTAGAAACGTTTAGAAAAGATCAAGATAACTTCGAAAGTGTATCAGGTTCTCATTCTGATCATAAGCTTGTTAAATTGCCCACTGTTCAGTTGCCAAAGTTCAGTGGTTTCTACGAAAGTTGGTTGGAATTTCATGACACTTTCTCAAGTTTAATTGATAATAACGATCAGATGGATAAAATTAATAAATTTCATTACTTGAGGGCGTCTTTAGAAGGTTCGGCTGCTGTGGTAATTCAATCCATTGAGTTTTCTGCGGATAACTATTTGGTAGCATGGAAGCTCTTGTGTGAACGGTTTGATATCAAACGTTTGTTGACACAAAATCATGTTGCAGCCTTATTCAACATCGAACTGATCATAAAAGAGTCCTCTGTAGTTTTAAAGCGTGTTATCGATCAAATGAATAAGAATTTGCGTGCCTTGGAATCATTCGGCCAACCCGCACCCGTGCAGCACTGGGATACTCTTTTGATTTACATCGTGACGCAAAAGTTAGCCGCAAAAAACTTACCGCGAGTGGGAGGAACATAAAGGTACTTTACCAAAAGATAAGCTGATTAGCCTTGATGCTTTTCTATCATTTATGCGTAATTATGCAGTTTTAATTGAGACAATTGAATTGTCACAAAATAATATGACAAAGTGGCAAAAGTTTAACAAAAATAAAAGCTATGGATTCTTATCAAAATAGTAATAGTATAAATAATACAACTTCATCGTCAATGAAAGTCCTAGCTGTAATGTCTAATAATCATTGTCTAAATAACTGTCCTAAGTTTCTGGCTTTAAGTAGTGAGGCGCGATACAAGTTATTGCTTACTTATAAAATATGTTTTAATTGCTTCCGTAATGGACATTACGCTAATTCATGTAAAATGCCTGACTGTAGGCTTTGCAATACTAAACACCACACACTTATTCACAACGATTTCAGTACAGAAAAACAGGTGTTTACATCTATGCCCATACCTACAGCTACAGCTGACTGCGATAACAGCAGCCACACAAATAATTCGATGCTTACGGTTACAAATTCTCATAATTCGAACGTCGCACTTACGGGAAACATCACCACTACATGTGAGAAATTAGATCAAGTTCAGAGTGACGTTTTATTAACCACTGCGTTAGTAAAACTGCAGGATAGCAATAATAACGAGGTCATCGCCCGTGCGATTCTGGACAGCGGCAGTACGTCGTGTCTAATGAATGACCGAACGGAAATTAACCAGCTGATCGCACTGATAGGACCGTTGTAGGTATAAATAATAAAACGACGTGTATTAATAAAATATGCCGTTTGCCTATTATGTCGTTATGTAAAAAAATTTCAACTTATTTAAGTTGTTTTGTTCTGCCGTCAATAACTGATAACATTCCTGGGTGTCAGATTGATGTTAAGTATTTAAACATTCCATCAGATATTTGTTTAGCGGACCCTCAGTTCTATGCACCCGCCGCCGTAGATATAATCATCGGTGCTGATATTTTCTGGGACATTTTAGGTTCGAAAAATATTAGACTAAGAGATGGAAAACCGATACTTTATGAGACTAGACTAGGTTGGATAGTTTCCGGTCCAGTTAGTAGCGACCGCGTATCTACTTCACGTATTCAATGTAATTTTATACAAGTTGATTCCATGACTTCCCACTGTCCTGATGATGACATTCATAACCAATTAATGCGTTTTTGGCAACTCGAAGAAGTTAGCCCTCAGTCATCTCATTAATTTCCAGAGGAGAAGCAATGTGAGGAACATTTTGTTAAAAATACAACTCGCCTCGCAGACGGACGGTTTTGCGTTAGGATCCCGTTAAAACAAACACCAAGCGTGTTAGGCGATTCTTATCATCGAGCTAAGCATTGTTTGTTATCTTTGGAGCGCAGACTCAAACGTAATGATTCATTTGGTAAAATGTATAATGATTTCAGGTGTGAATATAAACAATAAGATCACATGACAGAGTGCAAGCCGATTACTTCGGTGCCTCATTAGGTACTTCATCCTACATCACGGTGTCCTACGTGAGAGTAGTACGACGACCAAGCTACGGGTCGTGTTTAATGCGAGTAGTCCCACTACTTCAGGTGTTTCATTTAATCAGATTAAAATGATTGGGCCTACAGTACAAGATGAACTTCTGTCAATACTTTTAAGATTAAGGTAGCGTAAATACGTGATAGCTGCAGACGTTGAGAAAATGTACCGAAGTATAGCTGTAACTACACAACGATGATAGACCTCTGCAACAAATTATTTGGCGTGATCGGACTCAGGCTAATTCAGCACTTAAGTGTTACCTGTTAAATCGTGTGACTTATGGCACTGCTAGCGCGCCTTTTCTTGCTACTAGGTGTTTGAAACAGGTAAGTTTAGACTGCAAAGGCCCTAAAATATCTGAAACTATAACTCATGATTTCTACGTAGACGATTTTTTGAGTGGTGGGGATGAACTTAGCGAAGGTTTTTGCATACGTGAGCAGGTTACTGCCGAGCTCGCCTCAGATTGCATGCCTCTAGGAAATGGAAGTCTAATGAACCTCAATTATTACCACAAGCCGATCAGTTATCCCCGGAACTAAATATCGGAGATACTGGACCAAGTAAGACGTTAGGCCTGGGGTGGAACTCAGTGACAGTGACTCAGTGATATGATGTCAAAGTCAAAACCTTTTATTCATTAAAATCACAAGGATCACTTTGAATCGTCAATTTTACTGCCTGTTCCTTCGCGACCAAGCCAGGAAAGAAACGCAAGAAACAAGGCTGGTTTTTTTTTGATCCTTTAAGAATACATTACAATACAGAAAATAAATTACGTTTAAATTGTAACATTTTGTACGAGTTGGAGCAATTTCAATCCCAAGCTTCTCTATCATCTAAATAATCTGATATTTTATAAGTAGGCTTTTTTTATAAAGATTTTGTTTAATTGCGTTTTTAAATTGGTAATTGTCAATTTTTGTACATCACTTGGGAGTTTGTTATAAAAGCGAACACCTTGCCCTTTAAACGATTTACTAACTTTATGGAGTCTACAAGGGGCAACAGCGAGTTTATCTTTATTTCTAGTATTAAAATTATGATTATCGCTATTTTTCTTAAACAAATTAATATTTTTGTGAACATACATCAGATTTTAATAGATGTATTGACAAGGGAATGTCAATATTTATTTCTTTAAACTTATTGCGTAATGATTCTCTGGGGCCCATATTATAAATTGCACGAAAACGAAAATTGCCTCTTCTGCAGCACAAAAACAGTGTTTATATCTGCAGCACTCCCCCACAGCAGTATACCGCATGACATAATGCTGTGGAAGTAGCTGAAGTAGTCTAGCTGTGTCTACGTCTGTAAAAAGACGGATCTTTTTGACTGCGTATGCCGCAGAACTAAGTCTCTTCGACAAGTTATCAATGTGAGGGCCTCATTGAATATTATTATCTAGTGTTATACCTTAGAATACGTTGATGTCCACAAGAGCCAACTCCTCGTCCTCGATATCGCGCGGCGTCATGTTACCTCTCTTCAGTCGCTCAGTTTATGGTGGCATGGTCCAGATTATTTAAAACGCGATCCCTCGCACTGACCTGCAACTCCAAGTACTGTTGAAAGGCTGCCTGAAACTCGAAATGAAGTTTCATTACATGTTAATAGTTCAACTCCAATCGAATTCATAGATTTCAGTCGCTTCTCAAATCTGCCAAGGCTTCAGCGTGCCGTGGCTTATGTGCTAAGGTACGTAAATAATTTAAAGAAAGGGACTAAATGTAACACTAACTATATAAATACTGACGAATAAGATAATGCTTTAATTTTAATAATGAAACATTTGCAGATTCAATCGTTCCCTGAGATCGTTCAATAAGAAAGATTTGCTTTATAAAAACGGTCAGATGTAACCTTTGAATGCTTTTGAGTGTACTATGTGTGTTACAAAATTCGCTATTTATTTAGGACGGTCACACATGTACTCAATATCCAAGAATCCTAAATGCTTTAATTCCTGAAGGTATGTAAATAAGTGTCCCTTTAAATCTGGTTTAATTCTGTAGCGAAACCCTGAAAAAAACAAAACAATCAAAGCATCCCCTAGGGTGCCTTGTAAGAGTCGTTCTTAGACATAAATTGCTCTGTAGGTATTTGCTTAGGCCCGATACACGGGTATCCTGTTTGTACTTGGGATCGCGGCGGACTTGAAATGGAGCATGCAGGTGTGTTTGTTGATACTCTGCGGTAATTTGTAATGGACGTTTATACATGTTGTATACCAAGGTATTAAATGCACAAGGTTATTTTATTATCATTTATGTCAGGTAAAAAGTCCTTTTACCCTATTCTCTGCTGCCAGTGTTGCAGTAACACTGACTTTTTACCTGACATAAATGATAATAAAATAACCTTGTGCATTTAATACCTTGGTATACAACATGTATAAACGTCCATTACAAATTACCGCAGAGTATCAACAAACACACCTGCATGCTCCATTTCAAGTCCGCCGCGATCCCAAGTACAAACAGGATACCCGTGTATCGGGCCTTTTACCTTTTACTAGGTACTGCAGGTATTTGTTTTATTTCTAACTAATGGAGTTGTTTATTTACCTTGTATGAAAGTTTTTCAAAGTGATTGTTCATGATTTCAATTAGAAATTGAAAATCTAAACGAATAAGTTCACCTAAATTAGAAAGCTTCGTTTTTTCCTAATTGAAAAAAAAAACATAATCAAACGAAGTTGTGAAGAAGAATAAGAACGTTGGGATAAAGCAACCCAAGATATTTTTTCAGGCATTTAATATTTTAAGAGAGTAAAATGTATGCGCATGTCACAACTATAAATACTCACTTTTCCAATTACTAATTGACCATCACATTTTTAACACTTCCAAATTGACGTAGCGATATCGTTTACTAAATTCGACGTTGCGCGTTGGATATTTGACATTTAAATGTCAAAACCTTAACCATTCCCGTGTTATGAGGTAAATTCGTGACACATTGATACGAGGTATAAATGATTTATGCAAATAAGCGAGTTTAGCCCTATCTAGCGCGGATAGGCGCTGAATTCGTAGTCAGTTATTAATATCAAATTAAGACTAGTTACAAGTGGGTTATATAATTGATACAATTACGAATGAGATGTTATAACTTGTTGATTTTCAACTATTCCTAGGAAATATAACCCAAAAGTATCTAAAATAGAATAGCTTAAACGTTTCATTTAGCAATACGTCTCTGGAACGCACTACCGGTCGCAATACGGCAAGCTCTATCATTAGCCACATATAAAACAAGAGTAAAAAACTTTTATTTCTTAGAAACTTCTTAGTATCGCTATAGATATGTATTTAAGTTTATGTATATTTTTATTTTATTTGTTGTAGGTGTCTTGTTGTCAAATATTTACTTCTGTTACTTTATGTTGTTGTACGTGATCAGCGCTCTCCTAAAATTTAATTTTTGGTTTGCTTATGCCCCCCCCCCCCCCCCATTATTGTAATATTAAAAAAATCCTCTTCATCCAAAGGTTTTCCGGAAGAAATTGCTATAATTGCGAAATTGATAAAGCGGTCTTATCGCTTAATATTTGTTTCTTTTGTGGCGTAAAATAAAGTCTTTTCATTAATTCATTCATGCAGTGAAAGCTCTATAAATGATTTTGTTTGTAATTTTTATGTCGATGTAAACCATGGTCAGAATTCCCGTGGAGTAAGACAGAGGCGGCCGCTGCAAGGGACCAACAATGCACGCGGCCGCCACACAAAGCCCCCACAAGATAATGGATATTGCTTTTCTTGCGAGTTTCAAAGCAGCCTACTTCGGAACCTCTCATAATCCGCTTACGGCTCCTCGCAAGTAGGTTCCTACGTTATTGTGCTTTAGTGGAAACATTTCCCGCGCGTACGAGATCCGCGCCTACAGTTACTTACGGATCGTGATACGGCTTTGCCAATTGAGAGGTAAACGACCATTTATCTTGTGTCTGCTTATGTAGGTACCAATAATTATAAGTTATCGAAGTAGGTTCATTTTATTACGCTATTTTCAGGACAACTTGCTATTTATAGCAGTGACTAATAGGTAAACATACAAACTAACTAAATATATATAACTAGCAAAATAGTAACAAGATATAATGTGATAATCAGCTTTCTGTCTTGCCAATTAGCCTAGCCTTTCTTCGTTGTGCATCTGACAGGTGTGTCCACCACACAGTACTGCGTCGACTCAATTATCCACAGTGGGCTCCATAAATTCGTGTTCGCCGCCCACACGGCAATTACTGTCAGCACTCATCCGCAAAACGATGTTAATAGTCCTCTGATTCCTACATTTATCTTCGCACTATTGTAGTACACTTCACCCTTAATTATTTTCCTTTTGATATGTTTTCTAGTAGGTGCTCACCTGAAATACTTGGGCATTAATGGAAACAGCGATATATATGTAGTTATTTATTTGGCGTTGGAATAGGACTTTTAAAGTTACAGTGTGTTGTACCTTCAACCATGCATAGTTTTGTGGGGAACACATCGACAATACTCCGGTGTCAATAGGCGACGGTGACCGCTTACCATCAGGTGGGCCGTAAGCCTGTTTCCCGACAAATAACATACAAAAAAATAGATAGACAGATATTACTTTATTGCACCCCATAAACAACAAAACAATTAAAATTAACATTATTAAAATGAATTGTGATATTTAAACTTACAGAAAGGATACGATTCAATTAATTTGGTTATAAATAAAGAATAAACAATATGCTAATTCTAGTTCTTTTAACGTCGCAGTTTAACCACAGAACACAGAAAGCACATGAAAGTGATCTGATTCCTGTATTCTGTGGTTCAACCTAACGGTCTGGGTTATCTTGCTAACGTTTTCGCAAAACATAATGACGGCAGAATGTTCAAGACAAGTGGGGAGGGGATTACAGTAACCACTCGCGTAGTGGCTGTTCTTACGCAAATTTACGGCCAATCTGAGATTATGCTAATAACTTCATTTAAAATTATACGCGGCGAAGTTTTCGGGTAAATATTAAAAGGGTAAAGAGTAGAGCGGCTCTCCTACATCTCCTATCGTAATCTTTTATGTAATAATAAATGTCGTATAAGCTTTACTTTACTTGACTTTTCTAAATGAAGAAGCTTTTATAAAAAAATCTGTACCATTCATTTCATAATAATCACAGGGTTTGTCGATTCACTAGAGCGGTATTTCGCAAGTCGAAAAAATTGCGGTTTGTTACGACATCTCCGGTCGGGAATGTTTCGCAGTCGACCGGGGTAATCCTCATTCGTTTCATCTCAGGGGACGTGATACAACGGCTAGCGAACCGTACAAAGCCGTCATTGGTAGCAATATGCCCTTATTCATCCAACATTGTTACGATATTTCTGACCCGATGCTCTGATAACTTTCGATACAGCTTTCCGCGCCTATTCCGTACGCAACTGATGAGAATAGTTACGTCGCCGATTTCATTCCAAGAAACGTGTAACGGAAATAAAAGCCTCATTCTATTAGTTCGTTTCGTACCTTTGCTGACTCCGGGCAGCTGGGTCGCCCGGAAACTTTATTCTATGTTATACCAGACCGTCCTAACCGTAACTTGCCGATATATATACTATGACTACTAGTATACATTGAATGTGACAGATATATGCGGTGTTTACATTTCATTTGTTTGCTTGACGTGATTCACATTGTATTCACATATTCACGAGATTAAGTTAGTTCATCATCATCATATCAGCCGTATGACGTCCACTGCTGGACAAAGACCTCCCTCATTGATCTCCAGGAACTGCGGTTGGAAGCGACCTGCATCCAACGCCGACCTGCGGTTCTTACCAAGTCGTCTGCCCATCTTGTGGGTGGACGTCCTACGCTGCGCTTGCTGGTCCGTGGCCTCCACTCGAGAACCTTTCGGCCCCATCGGCCATCTGTTCTGCGCGCTATATGGCCTGCCCATTGCCACTTCAACGTGCTAATCCGTCGGGCTATGTCGGTGACTTGAGTTCTCCTACGTATCTCCTCATTTCTGATTTGATCCCGTAGAGAAACCCCGAGCATAGCCCTCTTCATAGCTCGTTGAGCGACTCTGAGCTTATTCATAAGGCCAATAGTGAACGACCACGTCTCGGTTCCATATGTCATCACTGGTAACACACACTGATTGAAGACTTTCGTCTTAAGGCACTGAGGTATGTTGGACGAAAAGACGTTGCGAAGTTTCCCAAACGCGAGTTGGATTCGACGATTGACCTCTTTCTCGAAGTTGGACCTACCTAATTGGACTGTTTGTCCTAGGTATACATACGCGTCGACAACTTCAAGAGCCGAGTTCTCAACCATAACTGGGGCAGGGACTACATGGACCCATCAGACCCATCTACCATCAGTTAGTTGGTACATTGTTATTTGATTCTTTAACATTTTTGTGCAACTACGGCCATTAAACTCTTCCGTAAGTGTCCCGCGCCGTAGCACGATCAATATCGGACAAATCCGGTCCGAGTAAGTACTCTTATAATAGATGTTCGTTTAAAAATAACTAGCTTTCATCTGTCCCGCCCTCGTATTGTTTAAAACTTTAACTTTAGGTTTATTTATGTCAATGATTAATTGTATTAGTCTGTGACGAGAATGTGCAATAAAATGAAGTTTATATGTCTGTAAAACTCATATTGGCAACAGGCAGGTAAAATCCACTCATTATAATAATTACCCTTATCGAGAAAGCATTCGAACAAGTACTAAGAAGTAAAGTCGGAAAATAAAGAGATAAAGTCGTAGGCAAAGTTGGACTGCCAGCTGGACTATCTCCCATCTTATCGAACACTCGCTTCCTACTTCTTCGAGGGACATGTTACTAAAAGACTCAGTTAAGTTCGATTTCTTTTTTAAAAATATATTTTTACTGTCTTTATTTTAACACTTAGAAAAGCCTGATTTGTGATATGTCTTTTGTCATAGTCGCGCATTTCATTATATCGGCCCGAACACGTCCACTGCTGATCATTATTATAGATTCTACTTCCATATATTTCCAGAGCGACCGACCAACGCAACCAACGCAACGGCTTCCAACAACCATTATTAGGTCGTATTTCTATCTAATGGGTCTATTGCATTAATTTTAGCAAAAAACATGGATTTGGCTTAACCAAAATCATATCTGCAGTCTCGGCTCGGTGAGTGGAAAATATTGAATAAAGTCATGCATATTTTGCGACGAAAAAATTTTATCAAGATGTCTGTGGGACCAACCAACTACTTATATAGGGTGTTTGATACACACAAAACTGAAAGGGGTTATTTTGATGAGCTTAATTAATAAATTTGTGAAATGTTTACAATAGAAATGTGAAATTTATTTTGGCATGTGAAAACAAATACTTTATTAAACTTATTTTGTGTTATTGCATAATGCTTGCCATCTAAGCACAGATACTGTATTGGTAACGTCTACAGATATCTCTTGTTGTACCTTTCTAACCCAAAACCCGCAGCCATTTCCGAAAGAGATATCAAATTGGCCTTTTTTTTTGGATATCGATTGCAAGAGTAGGCAGTAAGTTTTATATCAAACTAAAAACCTAAACTTAGTCGATTTTCTTTGTAATTTGATAATATAACTAGTAGTTTTTTTTCGTGAAGTTTTTTTTTTATATTTTAAGAAACTGTCACTTGAATATTGTCAGTATATTACCAAACAACCTGTATATTTTATTTATACCTCGTGCTTTCTATTGGAGGACAAAGACCTTTACTTAAGTTAAGCTTGTGTTAAGATAACATTTTCAAAAATACTCTAGAAAGTTTACAAGTCATCTGACTAAGCTTTCAGCGATAAGACCGACCCTGTTTTTTCCGTGATTCTAGTTATTTGTTTAACTTTAGTGTTATATATTGATCTAAGCTTACTGGATGAAGGTGCTGTGCTGGACTAATGAGGTAATGCTGCAACTCGTCATCAGACACTGTATTTTCAATTAATTGATAGGTTCAATTGATTACAACACTAAACCTTTTAATCACAAATCTATTGCTCATATTGGAATTCACTAAAATCAATTTTAACGAAGGTTACCTACGATTACGTGTAATGTATATATTCTATAGTGCATTTTAGAAGTGTTAACTATTTGCGAATTCTAAGTAGGTAGGTACATATAAAATAAGTATTGCTAAACCTAAATCTTGCATTACTCTTGATATATTTACACCGTATTTTGTCCCTTTCTATCTAATTTGAAACTGCTTGATAATGTAAAAGACAAAACACAGTGTAACAAATCCAAGGATACAACTAGCTTAAGGACTATAAGGTAGTTAAAGACGACCGCGAAAATCACGAAGAAAAACAATAATATACGTACCATTCAGTGAAAGTTTTACTTCCGCAAGTTCAGGAATCAAGAAGGAAATTCCTCATCGGTTAATTTAATCTTCTCTCTAAATGATCCTTTCGAATGTGATGTGATGTAGACGCTGTACCAATAACGCATCTAATTCTACAGACACTAAATATACGGGTATGTATCAACATACTTCCTTGTATAAGGTCGCAATGTTAACGCGGCAAATAAATGAAATTATTCAGTCTATGAAACTAGCTGTGAAGCTGTTCACATTTTAATTTATCTACTCTTATTCTAACTAGTTGCAGTATACAGTGTTCTAATAATAATTAATTGATAATGTCCCATTATACAATAATAATAAAAACATTACATTACATAGTAGTCATTACAAACTACTCTACCAATTTTGATGAAATTTCCATAAGATCAATCTAAAAGTATATCCTTCCTTTCAAATAAAAAATCTAATTTTCCAAATCGGTTGATATATAACGGAGTTCTGAGCTAACAAACATAACATAACATATAAATTAAACATATTTAAGGCTTATATGGTTTTCTCATGGATGCCATAGTCAGAATTGGACCAAATGGAAATGGGACCACACGGGAAGCACCAACTTTCAAATAAAAAAAGAATAATAAAAATCGGTTCACTCAGTCGAAAGTTCTGAGATAACAACATACAAATATACGAGTCGAACTGAGAACTTCCTCCTTTTTTGAAGTCGGTTAAAAATAGAAACTAGTCACACATTTTATCCTTAGGGTCAATTCACACGTACCACAACCACACCACAGCCACAACCACACCACAACGACGCCATGTGGTCGGGCGTATATTTTGTATTGAAAATGAATATTACAATTTACACGTACCACATTTTGCCGTTGTTATCGACCACCTGTGTAATACGACCACATCGCAACCACATCGCGACGGCAACGCCACCACCGGCGGCGGCACCGCGGCCACATCGCCACGACATGACGTCATCCACAGCGCGCGCCTGCGCTCCCCCCTTTCATTCTGCGTTGTACTGAGTTGCCGCGTGGTTGTGCGAAAACTAGTATAGCAACAACAATCTTTCCTCCATGACTACGTTCAGTCAAGCCATGTTACCTCTACGAAAGCCGGAGTATAACTGCACATGACCACGTGGTTACCACATCGCAACGACAGCGACAACGCAACCATATCGACATTTTGTCGGTACCACAACGCAACTGCAAAAAGCCGCTGCGACACTATTCACACGTAACCACAGCTTGACCACATTTTGTCGCTGCGACGTGGTGTGGTTGTGGTACGTGTGAATTGACCCTTATAGCTACGCTTTTATTAATAGCAGATTATTGAGCTCATACTTAAATTTACCTAAATTATTGCTCGTATGGCAGCTGATATCTTATTGTAAATTACTGGTGCCATACAGAGCACATTCATGCGCAGAAGATGTGTTTTGTACGAGCGAAGGCGGTGTTGACCTTTGCGTCGTTTTATTAATACTACTACTATTGTCCTATTATTGAGCAAAGGCCTGTCCCCATTTTCACAATTCACTACGATCTAACGTTTACTAATGTTTAATTTTATATTTTCAGACATTTGTGTCCCACTGTTTGGCAAAGGCCTCCCCCCCAATCCTTCCAAACATCACCGTCCTGTACCATTTCTACCCAGGCTATAAGAAACTTTGTTATTCTTTTTTAAAAAAAATATTATTGCTTTTTTAACACACGTATCAAGGGTATGTTTGCGAGTTCGAATCCTGCCAGGTTCGTCATTTTTGGCATGATTTCGCAACTGTAAAATAATAACAAGTATATATTAAAAATAAAAAAACCCCATGACACGTAAACAGCCCGTAAAAATCCATTTCACAGCTGAGATCTCTTCATTACAAAAAAGTGCATAAATCAACGGATCTTCGGCACACAATTATCTAAGAACCAACCTAGTTAAACTAGCTTTCTGTTAAAAAAACCGCGTCCGAAACGGTCCATCCATTTTGGAAGTATTGTAAGTACTATGCCACATACAGACAGGCGTCAAACTTATAACACACCTCTTTTCCGTCGGGAGGGGGGGGGGGGGGGGGGGGGGGGGGGGGTAAAAATACAATAATGTATGTAATTATATAAGGTTAAGTTATATATTTCGTGGGGCTTCATGTTTGGTTCGGTAACATTGTATTGTACTTTCCCTTTTGCCTGAAATCTATGATATTACTGTTATTCCATATACTTAAGAGATGAAATAAAATTTATTTGCTAAAAATATGGTATATAAGTTGTTAAGCCTACTATAAAATATCGGATTATTTAGTTTTAGAAGCTTGGCATTGAAATTGCTCCAAATTATTCAAAAAAGGTACAATTTAGACGTATTATATATTCTGTATTTTTATGTATTCTAAAAGAATCATTAATAAACAACCAGCCTTGTTCCTTGCCTTTGTTACCTGGCTTGGTCACGAAGGAACAGGCAGTAAAATTGACGTTTCCTTTTGATTTTAATGAATAAAAAGCTTTTGATTTTCTGGTTATAGATAGGTAGGTTTCACGTACTTTACCGATCAAAAGCGAGCAAATTATTGTTATTTGAATTGAAAACACTAACTTTATGAATGAAAATGAAAATAATTATACATCAAACATCGTACATATATATCGAGATAAAACAAAGAAAACAATAAATAAGAAAATTCGGCTGCAATGTATGGAGCAGTGGATTCTTCCACCGTGCTCTCAGTGGTAGTTCCACAGTAAAAAAGTCGATGTGTGTGTGTGTGTGTGTGTGTATGTGTTAATATTACGAGTTATTAGATTGCCTGGAAAATTAGCTTAGCGATAAGGCCGCCCATTGAACTATATTTAAAAGAAAGAAGAGAGAATTAAAATACTTTTATTTGACACAAACAGGAAAGGCCACATAATACATAGATTACAAATCTCAGCGTATTGCTGCCATCCAGCCGAGGATGGTAAGCGGCATATTTGGCATAAACTAGTTCTTATAGTATTCTTAGTGTACAATACAGAGTTATTCTATTCTATTAGGATATGTATTCTTACAACCTGTATTTCATGAAGATCTCAATAATATTGATATTTGTTTTGTCGTGTTTATTTAGTTCTACGGATGTGCGCTCCCACTCCTATAGATTGGTATGAAACATACAGTTTAATATTACTTGAGCACATGTATGAAGTAATAGTTTAAACATGGTGTTTTTAACATCGCTATAAACTTGTAAACTTAAGAGGGTGTTATTAGGTACTCATGAATATAAACATTGAAACTTTGGACATCACATAAATAAATATAAATTATAGAGATACATTAGAAGTTATTCTGGTGGCCTTATTACGTATGCCAGTCACTGTCGTCCGCTGATACAACAGCACTTGTAAAGAAACGGAAAGTATTTATTTGGAATATAAACATGGTACATAACATAGTTCGTACAGTTCTGTTTACTTCGTACTATATTTTTTGTACAAACTTAATAAACACATTTGTTAACAGTCTGTTATATATTTATGGCATTTTAAAAAGACAATAATTTATAGATTATTTAAAAATAACAATAGGTCCAGATCACAACCAGGCAGATAATCTACGTACTATATTATAGTACTATCGAATGAACTTAGGTACCTTATACATGGCCGTTTTGCTATGTAACTTTGAACCTTGGGTATCTCTTTATCTTTAGGGCCATTATCTCTTCATCTCATCATCCTCATACCAGCTATAGGACTTATTTAATAAGTTACCTTTAGTTATAAGAAATTTAGATTGTAAGGAATATAATTATAAAATTAGAAAGTTATTATTGTATAAATCATATTATGATATTGAGGAAGCACTAGCTGATGACTTTAGCACATACTTTAGTACGTGTGAATAATATATATATATATATATATTTTTTTTTTGATTGTACCTACCTATGTTTTAGGTACTGATAGTGATACTGTTAAAGTTTATTTCTAATGTATTCTGCTGTGACGTTTCCTAGTGTATGTACATTTAAAGTATCAATAAGGAATAAAAATAAATACAATACAATACAATACTACTGTTAAATACAGGCCGCCCCTATTAATGAAGATATCTACATACAACGGCTCCCAGAAACAGGTTAGGTTCTCAGGTATGATATATGGTACTCGTATATCTGGTATATGTATATGGCGTAAGACAGTTCCACACCATCACCTCCACCTCTCTCAATTCCATCTCATTATCAAACTACATAATTAATGTTTCCAGAATATATGAATGAATGAAAACACTTTATTGTACACACACATTAAAAATTACAGACAAAATAGAAGACACAAAGCAAATGGTACAATGGGTGGCAACATAAGACATTACTAAAAGAAATCTGTGCTGCATTTACTCATAGGGTAACTTACTTAAACTGTAGAAAAGCCGGCAAGCTTTTATTTATTTTATACATTATGTAAGTTACGAGTATTCTAAGCCGGGCAACTTAAATATCTCCTTACGTACTGTAAGTTATACTAACTCAGGCAACTTTCATGCATTTAATGCATTATTGAAACATGGCTCCCGTGAAACTTTTAAAATATGTCTTGCTGAATCCAGCGATTGACGTTTCACAGATGAGTTACGTAACTTTTCTGTTGAGCTTCGAGTCGGTAAATGTAAAGATAGAATTGGGAATAGTAGATAAGGCGTACGTCAGACAAGAATTTGTAAACGAGCGTTGAGTAACGGCACACAGGCGCAGCCTGGAACCGTTCGCAGTTGATTAAGCGGCCCTTTGAAGTTATTCGGGTGACGCGATGATTAATAACTGTTCATGACAACCATCTGAAACGTGAGCCTTGAGACGATACAAGTAAAAACATAGTTTCCACCAAAATAAAGTTTCCTACATTTTTTCTGTTTACGGTCGCCGTAATCCTGTTGTGACGGCAAATAAGTAGGTTGTAAGTATTGCTACTTTGTTTTATTATTCAGTAGATTATACTTATAACAGGATGTTTTCTTATAAAATGAGAAATATTTTTCTTCTATGTATTGCTTTGGCATTTATAACCCCATCAAAATGACGTTTGATGTATAGTTTGTCATTACGGGTATAGTGTGACCATTAGTGCTGTGCACTCCCTGAGGTATGCGCGCGGCGAGACGGGGGGGAGAATCGACTGCTGCGCTCTGTCAGTTCGCCGTCAACGCTCGTGGCGGCAGGTAGTGTTATTTGTATCGGACTGTCTATGTCAGACTCACATGAGATAAATATTCAAAGATGGGTCGTGCGATAATGTTATCGATTTATTCATAATAAATTTGCAAGACTCTGATTCAAGTTCCGGTGGCGAAGTGGAAGATGAAGATGATGACGAAATGGAAGATGAAGTTGAAGAATAATTTTTTTTTTTAATTTTTTTTTAAGAATCTATGTCAGAATAACTTTCGTTAGAATATATAATTTTTTGTAAATATAAAAAATGTTCAATAAAACAAGTCCTTTGAATTATAAGTTTAGTTCTTATTTATCACCTGCATATTTTTAATTAAATATGAGTATATTTAAGTTTCATTTTAATCAACTAAGTAAGTATAATATATTACAGATAGATAGCCTCCGACCATCGTCCCGCCACAAGTCTTGCCTTAGAAATGCAAACTGATATCGTAAGATATGTCCGACATGTATTGATCTCATGTGAACTCATGCAGTTTTTTCTTTGCCTCCCACCTCGCCGCGCATACCTCAGGGAGTGCACAGCACTAATGGTCACACTATAGTCCCATAAGCCCCTTCACTAGTCGATGCGGAGCTGATATCAGCCTACAATTTGTACAGTTGCGAACGACGGACCACATTTATCGTAGCACTTTATATACCGTAACGATTCGTAGCATCGTAGCACTGCTACGATGCTACGCACACACGGCGAGAACTTAATATATCAACTTTGGTAAGTTAATACTATAACAAGTTTATTTATGTCATATTTCTTACGTAATATGGCATGAAATATTAACAGCTATTATTCAGGGACGTTGCGGAAAGAATACAAGGTAATTTTGTCCCCGGAACCCGCACGTGACGAGATGGCTCGTATGTGGACGTAAAAACGTATTCTTCAATAAGGCCTTCTGAGAGGTTTTGAAGCAGGCTAGTTGGGATGCGGATCACGTGCGTATTATTGGCAGCCGGAATCAGAGGCTGGCGTCAACGCGCTACGCCTTCGCAACCCGGAACTCTACTGCCGAAAGCTAAGTACAATCCTGCCTAATCTCCTTGGTAAAAAGCATTATTTTGTATCTTCAAACCTTTTCTTTGTTATTGGGAAAGTTTTAATTGCACAACAAAATAAATAACGCACATCTCATGTTTCCATCATTAAAACCACTATATCATTATGCCACTTGATGGCAGTAGCTCGTTAGGTTTTTTTTGTATCAAAGCAAGGTGCTTTGATTAATAAATTTCCGATTACTATTTAGGAAAATGTACTTATTCAAAATGATTAGATTGGAAAATTAGATGATAATTTCACTCACTAGTTCTGCTTGACGCATAAAATGTAAAATGTATGCCTAAAACAATGAATTCCGATGACGTTTTTGTCAGAAATAATCCCTATCTATTTCTAACTTCAAAAACTATTATGCTATTATGATAACATTTTAAGAACTATCTTTTCTGAAAATTTCATTGGGCTAATCTTCTAAAATGAAAACTTGATTTTGCGTAAGCCATGTTTTTGTGTTTTCACCATGAATTAACCATATTTTCTTTACTAAGGATGATTTGGGTAGCGGTGCACATTACATTGCGGACTTCAGCTCGACACTAGTTTTTTAGAACAAGCTTGTATAATCTCTTTGGTATGCATTATCATGTTAATATCACAGATATTGTATCAGACATATCACATTCTAATTGATCGCAATTAGAATGACTTATGGATTGATCCAATTGCACAGTGCACTATCTCATCCGAGATCAGCCAACAGTGTTCAATATGGGAAATTGAGCTCAGTAGAACTGCTGTCTGCAATTTCCCGGAAATATTATACAATAAAGCCTGAGCTAGCATATCTCCAAGTGGAAGCCGCAGCGTAAGTACCATCATATCTACAGGCTGCTCACAAAGACACACGTACGCAGACGTCATTATCGGCTCTGCGATATCAGGATCATTGTGCACTAGTGTATTTAGGAGCTACAAAAACGCGCGCCTTGAATGTTGTGTAAAATGAACCTTACGTGCAACCTACGATGACCGTTGAGATTTTTTAATATTTCCTTCTTCGCTGTGAAAATGTTTAAATTAGAAGCTGGTTAAATCTTTGCACTTATTTCCTATATTTTGTTTTTTTTTCAACTGAATCGAATTATGTTTTTAAAGTTGTAGTTACAAAATAAAGGTTTAAATACAAAACAACATTATATCTTTTTGTGAGCTTGGAAAGGCTTGCTGGCACTATAAAAGGCAATGGCGCCTAACAGGCCAAGCACCCACTTATAACGGCCGGAATCATTTCCACAATGTGTATTGAGAAGCTTCAGCGTCATCCTTTGAAGAGCTGCACAAACACGGCTGCAGATAAAAGTTGGTTTTATATAAAACGAGCAATCGCCCGCGGGATCACTCCCGTGAAATTACCTTTTGGAATTGCCGGAAAACTAACTGAACGCAAGTTGGTAAATCTACTTTGTCTGTCCCTGTGACTCTATAAATAACTATTTTGGTAACGCCTAGATTGCTCAATTAAGAAAAACACTTATATACATAAACTCAAAGGCGTAGTCGAGAAAAGAATGTATACGAGTAGAATGAAAAGTTAGACATCTATCAATTCTACACAGTTATTTCGCTGGGTCGAAAAAAAATTCTTCATTTTGTTACAGCAAACATGACAAGATCGTAGATATGTTAGTCGAGGATGGTATTTGCGAGTTCATTTGCAATTTACTAGAGCCTGGTAACAGCCGCCGGAACATTACAGTGATGAACTAACTCCACTCGGGTACGTCGTGCTGATTTCACGAAATGAGATCTCACAAATTTTCTGACACAAGCTCATGTGCGGTTTAGTTCTTATTAGTGGAACTTGCTGTGCACAATGTAATTATAGAGTGCCTAAAACCTAAAAAACAACGCCCATTGACAAGCAATTTTTGAAGTGAATACTTCTTTAGGCGCGTTGTGCATTTTTTGAGATGGGAAAAAACCATTGAACTCGCGGCACTGTTACCGTTACCGACACCGTTCCTGACGGTTCATAAAATACACACGTAATTGTTTAAGTTTTCACTTCTGTCGGCGCTCCCAGAGTGCCGATTTGTTTTGCTAGTTCTATTTTTAAAGATGAGAAAAAACCATTGAACTCGCGGCACTGTTACCGTTACCGACACCGTTCCTGACGATTCATAAAATACACACGTAATTGTTTAAGTTTTCACTTCTGTCGGCGCTCCCAGAGTGCCGATTTGTTTTGCTAGTTCTCTTTTTATTGTTGGTCAATTTACAAAGATTTAACGAATCTTGTATTAAACAACCAACTTATCCTCATAGTGAAATATGAATCGCAGCGTGATACTCACCCCTAGGGCAGGTAAATCCCTAAATCATTTTGTCATATGGGAGATGACAGCAGCTGTTCCCTTGATCAAAGAGCAGCCAACCCGCACATTATAAATATCAAGTAAACACGATTTCAAATCCACATGTACTCATAATAGGAGACGCGTACTACATTAGTCGTAATCCCGCGCTTATCATTATCCGTCGCAAGATATTAGTAAGAGCCGTTATATGTGGGTTAATAGTAGTCTGATTATAGCGCTAGAACAAGTTAAACGGACTCAGGGCTCGGCTCAGGGCCGGATAACTCAGGCTTTGAGATAAGAAACTTGCCGAGAGCCGCGCCGCATCCATTCTTGCTCTTAGAACAATACTAAAGATCGTTATCTAACAAATACGCTTTGTTAGCTTAATTAACTTCACAAATTGTTGTTCCACCGGTTGATTATATCTCGAGTTTAAAATCTCCAAAACCAATCTATGAAGGAGCCGAATCAAACCTAGCGGGAACTTTTATAAAAAGCGAGGAAAGTGATTGAGCATTGGATGTTATCAAATGGATATAATCTTTGACAGCACGGCTAAAATGTAATGTAGGAATAATTGAAAACAGAGGTAAAAGGTACAAGTAGGGTCGTTACCGTTGTCCCGCCGGGAAATGAAGCCGCGCCGGATTTTGTTCGACCGGAAAAACGTTGCCTCTTCACTTACTGACTGCGATAATAAATTACTTACTTGTCTATTGAGAGGTTGCAACTTTGAAACTGTGTATAGTTAATATTCAAATCGCAAGAAATCGAATTGTCTGAAATTCTAAAGCATATTTAGGCAAAAGATTTTTATTATTCGGCGACTGTACTTTAAATGACGCAGGAGGTAGTGGGTTCGATTCCCGCCGCGGAACAAATGTGTGCATGTTCTACATATATTTGTTTCAATTTGTCTGGATGTTTTTCTATGTATTATAAGTATGTATTTACAAAAAAGTATATACGTATTCTATCAGTTATCTGGTTCCCATAGTACAAGTTCTGCTTAGTTTGGGGCTAGATAAAGCTGTGTGAAATGTTAAAAAAAATATTTATATAAAAATAAAAAAATAAACCGTTGTCCTCTTCATAACGATTTTGTTCCTAATATAAATTGACTTCCCAAAATTTGATTGCCATAATAATAAATTTATATATTTTTTATTTAAGTAATTATTCATAATACGGTCATACTCAAGTTTTATAAAACCTCACTGATTACAGTCGCCTCTACTTATTCCAACAGACGGACAGTATGGAGCGCCCTGAAAGTTAAAACAAGTTTTGGCAAAAGAAACTATAACTTTGTTGGTCCTACACTCTACACCAGAATAAATAAATCAATAGACATAATGGATCTCGCGACCAAAACGTGTAAGAAAAAATTATTAGCCTGGCTCTCAACATTAAACTACCATGAAACGGAATCCCTTCTTAACACACCAACGTGATAGTCAAACATGCATATAAGTTGGTTAAATGAAAGCAAATTTAAGTATAAAAACAAAACTATATAATAATCTATAAGAAACAGGGCAAAACAGATATGATATATGTCTCTTAAACAGATAAACATTACTCCATATCCGAACTTCCTTCCCCCCTTCCCCTCCTTCCCTACACACTACACACGCGCTCTTACATACACACACCCCCACACACAATACCTATACACAAACTCACCCACACACAAATACACACGCACACAAATACACACGCACACAAACACACAATCAAACTCACAGGACGAATGAGACTATCTCCCACAACACAGGTTTTACCTAGGGTGGGAGCTAGTGAGCTTCTACAATGCATAACACTTATTTATTTGGAAACTAAGTAAAGTAAAGTAAAGTACCATTTGGCGGTCTTATCGCTATGAGCGATAACTTCCAGACAACCTTGGGGTAGACTGGTTTTACCTTAAGAATTATATAGAATAGAGATTTCATTACCAATCCATATACTTACTACTCTAAGAATTCTATCAAAATAGGAGGATAATCTATACAGTTATTCAGTATTTTAGTTTCAGTTGTATAAGCGTGTCTTTCCACTTCATAAATTCTCTAGATATTCACACATAAGTAACAAGTTGTAACGTGTACAATTTTACGACACGTTACACTTTTAATTAAACACAACGCTACACTGACAAAACATTACATACCACGACATCTAGCGACATGGCGGCGCACTAGCTGCACAAACACTTGAGACTTCGTTTTTCAATATACTGAAATCCAAGCGTGTTCTCATCATAGTTCGCCATGTTTACGGCAGATGGCGCTGTACGTATCTCAAAGCAATTGACTACATATTTTTATTGATTGATAATCAATTTTAATTATCAGAGACATTCTTATAAACTTATATTAAATAATCCCTTGCTTCTTAGAGACATAATAAAATAAAAATCTAAAATAATAGTAAGACCGAATTCAATCATTGTCTTTGACTGATGCAAACTAATGCAAAAAATATCTTTGTCTAGAGTGACGCCGGATGCGTCAAAATTTTCTTTTATGGCATCACCAAAAAGATTACATCAGATTTTCGTTCTAGAATGTCTAGGAAGATTCGGTTTTTACTAAGTATTAAAAGACGGTGGATGTGCTCGGGTATATAAAGGAGAGTCGTCTGTCCTCAGCCTCTTTTCCACGCCTGGACACATCAGTGAGAACTTCTAATCAACGTGCTACAGAATTAATCTCTGGACAGTGTATTCCTGAAACTCTTTATTGTAAATTCGTGCTCAGTACCTCCAAGTCGGGAAGTCGTTTACGGTCTTCGCTCCTGATCTTTCTTCCTACTTCTCCATATCTATACCTGACACCCGTCAAACCTATCATCTGAGCCGTCGAGAAGCGTGGTTGTTCGTCACTACCCTGCTGGCTGCTTCGACGCACACCGGGACCACGCCTTCCCACGAAGCCTACCGCCATGAGGTCGTTCATCTGCCAACCTGCTAGCTGCCTTGACGCACGCCGGGACCACGCCTGCCCACGAAGCTTACCGCCGCAGCTCAAGCCCGCTTCATCTATCCGAGCAGACGCCAGGGACGGTCGACGAAAATAACACGAGGTGTATCTATTCCATTATTTTTTTTATCCGGGTTGAACCCCAGAAACATTTCTCTCTTTTCTGACGCTCTCGTCAGATGGCGCCCACTTTATTATATTAAATAAATCTATTCTACTAGGTGTGCTCAACACATTCTGTAATTGCTGCACTATAGGCCAAAAGCCTTAAGATTCTGTGCTCTTCAAGCCAACGTCTGTTCGTACCACTCTCATTGTAACATAGCATAACTGTAATCTGTAATCTAAGTGTGTACCATCGGTAGACCAAGTTATTTATTATCAACCTCTGTTGATCTTGCCACAAGTATAAAAAATTAAATAGCGAACCTACTCGCTCTACCGACTTCTCTTATTTTGACAATTATATGTATTGAAACACATACATGGTTTTATTTATCTCTTTATTGATTTAAAATTGTTGCAATTGGCAGCCCAACGGGAATTCCTTATAACTTTGTGGTACTTGGTTTATCGATAGGATGTTTAACCATTTAGTTACAGCGCACTAACAACGTCTTACTGTAGCACTATTTAAATTGTAATTTATATCAATTCCAGGACAAAAACATGTCTCTAAGAACCGACTTCCGGACCATGCTTCGGAGAGATGAAGTCGAGTTTGAGTTGCGGCAACGTGGCATACACTTCGACACATGGCACAGGCATACTCTAAGTACAAAATGAACTACAACAAAAATAGGCGTGACGTCGAATACTCTGAAGGACAAACGATATGGAAGAGCGATTATCCCCTTTCTGATGCTGCTAAATTCTTCACTGCAAAACTAGCACTAAAATTCACTAAATGCATAATCAAACGGAAAATCTCTCCTCTTACCTACATTCTTCAAGACTTTCACACTTTCAAGGACTTAGGCACTTGGCACATAAAGGACATACTGAAGTCTATAGCTCTTCAAAGCTAGTTCATATACACATTAACACATTTTTCTCTCCTTGTTATAATTCTACTATATAGTATAGTTCTCGGGATTAGAATAAGACTATCGCTTTCCCCTGGCGTGTCGTAAAAGGCGACTAACAGATCCATTCTCCATCCTCATACCTTATCCTAACCCAACTTCCCCATCCACCCCTACTAATTCTACTTCTCCCCGAAAATTTCTATCCCATATAAATATCGCTATATGTACTATATTTTATATCTATGTTTATTTATAACTATGTATGTCTATGTTTATATAACAATAGTTTATCATCATAAGTGCGGTTGGTGACCCTCACAAAAAAGCCTAAAACACCCAGAGCGGTTTCGTTACTCTGTAAAAATAAGCCTAAACAAACGATTCTTTTCTTATTGTAGTATATTATACCATTATACCACTATATACAGAGCGGCTGCAACTCTTTAAATAAGCCCTGGCAATTCTTATATTCATCTATCTATATTATATAGTTATCTAGTATACGCACACTATCCTTACTTCGGAAAGACGCACAGTACCGGCTGTAAGTAAGACCTACCGATCCCAAAGTATGTATGTATATATAAACAACCTATTATACAATATTTATTTATGTAGACTAAACCTTTGGCATGTAATATATGTAATACATCAACATATCCATTACCTCTCCTCTCACATCCTATATTTTTCACCTTATTTATTTATATTTTGACAGTTTTGTTACTTAACTTTGCTTCCCTCCACAAGCTTCACTGGTTTTTTTATGTCTGTTGGGGTGAGCATTGTGCCGTCTACTCTCTTAGTCAGTACAATGCTACCTCAAGAATTTTTTTCTCTCTCTTTATCCTTTCAAATAACTTTTTTCCTCTTTTTTTCCTCAACTAGGGAGGTATTGTAACGTGTACGATTTCACGACACGTTACATTTTTAATTAAACACAACGCTACACTGACAAAACACTACATACCACGACATCTAGCGACATGGCGGAGTAGTAGCTGCACAAACACTTGAGACCTCGTTTTTCAATATACCGAAATCCAAGCGTGTTCTCATCATAGTTCGCCATGTTTACGGTAGATGGCGTTGTACGTATCTCAAAGCAATTGACTACATATTTTTATTGATCGATAATCAATTTTAATTATCAGAGACATTCTTATAAACTTATATTAAATAATCCCTTGCTTCTTAGAAACATAATAAAATAAAAATCTTAAATAATAGTAAGACCGAATTCAATCATTGTCTTTGACTGATGCAAACTGATACAAAAAATATCTTTGTCTAGAGTGACGCCGGATGCGTCAAAATTTTCTTTTATGGCATCACCAAAAAGATTACATCAGATTTTCGTTCTAGAATGTCTAGGAAGATTTGGTTTTTACTAAGTATTAAAAGACGGTGGAAGTGCTCGGGCATATAAAAGAGAGTCGTCTGTTCTCAGCCTCTTTTCCACGCCTGGACACATCAGTGAGAACTTCTAATCAACGTGCTACAGAATTAATCTCTAGACAGTGTATTCCTGAAACTCTTTATTGTAAATTCGTGCTCAGTACCTCCAAGTCGGGAAGTCGTTTACGGTCTTCGCTCCTGGTATTTCTTCCTACTTCTCCATATCTATACCTGACACCCGTCAAACCTATCATCTGAGCTGTCGAGAAGCGTGGTTGTTCGTCACCCACCCTGCTGGCTGCTTCGACGCACACCGGGACCACGCCTTCCCACGAAGCCTACCGCCATGAGGTCGTTCATCTGCCAACCTGCTAGCTGCCTTGACGCACGCCGGGACCACTCCTGCCCACGAAGCCTACCGCCGCAGATCAAGCCCGCTTCATCTATCCGAGCAGACGCCAGGGACGATCGACGAAAATAACACGAGGTGTATCTATTCCATTATTTTTTCATCCGGGTTGAACCCCAGAAACATTTCTCTCTTTTCTGACGCTCTCGTCAGATGGCGCCCACTTTATTATATTAAATAAATCTATTCTACTACGTGTGCTCAACACATTCTGTAATTGCTGCACTATAGGCCAAAAGCCTTAAGATTCTGTGCTCTTCAAGCCAACGTCTGTTCGTACCACCCTCATTGTAACATAGCATAACTGTAATCTGTAATCTAAGTGTATACCATCGGTAGACCAAGTTATTTATTATCAACCTCTGTTGATCTTGCCACAAGTATAAAAAATTAAATAGCGAACCTACTCGCTCTACCGACTTCTCTTATTTTGACAATTATATGTATTGAAACACATACATGGTTTTATTTATATCTCTTTATTGATTAAATTGTTACAAAGTAACACGATAGACATTTATTTATCGTCAATTAACCGTGTGTATTATGTATATTCTCTTGTACACCTCGGCCAATCTTATATTAGGCAATGATCCTCACCATCCAAAGGTTGTCTGGAAGAGATCTCTTGTTTTAGCGATATGACCGCCCATTATGCTTGCATTTATTTGCTTTATTTTGTTTCTTTTTTATTGTTGATGTGTCTAGCTTGTAAGGTATAATAATAATAATAAATAAACTAATAATATCACTAATCCTAATGCTCAATTCAACTAATATTTATTAAACTCATACTTATTTGTCGTAATGGTTTCAAGTTAGGTTAGGTTAGGTAAGTCGTCTGAATAAAATACAATTTGTATAAGATTTGTCTAAAACTATTTAAAGTTTTATCATTTCAGGAATTTTGTACGGGCGCAGTTAACAATTAAATGTAAGATTTATGTTTCCTAAGGGATTTAGGAAACGGAAAACGTATGTCAAGAACAAGTAAGAAAGTGTGACTTACATAATATATTGTTAATAGAGTAGTATGACGAGAAAAGATATGAATTTTTAAAGTTATGATTACAAATACTATGACCACAAAATGACGAAAATGAATAAATTTTATGTCATTTGACTGTGTGTATGTGTCATGTACAAGCTGTATAGATGTTATGGATAAAATAATTGGTTTAATCAATAAATAAATAATTGGTTAATTTGGTTTAATTGACGACCCCCGTGGCGCAGTGGGAAAATAGCCGGCTGAGACGCAGGAGGTAGTGGGTTCGGTTCCCGCCGTGGAACAAATGTTTGCATGATCTACAGATATTTGTTCCGGGTCTGGATGTTTTTCTATATATTATAAGTATGTATATACAAAAAAAAGTATATGAGTATTCTATCAGTTATCTGGTTTCCATAGTACAAGCTTATTTTGGGGCTAGATAGCGCTGTGTGAAATGTCCAGCAATATTTATATTTATGAACTAAAACATTATGGGAATATAACTTAGAACGTAAATTATTATGGGAATCGATAGAGAACTACTTAAACCACTTTGTGATTCAAAAAATACCTTTTTCCAATAAATACTAGAGCAGCCTCCACGAAAGTTATCCTAAATTTCCTACAAAGCGACAAGCGCTTCGCCAATTACGTATTGAACTTCAACAAATAGAGCTCTGATTGTAGGAAAATACGTAGTGCTTTCTGCAACAATGCGATGCACCAATCGATGAAGTGAAGCGCAAGTGAATACTGAGACATTATTACGGTAAAAGATTACTCGTCGTGAGTGTGACGAGAGGACGCGACCTCCCGCCAGAGCTCTCCAAACGTTTGCTCTCCCACCATTACCGCAACTGTACGCTCATTTGCATTTCGCAGTCTGTTACGAGTACGTAAGCTTTGCCACTAAATTTACTTACGCTACAATAGGGATACATTTTGGCAAGTTTATATGCCATATTTTAATCCGTGAATACAGCATATATCTACGACAATCGATATGTAGTCGACAACTGGAAAGTGGATAAATACGGGCACAAAACAAGCAACAGCATCCAGATTTACTAGCAGCAAAAAGTGTAATAGGTGTCCATAGAAACCGTTCAAGTCCACAGCCGTTCCCCATTCCCATTGTTTCGACGGAGACAGACAAAATTAAGCCAGAACGTTTTATATTTTCGTTTTTAATCCACGCAGTTGAATGCGAAGTTTAAAAAGCAGATAATAACCTTTACGCAGAATACAACGGCAGGCGAATGCTGTAAAACGTGATCTTTTATTGCTGTTTTAATTACATTCTTCGCGCTTATTCTGCCGCTTCCTTTATTTTTGTGCATTCAATTTGCAGACGGTTGAGTTTTTGTGTTTGGTTGCTAAGTGCAATTATGGTAAGAGTTACAAATTAGAATTGGCTTTATTTGCGTATAAATCTCGTTAACATCTCGATGTTTGTTGAGGTATGTTAGAATTTCAGGATCTCATACTAGTAATACAGATATTTATTTGAACACATTAGTAAGTTTATTCGCTGAAAAAAAACAATACAACTAAAAATAAATTGACAGATATCATTGATGCATCCCACTGACAATCTGACATACTTATCTATTCATTGGCCTAACTTATATATATATATAAACAAATCTGAGTTAGTTACACCATTTCTAATTCAAGAATTTCTAACTCAAAGATTTCTATGATCTATGATTTGTTGGATTTGTCTCCGCCTCGAATAGCAGAATAACCATTAAAATATTTGAAGAATTAATGCAAAATAAAATTATGATGAAAATTCATTTCCTCATACATAGATGTAGCTAATGATGGTAGGCGGTACGAAGTTCAGTGGGCCAGCTAGTTAAAACGAAAGACATTCTAGCAAGATATTTGACAATGTTCTAGATACTACTACAAGTAGATATCACTATGCTCTAAACACGTGCTTCGTTTATTTCTTCCTTTTGCTAGCAAACTACTTATTTAATTCGTATCTCTAACACGTATAATTCGCTTAGCAATTAGTTAATAGTTCCTTTCTTGGCTGCAGATAAATAAATAAAGAAGTTTCTCGTGCTTATTTCGTCTTCAGAACACTAATATTGACATAATTAATAAGAACAGGGCACGTCCGCTCACTACTTACCTTGCATTGTAACTAAAGGAAATATTCTGGTGCCTATCTGCTATTTCTATATGTGAGGCTTACCTTCCTAACTCAATAAAAATAACAGCAAAATGTATCATTCAATTACTTCAATCGAACACTTGAGTTCAGTTAACTTACTCGTACTCGTACATCAACGTTTGAAACTAAGTAATATTTTTTGGCTTCGTAATCCAAGTCGTTGATAAAATGCTCACCGTATGCCATCTAGAAAAGACTGAAAAATACCTCATGAAATAAAAAGTAGGATCGCTTTACACATATTCTTTTTAGGTCTCGCACAAAAGCAGTGACATACCTACGCACACAAACCGAACAAAAATAGTGAAACTAAACCGCGGCGTAAAAAGGCGAAAAATCATCAAAGCATGACGCTGAAAGGGGGAGACGCGGTTCCGTAAGCGATGGGAAAAATGTATCTCGGTTTTTGTGTAACGACTTTCGATTTAGTGTATATGAGTGCTCTCGCGAAGGGTTGCAGAAGGGTGGTATCACTTCACATCGAGTCAAGTACATTCGTCTGCCAAATAAGGCGTAACTGCGCAGCAAATTTACGGCGTATATCTGACAAAAATACGTTCAACGCTACTTTGTTTTTGAAAAATTTCAATTTCACACTGCGTTGCCCCTCAGTTCCAAACATGGTAAATTGTAATATGGACCGTTAGGAATTTATTTAGAAATGGGAATTTAGAACTCACTTATTTAATCCTAACAAACCTGAAGATGTTTGTGTACGGTGAAATTTCATTTTGCTAAAACCATTTTAATTAATCAATATTTCTTATGTATTTTTTTGCATTTACAAAAGATGAAGCATTTTAAGTACCTACTGCCTTTAAGTTATTAACGGATACTAAATCGTTACCGAAATGTAATAAACAGAGCGCCTCGATATATCTGGAATTTCTTAAAGATCCCTTTAATGATAATTTAATAATATAAAATGTATTTGAAGTTGTGTGACGAATAGAAAAAGAGATAAGGAGACATCGCCGCCTCTGTCCGTGATCACCGCCACGAATTATGTGTTTCGAGCTCTGAATATTAAATGAAGGTGGCAAAAAGTGCCGTGAGTCTGCGTGAACTTGAACCAAATTACGGTTATCGAGCCAATCGGTGTCCTAATATTACCCAATGCTCCTCGAGCGCCGAAATTTATTAAAGATATCTAAAAACTCATCCAATTTTTTCAATAAGGTGATAGGATTTGTAAATTGATGGCTTATTGAGCGCTGATGCGGGCGTCTCAAATTTTGTAAATAACTTTCCTAGAAACGTACGCGGATCATATTTTCACGCGTCACAATTCTACGAATGCTTATTTGATTTATGAGTTGCAAATTGGTTCAACAGTGAGTGAGCACTTATTTGAGCTGAAGAGTCATATAAATAAGAGTAACTAAGCGAAGTTATCGACTTACCTGCTTCTCTTTTTATCCTTGTTTATTTGTTATCTGTATTGTTGTTTGTTTCTTACTTATTTGAGCTGAAGAGTCATATAAATAAGAGTAACTAAGCGAAGTTATCTACTTACCTGCTTCTCTTTTTATCCTTGTTTATTTGTTATCTGTATTGTTGTTTGTTTCTTACTTATTTGAGCTGAAGAGTCATATAAATAAGAGTAACTAAGCGAAGTTATCTACTTACCTGCTTCTCTTTTTATCCTTGTTTATTTGTTATCTGTATTGTTGTTTGTTTCTTACTTATTTGAGCTGAAGAGTCATATAAATAAGAGTAACTAAGCGAAGTTATCGACTTACCTGCTTCTCTTTTTATCCTTGTTTATTTGTTATCTGTATTGTTGTTTGTTTCTTACTTATTTGAGCTGAAGAGTCATATAAATAAGAGTAACTAAGCGAAGTTATCGACTTACCTGCTTCTCTTTTTATCCTTGTTTATTTGTTATCTGTATTGTTGTTTGTTTCTTACTTATTTGAGCTGAAGAGTCATATAAATAAGAGTAACTAAGCGAAGTTATCGACTTACCTGCTTCTCTTTTTATCCTTGTTTATTTGTTATCTGTATTGTTGTTTGTTTCTTACTTATTTGAGCTGAAGAGTCATATAAATAAGAGTAACTAAGCGAAGTTATCGACTTACCTGCTTCTCTTTTTATCCTTGTTTATTTGTTATCTGTATTGTTGTTTGTTTCTTACTTATTTGAGCTGAAGAGTCATATAAATAAGAGTAACTAAGCGAAGTTATCTACTTACCTGCTTCTCTTTTTATCCTTGTTTATTTGTTATCTGTATTGTTGTTTGTTTCTTACTTATTTGAGCTGAAGAGTCATATAAATAAGAGTAACTAAGCGAAGTTATCTACTTACCTGCTTCTCTTTTTATCCTTGTTTATTTGTTATCTGTATTGTTGTTTGTTTCTTACTTATTTGAGCTGAAGAGTCATATAAATAAGAGTAACTAAGCGAAGTTATCGACTTACCTGCTTCTCTTTTTATCCTTGTTTATTTGTTATCTGTATTGTTGTTTGTTTCTTACTTATTTGAGCTGAAGAGTCATATAAATAAGAGTAACTAAGCGAAGTTATCTACTTACCTGCTTCTCTTTTTATCCTTGTTTATTTGTTATCTGTATTGTTGTTTGTTTCTTACTTATTTGAGCTGAAGAGTCATATAAATAAGAGTAACTAAGCGAAGTTATCGACTTACCTGCTTCTCTTTTTATCCTTGTTTATTTGTTATCTGTATTGTTGTTTGTTTCTTACTTATTTGAGCTGAAGAGTCATATAAATAAGAGTAACTAAGCGAAGTTATCTACTTACCTGCTTCTCTTTTTATCCTTGTTTATTTGTTATCTGTATTGTTGTTTGTTTCTTACTTATTTGAGCTGAAGAGTCATATAAATAAGAGTAACTAAGCGAAGTTATCGACTTACCTGCTTCTCTTTTTATCCTTGTTTATTTGTTATCTGTATTGTTGTTTGTTTCTTACTTATTTGAGCTGAAGAGTCATATAAATAAGAGTAACTAAGCGAAGTTATCTACTTACCTGCTTCTCTTTTTATCCTTGTTTATTTGTTATCTGTATTGTTGTTTGTTTCTTACTTATTTGAGCTGAAGAGTCATATAAATAAGAGTAACTAAGCGAAGTTATCGACTTACCTGCTTCTCTTTTTATCCTTGTTTATTTGTTATCTGTATTGTTGTTTGTTTCTTACTTATTTGAGCTGAAGAGTCATATAAATAAGAGTAACTAAGCGAAGTTATCTACTTACCTGCTTCTCTTTTTATCCTTGTTTATTTGTTATCTGTATTGTTGTTTGTTTCTTACTTATTTGAGCTGAAGAGTCATATAAATAAGAGTAACTAAGCGAAGTTATCGACTTACCTGCTTCTCTTTTTATCCTTGTTTATTTGTTATCTGTATTGTTGTTTGTTTCTTACTTATTTGAGCTGAAGAGTCATATAAATAAGAGTAACTAAGCGAAGTTATCGACTTACCTGCTTCTCTTTTTATCCTTGTTTATTTGTTATCTGTATTGTTGTTTGTTTCTTACTTATTTGAGCTGAAGAGTCATATAAATAAGAGTAACTAAGCGAAGTTATCGACTTACCTGCTTCTCTTTTTATCCTTGTTTATTTGTTATCTGTATTGTTGTTTGTTTCTTACTTATTTGAGCTGAAGAGTCATATAAATAAGAGTAACTAAGCGAAGTTATCGACTTACCTGCTTCTCTTTTTATCCTTGTTTATTTGTTATCTGTATTGTTGTTTGTTTCTTACTTATTTGAGCTGAAGAGTCATATAAATAAGAGTAACTAAGCGAAGTTATCGACTTACCTGCTTCTCTTTTTATCCTTGTTTATTTGTTATCTGTATTGTTGTTTGTTTCTTACTTATTTGAGCTGAAGAGTCATATAAATAAGAGTAACTAAGCGAAGTTATCGACTTACCTGCTTCTCTTTTTATCCTTGTTTATTTGTTATCTGTATTGTTGTTTGTTTCTTACTTATTTGAGCTGAAGAGTCATATAAATAAGAGTAACTAAGCGAAGTTATCGACTTACCTGCTTCTCTTTTTATCCTTGTTTATTTGTTATCTGTATTGTTGTTTGTTTCTTACTTATTTGAGCTGAAGAGTCATATAAATAAGAGTAACTAAGCGAAGTTATCGACTTACCTGCTTCTCTTTTTATCCTTGTTTATTTGTTATCTGTATTGTTGTTTGTTTCTTACTTATTTGAGCTGAAGAGTCATATAAATAAGAGTAACTAAGCGAAGTTATCTACTTACCTGCTTCTCTTTTTATCCTTGTTTATTTGTTATCTGTATTGTTGTTTGTTTCTTACTTATTTTATATTTTTCTGTTGTAAACTTTAGTTTAATCTGTGCTGTATTGTTGAGCCAAATACACGTATTACTTACTTATACACTAGCTATTCACATCAACATACTTACTCATAACCTATCTACGTTACTAACGGTAGCGTTTAGGGGCAGCTTCCGATACCAGGCAACCAAGTGCTGGAACAATTTTCCCACACCACTTCGACATTTAAAATCACAGATAGTCTTTAAAAAACGTTTAAAATCCTTGATTATTAGTAAAGAAAAAACTGGGTTGCCTGGTGCGGGAAGCATTAGTGCACCTTTCACGTGCTAGCCGATTGGGGTATTCCTTTATCAAATTTATCAATTTGTTTTATGTATGTTCTGACATTATTTATTTTATTACATAATATAATATTTTGACATTTTCTACTATATATGATTATATTTTGACACAACATGACATATCTATCATGACACATCGTATTTTCACTTGACAACACAATACTCTCAAGGTCTAGTGGCTAAATGGAGCGGTCTCGACAGAATATCAGCGCTTACCATTACGGCGGGCATAATGCTGAGTCGAGTCCCATTTCCTGGTGTACCGCCACGGACTTCACAGTATCTACCGAGTTCTGCCTTATTTTTGTTTATGTTTTACGTTTATACTGTTTAATTGTTTAATTTTAAGTATTTCCTCTCTCTTAAAATGTAACTGAATTTTATATTGTGTGCTAATGTAGTGAATAACTGATTGTCTATGTACGAGTATGTTGATTGTCCTTTAATATTATGAACCTTACGTAATAACATTTAAGTTATATTTTTAGTTACGTTTTCTTTATTACTACTCTTTGTACCTTTGAATAACGGAACCCAATAAATCGATGGTTTTCCGAGCCGCACCATAAATTACCGAGCGGGTTTTAATTAAACATCTTTTGGAACCTACACCTACGCTACACAAACACCTGTAATGAAGCTTGCCCTCATTTGCTTTGCCAAATGTTTTACCAAAAAATAAATAACATTATTTTGTCTGTGGTTACCGGTAGGTATATTCAAAGATTTTATTTTTTTAGATATCCTAGTGATGGTTTTTTCCATCTCTAAGATACAGATGGCTAAATGTTTGTTGTACCTATGATTTTTTTATGTATAATGTGTTATATTTATTTGTTCACGTACTTTTTTAATCCTGCTTATCCAAAGAGTAACTGGAAGAAATCGATTATGGCGATAAAGATGTCATTGTACAACCAGAGGTTAATTTTCAAGAATTAGGTATTTTAAATTCCAAAACACATTTATTAAAGGCGTTTTAATTCGCCACTATGCAACCCTATCTTATGAAGTTATCTCTACGAAGGCTTATTTGGTATTTAGATAGAGCTTCCATGAATATTAGCGAGAGTGATTTTCTCCATCTATCTCCCCTAGGAATGTGTTAATGTGACAGGAAATAGCGGCCGCTAAGAAGACGTCGCGTCGGCGTGACAGATCGTCCGGAGTTCTAAAGCGAAGCTCTAGCAAAGCACTTCTTGTGGTCGAAATACAACCGTAAGTTCATTTATATCTGCAGATTAGTCGCAGAGACGTCCTTACTCGTTTATCACATTTTGTAAAACGCTCGTAAGCTGCTGACAGTTATGAGTTATTAGAGAAGAGATCTGAGCGTATTCAACGTATTCAGCGGCGATTTATTAGTATTTAGGGAGTTACCTGGCTAGGTTTGTATATTTGATAAAAGAATAAATAAATATTGCTGGACATTTCACATAGCGCTATCTAGCTCCAAACTAAGCATAGCTTGTACTATGGGAACCAGATAACTGATAGAATACTTATATACTTTTTTTGTTTTGTAAATACATACTTATAATAACATAGAGAAACAACCAGACCCGGAACAAATATCTGTAGATCATGCAAACATTTGTTCCGCAGCGGGAATCGAACCCGCTACCTCCTGCGTCTCAGCCGGCTATTCGCCCACTGCGCCAAGGAGGTCGTCGAATTACCGAAGGGAAACTAATATTCGTGTCGTAACCTTACTAAATAAACACTTCATTTTGTGCGTCAAGATAAGTCCTAAATGCCTTCAATATTTACGAAGATAAGCGGAAAAGTTTATTCACCTTCATTATGAATCAAATTCCCATCTCTGTATACCCAACTACATAGAAAGCTCACAGATTTTATTTCCCGAGCTGAAAAATTCAATTCCATTAAATATCCCAATTACAGCGTTCACAATCTCACTTTAGAAAAATAATACGTGTCAGTAAATATTGTTAGGTTGGCCTCGCCGAGACACAAGTAATCCCGGGGAGCCGGATCGAGCCCGGGATTCTGGGATTCCGGGATTAGAGGCAGGACGAGACCAGCCGTCAGATAACCGGCGCGGGCCTTAATGCGATATTAGCGGGTTAACTCTCACGTACATGCAGTGATCGGCATTCCGTATTCGGTATTTGTGAAGTTTGACAGGTAGCGAGATATAATCCATTTGCGATGGAGGCTTAGCATCGTCCTTTGTCTCTATTAGTCGGGGTGGAAATGCAAATATCTCTGATATTTTACGGTACATTTAGTATGTAGAAGTTTTAAAATACAGTCGGACTGCTGCTATGGCGTCAGAAAAACAAAGTACTCGTTCCAATATGACTGTTGGGTGTTATTTACTTAACTTGTTTACTAATTATTTTATAAATAAAAAACCGGCCAAGTGCGAGTCGGACTCGCGCACGAAGGGTTCCGTACCATTATATATAAAAAAGGCAAAAAAAATCACGTTTGTTGTTTGGGATATTAGATTAGAAAATTAGATTACAAAATTCTTTATTGCACTAATAAAATGATACATAGGCGAACTTAATGCTAATTAGCATTTTCTTCCAGCTAACCTTTGTGTAGTGTGGAGAAAGTTGTAGTGTCAGAAAAAAGAAATTTAATCAAACTTTAGCTTAGAAATAAACTTACAAAAATTAAAAATAATAATAATACACATACATAAACGAAATACACAAATATATGTATCTACATAAAGTGCTCAATTTTGTTGGGTATCGAGAAAAGAGGTGAAAAATTTAAAGAGTTTGGTTTTGAAGATTCCCATAGAGGCGACCTTGCGGATTTCCACTGAAAGAGAGTTCCACAAGCAGATAGCAGTCACAGTGAAAAAGTTAGTGAAGAAAGAAGTTTTATGCTCAGGCATCTTGAATAACAGATGTTGAGAAGAACGAGAAGGACGATCAGGTGAAAAAAGAGGAGAAAAACGTTCTTTAAGATAGCAAGGAGACAGAGGATTTTGAAGGATGTTATTAAGAAGACAGAGTATATGAGTATCCCGACGAAACCGGATTTTGAGCCACTTTAACTGTGAGCGGTACTGTGAGATGTGGTCGTACTTTCGTAACCCGTATATACCTAGTCAGGTCATAAGTATTGTCACACAGTAAAAACTTTTCTTTTAGAATGCTGGCAACAAAAAAGTTTATAGAATTCGAATTTCGAATTGTTCATGAAAATAAAAATGTATACTTTTTAGAATTTTACTCATTTTTAAATATGGAGTGGACGCTTAAAGAAGACCGTGTTGCAGTTATTGCGTTGCATCGTTGCGGTTACGCGCCAATTCAAATTTTTGACATACTGAAAAATTTGAATATAACCAAAAGATTCGTTTATCGCACCATCAAACGATACAATGAAGACTTTAGTATAGATGACAGGTCAGGAAGTGGTCGCCCTCGGTCTGTTAGGACTCCAGCAGTGATAAAAGCTGTGAAGGCGCGAATTTAAAGAAATCCCAAACGTAAGCAGAAACTGTTGGCCCTTCAGATGGGGTTAAGCAGAACCACGGTGAAAAGGGTGTTAAATGAAGACTTAGGGCTTCGGACATATCGAAGAAAAACAGGACATTGTTTGAATGCTCGTCTAATGGACCTGAGACTGAAGAGATGCCGCGCTTTGTTGAAGCGGGAAAAAATATCGGGAAATTCTATTTTCGGATGAAAAAATTTTTACCGTTGAAGAGAGCTACAACAAACAAAATGATAAGGTGTACGCACACAGTAGTGAAGAAGCGAGCAACCGTATTCCGCGTGTCCAACGAGGTCATTTTCCATCCTCGCTCATGGTATGGTTGGGAGTTTCTTATTGGGGCTTAACAGAGGTACATTTTTGTGAGAAAGGTGTAAAAACGAATGCAGTTGTGTATCAAAATACAGTCCTGACGAACCTTGTGGAACCTGTTTCTCATACCATGTTCAATAACAGGCACTGGGTATTCCAACAAGATTCGGCGCCAGCTCATAGAGCGAAGAGCACACAAGACTGGCTGGCGGCGCGTGAAATCGACTTCATCCGGCACGAAGACTGGCCCACCTCCAGTCCAGATTTGAATCCGTTAGATTACAAGATATGGCAACACTTGGAGGAAAAGGCGTGCTCAAAGCCTCATTCCAATTTGGAGTCACTCAAGACATCGTTGATTAAGGCAGCCGCCGATATTGACATGGACCTCGTTCGTGCTGCGATAGACGACTGGCCGCGCAGATTGAAGGCCTGTATTCAAAATCACGGAGGTCATTTTGAATAAACTTTAGTGTCATAAGAATCTATGTTTCTTTACGTTCATTTTGGTATATAAATAGTTACATAATGAATAAACTTGTTTCAATTATGTTATATTAAACATGTGACAGAATTTATGACCTGACTAGGTATATCTGATGCAGAGGTTTAACAACCGCTCCAGTTTATTAAGTTGCTCCTCAGTAGCGTCGGGATAACACACATCTGCATAATCTAGGATAGGGAGTAGGATAGAATTTACAAGAGTAATTTTAGCTGAAAAAGGAAGGAAATTATGCATGCGCTTTAGAGCGTGCATTGATCCATACATCTTCCTGCTGACTTCAGTAATGTGCTGCTCCCATGATAAGTTCTCAGTGATGATTAGGCCAAGATTCTTTACTTCAGAGCAGTAAGCTAAGGGGACATCGTTATACGTATCATAAGGGAGAGAGTTTAGATCAAGCCTAGAAATAAAGCCCCGGCTGCCAGTAATCATCACTTGGGTTTTACTAGTGTTGATCTGTAGTCCAAATTTATGTGATCAAGAAGAGACAGCACGTAAATCCTCAGTCAGGAGGTATATGGCATCATGAATATCCTCGGGATTGAACGAAAGGTAGAGCTGCACGTCATCAGCATATAGGTGAAATGAAGAAGAACGGAGACCAGAGACCAAAGTATTTATGAAGACCGAAAAGAGAAGAGGAGACAGGACTCCACCCTGCGGAACGCCGGCAACAACATCGCACCAGCCAGAGTACGTATCGTCAACTTGAACACGCTGCTGGCGTCCACTAAGGTAGGACCGAAACCAATCACAAGCAGATAGGGAAAAGTTTAAGGAGCGCAAAATCGCAAGAAGTATGGAATGATCCACACAGTTAAAAGCGTTGCTGAAATCAAGTAGAGTTAGAAGGGTGAGCTGTCTATTGTCCATAGCAAATCTAATATCATCAGTAATTTTAAGTAGAGCTGTGATAGTGCTATGTGCGGAGCGAAAACGTGACTGAAAAGGGTTCAAGAGCGAGTGTGATATTATTACATAGATATTATCTTCTTTAATATATAAGAATCGTTGTCCTGACTGACTGACATATAGACAACGCACAGCCCAAACCGCTGGTCCTAGAGACTTGAAATTTGGATGGTACGTTCTTTGTGGTGTGAAAGTGAACACTAAGAACGGATTTTTGGAAATTCATCCCCTAAGGGGATATTTATTAAAAAAGGGTTTTACGGTTGTATGAAAAACCGTGGTTCTTAGGTTTATAAACTTGAATTTTAATGAACATATTCCTCAATAAAAATATAAGATTTTTTTTTATTTTTCATAATTCATCCCCTGGATGGGTGAAAAAGGGTGTTGAACTTTGTGTAGCAAAATATTATTTCAAGGTTTAATAGACATAAAACTTTACATAAATATTAAGCAAGGTACATAATCAAACATGGGATAGTAATTCTATCTGAAAATCACCCCATAAGGTTGAAAAGGGATGTTGTAGTTTGTTCTAAAACAATGTCATTTGCATTTACGAACGTATACATTTGCATAAATGCTTTTTATAAGTAAATAATGAAACATTTTATCATGGTAAGACCACCAGGGTCTGATGATGGAGCCAGGACGGAACCTACAGAACTCTTTAATGAATAACAGTAGGTGTATCGTGTTTGGATTCTATTAAAATGTTTCTGCGAGACGTTTCACGATACAATGGACTACCAGCTACTGAAGGCGGGGAAGTCGACCGTTCTTAATCAACAATATCATCATCATCAATATATAAAATAATCATTACGGGACTGACAGCCTAAATCACCGATCCTAGAGACTTGAAATATAGAGGATGTGTTTTTAGGGTGTACGGGAGGACTAAGAAAGGATTTTTTGACATTGGCACCCCATGGGGTCCAAAATAAGAGTTTAAAATAAAACAAAAATAGTCTGTTTTTCAGGTACCGTTAGTAGTAGACCGATCAAATTTTAAATGTAGATTCCCCTAATAAAATAAACAAATAGATATTTTAGCGCTTTCAGATATTTTCCTAAAACAAGTAACTTTTTAACAACTAATACATCCACTCACACACCTTCTTACACAAACATACGCACAGTCTCTCTCACACACACACACACACACAAATACCCACACAACCACATCAATATGTTATTTATTACGTAGGCATATGTGCCTGCATAGTGAATGATCATGTTGGTGTGGACCATAGGCCCATTTCATAGTTAAGAATATAATTCATCATTGGTTATTGTTGTTTTTAGGGATCTTTCAACTTGGCACTGTTGTTTATTGTTATTTAAAATGTGTTAAATTAAGTAATCCTATTTTTGGCCTTACTATAAGACATAAAAAAAATGTGTACTGTATTTTGTATTACGCTGTTGGATTACGGAAATAAATAAAAAAAATATATAACCGACTTCAGATAACAGAAAAAACAAACTACGTAACTGATTTCTTTAAAGTGGGACCAATCTGAAAATATATCCTTTCAAATAATAAAATAGTTTACCAAATCGGTTGATAGATGACGTAGTTATGAGGTAACAAACATAAAAAAATACAGTTGAGTTGAGAACCTCCTCCTTTTTTAAGTCGGTTAAAAAGGCACAGGGCCACTTTTTTTGCTAAACAAATCTCATTTTGATTTTTAGACAGATTTCAGAGAATTTCGAAAAAGTAACAGTTAGTTGTTTCAGTAGTAGTTGCTTGATTTTTATTATTTTCAGGAAACCAAGTTCAAAATAGACCTCTTATATGAAAAGCTTGAGTGTGGTGTCGTTCTAAATGTCGTCAGAAATAATATTATTCTGTTATTTTTATTTTATGTTTGAGGACCAGGGATAATGGAGCCAACAGGTGATTAACAGAATTCTTTAATGAATAGGAGTAGAACGATCATGTTTAGGTTCTTTTAAATTATTTGTTTGAGATGTATGACGGTAAATGTATACCAGTGTTGATGATGGAGCCAGAAGGGAATCAACAGAAGTTCTTAATGGATAACAGTATAACGGTCATGTTCAGGGTCTTTTAAGTTGTTTGTGTGAGATTTATGACGATAATAATTGGTTGGGGAAAAAGTCTTTTCGCATTATAGTATGTATGAATTTGTAATAACATCTCTTTGGCTGTACTATTTGTATCTGGCTGGTTTTGGTAACATTCAAAGTTTAAATTTTAAAGAAAATAATTCCGAATTCAAATTAGGAAAATGTGTGATTTTTATTTGATTTTCGTACTGTAAAGATGAGTGAATCTAATGAAGAAAATCGATACATTTTAAAATTTAACTACAAAAAAGGTAAAAATGCAACGCAAGCCGCAAAAAAATTTGCGATGTTTATAGACCTAGTAAGAGTGTCTGTGAGAGTAGCACAAATTTGTTTTAAGCGTTTTCAATCCGGAAATTTTGATGTCAAAGATGCACGTCGCTCTGGTCGCCCTATTACGGATAAAGTTGATGCCATTTTTGAAAAAGTGGAGCAAGATCGGCATAGCAGTAGTTACGACGTAGCTGAAGAACTGGGAATTGACCACAAAACAGTTTTGGCGCATTTGAAAAAAACTGAGTACACAAAAAAGCTCGATATTTGGGTACCCCATGAGCTCACTGAAAGAAACCTAATGAACCGTGTACTCATTTGTGATTCTTTATTACGACGTAATGAAACCGAACCATTTTTGAAGAAGCTGATAACTGGTGATAAAAAGTCGATCACGTACGACAAGAACGTGCGAAAAAGGTCGTGGTCAAAGGCCGGTCAGTCTTCACAGACTGTGGCAAAACCCGGGTTAATTCGCAACAAGGTGATGCTGGGTGTGTGGTGGGATTGGAAGGGCATTATTCATTATGAGCTGTTACCACCAGGCAGGACCATCGATTCTAAACTCTACTGCGAACAACTGATGAGATTAAAGCAAGAAGTTGAGAGAAAGCGGCCAGAATTAATCAACAGAAGGGGTGTGGTTTTTCATCATGATAACGCTAGACCTTACACATCTTTAGCTACTCAGCAAAAATTAAGAGAGTTTGGCTGGGAGGTGTTAATGCATCCGCCGTATAGTCCTAACCTTGCACCTTCAGATTTCCACCTGTTTCGGTCTTTTTAGAATTCTTTAGGCAGTGTCAGGTTAACATCACGAGAGGACTGCCGAAACTACTTGTCGCGGTATTTTGATCAGAAGCCCCAAAATTTCTATAGCAATGGGATCATGTCTCTACCTACAAGATGGCAAAAAATTATCGATTAAAATGGTACCTACATACTTTAGTTAAATGTAAATAAACTATATTAAAAAATGTTTTAATTTTCTTAAAAAATGCGAAGAAACTTTTTCCCCACCCTAATACATATAATGTCTACCAGAGCTGATGATGGAGCCAGGAGAAATCCATAATGGATAACAGTTACTAAAACAGTCGTATGTGTGTTCTTTTAAATTGTTTTTGTGAGATGTTTGACGATATAATGTCGTCTACCAGGGTCTGATGATGGAGCCAGCGGGGAATTAACAGAACTCTTTAATGTATAACAGTAGATTTATCGTGTTTGGGTTATACATGTATTAAATTGTTTTTGCGAGACTACATAATGACTATCAGAGTCTGATCATAAAGCCAGGAGTAAATCACACTAATATTATAAATGTGAAAGTTTGGATATTCGTTTATTAGTTTGTTACTCAATAGCGTCGTAACGGCTGAACTTATTTTGATGAAATTTCTTATATACGTAAATTATAACATAGATTAACACACATGCTACCTTTATTCCATAAATCAGGTCCCATGTGTTAAAAATGGGGTGTCAAAGTTTCTATAGGTATTTAAAGTTTCTATAAATGATTTTGATCTTTCTTACCTCTTCACGACAAAACTACTGAAGGGATAGAGTTAAAACTTTGCATAAGTTTACTTTTAAACCTAAATTAACACTAATGTTACTTTTTATCACAGAAATCAGTTTTCATAATCTTTGGTACCCCTTCACGCCCAGGTTAGGATACCTACATAGAAATATGTAGAAATATAAATATATTCTCTCTTTTAAATCCATATAGTAAGGTAAATTCATATAAAATTGTAGCTTTAATTTAAGCGTCCTGCAGTCCAGTCCCTTTAAATTGAATATTGTCGCAATGGTGAGCCATACAAAATATAATTTAATTTATTTGTTAAGGATTTCCAATGAGTAATACATAGACTTACATTTAGATAGAATAGAAGCGCTCCCTGTGCTCACTCTGTGAAGGCAACCACATCTAACGCAGGTAAATATAATTAATATCATTAAAATAGTGTAAAAAAAATAACAATAATAATAGACCTTTATAAGTTCAAGACAGTCACAGAAAAATATAGCTATCGTAGTAGACCCAGCCCACTGTCTGCATGTTAGATATAAGTGCAATGATGAGTCATAAAATATCTGCCAAAAAAGCATCTGCCAGTACACTCTTTTCAATGAAAATAGGGTAATCATACACAATTTGTAGCTACCGCAGCATCCTCCAACGCAATTATTTTAAGATTTATAATGTTGCAATGATTAGTCGTAAAAAAACTGTTACCGCAGCACCCCCCAGTAAGCCATCTTTAATATAAATAAGGTCTCAAGGATGAATAATAAAAAAACCAGCTATTGCAGCGTCCTGCTCTCCACTTCCTTTAAGTTTGTTAGTGTCGCAGTGATGAATCAAAAAAAATTTGTGGCTAACGCAGCTTTTTCGAGGCCATACTTTTCAAGTTAAATAGAACCACAATGATAGCCATAAAAATGCAGCTGACGTAGCGTCCTCCACCCCACTCCCTTAAGTTAGATAGAGTGGCAAAATAGAGTCATAAAAAAATCAGATACAGCAGCGTCTCTCAGCTCACTCTCTTCAACTAAAATAAGGTTTTTTAATATGAATAGGGTAATAATCAGTCATAAAATGATCAGCTACCACAGCGTCCCCGACCCTACCCTCTTTAAGATAAGTAGGGTTGCAATGATAATTAGTAAAAATTTGCAGCTATGCAGCGTCACCCCCAACGAACAAGTCACATGGTACCGCAACGATAAGTCATAAAAAAATCGGCTGCCGCAGCTTCCATCAGCCCAATCTTTATAAGATAAATTGGATCGCAATTATTAGTCATAAAAATAAATCAGCTAGCGCACCATCTCCCAGGCCACCCTCATTAATAATAAATAGTCATTAAAAAACCGTATCGGGCCCCACTCAACCCACTACAAGTTAGGTACAAAATTTGCAGCCTTTAAGTTTGATGGTGTCGCAATCATAAGTAATAAAAGTTTGCAGCCAACACAGCGTCCCTACTCCCCAGAGTCCTAATGATACGCCATAAAACATTGTAAAAACTGCAGCGGCCCCAAACCAACTCACACCAATAACAATAACCTATCTAACGATAGGGTTCAAATGATAAGTCAAAAAAATTGGAGCGAGCGCAGCCTCTCCCAGCCCTCTTGCCTCTTTTTAATTTTTCCCTGACTACATTGTAAATTTATTATTTCATTCTATTGTTTCTATGTTTGTTGTAATTTCTGTTTTCTCTTACTTGTGCTTTCTCTTTGATGTTATATACCTTTTGATTGTATTGTGTGAATTTGTGTCTGTTATCGTAGCAAATAAATGTCTGTCTATGTCTATGTCTATGTCTTTAAGATAAATAATCGATACAGGGAGGATCGGGGGCCCTTCCATCCCCCGCGCCAGCTTTCCACAATTGTGTTAAAGTCGAGTAGCCTAATTCTGCCGTTAATTTTCCGAATAGTATAACGCACCGTACCTCACCACCACATCCCTTTTTACACCAATAAATGACAAACAAAAAGAAAACAAATCGAAACAGCGGTTTCTTATTCCAATTTTAAAATAGACTTCTGCAACGTCCGTGGTCTTCATTCTTACATTAACTCTAGCCAGGGTAATGCAGATACGCTGAGTCGGCTGGGCTGGAAATAGATACAAATTTCCAGCCCAGCCGACTCAGCGTATCTGCATTACCCTGGCTACACACTTGAACATGTCTTCCTACGACGAGCCGGAGTGTGTCTGTTCGTTCGGGAGGATATTTGTTGTCGCCGCTTGAACAACTTTGAAGCCCCAGATATTTCAAACCTGTGGGTGCGTGTGGACTATGGTGGTGTTACCCGAGTTTACTCGTGCCTATACAGGTCTTACAGTGAAGACACGGAAACAAATCGGCTTTTTGAGCATGTTTCTACGGGAATAGACAGAGTACTTGAACAATATCCGCTAGCACAACTAGTGATCCTTGGAGATTTTAACGCTCACCATGCTGAATGGCTTAACTCCCGTGCCACCGATCATGCTGGCAGAGTCATCCACGATATGGCCATAACATACGATCTATCTCAGCTCGTGTCTGAACCTACGAGACTATCAGATGTTAAAACCCACTACGCCTCTACTTTAGAACTTTTACTTACTACACATCCTGACTCGTACCAGATCTCAGTCGAAGGTCCTCTTGGGTCTTCTGACCATTGTCTGATAAAACCACTGTACTGATTGTGATACCTAACAAACTGTCCCCACCTAGTATGCGTAAGGTTTGGCATTATAACTCCGCTGACTGGGATGGAGTGCGGGAATTCTTTTCCTCATACCCATGGAAGGCGATTTGTTTTCCATCAGACGACCCCAGTGTTTGCGCTGAATTAGTTGCCGACGTTATACTGCAGGGAATGGAATGCTTCATTCCATCTTCAATAGTTCGGGTCGGTGGCGCCAGTCGACCGTGGTTTAATAGGTCCTGCGCCGTAGCGAATAAAGTTAAGACGGCGGCATTCGAATTATGGTCGAATTATGGTCGCAGGGATCCAAAAACAGCTGAATTTAAAAGAACCCTGAACGCAGCCTCCAGATCGGCAAAAAGAGCCATTGTCATTGCCAAAAATCAGCACATTACGTAAGCCGGACGATTCCCTGGCTCACACTGCAAAGGAAAAGCCGACCTTCTTGTTTTCCTTTTCGCATCAAATTCTACTCTCGATGATAAAGGTGCCTTGCCGCCTACACTGCCACCGTGTGAAAGCTCCATGTCAGATGTACACATATCACAGAAAGCGGTACGTAGGGCTCTTATAACATTGGACACACGAAAGTCGAGCGGGCCAGATGGTATCCCTGCAGTGGTTCTCAAGACTTGTGCTCCGGAACTGACCCCAGTGCTCACAGAATTATTCTCCCTCTCTCTCAACACCGGCATAGTTCCTTCATCTTAAAAGGTAGCCTTGGTCCACCCCATCCCAAAAAAGGGCGACCGAACGGATCCAGCAAATTATCGACCTATCGCTATCCTTCGCTTCTGTCTAAGGTAATGGAACGAGTGTTGAACATTCAACTTCTCAGGCACCTGGAAGAGCACCAGCTGATCAGTGACCGTCAATACGGTTTTCGCCATGGCAGATCAGCTGGTGACCTCCTAGTTTACCTTACTCACCGATGGGCAGAAGCCATTGAAAGTCGCGGTGAAGCATTGGCGGTAAGTCTCGACATTGCCAAAGCATTTGACCGGGTCTGGCATAAAGCGCTCCTTTCCAAGCTCCCATCAAATGGCCTACCCGCGGGGCTGTGCAATTGGATCGCTGGCTTCTTGTCTGACTGGAACATCAAGGTCGTCGTCGATGGAGCTTGTTCCGAGATCGTGGCAATTAATGCGGGCGTGCCCCAAGGCTCCGTGCTATCGCCAACACTATTCATTCTCCACATCAAAGATTTACTGAAAATCTGTAACATGCACTGCTACGCAGATGATAGTACTGGCGATGCTCGTTATACGGGCCGTGCAGGTGCCTCTCGGGAAGCTTTGGAAGAGGGACGCAATATAATTGTGTCTGAGGTTGAACACTCATTGGAACGAGGCTCAGAATGGAGACGACTAAATTTAGTCCAATTTAACCCCACAAAGACTCAATTCTGTGCGTTCATCTCTAAAAAAGCCCTTTTTGACAGCTCCTTTATTCCAGGACATTTACCTCAGCATGGCCAACACTCTCAATCCTGGGCGTTGACATCTCTATCCAAGTGCAGTTTAGGGGTCACTTGGAAAGCAAAGCTTCTCTTGCCTCCAAGAAACTCGGTGTACTAAACCGATCAAAGCGGTACTTTACGGCGGGGCAGCGTCTCAATCCGGCCCCACATGGAGTACTGTTCTCACATCTGGAACGGTGCACCGAAATACCAACTGCAGCCCCTAGACTCCTTGCAACGTAGAACCGTTCGTATTGTCGACGACCCAGTAGTATCTAAGGATCTAGAGCCGCTGAGTCTGCGCCGTGACATCGGAGCGCTCAGCGTTTTTTATAAAATATATAACGGCGAATGTTCTGAAGAGCTGTTCAATTTGATTCCTGCTTTCCACTTCTACCATCGAACCTCCCGCAACCGGCAACGAGCTCACCCACTTGTTGTAGATGCGTGGAAGTCTCACACGGTGCGTTTTACTCGGTCGTTTCTTCCACGCACCTGCAACATGTGGAATGACCTTCCTCCGGAGGTTTTTCCGGTGGGCTTCAAATTAAGCGCCTTCAAGAGAGGTGTAAATAGGGTATTAAGTGCTAGGCAACGCGACTGCGGTACCTCGAGTGCTGCAGGAGTTTATAGGCTTGTGTGTCTACAAGTATAATATAAAAAAAAAACAAGATCGCAATGATGAGTGGTAACAAATTTACAGCTACCGCCGAGTTTATCAGCCAGCTCTTTCTAAGTAGTCTGACTAGAGTCTCTTAAAAGTAGCTGTATGTATTTTAAACCATAGAAAAACGTGCGCGAAGCCAACTATCACGGTTCATGAGATACAGCCTGGTGACAGACGGACAGACAGACAGACAGACAGCGAAGTCTTAGTAATAGGGTTCCGTTTGACCCTTTGGGTACGGAACCCTAAAAATTGCTGAAACTTTACGAATCCTTATACGTTATATTTTATAACAACACTATTACATGTCATATGTAAATAATAAATAAATAAATAAAAGACATTTATTTACACACACACACCTTCTATGCTAACAGAAGTAGGTATTATATATATATATATATATATATATATATATATATATTATATAATTATAATGATGTAATGAGCTTCACAATTATCCTTCATCATTAACACCTGCGATTGTCGCATAATCGCCTTTAAAATGGCTTTTCGATCTATATTGTAATGTGCATTTAAGTTTAATCAGTGTTTAAGTTTTAAGTTAATGACTTCTATATAGGAAAGCCATCCAATGTCATCAATTTCCCAAGTAGGACACGTCGTATTAGTAGAAGAGCAAATGCTTCTTCTCATAGACGCTATTCGAAGGGAGAAATGCGTATAAGTGATAAAGAAAAACGCGATGTGATAGATCCTATTGGGCTATGTCTGGATTAAATTCTACGTTGAACTTTAAATATGACAGAACTTTTCAGTAACAATGACAGTAAGACATGACGCTACTCATTGGGGTGGAAGTGAAAGTATTGAAAATAATAAGTATTTTATCTACAGTACTTACCTACATATATAATTATGTATTATGTTTATTTTACTGTATATACATTATTTCATTGGAGGACATTTTAGGACTCACAGAGGTTATGTATCAACGTTTTTGCTAATAATTAAAATGTAAAAACACCTAGTATATCCACGCACTTTGACTTTTGAAAAACGATCTCGATTCCAGGGAAACGTAAAACAGCTCTTTAAAAACAGCGGGACATTATCACTCAAAATATTTTCAAAGGTTTTACCGTTCTGTGACTGAGATATTGTGGAAAACTTAATTAATCGACTTTCAGAAATAAAGCGCACAATTAATTTCTCTCAGTGCCATCGACTGAGGAAAACGGTTGTCCAATTTCAAGTTTTTAACTAAACTCTCGGGCGAGAGATTGAGAGGAATATTCTATTTAGTTTTTGCAAGAGGGTGCAGCGGCGCGCGTTCGCCAGGCTCATCCATCGGCTTACATAGATTGGAGAGAAGCTCTTTATTGACTGTATAAATATATACAATTATTATATAATATATTATTGTACAGCATCTAAGGATAGAATAGTGTGGATGACAAAAAAAAACGAGTTTGCGACCACACGACTGAAGTAAAACTTCTTTTTATTTATAAAATTGTTCAATTACAAAATTGTCCTCACGTCTGTAAATCAATCAGTCTATGTTCATTCTGGACAGACGCAACGCAACTCGCACTCACACATTAACGTTTAAAAATATACGAAACGTAACTCTTTCTCTTTCTATCTTCACTAACTTATATCTCCCTCTCAACTTCCGTTCGCACTTTTCGTAACGCATTCACCAGCTTACTCCCCAAGTCAAGCGTGCGTAAAGAAGTTTTACTTCAAAACGTGCTGCGTTGAATTTTGTCCTTTCTTCCTTTGTTATGACTATTTATGAAAAACACAAACAATGCTAGTTTTTTCGTAAAATGCTCTTTTCAATATCAGCAGCAGAGACGTTGCTTTCAATTTTCTACATATCTCATAGAAATACTGAAAATAATACGTCATACCTTTCCAATAAAATCTGTAGCTATGTTGACATGATTCGCTGTAGGCAGGTTTTTTTCGCATATTTATTACACTTTACTGATTCCACACTTCACAGCCTGGGGAAAACATGTCACATCGATCTGACAGTGAAAAACAGCCCTCGCGTCATTTGTCAATGTCAGCCACTCTGCGCGGGCAAAACATAATTTCATAAAGACATCCTTGTTCTTGTTACGCAGTGATGATCCCATAGTAGACGTTTCCATCATCGCTTTATATTTATTTAATAAATTTCCCATCCTCGTTATAACGTGCCACTAAAAAGTAATAACATCCCTACAAATTTGCACGGATTTCCCTAAAAGATTTCTATGGGCGGCTTGACTGATTCTTTGACTGACTCTAAATTAAGGTAGCTTAGGACTCTATATTTACCTAATTCTAACCAAAGTAAGTATAAATATAGCTGCACATTTCACACAGCGCTATCTAGCTATCTAGACAGATCATGGACTGCAGACAGTCGAGGGCAGCTCTGCCGGCCGTCTCGCCACGACTGACACGATGACTGCTCAACCTTCAGAGACCTTCGAATCATCCTGGGGACCCTTACAGGACATTGTCTCCTCAACAAACACCTCTACATCATGGGAGCAACAGACAGCCCACTCTACAGGGGATGTCTCACCGAAGAAGAATCAGCAGCCCACGTAGTCCTGGAATGCGTGGAAGTAACAGCACAACGTGCAGCAATCCTGGACAATCCAAGGTCACTCCGTGAAGCCTGCGAAGACCCCAGGAAACTTCTGCGCTTCTGGTCGGAGTTAGGCTGGCTATCCATATAGCCAACTCTCTCACGCGTAATGGATCACTTAAGAGTTCAAATGCGGAAAAGGGAGTCCACCAACATAACATAACTAACAATTAACTAATACAAAACAGAAAGCCATTTATAGGTTTTCACGTATAGAAACTTTTTAGCAACATAACGATGCCGCTTGGTACCTACTTACATGATGAATGAATATGATTTGTTTACCTATTTTATACAGGATGTTTCATTTATATTTTAGGACTTGATATTAAAGTAGTAAAATTTATAATTTTCTATTGTAATGAATTTGAAAAGACCTGTTGTACAATAATACTAGCCATTAGCCCTATACTACCCGTGTTTTCATTTAATGTGGAAAATACATAGTATTATATTAAGGTGGTTAAATTAAATGAGTGTAGACAATAGTTTAGGAAGATAAATACAGTTTCAGCTAGATAGTATTGTAATGCAAATGCACTGTTACTACTGGTACGAGTAGGTTCCTCCTCACTCCCACCTACAGCACATTGCGGCGGTGTTTGCCAAATATTCCACCACACTCGCAGCTTTGCTACAGTTAAGTAATTATTTTAGCTACTACGTAATATGCTAAATACAGTTATCTAGCAGAGTCAAAGTTGTAATTTCCATTTTCCAAGCGGGTTTTTAGGTAGAAAAATAAATTTTTGTCTTAAAATTAAAAGTTGCAGTATCATATTTATTAGATAATGATGGACATTTCTCACAGTATTAGTTGAACTAAGCAAGGATTTGTTCTATGTCAACCAAATAACTGATAGAATACTTTGTAAGGTTTTTTGTAAATAAATACGTATAATAATACAGGTTAATATACTGACGATATTCAAGTGACGGTTTCTCAAAACATAAAAAAAGACTTCTCGAAAACAAACTACTAGTTATATAATAAAATCGACTAAGTTATGTTTATGTGATTAATTTGATGTAAAAATTACAGCTTACTCTTGCAATCGATATTCAAAAATAAAGGTCGATTTGACATCTCTTTCGGAAATGGCTGCGGGCTTTGGATTAGAAAGGAACAACAAGAGATATCTCGAGACATCACCAATACAGTATCTGTGGTTAGATGGCAACCATTATCCAATAGCACAACATAAGTTTATTAAAGTTTTTGTTTTTACATGCCAAAATAAATTTCACATTTCTATGGTAAACATTTCACAAATGTATTTATTATGCTCATCAAAATAACCCCTTTCATTTTTGTGCGTATATTATCAAACACCCTATACATAGAAAAAACACTCAGCCTCGGAAATTTCTGTAGATCATGCAAATATTTGCTGCACGGCGGAAATCGAACCCGCAACCTCCTGCGTCTCAGTTGGCTATTCGCCCACTGCGCCACGGAGGTCATCAAATCCAAGGTAACTCAGGATTTATCATGAATAGTATGGTAAAACATATTGATCTACTAAAAACGGAATATTTACGTCAAACATGTTTATTTATGATACTGACTAATGGTAGGTGTGAGTTTAATTGTTTCCCTATATTTGGGCAGTGTTGCATAAAAATGGATGAAGCTTATAAATTATGGCACTTAAATCACAAAATTCAATGCAAATAATGGAATAAAACCGATAAAGGCCAACGCCAAAGTTCACAGGGAAATTCCTATCAGAAGGCAAAATAAGTGAATGACTTCTGTTTATTTAAAACTCATTATTCTGTAGCGCTGCTATTTGATTTCCATTCCGTTGTGAAGTAGGAAAAATAATGAATGCAAGACCGATCATACGGTTTCGGCACAACCGACATGCGACAGGCTGCACACTGCCGAGTGAGCGGTATTAGTTGTTCGTGAGCCATAAGCGTGAATGATAAATTGAGCGGTTATGTGTGAACAAGAGCTGTAGCTGATTGTGTAGCACAAGATGTGGCACAATCACGTCAATCTCAGACACTTGCTCAATTGTTTAGTGATACAATAAAACACAAGCATGGTGCCGTTTAAAACAGTCCGTTTGGAAGCGTACAAACACATAAATAAGTAATAATGCTGCAATGCGGTGCTCGAGGAATTGACAGGGAATACATCTGCATTTTCGGTAGAATAGACTTCGCGGGACGTGTGTACAGCATTGATGACTCTTGAAGATGTTCTTTGAAATATTAATATTATACGTTGTTCAGCACGTACAATCAAATTTTATGAATTCAATAAAGGGCCTCATCCTGAGAATCGTATTAGTACGCCAACCTTTAATTTCCTCAGGAGTAAAAAAAGCTTGACCAGACATTTAAAAATATTGTAAGTCAGCTATAAACTGTCCGTATCGCTCTATCCATGGATCACAGTTTTGCTAAAATACATTTTCGGAACAAGTAAGTGATTGAATTTGGTGTATCTCTACGAGATCGAATTAGAAATGAGGAGATTCGTAGACAAACCAAGGTCACAGACATAGTTAAGAGGCTTAGCAAGCTGATGTGCATGTGGGCGCGGCACATAGCTTGAAGAACTGACGGCCGTTGGGGCAGAAAGGTTCTAGAGTGGAGACCACGCACTGGAAAGCGCAGTGTGGGACGGCCTCCCACTAGATCAAAAGATGACCTGATAACGGTTGTTGGGAGTCGTTGGGTGCAGGCCGCACAAGATTGGTCGCTCTGTAAATCCACGGTGGAGGCGTATGTTCAGAAGTGGATGTCCTATGGCCGATGTGATGATAATGGTGAATTGATTTCATAGTCTATTGTGTAGAAGCGTCACTTTACTGCAAGAAAGTTGGGGAAATGTCGGCGGATGTGGCAAACAAAAAGTTAGGTAATTAGCGTTTCAGCGCTCAGAAGTTTTGCCAAATCATGCGTGAGCTGAATTAAACGCGAAAATGCCTTTATGTAATAGGTAAGCTATTTTGTAAAGTTGGGATCCCTTCGAGTTGCAATATAATATGATGTGTGATGTTTAACGTTAGGTGATTAGTTAGACTAAATGTCTAAAAAAATATTAAGGCTTCAAAGTATGAAAACACTCGCGTTAAACATTTAACTAAGAGTTAAATGTTTAACGCGAGTGTTTCCATGATTGCATTGCATATTAATAAGCATTTAGGTACCATTAATGAGGTATCCAAAGGGCCTATATCTTCAATGAATGTGTAAGTGCGGCCTAGCTAATCAGTATTCTGGTCAGAATCCGTTAGTTTGGTTAGGAAGCCCTCAAGTCCCAGGCGATTCCCTAAGCAGGTTACCTAACCACATTTATATCGTCAGCGGAACACAAATATTAGCATAATTAGTTTGTCTCGTACGCTACCACAATATAAATTAAGCAAGATATAAGCAATTCTTAAAGTGCTTCGGTATCCTTAAAAGCTCTTGTATAACTGGTCTTGCATAATTATTCGTTTGTATGGTTAACATCGTGTATGAAGATAATAAACGTTCGCAATTCATTGTCTTCCAAGTTCGTTAGAGATCTTCATATATTTTGACTAAGTATATGTACAATTATTGTAGTGGAGATAGAAGGAAGATAATGGAAATTTTAATTATGAAATAGTAGATTGACAATGATTGAACATATTTTTCAAATAACTAACCATAACCCTCAGCATAAACATAGTTTTGAAACGTACAGTTTTCATTACACAAAACACTTGCTAAGTATTTAATATCTGCAATTTCTTGAAAATCACTTTACTTGATTGTTCAGTTTAGTAAAGATAAATGAACTTCAAATAAAGCCACTTACCATTTAGGAGTCCACATCAATTATCAAGTAATTGGTATCGAGATTCAAAGATATTTTCAGAACAATATCGAAATTCCATTACAATATCAATTATAATCAAAATTGATTTAAATATCGAGTTCAAATGTAAATTAAGACAACCTTTGTTTTAAAATGTACAATCGACACTACATAGGTTTTAATCAATTATGCTGCTAAAATGGTTGCTATTTGTGAATACAGTGTCTGAAGTATTTGAAGATTGTTTAAAGAAACAAAGAAAGAAGACATTTATTCACATAAACTGTACACAAGAAGCAGACGCAACACTTAAATGAACATAATTAAACACACTAAAAATCCATACACACAGGAGGAAAATAATACATTGTATATCATCATCATCATCATATCAGCCGTAGGACGTCCACTGCTGGACAAAGGCCTCCCTCATTGATCTCCAGGAACTGCGGTTGGAAGCGCCCTGCATCCAACGGCGACCTGCGGTTCTTACCAAGTCGTCTGCCCATCTTGTAGGTGGACGTCCTACGCTGCGCTTGCCGGTCCGTGGCCTCCACTCGAGAACCTTCCGGTCCCATCGGCCATCTGTTCTGCGCGCTATATGGCCTGCCCATTGCCACTTCAACGTGCTAATCCGTCGGGCTATGTCGGTGACTTGAGTTCTCCTACGTATCTCCTTATTTCTGATTCGATCCCGTAGAGAAACCCCGAGCATAGCCCTCTCCATAGCTCGTTGAGCGACTCTAAGCTTATTCATAAGGCCAATAGTGAAGGACCACGTCCCGGTCCCGGTTGTATATTACGGCAATTAAAGTGTATGCATGAAGAAATGCTGTCATGTACAGGATTATGCGAAAAGCCCTGAGCTCAGCTGTAACCAACCTGCAACCCTGTGCTGTAAACTAGTTTACAGCGCTGATTTTCAGCACAAGGCTTTGATGACTCACGAACGTACTCGTACTTAAATAGTAATAAAAATCAAGTATCCTTACAAAAGTGAAGATACTGTAAAGTGTATTATTCAAAACTATAAATGATTATATAAAAGATAAATATATAAAGACTCTTACCAAAAAAGAGCAAGATAATATATAAATAATAGACATAAAAACAATAACTAACATATAAATGTTTGGTGTTAGGTTATGTTATAGAGATTATCAACACAGTCAACAATATATACAATAGACAAGAAGTGCCCATATTAACAGTGGTTAAGAATTAAAAAATATATGATAATTGAAAACATTCTGTGCCACATTGTTACTTTAATAGAAAATATAAAAAGAGAACTAGAATATTAAAAACCTAGGAATAAAGTTTATTCTGGTTCGATGCGACAGCAGTAAGTATAGAAAACTGATTTCATACCTATACTAGGCGTAATCACGGAACAGACTTTTGCAAGTCTATTAGGTGTCTCCTAAACTTTATCCTGAAGTTAGGCTTACTTAGCAGGTCACGTAATGGTCCCCACCATTCCATTCATGGAGGGAGTTCCAGCACTTAATGGCACATGTCACATTCATTTCATTAAATAAGTTCATATTCGTTAATAATTTTGCAAAGGTTCGTAAAACCCACCCGTAGATATAAGCCAGTAGTCTGACCAAAATATATCACCTGTGTGGCGAGCCATAAACTTACCTAAATATTTATAAACATAACTTACATAGAGACCATCCTATGTATTTTAAATAAATAAATGTACATTTCACAAAGCGCTCTCTTGCCCCAAACTAAGCTTAGCTTGTACTATGGGAACTAGATAACTGATACAATACTTATATACTTTTTTTTAAATACATACATAGTATTATGTATGTATTTAAAAAAATTGTATTTTCATATAGTACTTTGATAAAAGGCCAATGGTTTGAACATAGCAGGATGTATTTAGTTTGGTCAGCTTTACGACACGATACCACAACCATATGTAAATCCTCTGGTCACAAACGGTACTCGAGCAAAGTTTATAGGCTACTTTAGAATCGCATTGTAACACAATACAAGCCACTACTCACATTATTTGTGAGATAAAAGTTCTTTGGTTTTGTTTATCTGTGGTGTTATGAATGAATATATAGATTTTATACATTCTATGTACTTTAAGGGGTAATAGCTACTCGATTTATTGATATTTCCAACAAATATCGTATGCCGAAGACAACCAACTAACGCTGGTTTGATAGTGTTGTTGGACGTAGTAATTGCCCAAGACTGGAAATCCGGTTATACCTAGATATATTGCACAAGTGAACTAGACGTACAGTAAGGACTGTGTCCAGGCTCGAATGCATCGCGATAGGCGGTACATGCCACGCTAATGAGCCGGCGACTCAGATAAAACCTTATTTATAGCGTTGTGACTACGATAACTGGTGATTATGGCCGGTGCACACGTGGCCCACAAATCGCTACGATCGCTCTCTACTGTTAACTGCCTTTATATCACTGAATTATTACCGTTTGAACCGGCATAGACCAAATTACAGCCAATTCATTGCAGAATTTATATTTGGTAACTATACCAAAACAGTTGCTAAGTCAATAACCGCTTAGATGGCTATTAATTGATAGATTCATTAAATTCTGTTATTGAATTTGTTAAATTAATAAAAAAATGACTCAGCCACCATGATCACACTATGGGATAATACCTTACAAAACCAAAACAAATTTAATTAAATCTGATCATCTGATCATCAGGTCAAATCGCAACCACGTCTTTTTTATGTTGGTAACAAGTAGCTTTATTTTCAAAAACTCCGAAATCTGTTTTTGTGATAATGGTATTTCCATAATGGTCCAATTTCTCAACTTTTTATGGATTATGGGGAAAATATAAGATGTTTTGAGGTGACTTTCCCGGATATCAATCCATCATTATTTTAGACAGGCCAACACATTATCGCACTGAGCTCACATAACAAATGCGTAGATGAGAGTAATAGCATTCTAATAAAAATAAACTGTGAAATTAAAATAATGGTGAGCGAGACACTTCAGACAAATTCAATGTATGAGAGTTATAAACAAAGGACAAACTATAAAGACTCATGTAGAGTGCACTTCAAATCTCAACAGATACTGACTTCAATGTCTGTGTACATATTTGAAGTCCTAATATATGTCCGACAAAATTTAAAATGTTTGAAAACACGAGGAAATTAAATCAACGTAGTATCAGAAATATAATGTGTTTAGAGTCAGTAAAACATAGATTAAATTTATCGGAAAAGCTACCCAAGTCTGTTCCTCATTCCATCCGAGTTCCTCATTCTTTAACAAAATTAGGCAGCTCTTATTAGACAAAACTGTTCTAATTTAGTTAGCGAGTACCTACAGAATGACAACACTCATTTAAACAAAAAGGATGAAAGTGTTTGATGTCATTATATTTTATATGTGTATTCTCACTGTGAATGATCCTATTTATATTATACTAGCTGACCCGCCGAACTTCGTACAGTCTTGCATATGACGGTAGAATTGTCAATCGCACATCATTAACTACATACAGGTTGTATTTTTGAGACGGGCCAGTAAGGGCAGGTACCTTAACCTTTATAGTTACAGGAAAACGTTTTTACGAGACTGTCCTTATATTTTTAAGATATTCTGAACTACAATCACGGATTTTGTAAAAAAAATGTACAGTCAGCAAGAAAATGGTTATTTGCAACAAAAACTTTTTTTATGTCAATCGATCCTGTTTCTTTTAAGGATCATAAGTTTGATTATTAGAAAAGTCAGATATTGCGAATCTTTTACATTTGTACGGAAATACAGGGGGCATAAGATAATTACAGTTTTTGTCAAGGGCCTCGTGCCTTACTGTACCTAAAAGCAAAAGCGCCTACCGAAGTAGAAAATCATAATAGTTGCATCGATAATCTCTCTACAACATTAGAACTCAAACAAATAATAATAAAATAAATTATTTTAATATGTATTTTAGACACAGACAACAATAACTAACAATTACTCGTAGATAATCAACGAAATAAATTTCTCAAAATGACCGCCGTTTTCACGAATACATAAGTTCACTTATTTTTTTACTGAACTAGTAGCAGCCGATAATTTTCTTGAATGGATATCATTAACAATCTTTGTTAATGCATCTTTCAGCTCCTGAATACTGTTGTATTTCTTTTTGGAGACTTCATTTTTTAGGTAACCCCACAAAAAAAATCGAGAGGCCTATCCACTGTGTACCTATCCACTGTGACTCGAACTGCCTATTCAAACTGGAACGCGTAAGGCGGCTGTTGTGTGGCGGAGCGCCATGTTGCTGTAAATAAACTTCACACAATTCTGAAAACTTCCCGTAATTCTGACTGGAGCCATTCATTCAACTGGTTTTGGAGATTCTCTAAAATGACGTCGTTATATACGGCAGAATTTAGAGTTGTTAATCATAAAATTCCACCATTATCACTCGGTTTGACATCACACCACACCAACAGTTAAAAGAAAATCGAACTTGATAGAATAACTTATTTGTCGTCTTAGCAAAAAGTACTTCTTCAAACATTGTCACCTGGATGTAGTACTTGAACTATGCGCTCCTGTCGATAGGATTTATAACCGTGTTTTTTCAATGTCTTTAATACAAGTAACTGGGAAACACCCACTGTAAGAGCGAAACATCTGGACGATATCTCTGGATAAGCTTCCACATACATATGTTAAAATAGCAATCTTCGTGTCTATGTCCAGTACACTAGACTGCCGCACTAAAATCTTTTTGAACAAACCATTTTCTTCGAGATTCAAAAGGTTTGTAATTACCTTTCTTGATAGTACTTATTCGCGTACCACACCAATGCAGCTTCCGTATTCCTATTATTTACAAAATACGCTTCAATGAAGTCCAAACGTTTGCGATTTAAAGAAGAACATTTTTAATAAGAAGTACATAAATTACAACTAATAATCTAGAATTTTCTCAGCACAAACATACGAATGACCTTAAATAACCCAAGAATTCGAATCGAAAGCCGAAGTTTGAAATTTAAAACTGGTTTTACTTACCTACTTTTTTCAGCCAGTCTTTTTTATAGCGGATTATAGCGGATCTACCCATAACAAAAAGTTTGGCTAATTTAGAAGTTTTACTCTTTTACTGAAATGTATGGAAAAAGTTTTTAGCAAATTCTGACATTTCTAGTACTCAAACCTCAGTCGGTCCAGTAGAGACTTTTGATCCTTGATGAGAAACAGGATCGATTGGCATCAAAAAAGTTATGGTGTTAAATGACCATTTTCTTGCTGACTGTACATTTTTTCCAAAATCTGTGAATGCAGTTCAGAATATCTTAAAAATTTAAGAATAGTCTCTTAAAAACGTTTTCCTTTAACTATAAAGGTTAAGGTACCTGCCCTTACTGACCCATCTCAAAAATGCACCTGTATATTTATACGTATGAGGAAATGAACTTTCGCCATAATTTTTTTTTGCATGTATTTTTAAATATTTTAATAGTTATTCTGCTATTCGGGGCGGAGACAAATCCAACAAATCAAAGATCATCAAAAGCCGTTTTTGAGTTATACATAGTGTAACTAACCCGACTTGTTTTATATATCTATCTATACTTCTATATCTATACTAATATATGTATAAAGAGGAAATATTTGTATATTTGTGTGTGTGTATGTTTGTAATGAATAAACTCAAAAACTACTGTGCCGATTTCAAAAATTCTTTCACCATTGGAAAGCTACATTCACCTTGATTGACATAGGCTATATTTATTGCTAGAAAAGATTAGGGATCCTTACTAAAACTACTAAAGTAACGTAACCCAAGGTGTAAAAAAGTGCCCTAAAACGTCTTTCGTCGCATGCGCTGCGGAAACTATTGATGATAGAACAAAAGTATGTTCTACAATATTAAAGAACATATCAATATCTACCAAAATAATATTTAAGAAGAAAGATTTGTTTGTTTATTTCTTTGCATTGAATAGGCTCCGAAACTACTGGACCGATTTAAAAAAATATCTTTCACCGTTGGGAAGCTACACTATCCCCGTGTGACATAGGCTACTTTTTCCCAGATGCGCAGGAGGGTAATATTTTTATTTAAAAACTACGCGTGCGAAGCTGCGGATTGGTCAGCTAATTTTAAATATAAAGATGACGACGCCGAGGCTGAATTTAATTTTTAAGATTGTATTGAATATTGTTATTAAAAAATTATGTTATCTGTGATTATTTAGAGTTTATATTAAACAATTTACAGCAAATATTTTAAGCTAATTAATTCAACAATTAAACTTTTTATGACATATTAATGTAATCTGTAAAATTGGTGATTCTTATAACTTTAATAATGGCGCAGGGGGCGCATAGTCGGCTGAGACGCAGGAGGTTGCGGGCTCGATTCCCGCTGCGGGACAAATGTTTGTATTGTCTATAGATATTTGTTTCGGGTTTGGGTATTTTTCTATATATTTTATGTATGTATTTACTAAAAAAAGTATATAAGTATCTATCAGTTATCTGGTTCCCATGGTACAAGTGTTGCTTAGTTAGGGCCTAGTTAGCGCTGTGGGAAAATTCCTGCATTATTTATTTTTTATTTTCAATAAATTTTATTTTATTTATTTATCAACATAATCCACAGCTTATAAAAATAAAAGTTTACAATGCTGAGACGTCTATCCTACAGTCAACAACGGATTTACAATTTATAGTTCTACAAAATTAAATAACGACGACAATCACCAAAAAAAACATATACATCTATCTATTTATATTAGAATCTATCAATCCATACGTTTATTAAATAATAATACTTTCTTCATTCTACTGTTATTTCTGCTACAATATCAGCAAATAAACGAATTACTAGGTTTTATTATCTATCTATACTAGGACAGTGATAGAAAGATGTCCCAACCTTGCCAACTTTGCCAAATCAATTCATCTAATTGATCATACATTTAAAATTCAAAACATGATTCGTTAGTGTCGTGTGTTGTGTAGGAATGTGACAATCAGTGAACCAGGACACACATTCGAGAAGTTCATTACGAGCGAGTCGACGCCAACTTTCCCAGCTTATAATAAACAGAGACACGGAAAATTATTCACTAACTTTGTCCTCAGCACAAAATTTATGGTACGTTTACCACGAAAATTCTCAACAATGAACGAGTCGCTTGGGTTTTAAGCTTTACAACTTCAGCCCTTACGCAGTACGGATGAGCCACAACTATGAAACATCTATTCATCATCAATAATGATGCGTGTATTTGATCTTTAGAAGATTATGTTACAACTTTTGGTTGTTAGTAACTTACAATGGTTTGATAATAGCTGGAACAATTCCTTTATATATATGTAAAAAGAGCTTCCTCTTTATGTTAATTACCAAATTTTCAAAAATGTCTTATAATGTAGATGAAATGAAAACTAATATTTACCTTTACAAAAAGAAAGTAATAAAAAAGAAAATACATTTATTCGCATCACATAAAATGAACAATTAAAACTAAACATATTCACATTCAATATAAAAATTAAACGAAAGCACGGTTTGTAAAAATAATATTATTCCGCGTGTATTTAAAAATAGTATCACGGTTATCACAACCGTGATTTTATATTTTAAAATAACCATGAAAATGAAGACTTGCAACTCTCTGAGTAACCACTCAACATCCTCTGGAAAAACTAGGAAGAGGCCAGGTTAAGTAGTTTTTTCTACAAATTGAAGAGCAACTTCTCGCAACAACCTCTTAAAGTGAACATAATTTAATTATAACAATATAAAACAAGAAAGCTAAAGTGAGAAAACTCTACAAATAATAAATAAGGTACACATGCAATGAAGATAACTTTCTCCTGCTCGGTAATAGAGACCGCTCTCAAATCCTTTGCCGACAACTCTTTAGTAACTGAGTTTGAAACCAACCAGATTTTCTTGCTAGGTTTTTCTTTACTTTCAACATGTTGTTAAGATTTTTAATAAAAATGTGTATACGTAAATCCGGCAATATTAGCTCTTATTAAGTAATGATATTGCCATCGGTTTAGTGACGGCAAGCAGATGGGTTAGGAGACACATGGTGTTCTCGTACACACGGTTACACATCAAGCTATACCACTCCATTATAAGCTGACCTCTCATTCTACAATGTCTCAATGCAAGGTCAGCTTATACTGGAAATGTATAGCTTGATGTGTAGCCGTGTGTACATGTATAATTTGAATCCTAAAGGAGAAAGTATTTTACAAAACTAAAGGTTATTTAAAGTTATTTTCACTGCGCATTGAATTAGTATGATTTAGATTTTTTATGTTTCATTCGAATAAAATGTACTCGTAAATGAAAATTGAGATTCAAAATAATATAAAACAAATTTAAAACAAAATGGCAACAGTCGTGGCGGGCGGCGGGCGGCGGGCGGCGGGCAGCGGCGTGGCGCGGTCGAGCGCGCGCACTGATGCGAGCACGTACAGATGATACCACCTACAATGGAAACTAAAATACAATTTAAATTCAATCAACCATATTTACCTGTTATTCAAAACACAATGCAAAATGTTTCCTGGTTTAATCCATTTTTTTCATGAAAATGCAATGGTTTTCTTCACTTGTTCTAAAAAAAGCCAAAAAAATCTGTCATGGAAATTATATTTGAGTAGGAATAATTATTTGAGCTTAATTTAGTGATAAACTAGCATTACTTATATACAACCTGTTTTGTTATAAATTTAAAACACACATCCGAAATCGTATTAACTGATTTTAGAAGTCGGTTTAATACCGGTAGCTTAAGTATTTATCCAGTAGGTAATCGATACATTTCCAATAAATCATTTTGAACTTAAATCGGCTGCACCTTTGCGACGATGCCGCTTGGTCAGTTTAACAAGTACATACTTACATTATGAATGAATATGATTTGTTTACCTATTTTATACAGGCTGTTTCATTGATACTTACTTATTTACATTAAGGTAATGAATTTGTAAAAAAAACTCTTTTTACAACAATAGTCATTAGCCCTATAATATGTGCCCTATAATGTGTTTTCATTTAATGTCATCCATAACAAGACACGTAGTATACTAGACTATAGTTTTATGGTAATTTATGACTGTTCTATTTTATCGTATTATATTATTCGAAGCAGTGCTACTAGTGCTACGAATACTATGAAACCTTACAGGCTCTACACGACAAAGCCGCTGGCGTGGCGGCCGGACTCGGCGGGCTGTGGACTTATTCTGATGCTTTATTTAACAATCATGGCAGCGGGTTGTGCCGGGGTGGTTCAATTTTTGAATCTTCATAGGGTTCGATACGCTCCGCACTGCGAATTGCCTCGTACTACGTGCTCTTGACGTTCGCGGTGGGAAGGGGGGGGGGGGGGGCTGGACTACTTGCGCCACTATTCCTCTTACATCTTAGGTTATCAATAAAGATCTCAAACTTCCGAACATTTTTCCCAAAAAATATTTTTAATTGCAAAAGAGTAGGCTAAAATCATAAGCGCATATCAATAAGAGGCCATCAAACTACGTTGGCAACCAGGAACTGTACTGGAAGTATTCATTCTTGGTAGAACATATAGATGGCGCCCCAAGACTACGTGGACAGAGGTGTTGCGCAGAGACATGGTGGCATACAATATTTCCGATGAGGACGTCAAGGATAAAGCAAAGTGAAAGAAAACTGCAAGAAAACTGACCTCACCAGTATCTGGGATGAATATCCACGAAGGTAAAAGTTATTGATCGAGCGAAGCGAGATGTTCTTATCAACTTGAGCAAATCGGCGTTGTATGTATGTATGTTTGTTTGTCCGAAGATAACATTCGAAGCGTTGATCCGATCAACGTGAAATTTTATATATAGGTAGATAGTGATGATACAATCCTAGTGTGCCAAAATAAGCTAAAAATGTGGGGGGGTTGTTGAGATATTGGGGTTTAGGAGGGTTAAAAAAAATCAAATCTGTAGGTCTAGTTATTTGGTTAAGCATTTTGTAGCACTATTTTATTAGTCAAAAAAAATAAAATAATATTTAATAAATTAATAATAAAATTATATTAATAATATATTATAATTAATTATATTAATATTTATTACCCCTCTTCTTGGCTCTCGAGTTTCCTCGGTACAATTATATTGAAAAATCCGCCCTGAAACCTTCAGGGAAAAGATTGCTCAGCTTCACCCTCCGTATTTCCTCTCTGTTCCCCCCATTATTAGCATTCCCTCCCCGATCCCCTATTCTATTTCCCACCTGATTACCAAAAATTGTATCCCCAAGAACTTTACTAACTATTGAGACTGTGTGTATACCTACTTGTTTTTGCATTATATGTATGTTTATAGATGAGTCTCATTTTTCACAATATCTATGTAAACTTTTACCTATTACACCAGTAGCTCCCACTACAATAGGTATGACTTCGGCTGATGTTTTCCAGAGTCGATTAATTTCCAGTTTCAATGCGTGATATTTACTAAGTTTCTCTATTTCTTTAGCTCCTATATTGTAGTCCGAAGGTACTGATGTCGATTAAATATATTTTATTTTCTAGTATATAACGTCTGGTCTATTATGTGTTATCGTATTATAAATAAATAAATAAAAGGCATTTATTTACACACACACCTATTAAGCTAACAGAAGTAGGTAGGTACAATAATTACTAAATAAAGCTAGGTAGGTATAACAGTAGGCTTAATTCTAAGTAACATTAGTACATTATCTGTTTGAACTGGTATCTCCCACATCAGTCTAGCTTCATCGTTCTCCTTAACTTGCTGCTGTGTTAGGTTTTTCTTCCACCAAAGATGCGATACCTCAAAGTGATGTTTCCTAGCTAATGTCCAGTGGACATATTGGACGATGTTATTGTGTCTCCTAGTGTAGTAAGTGCCAGCTAGCTTTTCGCATCCGGATGTTATATATTGCGTAGTTTCATTTTTAGCTGAACATAACCGACATTTGCCATCAACGGTTTTTTTTAAATATCCCTTTCGTGCTGTCTAGTCATTACTGCTTGAAGGATCAAGCAGTGAATGGTGTAACCGGTTGTTTTTTGATCCATCTCAGCGAATAGGCTCTATCTATGTTTTCCTTATTTAAAACTATTAAAATAAACTGGCCGTGAAGCGGCTTGGCTTTCCAAATACAGTGTAAACTCCATATAACGTCACTCGTTTTAACGACAAACTCTCTAAAGCGTCGAAATCACTCGGCTTTGGTTGGTTTAGCTTGTCTTGCATACAATGGTACACTCTGTATAGCCATTACACCCACTCTCAATAACGACAACAATTTGTAATAAAAAAGTTCTTTTTAAGTTGCCAAATTAGTAAAAACTGCGCAGCTGTGTATATCCTTTTGTCGTTTTATTATCCTAGACCATAATAAACTCGACTGTTGGCACCATACACACCAAAATGTTTAAGAAATCCGTTCTTTTGTTTACAAAATGGGATTGCTTGCACGTGTAGCTGCAGACTGTTGTTAGTAGAAGTGATGGATTTTATCTATACGTTGTCATATTCTTAGTAGCTCACAAACTTTCAAATTGTAAACATAATCTGTAAAACGCAATAGCGTTCAAATTAAAACAGATTTTTATTGTAGGTACTATTTAACAAGACAAATCAGAAATAAACATTTTCTTTTTCTAATACAGATTTTACTTCTCTCCATTTAACGACAACTCTTTATAACGTCAAAATATGCTCAGTCCCTTGAGTGTCGTTATATAGAGTTTACACTGTATTAACCTTATATTTGATAACTGCGTTTTTAATTTCTTTATCTGTATAGTTTTGAATTAATGAATGAAATACTCTTTATTGCACACCAAATAAAAATACAGTAATAATGGAAATAAACAATAAATAAGGGTACAATGGGCGGTCTTATCGCTAAAAGCGATCTCTTCCAGACAACCTTTTCTTCGTTTTCTAGTCCTAATTCTATCAAATTTGCTGATGCCTCTTTGTGGATTGAATATTTTAGTCTATTTTTATCGTGTTTAACTATTGCTTTTATTAAGTGGTCTTGCTCTGCTTTTAGGTAATTTTTATATTTAATCATTTGCGTTTTGTATAGTATTTCTAAATTAGTTAGCCCTCTACCTCCTTCTTCTATAGGTAAGTATAATCTTTCTATTTCTGCTTTTTGTTGATGTGCTTTATTCATATTCAATAATTTTCTAGTTTTTATATCTATTTCCTGTAGGTCGCTTATTAAATATTAATTATTAATATATTTGTTTTGGTTTTCTTTTCAGACTCTCTATATCTCAGTTCTGGGCGAACCACTAATTATACAAATAACATATACACTATTGGATCAGCTGATAAACCGGTAGTTGTGCCTGGTATTTCAATTTTGTTCCAATTATACCTGTGAATAATACAATTGAATTGACAAATAAGCTTAGTAATAAGCCCGAAGCGTGTGGTTATCAGTCTCACGCTGACGTTGATTCGGGCCGACATTTGCGAGCCCCATATTGTTTCACCTGTGAAAATGAGCATAATTAATTATAACCAGACAGGCCCTGGCTCTTTCGGCTTCTCTACAGAGGACTTCGGGCAGCTTGTCACAGCAGTGCAAAAACGTTGGTTCGTGGTTGTTTTCGGATTAAGCTGTTGTGGGTTCGTTATACTTAATTTTTCTTGATTATCCTACATTAGATAATAGAATTTTACCTAATGCATTTTTGTTATACAACGAGTGGACGCATTTTTTAATTATTATAAAATAAACGCAGAAATCTAATAAAAGCATTCCGTTATTATGCTTATGAGTGGAAATTCCTATCTAAAATTCCCGGGTCTCACGTGAAAGCATGTCGGATAGAGCGTTCAAATATCTACCACCTAATAGGTAGCGGGTATTTATTATTCACACGGCACACGTACGCTGCGTGTCAAACGGAAAAATCCAATTAACTTCATACGAAGAGCTCCATTTGATCCGCTAAAGTTGACGCCTTCCACTGCATGCCGGCTCCCCCCGCAGCGCTCCACTCACACTAACTACTACTTTCAATAATATTAATGGAATAACCTCTATCTCATTACATCTGTGTTATATTATAGAACCCTCTTCAATAAAAGAGCTACTTTATAGTTGAATATTTCATTTCAAAAGAGCACGTAATATTTTAGTAGATGCTATCTCGGTAACATTTACTTATGACAAAAGTAGAGTGTTCTCGTTTTTATATTCATTAAATACATTTTATTTTCATCTGGGACAGAGAAATAGTGACTTTAGAAAAGAGAGAAAGTTTTATAAAGCACAAAGAGGGTTTAAAATACAAATAAGGCGGGATTGTGATAGGAAAGAGTTCGCATGGGAGTCCGGAGGCTACGAGAACGCTGGATCGAGAATAAAACTACTTATAACGTTCTCGTCTGAGAGTTGAAGATCTCGGTGAGCTCATGTTTTTATAAGTATTGTGCACGGAATTGACTGTTAAATAAAACTACAAACAGGAAGTTAGATAGATTTTCATTTATTTTCATTACTTTATACTTAACTATGTTTATTTGGACGACATCGTTAGAGTCGCGGGCCGTCAATGGGTGAGACTAGCGCAGGATCGTGGCGGATGGCACAAACTTGGGGAGACCTATACTCAACAATGGGTGAAGTCAGGCTGTGGATGATGATGACGATGATGTTTATTTTGTTAACCGACTTCAAAAAAGGAGGAGGTCCTATGTTCCATTGTATGTTTTTTTATGTATGTTCACCGATATCTCCGTCAATTGTGGACCGATTTACAAAATTCTATTTTTATTAAAACGAGTGCATTTCCGAGGTCGTTCCATAAAAAAATCATCGAAATCGGTTCAGCGGTTGGTTTTTTCTGTTATCAGAAGTCGGTTATATTTTTGTTACAAAGTGACTTGTTGTGTATCATTTTGATTTCGATTAAACTGTTTATCACTCTATTTTATTAACTACCCACAATTAAATTTCTAAAACCCAGTTCGGTGACTCAATTCCTATTTAATTGTTGTTTTTTTAAAGTAACTATTATGATTTAGTAGATATTATTGTATACACGGCTACACATCAAGCTATACATTTCCAGTATAAGCTGACCTCTCATTCTACTAAAAGCCTACTTACTGCAAGGTCAGCTTATACTGGAGAAATATAGCTTGATGTGTAGCCGTGTGTACAGTGTTCATGTTTTCTAAGTCAGCTCATTGTATTATTAATTTTGTACCTACTTATGTAAGTAGATCAGAATTGCAAGTTCTCGGTAAACGATTTATAATGTAAATTTATGAGAAATAAATAATCTTAAACCGTATCTTTTTGATTTCGATTAAACTATTTACAAGGAATAACTCCACTTTCCTAAGTAACTTTGTCATTTTATGGCAAGAGGGAAAAGTACCTCTTATACAGTAATATTAATATTGTATTTACCCTGATCCTAATAGCTCGGCGCGAATATTTCGTATCAGCACACAATCAACACTTTCCAAGATATTTGCTTGTAATTTAGTTACAGACACATACAATAGTCTATTATGCCCGAGATGGTTGTTTAATTAAGTAGACATGGCTTAGCCGACATATTTTAGGCATCAAAGTTCTCAATTTATGAAATCGAAGGTGCTTATTATCAAGTTAATAAATTAATAAATCAACTTAATAGACCTAATTGTATGAATAAAATTATTTTGAGAGCGTAGTCCAATAAGGTTCTCCCCTCTACTCGCATTTAAATGCAATTATTGGTTGGGTTAAAAACGCGTTGCCCTTCGCATGCCCTCAAAGCCTGTGCTGGGGTCACGTAACCTGTCATTTGCAAAGGGATTTGCTCCCCTTTAACCCGTCAAATTTATTGGGGAGATCCCTGTTGTTGAGCAAACAAAATGCAAGTTAGTTTTTCTACCTTGGGGGCCTATAAAGCTCCACTACATATATCTTCAGATTTCAATAACGTCCGCAATAAAATCGGCGATAAAGACAAGACAGCACAAATAGTATGTAAACCTGGAGAGTTATTTTCTGAGATAAGGAAAATATCGCAACGCAACAAAGAGCATCGATTTACTTTTTCAGAACAAATCGTTATTCGCGAGGGAGAGTGAAATAGTGGGATTAAACTTGCGAATGAATATTTGAGATTTGAGGCGGTGGGGCCTGGACTTATCAGGAATTTCCGGTCATTGAAGCTGAGGGCAATGAGCCAACTAAATTATAGGTGACACTTTCACCGTCACTGACAATAAACTTACATTTTACTTTTGTAGCGACTCTTGGACATGCCATAATATTCGCTTTCATGGTCAATGGTTTGCATCGAAAGTCTTAACCCGTATTCTCATAAAGAATGTGATAATTTCATCGTTGATATATCTGCTAAAGCATGAGGATTTAATTAATTTGTCATTTGTTTGATTGTATTTTTCAAACTTTCGCGATCATTGTACATAATTTATTTATTTAAGATTTATTAGTTATTTATTTTATAATTATTGATTAAAACGGGTATTTATATAACGGTATATAAAAAACGGCAAATAAAAAAGGTACCTACGCGATAAATCCCGTTTTAATTAATAATTATTTGTTTGATTGTTATTATGTGGTACATAAATAAATATTAAGTTGTTTGTGCTTCGTTAAGTTTGCCAAAAATATTATGTTAATTCCTGTTTCGAAATACGATAATACAAAAAAGTTGATTTCAATTGAATAAGTCTGCGTAAAATATAATTTCGTATGATGGATGGTGATTGCTATAATTTTAAATTTTATTTGTTCATCTTGATTTGCTTTATATTTTAATGACGTTTCAGTTTGATCGCGCGCCCGAGGCATTGTGACAAAATGGCAGTGATCATGAATTTATGGCACAAAGGGGGTTATTCGCGTTTTGAGCGATTAGTAAGCGTGTGCCGAGCCCAGTCACTGCAAGCCAGTTATCTCCCTCTCCCAGCTTCAGTAAGTATAGTCAGAAATGTTATCTCAGTTCTAAATTAAATCAGAAATCGACGCCTTTCAGCGAACGATCATCCCATTACGAGGGCTCAGACGAGTGGTGCGAATGATTCTCGCTGTATGTCTGCGTCTACGTAAGTAAGTACTTATTAGTAATAGATTTCTGTGGGTTCTTTGAAGGTTTGTTAGCTTCGGCAGAAACAGAGGATCTTTATTGAATTTCGTGAGAGGCAGCTTTTGTACACTATCTGAATACAAAGGTAATGTTTTTTTTTAGGATTTTATTGAAGGACGATCGTTTGTAACTTCATCATCATCATCAGCCGGAAGACGTCCACTGCTGAACATAGGCCTCTCCCTTAGATCGCCACAACGAGCGGTTGGTAGCCGTTTGCGCCCAACGGCTCCCCGCGATTCTTACTAGATCGTCGGTCCACCTTGCGGGGGGCCGGCCTACGCTGCGTCTTCCAGTCCGTGGTCTCCACTCGAGAACCTTTCTTCCCAACGGTTATCGGTTCCACGAGCGATGTGGCCCGCCCATTGCCATTTCAACTTGCTAATTTTGAGAGTTATGTCGGCAACAAAACTTTTTTATTACATCATAATAAGATGGTAATAGTAAATTATTAACCAAGGGGATAAAGCAGTGTCTTCTGTCGCGGGTGACGATTTAAATCGCGAGCGTAACGAAGGACTCGAGGTTTACTCCCGAGCGTAGCGAGGGTGTTAAAAACTTAAATCACGAGCGAAGCGAGGGATTTAAGACGAGTCCTAAGTGTACCGAGGGATTTAAGTTCACCCAAGACTAAGACAGTTTTATCACCGAGGAAAATACTCTACTTTTCGTACCATTTGCGAAAAAATTATCACAATAATAATATGAGATAAGCATTTATTAAAAATAATGACAATTAAAAGTAAAAGTTAACATTCGAAACATTGGTCCAATTATTGATAGAGAGAGTTACATTTTTGTTTGGTACATTTATTGTTGATGAGTTGATTTGAGTATTTGATTTAACATCGTAACGTATTTTTAGAACAATAACTTATTTATAAAAATAAATTAAAATAAACTTAACGTTTATGTATTTGAAGAAAACAAAAACGCGGCAAATTCCTAGACGAAAAGTATATTTTCGTACCACTTGCTCAAAAAAGTGACATTCTATGCCACAAAAAGCGAACATAACAATAGTCATTTTTAATCTGTTAAAAACAGGGAAAGAAAATTGTACTGAATTTCATTCATCCTCTAGGGGGAGAATGTGATTTAAATTTGGAATACTTACCAAAATTTATACTGAACTACATCTGTGTTTACACCATTGAGTTTGTATATAAAGCATTATACATCTTTTTGAAAAAGGAATACGCATTTATTATGCAGTTATGATTATTAAATAAAATTAGGAAAACCGACGAGGCCGTATGAGCTTGATGCCTTTGCTTCTCCGACAAAAAAATATTAGTCTAGGAATTTGCCGCGTTTTTGTTTTCTTCAAATACATAAACGCAAGTTCCTCAGACGCAAGAACAAAGAAATACTCAAATCAACTCATCAACAATGAATGTACCAAACAAAAATGTAACTCTCTCTATCAATAATTGGACCAATGTTTCGAATGTTAACTTTTACTTTTAATTGCCATTATTTTTAATAAATGCTTATCTCATATTATTATTGTGTTAATTTTTTCGCAAATGGTACGAAAAGTAGAGTATTTTCCTCGGTGATAAAGCTGTCTTAGTCTTGGGTGAACTTAAATCCCTCGCTACACTCAGGACTCGTCTTAAATCCCTCGCTTCGCTCGTGATTTAAGTTTTTAACACCCTTGCTACGCTCGGGAGTAAACCTCGAGTCCTTCGTTACGCTCGCGATTTAAATCGTCACCCGCGACAGAAGACACTGCTTTATCCCCTTGGTTAATAATCTACTAATTTTACACCCAGGCAATTCTTCCAAAGAATCCACCTTTTCAAAGGTAAAACTACAGAAATAAGAGTTAGAAGAACAGTGCAAGTATCACAAACAAGTAACTTTTTAACAAAAATATAACCGACTTGAGATAACTTCATGTATACTATCAAATAATAAAAGAATTTTCCAAATCGGTTGGTATATGACGGTGTTATGAGGTACCAAAAATAAAAATATACAAACGAATTGAGGACCTCCTCCTTTTTTGAAGTCGTTTTAAAATGCGACCACTTTTAAGAAGACAACTGATGTCTGCGTATGCGTATTGTTATTAGACTAGTGAGGTCCTCTTTTAACAACATTAAGATATCGATGACAATGTTACAAGTCGATATATGCCCCTACATGTCCTTTATTCTCGACGTAAAAACATTACTTCAAACTTGATAAAGCAAAGAAGTGCTAAACTACTAAATAACATTATCTACATATATACCTATATACCTAGGTACAACTTATCATATAGTTATACGAATTACATATAAAAATTATAATTTTATTTTAGGAAGGTACGCATATTATACATTTATTTCTCTAACAACATTATTTTTGGAATATATTTTTACAGATAATTATACAAAATAAGTTAGTCTAAATTATAGCACTTTTAATCGAGTAGGAGCAACTTCAATCCCAAACCTTTTATCATCTAAATATTCCGATGTGATATAGTTGGCCTTTTTATAAAGGCTTTTTATAAAATCTCATAAATATTATATTTACGAGATTGTGCATTATCAATAGAAAAGCGACATAGTTAGTATATAGGTTATTAAGATACATAACCTAAAAATAAAAAAAATAAGGACAATAATAATATTAGTAATGCTGCTGGACATTTCACACAATGATATATATGTAGCCCCTAACTAAGCAAAGAGCGTATACTATAGGAACCAGATAACTGATATTATACCTATATGTATATGCTTTTTGGGGTTCCGGGTACCCAAAAGGTAAAACGGCACCCTTTCCGTAGTGTCCGTCGGTCTGTCTCCCTGTCCGTCTGTCACTAGGCTGTATCTCATGAACCGTAACAGTTAGACAGTTGAAATTTTCACAGATGATGTATTTCTGTTACTGCTATAACAACAAATACGAAAACAAAATAACAAAAATATTTAAAGGGGGCTTTCATACAACAAACGTGATTTTTTGCTCGTTTTAGCTCGATATTGATAATGGCAACAGGTAGACGCTTGAAGTATTCACAGAATATTTAGTTATGGTGGGCCAAAAGAAATCGTCCGATGTTGTTAAGCTCTCTTTTTTTCTAAATAAAAAACTTCGATTCTGTTTCTTAATTATGTTTATTTGAACCTTTAGAATTTTATTGGTCAAGTCGAGAAGATTATATCAGCCACATGAGCGCCGTCACAATTGATTGTCATACGGGCTCGTTTTATGGCCTTTTTCATCACTACGGCGAGAACGTCGGGCGAAAGATTCTCGCACTCGTGTCGAATGTTGTCCTTGAGGGCTTCCAGAGTCTCGGGCTTGTTCACGTAAACACGGGACTTCAAAAAACCCCACAAAAAAGTCTGAAACGTTTAAATCGGGCGATCTTGCTGGCCAGTGCAAATCGCCAAAACGAGTGATGAGGCGACCCGGGAACGCTGCCTTCAGAATATCGGTTGTCGTTCGTGCAGTGTATGCCATTGCTCCGTCTTGTTGGAACCGCATGTCCTTCAGTTTTAATTCGTCCAATTGCTGCAGAAAAAACTCGGTCAACATGGCCCTATAGCGCGCACCGTCCACTGTTATCATATGGCCAGCGGAATTCTCGTAAAAAAATGGCCCGTCATCGGGCCATTTTTTTTACGAGAATTCCTCCATCGTAAACAGCGCACCATGCAGTCACTTTGAGCAAGTGTAATGACTCCTCGTGCATCACTCGTAGATTTTCGGTGCCCCAGAAGCGATAGTTTTGCTTGTTTACGTACCCGCTGAGGTGGAAATGAGCCTTATCGCTCATTATGATTTTGGTCGAAAAATCGTCCACTTCTCCTCGAAATTGAAGATGGCTTGGGCGTAAGTTACGCGCGTTTGGCGGTCGGCAAGTAGCAGCTGATGCACGGACTGGACTTTCTACGGGAACATGTGCAGGTATTTGACCAAAATTCGCCTTAGGGACGTCCGGCTGATGGCTAATTGCGTGGCACGGCGTCTGGTCGATGTTTCCAGCGACAGCTCGACATCCTCGGCAACAGCGGCGATATTCTCAACAGAACGGGCGCTCCGGGGCCGGCCACTCTTGACAACGTCTCGTGTGGTCCCATACTCTTCAAGGTTGGTGGCCAAACGGCGCAGTGTTTGCGCAGTCGGTGTCGGACGGCCGGGGAATCGGCGACGGAATTCGCGCTGCGCCAACACCATAGACGAATTGTTACGCAAAAAAATAGACACGATTATTTCGCGTTCTTTGGGAGTGTATCGCTCCATGGCTTGTTCACTTGTAGCCATTTGCAAAAATGAGAGCATCTTCCAATAGGGTGATTTCTTTTGGCCCACCTTGTATATTCACTTAAAAAATAAATTGTTAAATTAAAATAAAATAAATATTTAAGGGGGTCTTCCATACAACAAACGTAATTTTTTTGCCGTTTTTATAGATAATGGTACGGAACCCTTCGTGCGCGAATCCGACTCACACTTAGCCGGTTTTTTATGTAAATAAATACTTAAAAATATCTGTAGATCGTGCAAACATTTGTTCCGCGGCGGCAACCTCCTGCGTCTCAGCTGGCTATTCGCCCACTGCGCCACGATAATAAAATCGCCTTGCCCCATCACTCATGAACATATAGTTGAAAAAGTCAACGCTACTTACTTGTGAAATTATATTTTTTGATCTGTTTGTAAAGCTAACACATGTGGCTAAACCCTATAATACAACACACCATAATTTTATAACAAAATCTGATAAGTACACAATATAACATAAAATTAAAAACCCGAAAATGAAATTATAAATTAAATAATAAGAAAGATAACGCTGCGCTGTGCGTTATCCTCTAACCTAAAGCATTAGTTCTTCTTGTTTTCCATTGTCTATATAGATATCCTTGTATGTTCCTCTTATAAAATATATTTTGTCTGAACTCTTCGTCTTTTATTGTTTATTATTGTATTACTCGTTCATTCATGTCCCATTAAAACAAACTACTCATTTAGTTTCCAGTGGATAATGAAAACGAAATAGTCTCGTGGCATCGTGGGTATTTCTTAATACTTGGGTGCCAAAGAAAGAATCCCGTGGACCATTTCAGCCATTATTGCGTTTCCCGAGGGTTGCTCACTCATTCTTGTTATAACTAACACTTTCATACTGGAGGTTCTAAACGCTACTTGCATTATTATGCAATATAATAAACCAAACTTTACTGGGTGTTATTTATTGCATAAAATGTATTTTTTTACATTGTAAATGTGAAAGGAACCCTAGGACTATGCTCTTTTGATAACCATTTAGATATGAAAACTCCTTAGAGTTATCATGTTAATAGTCACTTTTATCTATGTCAAGTGTGAGGAAAATATTATAACAAATCAAACTACTTTATATATGTTTCCTAACATGTATTACATTTAACTAAGTGTACAACGAGTTGTTATTATATTAACTTTCTCAAAGAGTTCCCTATCTCTATTTAACGGGTCTAGTCTGTTAATAACTTTGACAGCTCTCTTTATACTTTTCGCATCCGTAGCATCGCCTCACAGCAGAATACCATAAGACATAAGGTTAACATGTTTTAACGAGTATTAAAAACATGTAAAAGACATTTTTTTTGTTATGTTTCCCGTAAGCGTTAGCTTGTACATATCTACAAGATAATATTTTACTAACCGTGTGAGACTTGTTCATGCATTGAAGGGTTAAGACTAGTTTTGTTTTATTCAAGGGCGTCTTATTGCGTCAGTGTGAAATACAATCTACGCATAACGAGAGAAAATTATTAAAATTATTTTCATAATGCAACTCGGTATTCCCTCACCCCGGCTTCAGTGCTTCAGTGTCACTCGCGCAGCCGCTAACATTCATATATACAGGGATTGCGTAATAAACGCACCGCGATAAAAACGAAATGACAATGAAAAAGATTTTAAAACTCCTCATAAAGATATTACGAGATAAGCAAAGACTCTTCAATAAAATAGGGGTTATGAATCTACAACTCGTAAAAACATCGTAAATTGCACTTGTCTCCCCCCCCCCCCCCCCCCCCCCGCACACTCGTGGGCCAACAGTAAAACTTTTAAAATATCGTCGGTCTAAGTTTTTCAGGCCATATAAATGTTAATTAGATATCTTTCTATAAACATTATAAGGGTCGAGCTTCCGCACGTGTTACCCTGGTTTGCATTAATTTGGGTTAGAGGATAACTAGGTAATTAGTTTAGGGTTCTTTAAAACTTGTAACAAAGCTTTTGCCAAAAAAACAAACCGCGATCTGAATCGAAGGCTCCATTCGGGCTGTGCAAGCATGATTGAACAGTAAGAGTGGATCCCTAACAAAACATTGAGGATCTTTTTGTTGAAGCACTGGTTGCCGAAACCATTTTCTCGAATAATACCTTCCCGCGGTTATAATTTATTATTCCTACAATTCATTTTCATATTCGGTAGTAGCTGAATGTGAATTGATTAATGATTGTGCCGTGTTTGTTCTCGCCTTCACTCCTAATGGAAAAAAGTAGCAACAGTTCTACAACATTTTTATAAAAAACATAAGCAGCTTTGTAAATAATAAACTCACACTATTGTCTACCACTAAGAATGCCAACATAACCCACTAATAAGTGCATTGTCCTTGTAAATACAGCAACTGGAGAATTCCAGGATTGTTTCCAGTATTCGGTTTGCATGCTATTAAAACTTGCACAATTAAACAGTAGGGAAGGAAAACACGAGAAAATTGAGATAAGATTAATTTTCTGACTAGTCTCCGGAAGAGTTTGCCAAGTCCACATTTACGTAAAAAACAGGTTGCCACCTACTGGCCTACCAGGATAAGGGGCAAAATATCGCGATTTTGATATTTATTTCTAGTTTATACCTACTGGGAAGCAACCAGTCGGTAGCAACCAGCTTTCTATCTAAATGTGACCTGCCAACAACTTCGAAAGATAGCCACGGAAGGTCTGTGATACTTGTTTATTGAATTATACCAAGCTTTATATAAGTAGGTGCCTTCAACTTTATAAATTTGTTTACTTGTCCCAAATTTGAGGTTTTGCGGTGGCTCATCTCAAATACTCTATTGATTTCTAAGGTGCTTCACACTCTGCTCATAGTTGTTCCGAGACGTGCACAGAATCGAAACACCAGATACTATAGAGGTTTTTGTTTGCCTTGGTAAAGTAACCTGTACCCTTTTTTCCAGTGACTAAGAAAATGGTTCAATTCAATAAGAATATTATAAAATATATTCATATAGGGTTAGATACACTACGACACTTATGCCTACACAAATAACAAATGTCAACGGCATTTTGAGTCGTAATCTGAATCATCTCACTAATTTCGACCCTGACGTGATAAGAGCCTGTAGCACAATTGGCAATGAATCGCCATATCAAGAGGAAGGTTGCGGGTTCAAGTCCCGTCCAGGCTTGAAAGTTTTTGAGATTGTTTTAAAATCTTAGAACAAATGTCAGATTAATGTTCCGTTTAAACTCCAACAGTTGTACAGTACCTAATTCGATATATCGATGAGCGTGATATCACAATAGATCTATCAAGTTGAGATACTCTTTGCCAACTTTCTGTGTGGCAGTGTGTGCCATAGTCTAAGCCAGCCCTTAGTTTGGCTTACCATTAGACCTGTGCAAGGAAATTGAGCGATGAGCGAGAAACACAACCATGCAAAACGCAGCATTCCTATTGGTGGATGTTTTTTCTCGCTCACATTTCAGCTTCTTCGCAAAACTTTGGTCGAAAGCCACTCTTAAGTTGTTACTCGTTTTCTCGTTTACAGTTGTTGACAATGCGACGTCTTTGCGAACAAAACTCTCCTCACTTTCAGTTTCAGCATCCTCGTGAAATACTTGATTATTTAGAAATAGAATCACGTTCGCAGCGTGTGTAATTACAGAGACAGGTCGCAGCGAAATAATTAGAGCTACCATCGAATGCCTCGTTAGTCTTCTTAGGAATAAGGTCAAAGCGTAGCGTGCCATATTACAGGAACTTACAGCGACAGCTACTTAAAGTACTGGATATACCTTATTTATCTATCGTCGTATTCTTCGATGCTGAGCTTGAACAAATGTTGTCCAGACCCTGTCTGTGTGATAGATAAGTTACTCTTTTAAATATACATTTCATACATATATAATATAAACATTCAACAAAACTCAAAACGGCAATACAATAAGCGGTTTTTACGCCAAAAACGATTTTTTTTATAAATTATAGGCCAGTGTTTAACCAATGATAAGCGATGATGCAGTCTACGATGCGATTTCTTCTAGGCGACCTATGGGTGGAAGGAAATATGCGAGCATCGTAAAATTTTTAGTGGCAAATGGCATTTTGATCAATTGATCGGGCCCCGCGTGTTCTCTTTCATTTAAATTTACCAATAATGATGATTTTTTTCAGGTTGCCTTTGTGTTTCTTGCCATTCTTGCATTTCTTCTTGCCATTTTCCCAAAATACTCTAGGCCGTACATACTTACTTCGAGTCATATTATGAGTGTAGGGTCTTGACTCTTAAGCTTAGATATATGCTAAATCATTAAAAGCATTATGGATCTTTAGCGATAAGACATTTTATCAGGCAGTGTCCTAATAGAATGCGATTGCACGATCATCGCTGGTTCGCGCGAACTTTGTACTCATACGAACTCACGATCAAACAACCTCATGACGATTTGGTGTCCTAACAGACAGTCTCGCGAATAAAATGTTTATTTCACTATTTGTGCGAAATTAATTAGTACGAAAGTGCGATCAAACATACTGATGCCGAACAGGTGTCCCAATTGACAGTAGCGCGGTAGTCGCGCTAACGCGACGTGCCGCAAGCGGGTCGCGTTCTATTACAATACCGCCTTAGTAATAAGACCGTTTATAATACATTTATTTATTTTTAATTTTATTGTATCTAGTTTTTAGGGTAAAATAAAAAACGTTAATACATTCAAACGCTACGCGTAGCACATCATGCTACGCGTCGTAGCATTCAGCTACAAGTCGGGATACACATTTTCAATATAGCTTGTAAAGCATGTTAGCTACGAGTACATTGCCCCGCTGAATTACAATGCTTACGCGTTGACACAGATAAGCGCCAGCTTGTGTCAATTCAACTTGCTAATGTGCCCTTTGTGTCCGAACACCTGCACGATGGAGGACCTCATAAACGCCTCACCTAATGCTTTTGTTGTGTCCAAACACCCACCTCTCCAACATAGTATAAATGAAAACGTAGAACTCTTGACACGTTAAGAAGAAGAAGCGCCAGTTCTCGGATCACACGTCACTTCGACCAGATGCCCATAATGAATTTTGAAAACGCGAAGAGCCCCGGTACCCCTGTACCCAGGTTCTCAACCCCTCATGGCTCAAATACGTAAGCCGCTTGAAATATTTGGCGGATTTTTGCACTGCAATGGTCCGTGAATGGACCTAACTGCTGGCCCAGCAAGGGTACCGACAAACGTGGCGTCCCACACCAAAAGCCTACCAAGGTTCACTGGTGGTAGAGCTGTTGTGAACGAGCTCGAGAAAGTGGGCACCACCGCCATACTTTTATCTGCTGCCAAATAGCAGTACTTGTGCTGCTGTGTTCCGGTTAGATGGTAATGGTATGTTCCTGTAATTACTGGCACATAGGCATAATAGCTAAGTCCTATATTATGACAACGTATCCACATAGAGATCAATACAACATAATACCTTGTGTTGAATTCTATGTGGATATCCATGGGCTGCAGTAGCGACTTAACATCTGGTGGACTGCATGCTCGTTTGCCATATAAGTTGTATAAAAAAAGGTAAAAGAGTGAAACCATCAGGTCGCTTACCGTCGGTCGCCACATCTCATACCATTCCTTTTGAGAACGGCTGATACGTTGATGCAGCAAAAACGCCGCGTATGATACAAGTATCATTCAAACAGTAGTTGGGCAAGCACTTTTTCAAAATTATGCTTATGGTATTTTCATGACATGTTGTACATAAAAAATAGAGAAATAGAGGTTTTTTTAAACATTTTTTGATCCAAGTTTTAACAAATGCAGGCTTTTTTGTTACTGAGAATTATAGGTTCAATATAGCGTTCAAATAGCACCCCTTAAAGTGTCATTTTAAGAAATGACGAGCTTTTAAACAATTCATATTTAATCCCCAACTAATGGGGTATCCAACAAATATGCATCATTTTAATAAACGCTGTGACGGGAGGATTAAGCAGCCTGTAGATTTGGGAAATCACCATGATTTTTGTCACGAAACATTATGTCATATTGCCGCGAGTTCAACGTCTAAAATTTCACCTAAAATTAAATGTAGATTTAGGGCTATTTAAACGACAATTCATTATTAACCACAAACAAATGTTTTACGAACACAGAAGTGCAGTATGCTACACGTAACAATCTGACACAAGGTTGCCGTGAAGTAACTCAGTACAACTTCCGGAATGGGATGGCGGTTGGCGTCAACCTACTTGTTTATTTATTACTTTATTACCCCACTCAACGTGGAGTGGCGGGAAGAGCCACAATGTGACCTCACAGTGATTCAATTGAATATTAAACACCGCCTTACCGTTAAAACTTACGCATTTTCTTTCTGTCTGTTCCGTTCGACGATGAGCTGCGTTGTGAACTTTTAAGGGCGGCTAAGTTGGTGAAATAGGTCTTTCATAAGTGAGGCTGGACCTAGTTGGAAAAATTCTAAATTTTCGCGCAGAAAGTGGGCTTATAAGTATATACTGTAGCTGTGTTATAGGTACGTTGACAGAAGAAACATAAATTTAGAACCCTTTTACGACAAGCTCATCAATCATAGATAATATATCAGCAATAGGGCTCTTCTATAGATCTCCAGAGCAGCAGTGGACTTGTGTGGCCTGCATCACCCAAAGCTTCCCAGCAGCCATTATCAGGTCGTCTTTACATCCAGTGGGGGCCGTCCTACGCCGTGCTTTTCATTACGTGGTCTCCATTCGAAAACCTTTCTGCCCCAACGGCCGTCAGTTCTTCGAGCAATGAGCCCCGCTCTCTACCACTTCAGCTTGATAATCTTTTGAGCTAAGTCAGTGACTTTAATTTGCTCATAATTGATAAGCTCAAACTCTTTGCTTAAAAGATAAAAATAAAATATTCTCAATGAGGGAATTTATCTTTGCAAGCATTTAGTAGAGAAACCAACTTGTGTAAGTTTACGCTAAGAGTGCTCTGAGAAAGTTCTCACTTACTATGAAATATCAATTAGTCTTTTCTAGTCATATCTACATAGAATGTAAGAATAGTACTGGAAAACTCTGTGGATGAAAATACATACCAATTTTAACAACTTTCTTTGGAAACACCAGGGTTGTTTCCAAAGAAACTTGAAAATTAACCGTTCAATACAAAATTCATATACACGTCAAAATGTATCGAAGAGCTATAATAGCACTCACACAGTTGTTTCATAGAAAAAGTTGTTGAGTCACTCAGTGCAGTTTTCCGAAGTAGTGTTCTTACATCTATTACTTTTTATTTCAACTGCCGTAAACCAGTTTCATGCTCTAATACTGTTCTTATGTAAATCATATACGACAAAAATAGTTAGATAATCATATGAGGGTTTATTTTAAATAAAAATATTTAGCTGATTGAAGGCTTTTCAGAAAGAAAAGTTGTATGTAAAACGAAAAGAAAAGTATCTCAAAATAAAATTGACTTTGATAAAATAAACCAGTAAATCGAACCCACGTTGGGAAAACCGCCTAACAAAGGTCTCCATCGAAGCATGGCAGAATAATATCAAGGATTAAAATTAGAAATATTAAAGTACCTACTGAAATCTAATTTAAATTGTCACTTTTAATTTGTAAAAGGATTAAATAAGTTTAATAAGCAGAAAATGAAGAGTGACATCGTCAAACCAAATCACAGTCACAGGACTTATACGCAAAACAAAATTTTCCTGGATTCTGGATTTATTTAGGATTATACAACTCAGCGGTCTCATGCTTTCGGATGAAGGATTTTTATAGCCGATGTGATTAATGGGATAAAAAATTAATGAAAAACGTAGATATTTGCTTTGTGTTTCATTTAGAAATTTTGTTACATTTTCACTTAAACTTTTACGAGAATGATTCCTAGACGATTCCTCAGAGTTAGTTTATTATTTCATTAATATAAATACGGGATTTATGACGTACCATGTTATCAGTGTTTTGCCGACAATGTTTACAGTTTCATTAAAATTACAATTTGATTTATTACAAAAAAATATGCAGTCAGAACTAGCTTTAACTGAGTTTACTTTCAATTAGAAAATACAGAGACGTACTATCACGTACTGTAAATTCAACATACAATCAAGTTGTAGTGACCTAATTAGGAATCGATGTGATTAATTCTAGAACAATTCCGTTTACTTGCAAGGCAGCACAATCAAGGCCCAGAACAATTGACAAAGCAAGACAATCGCCCGCCCACAACGTTCGTTCATGATTACCAGTGATTACCAAGCGATTTCAGTGCCATTAGTTAAATGTTAAACTTAACAGAATTAGGATATAGGTACGATTTGTTATTTATATTTCTTTATTTTATAACAAAAACTCTTTAGGATAAAGTTTTTTTAGATTTGAAGTTCAAAACATAACAAAAACCTACAACAGACGTCGAAATATTTCGCACAAAAGTTACGCTACAAAAATACACGACGGTAATAATAGTTTTGGAACGGGTTTTATTAAGTCACTCTCTTGGCTTTAATTCGGAACTTTTTCAAAGGAAAAGTTACCAAGTTGCAAAGGGAGTGGGAATGGTTTTCGCGTCGGGCGGATTAAGAAAGCCTCCTGCGAAGGCTCCATGGAGGAATAATGGAAATGAAAGTTCTAACAGACTCGACTTACTTAGATTGTGCGGCTTCCAGGAATCTCGGCTCGGATTAAACTAGACACGTTCGAACCACAACATAAATTTCCTCTTAACACCCCATGTTTTATATGGTGTGTAGCGCAAGGTAGTATGTAAGTGCCCATTCATTATTTGAGAATGTGTCTCTCGAGAGGACGTTTTAATGTTTTTGTTAAATCTGCTTTCAAATAAATCGTGCCATCCCGTTACCAACATTAAAGTTGTATAGATCTAAAAAGTTTTTTATACATAAGGAAAAGCATAAATGAGCAATTTCACGGAAACTAGAGAAGTGAAACGTAGAAGCGTTCATAAATTCAGAAGTAAAAGGCAAACTGCAACCAATAAATAAGGAACCACGCTTTTTAAAAGTAGCTATTGGTGTCTGTTTCGGAACAAATTGTACGGTCACGTTCAATATATCAACCAACAAATAAAACAAACGTAATGCAGAATTATATCTTTTATTGTTTTAAAATAATAAAAGATATTTCGAAAAATCTTAACGCGCATAAAATGAAATGAAAAGAGTTTGTAAAAAAATATAGTAACCATTTTTACAGTTTGCACTAAAAAAACCAGTGTAGTACCACGTAACACGATTCAAGATTGTCTCATAACCTCTACGCGGAATACCTCCATTTTCTGAACCGCAAACAGGAAACAGTCTAATTTTAAAAGGTCTCAACAACCAATTTGTTTTTAAAACTATGGGTTATGAACGAGACTGTACATTCAGAGGTCCTCTAATGAGATCGCAGAGGGGTGGGCTGTGGCGAAGACTACGGGAAAGGGGGTGAGCCAAGGGAGGGGGTGGTGTCTCCAAGGAACATATTTTACGTTTAATTGACGCACAGCTGTCAGCTAATGAGTCGTGGATTTTTAAAAAATTGCTCCATTGAAATAGCTCGTCGCAAAGTTCTAATTTAAGCTTTGGAAGTAGTTTTGCTCTAACATCTATTTAGCGGTGACAACGGCTTCTGTTTATTGGCATTTGTTTTTAAAGCCAAACAATTCTACAGAGAAGCATAAGCCAATCCTGTGTCAGTTAAACTTTAATGCCTCCGTTATTAAAGCCAGTCAGGTGGCCAATGTTTTTAGGATTAGGTACTTAGTTTTTTTAACTCGAGTTCTTACTAAAAGAGAAGTATCTAAAGAGTTTCAAGGTTCTAATTATGGGATAAAGAAATTTTCTACTAAGCAAATAACGATTTTTAAATTTTGTTCATTTTAAAAGTTTTCTGTTGAAATTCATTTTTAATAAATAACTACTAATACGTGTTTTCTTATGAAAAAATATTTTAAAAGTGAATAAATCTCACAAGAAAAGTAACTAACTAATTTCAATAAATAATATTTTATAAATCGCCAGGTGTAAAGTGCTATCTTTGTAGACATTGAACTCGTGGAGTTAATATTGAGCCATAACCATGAAATCTTGTTAAGAAAGAACATTATGTCTGCTCATTATAAACGGTGTCCTTTAAATCGCTGTTTTCCCAGAACAAACGTTGCTCAGACCATGGTCTAATAACTGGTTCAATTTTAGGTGTTCCTAATACAAGTAGTATTAGGAACAGCTAAAATTGAACAAACGTTGCTCAGACCATGGTCTAATAACTGGTTCAATTTTAGCTGTTCCTAATACAAGTAGTATTAGGAACAGCTAAAATTGAACCAGTTATTAGACCATGGTCTGAGCAACGTTTGTTCTGGGAAAACAGCGATTGCGATGAACCAGCGATGAACCAGTGAGTGCTTTACGGGCGACGAGTCAGTAACGAAATAAGTTTATTTATTTTTGCTTCTGTTGTACTGTTCGTTATAATATTATTCAAAGAGGAAGTCTGAGAAGGCTGCCAAGCAATTTGGCAGGCTCGCTGCGGCGCTTCGCAGATAGGGCGTTATTTACAGTGGCTATTGGGCGGGGGCGAATCGTAACTTCTGCTTAAATACCTTGTTACAGCCACGGCCCATCCACACATTTAGTCTTCTCGTGATACCAAGAAAAACTTGTAAACCAAGCTTTTGCATATGAATTGGCGGAATGAGCTGTCGTCATTTCACGGAACACGTTTGACTCATATTTGCATAACTATTTTCGTCTAAAAGCCCCAAGCACTACGGTGGCGACGTCTTTCACCCAGCTTGTCTGTAATTTGCCATCAGGCATTGTATATCTATACTTATATTATAAAGAGGAAAGATTTGTTTGTTTGTATTGAATAACCTCCGAAATTACTAGACATATTTAAAAAAATTCTTTCACTGTTGGGAAGCTATATTATCCCCGGGTGACATAGGCTACTTTTTACCCAACTGCGCAGAAGGAGGGTAATGTTTTTATTGAAAAACCATGCGTGCAAAGCTGCGGATTGGGTAGCTAGTCTATTATATACAAGCCACTACAAAATGGAGACACTAAGATAAATACTAAGAATAAATACACAAACTATTAGACTTAACTAACTATAAAGTAAAAATACGTACACAATTAAAATTACCGTTTATCATCAGTCATTCATAAAACCATACTTCGTTTAGCATATGAGAATTTTATTTAATACCATTGCTTGATTTTAAAAGTAATACGAGCCGAACTTTAGTTAAATAAAAGTTTTGAGAAATGTGTAGACTAAGAAATAATATAATCTAGGAAACAGCAGACTTCACAGCAAGCTGCCAGTATCAAAAGTTCAGCTGAAAGAGGTACAAACTACAAAGCAAATGTGATAATGGATTAAATTTATTAGATTAGTCGTAATAATATACGAAATCCGTAATTTGACGTCAACAAAGGGCCCCTTCCGTACTTTAGCAAGTATACATATTTTGTTCACTTTGACGTCCAATTCTACACGCCTATTGTTGTTTACTAGGTACTCGCATTGTCTGCACCATTCACGTAAATCTTTGAGTAGTTTGTGTATTGGATTTTTGGCAAAATAATTTATTTATGTGGGCCTATTTTTTCCACAACTCTCTAAATGCGAGATAAATACAAATAAATTTTGGCGTGATTTAATTTCCGTTGTAATCTGAACCAATTTTGTTTATAGTTTGTACTTATACGTGGTACTACGATAATGAATATAGTATTCAGGTCCCTAACATCAACTGTTAGTAACATGACTGTTAGTAACAAAACGGTTAAGGTTTCTTGAAGTGCTCGTTTAATAATCAAATCAGTAAAGTTACTGCGCGTTAATCACTCATTTGCTGCACGATACAATTTCATTTTCCGAGAACAAAATAAGCCTCTTACTGGTAATTTAATTGGATTTGCGAGTTCAGGTTTACGAGCGATCACTTTAACAGCAGTTAAAGCGAAGGTACAGTTATGTAAAAGATAATACTAGCATATAGAAGCGCAACTCTATAAAAAAGTTGTTCATGCACAAATCTACGGGATCTAACTTTTGAAATTATCATGGTTATGAACACTATTATTTTGACTATTTCTTTACTATTATTATTATTGACGTCCTCCGTGGCGTAGTGGGCGAATAACCGGTTGAGACGCATGAGGTAGCGGGTTCGATTCCCGCCGAACGAACGAACAAATGTTTGCATGATCTACATATATTTGTTCCGCGTCAGGCTGTTTTTCTATTATTTATTATAAGTATTTATTTACAAAAATGTATGTAAGTATTCTTTTTCCGATATTTCGACGCAGTTGCATGCGCCATGATCACAAATCATGGTAAATATCCCATATAAAATATATATAATATAAGTGAAAATAAATCTATGGGATGCCTTTGTTCAGATGTGGACGTCTTATGGCTGCACAAGATATCTAAGTTGGAATAGGCCACTCATCCTTGACTCGACAGTGTTCTTGAAAGTAAGAATATCATTGTCTGCTGTAGGAATTTCACTTGTGATAGTAAAAGTATTATTCATATTGCAAGGATACAGCCAGCCCTGCTCGAGTGGCGCTCTCTAGGGACATTCCTACAGTTTATGTTTGAATTTGCCACCGGCGATATAATATTTGTATAGCTAATAAACGCTCACAGCATATGCGGGCTAATGTATCATTATGTATTCATAACAGGCATTGTGTCGAGTAGCACACACAATGTTGATTCTATTAGGTTGCGGAAACGAAAGCTTGTCTGACAAGCGGTGCTGTTTGAAACCGCGGGAACAAGCCGCGAATATGTTATTGTGTGGGTAGGTACCCTTTTTCTGTTCTATTATGTGTTAATAATATTTGGCCCAGAGGAATAGCCAGCTGAAGTGGCAGTGGGTGTGGCACATAGCTTGAAGAACGGACTGTCGTTGGGGCAGAAAGATGGGTGATGATGATGAATATGTGGTAATTTAACCTTTGGATTATTATTTTTATAATAATTGTTTTCCTATTTAAAATTAGCAATTTTTAAACTAAATTTGATAAAGCAGATTACTGATAATGGTAATTATAAATTGCTCTTGTTGTCTTGCATAGACGATAAGACTATAAGAATAGACTTATTACAAACTTACTTATTCTTATTATATAAGAATAAACAATTACAAATCTCTCAATGGGCATTTCAGAATGACCTATGTTCATTTTAGGACATTCTGAATAAGTCTCTTAAATATAAAGAGTATCTTTACGTGGCAGTAGCCTATGTAAAATTGCATTATATATTATAGAACACAATTTATAATCAAAAAAGATATTAAAATCCTTTCTAGAGTTGGAAGGATCTGGCGTCGAAGCGTACGCATTTCTGCAAATCTCATTACATTTGGAGGATAAAGAAAATTCAATTCAATACGCATCGCTCTTTCTCTGTCTCTACCCTTACAAATTTTATTTGAACCCCGTTCAAATTTTGTATAGAGATCGTTATTTTGTTTATATTCTATTGCTATCAGTATATGTCACTGAAAACACCTGAGTTTGATTCGATATGAAATATCTTGATGTGTTCTTTTTAAATTAAATCAGGAAAGTCTTTTTGCTTTTGCCACCATTCGTTGTCTATTTTTGTCCTTTGGAAAATGCATAAATAAAGAAGGTAGACTATACAGTACAAGTACTGTTATTGTAAAATATTTCTCATAAATATTGCAGAAAAGTGTGCAACGTTATTGACAAATGGTTCGAAATCAATTCTCCGGCGCTAACAAGTCATTTTCGGCCAATTTCCGTTATTAAGCGTGTCTTCATTCGCTGTTATTGTTTAGGGTTCGATGTAAATTAGTTGGTAGGCGGATTCACGACGAAATCCTATTAATTATTTCTTTATGAGTGGCGTTGAAAATAATAATACGTTTTTAATTGTTATCTATCCCAAATTGAACACTGTGCGTGTGATAGATAGAAAATTTATTATTGGACTCAATAATTAATATATAGGCAAACTTAATGCTAATTAGCATTTTCTTCCATCTAACCTTTGTAGTACTCGTATGTGCACTGTAGTTGAGTGGTAGTAGATTCTAGAAAATATATTTAGAAAAATTTTAGAACTGGGTTCAAATAAATAGATTCGTTTACTTTTTAGCCCTTGTTAGGTACTCAAACCCATGTGCTGCTGATACAACACAGTGCGTAATGACGCTGTTCGCTTGTGTACAAAAATTACGCGAACAGACTGGCAATGTGACAGCGTTTTCAACATTATAAGTATACCTTATATTCATATTAAGGCGTTGAATGATTATAAAAGTACCTGGTATTGTGTACAAGTAACTTTTTAACTTCAGAAAACACAAAAAAAAACTGAAACAAAACTCTTAATCATCAGATCGTGAATACATTTATATGTAACAACCCCTGAGGTTTCGAAAAAAATTAATCATTGTGATTTCAATGATTCTTTTTCGTTAAAAAGGGTATGTAGGAGAATCTCCCTCCTTTTTTTGAAGTCGATAATTGAAGAAACATATTAAAAGCAATTTTGCAATGTCCCTAACTCCTATCCCAAAAGGCTGACTAGACAAAGCAACAAAATATTTTTTCGGAAAATATAAACTCAACTCTTTATTGAAAAGCAAAATTTATTGCATTGTACATAGATTAAACTTGAAATGCTCAATGCAAAACAAAGTGCAGCAAGGTAAGTAGAGAGTAACTTACATAACATATCCAAGTGTTCATGTTTTGTTTGATACTGAAATCAAAGCTGATATCAAGCTGAAATAATAATGATTAACAGCGTTACAATTTACGATATTCAACAGCCCAACAAGGTAATAAGTATTTTGATGCTTTTTAGTGTTCCGTACCTCAAAAGGTAAAAAAGAAACCCTTACAAGATCACTCTCTTGTCCGTCTGACCGTCTGTCTGTCCGTGTGTCACCACCGATTTTCTCAGAAATGGGTAAACCTAACAAGTTGAAATTTATACCGTCTGGTAAATTTATACCTCAGTATCTACTGAGGTCTATAGTCCCTATTAGGTGTATAAAAATCAAGGTCCAAAATTAGCCGATAAAAAGATATGGGCAAATTTAGATTTTCGCGAAAACTTGTAAGTACCAAAAATCTACTCTATATTTCAAGTATATTTTATTTTTCGGAAGTTTTCTTTTACTTGTGCTGTAAGACCTTGCTTTTAACCAAAATTGACAATTCTAGGTTTACCGGAAAACCCTATAGGTTTTGGGTCGAAAACCTATATGGTAGTTTCCGTTGACCTAGAATCACGAAATTTGGCAAAAAGCAAGGTCTTACAGCACAAACAAAGAAAAAATTCTATAAAAATAAAAAACTTGAAAATTAGAAGGTCCCCATACATACACCAATTAACATAGTCCTCTGAGTTCAAAAAAAAATCAATAATCAAAAAAATCTTTTATTTTTATATTACATGAGTACATTTAAAAACTAGGGTTGGGAACTCTTCTTTTAAGTTGCATTAACCTGTGTTAGAAGAGTCCCCTCTTGACTGTGGTCGCTTAGGATCACATCTTGCATAACAATATGTGTAAATTATTAAAATAAATAAATAGATAATATTGAGTGAAGACACGATCTACTAATTGAGTATAAATAGTATATAAAGATCATGTTGTAAGTTCTATATACATATAAGTGTAGCTGTCGTTTTACATAATAAATTTGTATAACAAGTTTTGATTGAAAATAATTTATAAGTTGTAGGTTTAAAAGTTAAGTTGTTTAAATGGGTTGGAATTTTAAGACAATAACTATAAGACAAAATAAACGTAATAAGTATTTAAATTAATTAGGACAAGTATAGATCGTCTGCAGCTATATTTGAATAGTTCATAGTCTGTTTCATATTAATATTAGGTAGGTATTCTATATTGTAGATATGTGTTTTATTGTATAACTGTAAATAAATATAAAATAATATTATTATAACTTTTAAATGTGAAGGATTAGGGATAGGTTATGGATAGGCATACTAATATACAGAATTAAGGAAATCTTCAGTTTGTTGGTAAGTCTGCGATTTTAACCAATTTGTTACTATTTTTTTACATTTAGCGTAGGTCATAGTATAAATATTTAAGTTTCTGTTAATTTTATTATACCTAGTCAGGTCATAAATTCTGTCACATGTTTAATATAAAATAATTGAAACTAGTTTATTCATTATGTAACCATTTATATACTAAAATGAACTTAACAAAACATAGATTCTTATGACACTAAAGTTTATTCAAAATGACCTCCGTGATTTTGAATACATGCCTTCAATCTGCGCGGCCAGTCGTCTATCGCAGCACGAACGAGGTCCATGTCAATATCGGCGGCTGCCTTAATCAAGGATGTCTTCTTAAGTGACTCCAAATTGGGATGAGGCTTTGAGCACGCCTTTTCTTCCAAGTGTTGCCATATCTTGTAATCTAACGGATTCAAATCTGGACTGGAGGAGGGCCAGTCTTCGTGTATTTTGACTGTATTTTGATACACAACTGCATTCGTTTGTACACCTTTCTCACAAAAATGTACCTCTGTTAAGCCCCAATAAGAAACTCCCTACCATACCATGAGCGAGGATGGAAAATGACCTCGTTGGACACGCGGAATACGGTTGCTCGCTTCTTCACTACTGTGTGCGTACACCTTATCATTTTGTTTGTTGTAGCTCTCTTCTACGGTAAAATTTTTTCACCCGAAAAAAAAATTTCCCGATATTTTTTTCCCGCGTACCGCTTCAACAAAGCGCGGCATCTCTTCAGTCTCAGGTCCATTAGACGAGTATTCAAACGATGTCCTGTTTTTCTTCGATATGGCCGAAGCCCTAAGTCTTCATTTAACACACTTTTCACCGTGGTTCTGCTTAACCCCATCTGAAGTTTCTGCTTACGTTTGGGATTTCTTTGAATTCGCGCCTTCACAGCTTTTATCACTGCTGGAGTCCTAACAGACCGAGGGCGACCACTTCTTGACCTGTCATCTACACTAGAGTCTTCATTGTATCGTTTGATGGTGCGATAAACGAATCTTTTGATTATATTCAAATTTTTCAGTATGTCAAAAATTTTAATTGGCGCGTAACCGCAACGATGCAACGCAATAACTGCAACACGGTCTTCTTTAAGCGTCCACTCCATATTTAAAAATGAGTAAAATTCTAAAAAGTATACATTTTTATTTTCATGAATAATTCGAAATTCGAATTCTATAAACTTTTTTGTGGCCAGCATTCTAAAAGAAAAGTTTTTACTGTGTGACAATACTTATGACCTGACTAGGTATATTTTTATTGATTGAGTATTTAATACTTTTGAGGCGAATACTGTTCTATTTATGGGGTTAATTAATACTGTACTTTGATTGCGTTTTTTAAGAATATTTGGGTCTATAATTAGATTACCGTGGATTTTGATTATACATTGTAGGATGTACAACTGTCGGACAGTTAATACATTTGCTTCACTATATAGTTTATCAGTGCTAAACCTCCTTTTCTTGCGTAGCATTACTTTTAAAATGTGTCTCTGTGCCCGTTCAATACTAATAAATTTTGTTTTATATGTTCCACCCCATATTGAAATGCAGTATATATGAATTGATTGAACCAGTGTTATATATATGTGGGTTAATAGTTCTTTGTCAGCAATATCTCGTAAGTGTTTAAAAATCCAGATTAATTTTCTGGCTCGGTTAGCAACTATTTCCAGTTGAGGTTACCAAGAAAGATTTTTGTCTAGCATAACACCCAGATATTTTGAAGTGTTTACTCTTTCTAAATTTAGGCAATCACAAGTCATCGATCCCATTCCAGTACAGATATGGGCTGTTATCTTTAGATTGGGATCAGGTTGTAGTGAATCTGAAATGGAAAACGGCATATAATTAGTTTTAAGCGCATTAAGCGACAGTAAGTTTACGTTTAACCAACTAATGACCTTTTGTAGTCCTAACTCAGCTAGTTTATAGACTTCAGGCCAGGACTTGCCATGGAATAGTAAGGCAGTGTCATCGGCGTATGAGAAGACTTTTCCATTTGTTAACTGTATACTTGTAAGATCGTTAATGTAGGTAAGAAATAATGTCGGTCCAAGGACGCTTCCTTGTGGGACGCCGTATCTAGAGGTATTTTCGTCCATACTAAAGATGTTAGTGTCCAGTTTAACTCTTTGAGTTCGGTCTGCTAAGTAGCTGGTTAGTAATGCGAGAAATTTACCTCTTATACCAAGCTTTTCAATCTTTCGAATAAGGATGGGGACAGATACGGTATCAAAGGCTTTCTTTAGGTCTAAGAACACACATAAAGTTTTTTTTCTTTTCGTCTAGGTGCTTAGTTATATGTTTCGTTAGTTCTAAAATTGCATCTTCGGTAGTCAAGCCCCTCACAAAAGCCGTATTGTGATTTTGAAAGGATATTAAAAAAATTTAAAAATTTAGTTAGTCTACTGTTAATTAATTTTTCCAAGATTTTAGATAAAACTGTAAGAACCGAAATAGGTCTGTAGTTGCCAATATCGCCTCTGTCACCACCCTTAAATATTGGATGTATAATTGAGCGTTTCAGTTCCACAGGAAATATTCCTTGTTGAAAGCAAAGGATACTTAGGTGTGTTATTGTGGGAACATTTTAATAAATTTTGTTGGGATCCTATCCCATCCAGCTGCTGAGTCTGATTCCAAATTGGTGATGATTGAGTCAACCTCTAAGAATTCAGGTTCAATTATTCCAATTGAATTGAGCTGGGAGGGAAAAGAAGCAAAGTAATTTTCGGCTAGGAGTAGATCTGGGGTAATTTTTTCAGCTAGTGATTGCCCTATACATATAAAATGTTTATTTATATAATCAGCAGATTCCTGAGGAGTATATTTAAGGTTAAGGAGCTCTGAATTAACCGATTTATGTCTGTTTAGATATGTGATGTTCTTAATGCAGTTCCAGAGGGTTTTATTATTTGATTTAGCTTTATTTAGAAGATCTCTCTCATATTGAATTTTTATTTTTTTTATTAGATTATTACAGAAATTGCGATATCGTCGGTATGTTATTTTAAATATTTTATTAGTAGGATTTAATTGTGTTTGTTTTTGTAGTTTGTTTCTATTTCTGATGCACTTAAGGATGCCCGGAGTAATCCATGGTTTTATTATTCGTTTGTTGTTAGCAATATTAATAATTACAGTATGCTCTGATAAAGAATTAGATATTAAGTTTATTAGTTTATGACATACTATTTGAGGATCTTGTATAGCGAATAATTCAGATATATCTTTGGTTTTTAATGTGTTGACAGCATCGGAGTAGTTAGTTATAGTTTTGGTTATTTTATCTTTATAAGTTATTTCTTTATTATAGTATTTAACTGATATCATTTTGTGATCAGTTACTGTCGTATTAAGAACTGCTACTGCAGCTATAAGTTTAGCAGTATCAAGGTTAGTAAAGATATGGTCGATGCAGCTATTTACTCTAGTATCAAATCTGTGACCGGGTAATAAACTATGCGAAGCCAACATATCGAGATAAAGCTCAGTATGTTTATTGTTAGTTCCTGTTAGAATGTTTATGTTAATATCTCCTGCTAAAGTGGTGTTCATTTTTAGGTGTGGTGCTGTTAAGAGTTGTCAAGAGAATGTATAAATTTGTCAGGGTTTTTTTTCAGCTGGTGATCGGTAAATACAAGCTATTGTGCTGGTCGGAGTGGTGATTTCTAGACACGATTCTCGAAACAATGTGACTTCTTTTATAGAGTGTTTAATCGTTTTTTTTTATAAAGACTACTACTCCATCATTTTGATTAGTTTGTTTGGAAGAGTTGTAAGTTACATAGTTTGGCTTAAGCGGAAGAGGTTTATCAGGATTTATTCTGCATTCCGTGAGAATAACGATGTCAATATCTTGGTTAAGCATTTGAATGTTGATTTCAATGTCGTCAATATTAGAGGAGTTGTGAACACTTCGAATATTTTGTACAATCATTGAGAGATTAGGGATTCCCGGAGGTAGATTATCCTGAAGGTCACTTATTGAGCAGTTTATAGATTCAGTATTATTTAGGGTGTCTAATTCTTGCAATAAAATATTTTGGCTATCCATAATAAAGGGTTATCAAGGGAATAGAGATGATATATTTTGTGAGTATATACGAGACCTTATAAGAACTTGAAATGTCACATACAATTTTCCATAGATGTAGGTTATAGTTTTTATAAGTGTAAATATATATACGTGGAAAATTACAATATATAATATACGGTACTGTGATAAAGTGTATGCAGATATCTAGTAAACAGCAAGGGCATATTAGCATGATTAGTCTAAAAGTGTTATAGTTATTAATCAATACCATACAAAATAAAATAACTATGTTATAAAATACTATTAAAGACTTAATTACGAAGTACAAGTACATTCTCAAATATAGTCACTGTTTGGGTAGCTGCATGAGTTGAGCCTCGCTCGTGATGGTGACGATAGGTGTGTTGTCGTCCATGCGTAAGTAAAATTTACCGTAACTGGTCCAGCAGTACTTGTATTTGTTTGATGATTTAAAGTCTCGAGCCAAAAAATATAGCCTGGACGCTAATGGAGTGAGATTCTCTGATATAAAAATAGGAGTGTCTGCATACGCTGCTATTCCCAAAAACCATGCACTCAATTTGCTATTTTTATTATTGTAATTGTAAGTCTTCGCAGCCTTCAAAAGGTCTGTTTTAACAAACGTGTTGTTAAACTCCACAATTAGTGTGCTTCGTTCTGTTTTTGGTTTTTTTATCTTGATTATATCTTTGATGTCTGCTCTCTCCAATTTGACTTCATAGTTTTTGCAAAGTTTAGTAACCATCTGTAGTAAGTATTTTTTATTCTCATCCCCTTTAAGCGGCACATTTTTATCTCAACATTAGTTTTTCTTTCTGTCCTTTGCATCTCTTCTACTTTATTTTCCAATAGAATAATTTGTTCTTTGTCTTTCTTTGCATGCCTATCTAACTTTTCTATTCTCGCCTTCAGTTCTACATTTTCTTCAGAAAGATGGGTTGTAGTGCATTGCACCAGAGTGCTGGTTTGGTGGATATCTTTCAGGGTGGTCATAATTGCGATTATTTGTGCATTTTGTTTCTCCGCCATTCCAGAAATAAGATATTTCATTTCTTTTTTTAAATCTTGGATCATATGTTGGACTTGTGTTGCATTTATTTTACTATCTCTCTTCCGCTTTTGCCGGGCGGAGATAAAGCTAGGGGAGGGATCTTTCCTCTGGCGTACGCATCATTCTGATTACGAATCACCGAAAAATATCTATCTCGTAATATAAAGAGCGCGTTTCAAGATTACAAAGCCTTTCTATACAATAAAAACCAGATAATTCTGATAAATAGTAAAACAGCGTAGCTTGTGATAGTGGTGTGCATGCGGGTCAAGCGGCGCAGGAGCAGGAAGGCAATTATTATTTACAGGTATTTCGTTTCCGCGTCGCGCTGGTGGGGCATCCGCGTGTGCGTCAAGCGGTGCTGGAGCAGGAGGGCAATTATTTTTAGCTGCTGTCTCGTTTCCCCGTCACTGGTGGCGTCCGCGGCTGTTTGCAGCGGTGCGAGAAAAGGAAAGACTATAAAATACCTTGTCAGACGAGTAGTGAACTGTGTTTTGTAGCTTTTTTCGTCCAATTTTGAACCTTATTGTCGCAAGATGAAACGCATGTCTGTCCTCGTCGAGACCACAGGGGCAAGAGGAGTTGTATGGGCGCTCATACAATTTAGAGGACTAGCTTAATCGGCACCAACCTCAAATAAGGTAAATAAATAAAATTATGCTATTGAATAAAATAAATATTTAAGTGGACCTCCCATACAATAGACATGATTTTTTGCCGTTTTTATAGATAATGGTACGGAACTCTTCGTGCGCAAGTCCGACTCGCTCTTGGCCGGTTTTTTATGTGGTACATAACCCTTCGCAGTTCACGTAAGAACTGCAGAAATGTAAAAGCTAAAGGTAAATGAGCGAGCCATGCAAATAAATTAGTGGTATTTATAACAGCCCCTGAAAACTATCTGGGTGGTGTGTTTCAGCGAAGTGCCCGCGGCAATGCACGGCATGCATGCGTTAATTTCTGATATTGTATCTTGCGCGTTGTTCTAGAGACTCTATTTTGCAACATTTACAGTTCTGCTTTGAAAAATTTTCTCTCTAACGTAATTTTCGAAGAAAAGCGTCCATTTAGACGAACATATTCGTACAAAGATGCATTGCACTGTCGGGAAATTATTTTCCCATTGTGCAAATAAAGTTTTCAAGCGAGCTTATTTGATATCTAAAGAAATACCACTCCAATAACTTTGTGTTACTTTTTTCAACATTTTCCAGTCTTAAATACACTGTATTCAATGGACAAAGTTTAGACGACTATTGAAGAAAACTCGACGAGTGAATTCTTGCGTAAATCAGGAATGCGAGTATCCATCAAAAGAAAGTTTAACGGGACAAGCTTATATTTGCCATTCTTCTTGCCGTCGTTCAAGACAAGAGCATTTATATCAGTGGGAAAAGGTTTAAAGTCTTTTGAGCTTGTTACTACATGACGGTAAAGTGTAAAGATGTTCGATACATGATCTCACTTGAAAGTTTTATATCAAAGATCGCGTCTGAGGCAGGTGGGTATCAAATACCATTACCGTTTAGAAAATGTCTCTATTACTGTTTTGGATAGCGTTGTTATTTTGTGAAAGGAAACGCTCGTAAACGCTATAATAGTATCAAATAATCTTTCTTTCTCAATATTTTTGGCATGGATCCCCTTGTCTTTTGTACTTGATACTTGATTGGTTGAAAATTCTTTATTGAACAAAAATACATAAATCTGTAAATAGTCGAACTTAATGCTAGCATTCTCTACCTAGTAAACCTTTGCGTAGTGTGGAAAAACTATTTGAGTAGGTAGTGCATGACATAATGTAACAAGAAAAGTATTAGAAAAAATAAAACTAAGATATATTGATAATAATACCCATACCAAACATCAAATCTATAAAGTATTTTCATTAATCGTACTTTTACATATTTTTATACATACTTCCTACCAAACTATGTAAATGATTAGATAAGCCCGTCAGTTCAGCGAATTGGAAGCTTATTTTCATGATTATGGCAACTATGCAGCATTGATGAGCCAAACAAAAGCGATCATCAATAAATGTTCACCGAGCACCGAGCATTCAAAACAAAGCCGATAATACACCATACACAGTATATTGTTCCGTCGCTATGTGCCGGTTAGTTTGATATTGATCCCGCCTAATCGCATTTCTAGGCGTTGTGGGCCCAATCACCGAAGATAACTGGATTCTGCTCCCCAACGGGCCGCGACGTGACGTCACCCCCGGGATATCAACATTGAAAGCAATTATTGTATCGCTAATTAAATTATTATGCTGTTATACCAATTAATTAATACTGTCATGTTCAATTTGTTAATCCTAAGTTGACAAATTGTCATAAAAGTTTTGTTTGTTTTGATTTCGTACACTAAAGGAAATGTCCAATTCGACGTACTTATATCATTTTGCATGCCGTGATTACTTTTTACGAACGTCTACATGAAAAATCGAAAAATCAAACACCTTATAACTAGTGGTTTGCCCCGAACTAAGATCTCGCGAGTCTACGAAAACATAAAAAAAAATATTCTTAGGGTGACTCGCAACGATACCTAAACGTATTTAGTGGCTAAATATAATTTAAGGAGTTGTCAAATCATACAAATACGTACAATTTAAACATGTTTAGTCACTTAATACGTTTCGGAATCGTTGTGCAAGGCGGCCTTAATCTTTGACTAATAAAATAGTGCCACGAAATAATGAACCAACCCTGGGTCCTGGACCTAGGTGGACCACTAATTAAAATTGCTAAAAATAATATTTTTTGTAGTTAAACCTGGATCAATATTTCGACAGGACGATATTCTAATGTAGTATTTTGATACCTCTGAAATTTGACCAAATAATAGATTGGGGAAAAAATCTTTTCACATTATAGTATGTATGAACTTGTAATAAAATCTCTTAGGCTATACTATTTGTATCTGCCTGGTTTTAGTGTCATTCAAAGTTTAAATTTTAAAGAAGATGATTCCAAATTCAAATTAGGAAAATGTGTGATTTTTGTTTGTTTTTCGTACTGTATAAATGAGTGAATCTAATGAAGAAATTCGATACATTTTAAAATTTTACTACAAAAAAGGTAAAATAGCAACGCAAGCCGCGAAAAAAAATTGCCACGTTTATGGATCTAGTGCAGTGTCTGTGAGAGTAGCACAAATTTGGTTTAAGCGTTTTCAATCCAGAAATTTTGATGTCAAAGATGCACGTCGCTCTGGTCGCCCTATTACGGATAAAGTTGATGCCTTTTTTGAAAAAGTGGAGCAAGATCGGCATATCAGTAGTTACGACGTAGCTGAAGAACTGGGAATTGACCACAAAACAGTTTTGGCGCATTTGATAAAAACTGGGTAAACAAAAAAGCTCGATATTTGGGTACCCCACGAGCTCACTGAAAGAAAACTAATGAACCGTGTACTCATTTGTGATTCTTTATTATGACTTAATGAAACCGAACCATTTTCGAAGAAGCTGATAACTGGTGATGAAAAGTGGATCACGTACGACAAGAACGTGCGAAAAAGGTCGTGGTCAAAGGCCGGTCAGGCTTCACAGACTGTAGCGAAACCCGGGTTAACTCGCAACAAGGTGATGCTGTGTGTGTGGTGGGATTGGAAGGGCATTATTCATTATGAGCTTTTACCACCAGGCAGGACCATCGATTCTGAACTCTACTGTGAACAACTGATGAGATTAAAGCAAGAAGTTGAGAGAAAGCGGCCAGAATTAATCAACAGAAGGGGTGTGGTTTTTTATCATGATAACGATAGACCTCACACATATTTGGCCACTAAGCAAAAATTATGAGAGTTTGGCTGGGAGGTGTTAACGCATCCGCTGTATAGTCCTGACTTTGCACCTTCAGATTTCCACCTGTTTCGGTCTCTTCAGAATTCTTTAGGCAGTGTCAGGTTAATATCACGAGAGGACTGCCAAAACTACTTGTCGCGGTATTTTGATCAGAATGCCCACTATTTCTATAGCAATGAGATCATGTCCCTACCTACAAGATGGCAAAAAGTTATCAAACAAAATGGTACCTACATACTTTAGTTAAATGTAAATAAACTATATATAAAAATGATTTGAATTTTCTTAAAAAATTCGAAGAAACTTTTTCCCCAACCTAATAGATTTCCCACGCGTTATTGATCGAGCGAATCGAGATCTTCAAATCAATTTGGGAAAATCGGCGTTGTATGTATGTATGTTTGTTTATCCGAGGATAACTTTCGAAGCGTTTATCCGACCTTCGTGAAATTTGATATATGTATAGGTAGGTAGTATTAGCACAATTCTGGTGTGATAAATGAGCTAAAAGTGTTGTGGGGTTGATGAGATATTAGGGTTTAAGAGGGGTAAAAAAATTTAAAATGAAACAGTTGGGTCAAATGGGACGTTTAATGAAAAGTCTTTATTAGTACATTTAGACCCCGTTTTTTTTTTAGTTTAATCTTAGTAGTTTTTGAGTTATTATTAGACATAATAAAAACTAAACTTTGACGAAATCCACAGGGTACACCAGTGACCCCACAGTCCTGTAATTTGGTATTCTTGTAGCTTTAGTGGCACAAATATAGTGAAAAGTATTCAGATTTCACAAATATCTGAAATACGAAATAATTGCAATTTCTACCCCTAAGATATTTACCAATTAACCATGAACTCTCGTTACTTGTCATTTGAATGAAACTGTAGTTCAACTAAGTTGGATATATATTTTGTTTCACTACTTTATTAGTCAAATTTATGAATAATATGTTTTTTTGTTTTGTGAGACTCGCGAGATATCACTTCGGGGTGTACTATTAGTTTAGTTTATTTATGGCTTTATGTTCGACTTTAAAACTGAAAATAAACGATTTTATCTTTTTTTATCGAAAATATTGAAGCGCTATCCACCTGATAGTAATGTAGAGAGTATTGAACATATAAAAAGTTTGAAAGTTACGCAAATTATGTTTCAGCATATACGGTTTAACTTTACTCTAGTAGGTACACATAATATTGTACTGTATTGCAAGAAGGTAAAAATAAATGGTAGTAACGTATTGGTTGAACTGTGAGTAGTGTGGCAATTAGCCGAGCCGTGCAGACGCACGCGTGGTTACACTCTGCTGCCAATTTGTGATGCATTGTTGCCGCCTGTACCATGCGCCAATGCATTACCCATACTAAACGTATCTACCAAATATATAAATGTATGTCAAGAGATTCAAGATTCAAGATATTTATTTGCACGAAACACAGGTAAATTGTACAAGACAGATGGTGATAGTATAGAGGAACCACTGTGCTTCACCTACTAGAGATATACAAATATTTAAAATGGCTAAAAAGCATAACAGATAAAACACATTAAAATGTCAAATTACATGTGATTGAGGATGTCATATCAAATTTAAAAATATTGCAGGTCAGAATAAAATAAACCCCAATAAACAAAACAGATAAATTTCAGAAGAATAGGTAAAAATTTGATTTAGATATAATATAAATTAAATAACATTTTTGTCACTCAAGAATTCATCCAATGTATAATATGCTTTTTGAATCAATATGTCATTAAGTTTTGTTTTAAAGACATTTAAATTTGGCAATGCTCGTACAGATGATGGAATCTTATTGTAAATAATGGATTGACAGAACCTACCTATAACAATAGCAGTAATAGGTACCTACTTGATTATCTTGGCGCTACAGCGGTTGCGTGCATCACCTAGTACTTCCTTAGTACAGCTGCAACTTGCTACGAAGCGCTGTATAAACTATTTATATTCATAGATGAAAAGGCCTTTTTAGAGTTCCAGCCCAGAATTGTTAAAATAGAACCCTTATGTTACGACTTTGTCCGTTCGTCCGTCCGTCTGCCACAACTGATTATCTCAGCTACTGAAGCTAATGCCTTGAAATGTGGAATTGTTACGAATAATACTGGCCCACGTTCATTTCAAGTAAAAACAACGATTTTATTTTATGATGAAAAATATCATGAAGATAACAGGAAAATAGAAGTCTATATCTAATACAGTTTTTTAAAAGTTTAGTTGGTTTCTTCTAGTCACATAACTAAATGAACATAATTACAGGCAAGTATAGCTTTCACAGATATTGTTCCATTTGTGGTAAAATTTACGCATCATGATTACAAAAAATTTAACATCAAAATATTCTGCGTATTTCGCTGTTCAAATATCAAATATTTTATTTTGCTTCAAATTGAAAATATGAATGATACTTTATCAGCATGAGCTATTCGTATCATAAAAAGGAAATTGTGACTCTTCAATAGAATGTACTAAAAAGTTAAGTATGATTCATGACCTACTAAAGTATGATTGAGTGTTCAATAAATCGGATTGTTCCGCGGTCCTGATGTATGAGTACACTGTATATAAAAAGGTGTGTTATGTATGATTAAAGGATATAAAAAATTAAAAGTTAATTTGCATATGCGTTGTTATGCGTTTATTGAACGTTTTGTTAAACGAATCAATCTTTAAAAAAATACAATATTATGTAACAACGATTCACTAAAATAGACATCCATTCATAAATATAAATAAACGCTGCTTTTGAATCCCGTGTATTCCAATATCAGAAACTTCCCCTCCTGGAAACTTTGAGCGTACCAATTTCTTTGTTATTTTTAATATCGACTTTTTTGCGCTTCAACTGTGGTTGCTAATGGATTTTCAATATTTGTGTTGACAGACAAACGAGGGGATGGAGTGAGCTCTCGAGAGCTCATTGCATTGCGTCTATCCTGTACTTATTTCAAAGAACGCAATGGGACATTCTTAAACGTACAATGTTTATATAACAAAGTTTGTGGTTCACCGTCGTTGACCACAAATCAGTTCCCGATGTTTCGTGAATAAAGTTACCGCAAGTAATTTAGAGTAAAATTCCATCGATCATTCGCGTTTTATTAGATCATTTCAAATGGTATCGAAATTGATTCTGAGTGTTAAAAATTAAAACCCACAGCACTTATAACAGTGATGTAAGTTGTACCGTTTTTCGTCCAAGTGATAAATCTCATCGAACTGCTAAATCAGAACGTCTACCAACAGATATCCCTTCGCTCAGTTATGGTTATAGGTTCACATGCTAGGGCGTGAATTACTAAGCTATATTTCAATAAATTCAATACAAAGTTGAATTATCGCAATATGACATGACACGACACTTTGCTCCACGCAATCTGAACCCTGACTCAGGCGAAATCATTATTGCACATTTAGTAAAGCAAATACTGTTCACGCAATAGACGACCATAATAAATTCGGATTGCTATGAAATATTTATGCGGACCGCACCTACCTATACCGCGTTATGTCGGCGTTGGCCCACCAGCCACTTACATCAGCGATAGAGAGCCGCAACTCATGGACGTCTAACTCTATTACCATAAATAGGTACAGATTTCGGTTACTCTGACCCTGCCCATTATCTTATATTGGTGCGGTTGGCAGAAGATGAGTTCGCAACATTTTTATAGTCTGCGAAAATACGTCGTATTTTATTTATCAGGTTCGTTTTTATTACGGAAATTATGCTGTAAAAAAGTAAATTACGAAGCGGCAGGAAAGTTTGGGACGCCGAATAAATAATGAAATACTTTTGAATCAATTTGTTGTGAAGCACGCCCTCCCATCAAATATACCTATTCATGTTGTAGCTGTTTATTCAGGTTGCCTATGAATATCCCTATGCTTATTGCCTAGATAGATAAATAAATAAATAATAGATAGATCGAACAAAAAGTCATATTTATAGGGCCTCATTCTTCGAAATAAATCTCTATCAGCTCTTTACTCTGCAGCCTTATGTTTGTCAAGATTTTGGCTCTACGCTCGCTAGGGGTGTAGACCTATACTTACAGTGTATTACTGTAAAGCTTGACAGTATAATGAGCATGTTGCCCAGTACGCATGTGAGTGACGCGCGGTCGCGGTTGCGGTGGCCACGCTATCACCCCCTGATACTCGCGTCCCGGACTGATCTGTCTGCTAAGCTGAAATTATCTAGACCCATGATAGTGTTATACAAGTTAAATTCTACGTATTCTACTGAACTGTAATTACAATTATCGGGTCTAACTGAGAAGGTCTCTCCTCTTTTGTGTCAACCGGTTTGTAACGAAACTGTCCACTTACGGCCGAACCCTATATTATATCTTTGTTTTACCCCTTACCAGCGATAAGCTGTGCGCAACTCAAAATACACAAATAAAAACATAAAAAACCATAAAAACATTTAGATTTGCTTATCGCTAGTAAGGTAAAAGCAGAGATAGATTAAAAGGTTCGGCCGTTAATGATTGCATAGATAAATAGACAGATATTATAACTCTTTATGTATTTATTTAGAGAAAGCAAGGGCTATAAAATGTGTATGGACTGTTAGCTAAGAACTAAACGTAAGGCTAATAACAAATTTCTAACTAACATTGTAAGGGAAGATGTCGGGAAGAATGCAAAAACAGCTACAGCTATATTATTGTACATAACACTTATAAAATACAAAAATACACTAAACAATACAATAAAATACAAAACAAATAAAAATGCAATAAAATACAAATAAAAGTAGTAAACAATAAAATTACTGGTAGTAAACAATAAAATTACTGGAAGTAAACAATAAAATTACTGGTAGTAAACAATACAATTACTGGAAGTAAACAATAAAATTACTGGTAGTAAACAATACAATTACTGGTAGTAAACAATAAAATTGCTGGTAGTAAACAATAAAATTACTGGTAATAAACATTAAAATTACTGGTAGTAAACAATACAATTACTGGTAGTAAACAATACAATTACTGGTAGTAAACAATAAAATTACTGGTAGTAAACAATACAATTGCTGGTAGTAAACAATAAAATTACTGGTAGTAAACAATAAAATTGCTGGTAGTAAACAATAAAATTACTGGTAGTAAACAATACAATTACTGGTAGTAAACAATAAAATTACTGGTAGTAAACAATAAAATTACTGGTAGTAAACAATACAATTGCTGGTAGTAAACAATAAAATTACTGGTAATAAACATTAAAATTACTGGTAGTAAACAATAAAATTACTGGTAGTAAACAATACAATTACTGGAAGTAAACAATAAAATTACTGGTAGTAAACAATACAATTACTGGTAGTAAACAATAAAATTGCTGGTAGTAAACAATAAAATTACTGGTAATAAACATTAAAATTACTGGTAGTAAACAATACAATTACTGGTAGTAAACAATACAATTACTGGTAGTAAACAATAAAATTACTGGTAGTAAACAATACAATTGCTGGTAGTAAACAATAAAATTACTGGTAGTAAACAATAAAATTGCTGGTAGTAAACAATAAAATTACTGGTAGTAAACAATACAATTACTGGTAGTAAACAATAAAATTACTGGTAGTAAACAATAAAATTACTGGTAGTAAACAATACAATTACTGGTAAATATAGGAACGACGCCCGGGGTTCCCAAAAAAAACCGATTCTGGAATACTAATTTATTCAGGATTTTACAATATAGATTTTACGAACTAAGTTATAACTACTTGACTGGTTCGATGTGTGAACCGAAGTGAAGCCGGCGGCGACGCGGTGCGCGGGGCTCGGCTCCGATGACGTGCGGCGGTGTCCGGCGTGTTGCAATGGTGCAGCGTCGGCTGATTCCGTCGATGCACTTTGACTCTATTTTATGTCGTAAATAATAGAATCGTGCAGGTCGGCAAATATGTAGGATTAGGTATATGTAACATCTCCCCCCTGAGATCAACGACTATTTTTGAAGATTGGGAAAAAATGTCGTTGGCAGCTTCCTCTGGTTAAGGGATGAGTCTGGTACAGCGTAAGTTGGCGCCACCTGAGTTAATTCTATCTCAGTCTTCGATGTTTCATTTGTTCGGCGTATGAAGAATCTACGATATAGTACAATGATAGTGAGTACAAGCGCACCGGATAGTATACTGTAGAAAGGTATGGTTGTATGATAGAACGATGTGGGTTGTTCTATATACACAGGATCTTGTAGGTGTATTTTATCTTGAAGATCGTGCAGTTTTCTCAGGTTGATTGAATTGATCTTGATGTGGGGTGCAGGTGAAGGTACTTCGTCCTGGTGATCTGGAACTCTGGATATCTTCAAAGGTTGTCCTTGGATATGGTCATTGACATTGACAATGGTGAAGTCATCTGTACGTAGTTTGCAGTTGTGCGGTATAGTTGCTAGATAGCTGCCGGTGAGCGTGTTGAGTTCGTCTCGTTCACATGTGAGTCGAACTTGAGTTGGTTGAGGGAACACGACGGCGTAGTGGCGGTCGTCCAGTTTTTCCATGGCGGGTTTCATCAGATCGATAGTAGTCATCTCGCAGGGTTTTCCTTTGGTCATTTCTCCTTGGATGATGTTGCTGATACAGTCAGGTTGAGACTTCAGTTGATGGTTGAGTTGATCTTCACAGATGTACCTCGTACCTAATTTCAGGCATTCAGCCTCTATGTACACGTGAACATTTCCAGTAATTGCGAGGAATGGGAAAGGTGGGATGACAGCCTGCCTATTTTTATTCGGAACTATAACCAACTTATATAAAGTATAAACTAGTGGTGATACCACGGGAAACTTAAAAGCAAAAACTAATTGATCTCCGTTATAAAACGATGCTGGTTTTATAACGTCGTAGTATTCTCTAATTTCTAAGTCTAATAACTGATCTTTAATGTAAAAAGTTTTCAGTTCAGTTACCTAACATATTTTTCATTACTTCTATACCTATCATCGAATGATGAGTTTACGAAGCCTTGCAAAATGCTAGCGCATTTTCTAACCTACTTATTTCACTTACTAAACTACCTATGTTGTTGCTAGTTATCGCCAATATTTGTGCGAATTTAGCTAGTTTAATTAACTCGTGTCGCGGATACGAATCGGGGTCAATTAGCATCAGCAATGTTTTATTTATTTTAACTTGATTATCTACGATTTTAGCAATAATTTTATTTTGTTCATCCATCCAATCTCGACTGAGACTGATATGATGATTATGTTCTGAAACGATTTTATCTTGATTTTTTCTTAGAACTGAAAGGGCATCATTGTATTTTACAGCATCTGTATAATCTAGATTCCCTGTAATACTCTTAATAACTGATCCAAGGCTATCTACTAAACCTCTTCTAAAACGAGTTGGCTCTAAAGTTTTTAATTGAAGCTCTGCGTTATTTAATTCGTTATTGAAGTGATCTAGCTGAGTTTCGTAGACTGCGTACGTGTAATTATCTACCTTGGTTTTTATTTCAGCGAGTTGCAACCTTACTAAGGTAATGTTAGAGTCTATTTCTTTTAGTTCAATGTATTGTAAAAACGTATGATAATGAGTTGTTAGTCGCATGGGTCCTAGTTTGAAGGGTAAAAGTCCTGGTCCGTCTCCAAGTCCTTCAAGTTTTATCTCCTGTCCGTGAGTCTGTATTAGAGTCAGGAGTGACAGCAACAGGGTCAGCATCCTGTAACAATTTCGCTGTCTTAGGGACTCGTTTCAACCTATTCTTCGCGATGGGACCTTTTTTCTTAGATGTATAGATATGAATAGGAAGGTCAGCTAAAACAGTATCCTGTGTGTATCTAGGTGCGAGCTTAGATCTACTAGCACAAGGATTACTGATAAAAATCTGTTGGTCGGGTTGGTACTCAACCTCGGATTCGCGAGTTTTATTCTGATTTTCAATAATCGCGGTCCTATTAGCGAGAGATGTCTCGTTTATGAGATCATAGACTTGTATCATCTGCTCTCTGTGGGATTGTGAATATTGTTGTAACAAATGTCCTGTAATGTCGATGTCAGTTGGGTCACGTGGGTCAGTATGTCCCAGTATGAGGTCATATGGTTTACACTTAGTGAAGCTATGTACCGAACTATTATAGGCAATCAAAGCGTATGGCATTAAATTGATAACGGGCTGATATTTTTGTTTTAATTTTAAAATGCGCAGATGTTCAAGTAAAGTCGAATGAAAACGTTCTATATTTCCATTAGCGTTAGGTGAATGTGCTAAGGTTTGATGATGAAAGATTTTATGAACCTTACAAAATTCTGAAAACATCTGATTAGTAAATTCAGTACCTTGATCTGTGATAATAGTGAGCGGTAAGCCATGATGCGTGCTAAATGTTAATAAAGCCTGTATTACACTGAGCGCTGTGCCGTCTCTAAGTAGGTAGGCCTGACCATACTTTGAGAAAACGTCTATTAAAGTAACGTATTTCTCATTTTGGGCAGTGAAGCTGTCCATGTGCACTATCTCAAAGGGCCTTGTAGCTGGTGGCACTATATTGAGCTTGGGCCTAATGGGATGTCTATCGTACTTAGCTTGTCCGCAAATCGTACAATCATTTATGAATTTGGTCACGTGATCTTTCATTCGGGGCCAGTAGTAACGGGCTGAAAGGGCTAGGTAGCATTCGTTAATGCCGCGATGGTTAGTTTTACCTTCGTGGTAATTACGAATGATCTCCTGCTGTCTGAGATATTCTTTGACATTTTCAAGTTCCTTTTTTGCAAGTACCAATTTCATACATGAGCTTTTGAATGTATCCTGTAAAATAGGGAGGATCTTATACATACCTAAAGGAGGGTTAATAAGCATACCTGTCTTAATTTTAGGGTTAACATACTCCTTTATAACATTAATTAAATCTTGTTCTAAGTTAGATTCAGATAACTGTACGGAAGTACGTGTGTGAGTGTCGAATGGCTTGGTCGCTGACGCGCGCTTCTTGACGTCACCTACTATCGTCATGATAAGCTGACGATTGAATTTATTCAAGGGCTCGTCAGTCAAGGGAATTTCAAGGATAGGGTTTTCGTCGGAAGTATGTACAGTCTCCGTTCTTGAGTCAGAGTCGTTGGGGATAGGTGGTGGTACTTCTGATGTATTACCGGCCATAGAGTTAGTCTCTTCGTTACAGATCTCAACGCGAGAGAGAGCATCGGCGTTGGTATTTTTCTTACCGGGCTTATGTTCGGTAGTAAAGTTATATTCACTTAATTTAAGTCTCCATCTAGTCAACTTAGAGTTAGGCTCCTTTAAGTTCATAACCCATTGTAAGGGTTTGTGGTCGGTAAAGATTTTGAATTTACGGCCATAGAGATAAGGACGAAAGTACTTTGTCGCCCACACGATAGCAAGTAATTCTTTTTCTATGGTGCTATAGTTTATCTCGCTTTCATTTAAAGTACGTGATGCGTACGCTATGGGCTTATCGGAGCCCGAGGGACCTTGCGAAAGAATTGCACCTATAGCAAAATTAGATGCATCGGTCGTAAGAATAAAGTCACGGTCAAAGTCAGGATATCTTAATATGGGGTCGTTTGTCAGAAGAGTTTTACATTTTTCAAAGCTATTAACATATTCAGAGTCAAATGTAATCTTTCTACCTTTCTTTAAACACTGCGTTAAGGGCTTAGTTATCCTGGCAAAGTCGGGAATGAATTTACGGTAGTAACCGATAAGACCTAAAAATGATTTTATTTCTTTAGGAGTTTTAGGTAAAGGATATTTCTGTATTGCAGAAATCTTATCGGGGTTAGGTTTAATTCCTTCTCTAGTGATAACATGTCCTAGGTATGCGGTCTCGAGTTTGAGGAACTCTGATTTATCGAGTTGAATTTTAAAATTAGATTCTCTTAGTCTCTGAAATACTTTTTCAAGGTTTACCATATGTTCCTGTAGTGACGTGGAAAAAACTATGATGTCATCTAAGTATACGAGGCAAATTACGTTATTTAGGCCTCGAAGGACGTTGTCCATGACACGTTGGAAGGTGCTAGGGCTGTTCTTCAATCCCATGGCCATTCTTAAGTATTCAAATTTTCCATTTTCCACGGAAAATGCTGTCTTATGTATGTCGGCGGGATCCATCTCAACTTGGTGAAATCCCGATGCTAAGTCTAGTGTCGTAAAATACTGACATTTCCCTAACTTATCAAGTACGTCGTTGATGTTGGGAATGGGATACTTGTCGTCAATAGTCTTTTCATTAACCTTACGAAAGTCTATCACTAATCTCCATTTTTGTCTACCCGAAGCGTCCATCTTCTTCGGAACAATCCAAATAGGTGAGCTCCACGCAGACTCCGATGGTCGGATAATACCCTGGTCTAACATTTTTGATATTTGATCCTGGACTTCCTCACGATGTATGTAAGGGTAACGATAGCTCTTTGTGTAAACGGGTATTTCGTCATGAGTCCTAATTTTATGCTTAATTTTATTCGTGAACGTTAACGCTTCACCCTCGATATAAAATACATCGGCGTAATTAGAACAAAGGGCGAGTAAGTTGGCCTTTTCCTCTGCATTTAAATGGTCAGTTCGCAATCGCGCGGTAACATCCCTAGCGCGTGACGTAATAGATTCGGTGCGCGTGCACTCCATAGTGAATACGGTCGCTTGCGTCGCGTGATCTAACGATAAAATTATATCGTTCTGGGTGTTATTTAAAACCTCTACTATACCACGGCTTTTACTAACTGTGGTTAAGCACTCGCTAATCACACAGTTACAAATAATCTGTTCCGGAATAAAAACTTCGCCGTCCGGGGCGTTAATCGGTAGTCTAACCAATTTTGATGATTCTGCTGGTATGATATCTTCGTAAAGATTCAAGTTTCGCGAGTTATAAAAGCAAATAGGGTTCACTGCGGTTTTGGTAATAAGCACTAAATCTTTAAGGTCGAGTTTAGCTTCCCATTTGGTTAATAAATCCATACCTATTAACCCGTCAAAATGATTGTGAAACCTATACACGAATAACTTAATATTTTCCGAATCTTTAAATTCTGAAAAGCATGGAAGAGTTATAGAATACTCATTTCTACTAGTAGCGTGAACGTTTGTAACTTCGAATGGATCGTAGTTAAGGGGTACATGTGAGAAATAATTTTCCACAGCCTCTGGACTAATAAATGATTGATTCGCGCCTGTATCAATGAGAAAATTTAATGGAGGGTTTGCTATATGAATATAGGGTAACTGTCTCTGAGTCTGTAAATTTAATTCTATTTTGACTTTTTTTATAGTCGTAACTTTGTGAAAATCCTCGGTTTTCGACTCAGGCTGGGGTTGTTCGTCATCTACTTCCTGTACACTAACACTGCTATTTGGATGGCAGGGATAGTCATAGTCAGTGGGGTAGTTGTAATATTCGTTGTAATAATCGTCGTAATAGTCATAGTCACCATAGTCATAGTATTCATAACCGTCACAGTCATAAGTCAAACACTCATTTACATTAACATCTTTAGTTTTAAAATAATTGGAAGGGGGTGGATTGCCTTGCTTAGCCCAGTTCCAACCACTGGGTCCCGCTGGTGTCGGTCTGTCCCTAGTGACAAAGTGTGATACACCACTCATAGGCTTAGGGCCATGAAAAGAGGGTTGCGGCCTAGGAGGCATTTGAAAGCCACGCTGATAATTTTGCGGCTGAGCACTGAATATTTGTTGAGTGCGTGAAGGCATTCTCGGCTGGTTAAAAGGCGTTTTAAATGATGGGGGCTGCCTTTGTAAAAACTGTGGTCTGAAAGACTGTGAGCTAGGCCCTGAAGGCATATTAAAATTCATGGGCCTGAAGGGCTGAAAAACTTGATTGGGCACTTTAAAATTATCAAATTGGTTTCTCTGACTATCACCTATTTTCTTATCAGGAAAATACACATTCCTACTCTGAATATACATAGTGTTCATTTCATCATGCACATATTCCAGAGCCTTTTCAGTTGTTTCAGGACGCATGCACCTAATGCGTGATCCTAGAGGGTCCTTCAAACCGCGTAAAAAGGCTTGGAGGGTTAGTTTTTTATACAATTCCCGCTTAGCATCTATGGTAGTAGGCAAGGATTCATGCAAGGACACATAAGTCATGATTGTGCTAAAAAGATTTTGGCACCTCTCATAAAATTCTTGAGGGGTGCTAGAACCTTGTGTTAAAATCGCCAAATCGTTGTAGAGGGCTGTTTCGTCTCTCTGATCAGCAAAATTATTTATGAGAGAATTACGGATGCTACTCCAATCATTCGGGATGCCGTTCGCATTGATCTGTCGTGCTGCTGCGCCCACGACTTTATTAAGAATACCATTTAATAATCCCGAATTATTTAAAGGATTTCCGTCTATTCCGTATGTAGCTACTAACTGATCACACAAATTAACAAATCTAACTAACACATTGGGATTCCCATCGAATTCTGGGACCAATCGTAGAGCTTTGCAAATACTATCTAAGCTGGTAGTCATTGTGCTATTTTCAGAAAAACTACTTAAACTGAAATTACTACTATCGGTACTAATATCTAAATTTTCTAAATCCCTATTACTATCAATTAAACTGTTTCTACTACTCATAAGACTCGTTAATTTTCTTGATCGAAAAATTTATGAGTTAAAAAAAAAAGGACTTAATTTTAGGAAGGAAAGCAAGTACTGGAGAAAATTCAGTGGACTTACATAATCTGCATCTCGGTACTTCTTGGGAGGTAATCGATTTCTTGATTCCCGGCGAACGCCTGAGTGTGGATGACCCGGCTCGACCTTGAAAAGTCTATCACTCCTGGATTTTCCTCCTGGATTTCCTGGAATGACCCGGATTATCCTACCGCCTGCGCCAAATATAGGAACGACGCCCGGGGTTCCCAAAAAAACCGATTCTGGAATACTAATTTATTCAGGATTTTACAATATAGATTTTACGAACTAAGTTATAACTACTTGACTGGTTCGATGTGTGAACCGAAGTGAAGCCGGCGGCGACGCGGTGCGCGGGGCTCGGCTCCGATGACGTGCGGCGGTGTCCGGCGTGTTGCAATGGTGCAGCGTCGGCTGATTCCGTCGATGCACTTTGACTCTATTTTATGTCGTAAATAATAGAATCGTGCAGGTCGGCAAATATGTAGGATTAGGTATATGTAACATGGTAGTAAACAATAAAATTGCTGGTAGTAAACAATAAAATTACTGGTAATAAACATTAAAATTACTGGTAGTAAACAATACAATTACTGGTAGTAAACAATAAAATTACTGGTAGTAAACAATAAAATTACTGGTAGTAAACAATACAATTGCTGGTAGTAAACAATAAAATTACTGGTAGTAAACAATAAAATTACTGGTAGTAAACAATAAAATTACTGGTAGTAATCAATAAAATTACTGGTAGTAAACAATAAAATTACTGGTAGTAAACAATAAAATTGCTGTTAGTAAACAATAAAATTACTGGTAGTAAACAATAAAATTGCTGTTAGTAAACAATAAAATTACTGGTAGTAAACAATAAAATTGCTGTTAGTAAACAATAAAATTACTGGTAGTAAACAATACAATTACTGGTAGTAAACAATACAATTACTGGTAGTAAACAATAAAATTGCTGTTAGTAAACAATAAAATTACCGGTAGTAAACAATAAAATTACTGGTAGTAAACAATAAAAGTACTGGTGGTAGAGCTTTTGTGAACGAGCTCGACGAAGTGGGCACCACCGCCTTACCTTTATCGGCCGCCAAATAACAGTACTTGTGCAGCTGTGTTCCGGTTGTATGTTGTGTATGTATGTTAGTAATGGTATGTTCCTGTAATTACTGGCACATAGGCATAACAGCTAAGTCCTATAGTATTACAACGTATCCACATAGAGATCAAGACCACTTAATACCTTGTTTTGAATTCTATGTGGATATCCATGAGCTGCAGTAGCCACTTAACATCTGGTGGACTGCATGCTCGTTTGCCATATAAGTATTATAAAAAAAATAAAGTTAAAAACGAAAAACAATAGATATGCACAACACATTTACCCAGAAATAATTCATAATATAAATTCAATACACAATTTACCTACGTATAATTTTTACTGGAACTAAATAGCAATGCACTAAATTTTATTTGAAACTAACTGTTGCTCGCGACTTCGTACACGTTACACTACTAAATGTGTAGGTGTAACCTAGAAGTAAACCTAAGCTCGCTGTTGCAACTTGACTTGACTCCCCATTTTTATCCCATGGGACCTGATTTATGGGATAAAAAGTAGCCTATGTGTTAATCAATGTATAATCTTCGTACATACTAAATTACATCAAAATTGGTTAATCTGTTACGACGTGATTGAGTAATAAATAAACATACAAACTAGTGGTTCGCCCCGAACTGAGATCTCGCGAGTCTCCGGTTACAACAAAAAAAATATTATTTGTAATCTTTGACTATCAAAATAGTGCCACGAAATAAAGAACCAACTTTCTAGACCTACAGTTTGATTCAAATTACAGGTAACGGGAGTTCCTGTTATTTGTTTTTTTGGGGTACAAAATGCAGTTATTCTGAATTTCAGACTTTTGCCTATATTTGTGTCACTTAAGCTACACGTATACCAAATTACAGCACTGTGGGGTCACTGGTGTACCCTGTGAATTTTGTCAAAGTTCAGTTTTTACTATGGCTAATAACTCAAAAACTACAAGGACTTTCTTTACTAAAAATAAAAACGGAGTCTAAATGGACTAATGAAGACCTTTCATTTGAAGTCCCACTTGACCTAATAGTCTCATTTTCATTTTTTTTACCCCTCTTGAATCCCAATATCTCAACTACTCCCCAACATTTTTAGCTCATTTATCAGGTATATTTTCACCAAATTTCACGCTGATCAGATCAACGCTTCGAAAGTTATCCTCGGACAAACAAACATACACCCATGCATACATACAACGCCGATTTGCCCAAGCTGATTTAGAGATCTCTCTTCGCTTGATCAATAAATAAATAAACAAACATCCAAACTGCCCCATTTATTATAAGTGTGATACAACCTAATCAGGAAGATGAAGTTTATTAAAGATAAAAATGTTTAAACCCCAGTGCAATGACGGAGCATGCTGAACAGCAGCAGTAGTGAATGTCACCACCGAATAGCCTGCACCGTAAAAAAGTCGGTGTATAAAGAACCGGTGTGTACAACAGTCTTCAAATAAGATATTTTGTTAAACGACATGAACGAGAGGATTGAAGGAGTTCAGAGCATCCCTTGAGGCAGGGAGAAGTTAGCCTAAGGTATGGAACACTTTACCGTCATCTGTTTTTCCTAAAGAATACCATCCGGCCCTCTTTAAGGTAAGAGTGAATAGGATCATCGCTTACCATCAGGTGAGATTGTGGTCAAACGAACATATGTATACCTACCCAAGTTTAAAAAAGAAGTAGAGAGACTAAATAAAATATAAGCAAAGGCCAAAGGGAGGAAACTAGACACACTTAGCGCGGAACTGGAAGACATTTTTTTTTATAAATTATAGGCTAGCGTTTGACTACGATCCTGCCTGATGGTAAGCGATGATGCATAGGTCATGACGTATAGGTACTGCATAGGTACTGACATGGTCATAGGTAAGATAATTAATATGTACCTGATTGAGAAATTTTGAAGGCGGATGATCTTAATGAGATTTAAGTAACAGATGTCGTCATAATTTGAGGTTTAGATAATAATTGAACTAGCCAAATAACCACAATAAAAGATAGTTTATATATAGATAGAACCAGTATAACCTTGCAGTCTTCAATTCCAGAGTGAATGGATTATTTCTAAGCAAGCGTTCTCCATCTTCGATCACACCTTCACTTACCATCAGGTGAGGTAGCGGTCAAGCGCTTGGCTATCATCTATAAAAAAAGTCTTTATGATTCACTAGCTGTTGAACGCGACTTCGTACGCGTTGCATTACTAAATGTGTAGGTAACCTAGAAATAAAGCTAAACTCGTTGTTGCAACTTGACTTCACACCTCATTTTTATTCCATGGAAACTGAATTATGTGATAAAAGATAGCCTATGTGGTGATCCAGGTTATAATCTACGTATATACTAAATTTCATCGAACTCGGTTCAACCGTTACGGCGTGATTGAGTAACAAACAAACAAATATCCAAACTTTTGTATTGATAATATTAAATGTGATTTATTTTGTGCACCCTTGACAAAAAGCTTACAAATGCATAGTTAGTTACATTCGTAATAATATACTCCTCATTTTGCTTAGTAAGTGAATCAACAAACATCGTGCGAAAATAGCTTTGTTTCCGGGAAGCGATAAAATTTACATGGGTCTTCGAAACCCAGCTTCTTTCAGTGGGAATAAAATTCGAACGGAATATTTTCTGGTGTTAGCCGTTTACAATTATCGACCACTCTTTCGTAACCTAAGCTGTTAAATGTGAACTAAACAAATATAACGGTATTGTTATATGTTATACAAGAGTGTAAAGTTGCTTTTTAACCGCGTGCTCAATTTTGATGACCGAGCAAGCGAAGGATTCTAAAATTGAACCACGTGCGCAGCGAGTGATTCTAAAATTAGAATCCTGAGCGTTAGCGAGGGAATCAAAAGAGCAAGAGGTGAAAAATCTTTGCACTCGAGTGCAACACGTAACTTTTCATCCCACCTCAGCGAGGAAATGACTAAATGCAAAAAAATAAACTTACTTGTCGTAAAATAATCACTAATTTTAGGTTATTCACTTGTTTTCAAGTTTATTGTTTTTAACATAAGGTTTTAACAATATGACGTGAAAAGAAAATGGCGCGCGTAAAGCAAATTAAAAAAAAAAGGAATACACCAAGAAGGTTCCGAGTCTGAGATTTTAACAAATTATAAAAGCTTGTATGATAAATTTGGCACCATGGAGGTAGAAGTAAATAGGTTTAATGATGTTTTGAATTCACAAACTTAGTGCACACGATGTTCTAAATTCAATTTACTTTATCCTCTAGCGGATAAAAACGGTTTTTGCACATAGATTATCGAAGAACAAAAATACTCTTTCAGAGATGGGGGGATAAAAATATGTTTCTATTACTTACCGAATTGGATTGACCAACTCAAAAATAGACCGCCTGTTATTATTACTATTTTATGAATGGTATCCTGTGGTGCGTTATTTGCGAAACGGCTCGGTGGATTATTGTTATTATCTGCATGTTGCAAAAGATATACGCTACTCAAAATTCTATCATAATTTTCTCAATGGCATGATTGAAATCTTTTACATTGTTATATACGACTCTCAAAACGAGATTTCATTAATTTTAGAGGTAAAATGGATTTCGCTTTTGTTATACTCTAACAATAGGACAACCAGATAAAGAATCGGGAAATAAATATTTGATAAGGTCCGCCTCCTACGTTCCTTAGGGTAAAACGAATTTATAGTAGACGATTTCAGGAAATAATTTCTCTGTGGTGGAACAAAATGAGACATTTTGAAACCATCATGAAATGTTTAGTGATTTTTTTACTGCAAAGATTTTGTGAACTAATTAACGTGATATTTGTATTATTTGCGATTAGTAATTACATAGCTCTCTCCCAATACACGCTCTATAACATAACATTACATAACACACTGCAATGCTTTTTTACCAAGATTACGTGAACTGAACAGACTTTTATAGGTATTAATACGCACTAATTTCACGTGTCTGTAGACATAGCGAAATAAAATCAATTGAATTCGTTGAAAAGAAAGAAAAGCAAACTCGATTACTGCATCGCGCTTATATTATAAAAAGATTTGTCTGAAAATCTATAAGAGGCTACCTTCGCGATGCTCAGTGGCTGAAGCCTAAAATACCTAACTGGAACATTACACTGTATATCCATTAAGCTACACGAGTAAACCTGCGGACATGGAATATTAATGAGGAGTCAGCTAAAAGCAGCTAAAGTTTGTCTATTCCTATTTATAACTTTCGGTTTTGCATTTCCTGGCATACACTTTTACACAGTAATATTATATCTAATTATTTTCGAATGTAGCCTTATTGACTGTACGAAAAGTAGGTGAATCCACATTCCTATAGAAAACAAGCCGTCTCTCTCACTCAAAACTTTACATAAAAGTGAGCGTGTTACTTATTACATTTCTCTAGAGTATAAAGTAAATTGAAGAAATGTAGTTTAGACGGTGCAAGGGAATGAAAACGGCTGGCATGGGGGGGGGGGGGGGTCCTGGGAGAACGATTTTTCAAAGTACGTCAGTTTGTTGGTTACTTCTTGCCTCTGTGATTTACCTACGAGAAATGAAGCTACAAGACAAAATACTTTTTGAAAACGTTAACAGAATAGTAAGAGTAGGCAAATAATATTGCGCTCTCTGCAATTTTATGTTAAATATGAATAACATACCGAGTTTTAATTTAGCCGCGAACAACATTAAGCAGTTTTGTATATTGTACTAGCAGCTTCTTCCACTGTTAAACCAAAAGATTAAAAGTATTACTACGGTGTGTTGTTAAGAACTTAGTTGCTCTTTTCTACCCATACTAATCTATAAGAAGATTTTATAATTAGCATCCATATTTTCTAGTATGACCCCGCCCATAATTAATGTTCTTCAATTCAAATAATACAGCCCATATTCATTGTAACACTTAACTTTTCCGTAATTGGCTAGCAACCGCTAGTTATCCACAAATAATAAATTAACAATGTAAATTTCCCACAGCGCTATCTAGCCCTTTATTAAGCAAATCTTGTACAGACACTACTAATAGAATGCTTAAATACATATTTTTAAACAAATATGTAGAGAAACACCCACACCCAGAACAAATAATTATCTGTAGGACATGCAAACATTTATCCCGCGGCGGGAATCGAACGCGCTACCTCCAGCGTTACACAGCGCCATGAAGGTCTGTCTATACATACTGTCGAATAGATACTACAAATATGAGACATAATCTAAGTTTGAAATTCCTAAAAATGTAAAAAGAGTACATTGTGTCAAATAAAAAATAAAGGAAAACGATACTGATGAAAAATGAAGGCGCTCCGATGATTAGCTCCGAAGAAAGCTGATCCGCAGACAGGGGATCAACTCGGGCTATAAAAGTAAATAGAATTGTTCTCCCGGCTGCTGTTCCATGCAGCGGAACCAATGACCGTGGCGTGCGCGTTTTTAACTTTATGTCCTCATAGCCAACTTGCCGGTTATTACCCTGTTACTTCCGGTGTGAATGAAAAATGGTGCAAAAAAGCTTGCTTTATTTTTTGTAAAATGTTAAACCTGAATTTTTGATATACAGTTGAATCGGTCTAAATTTTTGGCATCAATACACAAAATCCCACCCTTAAAAGAAAACAAATAACGCGTAAAGACATTTGGCACGTCCTCTTATCGAAGCGATAACTGCAATAGGAGCGTACTCTGCAGGCTCACACGTAAGCAGAACACCCCTTATCTTCATTCTAATCTGCTCGCAGAGTCAGTTTCCGTAATGTTATTCAAAGCTTCGGTATCAGTTCTTTGCCTCCAATATTGCTATTAGGGTGGCTACAATAAAACTTGGACAATTAAATGTAAGTCAACGTCGTCGGAACTGGTGAGATAAGACCTACCTAGCACCGCCCCTTAGCGGGATACTTTCGCTAGTAGCAGGGTAGGGTGGCCGTGCGCCCCTAGTTTCACGAACTGTCGCTGAAATGGGATTAAAAATGTCTATTTAATACAAACTTTGCTCGCCACATTTCTGGATAGAGTTCCAATTGACAAAAGCAGTTTTATCAACATTTTGCGCTACACAAATTTAACACGCGAACAATTTAACTGACAGACTATTAAATTGAAAAGTCTGAAGACTGTCTTGCTAGTTAAGTCGTCATGGTCACCTCATCTATAATTGGCACAAGTTTAGCTAGGCCAGAGCGACGGCGACGGCGACGGGTGTGGGACCGCACCCAACTTTTACTTATTCCCCTATTATTACTTTTATTACTTTCCCACAACCATTACAATCTTTGGTATAAACTTTACATTTCTTTTGGTATATAAATGATGACACTAAACAGGCAGCATGTACTCTGTTCGGTAGAATTCGTTTACTTTAATAGATAAAGATTTTTCTTAAAACTACTGATTTAGTTACTTTCATCCAGATTGTTGGGGTTGAAGATTGATGATTCTCCTGTCTCTATTTTATTTCCTCGCGGATAATCTCGTTGTCTCCGGCTTAAGAACATGTGAGCCGGAAATACGACAGCAATTTTCCTCCAACTATAGAAAAATGAGGAGCGTTTAACGTCGTGCATGTGTAGCCAGCCATGAGTAGAGTGCGCGGCATGAAAGTACAGGGTTTGCCGCAACCCCTGGGCGACGCAGCTAACCGTACTCCTATAAAATATCCTTTTTACGGTTCAAATCTTCCTGCTTTCGTTTTACTTTATTCTTTTGTTTATTTTACAGTAATGACACCGTGAAACGTAAACCCATCTGCGGTTCCATTTCCGAGTAAAGTGCTGACGTTGATGTGGGACTCGTGGTAAATTCTAAAACTCGAACCGCATTACCTTGCTTGAGGACCAGCTTGGGAAAGTTATGGTGGAAAAGAAATTTCTACGCTGTCTGAAGAAACGACTTTACTCATAAAACAGATGGTAATTTGACTAACCTTTATTTTTTATTTATCTACCGCATAACCGAAGATTCCAGTTCTTTTAAGGCTTCACTTTTAACATTCTAGAATAACTACGTACGACCAAAGCATACATAAAAGATTTTCGTCTTTTGCGTACAATAAGAAATGAATTTTAACCTCTCCGTCAGTGAAATGTAATGTGATCATTCTTCCGCGGTGCCCTACCACGGTTTCAGTTGAGCGATGCGAGTGAGCTACTTGTGACGAATGCCTTGATTACATTCTTGTGACTGGAGCGCGTCTGACGGATGACCACTTCTTTTCGCTATTTCTTTTGACTACTTTTTATACCAATAAATGAGAATGTATGGTCACGGAATATAAATTACAAGGATTCGGCATGTGATTGCTATGCATTAAAAAGTAATTATTATATTATTTAACTGTAGGTCATTGATTTATTATAACTGGATTTTGCACAAACCGCTCAGCCGCGGCTTCTCTAAAACCCTTCAAAACCCGTCGGTGCAGTCGAGGTGTCAACCTGACAAAGTGTGCGTTGAAAAATTAGTAGAGAGTGGCTATTTGTTTGATTACCCTTAAGCGAAAGCAGTCTACACTAGCATCATACTACTTTATTGCGTTATAAAGTTGTGATTACTTATGTTAGCTTGCTTATAATTTAAATTTGATTGCAATTTATTGATTTAGTAGTTTATAATTAATGAACTAATTTTTTTTCTCTTTGCTCATCTGTGTTAGCTGTATCCTTCTAATTTCGCGAGGACGCGAACCATTGTCAGGATGGACGAATTGTTAGCTTGCTTATAATTTAATATTTGATTGCTATTTATTGATTTAGTAGTTTATAATTAATGAAATATTGACGGAAGTAAATTATATTTATATTTTATAGTACATTGTTTAAAATAATTGGTTATATATTTAAAAGTTATTAAATAAATAATACAATTTTAGAATCAATTTTTAAATGGAAATCTCAACGGAAATCCGGTTGCTGTCGACAAGTTGAAGTTTTACAAACGGGAATGACGTGTCATTCCAAGGGTTTTTTCTTGTTCGTCAATTCTACAGCACCGGGGCATTCGTTGTGGAGCTACGAAGTGAAACGGTCATAACCTTATTTGTATTTCCTGGTCATAACGATTAAACAAAACTTGAAAATCTGAAGGTGTTTTTATTATCAATTCTTTCACTTATGATGATGTTCAGCATTATTTATTTACTTTATTTTAAAGATATATCGAGAAATAACAATTATATATAATACATTCCTTTATCCTAATCAATGCTGTAGGTACATAAAAATACATAGCTCGAAGAACTAAGGCCGGTAGGGCAGAAAGTCTCGCGAGTCGAACACGGACTGAAAAGTACAGCAAGTGACGGACTAGATGCCACTAGATGGATAGACGAGATAATGAAGGTTACTGGGAGCCGTTGGGTGCAGACCCAACAGAGTGTGATCGCTCTGGAAATGTGTGAGAAAGGTATATGTTTAACAGTGGACGTCCTAAGGCTGATATGATGAGGACATACATGAAGGTATATTATTTTCTCTAATATAAATTGTGTTATTTCAGTACATTTATATAGATCTACCTACAGCTATTAGACACACTTGCTACGAGCATCTACGCAATTCTGCTAGCGGCTACGCAGTACTTTTTTACTGGTTATTTCTCACTGTAGGTGCAAAATGATTGTTGCTATCTTTTCTTTTCGGTTTATGGTACTGCAATTTGAATGAGGACGCTGAACGGTGGGGAGAGGGAGAGGGAGGCACTCGCCTTCACTTACAATCTCTTTTCCACTGATTTACGTGCAACACTAATGAGGTGTAATTTAAGTACTTTTTAACGATGCCTACTTTAAAGCCTTGGAGCTTATTTGGCGGGTAGAGTTCGCTTGTAAAACTTTTACTTCAAATAAGTGCTATACTTACTCTATTTAATTTCGAATATCAGCGACTTGGAACCTTCTAACAACCTATATTAAATGATTCCAATTTGCTGATATTTTAAATAATTAACGGGCTTAGTTACTTGCATAGTTAGTTTGTCTCATAAAGGGGTTCTTAAACCTTCTTAAGTCAGTAGGAAATTACCTATAAATTATCGATAACTTCAGCAGTCTTAAATTATGTTATTCACAAGCAGATAACAACTAATAAGGTATTTTAATGAATAATAAATCTTTCCTCAAACAATTCCAAATTACATTATAACAGTAGCCTGAGCAGCTCAAGTAATAAATGATAGAACCGTTCTCCGGGTCTGGGTACACTTTCATTCTGGCTCGCTCATTGTGGCCACGCCCCAAAGAGCACGTAAACTATTTGTCGCAAAAATCCTTGACTTGATGTTATAATTCCAAGAGGCGTCAATTTGTTGAAATAGGCTGTATCCCCATCAATTGTTCTTGCATTCTGGGTAAGTACAAGGTAAATTATTTCAATCAGGTCCATCGTTAATAAAACCGTATATTTCCTGAATTTTCAATAAGGAAATTTGATGGTGAAAATGAAAAATAAAGAAGTTTCTTCGAAATTCAATGTTTATATTTCATTCAGGAAGGGTAGCGACTACGTGCCCAATGCCCAGTTGCCTGCATAAACAGTGTTTTATATTCAGAAAATTTACTCGAAACAAAATATCAATTAAAAGGATCAAAGACTACTTATTTGCATAGCGGCCAAAGGGTAAAAATATTAACACGAAACTTGAAATAAAAAATATATTAAAGATAACTTCAGTAGCGATAAAGATAATAGGATATTTTGGCAAATTCGTTATTCTACTAAATGGCAATTCATGGAAAATTTGTGATATGCCTGGGACTGAGATCAGTGATAACCATAGATTTTCATTAGCGGATAAAAGAAAAGATTACCAAATATCCTCAACTATGGTTGAGGATATTTGGTAAAATAGGTAATCAATTAAAAAACTACACTAAAATAACTACACACTCTTGTATGCAAGAGTATGTAGTTATTTTAAACCTACTACTAATGAGTACCTACGTACGTACATTTAATTAAAATTGTAATGAAAAGTAGACCGTTAACAATATAGATACTAACGGTTAATCAACATAAAAATCTGATAAAAGTGTACCAGAAAAGTTCAGGCGATACAAGATACTTTAGGATGCAATCGAATTGTCAATAATCGGTAGTTAGCCAGTTCTGGTCGGTGTCCACGCAAATCCATTCGGTATGGGGCCCATTATCCTGGCCGGCGGCCAACGCGACAATGCTCAGGATACGTTCTGGCACGCTACCAATATCCAGGCCAGGATTATCTCGTCGTACTAACAGTAGCTAGTACCCACTTGTACAGTCACAAGACGAAGTAACTTTGCCAGTCAAGTGCAGAATGCCTACGGAAAAATATAATAAACTTAATGGAAATCAACCATTTGTAACATCTGTTGATTGATTTGATAAAATAAAACATCCTGGGACAATAGTAAGTAGCGTCCCTAGTTTTGAGCGCTGTTTCAAAATTTATGGGAATCTAAAGTAACTTTAGTTTTGTTATTATGCATTTTATGACATTTGTTAACTAATAATGAATATTGTATGTAATTTGTGATTTCAAATAGGTACAACAACACTACAATTGCTAATTGTTTCTTGAATAAATGAAATGAAATATTAGATTGTTTAAAAGTTATCTTTTGTACCTCTTATTTATCGTTTTTTGTGTATTTACTGTGTTGCAAATAAAATGTTATTCTATTCTACGCTGTATATAATTGAATATGTCAGTGGAGATAAATCTTATGGTTCTAACTGACCAATTAATGTAAAAATTAAAAATTAAGATTTGATTTTCGTTTCGATTATGAGACTTTTGTTAAATAAGTAATAAAATCGATAACTGAATGTTTTTCTCTTATGTGGTTTTGGAGTAGAAACTCCTAAACCGAGAAAAACATTCAGTTATCGACAAGTTACTATGTTGAATTGACTGATCTCAATTCAACATCGTAACTTGTCTTCTCCTACTGATCTCAATTCAACATAGTAACTTGTCAGAAAACTACTTCTGAATGTGACTGTTCATACGCAAAATGCAAGATTTATCATGGTTTTGTATTAATTGCAGACTATTGCCATTCTCTTACATCCTTTGTTAAACGACCTGTGGCTGAGCGGTAGAGTTAGAGCTCTTAGGTAACTCGTAGCATCGATTTCTGAAAATTCATAGTCCGGAGACAATAGATATGTCGCAGGCATTTTGTGTGAATCTGCCGTTTACATAAGGCGTCGTGAGTTTAGAAACGCTCGCTGTTATGTAATATGCTGAAGGCAAAATGTATATTGCCCTGTTATATATTATGCCTAAACATTTGATTGAACATTTGATCGCCATCTACATAATGCCGCGGGAAATTGAACTGAGAAGATTTTTGAGATTATCTGGCACCTAAAAATGTGTGTCCATAGAATTTGGTTCTCGAAGGACCCCTGCACAGTATTATTGGTCAATAATACATAATTATTTTTTATTTATTAAAAATAAAATCCTAACGACCTACCTACTGCCATACGGTGTGTCTGTTGCCACTACGTTAAAATATGTAGAATTTAAAATAAAGTCTGATTTGTCCAAGCTGTGTTTTCTTCATGGTCACCCAAAAAACTACAACCAACGTTGAAAATAAAACAATACAACGAGTTATCATTTTGCCTTCGGCTTATAGCGGCTATACATAGTACCTAACAGCGAGCGTTTTTAAACTGACGACGCCGTATGTAAACGGCGGATTTACACAAAATGCCTGCGATATATACACAGAGTTAATTGTATTTTGACCAATAAAGGCTGTGTTATTGAATAGCCGCTGTTTGTGTAACAGTCATTTTTTTACAATGACTAATTTTCGTGGGAAATTTGAAAAAGATAAAAACCTATTTTATATTAATGATCACTGATTTTTGACCACTAGTTCACAATCATCTTGGCTAAATCACAAGTTACCATGTTCTTTACCTATTTTGAATTACCCAGAAACACTTATTTGTTTCCCAACTGACTTGATAGCACAGCCATGAGGTCAGCTTAGTATGATGAGGTAAATTTCAGTTTGGGTGGGTCTGATAAAGCTGAGTAAACAAGCATAAAAAAGATCTACAAACCAAAATCTATTTGTAAAATTAAACGGTGTCTAGTGACCTTTGTCTTAAATCCTTTTTGTCCCTTAATCGCACACTTATTCATTAGAACTCCCCTCGGAGTCACAAGAATAAACAAACTTCTAAAACAAAGCATTTCGGCACGGAGAAAGAAAGCCTCCACAAACTTACCTAAGTACCTACCTACTTGTTTGTCATAACAAAAGAAATTTTAATGGGTCAACTGTGAACCCACGCCTCACTTACACAATAAGGTGAGTGAGTCCCTCTTTTATGTTTTTTTCGTGTAGATATTTTTGAGCTCGACATAAATATGGTTGGTGGGTACTTTCCTATACCTAAGTACCTGCATTATCTAGATTCCTGTGATTTTATTTATAACTTGTTGTATGCCCGCGACCTCGGCCACAATTTTCTGGATCTCGACAACAGCGCCACCTACCGGGTCCCATTGGGAATCTATACCATCCAGGGACACTCACAACAAAAAATTTCATCAATATCAGTTAGCCGTTTTTGTGTTTTAGTAAGACTAACGAACAGCAATTGACTTTTATATTATTACTAGTGTACTATGCTCGCAACAACGTCTCAAATAATCTGGATCTCGACAACAGCAACACCTACCGGGTCTAATTGTGTACTCAAACCATCTAGGCAACCATTGAATTACATAAACACACAAACTTTCATCCAAAACAATATTCAGGGTCTGGCGTATTGAGTAGCTATCCTAACCCTCTACTTGCGGGGAGATCATGACTGTTCAGAAAATAAATAATTGTGTTTAGTAAAAGTCTTATGGTTTTCGAGTAATTGGACATGTTCGAAATTTTTATAAATTGATGCGCTTGCTTTCTCTTTTCAGATGCATGATCATGAACTAAATAATTTTCCTATTTGAAAAGTTAACAATAGTAATTGGTAGCAATGTGAAAGTTTGCCATTTTTTACAACTAATTTTTCAATGGAGCTATAGATACGAGTTTCAGAGTAGCGACTAGCAACAGGAAGACGTAGTCCTATGGCGGGCCCTCACTCGATGGACCGATGAAACGATATGACGTACATAATTATGTGGATGAAACAGGCCCAGTCAGCTCAGTACCTTACAGAACACTAATACTCTTAGGGAGGTTGTGGCTTTCTATTGGATAGACCGCTAGACTGGGCTTTGTGGCAGTGGACGTCCATCAGCTAAGATGTCATCATCGTCATAATTTTCGCAAATACCGCGTGAGCATTCAGCTTCTTTCACTCTTTGTACTTTTAGTATCTAGAAATGAACCATGAATACAAAATTAGGGCTTTTCACGGTCATGTTTTTAGAACTGGTAATAGATGGCGTAGCTCAATCAAGCAATAGGGATGGACGTTTCACGAGTAACATGTGAAGAATCATATGACACACCTGTTATTTTCCTTCGCATAACCTGTTAAAACTCATTCAAATCAAATCACTTTTGGTATTCATCGTTTATCGGTTGTTGTCATTCGGGTCTGCTACAAATCACAGTGGTTCGCATTTCTTCGGAATTCATCAGGCGTTTTCGTTGCCCGTGATTTTTCACATTTGAAATAGCACTAGCAAGACTATCGAGTGTGACATTACGGTATTAAAATGATAAATCAATGTCTGTGATTTTATTATTGTAATTATTTTATTATTGTAATTTTTTATTTATGTATTTTATTGTCTGTGAAATAGCAGTGATAAAAAATAATCATTTGATCGCTATAAAAATAGCAATCATTGCATGCCTATCATGCACTTGTGTGTTTTGTCTGTGTTCAAAAGAAAGTGAATTGTCAATGATAATTGCCATATCAATCATTAATGAATTAAAACAAAATCATTTACTGCTTACAAACCGGAGGGTATGGTATATTTAATGTAGAAGAGATGACTAAACCGTGAGTTGTCTTCTATGTAAAAACAAAGCGCAGTTATAGTTTTCCTAAGGATGGAGTTCGCAAAACGAAATGAATAGGTAGAATAAAAGCAATTAAACATGTAAACTCTAGTTCGTCTTCGTACACATTGAAGTCTTTATTAAGTTCAGCTCACTTTCGTGTAACCACGGTAATATTATCTGTGTAACTGAATAAGCTGTGACGCCATCTTAGTTGACTAATGACCATAGGTTATTTTAGCGATATTTTACGTACTTATTTACCTAAACTAGGTACTTTTATATTAGTTGGTGTGAATTGGGTACCTAGATACTAGTGTTTTTGCCCCAAAAGTTATCTTTTTTTAAAAAAGATACTGCCAGAAGAATATTAGAGAAAACTGCTATATCTTCAGTGTTCTTATGGAACAAAGCTTCTCCAAAACAACCGTCAATATCCATTCTCGATAGAACGTACGGCTTTTAGGCTTATAGGTGAGCACTATATGACGGAGACTACGACCCAAAGTCTCGGACACCGCCTTAGAGTTGCAAGCCTATCGATCTCTTACAGAATACATTTCGGGAAATGTGCCCAGGAACTATAGTGTGACCATTAGTGCTGTGCACTCCCTGAGGTATGCGCGCGGCGAGACGGGGGGAGAATCGGCTGCTGCGCTCTGTCAGTTCGCCGTCAACGCTCGTGGCGGCAGGTAGTGTTATTTGTATCGGACTGTCTATGTCAGACGCACATGAGATAAATATTCAAAGATGGGTCGTGCGTTATCTCGTGATATGAAATGGAAGATGAAGTTGAAACAGAATCTATGTCAGAATAACTTTCGTTAGAATATATAATTGTTTGTAAATATAAAAAATGTTCAATAAAACAAGTCCTTTGAATTATAAGTTTAGTTCTTATTTATCACCTGCATATTTTTAATAAAATATGAGTATATTTAAGTTACATTTTAATCAACTAAGTAAGTATAATATATTACAGATAGATAGCCTCCGCCCATCGTCCCGCCACAAGTCTTGCCTTAGAAATGCAAACTGATATCGTAAGATATGTCCGACATGTATTGATCTCATGTGAACTCATGCAGTTTTTTCTTTGCCTCCCACCTCGCCGCGCATACCTCAGGGAGTGCACAGCACTAATGGTCACACTATATACGATCTAATCCCTCCCGCCATCTCCCTTCCATCAAAGGACAAGCAGCCGCACGACTCAGTACCATCCGTACCTAGTAAATATACCACACATTCGCACACACCGTTTTGGTTTTACGTTCTTGATGCGTGGCTAAGGGGAACACTTTGCCGTCGTCTGTTTTTCCTAAAGAATACGATCCGGGTCTATAAAGGTTTTTTCTAGATCTTCGTGCTTCATCTTAGACCACATCATCGCTTACCATCAGGTGAGATTGTGGTCAAACGAAGATCTGTCCACTATAAAAAAACAAGATACAGTGTATCGATTAGTCAGATTCCATTACGCTAGCTTAAGTCTAAAAAATAATATGATCACAAAAAAGAACATTGATTGCCACGGTAGACGGAGAATAAACAGTCTACGATTGCCAGTATTGCCACACACAAGATAAAACAAAAACTGAGTGAGCATGTTCTGTAGTCTTTGTGACTTTGACAGTTTGGCAAGTTTAAAAACATATTTTTTAACGTAGCATGTCTCGGGTGCTTGTATAAACGGCGCCATCTATTACGATAGTTGAAACTAATTTTTATTTAAATCGAGAATGAAAAGCCCTTATTCTATTTAGTACTAAATTGCCTTTTAATGTGTATAACCAGTACATAGTATTCTAAATAACAAGACAGCGGCAGCCGAACTATTCTACATGTAGTAATAAATTGCCTTTTAATGTGTAGATCCAGTACATAGTATTCTAATATTTTATATAACAAGGCAGCGGCAGCCGTTTATCAGTTTTTGAACGAATTTCTCACATCTGTTTCGCGGGCTTTTCGCTGTCAATGTCAAAAAACTAAATGTCATAACAAAAGTTTTTGCAATACTCACTCACTTGTGCGTTGTATTTTTAATAAGTTTGCATAAAAATCTAAAAGAAAATATCATTGCATTGATTCTAAATGTGCAGGTCAATTTTCTAAAGTGCAGTGCAGTGACTACAAAGATGACCTCCCTTTTATCCGCCGAGCTTTCGGCAACTTGTAATGCTTTGGGGACATTCGACAAAAAGACCGGAACATATCTAATAGACGAGTTTACGCTCAATACTGTAAAAGATTTAATAAGGTATTTGCGCCGGGATGGAGAGGAGCATGAGATACGCCGACATTTCGGCCAGACTAAAGTCTTGCAGACAGATTTATTGCCAATGTTGGTCAACCACTGGGAGAATGACGAACTCTTTGATGTTACACTCAGGTATGTAGTATAATCTTAGTATTCACGCTTGAACATATCCTCTTCATGCTGCCAAAGATAGGGCTGCTTCTATGAGACTATTTTATCCACAGGCTACTAGTTAACCTCACAAATCCAGTGTTATTACTGTACCGGGAAGAAGTACCGATAGAGCGCACTGCTAGACACAACTATCTGCAGATTTTATCCCATCTACAGTTTTATAAGGAGGAAGCATTCACTAAAGTTGAAACATGGAATTGTTTTGCAAAGAAATTAGCGAAGATCTTAGAAATAGTAAGTTAAAAATTACCTTTATATATTCAAGCACTAAGCACCTAACTTTAGCAACAAATTAACTTATATACTACCTTTATGTACCTAACTAAAACATTACTTTGATATTTCATGCACATATATCATGTTTTGGAATGTTCCTTGTGTAGTTATATATTATAGACTTTATTTTGTATAATTATTTTGCATAGGACTGGTCAGAAAGAGATGAAGACACAGGACTTATAATTGAACGGATACTGATCCTTATCCGTAATGTATTACATGTGCCGGCTGATCTAGATAAAGAAAGAAGGCCAGAGAATGATGCCAGTGTCCATGATCAGGTAAAACATACACGTAGTTACATACATTACAAGATCTAGGAACTGCTAACAATCATTATGTACAACACATTTGATTTGACATACAATAAATTGTAACCACAAAGTCTAGTTTGTTATAATTATTACCTTCTGAATGAGTAAGTGAAGTACCTATTAGTCATAAGGTGTGCTTTTTGTTGCTAAATAAAATATATTTTACTTTCATTTTTCAATAAAAATTAGATTTGAAACCAGTATTATCTTTCTTGCTAGTTAAATGTTATTGCTATTTTGCTCAGTTTGCGTAAATCAGAGGAAATGACAGAACTCCATACTTGGTCAATTGTAAATGCAAGAAGTTGATAAAAAAAGATTGTTCAAATGTCTTCAAATATTTGTTTTAAATAAATAGCATGTCTTTTTTTACCATTTCTTTTTTACAACAAGCAAGCTGTATCTTAGATTCATTAAGTGGAGACTTGATAATGACTATTCAATGTACAAGTATTTAGATTATGATGTAGTTCTGTTTGTTTCCCTAAGAAATAAAAATAATTATAGAAGTCTAGTGATATTCTGATTTGTAGGTTCTATGGGCCCTAAATCAATCTGGAATACTGGATATAATCCTTTACATGTCATCGGAAAATGAAAAGCAATATTTTATGCATATTATTGAGATTATCTCCCACTTGCTAAGAGAGCAGAATCCTAGTAGCCTAGCCGATGCTGCACTTCAAAGAAGTGTTGATGAAAAGCTGAGGGATGACCATGAACTGTTGACGATAAGGATGTCAGAGAATAAACAAAGGCTTAATAAAATTAAACAATATTCTGGTTCAAGGTATTTATTTATTTTTTCATGAACATGTTGGTAAGTAATAATTTTTTATGTAATGCTCCTGCACTATTCTTTTGTTCCATAGATGCATTTGTTAACTTAGTTGTTACATAGTATACTTGGTCGTAAATGGTATGTCTTTTTACCTGCATTGATAATTTATAGTCTATGCTTCATTTACAAGTTTACTCCTAGTTTAAGACTTATTTGTCCAAAGTCAAAAATCTTATCAGTTCTACCGTAATTTGCCACAAATATCTTCCTTTACTTACTGAAAATACCTGAACCTTACTTAATAATAGTGTAATGGTAACCTGCTCTGGTGCTTGTTACATTAGTCTTAATATCTAGTGTCTGATTATGCATCTCATTAGGCATTCCCGCTTCGGTGGTACATATGTGGTGCAAAACATGAAGTCCATATCAGATAACGAAATTATCTGCTTGAAGCCTTTGAATAAAATATCGAACTTAGACTTTAATGGCAGCAAGAAATCCAAGTTGGTCAAGCCAAAGAATAGAAGGCCTGTGGAAAGTGGCATGTTGGAGAGAAGATCTGCTTTTGCTATTAGGTAAGATATTTTACGTAGAGAAGAGAAGTTTAAGCTTAAATTTGCATTTTATCTACGTCATTGCGTCACAGTCAAACAAATATTCATTGCAACTATAACGATCATTTTGAAACGTACTGTGAGTTTACTTCAACTAGACGCGGAGCAGACAAGGCGCGTAATTTTAGACAAGTTGTGTCGTAGAACATTGAATTTTTGCAGCTATACAGCCGTCAATATATATAAAACAAGAAAAATGATATCACACCACAAAATAGATAGGTACAGAAGTTTAGTACGATAACGGAAAGATCTGTGTCCAATATTCGACCCACTAGATCAGAGATACTTGTAAGTGCGCGTAGGTCTTATTAAACTTAACTTCTGTATCTATTATGCCTTAGGCACTCATTGGTTGTAAATGGTTTTTTAAATTTTGAATCCGATTTACAGCTCCGCATGATCATATTTCTAGAAAGGTTTTAAACATTACTGACATATTCCGTTGCAGATTATTTCTAAAAGAGTTCTGTATAGAGTTTCTGAATAGTTCTTACAACCATTTGATGCATTATGTGAAAGATGTACTTGTGAGAGCGAAGGCTCAGCAGAACGATGAATCCTATTACCTTTGGGCTGTCAAATTCTTTATGGAATTCAACAGAGGACACATCTTTCAAGTTGGACTGGTCAGGTAAGTGATGTTTACAGAATTACAAATAAAAAAAAAGTCCAGGTGTTTTTATATGATAATTCTTTAAAAAACTCGCTTTCGGCCCTGGCTTCGCAAATGTTGTATTAAATAAATAAACCGGCCAAGTGCGAGTCGGACGCGAAAAAATTATGTCTGTTGTATGGGAGCCCCACTTAAATATTTATTTTATTCAATAGCACAATTTTATTTATTAGCCTTATTTGAGATTGGTACCGATTAAGCTAGTCCTCTAAATTGTATGAGCGCCCATACAACTCAGAGGACTATCTTAATTGGCATGTATGTATGGGGACACCGTTTAATATTCAAAACTTTTTTTTTTAATTTTTCCTTTATTTGTGCTGTAAGACCTTGCTTTTGGCAAATTTTGTGATCCTATGTCAACGGGAACTACCATATAGGTTTTCGACCCAAAACCTATAGAGTACTTCCGGTTGACCTAGAATTGCCAATTTGGGTTAAAAGCAAGCTCCTTACATCACAAGTAAAGGAAACATTAGGAAAAATGAAATAAGTTGAAAATTAAGGTAAATTTGGGTACTTACAAGTTTTCGCGAAAATCTAAATTTGGCCATATCTTTTTATCATGTTGACTCAGGACCTTGATTTTTATACACTTAATAGGGACTATACAGTGTTTTTTTTTACTGTAACAGTACGGCAGCACCCATAACCAGAGGAGATACAGGTGCAGTTTCATTTAAAACATCAGCTCGTTTTCGAAGAAAAACGTTTTGGCATTAATATTTTTTGGTCAAGTAGCGCCTTTTATGGGTTGCCGTACTGTTACAGTTAAAAAAACACTCTGTATACCTCATATATCTGGTATAAATTTCAACTTGCTAGGTCCACCCGTTCCTAATAAAATCGGTGGTGACACACGGACAGACAGACGGACGAGAGAGTGATCTTATAAGGGTTCCTTTTTTTCCTTATGAGGTACGGAACCCTAAAAAGTAGGCTGTCTCAATTCAGTTCATAATCTATTTATATATCAATTTTCATTTTCATTTTCAACAAAGCCATTTTTCCTACAAATATGTAACTTGTCACCTGTAGAGTGAAAATGTTTGTTAAACAGAAATATGTAAAATTGTAGCTACTATTTAACATATTTTGTAAATTTTCCACCTTAACAAATTAGCCTTTAACAATTGTATTTTACTATTTGTAATGTTAGTTGAGCAGGAACAGTTTGTAAGATGAATTTTTTGAATGAATGAAATGAACGTTTTGTGTAGATGAATTGTACGAACTGCCTGTTCTGTTACATTTATTTATCATTGAAATTAATAATGTATTATACAATTTTATGAATTAGATATTTATGAAAATTTGCTAATTTTATTTATAGAATAATATTGTTATGAACTTATTTGATATGTAACAATGATTTTATTATTAAATAATTGTATAAACACTACTATACTAACTGCCGCATACAGAGAAGTTCATATCTAGGGTTCCGTAAATGGTAGAAAAAAACATTATAGGATCACTTCGTTGTCACTTGTCGGTCGGTTTGTCTGTCCGTCTGTCAAGACCCTTTTTTCTCAGGAACGCGTGGAGGTATAAAGTTGAAATTAATACCAAAAACGTAGGTCTATGGTCCATTGAACCTGTAATAAAATTAAGCTTCTATGTCAACTTACTAAAAAAAACGAGTGAACTAAAAAAGGTTTTACTTCAGTCGTGTGGTCTAAAACCAAGGAATTAAAGTACTCACGAGATCATCATGACCAACTTTCACTAAGGACCTAACAGTGGACGTGTAAAATAAATAATTGTTCCATACAACCGAGTATAATACTAAACTTATTTTATAAAACATCGGGTGATTAATAAATGGATTGTACAGAAATTACAGTCTTTACAATTACAGAAATTACATCTGCGTTTGTACCGCGCTCTATTCAATCCTCATCTGTCCTCCTGGTATTTGCGAAAGCTGAACCAGCACAAGTGTAATATTTTAATATTTAATAGTATATAATAAATAAATAAATATTGCTGGACATTTCACACAGCGCTATCTAACTCCAAACTAAGCAGAGGGGGAATCAGATAACTGATAGAAAATTTATATACAAATTTTTTGTATTTAATAATATAGAAAAACATCCAGACCCGTAAAAATATCTGTAGATCATGCAAACATTTGTTCCGCGGTGGAAATCGAACCCACTACCTCCTGCGTCTCAGCCGGCTATTTTTTTAACTTTATATTTACCTTAAGTTAAACCTAATTAATTTACCTTAATTTCAAGTCCTAAAATATCTTTGAAACAGCCTATATAAAATAGGTAAACAATCATATTCATTCATAATGTAAGTAGGTACCTGTTAAACTATACATCTAGTGCAGAGCGCAGATTCAGTCACTCAGGGAGGCCATGGTCGAACGCTTAAACTTGTCATTGAAGGCAATCTCCGACTGGGGTGATGCCAATCTGCTCAAGTTCAATGCGAATAAGACCCAGGCGTGTCTGTTCTCCGCAAAACGAAGTCAATTTAATCTGACTCCTACTTTCCGAAATATACCCGTGCCGATATCTGTCCACCTCGAGCTTCTTGGTACCACATTAATTTCGACTCTCAATTTCGACTCCTACATTGAGTCGTTGGCTGCTAAAAAGCTTGGTATACTCGCAAAGGTGAGGTGACTACTTCACACCGGAACAGTTGCTCAACTTGTACCAAGCACAAGTCCGATCGTGTTTGGAGTACTGTTCTCACCTCTGGGAAGGATCAGCGAAGTACCAACTTGAAGCTCTGGAATCAATTGAGAAAAGAGCCAAGAAGCTCATAGGCAACGATGAGCTAGTTGATGCAAGGCTCCTCAGCCTGGAGCATTGACGAAAGGTTGCTAGCCTCTCGGTTTTTTATCGAATATATTTCGGGGAGTGTGCGGCGGAACTTTTCAACCTGATCCCACCATCTCCATTCTATCAACGGACAACCAGACGATCTGCGGTGCTCCACAAAGCGGTTCTCTTCGACCTTTATTATGCGCACCGCCAAAGAGTGGAACGCCTTAGTCTGTGTTTCCAGATAGCTACAACCTGGGTATCTTTAAGTCGCGAGTGAATAGGTTTCTTCTAGACAAGCCTGTACCATCGTAGACTGCATCATCGCTTACCATCAGGCGAGATCGTGGTCAAACGCTAGCCTATAATGTATATAAAAAAAACTGACTAAGCGGCATCGGCGCAAAGACGCCGCCGATTTACGTTAAAATTGTTTATTGGATAAATATATTATTGTATAAATACGATAACTGTATAAATATTCAAGCTACCGGTATTAAACCAATCTCTAAAATCAGTTAATACGATTCTGCATATGTGTTTTAAATAAATGTCGTGAATGCGGTGACATATTGTATATTTAGACTACAAAAAGCGGAGGCGTCCCTGTGTGTGTTCTACCGCTTGTATGGGTTGTGTTCTGAGGAGTTGTTTGATATGGGATTGACACATGCTATGGAAATATCACGTGATATATCGACAAAAAACCTATGTAGAAAACGTTTCGAAGCGAATGCTTTTTGGCCAAACCCCCTACTTAGTTAGCGTTTATCCTTCTTACTGTACAACATTACTAATATTTCAGTGAAACGATGTCGGTACCTATGTTCCATTACGTCCAGCAACAGATGGAAAAGTACTACGATATGATAACAATGGAGAAGAAAAAGTTCGCACCTTGGGTTCGAAGGTTGAACCTGGCTTTAAGAGCGTACAAGGAGCTGCTTAACACTCTGCTAGCAATGGATAAATGCCTCGATCCGACTGTTAAGGATTCCGCTAAAGTTTTGAAGAGTAACATCTTCTACGTATTGGAGTATAGGGAGTTTGTTCTGAATACTTTCTTGAGTTACGATGAAAATAAAATGCCCAGGTGGGTTCTGATACGATCATTTTTATAAAGAGTTTTATTTAATTGTAATGACTTTATAGATATGTTTAGAAGTGTTTAATGAAAGCTTTGTGATCTACTAGCTAGGGCGTATTTACAAAAGGATCTTTCTAAATAATTTTACACGCAATACTTACAAATTGAAATGTCTAAAAGGGTGGCCTAATCTAATTACGAAATCTCTTTTAGGTCCTACTTGGTGGATTTGATTGAGACGGTACATCTGTTTCTAAAAATGTTGGAGCATTATTGTAAAAAAACGGGACTGGTTGTTCAAAAGAAAATGAAAAGGAAGCCTAAAGCCAAAAGTAAGTTTGCTCACTAATTTCATTAGATTCGACCTGACCTAAATACACTGTAAATACTGAGCTCCGCGGATAATAAATTACTTGACATAAGTTTTTGATTGGATGGCGTAGTTCATAATCTACCCACTGAACCGAAAGATAAGCTAATAAAGAAAAGTATGCCCTAAAGATATTCTTTGGAAGTTCTGTGAAAAGTTTGTTCAACTATGTACCATTTCAATTCACACTGGAGCACGTAATATGCTATCTACTTCGAGCATTTGTTAGAGTTACGCAGTAACTGGTCCTAAGTTCCAAATAAAATCTTCTTTATACTTACTTTCTATTTCAAACACGTTTATATTAGTCGGCGTGAAGGGCTTTAACAAGTGAAGTTTCTTTATAAATTACTGTCTGTCTGTAGGTCAATCATAACTTTGAATGATAAAGGTATGCTATGCATCATGTAGATGGATTATCTACAAATGTGGTTTTTTTATAAACTAAAACTATTTTACTTTCGATAGGAAACTTTCGTGATTTATTTTATTCATTATTATAGATACGGGATCTATCACGGTCCGTGATTTTATCGGTGTTTCAGTTCAATTCGTGAACCTTCATCAGTACGTGATGAATCACGTATTTATAGTAATAATTAAAGCTATTTTTGTATTTCTGTAAAAGCCTTCGTGCCCTACGAATGAAATCTCTTACGTTTGATCCAGGTTTGATGATTCCACACCTATGTCTTTTTTTCGTTTAGAACCAAAGAAAAAAGCGTCTAAGCCAAAACCGGTTCAGGTAGAGATTCCACCGTGGGAGGAAGTGAGAGCCCAACTAGCAGCGGTTCTGTCCGCGGGCTTGGAAGAGTATCCGCCGCCTTTCGACGCCGCGTCAGACGTGCATATCGACCAGCAAAAGTAAGTGCTTGCTTATATGTACGTTCTCTAGATTCGGTTGGTTGTTTGTTTCTTTCATAATTTTAAGATAATTAGAATACCCGTCCGTGACTCTCATCTTGTAAAGAATCTGGCGAATCACTAGGTTGATCAATGGTTGACTTTGCCATACTGGCCAGACCTATTGTGTACAACTACATATATTCTTAGGTCATCAGAAAACTTGATACTCAGAACTCCTTCGCACAGCACTTCCTTTTACAGCGCTTCTTTTACAGTCCAGCCTGTTCGGCTGTGGAATGCTCTGCCCGAATAAATAAGACGGTCATCCTCCTTACACACCTTCAAGTTGAGGGGGAAACAACATTACTTGACGATGTCATCTTCCTAGCGTTATTTATTTACTGTTTAAGTATTTTATCTATGGGTATAGTTTGCTATATGCATATACCTATATATTAGTCTATTTTATAAATATTTTAAGTATTAGATTAAAACTTGAGGTATCATATTTTTTATTATACCTAAGAATATTATATGTAAATGTATCCTCTAAAGTACACCGCACTCCGTATCTTCGTAAATTTCGCTCCATACAAAGGTTGCCTGGAAGAGATCGCTTTCAGCGATAAGGCTGCCCATTGTATTGCCTCATTTATTCTAGCCTAGTACTTATTTTTGTATTATTTCTTTTTGTGTGGTAATTCAATAAGAGTTATCTATCTGTTGTAGAACAGGGTCTATTTAAAATACATTTTTTTAAATGATTTTTTTTAAAAGTAGGTATATGTACACACCGTTAGGGACGTCAAATGTAGCTATTACCAGAGACTAGTAATATCAATAGACTGTCAATGTCAATATAAGAAATCGTAGCCCGCAAAAAGCTCAAAATCCCGTATTATTTGTAGATGGCGCTGTCTTATAGCCTGGAAACTTTAATTGCGGCCATTGCACCCAACAAATAAAAATAAACTTCCACTAAAACACACCAAAATATTTCAATATTTTTTAGAATAAGTAATATTGTCCATAAAATAAGATCTAACGATTTTATTTTAAATTGATGATTTACGACTTTCATATGCTTAATCATCACAGATGGAGTGGGAAGGTAGCACATCGTTTTTACTTAGATGGCGTTTAACACAAAATTAACACAAGTCCGAAACAAAGGGAACGAAAGAGAACCGTGAACTGACTGACATTGACAGCCGGGAAGCAAGCAAAGTCACGCTTTTTGTACCTAATTTTTTTACATGCTGTGTTGACAAACCTCACTTCTCAAAAGTCGCGACTAGTAAGTCGATATTTTGTTGTACATAATGTATGTACATATTGTGTACGTATTGAGTTCATTATTTTAGTACTTAGTTATGTTTCCAGTTCAAATTAATAGAACGTATTATCTTGTAGTAGGTATGCATTTGCCGAGTACATACAAATTAATTTTATTTTCTTTCAAAAAGTGTTCTACTTATCTGTACATCACTATAAATATGTATTCTTATTTTACAAATATGTAGGTATTTCCGCATTTAAGTGATAATGGTACGATCATAGACATATGTAATGAATAAAAGATATCTATCCTTTCCTTTCCTAAAAAAATCTCTATTTTGACGGAAACTTTCATGTTCTGGCAATTCTGAGAAAATGCACGCAAATCTCTAAAAATTGCTAGAGACTATAGTTTTAACGAAACTGAAGAGCGGCAACCTCGCACAACGTAAAGGTCACAACGTCGCAATAATATTATCGCGCACGTGTAATTGGAAATAGCGCCATCTATTTTCTTCGTCCCATTATGAGCGGTAGTAAGCTAAAGGTTGGCATATATTTAATGATTTGTAACTCTTAGCGACATCTCGCGTCCTAGCAGGTAATCAAATATCGAGTTACATTATCTTGTTTGAGACTGTCAGTCTATTTAAATTATATTGGTCTGTGCTATTACTTAAAAAATGGTCTGCTCAGATTTAGCGGTGTTTGAAAATATAATGCAATAGCCGTTCATGTCACAAACTCTGATGTCATTGGCTAACATTTTACGCTTACGTTAGTTTTTCGCGTTAGGAACTCTCGATTGCATCAACAAAGTGTTGTTACTTTTCGTGACAGGTTTTTATAGGTAATTGATTTAAGTATATGTATTATTCGATAAAAAGTTACATATTAACAGTATTAAATAAAGGACTGGAATAAGGAATAGAGGTTTAGCTCGGTGCTTAGAAGTTATTGAGTCTCTTAAGTCAGTTTGGGCAAATCGGCGTTGTATGTTTGATTGTCCCAGGATAACTTTCGAAGCGTTGATCCGATCATCGTGAACTTTGATACGATGGTAGCGATGGCACAATTTTGGTGTGACTAAATGAGGTAAAAATGTTGGGGGGTTGTTGAGATATTAGGGTTCAAGAGGGGTAAAAAAAATGAAAATGAGACTATTAGGTCAAATGAGACGTCAAATGAAAGGTCTTCATTAGTACATTTCGACCCCGCTTTTTTTAGTAAAGTTTTTGTAGTTTTTGAGTTATTAGCCCCAATAAAAACTAAACTTTGAATAACTTCACAGGGTCCACCAGTGATCCCACAGTGCTGTAATTTGGTATGCGTGTAGCTTAATTGCCACAAATATAGACAAACGTCTGAAATCTAGAATAACTGCAATTTGTACCCCAAAAAGAGTATCCAATTAACATGAACTCCGGTTACCAGTAATTTGAATGAAACTGTAGGTCAAGTAATTTGGTTTATATTTCGTGGCACTATTTTGATAGTCAAAGATTACGAATAATACGTTTTTGTTTTTATGGTAGACTCGCGAGATCTCAGTTCGGGGGGAACCACTAGTTATAACGTTTTCAATAAATCAAAATTGGATTCAATGGGATGTAAAAGGAGCTTCACATACGGAACGTCGTTAGGGGCAATAGAGTTTTGTATGCATCTTTATGTGAGAAAACACAGAAAGCGCCGCTTTGACACACTCAGCACAACCCGTAGCCGTGGCGGCCGCGCCGCGTGAGCAATGCACTCCGGAAGCGGTGCGCGACGCGGCGAGGCGGTTAGAGACCGCTCCGCGAGTGTGTGGAGCTTCAAAGATAAAACAAATTAAAGGATGAAAGGCGTTGCTTGAGTGTATAGTGAATACGTGGAATAATCGTACATCATTTTAAATCCTTCATCGGTGTTCATAGCTGTCATAGCTGTGAGCTATTCTGTGTAACAGGGGTACCGTTACGCCGAATTTCCTAAAAAACAAAGAACTTTAGCTAAATCCTGAGTTGATAAAGTAATTTCATTTGTAATTATGTTAATAATCATGTGTGCCTGAATTGGTAGAATTTTACTTAACCACTTAACTTAAACGTTTTATACAATATAAACGAAAGTTGACTAGAAATAAAACTTGTATGTTATTATTTTTGTAGGTACCTCGAAATTAAGTTTTCTATTATCCCTATTATATGTTCTCAGATTGGCGGACGTCTGCGCATCGACACCGTACTTACTTTCTGTGGAGCAACATTTTGCAACACTTAGTAACATTATATAACATTTTGTAATTGAACACAAAAAATAATGTTACTTAGACACAATATTTTAGAACAAAAAGTGAGTCTCATAAAATGTTTTACCACTAGTGGTTCGCCCCGAACTTAGATCTCGCGAGTCTCCCATAAAAACAATAATATATTATTTGTAATCTTTGACTATCAAAATACTGCCACGAAATGCATAACCATCTCACTTGACATACAGTATCATTCAAATTACAGGTAACGGGAGTTCATTTCAATTGGTAATATTTTTTTGGGGCAGAAGTTGCAGCTATCCTGGATTTCAGACTTTTCCCTATATTTGTGTCATTTAAGCTATACGCATGTCAAATTTCAGCACTGTGGGGTCACTGGTGTACTCTATGAGTTTTGTGAAAGTTCAGTTTTTATTATGGTTAAATAAACAGGGTCAAAATGTACTCACAAAGACCTGTTTTTAGACGTGCCACTTGACCGGATAGTCTCATTTGTTTTTTTTTACCTCTCTTGAACTCCAATATCTCAACCCCCCCCCCCCCCCCCCCCCCATTTTTAGTACATTTAACCACACGAAAATTGTGCCATAACTACCTACCTATGTACCAAATTTCACGAATATCGGATAAACGCTTCGAAAGTTACTCGAAAGTCCTCGGACACACATACATACATACAACGCCGATTTGCCCAAGTTGATTTGGAGATCTCGCTTCGCTCGATCAACGATCAAGTATTATTACAACGTCTTACTTTTCGTTTTACAATAATGGCGACGTTTCGTTAGCAGGCAACTTTACTTAATGTTATTTTATTTGCTGATTTTAAAAAAAGTTGAAAAAAAAATCAATTATATCTACCATTTAAGTTACTAAAAAAAATGTTTATTTCAAGCATTCAAGCAATTCTTTCAATTGACTCGTACATGTTACAAATAGAAATTATATTACCTAAATCTAATCAAATTAAGTAAAATGAAACGGTTTTGTATATTACTTGGTGTCCAGTTTTGCCGACCTTCTCTATGATGTCGATCCATTAACGTATACGTCATGGACTATTCTGTATATCCATCAATGGTGGCTTATCCGATATGCCACTAATGAATTAGTTGGTTAATCTAGGATTAAATGTCTAGACTAGACTAGACCACCTCACATCGCACTACCATACACTTACAAATAAATAACCTGCTTACTTTGATAACATTAATTTGTAATGGATTTATAAATCAAGGTCTGTGCTCTATCAATTAAAAGTTGGTTATAACTAAAGGTTGGGTTAGATATTGGCGACCGACGCACGACTTTATAAAGCTTTATTACGACCTCCGTGGCGCAGTGGGCGTATAGCCGGCTGAGACGCAGGAGGTAGCGGGTTCGATTCCCGCCGCGGAACAAATGTTTGCATGGTCTACGGATATTTGTTCCGTGCCTGGGTGTTTTCTATATATTATAAGTATGTATTTACAAAAAAAAACGTATATAAGTATTCTATCAGTTATCTGGTTCCCATAGTACAAGCTCTGCTTAGTTTGGAGTTAGATAGCGCTGTATGAAATGTCTAGCAATATTTATTCAAAGTCATCACGTTATTTGCAAATATTGTTAACTAGCTTCTGGCCGCGGCTTTGTCCAAAAAAAGTAGCCTATGTTTTAATCCAGGTCATGATCTATCTGTGTACCAAATTACATCGAAATCAGTTTAATCCTTAATATGTGATTCAGTAACAAACAAACTTTCACTATAACTATCAGTGAGTTTAGGGTTGGCCTTTAATTCATACGGACTTGCGTTTAAACTTATTAAAACGTTATAGATTGCGCATGCTTGTAAAATCACACGTTCGCTCTCAACGCTCGCGTCGTCATTCGTCGTAATGCTCGAGTACTTAAGCTACGCGAGCGATCGTTCCTAGTCGCGAACGACGAGCGATTGCTACTCGCGTGCGAGACGAACCGGAGCGTACCGACACATATGCGCACTCACTATTTATCTCGTCACTCGCTTTGTAGCGTGTGTAAAAGTGTAAACGCGGTATAATACATTGTCGCGTACATCAAAAAGCGAACCAGATGTTAGGTCTATATGAACGTAATGCTCATTGCAAGGTTTTTAATTTTCATCAAGTATTTAATTCTAGCTGAAGATCTCGGAAAATCGGGTTTCGTAAAACACTGCCTTTACACATTTGAGCGAGCATCGGGGTGATTGACGAATAGCACGTCTATAAACAGAACACTCGTCACTTGTACCGTGACCAACGAGCACGAAAATTTCAACGAGTATCGACGCAACAAAGTCGCGTTTTCAGTCGCTTGTATTTAAAGTCCTTTATTAATTAATTTAGTAAGAACATAGATTTAGTCGCTAGACCCCAAGCACAACTTTATTACACCAGTGTTATTTTAATAACTTATTAAAACGGGTATTTATCGCGTATGTAGGTACCTTTTATATTTGTTATCTCGACGTTTCAGCTATGTTACAACAGCCGTGGTCACGTGTGCACCGGAGTACTTGGAGCTACCGTCGAGAAGTGTGGGTAGCTGCAGCCACTACCCTCACTTGGCCTTCAGAATTAGAAATGTCCTCGTACATATTACGACACACTACACTAACCGTATCTACGCATTGAGACGACCGATTACGACGCGCACACCTAATAAACACCGGGTTCCAGTACGCTGGGAGTTTATAGCCATCTTCACGATAGATATTTGGAAATTTCTTGATTTCAATCGTTTCACGATTCATTCTCTTGTAATAATGGCGTTCATTAGAGAGAACCGTAGGATCATGAAGTTCAATCCAATGATTCGGTCGCGATCTACCAGATGCTCTGCTATCGCTAATATAATACGCGATGAATACCCGTTTTAATCAGTAATTATGTACAGTGATCACGAAAGTTTGAAAAATACTAGTGTTATTTTACACACATTAATCCGCAAGCAGATTTTTTGGCTCTGTTTGTATTAAAATTTTAGTTTTTGTTTCGTTTTGTACACCAGTTACCTGGTTGGAACTCATTGCTGTAAAGGAGGAGGGCGTTTGTGGCTGGTGTCACAGTTCCTCAACTTCTACAGGCATTATCGTTTCAAACTGTACACATGATTCAATATTTCTGGATAAATGCTTTTTTAGGGTTCCGTACCCGTTAGGGTAAAACGGGACCCTATTACTAAGACTCCGCTGTCTTGTCTGTCTGTCTGTCCGTCCGTCTGTCACCAGGCTGTATCTCATGAACCGAGATAGTTAGACATTTGAAATTTTCACAGGTGATGTATTTCTGTTGCAGCTATAACAAAAAAATACTAAAAACAGAATACAATAAATATTTAAGGAGGCTCCCTATTTAAGGTTAAATATTTAAGGTATTTAAGGATACAACAAACGTGATTTTATTGCTCGTTTTTGCTCGATATTGATAACGGCAACAGGCTTGAAATATTCACAGAATATTTAGTTATATATTCACTTAAAAAATAAATAATTAAATTAAAATAAAACATAAATCGTAAGTCCACTTCTGAACACATACCTATTTATAGGGGAGGTCAGAGCGATCGGTCTTGAGCAGTCTGCACCCAACGGCAACCTTTGTCAGATTGTCTTTCCGACATCTGATAGTTAATGCCGTGTATTTATTAAATAATGTTTTTACAGGGAGAGCTGCATGAAGAATATCCAGAAGTTGATGCGAGAGCACAAGTTCGAAGACGCCGTGGGAATGTTTAGAGCTGCGAGGTTTGTACCACTTTGTATACTTGATAATGAAACTTGTGAGAAGTTATAAGCAGCCTCCGAGGTTTGCTGGAAGCAAACTCTTTTTAGGCTTAAACTCGCATTTGTATATGTCATCTATTTCCGTGATTTGTTATATATTTTCTAAAAGCAGACTAGGTAGATTGTCTAGCGATGATAATCGCCAGACAATCTATCTAGTCTGCTTCATCAAAAGCAGTTTTTATATGATTGCTAAAATAGTTAAAAATTGTTTATAGTCTTTAACCTCTAAAGCTTCTTCACTGTGCAACCCATTGATAACAAAGCTGTTGAAATATCATAATATATAAAACAAAGTCAAACACTTATAGAACGGCTAGACCGATTTTGATGATTTTTATTTGTTGTATTTTCGTCCCGAATAGGTCCGAAAATATCGGAAAAAAACACGCAAAAAAGATATTAAGAAGAAAAATCATTTTCTCATTCATTGATGCAGATAATGATGCAGATAATGATGTATATTGTCAGCCCGCGTCTTATGCATGGCAAGGCGGTATGAAGTTCGCCGGGTCAACTGGTAAAAATATAAATAACATTTTTCAGGTCTACGTCGTAGACCTTTCGTAGAGGCTCTACGCCGATCATTTAAAACTACTAGGAAGCGTTAGTGGCGTATCTTATTGTTTTCACAGCTCAGCAAGTTTCTATTATCGATGATTTCGTTTATCCTGTCCATCCAAAGGTTGTCTGGAAGAGATCGCTTTTATTTTCAATTGGTACTCAATAAAGAGTACACCAAAGAATCAATCAAGTTGTTTTTAATAGGTAGGTAGCCCTCGTAGTGTAGCTTGCTTAGCTTGTTCTTACCGGATCAGATAGTTATGCGCGCGGTTTCTACTTGTATGGATGACCGCTAATGGCATTTTTATCCAAGAGAACACTTTTAAGTTGTTAATTAAAAGTAGTCCCACGTCATTCATTAATTACGACATAATGTGAAAGCAACCAACTTCATGTTCGTATCTCTCTAAACCGTCACAACTTGGAATAATTTTACTTTTCGCATAATTCTTGATGTTAAAATTGGAACGTGGTATAACTTCTGGCGTTGCGGGAATGTCCCGGTTGTCCTTGCGTTCTCATCAACAATTCTAGAACAATGAACGCGACTTTCTTGTTTGAATTGAATCGCCCTTGAAATGAGCGGTTTCCCAACTTTCTGCTTGCTATTCAGAACTTGTAACTGTGCTCTAGCTTTTCTCAGGGATAAGTCGTTTATTGAATTTCATTCATTTGTTAACAATTTTCTTTGCAAATTTTGACACAACTAGAAAAGTGTTTATTTCAGTCTGTTATTTAAGTTGACCTTAGATAGAGCGGTTACGTTTAAAAATGCACACCGCGATATAATTTTCTTGTCATGGTGTTTTATGGTTTAATATAATTTCCATGTGATTTAGAGAAGTGTGGCCGGAGGAAGGTATATTCGGCACGAGCGGTATCCCAACGGACGAAGAACTAAGCATGTTGGAGACAGTGTACAGCACTGACTTGGGAGTTGAGACTGGTATGTTTATACAAACTAGTTGCCATTGCACAGTGCTCCAAATTCGAGAGTAATTCATTTTTAACCGACTTCAAAAAGGGAGGAGGTTCTCAATTTTACTGTTTTTTTAATGTTTGTTACCTCCGAACTTTCGACTGGGTGAACCAATTTTGATGATTCTTTTTTTATTTGAAAGCTGGTGCTTCCCGTGTGTTCCCATTTGGTCCAATTTTGACAATGGCATCCATGAGAAAACCATATAAGTCTTAAATTTGTTTAATTTTTATGTTATGTTATGTTTGTTAGCTCAGAACTCCGTTATATATCAACCGATTTTGGAAAATTAGTTTTTTTTTATTAGAAAGGATATATGGTTTTTGATTGATTCCATGAAAATTTCATCAAAATTAGTAGAGTAGTTTGGTTTTTACTGATATCTGAAGTCGGTTATATTTTTGTTAAAAAGTTAGCTGAATTTTAGCATTCGCACCTCCTTCTCCATATAAACTTGTTTGTATGCCAAATCTTATTCAAAATCTATCTCATGTAAAATCAAATGTAAGTAAACATCTACAAAGTAAATGGCGGCATGCAACCTTCCTGCCTATTCAAGAAACTGTTTTTTTGCTATAAAATATATGCATACATATTGATGTCGTATGGTTGATGAAATATGAATTAGAACCGCAACCTCTATCATCTATTCATTTCGCTGAATTTCCATTTTATTATTGTATCGTCATCGGTAGAGAGATTCCATCTAAAACGAGTGCTTCTCCACTGCGTTTATCTTAAGTCCACTGACAGTTAGAAGTTTTAAATGTTTTTTTTCTGAAATAATAAACCTTGAACAGCTAAAATCAAATCCCATTTTATATTCAAATTGCGCTCAACAATTTAATATTCATAGATTCCCGAATTAGTTATGAAAGTGAAGTTACGAATATTGCAGCGGTCTGTGAGTTTTCGACGCCAATCGAGCTTTTCAAATATTTGGCTGATTTTTTAATGTTATACCTATGTATTTCACAGATATTGCGAACGAAGGTATGGAAACACCAGAAAATTCAGAAGATGACGAAGAAGACGGTGAGTGCTTTATAAAATGTGACAAAATGTCTATAAATATTTGTTTGTGGTCTAGACTCTGGGTACACCCACAGCTTGCAGACGGTACTTGCAGTTACTGATACCCACGATACGATTAGGTCTATATATATGGTGTAATACTGAAAGATATTTAAATAATTTATAATTATCATAATTTAATATAATTTATTTGTGAACGATTCTTTGTTGTTTCTCATAGACATAAAAAACAATGATTTTATTAATTTTACAGCCTGTTTCCTTAAGAATTTTAAGGTGTACTATAAGAGAGTAAAAAAACAACTTTCTGGAATACTGACACTACCGTGTAGTCCGAAAAAGTAACACTTATAGAAATTGTAAACGTAAATATTTAAATCGGAGGCCAAGGCAATCCCCAAACGCTACTTCGAAGCCAGATTACACCGTATAGGTAATGCTAAGACCAGGCTCCTCTGTGGTATTATTACGATGCTTCAGTGCAGACTTATCGACCGACGATTGCCGAAAATAAACCGAATGTGGAACGAGCTAAATTGCTTTTTATTCAGTTGCCAAATCGCGCAATCGGACGAAAAATTAAAGCTGAAAGTTAACGATAAACTAGTAATGTCGTAATCTACACTAAACATATCCAGATAATGCTGGCATTATCAATAACATATCCACAGATCCCACTAATATTATAAATGCGAAAATTTTAATGTTTGTTTATTATACATACAATCACGTCGGTCGTACGTAACGTCTGAACCGATTATGATGAAATTTGGTATATTATATAGACTATGACTGGATTTAAACATACGCTTTTTTTATTGAAATAACTTATATTTTAAACTTGTTGCACTATTTAACTGTGTTACTAAGACACAAAAGGTTGCGGATTCGATTCTCTGCGGGACAAATTATTTAATTTTAATTCAATTTCTTTTATTCAGACACTAGATGTTGCCCGCGACTTCGTACGCGTTACCCAATAAAAACCTAGAAATAAAGGTATCTCGCTGTTGGAACTTGACACCCCATATTTATCCCATGGGAACTCATTTATGGGATATAAGGTAGCCTATGTGGTAATACAGGTTGTAATCTACGTATATACCAAATTTCACCGAAATCTGTTCAGCCGTTACGACGTGATTGAGTAACAAACAAATAAATAATCAAACATCCAAACTTTCACATTTATAATATTAGCGTGATTACATCCATAATTTGTTAGTAACAAGTTTGCCTCCCTGTGTGTGTTCTACCGCTTGTATAATGGGTTGTGTTCTGAGGAGTTGTTTGACATGGTGTCTGCAGGTTTCTTTTATCATCGCACCGCTCGTCATCGGCAGGGTACCCATCCACACATCTTGGAGACGATGTGGTCGCGTACCGTGAGGTTCCAAAGGAATTTCCCCCCTCGAACACTTTGCTAGTGGAATGGTCTCCCTGCCGAGGTTTTTCCCAGGGACTACAGTATGGGGTTCTACAAAAAGGGCGTTTTGAAAATTTTAAAGTGTTGGCAACGCGCGAATTAAAGAATAGTTTAATAAAAATTATAATTTTGGAGATTATAGATAAGAGTTTCTTTTTCTTTGAAGTTTTTAAGGAAAAATCTTAATTTTGGTTTACAAGTCAACTTTTGGTGTTACACACGTCCATAGGCCACGGCAACCGCTTACCATCAGCTGGGCCGTATGCTTGGTTGATACCTAAGTGGTATAAAAAAATCTTAAATATATGTGGGTACAATTGGTAATCACACTAATATTATAAATGCGAAAGTTTGGATGTTTGTTTGTTACTCAATCACGTCGTAACGGCTGAACCGATTTCGAAGAAATTTGGTATGTACGTAGATTATAACCTGGATTAACACATATACTACTTTTTGTTGACAGACATCGCTTGCGAAGCGGCTGGCTGAAGCTAGTTTATTTTTTTTTTATCTAGCCTTTTCTGTCCCACTGCTGGGCATAGGCCTCCCTCATCTCTCCACTTTTCTCGATCTTGTACCAAATCCCGCCAGTCCCTATAAAAAGCGCCCAAATCATCCCGCCACCGCTTCTTAGGACTTCCACGATGTCGCTTTCCATCCACATGGATCCATCCAATTACGACCTTAGCCTATATTTGGCCTTTATTCGGACTATATTTGGTTGCATGCAGGAGACATGATCTGCCCAATCGGTTCATATAAGTAGTTATTTTTTTCATATCAATAGTTCATTATAAATTAATTAAATATTTAGGGTTCAAATGTTCAATAAAAGACATTTGCAGTCCATGCATTTTGTTGCGGGTCTGTCTTTATCTATACTTGTTCATGTACACATAATTTATTAATTAAACAACTTTCAGAAGAAGAAGAAGAAAAAACAACAGCTATAGTTGAAAGCGACTTCGATTTCCAAGACTTCGTGCAAAGGTGAGACTTACTAACCTACTTTACCTTGTTTTCATAACTTGTGGTAAACAAACTACATAAATACCATACTACATAGTTACCACCATTTCTTACGCTATGTGCTGAAACTAAGATGTAGCGAAAAACTCCTACTAAGAGTTTTTAAGTCACTAACGAATAAATAATGTGTTTGTACATCTACCACAGTCTGGTAATTCTAATACCTATCATGGGATGTTTTCAATGCTTTATGGAGTTTTAGCACGAAATAGATAGGTAAAGAAGTTTAGTACAACGTGCGAAAACAGGCATACATAGACGCGCGCGTGCGAGAATCTCGTATCCAGTCGCTCGAGCATTTGACGTCTATGCGTGCGTGCGCCTGTTTTCGCGCTCATTTTACTAAACTTAATTACTGTACCTATCCATTTTGTGTACTCAAGCTTTTTTTAACTAAAGACCCAACATGTGATTTTTAACAGCATCCGAATAAGATTATGTTTTAAATCTGTCTTGATTTAGTTTTGAGTTTATTTCTAGCATTCTGACAGGCCTGCCATTTTTACTACTAACTGGCTGGAGTTGCCGATTTTAATACAAATATGTGCACAGCATACCGTACGAAGCTTAACTAGTGATTTAGAGGAACGTTGCGTACGTTTTCTAGTTATAAAGTCACTTCAAAAGGTTCTTTTATCATTCACTGAAAACATGTTTTTATTTTGTGCAGCTATTTGTCCGCTGATCGTATAGTCAACACACGGGTATGTCCTCGGAAGCCGCTTTCAAAAGCTTTTTCACTGCTCTTTTATATGAAAAAATAATATCGCAGGTTCTGTCATCCAAAGGCTGTGAGCGCGTGTGTCTCTCTACTGGAAAAATACGATAAAAATCTACCTTACACAAATCATTGCATAGCTAAAATGCTGCACCGAATAGCGTGGGACTGCAAAAGGCCGTCCATGATGTTTCAAGCAACTTTGTTCCTGATATTTCAGAAGTTGCTCAACAATCCCATGCCGCAGTTTAAGGTTGGTATTTTATTGGACGTACTCGTAGTTTGATAGTTTAACTTTTCCCTTTTAAATGCTAGGTACTATTCTTTTTCATCCAATATTTGATTTGTTGAATACAATAGGAGACACTACGTTTAATGAAGTTTGTACTTTTGTCGATTCATATAAATATTTGGTGCAATAACGCTCTACTGTTATTTGTTTCATTACGAACATGCGCACGTACAAATACGTGCCAACAACAGTTTATAGAAAAGTCGTTTATTGATCGCACTAAATATCGCCCGCAAGAAAGTACCGGTAGTTACGTAAATTCAGTGAGTTCTCATATCGCGCTTTCCCTCCCCTATAGCGACGGCGGACGCACGTGTCACCGTTGGTTTTTTATCCTTAGTTTATACGTTGCGTGGCGTATAAATGAAGCGGGGCCAGATTTTATCGTTTCGCATCGCGTTCCGGGGTGTTTTCAGGCGCTCGAGTGTATCGGAAATCTGAACTAACCTTGTGCAAAATTTGATTTTTATCTGTACGTAATAGAAATGTTTTTTCTGCTTTTATAGACGAGTCAGCGTCTTGAACATTACAGATACGTATCGAGTTGTTTTGCTCGCGTTTCATTATAATAAATAGTTGTTATGGGTGGAAAGTTCGTGCCTGAAAATAAAGTCCATTTCCAGTAAATGCTACAAGAAATCTAGAAATCTCTCATATTATGATCGTTTTTCTTATCAAAAAGTGGAAGTAATAAATAGGTTTATTTTGATCACATTAGTGTACCTACATGTGTTTCATTAATATTAGTAAGCACAGCAATTTTTTTGCCAAATATCTACCAACAAACACAGACTTGCTTTCACTTTTATATATCTTGTACGATATAGGGAGGGATTATATTATTACTAACAACGTTTTTATTTATGTACAGGAGCTGGAGAAATTTGCGATGTTCATATTTAGAAAATTTACCGAAATAGCTTCGAAAAACCCGAAGGTCTTCGTAGAACTTCTATTTTGGACAAATTATAAAGACGCTATTGATGTTGAATATGGCTACGATGAGAACACCGATAATAAGTGAGTCTCGCTATGAAACTTGTAATATTTTGTTTTTTTTTTATATTGTTGTACATTGTTGTAGGAATAGTTCGTACATTGTCAGGCGGTTGCATATTTGGTAGTCAAAGTATAATAACGGGCCGTCCACTAACGCGCATTCCTTCTGACTTGTCCTTCGTTCAAACAGTACAGAAACGCGACGATATGAAACTCGGGACAACTGGCGTTCATTCCGTAGCGATTGTTGATTCGGGCATAGGAATTAACGTCAGTGGATGGCTTGCTAATGTCGGATTATGTATTTAGTAACCCAATAGGTTATACATATGATGGGAATTTTTACGATGCAAATGGATAATTTTGTCTTAAATAAAGTCTAGATATAAATGTAACTTGGCCTTTGCATCAGTTGTTTCTTGGACTGCCTACTGCCTACATTAAACGGATAGAATGTTTGACAAATGTTTTTTTTTTAACTTTATGTTTGCTCTATAAAAGCTGATTTTCAAAAATGTTTGCTGAAGCAAGTATTTCTCTATCGTTCTCGTAGAACAAACATTGTTATCTTAATTGAAGTCAATTACTTCCTTGCGGATTTATTATTACATATTTTTAAGCAGTGGATGTTAGTAACATAGTAAATTTTTTAACAGGGATAAACTTGGAAAAGGTTCAGCTTGGTCTTTTGAGCAAGAGCAGGAACTGACCAACTTATACATGGAGAACCAATCCAACCCGCAGACTGACCAAGGTATTATTACATTAGATACCTGTGAAAATATTTGTTTTGAGTCTGGCTGTTGTCTTTATTCTACGGTACTACGAGAAAAGTTATGCGTTTCAGCGATTTTTGTGTTTTCGAATAATAAACAGAAAAGATACGAAGTAGTAAAACTACCTATCTACTCTAAAACGTAATCAGAAAGTACTCTTTAATATACATCTTCATCTCGGTATTTTCAAAAATAGACGATCATTGCCAAAGGGCTTATATCCAGAGCTGGGCAAAATACATGCTTTGCTATATTTTGTTGCTAGTTAAAATACAAATTACAAAATACTATCTCGCACGTATTTAAAATACGAAATAAAAAATATTTTATTATGTCGTGTATTTGAAATATAAAATACAAAATACCGTATTTTAACTTTTTTATTTAAAATACAGTCAGGTACTAGGTACTTGACAATTTGACGTACAGTGCAGGTGCAGTGTTGCCAACTTTAAAGATTGACATATTTAGCGGTCGCCATTTTGCTTACGAATAATTACGAAAACTATTGAGCGCTATTTTCTGTAGAACGCACCATTAATAAGATCGCTAAATGTATTTATGTACAGATGTATTTGAAGTCATAAGTATTTTAAATACTAACTACAAAATACCTCAGCGTCAAGTATTTTAAATACCAATTACAAATTACATTTTTACGAAGTAATTGAATTACAAATACAAAATACGTATTTGTATTTCAATTACGATTTTTAATTACAAGTAATTCAAATACTGCCCACCCCTGGTTATATCATAGTGTAAGTGAAAAGGTCGAGAGCTCAGCCTTGCCTATGTAAGTTGTCGTCACAGCTGTCAGCACCCACGGTACCTAGTACCTAGGTCTAGACTGTTATGGACTCGTGAGTAGACAAGAAGATCTGACACATAATTTCCTAATACTTTAACCCATTTTGTTTGAACGCAATAAAAATATGAATGTGACTGTTGGATGTTGTATTTAGGCCACGTGGATATGAGATTGGGTAACAAGTACTCGTAGGTGCATACATTATTTTGTATTTCTATGCTAATCAAGCACGTTTCATCGCAAATCTAGCTTGGTATTGTATTTCCGTGAATTGCGTTATTGCGAGATTATCTAACCTGGTCAACAGTTGCTCAATACGATAGACATTTCACATTTCGATAAAATATGAATGCAATGTATTAAAGGCATACCTAACAACGTCCGACGATCAAAGAGCTCTAAAAAGCAGCTGTAATTAGGTACAATCTTACTTTATCAATTAGTGATAACATTTTATAATAATATCAATAATTACGTTTATTTCCGTTTATATCCATATTTTTTTTTATTCCAACTTATTATAAAGACCTTTATAAAGATACATGTCGGTCCTATCGTATGCACAAATTAATTAAATCAAAGGTACAAAACAAACAAATATTACGAACAACAACTTATTTAAATCGCTCCGGAACCACAACCATACAATAATGTATAGGTGTGTTCTTGAAGAGTTAACTTAAAAAACTATATTTAGACACGAGTAAATTAAAATATCTACCTATATCCATAATTTGAGCAATGCGTATTCGGGAATGAATTGCAATGATACAATTAATTCCCGAATACTCAACCTCTTGTTTGTACAAAACTAATGTTATGGAGCACAAACCAAAAGCGTTTCGTAAATCCTGCGTTTTGTGCGTTTTTATTTGTTTTTTAAATTTAAATATATGCGTTACTTTTAACGTTTTTTCAATATGTACGCTAAGCCGCAAAAGCCGAGTGGGCTCCCATAGTGGATTACGTGCAATCCCTATCGATGTGAGAGCACTATGTCCATAGTAGGCGTGTGTAAGCCGGCGGTGATCGATTGATATATCGCAAATTTGTGTTAATAAATCTTTATACTAATAATCCTAATGCCAGCTAATAAAATGTCTTGTAAAAGACATTTACAGACGGACGCAGATTTTATAAAGTTTATATATTATTCGTATTAGGTAGGTAAATCATAATCTTCATTTTAAATCATCTTATAACCTAGGCTTGATATCTCTTTGAAAAATCTGGCGAAAACATGATTATCTTATAATGATTTTCCGACTAAGGTTGGAAGCTCGGTAGTAAGCCCCTTAAACTTGGCATAACTAGTACCACTTAAATCTTCAGCCAGTTTAAACCTTATTGCACTGTATTAAAGCTGCAAATACATAATGGGGTTGACTTTAAGCTCAGCTTTCGTCTATATCTCATTATAAAGTAGCACGCTGTACATGCGTTTCGAATTTCAAGATCTTAAATCTGCATAATTGTTGTGCAACAAGAGTCGTTATTATGGTAACCCTGTGGGTGTGTAGGAACTAGAGTTCGTGAAGTTTGCTTCTTTAAAAGATATCAAATACTACGGGTGCACTAAAGTTATCGATTTAAGGCAAAGATAAACATAAAAATCGTTTATTTTGTTCCCAATGTACACAGACATGAAATGAACAAGTAACAACAAATGAACAATGAATCTTTAAACAAGGCGTAGGCTAAGATACGTAGTGACAAAAGATGTGGTTTAAAATATTGAGTCAAATGATACCTAGAGAAACGCGTCTTTCGAAAGGGTCAACACTAACAAGTGTATTTGAAAACCGTAAAAACTCTAAGTGCAGTTAACAGTAAAGCAGACGTAGGACGTGTCATGCTGAACATAGGCTTCCCTGTAGATTTCCAGGGCGACCGATCTTGTGCGGCCTGCGCCCAACGGCTCCCACCAATCTTGGTTTGTCTACGGATCTCTGCATTTCTGATTCCATCTCGTAGATAAAGACCGCAACGCCCTCTCCATAGCACGTTTAGCAAGCAAGACTCAATGTCGAGTCTTATGAGGCACGTTTCTGTGCCATATTCTGTGCGATGGGTAACACAATGATAAAGACTTTTGTCTTCAGACATTGTGCTAGTACACCCATACACCAATATTATTTGTACAAAAACTGTAAACCGTCATTCGTCGACTCATTCGTCATGCATTGGACAAACCTTTGCAATACCTATCGTCATCCCGCATAATTCATTAATCATAACTTCAGCACGTATGCACGTTCAATTCCATGCCGACGACGTTATGGACATAACTACAATAACTCGAATATGTAGCTTCAAAAATATTAGAAGACTATATAATTCGTATTAACGGACGAATGCGTCAAAGAATGTCCCCGGTAAGCAGTTGCTGACGACGACGGGCGGACGTCCTCTAAGCATAAGCCTCCACCATATACCTATATAGGTCCATCTTTAGCTCTATAGTATATAAATCTCAAAATAGTCAAAATAAATCAATTCGCCAAAAGTTCATACACACTCATACAGTATACTTACAAACGGAAACTCAGAAAACTTTCGTGGTTGATTTCAATCATTATTATAAATACGGGATTTATCACGTACCGTCTTATCGGTGTTTCGACCGACAAAGTTTCGGTTCAATTCGTGAACCTTCATCAGGGTGAGTGCGATCCGCCCCGTGCGAGGCGAGACGTTATTCGGAGCGGATCGCACTCACCCTGATGAAGGTTCACGAATTGCACTGAAACATTGTCGGTCGAAACACCGATAAGACGGTACGTGATAAATCCCGTATTTATAATAATGAAACGGAAACTCGTTCATTTATTTATGAAGTTTTTTTTTAACCAGGTCTTATTGTATTTTTTCTACTATAAATTAGTAGATTATTAAACGAGGGGATAAAGGAGTGTCTTGCGTCACGGGCGCTATATTGAATCCTGAGTGCAGAGAGGGATATAAGCACGCCCAAGGTAGCTTTATCCACGAAGAGAATACTTTTCACAAAAAACTTTTCACAATAAAAACCAAATCTAGGTTGGTACATTCTGTGCAGAGGTTAGTTTGATTCACGAATAAGTTCTTATTGTGTGGGTCTCTGGTTCAAATTTTAATACAGATGTGGTTACAAATTCAAATTACAGTACAATTTTACTCCCGGCTCAGCCGTAGCGATCTAATCACCTGCTTTCGGTGAGGTTTACATGACATATAATTTGACATTGTGAGCAGGTGGTGTGAAAAATTCGTAAATTAGTTCGACTGTGATACATCTGCACAGAATGCACCATTCTAGATTGGGTTTTTATTGTCTCGCAGAAAGTGTGAAAAGTAGAGTATTCTCGTGGATAAAGCTGTCTGCATCGTGGGCGTGCTTATATCTGCACTCAGGATTCTAGTAACTCCCTCGCTCCGCTTGTGAGTTAACTCTAGAATCCTTCGTTACGTTCGGGATTCAATATAGCGCCCGTCACGCAAGACACTGCTTTATCCCCTCGTTTAATAATCTACTAATAATTCTAAATCATAATGAGAAGTTTCATTTGCTAGGAAAATAATAGTACATAGATAATTACTCCAAATTAAAATTAAGGAGACTTGCGCAGTGATGCCTAATCGCATTCAGTGCCTTAAATCATACTAATACGTCAAATTTAAACATGTTTAGTCGTTAATTACGTTTAGGGATCGTTATGCAAGCCGGGCCTACAAAATTATATTAGTAAATACAATTACTATACGCGATGATACAAAAGGTGCCTTATCGCTTAAAGCGATCCGTTCCAGACAACCCTTGGAAAGACTGGATTAAAAAGAATATGGACTGACACAATAAGGTACTCGTATGTCCTTATTGTGTCAGTCCATATTCTTTTCGTCCAAAGTCGATGAACTCATATTTCTTACCAAAGCACCCGAACAAAATAGTAACGTCACACATTACTCCGCAATACCATCTGCAGAATATGTAAAAGACATTCGTTCTTTCTCATTCCATTGTTTGCCATTTGTTTGAAACTACAATTTCCTCAACAGATGTAATAGACTGGATATTAGAGAACCTAATAGATCAGACGCGCAGCCGGCGCCAGGTTATAAAGAAACTGAAGGAGCTGGGACTTATATTCAAAGCGCCGACTAAACGGAGCAACGCGGATAGAAGGGAAAAAGTACCGACGGAGTTTACTGAGGAAGAAGATCAGATGTTAAGAGAGCTCTGGGACCAGTACGGAGACTCGAACGGTGAGTGGATCTTTGTCATTTTTAATATTATTTCCCGCATATTACTATGTTACAGATTTTTTAACTATAACTTCTTTACGCACGCTTGACTAGGGGAGTAAGCTGGTGAATGCGTTACGAAAAGTGCGAATGGAAGTTGAGAGGGAGATATAAGTTAGTGAAGATAGAAAGAGAGAGAGTCACGTTTTGTATATTACTGTAGAGGCAAGAAAGAGAGGTGCGAGCACATATTTTCTTTCTCTATTCCTCTCATAGCCAGTTGACTTGTCGCTTATCTCCTATCCCAAATTAGCCTAAATTATACAAACTGCAAAAACAAAACACTCCTTCGTCTATACTACTATTATAAAGAGGAAACATTTGTATTTTTGTGTGTATGTTTGTAATGAAGACACTCAAAAACTTCTGTGCCCATTTCAAAAATTCTTTCACCATTGAAAAGCTACATTCACCCTGAGTGACAGGCTATATTTATTGCTAGAAAAGATTAGGGATCCTTACTAAAACTTAAGTAACGTAGCCCAAGGTGTAAATAAGTGCCCTAAAACGTCTTTCGTCGCATGCGCTGCGGAAACTATTGATAATAGAACAAAAGTATGTTCTACAATATTAAAGAAAGTTAAAGAAGAAATTCTACAATGTTAAAGAAGATATCAATATCTACAAAAATAATATTATAAAGAGGAAAGATTTGTTTGTTTGCATTGAATAGGCTCCGAAACTACTGGACCGATTTCAAAAATCTTTCACCGTTGGGAAGCTCCGGAAATCCCCGGGTGACATATGCTACTTTTTACCCAACTGTGCAGGAGGGTAATATTTTTATTGAAAAATTACCCGTGCGAAGCTGCGGATTGCTCAGCTAGTATTGTATAATCGAGTTCATTTTGCACAGATAAAAAAAGTATTTACGACGTTTCGTATTTTGAATCTACCAGCTTCGATTTACGAAAGGGTTCAGCTATTCCACAACAGATGGCAGGCAGCAGCAGAAAATAATTTATGTACTTACTGTGTGCCTCGAAATAAGGTTGACATTATTTTATACACATACATACATATAGATGGAGCTAAAGAAGTATTACTTCAGTCGTGTAGTCTAAAGCACACTCGTTTTTTATATGTTTTTTACTTTCACACAAAACTAGAGAAGTGCTAGGACTCTAAGAGGACTTAAAGCTAAAAGCATTATCTATCTTCCAGTCTTAGTGTCACGACCGAGAGTCGCAGCACAAATTAGATAGGAGCAGATGTACTCGTAAACTTTAGATTAGCGAAAACAGCGACTCGGAAACTTGGACGCGTGTACGAGTATCTCCAAGTCGGTCGAGGCTTTGAACAAATTGATCTGAGATCCTCGTACGCGCGTCTATGTGAGCGTGCGACTGTTTTTTCTCGTTGTACTAAGATTTAATTCAGTTCCTATTCTGTGGTGTCCCAAGTGTGTGAACCGTAACGGCACCGAGTCACACATAATGTTTCGTTGTCGCTCAGTGTCAAGTCTCTAGTGTTGTCGTATATGCCTACCATTCAATCGCGCGCCCCACTACTAAATTAAATAAAAAAAATGTGTTATGCAAGCACTTCATTTATTTAAAATTAGCTGACCCGACAGACGTTGTCATGTCTTTAGCTGTCTGCTAAATTCATATTCATCAAACGCGCGAACTGTCAAACTCGCAAAGCTAAAATAGTCGTTAACTTTTCTGAAACTATCCATTTTCTGCACAATTTTCTTAACGTTTCTTTCCGTAAGAACCTTCTACAAAGTATTAGAAAACTTAAAAAAAAGGTGAAAGAAGTCGGTAAAGTCATTCTCAAATTATGGCGTGACCAAGGGAAACAGTGATTCATTTTTATATACAGGGTGTTTGGTAATATCACAGAACACAAAAAACAATAGAAGTCGTAAGTAGGCGGGGCCCGCGTAACACCAAGTACGCGGAGTTCCGCGCACTACAAGCTTCGCTCACTTCAGTCGTGTTTCAATTACTGTGGGGTAAACGTACTTCAAAAAAATATAAAAATGCCATATTGTGCCGTTTTGGAGTGTAAATATTATAGCCGAACCAAAAATTTAACAAAAGGGGGCATATCCTATCACCGGTAAGTATTATTTTATTGTTTTTTGTTAGTTTTGTTTAAAATGCAAAATCGTCAAACAATTGTATTCATTCATTCAAACAACGCGTTTCTCTTAAACCTCGACTTAAGCTAGTCATTTAGGGATGTGACCCCAATATACTGATGAATGTGTTATCGATAGCTTTAATTAGTTACCCCTATTAAAAGGTGTATAAGTTTTAGGGCGTTAATTCCTTGTTTTATTGATGATTGTCTGAATGTATTTTAGACCTATGGTGTGAAATAATATAATAACTTCTGTTTTCAGTTTCCCCAAGGCACAAACCATAAAAAAATTTAAAAAACGTACAAATTATGAGTCATCCAGCATACAGAGTAATGACCTGGCACCGTGTGACTTTTTTCTGTTCCCAAAAATTAAGAACCAATTACCCGATCAACGGTTTTCATCACCAGAGGAGGCTGTCGAAGAGTATGAATAACATGTATCTGACGTCACCGCCGGAGGAGTGGCACAAATGTTTTCAAAATGTGTTCAATCTTATGAAAAAGTGCATTGACGCAAAGGGAGAATATTTTGAGAAACAATAAATTCGTTTTTGACCATTATTAGTATTTTTTTATTGATTCCGGAAACACAAAATGTTTGTAGAAGGAATTTTGTTTGTCCTGTTGTATGAGAATACTTTTTATCAAATTTGACTATCTTCCGCTGTTCAGATTTTTTTCATCCGATACAATAAAATGATCCTTACAAAGGACTGCATCGATCGGCATTAAAAAAAATTACCAAATTGATTCATTTTAAGGCGCTACTCACACTTGACCAAAAAAAATTAAATGCGGAAATGTTTTTCTTCGAAAACGAGCTGATGTTTTAAAATAAACTGCACATGTATCTCCTCTGGTTATGGGTGCTGCCGTACTGTTACAGTTAAAAAAAACACTGTATAATATTCCAGTAATATAATATTTTTTTAAGTATTTATAAGTTGGATACCTGTGATTATGTTAAGAAAGAAAGAAAAGAAAAGCTTTTTATTTCGACCACCACAAATATAACCTGACGTACCTATTTCGTTACCCGTAGTAAGTAGGTGATAATCGATATCGATACATTCGTCTTGTATGCTCATTGGTACATCACTAAGTGAGTAGCGCTGTTATTTGAGCATCCGAATAACAGCCAGTGCATTATCGATCTTATACTTTGCTGTTAGAGACTATAACAAAAATCGTTAGCGACAGCGCCATCTGTTGTTGAGTGGCTTTGTTTTGTGGGTAATCAAGTAACAGCCATTGCATTATCAGTCTTATTTCTAATTAATAGAGACTAAAATAAAAATATATTCTAAAGCGCCATCTTTTGCCGAGTAGAAGAAGTAAACTTTAATTTTTTGTTACTGTTTATTTTATTGAATTTTAAACCATGTTCCATAGTAGCTAAGGTTTTATATCCGTTAAATTACTTTTATGGTTTTAGGCCTCTTTCAACCAATTATAACTTTTATTTCTAAGTTTTTACATGTGTGAGTTTAGCTACACTGGTTTTCTTAGTAAAAAGTCATCATGCTAGTTCTATTGTTTTTTTATGTTCTGTGGGTAATATACTGACGACAGCTGTAATGTACCTACTAAATATTATCGAAATCGATCTAGTCGTGAAAACATCACATACAGACAGAGATACTTTTGAATGTATTATATTATGATAAATACGGCATTTATAACGTACCGTTTTATCAGTGTTTCGACCGACAATGTTTCTGTTCAATTCGTGAACATTTATCAGAGTGAGTGCGATCCGCTCCGCACTTCGTCTCGCCTCGCACTCCTTTATTAACGACTAGCTGACCAATCCGCAGCTTCGCATGCGTAGTTCTTCAATAAAAACATTACCCTCCTTCTGCGCAGTTGGGTGAAAAGTAGCCTGTCACCCGGGGATAGTGTAACTTCCCAACAGTGAAAGAATTTTTTAAATCGGTCCAGTAGTTTCGGAGCCTATTCAATACAAACAAACAAATCTTTCCTCTTTATAATATTAGTATAGACTAGCTGACCAATCCGCAGCTTCGCACGCGTAGTTTTTCAACAAAAACATTACCTTCCTTCTGCGCAGTTGGGTAAAAAGTAGCCTATGTCACCCGGGGATAGTGTAGCTTCCCAACAGTGAAAGATTTTTTTAAATCGGTCCAGTAGTTTCGGAGCCTATCCAATACAAACAAGGAAATCTTTCCTCTTTATAATATTAGTATAGACTAGCTGACCAATCCGCAGCTTCGCACGCGTAGTTTTTCAATAAAAACATTACCTTCCTTCTGCGCAGTTGGGTAAAAAGTAGCCTATGTCACCCGGGGATAGTGTAGCTTCCCAACAGTGAAAGATTTTTTTAAATCGGTCCAGTAGTTTCGGAGCCTATTCAATACAAACAAACAAATCTTTCCTCTTTATAATATTAGTATAGATAATAATATACCTAGTCAGGTCATAAATTCTGTCACATGTTTAATATAAAATAATTGAAACAAGTTTATTCATTATGTAACCATTTATATACCAAAATGAACTTAACAAAACATAGATTCTTATGACACTAAAGTTTATTCAAAATGACCTCCGTGATTTTGAATACAGGCCTTCAATCTGCGCGGCCAGTCGTCTATCGCAGCACGAACGAGGTCCATGTCAATATCGGCGGCTGCCTTAATCAAGGATGTCTTGAGTGACTGCAAATTGGCTTTGAGCACGCCTTTTCCTCCAAGTGTTGCCATATCTTGTAATCTAACGGATTCAAATCTGGACTGGAGGAGGGCCAGTCTTCGTGCCGGATGAAGTCAATTTCACGCGCCGCCAGCCAGTCTTGTGTGCTCTTCGCTCTAAGAGCTGGCGCCGAATCTTGTTGGAATACCCAGTGCCTGTTATTGAACATGGTATGAGAAACAGGTTCCACAAGGTTCGTCAGGACTGTATTTTGATACACAACTGCATTCGTTTTTACACCTTTCTCACAAAAATGTACCTCTGTTAAGCCCCAATAATAAACTCCCAACCATACCATGAGCGAGGATGGAAAATGACCTCGTTGGACACGCGGAATACGGTTGCTCGCTTCTTCACTACTGTGTGCGTACACCTTATCATTTTGCTTGTTGTAGCTCTCTTCTACGGTAAAAATTTTTTCATCCGAAAAAAGAATTTCCCGATATTTTTTTCCCGCGTACCGCTTCAATAAAGCGCGGCATCTCTTCAGTCTCAGGTCCATTAGACGAGCATTCAAACGATGTCCTGTTTTTCTTCGATATGCCCGACGCCCTAAGTCTTCATTTAACACCCTTTTCACCGTGGTTCTGCTTAACCCCATCTGAAGGGCCAAAAGTTTCTGCCTACGTTTGGGATTTCTTTGAATTCGCGCCTTCACAGCTTTTATCACTGCTGGAGTCCTAAAATACCGAGGGCGACCACTTCTTGACCTGTCATCTACACTAGAGTTCATTGTATCGTTTGATGGTGCGATAAACGAATCTTTTGGTTATAGTAAAATTTTTCAGTATGTTAAAAATTTGAATTGGCGCGTAACCGCAACGATGCAACGCAATAACCGCAACACGGTCTTCTTTAAGGGGGCACCGGAGGGACAATCGCCCATACATCACGTACTACCAAGATCATTTCTAATTGGAGCATATTTCTACCTTAATAAGGTATTATTTTAATTTGAATAGTATTTATCTAGGTTCCCAACCATATATTAGATCAAAATACCTAAAATAAAATAGAAGCGTATCGAATTCTGCATGTTTTTACGTCATAAAAGACCTGTTTTCAACCTAATTGTTTCGTATTAAAAACAACAACATCTTACGTATCCTAGTCATGGGAACATAGATTATATCGTCTAGTTACAGAATAACAACACAATGAGAAAAATACAACAAGTTTTCAGTCATCATTTTTGGTATTACGGAACACGGTCAAAATCTAATCAAATTTAGAATCGTTCTATTGCTATCACTGTCGCTCTGCGTGGCTAAACTTCGTCACTAAACAGGGATAGCGATATTCAGGCCGAAGTTTTTGACGTGGCCGAATTGATGTTGCGATCAGTGTTCGCCGGCGCGTTAAGCGTCCTCTGCATATTTAAAAATGAGTAAAATTCTAAAAAGTATACTTTTTTATTTTCATGAACAATTCGAAATTCGAATTCTATAAACTTTTTTGTGGCCAGCATTCTAAAAGAAAAGTTTTTACTGTGTGACAATACTTATGACCTGACTAGGTATAACCTAATATCTGTATAATATTAGTCTCTCACAAAACAGGTATGCGCTACAATTTTGAGCCTTGTGGAGAAAATAAACCGTTGTTATTTTTAGAGTTCCGTACCTCAAAAGGTAAAAGAGGAACGTTTTTAAGATCACGCTCTTGTACGTCTGTCCGTCTGTCTGTCCGTGTGTCACCACCGATTTTCCCAGGAACGGGTGGACCTAGCAAGTTGAAATTTATACCAGATATTGAAGACTATAGTTCCTATTAGGTGTATAAAAATCAAGGTCCTGAGTCAAGACGATAAAAAGATATGGGCTAATTTAGATTTTCGCGAAAACTTATTTTCAAATTTTTTATTTTTTGGTATTTTCTCTTTACTTGTGCTGAAGATTTTGCTTTTAACCAAAATTGACAATTCTAGGTCGCCCGGAAGTACCCTATAGGTTATGGGTCGAAAATCTATATTGTAGTTGACCTAGAATCACGTAATTTGGCAAAGGTCTTACAGCAAAAATAAAAAAAAAAATAAAAAAATACAAAAAGTTGAAAATTAAAGGGTGTCTCCATACATACATAGTTTACGCCAACTAAGATGATGTATGGGCGCTCATACAATTTAGAGGACTAGCTTAATCGGCACCAACTTCAAATAAGGTAAATAAAGAAAATGGTGTTATTGAATAAAATAAATATTTAAGTGGGACTCCCATACAACAGACATGATTTTCTTGTCGTTTTTATAGAGGTATTATAAGGTTTCCGCCCTTCGTGCGCGAGTCCGAATTTGGCCGGCTTTTTTTAATTTGTTTGGCTTTCATATACATTATTATTATTGTATCTACTAGTAAATGTTGTGTAACCGTAAGAGCCGCAGGGTTCAGGCCACTATATATCACCACACGTATGACATTGTTGTATTTCATTCACAGCAGGGATGTCCTTTTGCTCGAGGCTTTTCTACCTCTACCTTATATTCGTCCGTTTAATTATCCGACTGCGAAGAAGGAGGGTAATGCTATTTTCCATTATCGTCATGTCGATCATTTTTCACATATAACTATTAAAAGTAATATGAGTAAACTTTTTATTTGTTCATATGAAATAATTCGCTTCCGCCCGACTCGCGGCTTCGCATGCGTGGTTTGCCAATAAATTGTAGCTTATGGCTAAATCCATGTCATAATTTATCTTGATATAAAATTTTATCGAAATCGGTCGAGCTGCTTAGTTGTGAAAACGTAACGAACAGACAGAGACAGTTACTTTCAAATGTATGGTATTACTTTTATGTTGATTAATATAATAATTATTTTCACAAAAAATCAGGACTTTATATAACTAGTAGTTCGCCCCGGACTGACATCTCGCGAGTCTCCGAATTAAACAAAAAAATATTTGTTGTAATCTTTGACTATCGAAATAGTACCACGAAAAATTAACCACCTTAATTGACCTACAGTTTCATTCAAATTACTTACAGGTAACGGGAGTTCATGTTCTGTGGTTATTTTTTTTTTTGGGGTACAAATTGCAGTTATTCTGGAAATCAGACTTGCCTATATTTGTGTCACATAAGCTACACGCATACCAAATTACAGTACTGTGGGGTCGCTGGTGTACTCTGTGAATTTTGTTAAAGTTTAGTTTTTATCCTGGCTAATAACTCAAAAACTACAAAGAATTTACTATAAAGAGTCTAAATGTACTAATGAATACCTTTCATTTGTCGTCTCACTTGATCTGATAGCCTCATTTGCATATTTTTTACCCCTCTTGAACCCTAATATCTCAACAACCCCACTAAAATTGTGCCATCACTACCTACCTATATATTAAATTTCACGATGATCGGATGAACGTTACGAAAGTTATCCTCGGACAAACATACGTACATACAACGCCGATTTGCCCAAGTTGATTTAGAGATCTCACTTCGCTCTATCAAATATGTGGACAGTAAATTAACACATATGGCTGAGTATCTCCTTAGGTATATAACAAAATCCGTGAAACAAAAAAACAAATAATTTAAAGCAACAAAAACGAAATCTAAGCATTATTCCAGGATAATGACCAAAACCACCACCTCCCCCACCTCACCGCTCAAAGTAAGCGGAATGGAAATCGTTACGCGCTATTTTGTTGTTAATTAAAAATAATGATCAGAATGTACCGTTGCCTTCATTTTAGTATCAGAAGTTTTTGTGTAAACTTTGCTTTAATAGCATTATTTGTGGTATTTCAGTATTTTTTACCAAATTTTCTTATAAAAATGAAAATTCTGTTGTGAACTTTTCCAATTATAATATGATTTTGTCCTAGTTTGTGTATTATCAAAGTCTTGTTAGGTCCCGATAACCATTTTTGCGAAAAAGTAATAGGTATTGAAATGCAAATGGAATGTGCCGTTTACTCGAATCTAATGAGTTTCTCTTCATATTATTGTACCTACACAATGTTTTTAGATCCGATGGGGGCAATAATCCCGCGGATGCCTCGGAAACGACAGAAGGCTAGCTACATCGACAGATTGCTCGACTTAGGAGTCATTACCGACAAAAAGCAGTGCCGTAAAAAGAGACAAAGGAAAAATGCTAAAAGCACCGGCACGAATGACGATAAATCGAACGGTAAGTTGCTAAACAACTTCACTTTGCTTTATTCAGCCCGCTATACACATGCCAGTTACTTGCTAGTTAACTTTCTGCTGGCATTGTTTGTTAATATTGTAAGCCTGTGTCGAGTGTGTCGTTCCACTTTCGCGCGGCACGTTGGCAAGAAGCTGTGATTCACATACGTTTGTTACTCGTATGCTTTTGTGGTGAAAATATTTTATCTATTACACATTTGGGTTGACTCAACGGGAATAAACCCCATAATTATACTAGATGGCCAAACGCAAGCCGTGTTTACTTGTTGATTCCGTAAAAAAGTGGGAAATACAAATCTTGCCAGCCACTAGCATGCCAGTTACTCTCCTGGCATTTGTGTCTCGGCCTTTATATCGTGCGACGGTCATAACCCCTATGTTCGGCTCCATCCCATAGCTTCGCCCATGTCATAAGACGGAACAGTTCACTTTTTCTGAGGTCTTCCAATAACTAAGTAATTGGGCTATTGGTAAGATAAATCCACCGTAAAATTTGTTCCACATGTTGTTTGCTGGCTAGAAGTTATTATGGACGTAAATAGGCGCCTGGGGCGGCGGAACTTTATTACGTTACATTTTTATAAACCCTAAGTGAGTTTCGCTATTAGACTCGGCGACAGTGTTTTCTAGGTATAATAGTACTCTGCATAAGTACCTACAAGTAACATTTTTCTGCGAAATATAAAGGCTGACGTGAATTGCTTTATAGTATTGTAAATGTGCTAAACACAAAATATCGATACTGGTACCCAGAGTTCTGAAAAAAATCTTTTTAAGTAGTCTGTTCCAATCCCGGTCATAATCTATTTTATACTAAATTTCATCAAAATCAGTACAGTCGTTACAACGTGCGTGATTTAGTAACAAATAAACATCTAAAATGTCGCATTTTCTGTTTCTATGACTGCAATGGGTCACATGCATTACAAGAACTGAAACGCCAAAGGAAAAACAAATGAAAAGTTCAATTTATTGAACATATTTATTTTGAAGCTATCGTTTTCACCGATTCAATCTAATAAAATGAATCCATCTCGCGAGTTACATAGCCTTGTATGGCTTTGTGATCCAATGTGATCCCCAAAACATGGCATGACTTTCGAACCAACAATCGTTTACTAATCCTTTTCAATATTGTAGAGAGCGCATCTGGCTCAGACTCGAATGAATCCGACTCTGACAAGTCGAGATCCACGTCACCCGTCAGACAGAAGCCGACCAAACAAAAGAATAACCAAAGAAAGAAACCGAAGAAAGTCGAACTTAGTGCTAATGAAATCGGCCGATTGTTGGTTAAGGCTGTCGATAATGGTAAGCTATTCGACCTGCAATTCATTTTGTGTCCAATTACTTTGTTGCTAAAGTTGGGTTTGCTTTGGCAGATTTATCAGAAGCGCTTAAGTGGCTGGCGGAAAATTTGGAAGAGGTAGCGTTGGACCAGGAAGCGGAAGGGTTCGACCCGACAGCGGACGGTACTCTTTTGGTCACCATTTCTAAGGAGTCGGTCGAAGCTATGGAAAATGATTTGTTTAAGAAAGTTGTAGAAGGAGTAGGAGTCGCCCCACCTATTCACGAACAGGTAAATTACGCATTTTATTGAAACCGATTCTGCTATTTATTTGAGCTTTGAGTGCTATTTTATTTTATGATATTCTTTTACTGCGATTTTGTTTTATTGAATATCTGCTAATTGAAGTTGTAGAAACCATACGCTATAAATATTTCATCCGAGTGCGCTCGTATAACTTTTACATTTGCAGTAAAATCTGTGTTTATTTTATTATGGTGGTGAGTTTCATTTTAAAGAAAACCTTTATAATGAAATTCCATAAGAGTATCGGCAAAATATTTTAAATTATTTAATTCTACGCGAATCTTATTCGCAGCCATCGTAATAAATCACAATCACTAAGTGTGCTTAGATTGGAATAACTTAAAATGAAGTTGAAACACTAGTTAATTTCAATTATCTGAGTTTAACTGTAAAAAAATATGAAGTCGTCAGACCTAATTGCTTTAAGGAGAAAGCAGAAAACTGTAAAAGATAGCATAAAATGTAAAAGTACTAAATAATAATTAATATCAATTAGGAGTCTGTAACGAAAAATTATTGAGCTGAGAAAATGTTTATAGGAAAAATACTGGAGGATTCCCAGTAGCCTTCACTTCGAGACGATAAGAAAACGGCGGGAAATCATAATGAAAGCTGTAAATAAAGAGCTCATTATCGAGGCGAGCGAGCCCGCCCGGGGGGGCCTCGGCGCGGATACAATCCAACCAGCGCCCGAATCCAGCGACGATGATGACTTGTTTGACAATTTACGAAAAATGCGCGAAGACGACGGTACAAAAATGCGGGAAAATAACGTCGCGTGTAAAAGTATTTTTAGCGCGACGCGTAATCACAAACGGAGTCGTAGCGTGGACTCGGATGATGGCAATACCAGGGGGAAAATGCAAAAGATTGATGAGGGTGTTGAGGAAAATGATGATGATATCCTCTCGTTTGCTAAGAAGACGCTGCAGCAGGAAGACTTGCCCGACACTGAGGATATATTGGGACATGTACCGAGAGATGACAGTGGTAAGTTTCTGTATAGTATTTTTTAGAATAGTTTCATTATTTCACATTTGAACACAAGTTATACACGTGGAAATCTAATAAGTCCGATTTGACGTCTACCGCGATAACCTTGTACGAACGCTTACTCAAGAAATCGGAAAATCAACCACATTATGCCAATTAATCATTTTAGTATCCATTCACTAAAACAATGAGTATAAATAAAATACGCCAAGTTTCACTTTATATTGAAAAACCGACCAAAGCGCGAGTCGGACTCGCGCACGAAGGATTCCGTGCCATTATCTATAAAAAAAGGCTAAAAAATCACGTTTATTGTATGGGATCCCCCCTTAAATATATGTTTTATTTTAATTTAATTATTTATTTTTGAAGTGAATATATAACTAAATATTCTGTGAAAATTTCAAGCGTCTGCCTGTTGCCGTTATCAATATCCAGCTAAAACGAGCAAAAAAAATTACGTTTGTGGTATGAGAGTCCCCTTAAATATTTATTTTATTCTGTTTTTAGTATTTGTTGTTATAGCGGCAACAGAATTACATCATCTGTGAAAATTTCTACTGTCTTACTATCACGGTTCATGAGATACAGCCTGGTGACAGGTGGACAGACAGATAGACAGCTTAGTCTCAGTAATAGGGTGCCGTTTTACCCTTTGGGTACGGACCCCTAAAAATTACACTCAGTATCAATCCAATATAAGATGAAAATTTATTTAACTTCACTGTGTGTGATGGTCCATTGTATTGTACCGTTGTTATGCTCTAACGGTAGGTAGTAGTTTTTTGCTGAGTACGGTGCATTTACCGTAATTACGGTGCACATGGTAACACTGGACGGAACCATAGGTAGGTACTAAATAAAACATAACTTAAACACACAATCGCCGACCGAACAAATGATGGTAATAGTGATGTACAAAAATGCAGCCACAGACGATATATCAATTCTGAACAGTAAATATTGATTCACTAGCTGTTTGCTGCTGCTGTATTAATTCTATATAACGTCTGGGAGTTGTAGATGGCGCTAGGTTTGAGGAGTGTATCTTATATTTTTTAATATATATTTATTTATTTTTGGTTTTCTTATTGTTTTTTTTGTTGTTTGTTTTTAAAGTACCTATTTGCCTAAGTAATGTTCGTAGCTATTTATTTTGCAATTCGTGTATTTTATGTATTGTTAATTTATTGAGTATCTTCTCCTTTTAATTTGTCTACATGTTATTTATATTTTATTCTATTTGTAGTGTCTTTTCAAATGATCGTGTCGTCACCTAGGCCCTGTCAGAAAACCAGCGCTGCATCGTATCTACCGTGGTACGAAACAGCTTATGCTGAGACAGGGACCATTTTGTCCCCACGCAACACCGGTATTGTCTGTCTGAGTGTATCTTGACTATGCCTTTGTTTTTATTGTTTTTTTATTGTGTTTGATGTCAAGTGGGTTCAAATAAATATATTTTCTTTCTTTCTTTCTTTTCTTCTTTTGTACGGCGAGCGATATTTTGTCATAACATAAAATATTATAGCTGGAGGAATTTACTAGCTGGTTCAAATCTTTCACTCCACGTTGGGGTTTGTTTTAGAGAGTCGATAGCTGACAAGGGTTGGATTTAAGTGGACTGTATGTTTGCGAATTAGACCGAAATTTACCTATGCCTAGAATACTCAAAACCAATAGCATTTGTAACGTTCTTCTAATGATAGGACGACCACACTGCTGCAAATGGAAGAATCACAGGAATAGAATACAGCAGCGTTAGGGGAACGGAACATGCACGTACCTGTAGATCTCTGGATACCAGGAGCCAGTGTCCTGGGGACACCACGCCAAGGTAAACGGGGTGACCCTAGCGCCACGTGCAGCCGCTAAGGTCGTATCGACACTTCCAGCACTTGTTTTTCACGGAAAGTTCACATGTTTAGTTCAATAACACATAAATAGCGAGTTCTAGTGGAAATTTGTAGGATTCCACCAAAATAGAAGAAAATGAGTCGCACGCGCGCGCATCGTTGTGATTCTCACGGAGGTTCAAACTCAAACATCTTGGCGAGTAATACAAAATAACTGGATGAATATCCACCAATAGCATCTTCATTATTCTTCATCGATTGTGACGCGCTTAAAGGAATTCTTTTTTTTTTTTGCAAAATATTTCTTTATAAAATAATATGTATAATATGTACCTATGTAGTAATATATAGATCGTTAGGTTTTTTATAAACTATCGAAAGACATCCCGAATTTAGTCATTTTAGATTGCTATTTAGGAAATGTACTGTGTGTCACCGCATTTATGACATTATTTTAAATCACGGGTGATGGCTAGTATTGTTATAAAATAGTTTTTTTTCAAATTCATTGCCATGATTTTTTTTTTAATTTTATCACCTTTATTTCAAGTCCTAAAATATCAACGAAAACGCCTGTAGACAATAGGTAAACAAATCATATTCATTCATCATGAACTAGGCACCTGTTATACTGACTAAGCGGCATCAGACGAAGGGCCGATTTACGTTAAAAATTGTTTTTTTGGAAGTGTATCGATTACTGGATAAATATTCAAGCTACCGCTATTAAACCAATCTCTAAAATAAGTTAATAACGATTCTGCATATGTGTTTTAAATTAATGTCGTGAATGCGTTGACAGACTATAATATCTAGTTAAAGTGTATAATGAAAAATATTTCGTCCATTTCATATTGATTTTAGGCATTGTATACATTTCCGGTAACATATATACAATATGGAGATGTAACAAGCAACGGCCAATCTGGCCACTTCTAAATTATTCAGTCTGAATTTGTGACGGATTTCAAATCACTATTTCTTTAATATTTGGCGATATTATGTATTTTGAATTATGGGGATACTTGTCATTTATCAATGTTGTTAATAAAAAAAATCGCATACTAGTTTCTCAGTAGTTTGACCGAAAAGATACAAGTAACGTATTCTCAGTTACAATTTTCGCTCTACAGTAATAACTTATTCATAGGCAAGTTATTTTTCAAATCACTCGCGAATCCAATTCCCCAAATAGAAATAAGTTTCAGTGATAGATGGGGGAAGTTGACTAGCTGAAAATACCTTCGGACATTATAAACTGGTGGGCGTACTACTTCGTAGTGATTCATACAAATATGTATGTCTACCCAGAATGAGGTGCTTCCAACAGTGAAGCTTTAAAAAAGTAAGAGCAGTCTAAATTTAAAAATGTATACTAATGCTGGGGCTACATTAGCGGGCTACGGCGAATATTCGTATTGACGCGACGAGTGTGGCCGGGTAGATCGTGCAGTATTCGGGCGAAGACGATGTATTATCAGGGCACTGTCGGTAAACTGGCGCGCATCAAAGGGATATGTCGCGACAATATTCGCTTGGGTGGCTACACCTACGTCACTTCTGTGTTGTCCAGGCTTTGATGCGGGACGGACGTGCTTGTGTTTTTTTTTGTACACCATGGAGTGGAGTTACGAAAAAGTGTTGGAGTTCATTAAATTGTTATGAAACGGAGAGTATATAATCCTAGTAACCCCGACCACAAAAAGAAACATTTGGTACATGATGCGTGGATTAGAATAAAAAAAAATAAGCTCAGTTGGCCTACCACAGTAGATCAATTTTGATATTATTTTCCAAATGATACTCGTAGATACAATTGTAATAAATAATAATTTACCAACAATGCAACGCCACTACTTCCTCCATTTTGAATTACGTCTCGGCCGCACAGCACACCACAACACAACCCGGTGCGATGTATCGCGTCAACGCGACACGAATCTTAGCCCGCCTAATGTAGCCCCATCATAAGGATAAAGTGTGAACTTTATCTTTAAATCAGATGTTTCCTGTACCGTTTATTATTTTAGGACTTAAACCATAAGATGTTTGACCTAGCTTGCGGATTGTCGAGATTTTCCCAATGACTGTTTATCCTTAAAACATCAAAAAGGGCGTTTTAAAACTTTTAAAGAGACGGCAACACGCACGTTGTTCTTTTGGTGCTACAAACGTCCATATGCATCAGGTACGCTGTACGCTTGTTTGGCTAACAAGCCTACCTGATAGTAAATAGAAAAATTAACTACTTAGATCATTAACCATTATTTAGGTTCAGTTTCGCAATTTTTAGGGTTCCGTACCCAAAGGGTAAAACGGGACCCTATTACTAAGACTCCGCTGTCTGTCTGTCCGTCTGTCAACAGGCTGCATCTCATGAACCGTGATAGTTAGAGAGTTGAAATTTTCACAGATGATGTATTTCTATTGCCGCTAAAACACGAAATACTAAAAACAGAATAAAACAAATATTTAAGGGGGCCCCCATACAACAAACGTGATTTTTTGCTCGTTTTTGCTCGATATTGATAACGGCAACAGTTAGACGCTTAAAATATTCATAGAATATTGACTTATATTATTCACTTTAAAAATAAATAATTAAATTAAAATAAATATTTAAGGGGGGCTCCCATACAATAAGCGTGATTTTTTTTTCCAATTTTTTTTGTTTTAATAACGATAACAGATAGAAACTTGAAATATTTACAAAATATTTAATTGAAAATTCACGTAGGTACAAATATATAATACGTACTAATAACATTTTTATAGACAATGGTACGGAACCCTTAGTGCGCGAGTCCGACTCGCACTTGGTCGGTTTTTCTTTAAACTCGTCATTAGCGAAAATCTTCGAACGCTTTTAAAAAGTAATAAAGTAAGTTTGCCTACAACGAAATATCTCAATTATATCGTAAAGCGAAACCTAGTTTCATTATAATCTGTGGTAAAACCGTTGTAGAGACTACAACTTGTGTCTCAAAAAATGTACATATTGTATCAAGGTCGTAATTTTTCTAGGCCCCACGTTCTTAGGCGTTTGGCAATCTTACTTGACCGTCGTTTTCCGAAACTGGAATACCCATTGATATCAATACATTTCGTACACATACAGAACTGTAAAGTTTTGGTAATACGTTGCTTTCAGTCTAACCCAGTTCCGAATACCCTGTTTTCGACATCATTTCATGGAATAATTCGCAACAAATATTTATTTGCAGACAACGAAGAGGGCGCACAAATAGTTTTGTCAAGAAAACGTGACAATAGGAGACGCAGAATTCTTATTGAAGACGATTCGGACTGAAATTATTGTGTTGTTTTGTGTTCATCTATTATAATTCTGATAAGGGCAGTAAAAACAATGATGTGAGTAAGTGAAGTTTTTTTTTAAACATTTTTAGATTAGTTAGATGGTTTGGAGGCAGTATCGGCCCGCGTATGCACTGCCGTGAAGAGTAAGCATATGTCATTACACGTTGTTTTACCGATTTCAAAAAAGCAAGTGTTCTCAAGTACGCTATTTTTTAGTATCATCATCATCATTTTCCGGAAGACGTCCACTGCTGAACATAGCCCCCCCCCCTTAGATCGCCACAACGAGCGGTTGGTAGCCGTTTGCGCCCAACGGCTCCCCGCGATTCTTACTAGATCGTCGGTCCACCATTTTTTTATGTATGTTTAGTGATAATTATTTACCACATTGTTTAATTTAATGATCATTTTTTGATAGAAAGTAGGTACCTTAGGGATGATTTCAATAAAATTTGGTCAAGTACCGTCTTATCGGTGTTTCGACCGACAATGTTTCGGTTCAATTCGTGAACCTTCATCGGGGTGAGTGCGATCCGCTCCGAATAACGTCTCGCCTCGCACTCAATACCTTGGAAATCAAAATTGATTGCTTCTTCTTCTTAGCGTGTCAAGGGTTCATTTTCATTTATACTATGTTGGACAGGTGGGTGTTTGGCCACAACAGTAGCATTAGGCGAGGCGGTTAATAGGTCCTCCATCGTGCAGGTGTTCGGACACAAAGGGCAGATTAGCAAGTGCTGCATCGACTGCACGGGATCACCGCAGTCGCACTGCGTCAAGTTAGAGTCCCTGAATCCCCATTTGCACATATCAGTCTGCAGCGGCCAACCTGGGTGCAGAGCCTGTTTAAGGACTTCCAAACTGGCCACGGCAGATCGTGCCCGGGTGGTAACTGTTCCTGTGGGGTGACAAAATCAGGCAAATTGATTGCTGATAGAAAATAACACAAAAAAAAATGAAAATTATACCCCGTATATGTAAGAAAATACAGTAGATTATACCCCGTAAACGTAAGAAAATACAGTAGATTATACCCCGTAAACGTAAGAAAATACAGTAGATTATACCCCGTAAACGTAAGAAAATACAGTAGATTAACAAAAACCATTCGGTATTAATTTTATTATGAATAAGTACCTACTAATAATTTCTGTACAAAAAGTAATGATATCCCATCAAAAACATAAATGTGAAATGAGGGCCAAGGTTAATATTATGATATATGCCTTGGTTGGTTGACTTCAACGCCAAAAGAAGTGAGATCCAAACGGGTGCCAAGTTCAATGGTCAGTTCTGAAGTTTATTTATAACAACATAAAATATTTTATATCAACTTAAAATATCATAATTATTGATTAAAAAGAGTATTTATCGCGTATGTTAAAATATAATTTCTTCTTATAACTTAGGATAAAATATTGAAGCCTACGGTCTGACTTTTTTTATATTTATTTACCAACAAAATCCATAGCTCTTAAAAATAAAAGTTTACAATGCCTATGTGTCTATCCTACAGTCAAAAACGGTACAAAAAGGTACATTGGTACCAAATATTATACAAAATACCTCAGCGTCTGAAGACAAGTCTTTAATCAGTGTGTGTTACCAGTGAGTGATGACATATGGCACAGAAACGTGGCCTCATAAAAAGGCAAGTTCGTCCAGCGAGCTTGCTATGCAGAGGGCTGTGCCTGATGTTTCTATACGAGATCGAATCAGGAATGAGGAGATTCATAGACCAGCTAAGGTCACTGGATACAGCCCAGAGGATTAGCAAGCTGAAGTGGCAGTGGGCGGAGCACTTAGCTCAATGAATTAAGTAAGAAAACTATGTATATTTTCTTCTGATAACCGTTAGTTCTTCAACTATTTCATTTTGTGAAACGGAGTCTACCAATAATTTCTTGTTATTTTTTAGTGAGAAGTCAAAGAGAATAAGTAGTTTGTATAATATTTATAAAAATAAGCTTATGCCGCGGCTTCGCACGCGTGTGCCCTCTTAGTTAGAGTTTGAGAACTAGCGTATTGTGCGATGCCACGGATTACTAAAAGTTACTACGAGCCGTTCAACAACCCCGCTCGTTCAATGACCCACCCAGTAAATGACCCCGCCCGGTCAATAAACTCGACCGGTCAACAGGCGTACTCCAGGGCGGTAAGTACCTACCTGCATGTTAAGTGCCAAAACTTAAAAATAAAGATGCTTTGATGACAAAAAACATTATATATTGTCTCAAAAATATACTCTGTCGTTATTTATAATGTAAATTGCAAGACCTACATATATAATAAAATATCGAAATAGAGCTGTTTAGTCGTGAAAAAGTAACAGACAGATATTTTTGAATTTATAATATTAGTATGGATCAAATATGACATTCATAAAATTTTAAAAGTCCATTTTAGCATCAATCCCTACTCAGCAAAGAAAAAACATTTTGAAAACCATTACGGCAAATTGCACTTTGATACTAAAATAAAGTCCATTTAAAAGTTTGTCTGGAAGAGTTAGCTTTTAGCGATAAGACTGCCGCTTATATTTCCGCGTGTAGTCTTATGGTTAAAATATTCCTTGTTAATATAAGTGTCGCAGGAGGCTGTGTACAGGTTAAGAGTTGCACAGAGATCCATGGAGCGTACCATGCTCGGCATCAGACTGTTAGATCGAGTTCCAAACGTCGAGATCCGTAGACGAATGAAGGTTCATGACGTTGGAATTCGAGTTATGGAGCTCAAATGGTCTTGGGCGCGATACTTGGCTAGACGTGGTGATGACAGATGGAGCAGGACAGTGAGTAAATGGCGGCCGAGGAGCGGGTATAGAAGGGTAGGACGACCAGCAGCGTGATGGGTGGACGACATCGTAAAGGTCGTGGGCCGTCAGTGGGTAAGACTAGCGCAGGATCGTGATGCATGGCACAAACTTGGGAAGGCCTATACCCAACAATGGGTAAAGTCAGGCTGTGGATGATGATGATGAATATAAGTGTGGTCTACAATAAAGCGCTTTCTATCTATCTGCTAGCTCACCCGCAAGCGGCTAGGCACGCATGCTAAAAAAAAGTATGTTATTCTTCTCCTCGTTTTTTTTAATTCTAGCTCAGAACCATTCACGTGACGCCATAAGTCCGGAATTTTATACAAGATTTGAATAACAAATTGACCCAGACGTTTCATAGTGCCTAGATTCCGTCACAAATACTAAAAGATATTTCACTTATTCCACAATACAAACAAGTCTTATGTTTATTATCCCACATAGAATTCCAATAAGCCCGTATCGAATAGCAATGCACTCGTGGAGCTCTGGTATTTTCTTCCCATTGCGTCGCACTATATTGCAAATATTGTGCAGCACCGAAACCAATATAAAATTGCGCAAAGGTCAAGCTTTCAATGTAAATCTATTTGTTTAATATTTCTAAATGTAATGAACATTTTGAAAATAGTTTCTGTGTGTCTTTGGCATAGGTTTCCCCGCGCAGTTCATATAAACATATATGAAGTAATGGCAGTAAGAGTTAACCGGTTAACTTCTGAGCATTTCATGGTCACTAGAGGGTGCTGCAATGAACGTCGGAAAGTTCAAGGATTATTTAAAAGTTGATTATAATATTGTCTAAATAAACTTTTTACAGAAACTGAATTCCATTGTTGGTGGTGCCGCTATGTTTTTGTTTTAAAGTAGCATCTACTAACTATTTATGAACTCTTGTGGCTCACTGTCTCGTATCGATATAAAATGGAGAAACTTTTATAAACCATTAAAAGTTGTTTGGAGTACGTCATGTTCGGTTCCGCGTACTCGTTACGTTATTAAGAGCAAAGTTAAATAAATTTAAACACCGTCAATACCAATAACATTTAACCGTTGAATATTAACGAAATACCTGAAATGTTGAATGCATTTTATGTGCGCGTTGTTTTTACTTTAAAATATTGTCCGTTAATCTCTTTGAACTCAAATTATGTTGATTATCGAGTTTAAATTCGTACAAAATACTTTGTAACAAACACGTATTTCTGTATTGTGCTTTTGTACGCAAGGGATTATAAACGACAAACTCGGAAGATTAATATCGCAGGGTGTGCACTAAATCTTTTCACTCAGCATCAGATTAGCGCCCCGACCCACCCCTAAACGTATCGTTGTTTTTCTAACATTATCTTAACATTGTAAACAAGCTACCCTGCCTGGGGCGGAACAGCTACCTGAAATAACATTTAAATATACGCGTACACAGGTCGCACAGCTCCCCGCACAATATTATATTAATTAACCCGGCCTCTGCTTGATTAGCAATACGTGCCAACAATGCTCGCGCAAAATCTCGAAGGTACGAGTAAATTATCTAGTCATCAATAAATCTGGTTTAATACAGCGAAATTGTGGATGCTATGTTCCTCGGGTTTCAACAATAATGCTGAATACGATACCAAATATTTATAGGTATAAAAAGCTAACGCTACCCCTTAGATGAGCTGCCGTGTCGGATCGCTGGAACTACGTCTCGCTTTTAATACAATATATATTGTATGTGATTGATTCTTATTTAAACATTGTGTTTGTTCCCCACTCGCAGAATACTTACCCAAATGGCGGCAAAAAATACAAAGGATCGTTTGATCGCGTAATCCCGCGGGCGATCAAGTCTCCGAGTATTTCTTATTCAAATGCTGAGCGAGCTATTTTAATGTTTTAACACAGCACGCCATCAATCTTAGCCGAGGCCGAACGTGGCCCATTACTGCCGCCCCTTGCAATTATCCACTCGAATAAAAACGCTTTAAGTGTTAAATTAACGATATCTCAGCGAGCGAGACGAGAACGAGACTTGTCTGACTAAGTAATTAATTTGGAGCCAGAACAGAGGATAGTGAATAGTGATAGTGAACCGGTGCAGTGCACCAGATACCATCTCGAGGAAGCTCGTTTATATCCCGCTTCACAGGCGGCACAGGTTCAACTGATATTTAAATCAATTGTACTAGTGAAGGAAAGGTAAGCCCTTTCGAAAAGAAATTATTCGTATACCGCGCATGTAAAGTGTCGTATTATCGATTCCGAAGAGCTCCGAAATCCATTCACGAAAAATTGCCCAAATTCGTTCGAACTCGTACATTATGTAGGCACCTTTAAAGTTCTCAGCCCTGGTAGGTTTTTCAAAGTTGGCAACAAACAACGGCGTGCAAATCTCGTTGTCGCGAATGTTTCTTATATATTATGCCGTAGTCACTTAGTTGCGTAAATATAAACAAGCACTCATTCTTCTTCTTTGCGCGCCCGGGGCGGAGAAAAGAGAATGACAAACGAGTTAAAGAATAATGGAAAGTAAATGAAAATAGCAAAATCGCTTGTCAACTGTTTCTCTTTCTCCACTCCACTGTCGACTCCCAGGAATGTTAAAAACGCCTTATCTACACAAAAGAGTCGGAGTATGGAGCGTTAAGTATTCAGAAGATGAATTTATAACGGACCATTTTTAAAGGACGTTCGCTTAGGAAATGTACGTTTTCCCTTAAATGTTTACGATTTACGCGAGGTTTTTCATGGCCAAAAATATGCAGAGCCAATATTTAACAAATTTTTAATGCTCTTGTTATGAGTACGGAAAATCCCATGTTGTCGCCGTATATACCTATAGATTCATGAATGTTTAAAAACTTCTTGCTCACAATTTGTTTAAATTGACAGATTTTGAGTAAACATTGAGCTTGAGATTTCAAAAGGTATGATAGCTTTTACACCATTCACAATTTTTCTTGATGCTTTGAAAGAAAAAGATGAGACAAAAATGATATTGGATCCGAAAACATTCTCGTAAAGAAACTTATAATTTGCAGTAAAATAGCGCGTTTACGTTTTCTTGCAAAGAATCCAACAACATTAAAGAGAGGATGCGAGGGTTCGCACGAAGCACCCTCAGGTAAAAACCAAATTGAATTTTCCCTCGGCCAAATAGAACGGTATCGCGCAGATAAATCTCGAGTCTACCTCATCCCGTATCTAGAGAAAACAAAGTTTAATAGGAAAGTAAATAGAAAAAGTGGGAATGATAACATTGAATGTTTGAACTTTTAATTTGTGATAGATCCGTCGGCTGAAATCCGAACGCGGGCTCATAACTTTCGAATTGTTGACGATAACAGTACGCTACCCTTCAAATTTATGCAACCGATATATTCGATTTCATATTCAAAATGCCAACCACAACTCAAATAACGTAAGCGTAACTCGTAACGCGTAGTGGTGTTGACACATCAGGTTTTTATTTATCAAACACTAAGCAATAAATAGCAGTAGAATATAACGAATGTTTATTCCTTTACTGATTTTTATTATGTAATTAGTGGCAGTGTGGCGGCTACTGCGCGAGACGTTACCTGATATCACGCCTAATGAGGCCACATTCGCGGGTTTTCTGCAGAATAATTATCTCTATATGGGCCCTTTTAATCGAGTGTTCCAACCCGCGGTTTACGGCATTATAAAGCTAATGTAATTTTATAATGGGCCTTGGGCGTGCGTTTAATTTAAGCGGTACGAAAGATGGCGCACTTTCCGCGGTCGGTTCCGGAAACATTTCCAAATAATGACTATTTCGTAAGTATTTCTCTTAATGTTTCCAAAACTCATAGAAAAATGTAAAGAAATATGCTAGAAATATTTATTTCTGTTTAGAAATTAGGTTGAAACTGGAATCCTTCTGCAATTTATTTTGTGCGACGTATATGACAAGGTTTCCGCTCCAAACTCATTCTAGCAGAATCAGTGCGGACTCAGCGGTTCGTTCTAATCGTGCGAGAAACTCACGTATAAAGCTCACACATCCTCTGTCCGCCTTTGTGTTCACGCTTACTGAAACATATTAAAAATATGCATAACACTTGCCGCTTTTAATAATGCTCACCCGGTTAGAGAATGAAGTTACTATACCATAAATTGTTTGTATTAATTCTTTGTTGCACAAACAGAAAAATGTACAAATGGAGCACTTAATACTCGCACTCGCACTACTAAACTAAACTAAACATTTGCTTAGTCAAAGGCAACTTACAAATATTCATAAATTATTTGCAATTAGAGAAGACAAATAAATTAGAAAGTTTGACAATTTGTTTATTGAACCGAGCATACGAGGTCGATTCTCGTCTCCAGTGACATATTTGGGACATTGTAGCGGCAAATAATTAAAAAGTTTAGATTCATTTGAGCAGTGTGAGGAGGTCGAAGCGCTCCGGCGACCGCGCCTGTCACCAACTTGTGCATTAACTTTTCATTTGCAAGTTCGAAATGAACCTCCTGCTCTCACAACTTGGCCGCTTCTACTTACGACATGGAGAATGTGAAGCGGGTGCCATCGCTGCGTATATCCACACAGCCTCAATCGACTCGACGACGCCGACGTCAAGACAACATAAGATTTTAATAATGCCCTGTATGTCCTCGTTCGCAGATTGCAATCGTTCGATACCTACACAAGACGTTGCACTATAAATTGGTAGAAGGCCAATATCGCGCACGGATAAGCTTGATAATTCACTGCCAAACTAAAATAGATTGTTATCGTAAACGACATCTTCCCCGGGGTTCCCATAACTTCATTTAACTTTCCTAAATTAATTTTCATTTGATCATTTCATTCAGAGATGAGTTATAATTATAATTGAAGGGGCGCGTCGCAATCCGGATCCACAAACGGAATAATGTCAAATCAATTAAAAGTTGAATTCGGCGGGCAGAGAGCCAACCTCCAGCGAAGTTGATTCATTATTATTGAGCCGCGCCGCCGCCGCCACAGCCCGGCGCGCGCGACTCCACTACTCCACAATATCACGAGTTATCAGCGCGCCGCAGCCACCACTCCGCCGCATACGTGCATACATTCACTGACAAAGAATACTTTACGTCTGTAGTCGGAAACTTAGAGGGTCTGGAATTAACGAGGCGAAATACCAACACAAATAGTGTTCCGGAGTACAATAATGTGTCTGTCTCGTCTCGCTTGAAACTCTCCAAGCATCCTCGACATTCTTGCAGTTACCGACATGGGGAGTACCCTATGCAAATATTAAGAAACGCGAATCTCTTCCAGGTTAGAGTGAATATTAGGTAGGTATCTTTCAGACAATATTGTAAATGAAAAAAGGCTATTTCGAAAATTAACAGCAATTTACTAATGGCTGTGGAGTAATTTATCAAAATGGACACTCGTCACTTTTCGGCGAACAATGTCGACTGAATAAACAACGTCGATTTCGTTTCATCCCTCGTCAATTAACAAAAGAGTATTTTTGAAACACACATCAACACTCATCGTTAACCAACAATCGCAAAGTCCCGAATAAAAAGTATCCTAGTACATATATATTTGATGCAAAAGCTACGCGTGTGATAAAATTAGAAATTGTATGAGTCATAACAAACAAAAATGTACTTATTAACTGATAATGGATACTGGGAGTATTTTGAAGATATATTTACTAGTCAACTGAATGCGGTAGAATCAGTTTTGAGGCGATGTTGTCTTAGTAAACGCAATGACATTTGCATAGGTCCCGTCAACTGGCGTACTCATAAAACTAATACGAAAGGGATCACACTTGCGCTTCGTAATAGTGGAACTTTTCCAGGGATCAGCGAAAGTAATTCCGTACTCGGAGTTTGCTAAACAGGGCTTATTTACAATAGCGACGAGTTAAGGGCCCTCACGGTAACCGCCCGCAGTAAACTACCATCTGCTACCGACCTCATTACATTTTACGAACTGATCTAAACGCCGGTCTTCGATAATTTGTCGATATAACCTCCACTTTATTTGAAAAGCTCTCTGATACGTGGGAGTAGGTTAAACTGTACATAAATATTGAAAAGGTTAATTTGTTTTACAAACATACATGGTTCAGTAATCGACAATCGAGTTGTATTTTTTTATTTTATTCATTTCCAATTATAAAAGTTGATATCATGCCGGTATAAATATTGAATTTGTGATGAATCGAGTGAAAATAAAATTGGCGCGTGTTACAACTCCATTTGAAAATCGTTCGAATTGATTTTATTGAAATGTTCGGAAAACCGAAAATTAGCGGAGGAAAAATGAATATAATACAAGTTAAAGGCTTATCCGTTGCGGGCGAGCTATTCAAACTGCCAATAAATATTCAAGAGTAATTAACCGCCGCCGCTCCGTGCTACGAGTAGGTACGTCGATACGGACCAGAATATTTTTCGCTGCCGTCGATTCCACGTTAATCCCCGCAAAGGTAGATTACGAAGTGTTGCTAACTCCGTAAAACGCCAACGGAAAATACATATTTTATGTAAAGTGAAAGCAAAAAATGAGCTTCCGAAATTAATTACTTTTTTTTGTGGACGCTGCTGCCACTAAACATATTAACGACTCGAGACCTCATTTTTCAAACCGTATATATCCTACCCGTCATGACTTTTGCAACCTGGATTTGTTTTCATTGTGTTGTTGTTCATTCAATTTTGAATTGTGTCCGTTTAACTTAATATTAACTCAAATAAAACGTATGTTTCGCGTCTCAAAAGTAGTATAATATTAAAATTACTTGTAAGCACTTGGCACAACAAGGCAAGTTTGCTCACGGAACCTCGCGTCTCTTCCGTCTGACGGGAGCTCAAAAGATTTCAGCTAACGTTCCTGCGAGCTCGGTTACGTAGCAAGCAACTCTATTGTCCGTAGACAGCCGTCTTCTTAGAATCGTAGAGGCGCTACGATAGCTCTACGGCGCGGCGGCGGCGGCGGCGGCGGCGGCGGCGGCGTGTTCCGAGGAAACTATTTGTATATTTTATGTTGCCTTGCTTTATGGTAGCCTGTGGCTGAACCTTGTTACCTTCTTTAAGTTTAGTTCCAACATGAAAATGAAACGAAAAATCCGGCGCATATTTCTAAATACGGAAATGATTATGTAAAATAAATTGAAAAACAAGGATCGTTAGTGATACAATACACAGTGTGGGTACATTCACAAGGCATGTCCCTCGGGTCGGATATCCTGAAATCCAAAAACATTTTACTATTTTCAGTGGCTTGCATATTGTTTGGCAATTCGGAATTGTTTATTCGATTTCTGCCAAATAGCTTCGTGGTTCGCTAATGTCACATTTAAATCGTAAAGTAACATATTTCATATGCTGTTTTAGTATACTTACTCAATGCCTACAGATGTTGGCAGTTTTTTTTGTTGAGTTAGCTGCGTATGAGTTTTTATTGCTAAAATCTAAAAAAGTATTATGTATTTTTGGGCCATGCTAGCTGACATACGTAGAGAAATACGTTTATATGAAAAAACCTCGGCCGGTATCATTAAATAACCTTAACATTACCTTTAGAAGCGTATAAATATGTTAAGTCGAGTCTAAATAACACACGCAAGTACCTAGTATAATGTAAGTACCTAAGTAGTACCTAGTATTAGTATAATATGTATAATAAGTACCTAGTAATAACGCAAGTACCTAGTATAGTATAATGTCACAGGGAAGCGTATAAGTGGTGTCCCGAGTACTGTAGTATACTTAATAATGAAAGCCCTCACAATGTCGCTGGGTAATTTGTTAGAAATAAGTATTGTCTAATAAAATACAATATTAACCTCAAACAATTCCCACATTGTGGTCCGATTTCAACTCTGACTATGTATTTAGTTCAAAGCTCGAGAGCTTTTGTCTTTCCAAGGCTTATTTCGCAATCAAAACGTCCCTAGCGATTTTCACCGTAATAAATTCAGCTGGCCTATTCGTTTTTCAACGAATGTTTTAATATTTTATGTGATGCCAAATCAAATACTTAGAATTCGTCATATCTTTTCAATTGGCCCTTTTTATTTATATTTAATATAGGGTTTACGAAATACTCTGTTTATTGACAGCCATTCCGAGAAATAAAAAATGTAACGAATTGTGAGCACCTATTAACGGGATCTACCACTGGCTATGAATTACTGAACCTACTTTTGAGTGTGGATAAAGAAAGACCCTAATATCCAGTGAGATTCAATAGCTTGGAAAATTGGGATATTAGGTGAATCGCTTATAACTTTTGCAGACAATTTCATACCGTATTACCTATGTAACAAGATAATTACGTTCCTTTGAAAGGTACCCGAGCCGACATTTATTGATTATCGTAGCGTAGACATCTTTTGAATGTGATATGAAATTGCAAGTTGTCTATGTCCATACTGAGACAATACAATATGGACATTAATGTCCATATTTTTTTCTTTTTTTGTTACAAAATATAGGCTAGCGTTTGACCACGATCTCGCCTGATGGTAAGCGATGATGCAGTCTAGGATGGTACACACTTGCCTAGGAGAAACCTATTCACTCGCGACTTGAAGACCCCTAGGTTGTAGTTAGCAGGAAACACAGAGTCAGGGCAAGGCGTTCCACTCCTTGGCGATTATAAATAAGAATAAGGTCAAAATGCGTTTAATAACAAAAAGAATATACAAATATATGTCCATATTGTATTATACTAGCGACCCGTCCGCGGCTTCGCACGGGTGCTTTTACATATCCTCAAAAAAACATATCCTCATTTTGCGCAGTTGGCTAAAAAGTAGCCTATGTTCTTTCCCAGGACTAATTTCATCACCTTGCAAAATTTCATTACGTTCCATTCAGCCGTTTAGTCGTGTAAAGGTAACAGACAAGCTAACAAAGAAACAGAGCGATATATGTATAATCATAATCATTTATTTGGTAAGAATATTACACGTCATAATTAATTCGGTACACACTGTACACATTTAGTATAGTTCCTACAATATTGATTATAACCAAAATATAAAATAATAAAAGTTATTTAAAATAATAATAAAAACAAACAAATTCGGATATTAATAAAGAATTACACAAGTCACATAATATATTAATAATACAATATAAATAGTTATACAACATAATCAATAAGGTAGTCAATATAAAAACAGTCAATATCCAATAGTCCAATAAAATTATAGTATCTATTATTTCGCCATGTCAATAAACTCCTCATAACTGTAGAAGGTGTTACTCAGGAGCCAGCGCTTCAGTTTGAGTTTAAATGTATAGCAACTGGTTGCCTCAGTTACAGTACAGGGTAGTCTGTTATATACTGTCGGTCCCATTACATGCGTTAGCTTATCCGACTTGGCCAAGGTACGGGACACGGTAGCAAGCCTGTCAGCTCTCCGAGTGTTGTACGGATGCCTATCCCTGTTCTTGCTGAACAGTTCTAGATTAGACCGCACAAAGACAGCAACCTGGAATATGGCGATAGACGGGAGCGTCAATATTTCAAGTTCTTGAAAATACGGTCTCACGGAGGTATCCTGCGGTATTCTGACCATTGCTCTCACGGCTCGCTTGCTGCATGCGGAAAGCACGCTGCCATTCAGATGCGCGCCCCCACAGTTCCATCCCGTATTGAAGGAGCGAATGGACAGTGGCAAAGTAACAGGAGCGAACCACGTGACCAGGCAAGAAACGAGACAGTCGCCCTAACGCATAGCATGCTCCACCCAGTTTTCCACATACCTTATCAATATGGGATTCCCAAGTGTGCGTCCTGTCGAGTTCGAAACCCAGAAACGTGGTGCTCTCCACTTGCTCTATTTTTGTATTTCCCGCGAGAACCGTAAGCTCCCTGGAGGGACGCCCCGATAGACAGATATGGATAAAGTGGGTTTTCTTCAAGTTTAGGACTAACCCATTGTCTTTAAACCACTCCGCTAATTGAGAGGCAGTTTGATTTAGCTTCTATTCTAAGCTTTTCAGAGTAGTGGCTGACACAACTGCAGCCACATCATCGGCATACATTAACACCTCCGCGGAGCATATAGCTTCCGGGAGGTCATTAAGTAGTAAGGAGAACAAGATGTTAGAAACCGCAGAACCCTGTGCTACTCCCATGTTCGTAATGAGAGGATGTGACCTCGTCATGCCATATTCCCCTACGACAACCTGAGACCTTGGGCTCATTAGGTTTGTGAGCACGGCTAGGGCAGAATCGTGTATGCCGTAATGCCCCATCTTGACCGTGAGAACCGCGTGATCAGCCACATCAAACGCTTTAGAGAGGTCGCAGCAGATTATGGCAACCTGCTGTTTCCTCTCCCGAGCATCCATTACCTTCCGCAGCACCTCACGCGCTAGCGACGTGGTCGATCGTCCTTCACAGTACGCATACTGCCTGTCTGATAGCGCGCGAGTGGCTGCCAAGTATGATGTAAGTCATGAGCTTATTCCATTTTCAAGAACCTTTGCTATAGCTGGAATTATAGATACTGGCCTATATGAGTCCATGCCTGCTCTTCTCCCTTTTCCTTTGTATATCGGTGATACCTTACTGAGCTTAAGACAAGTCGGAAAGGTACCACTTTGCAAGCACAAGTTGAAAAGATCGGCTAGGATAGGGGCGATAGGACCCGCTGACATACCTAAAAGTTTCATAGAAATGCCATTAGCATCCTTAGAAGGCTTGGGTGGTATCCGTTTCGTAATTATTCCATACACTTCCTCGGCAGTAAATCGAGACAATCGTAGTGAACGATCTGCTGGCGGTCTCGAAGACCCCAGCACGACCTTCACCCTGACGATATTCGCCTTTGGTGCGCCACAGGCCGCGGCTGCCCCTACGAACCTTAAGTTCATTGCATTCACTGCATCTTTTTTTGACTGGAAGGGTTCCCCATTTGTATCTAAGATCGCATCAGTAAAATCTAACTTGCAGACGTTATATTTTCCTCTCTCAGAATTTACAACCTGCCACATCGACTTGCATTTATTTTTACTGTTTAAAATAATATCAGAATAGTAATCATATTTCCTAAATCGAATTAATTCATCGTATTTCTTATTTAAGTCACTTAATAATAATTGTATTTTTTCGCATTAATTCGTTTTATAGTATAAATCCGTTATGTCAAATAATAAAAGTCTAAACATTTCAATTTCTTCAGTTATCCACGACATGGAAGACCTACGCTTTGCTTTCCTCAACGGGAAACAAATGTCAAATTTATTACAGATTATATTCACCACCGCCAATGCGTATTTTCCTACAGATAAATTACACTGCCTGATTTCCTCCCAATCAACACTAAGCAATGATTCTGTGAAATTATCTCGATTAACTGACGAGAAATTCCTAATAAAAGGTGCTTCCTCGTCAGCTAAAGGCTTGTTACAATATATTTTTGCTCGAACAGCTAAATGGTCGCTAATATTAGTGACAACAGGTGATGTGGTTATGCTATCAGCCGGCAGATTCGTGTATAGATGGTCTATACATCTTGAGCTGTATTTCGTTACCCTAGTCGGAAAGTCCACCACATTGGTCATATTATGAGACGACAGCATGTCTGAGAGTTTTTTCGTATCACAATGCAAATGGATCTAACGAGTTAATGTTAAAGTCACCAAAGACAACACAGTTGAGTCCTAAAGCGCTGATCATCTGTAATAAACCCTCCAAGTGAGGAAGAAATTCAAGGGTCCTAATAAGAGGCGTTCTGTATACGCAGATTACTGAAAAATTATGGTCCACTAAATCTATGGCAGAGATCTCACAGTATCTTTCAACAGAAAGTTTACACAAGTCACTATTTTCTTTGCATTTGATACTATCTCTAACAAACAAGCATGATCCACCGTGAGTTATATTACTTCTACAAAAATACGATGCTAATTTATAGCCAGCGAGAGAAATGCACTTTATTTTAGATTCGTCAACTACAAAGTGTTCCGTTATTGCAATCACATCACATGCTAATACGCTAGCCAGCAACACTTCAAGCTTATGAGTTTTTTTATCAATAGACTGGATATTTTGTAGGCATACCGTTATTCCGAAGTCATTCTTATGCGCCGAACATCCATTTAGAGACAGTTAAAAGTGCAGTGCAGGGACGCTAGCCGCGACTGGCGGCGGGCGCACCGATGCCAGCCGACGATGTAGTTGCATTGCCCCCGCGAGGTGTATAAATATACACCTTCCTCTTGAATCATTCTATTATACTCGTACATACTATTGCTGAAAACTGCATTAAAATCCGTTGAGTAGTTTAAAAGATCTAAGGTAACAGACAGCGGAAGCGACTTCATTTCAGAAATGGAGTGAGAAACTTTTTTTAATTTTTAGCAATATGTATTGCATATACAACCTGTTTAGTTATGTACGACATTCATTTAAAACACAAGTATTAACTGATTTTAGAGGTGGGTTTAATACCGGTAGCTTAAATATTTATCCAGTAATCGATACATTTCCAATACAATTTTTAAAGTAAATCAGCTTCGCCTTTGCGACGATGCCGCTTAGTCAGTTAACATGTACCTACTTACATGATGAATAAATATGATTTGTTTACCTATTTTATGCAGGCTGTTTTATTGATATTTTAGGAATTGATATTAAGACATAAACTCTGCAATGAGTTCAATCCAAGACTGGTTTAGCATCAATAATCTTGCTATAAATGCATCAAAAACGAAATGTGTTAGATTCTCACTGGGGAATAATAAGGTGAATCCCTCGATTACAATTGGTGGTAATCGCCTGAACTTTATCAATTGCACAACATTTTTGGGATTGACCATTAACAGTAAACTGCGATGGGGTCCTCACATTTCAGAACTATCTGGGAAACTAAGTTCAGCTGCATATGCAGTGTTTAAAATAAGAGAGCTTACTGATGATATTACGGCTAAAATTGTTTACTTTAGTTATTTTCATTCACTGATGGCTTATGGTATCTTGTTGTGGGGTAATGCTGCAGATGCAAAGCAAATCTTTATACTCCAAAAGAGGGCAGTTAGGGCAATTTACAAACTAGGATCCAGGACCTCACTCAGAGAAAAATTTAAAACAATAAATATTTTAACGATGTCATGTCAGTATATTCTCGCTAACTTATTGTACGCGCGAAAATGGTCGGCAAATTATAAAAAAATTGTGACACACATACATACTTAACAAGAAACCGGGAGAATTAATGTTTTACCAATATGCCGACGAGCAAAGACCAGTAAATCATTTGTAGTCAATTGTATTCGTTTTTATAACATGTTACCTAAGTGTATTCTGGAACTTGGTGAAAAATCTTTTAAAAATATTGTCAAGAAAATTCTTATAAGAAAATCCTATTATAATTTAGAAGATTCTCTCAATGATAAAATGGAATGGAAAAATATTGACTTAGAAACATTATGAATAAAGCTAAAAATTATTGAAATTGAATTATAATGACATGTTAATTATTTGAAACAAATTTATACTAAAAACGGGATATTTACCATGATTTGTGAGTATTTGAGTTGCGCCATGATCACGGGTAAACCCGTGATCATGGCGCATGCAACTGCGCCGAAATATCGGGATACTCAAATACTCACAAATCATGGTAAATATCCCGTTTTTAGTATAAATAGTGTTCATAACCATGATAGTTTCAAAAAGTTATATTTGTAACAAAATTTATTTAATTACAATTAATATGTTATATATGTACTGATATTATTAATTAGAATATACTGACACGCGTAAATCTGTTACCTCCATTATTGACAAAGCCCCTGTACAGCTGCAACCACTTGACATGTACCTAATAGTATTTAAGTTTAAAATAGTTAAAGCCTCTTTACAGCCGCTTCAGTTAGCTGTATTTATAATAAATGTATTATTTTATTTTATATCATTTTGTCTCTGACAAAGCCCAAAGCTGCAATTTAAATAATATGGTACCTTACATACTTAATTACTAATAATGTAATAAATGAATGTGTTTTTGAATAATTATTTTATGAATAACTATTTTATAATTATGAATAAGTGACGTAACTAAGTGTCCTAATAAGTACCCATGGTTTGAAATAAATGAATATGAATAAGGTTGTTTGAAAATTTAAAATTTTGAATGGAAATGGAATAGAAATATTTGAAAAAGTCCTATTTTACAACATTACTAGCCATTAGCCCTATACTACCCGTGTTTTCATTTAATGTCGTACATAACGTACACACGTAGTAGGTATAGAAACAACGCGATTTGATTTGGTAAGTTACTTTAAGAAAAGTGTTCAGAGTCGATTGAGACCAACTTGTTTTTGAAGTAAAACTTCTCTACGCACGCTTGACGCGGGAAGTACGCTGGTGAATGCGTGACGATAGCGTTGATTGAGAGAAGTATATAAGATAGTGAAGATAGAAAGAGAGAGAGAGTTACGTTTCGTATATTACTGTAAGGGCTAAAGAGAGAGGTGCGAGCACACATTTTCTTTCTCTCTTTCTCTCATAGCCAGTTACGTTTCGTATATCTAAGACACAGTGCAGGCCTATTGTCTGTATCACACTGTAGGAGCAAGAGAGAGCAGTGCGCGCGCATATTCTTTCTCTCTTCCTCTCATATTATGAGATATATATATTTCATGCACTGGCTGTGCATGAAATATATATATCTCAGTCAGTAGTTCGTTTGCGAGTTTGCTAGCGTTACGCGAACGGTGCTTTCTTGATTATTTTTCGTAATTTTATTTCGTACTTGAATAATTTTATAAATTAATTTTGAAAAAGAAGTTTTACTTCATTCGTGTGGTCTAAACCACACTCGTTTTTATAAATGTGCTTTTCTAGGCTGACTGTACATTTGTTTATAATATCGAAAAATTTGTTGTTTTTTTGTTTTAAATAAACCTATAGTTTCATGAGAACAAAACCTTTTCTAACTATAAAAAAGGTAGCTTCCCTCAATGGGGTAAAAAAATTGCCCTAGCCTGTATATCAAATTGCATCGAAATCGGTCCTGCCTTTTAGTCGTGAAAACGTAACAAGCAGAGACTGAGTTACTTTGGAATAGATCGCCAGCGGCTTTGCACGTTGTGTCTCATTTAAATGTAGTATTTTTAGTTGGTTAGTAACAGACAGGCTTCAGAATTTATTGAAAGAAAGAAAGATAATATCTTTTATTATGCCAACCCCTAATAACAATAATTAACAACACAAAAACAAAATACAGGCCAACAAAGGATAACATAGATATTAGTTATTAGTAGCCGCCACAAAAAGGTTCCAACTCAGAATTTTGCTGTGTCACAGCGCTCTGGTCTATAGTTGTTTATTATGTTAGTAAAGATATAACCTATTCCTACTCCTATAAACTCCCGATGTAGCCCATCAGCAAACCCTACGCTAACTTTAAAAACTAAAGTTAGCGTAGGGTTTGCTACTACAGGTTATGTTTTCAACTTCATCACAATAATCCCACTTCGACGACCTCCGTGGCGCAGTTAGCGAATAGCCGGCTGAGACGCAGTAGGTAGCGGGTTCGATTCCCGCCGCGGAACAAATGTTTGCATGATCTACAGATATTTGTTCCGGGTCTGGTTTTTTCTCTATATATTATAAATATGTATTTACAAAAAAAAATGTATATAAGTATTCTATCAGTTATCTGGCTCCCATAGTACAAGCTCTGCTTAGTTTGGGGCTAGACAGCGCTGTGTGAAATGTCCAGCAATATATTTAATTTAATATATAATCCGAAACTTGGTAAATGCCAAGTTTGAGAAAGCAGTGTGAAGGTAATTCGGATTGTGTACGCTACGCATCGTATAATGGACATAACATTCAATAAATTATTCTTGCGTTTCAAATCTCCTCGGAATTCCTAAATTCTATTTTCAACATAAATACGGGTCTCGTCCAATCAAGTTAATACCTAGTGAGAGTTTTGATTAATTTGGAGCGGTCTCTATTCATTATAGTAGTTTTATTTAGGTTCGCCGGACTCTAATGGACCAACCTAATTAAATGGATGTCAAAGGACCTCAATAGAATACACATGGTTACATATTCAACGATATCCCATCGAATCCTGATTAACATCTTGCGCAATGGTACCTGTTAGCTGATGTTGCGGGCATGTCCATCAATTTTAAACAGAATCGAGCTTTTTATCCGTCGTATTTATAAACTACTCTTTAAAAACTTTTGTAATTGAAACCGCATTTTATTTTAATTCCCAAGACTATAATTCATACTCTTTTTAAAATTTACTTCGTAGCTTCTGTGTTTGTGGTCCAATTAAAATAGAATGAGCGTAGTATAAAACTGATGAACTTTTAAATGCGGCTTACACTTCATAAACCTCAAAGAGCACATGCACCGCCAAAGAGTAGAACGCCTTGCCAGAGTCTGTGTTTCCTGATAGCTACAACCTGGGTATCTTTAAGTCGCGAGTGAATAGGTTTCTTCTAGGCAAGCGTGTACCATCGTAGACTGCATCATCGCTTACCATCAGGCGAGATCGTGGTCAAACGCAAGCTTATAATGTATAAAAAAAGAAAAAGCAGTTAAGTTAGCGCGTCTTAACTATTTCTGGCTGTATACTTGTACAAAAAGAGATGAGGTGCGTCTTCGTTTATGGCAAACCAAAGCTCACCATTGCTCGTTAGTTTTCGTATTTATACCTACTAGTTTGGCGCTTGTATCGATCGGCTTTACACGAAATCGCACTCATAAAGCTAAGTTTTTTCGTATTTATACCTACTAGTTTGGCGCTTGTATCGGCTTTACACGAAATCGCACTCATAAAGCTAAGTTTTTTCGTATTTATACCTACTAGTTTGGCGCTTGTATCGGCTTTACACGAAATCGCACTCATAAAGCTAAGTTTTTTCGTATTTATACCTACTAGTTTGGCGCTTGTATCGGCTTTACACGAAATCGCACTCATAAAGCTAAGTTTTTTCGTATTTATACCTACTAGTTTGGCGCTTGTATCGGCTTTACACGAAATCGCACTCATAAAGCTAAGTTTTTTCGTATTTATACCTACTAGTTTGGCGCTTGTATCGGCTTTACACGAAATCGCACTCATAAAGCTAAGTTTTTTCGTATTTATACCTACTAGTTTGGCGCTTGTATCGGCTTTACACAAAATCGCACTCATAAAGCTAAGTTTTTTCGTATTTATACCTACTAGTTTGGCGCTTGTATCGGCTTTACACGAAATCGCACTCATAAAGCTAAGTTTTTGGTTCAGTAGTTTAAAAATATTTAGAGCAACCGTTGCTAGTAAATTGTTCCACAAAACAGCGAAGACTGCTCTTGAGCGGCTGTGGGTCGGTGAGATCCTTCATTCGGCTCGCTACGTGATGGGACTGCTGACGGCTAGTGCTGTGCTATTCAATCTATCGATCACGCGTAAACAGACACCAGTAATCCCGGTAAGAGCCTATAGTGCGTTTTTGCCGGGACAATTTGTTTCACACAGGTCACGTAGCTCCAGCTTTAGTATTAGAGTAGCTACTCGGAAATATTTGTTTGTTTCACGTTTCATGCAGACATTACAAAATGTGTGATGATCCCTGTTGATGTTAATCTTTATAGATCGTACATAAAACGATATTGATTGTGAATTGGCAGCAGGTAATGGGCTCATTTTACTGTATTTCACTGCTGCGTTCAATTACGAAATGCACGATTCTGTTGATAAGTAAATAATTTCCGGCCACGAAAAGCGAACGAAGTACAATACGCTTACCGCGTTCTGATGAAATCATTTCTGTCGTTTACAATCACTGAATGGCGAGTAATGGCATGCAGCTGAACAACACTAGACCCGCCCAAGAGAAACGGTGCATCAAATGGATTTTTATTCCGTTGAAGTTACGCCAGCCAATTAGTTTTGTGCAAGTGCATCGAGAATGCTCACAACCTCATTACTCCACTCTTCAGGAAATTCTAAACTCAGCCGAGTTCCATTTAAACGGACGAAATGAATTCACCCGGTGAAATTTATTTTTGCAACGCGCTATCTGTTTAATTAGCAATTCAGGAGAATGTAATGGTGTTCGGCATAATATGTAAGTATAACATTTTTATATTGTTGGTTATTTTGTATTCCAAGGTATTAATTTAACCGTTTCTGTATAATTATGTACTTACATACCAATATTAAACTCTATTTAATTATCGTCATACATCGAAAATGAAATTCAAGTCCTCACATCAACATTAAAACTCGGTCTGTTCATATTACTAGGAGATGTTGTAAGATCGAATTCGCTATCTATTCGTATGTAAGTCTACTCGTATCTACGCTAATAGATTTATTTCATATGTTTTTTAAAAACATACTTAGACAGAAGTGGCGAAAAATATAACCAACTTGTTTTTGGTAAAGGTTTTCAACGAAAATTGTTTTAACTAATAGCTCTTTTCTTCGTAAGTATGTATGTTTTGTTTGGTGTGTCATAAATCGCTTTAGTGAAGAATACTGAATATAAACACCTCACAAAATAATTAATTACAAATTGGAGAGGATATAATGATTATGCCTCGTTATAATTACAGTTAGCTCTAATCTGAATATGATTTATTCAACAGGTTGGTCTGAATATAACTTAATAAAACCGAAACAATTATCATATAACTGCAACAATAATATACGTAGTTTAGAATGCGCGTACAAACACATGATCATTTTGTAGTGAGCATATTTGTATGGATTCGCTCGCAGCCGACACAGTCAGCTCGTTTGTGGCGTCTCGTTTGCGCCTTCTAGTCCTACGTGACAGAACTAGGCCGCACCGCACTCCATACACGCTCCTTATTCACGACACATTATAGTATCCCTTGTGTTTACCCGCCAAATCAAGCCGCTTCCACTCCCTTATTTCCACGTTGTTAGCCGAGGATCAACGCGGAAAGCCAACTCGTATAACATTTTTGTTTACCTGTGCGCTTGACTTGCCAATCCCACGCGCGAGGGATTGATTTGTTCCTTTAGGATTTCATCCTTGTCTTGCGGTTACAAGACGAACTTATCTGTCGGCTTAGATGTGGCTACCTGAGGGTGAATTTTTATCCTTCCTTCCTTGTTAGTATTCAGGCGTTGTAGGGTTATAATTCGCGGGAGGGTACGGCGTGAGGGACCGCCGCGCCGGTGACGCGCCCACACGTCTTAAGAGCCTTGCGAGGCCCGGCGGCCTGTCAGCCCTTGTAAAATAGCCCAGACAAACTTAACAAAACATTGTTCCCAAAACATAAAGTCCGCTAAACATAGACCTCGGAACATTAGTTTGTATAACGTATCTTTCATATTGAATTACCTACGGTCGGTCGTCGTGGATTTATCATAAAGACACTTTGGTTTATTGCTTCAATTCCGTAAAGTAGGTCCTAGTTCCCGGCGATATCTATCGGAACGAATTTCTTCGACTTTTCATTTTTATTGGCATCGGTGGCATGCCGCTGACTCACTGTCGGGGAGTACTGCCATTTCCGATATAATAAATGTGATACTAGATACATTTAACTTGCAACATTAGCACCCTCGGCTTCGACACAACGATTACAAGCCGTGTGCAATTTTTCACTGCCCCCCCCCCCCCCCCCCCCCCCGCCCCCGGCCTGCTGGCGCCCACCCCTGCTGGTGCGCTACAATTTATGACGCGCAGAATGATTTTTCAACATCCATAAGTTAGATTTATATTTAACAGCCGAAAAGAACCAGAGCTAAATCAACAGTGGGGGAGTTTCTTTCTCACAAGATGCTGAGTCAGAGTTTTGCCGCGCTTGGATTTTGGACTTACGAGCAAAGTTGTACGAGGGGAAAATGGATTCGATGAATAGAGAAGTACAGTAATAGCTAAGTAAGGTAACGACATACACTTACACTTGTCATATACCTACCTAATACAAATAATAAGAATTCGTAGCATCCCAATTGATGGACGCAGGGCAGTGCAACGTACGGCATATTTCTAAGGTGCGTGTCCTACGAGACAATTCCCTATTAAAGGCGATGGTTACTACTTAAAATCAGGTGAGTTAAAATCAGCTTGTTCCATCTCAATGTGGGATAAAAAATAAAATGAAATGAGTACCTAAACCTACATTTGTCTTTGATTAATATTTAGGAAGTGCGTTAGCAAATAGCTGTTTTTGTAAACGATAGGAATTACTATAATACGACACCAACCAACATTGAGCACGGCGTTCACAGTAGTCCATACTCGGCCAATTAATCGGGCCGCGCGAGATAAATGCAAGGTAATTTATTAGAATTTGCACCAAACGGCCGCCCATTTCATTTAAAATATAGCACATTCGCGCCTCTACAAAGTTATTGGGGAAGTACGTAGACTACGTAAGTACATTTTTCTCTGAGAACAATTTGCGGATCGAATGAACTTTCCGTTGGCGTGTGCTTTATTCGCATATCTCGTTGAAGAGCGTACCTAATCTAATTTATTTAAGACGCGCATCAATAGGATAGAGCTTCTTTGTTACAAAGGTTTGCCAGGCAATCCCTCATGTAGGATCGCTCATAAAATATTTCTCAGATACACCGCAGGTCGGTGTTCAATCACATTAGATATGCGCGTGCCATACTACGATATATTCCGAATTCCCGACACCGGACCAAGTATACTGTGTATTGTCTATTTTTACTGTATATGCCTAAACCGAATTATAAAATTATGAAGAACTGTATCTCCAAATCAAGTTGGGCAAATCGGCGTTGTATGTATGTATGTTTGTTTGTCCGAGGACAACTTTCGAAGCATTGATCCGATCATCGTGAAATTTGGTTTATGGGTAGGTAATGATTGCACAATCCTGGTGTGACTAAATGAGATAAAAAAGTAGGGGGGTTGTTGAGATGAGGGTCCAAGAGGGATAAAAAAAGAATCAAAACGTGACTCAAAAAAAGAATCAAATGTGACGTTTAATGAAAGGTCTTCAATTATACATTTCGAGTCCGTTTTTATTTTTAGTTTAATTCTTGTAGTTTTTGAGTTATTACCCATAGTAAAAACTGAACTTTGACGAAATTCACAGGGTACACCAGTAACCCTACAGTGCTGAAATTTGGTATTCGTGAACCTTTAGGTACACAAATATAGGGAAAAGTCTGAAATCCAGATTAACTGCAATTTTACCCCCAAAAAGTGAACCAATTAACATGAACTCCCGTTACCGTTTGAATGAAATTGCAGGTCAAGATAGTTGGTTATTTCGTGGCACTATAGTCAAAGATTACAAATATTTTTTATTTTATAGTAGACTAGCGAGATCTTAGTTCGGGGCGAACAACTGGTATTCAGAAGCGTAATCAATCTTACGAATTTAATTATCAAAGAGCCGGTGTACCGCAGGGTGGCGTCTTATCTCCTCTTCTTTATGCACTTTTTATAAATTCTATTTCTCGTCAACTCACTTCTTCCTACCACCTTTATGCAGACAACCTCCAAATTATTACCCAGGCTGCACTTAATGAGTTGCCTGATGCGATCACCGTCACTAATAATAACCTGATGTTTATAGGAGAATGGAGTAAGGCTTATGGATTAAAAGTTGATCCTACTTAAACACAGACCGTCATACTGGGAATCTTTCGCACCTTATCGAAAATCAACTGCACAACACTTCCTCAAATTAAGTTTGATAATGTAACTGTTACCTACTCAAAGGTTGTGAAAAATTTGGGCATGTTTATGGATAGCTGTATGCCGTGGGGTCCTCAGCTCTAATCTGTGAGCCGGAAGCTATTTGCCTCTGCTGGTTCGCTCTGGAGACTGCGAAACTTTCTTCCGATAGCTACTAAAATTGCGCTTGCACAATCTCTTCTTCTCCGTATTTTAGATAACGCTGATTCCTGCTATCTTGACCTCAGGGAGGAACAGCTCAATAAGCATGAGCGTTTTCAAAAAATATTGCATAAGGTTTATTTTCGGACTCCGGAAATACGACCACATCTCCGAATTTCGTAATTAACTCAAATGGCTCCCCAGTCGACATCGCCGGAATACTCACATCCTATCCCTCCTATACAACATCCTTCGTAATCATTCCACACCTTGTTATCTGAAGGAACACTTTGAATTCCTTCATTGCACAAATTCCCGAACACTCCGATCCTCTGTAAACCTCCTCACAACCCCGATGCATAGAACTAGTTTCTATGCAAACTCTTTGTCTGTCCAAGCTGTCTGATTATGGAACGCTTTGCCGGTCTCCATTAGACAATCACCTTCCCTATTTAAAGCTTTCATTCATCTGATCTATAAGTATAACTTTAGTAATATGTATATGTATGCAAGAATATGCATATTTATGTATTATATATATGATATTTATTTATTTACAATTATTTATGTACCTAATATGTATGTATTTAAGGATAAGTAATTTTTCTTTGTCTATTATTAAGTTTATTGTTTTTACACCTCGGCCAATTTTCTATTAAGCAATGATCCTCTCCATCCAAAGGTTGTCTTGGAGAGATCCCTTTGTTAAGCGATAAGACCGCCTATTATGCTTACATTTATTTGTTTTTTTTTTATATCTGTTGTGTCTAGCTTGTACGGTATAATAAAGAATTTTCATTCATTCATAAGTAGGTATGTTCAAGATGAATATTGAAGAAAACGTGTCAAGCATGACCACATTCTAATCTGCCTACTAATAAATGATAGCGCTTTTGGTTCGTGTGGATTTTTATCAAAACTATTAAAACTCACTAAAAACCTTCTAGGACGGCCCCTGACACTTATACGCTTACCTTAGATTCACATAGGTGTAAATCCTAAAGCTTTTAACTTCAAATAAGTTGTAAGAGCCTGGCTCCCACGAGCCCTGCTGTGCTGAAGCCCTACTGAAGGGCTATTTTAAAACAGCGGAAAGCTTTTGGATCGGTCCGACAGTTTTAGTCGGTTTCAATTTCGAATCCGAGAAAGCTATTTTGTAAACTATCAGGTACCTTTGAATCGGTGTCGGAAAGGCTGTGGTAAGTTTCACGGTTATTTTAAAATAGTGTTTTTATTTTATTTTTATTTATTGAAGAGACCAACAGCTTTAATAATACAAAGTGTCTTAAATAGCTAGTTAATGAAATTATACAGCCAATTACAGGTCTCTCTAGATAGAGGTAAATTATCACAAAAAAAGATCCTACAACAGAGAATAATTTAAGATTTTGATAACCATAAAGTTTTGGATTCGAAATTGAATCTGACAGAAACTGTCGCACCGATCCGACAGCTTTCCGACGTTTTAAAATAGCCCTTCAGGACTACGCTTCTACGACTCTTTTTTTGTAAAACATAGGAATTCAATCCTTTACTGGGTATTATGCAGTATTAAATAATAAAAAGTATAATTTTGTCACATTACCTAAATGTAATTTATTACTATATATTTTTATTATTAGCTCTGTTATATTGTTATTTAGTTTAAATTATTATATGTATTATAGTAGGTACGTACAGTCTTAAGTAATTACATTTTCATCACTCATGCTCTGCAAGTCGGTCATTGTAAACTCGATAACGGCTCCGTGAATGCGATTAACGGGCCGAGGGGCGTAACTAAATTTTGGAATAGAATGAGGCTCTTTGCATTCTTAATAATCTAAAATTAAATACAATCTCCATGAGAAAAACTTATTTTTATTTAAACTTTAAAGAGGGTACTTTCCTAAATGTTATGATATAATACAACCTCCATGACATGTCATTATTTCTATTAGATGGAAAGGCCATACTTAAGTAGTGAAAGAGTACGAGCCTTACAATAGTCGCATATCATTTTTATTGTACACCATATAAACAAAATAGAAAACACAAAGCAAATCTTAATCTTATCTACCGAATTCATCACTCTGACAGTTGGTCTCAACTCAACTGCTTCCGCTAGAACGTACACAGCGTGCCATCTTAAAGGTCGCCTATGGGAAACCCTATCGTTACCCAACAGAGAATCTTTACCAGGACGTGAACCATCTTACCGTCAGGCAAATCTTTGTCTTGGCTACACTGCTTAGATTCCATAAGAGCTCTCCGGTAGCGGTTGCGGAAACGTACGGAAACCGGCGGTGTGGAATACACCTAAAATGTCCACTACTTTTGGCAAACGATCACACTTTTTCCTTGGGCCTTACATTTATACCAAAATAAATAAAATACTAACCTTAATGCCTGTAACAAGGAAGAAGTGTAGAAAGCTTTCTATAACCTAGCTTATCTCTCAGAATTACAATGATACTGAGAGGTTATTAATTACACTTACGTAAAGCAGTATGTACTTAACATCACAAATAAGAAAAAATATATAAATACTAAAGATGTATACAAATATAATTTAACATATTCACCTCCTACTTACATACACTTCACATAAGTACACCGTAACACTCCCCCCCCCCCCTCCTCCCCCTCATTTACACCACGTATGCACTTCTACATTACTCCACAACTACATCCATAATCATATCTGACCTCATCTACATTTAATATTGATACTTACACTACACACTACTCTAAACAACCAATTGCAATTTAGTCTGGATATTGATAATCTACTAAACTAACAGTTGATAAATTGATTTATTTTAATAAGTACAAGTTCGGAAGAGAACTAACCCCCACAACACAGGGTTGCCCTAGGGTGGAGGTTAGGGAACTATATAAAGGGAGACTATAACTATCTACCTAGTCAGGTCACACAGTAAAAAGTTTTCTTTTAGAATGCTGGCCACAAAAAAGTTTATAGAATTCGAATTGTTTATGAAAATAAAAATGTATACTTTTTAGAATTTTACTAATTTTTAAATATGGAGTGGACGCTTAAAGAAGACCGTGTTGCAGTTATTGCGTTGCATCGTTGCGGTTACGCGCCAATTCAAATTTTTGACATACTGAAAAATTTGAATATAACCAAAAGATTCGTTTATCGCACCATCAAACGTTACAATGAAGACTCTAGTGTAGATGACCGGTCAAGAAGTGGTCGCCCTCGGTATGTTAGGACTCCAGCAGTGATAAAAGCTGTGAAGGCGCGAATTCAAAGAAATCCCAAACGTAAGCAGAAACTGTTGGCCCTTCAGATGGGGTTAAGCAGAACCAAGGTGAAAAGGGTGTTAAATGAAGACTTAGGGCTTCGGGCATATCGAAGAAAAACAGGACATCGTTTGAATGCTCATCTAATGGACCTGAGACTGAAGAGATGCCGCGCTTTGTTGAAGCGGTACGTGGGAAAAAAATATCGGGAAATTCTTATTTCGGATGAAAAAATTTTTACCGTAGAAGAGAGCTACAACAAACAAAATGATAAGGTGTACGCACACAGTAGTGAAGAAGCGAGTAACCGTATTCCGCGTGTCCAACGAGGTCATTTTCCATCCTCGCTCATGGTATGGTTGGGAGTTTCTTATTGGGGCTTAACAGAGGTACATTTTTGTGAGAAAGGTGTAAAAACGAATGCAGTTGTGTATCAAAATACAGTCCTGACGAACCTTGTGGAACCTGTTTCTCATACCATGTTCAATAACAGGCACTGGGTATTCCAACAAGATTCGGCGCCAGCTCATAGAGCGAAGAGCACACAAGACTGGCTGGCGGCGCGTGAAATCGACTTCATCCGGCACAAAGACTGGCCCTCCTCCAGGCCAGATTTGAATCCGTTAGATTACAAGATATGGAAACACTTGGAGGAAAAGGAGTGCTCAAAGCCTCATCCCAATTTGGAGTCACTCAAAACATCCTTGATTAAGGCAGCCGCCGATATTGACATGGACCTCGTTCGTGCTGCGATAGACGACTGGCCGCGCAGATTGAAGGCCTGTATTCAAAATCACGGAGGTCATTTTGAATAAACTTTAGTGCCATAAGAATCTATGTTTTGTTAAGTTCATTTTGGTATATAAATGGTTACATAATGAATAAACTTGTTTCAATTATTTTATATTAAACATGTGACAGAATTTATGACCTGACTAGGTATATTATTATCTATTCATACTTTACATTAGTTTTATTTTTTCTTTTAGCATGCTTAGTTTAGTTATAGTATATTTATTGTTGTATCATGTACTGAATCAAGATTTATAAATAAATAAATATTGCTGGACATTTCACACAGCACAATCTAGCCCCAAACTAAGCAGGGTTTGTACTATGAGAACCAGATAACTGATAGAATACTTAAATACTTTTTTTATAAATACATACTTCTAATATATAGAAAAACAACCAGACCCGGAACAAATATCTGTAGATTATACAGACATTTGTTTCGCGGCGGGAAACGAACCCACTACCTCCTGCGTCTCAGCCGGCTGTTCGCCCACTGCGCCACGGAGGTTATCATTTATTATTATTATTTATTAGTTACGCTTCGTATATTTTTAAAGGTTAATGTGCGAGTGCGAGTTGCGTCTGTCCAGAATGAACATAGACTTATCGACCTACAGACGTGTGGACAATTTTGTAATTGAACAATTTTATAAATTAATATTCTGAAAAAGAAGTTTTACTTCAGTTGTGTGGTCTAAAGCACACTCGTTTTTTCACAATATTATTTAAAAAGACTTAGTTCACGCAGTCGTAATCTAAAGTTATGTTTTATACTCGCCCTTGTGTAACAATGTACTATTAATTGCAATCAAGTACGACGGAGGGCATTAGTACGCAATTACACAGGTCAACCTAGTTTGGGCACTAATGTTGTCCAACCAGGAACAAACACTGTAAAACAGTAATCATAAAAATTAATACTTAGTTAACAAATAATTATTAATTTTTTTTTAATATACTATAGGCTTGCGTTTGACCACGATCTCGCCTGATATTAATTATATTGATTATATTAATTAGATATGTTTATTTTATTATTATAATGCGATGTCCTTACAATAAGAGTAAAAGTAAGTTTGCTGATGCTGAGAAAGATTGGTGTATAGATCGTTTACATACCTACTTCTTACGCTTCCAAAATATAAATTCGGAATACCAGGGTTTAGTTTTTACTTTGACTTATGCTGTTTTAAATCCGATAAAAAGAAACGCAACATGGTATAGCTAACTAGTCCATGCCTATTCTGAATATCAATATATAGGTATCTAATCTAGTTTTTCCTATTCATAAACGTTTTTCGGAATACGGAGAATAACAGTTAATTAAACTAAATCAGAAAGCTACACTTTTATAAGATTAAACCACTTTTATAACCAAGACTTTAGTTTAACTTAAACTTAATGTTATGTTATTGGAATAGTTTGTGCGGTGCCGGCAGGGTACCAAGCTACGTCAGGCCTGTGGCAGCCCCGACCTCCTAAATTGAGGGCATGCGAGAGACACCGGACCAGCCAGCGTTTAGCGTGATTTATGATGATATATCGCTAGATGATAGAGCACAGAACTAGGCCGTACGATAAATGATTGATCGGTTACCGACTTGCTGTTCTGTAGATGTCACCACGTTACTTGTAAAGGCAAAGAATACTTACTGCGTAGGTAAGTTAGCATAGAGCAACTTACAATTAAATGTTATCACAGCCTTGTATCCATGATTTCTTCACCGGAGGTTCAGTGTGTTATTCATAGTATTCCTTAAAACTTTCTGAAAAAACTACATTTAGTTCAAAACTATACAATCTAGAAGATACTATCTGAGTACTATAATTACCGGGATTTATTATGTACCGTTTTATCGGTACGTGTTACGACCGACAATGCATTGTCGGTCGTAAGATTCTGTGTTCGCACTGTGAGTGCGAGGCGAGACGCAGTGCGGAGCGGATCGCACTCACCAAAGGAACTGAACAAAAATATTGTCAGTCGTAACAACGATAAAACGGTACGTAATAAATCCCGTATTTACCACTGGTCTGTAACTGGTCATATTAAAAGTTATTCGTAAACATACATAAAAAATAAACTGATGGATTGAGAACCATTTTCTTAAAATGCATTTATAATCGTAGCTAAATGAATCCATTGAAACTTTGAGAACATAGGTAAAATTTGTATATAATGTGTATGTAAATTGTATATAGTCGCCGGAACGACTTAACCGATTTTCTAAAATTGTTTTACTGATAGAAAGCTACGCTATCCTTGAATGCTTATGACTATATTTTATATTGATAATTCAAGCGAAGTGATTCAGCTATTTACACATATTTTAACAAACGGTGTGTGGGTGTTTTTATACCTACCAATAAAACGTAATGTCTCTGCATGATGGGTTTTATTCATATAAGTACATTAGATACGTTCCGAGAATCAACTGTCTGTCGTGTTGGTATTATAAAGAATCATTCAACCAAAGCCACTACACAAGTCCACTAGTTGCCAGCTTTGTGGATAGCGCAGAGCTAGGCCTGTTAAGTACCTACCGAAATTGATCGTTGCAACATGTGGCGTGGCGTGCACACATTGCCGTCTCCTTTGATTGCCAATGGCTAATGACGCCTATACCATTATTTATTGCACTTGGGGTACAGGATAGCGGTAATGTGTCTTGTCTACTATGTGGCTCGGATGCGCGTGTGTTCTAGTCTAGCTGCACTATTGTGTATCTCTACCTCATTGAACAGACAAATGAAAAATGCTGTAACCACCCGCGAGTTGGTGATACCGAAGAAGACAAGTAACTATTTAACTAAATATAACCGACTTTAGATAAAAGAAAAAACCAAACTACTGAACCGATTTTGATTTTGATGAATTATCTGTGGGACCAGTCTGGAAGTATATCCATTATAATAAAAAAGAAATTCCCAAATTGGTTGATAAATGACGGAGTTCGAGGTAACAAACAAAAAAATGCAACCGAATTGAAAACCTCCTCCGATTTTTAAAGTAAAAATGGTGTAAGAACGAGGAGGATAGCACTGAGTGGAGCTAAGTATAACCTATTACTATATAGGTATTCTAATAAATAGAAGAAAAATGAATATATAGTTACATCGACGACCTCCGTGGCGCAGTAGGCATATAGCCGGCTGAGACGCATGAGGTAGCGGGTTCGATTCCCGCTGCGGAACAAACGTTTGCATGATCTACAGATATTTGTTCCGGGTCTGATTGTTTCTCTATGTATTATGTAAGTATGTATTTACAAAAAAAAAAGTATATAAGTATTCGATCAGTTATCTGGTTCCCATAGTACAAGCTCTGCTTAGTTTGGGGCTAGATAGCGCTGTGTGAAATGTTCAGAAATATTTATTTATTTATCTACAGCAAGAAGAACGATTTAGACTTCAACACAAATGTTTCGTGTCTAGAATAATTGCAATCGACAGCGGGTGTTGGTGTTGCAATCGACAGCGAGTGTTGGTGTTGCAATCGACAGCGAGTGTTGGTGTTGCAATCGACAGCGGGTGTTGGTGTTGCAATCGACAGCGAGTGTTGGTGTTGCAATCGACAGCGAGTGTTGGTGTTGCAATCGACAGCGAGTGTTGGTGTTGCAATCGACAGTGAGTGTTGGTGTTGCAATCGACAGCGAGTGTTGGTGTTGCAATCGACAGCGGGTGTTGGTGTTGCAATCGACAGCGGGTGTTGGTGTTGCAATCGACAGCGAGTGTTGGTGTTGCAATCGACAGCGAGTGTTGGTGTTGCAATCGACAGCGAGTGTTGGTGTTGCAATCGACAGCGAGTGTTGGTGTTGCAATCGACAGCGAGTGTTGGTGTTGCAATCGACAGCGAGTGTTGGTGTTGCAATCGACAGCGAGTGTTGGTGTTGCAATCGACAGCGAGTGTTGGTGTTGCAATCGACAGCGGGTGTTGGTGTTGCAATCGACAGCGGGTGTTGGTGTTGCAATCGACAGCGAGTGTTGGTGTTGCAATCGACAGCGAGTGTTGGTGTTGCAATCGACAGCGAGTGTTGGTGTTGCAATCGACAGCGAGTGTTGGTGTTGCAATCGACAGCGAGTGTTGGTGTTGCAATCGACAGCGAGTGTTGGTGTGGCAATCGACAGCGAGTGTTGGTGTTGCAATCGACAGCGAGTGTTGGTGTTGCAATCGACAGCGAGTGTTGGTGTTGCAATCGACAGCGAGTGTTGGTGTTGCAATCGACAGCGAGTGTTGGTGTTGCAATCGACAGCGAGTGTTGGTGTTGCAATCGACAGCGATTGTTGGTGTTGCAATCGACAGCGAGTGTTGGTGTTGCAATCGACAGCGAGTGTTGATGTCAAAATTAAACCATCGTAATTACATTGTGGTTGTGGTTTACATTATACTAAATTATTGCTTCATAGAGTGTGTGAGACGTGATTGAAATAGGTCAGGTTAATCGAACCATTAGAGATGATATAGCTAGATGGGAGATATCCACAATTCAAATAAGTATAATTATCAATCATTATTATAAGCGAGGCGAGACGTTATTCGGAGCGGATCGCACTCACCCTGATGAAGGTTCACGAATTGAACCGAAACATTGTCGGTCGAAACACCGATAAGACGGTACGTGATAAATCCCGTATTTATAATAATGATTGAAATCAATCACGAAAGTTTTCTAAATAAAGTATAATTATTAAAATATTTTTTTTAATAAGTGTCCAAAAACAAAATAATTTCTTATTTAAAAATGTTCTAACGTCGAAGACTGTTTTTGGTATTTCATAAATGACAGATCTTGATAAACACCTGCGTTCGGGTACAGTAATTGAGCTTTCCGAGCGTTGAGCACGAATTGTGAAATGCAGCAATAGTGAATCGGGCGGAATGTTGGAGCTTTAATGATCCTAGTTCGTACGCTAAGTGTTAAAGCCTTATTTACCTCTCCGCTTTATGAGGCTATGCCATTCAAATTTCCAATAAGTATTGTATAATGAACTTCGCTCGGCGATACTTTTTACTGTCTTTAATTTACACTAAGGGCTTAAGTTTGTTGGCAGGTTAAATGAACAACATTTACAATTTTAGTGTCTGAGTCTCATAAAACATATATGAACGAAAAGGCAGCGATGAGTAGAAGCAGAAATCGTAAAATTTTGCAAGTTCCGCAGATCGAGCGGCCGCTTAAGTAGAAAATTTCACTCGTACAAGCCAGTACCCACGCAACATTTACGACTTTTTCATGACGCCGTACAAGACTGACTGCTTGCAGACGACTATAAAACCTCTCATGGCTCTAAATTCTCAAATAGGCACGTTGTTCACAAAAAGTTAGAAAGAGGCGCTGTCGTGAAACATTTCCCTTTGGTGGCATTAATTCTGCAGCGGCCGCCGCTCGCAGCTTTAGATACCAGCAGTATCGGAAAATTTCACGAAATTCATTCTTCAATTGAAGCTTTCAATTTTTGGTTTATTTCTGCCAGTTAGTTACTTCCAGCTTCGTGGACTTTACGACGGACACACTCGTACAGCCGTCCATTAACGTCGCAAGAGAAAAAGAAAAATTAAACTCGATCGTCTTTCTCAAATAAAGTGGAGTTGTGCGAGGGCGGAGCCGGGACGATAAATCTCGCGCGGGGACATCGACAGGGCTGTGCTTGCCAACGCACAACCAGGCACAACACCACATTAGGGAGCCGCCTAATGTCCCTGTTATAACATCCAACTCGACGAGTAATGACGTACATAAACATCATTTATAAAGTTTATTTTATGGTAAACAAGACCGGTCAAGTGCGAGTAGTACTCGCGTACCAAGGATTCCGTACTTACCTATATATAAGTTACTATAGCAGCGCCATCTAGTTACGTGACTCAGAAACCAAGTAAACTTATAAGGGCAGATTTCTGGCAAAATACTTGTATTATTTTTCCTTTAATCTTTGCATATATATTGCATATTTTGTGTATTTATATCAATCGTATTCAAATTCTTCGCTGACTTGTGAGATAAAGGGAGCGGGAGGGGGGAGGGGGGGGGGGCTGATTTTTCGACATTTTTCATAATTACGCCAAAGTTATACGATATAAAAATTATTTTGAACCCTTTGGCAATAAAATTAAAAATTTTGATTTGTTTTTTTTGCTTGCATTACAGTTATTTAGTCAATAGCTTCAGTAGTTGCTGAGATAATCATCAGCTGTGACGGACGGTAGGACACACAGGCAGACGGACAAGCACCATAAGGTTTCCGTTTTTACCATTTTGGTCCGGAACCCGGTAATGTTTCGAATTGAGGAAATGTGTTCTAGCTCCGCTCTGCGCTGTTTACTTTGCCAACGTAGGTACCTAATGTTGCATAAGCTTGCAGTGGAGCTCCTGATTCCCAAACCATCAATCAATGTCGTATACCAGCTACAAGTTGTACTTTTAATCATTTGTACAAGTTCCATTACTAAAGAAACAGGGTTTAAAATTACTACGAGAAAGTTACTGAATGGTTGTAGTACCTGATATTTTTCGCACTCGCAAATCAAGCAAATCTGCCTACGGCGTAGTTGCGTAGATTATAAATTCGCAAAGTACAATATCTTATCATCAAAATAAGTCCCAATATTCCGATATAGGTCGGTTGAGTCGACACTATTGATCGAGGGCTCGCGTCGCAATCCCATATTTTACAGTAAATAGTTGTCCTGTAAACGCTCGTTTGAGCATCGCCTCCATTTATCGTGGAATCGGTCTGCGGCAAGCTCCTCCATCCCTTACCGGCCTAACATACTGGATAACGTGACATGACAGCGCATTGGCAACCACTTCAAATAGGCTCGGGCCCCTCTGTACCCATCATCCTTTATTGTACCGTTCAATTATTGTTCAGTCCCTCTATGAAGTGTTCATCAAAGATATATTAGACAAATGGTGTATCAGTAGTTTGCATTGAGGGTTCCATCTTATACAGACTGATTCGTCAATGCCTACCTACATTCACCTTTGTGTCAACCTTCGGGTACAAGCATAACCAGCTATTCATTACCTATATATTAGGTCCTTACTCGTACATATGAAATTAGCGTTTTGTCGTACTGACCACTTTGATCTGAAATATCTCCTCTTTGGTTAAGAACTCCAAATTCAAATTTATAAATTCATTTAGCTGGTACATTTGAGTTTTGAAAACAGTCATTCATTTGTTTTTTCCTCATTATTTTTTTCTTTGGCGTCGCTTATTACCGCACTATGGAAAACATGAAATATCGGTATATTTACGAGTACGAGATCTACCGTGGCACCAGTGCTGCAGAAACAGCTCGAAGCATTGATGATGTGTACGGCGCCGGTGTCGCAAAATAGAGCACGGTACGTTTTTGGTTTCAACGTTTTCGTTCTGGAAATTTCGACCTTCAGAACCAACCCCGTGGACGGCCGGAGACCAAAGTGGAAAATGAAGAATCTATTGTTGAAGGCTATTGTGGAAGCGGATCCATCACAAAGCACTTCAGAGATGGCAGCTATCTCTTCGGTTTCGGGGTAAGTTATAAAACTGTATTAATCCACTTGAAGCAAATCGGGAAAATAAAAAACTTGAACGATGGTTAGGTACGAGTACCTCATGAATTGAGTGAATCGAACTTGCAAACACGCGTCGACTGCTGTGTTACTTTGCTCAACCGACACAATAATGAAGGGATTTTAAATCGAATCATTACTTGTGATGAAAAGTGGATACTGTACGATAATCGGAAGCGCTCGTCGCAATGGCTGAACCCTGGAGACCCACCCAAATCCTGCCCTGAACGAAAATTGACTCAGAAAAAGTTACTTGTGAGTGTTTGGTGGACTAGCGCCAGTGTCGTTCACTACAGCTTTCTAAAATCTGGCCAAACGATTAAGGCAGATATCTATTGTCAGAAACTGCAAACAATGAAGGAAGAACTAGCTGCTAAACAACCGAGATTGGTCAATCGCTTTAGGCCACTGCTGCTCCACGGCAACGCAAGACCACACACTGCACAACAAACAACCTAGCGAGGATGAGCTACAATTGGAATGTCTGGAACATCCACCGTACTCCCCGGACCTTGCTCCAACAGACTACCATTTTTCCGGAATTTGGACAACTTCTTACAAGGAAAAAAATTGAACTCCGATGCGGCAGTCCAAACCGCCTTCAAAGAGTTTATTGATTCTCGCCCCCATGGTTTTTTTTAGTAAAGGAATCAATGAACTACCTATGAGATGGCAAATGTGCATAGATAACAATGGTGCATACTTTGATTAATTAAATATATTTAAAAAAAAATGACTTTATATTCCTCCCGTACAAAACGCCAATTTCATATGTAAGGACCTAATATCTATAGAATATTTGTTCCAATAGACATCTCTGATTGGTTTTGCTAAATGTACTGCGAGTCTTGAGTAAGATTAATTAATTAAATCTGCGTTTTGTTTACCTTACTTTGGTGACCTTTATTATCTCGTAACTAAGTAAACACTTTACCTAGATATTTATGGAAACTTGTTTAAAAACACAGCTGCTTAGGTAAATATTACGTAGGTGCCTAGTGCCTGCGAATTCAAAATGGGCCTACGTGATAAAACGTTTTGACATTTGGCAAATATTCCCAATAGACAAACATTAGGTACCTACCGAATTCGTGACGAGTTTATGCGTATCCTTTCCCGGATTTTGCGTCGGTAGACAGTGTCATCAGACCTAGTAGTTTGGTACATGGTGTAGGTACGTTATAAAATAAACATTGCTAGATATTAGATTATTAGGGTTTATCAAACGAAAAAGGTTCACGATATAACGAGACAATATACATACATACTTAGTATCTGTTGAATGTTGTTTATATTTCATATTGGGTATGAAACAGTCGACCTCCCTTATGACCGACTTTGGCGTTGTACATGATGAACCCATAGATACTTCATTAAGCCAGGAACTGTCTTGCTAAACTAACCTACTTAAACTAGTTAACTATCGGATGGGTTTTAAAATGGCTTAAATCATGGATTATCGCAGTCTTGGTAAGAAACAGTTTACGTCAGCTTAGTTTAAAACATTGCTTTCTTTTAGCGCATTAACGGGTTATTTATCCTAGTAAGTTAGAAACACGAACTTTGTGAAACTAGCAGAGTGTTATCCACAAACTGCACCTACATTTTACCCAATTAGAGTTGCGAAAAATGTTTGGAAACTTTGCAATTAGGCGCGAGTCGGCTATAGTTTTCTTCATAGCTTTGTAACAAGAAAATACCTTTTGTAACGCTGCTGCTCTAGGACAGACATCTACAGTTTCTATTGCCAAATAAAATGTCGGAGAGATATGTATGGTCCATACGTCTTCATTTCAATGACCGTTCATTTGCGATCGGCGCGGCGTGCCCGTCCTCCCAACAGATTAATGGCGATTCGATTTTCTGCTTACGGAAGAGCTACCTTCAATATATCCCGTCTTTGACAGCAATATTTCACAGCGTTCCTTCAAGAAAGCAACGTTAATAAAATATTGTTAAAGTAACCGAAATAGGGAATTTGTTAAATAAAACGAAAAGGTAAGCTTTGACACAAAATAAACAACATAATCTTTATTGAACTATAATTGAACATAACTGAAATTGGTATACTATTTGTATATGTTTAAGTCAGCGAGTCTAACTAGCGAGAATAAACAGTCCAGTTAGTAGGTCCAACTTCGAGAAAGAGGTCAATCGACGAAAACCACTCTGCGTGGCAGCGTTCGCGAACTACGTGACGTCTTCTCGTCCAAAATACCTGTGTCTGAAGAAAAAAGTCGTTGATCGTGTGTTACCAGTCATGACAAATGCCACAGAAACGTGGTCTCTCACTCTGGCCCTCATCTCATAAGAAGGCTCAAGGTCGCTCAGCGTGCTATGGAGAGGGCTAGAGATCCGTATACAAACTGGGGTCATCTTGACCCCATCAGGGTCTGTGACATAGCCAGCATTACCAGGATTAGCAAGCTGGAGCAAGAAGTGGGTGAAACACATAGCTTGAAGAACTGACGGCCGTTGGGGCAGAAAGGTTCTAGAGTGGCGACCACGCACTGGAAAGAGTAGCGTGGACGACCCCCAACCCTCCAAAGATTGACAAATATTGCTGGGAGTACTGTATTATTTTTCTATAATATATAGTACCTACAATAGACTATAAGTAATTTGTTGGACAAATTTCATATTAAAAATAAGAAAGTAAGTAGCATCTAAGTTTGCTTAGAATCTTATAAAAGTAGTATAAAACTAGGTAGTACTAAACTACTAGTAGGTATAAACATATAGGTGTAAAACTATATAGTACTAAACTACTAGTAGGTATAAACATATAGGTGTAAAACTATATAGTACTAAACTACTAGTAGGTATAAAAATATAGGTGTAAAACTATATAGTACTAAACTACTAGTAGGTATAAACATATAGGTGTAAAACTATATAGTACTAAACTACTAGTAGGTATAAACATATAGGTGTAAAACTAGGTAGTACTAAACTACTAGTAGGTATAAACATATAGGTGTAAAACTATATAGTACTAAACTACTAGTAGGTATAAACATATAGGTGTAAAACTATATAGTACTAAACTACTAGTAGGTATAAAAATATAGGTGTAAAACTATATAGTACTAAACTACTAGTAGGTATAAACATATAGGTGTAAAACTAGGTAGTACTAAACTACTAGTAGGTATAAACATATAGGTGTAAAACTATATAGTACTAAACTACTAGTAGGTATAAAAATATAGGTGTAAAACTATATAGTACTAAAATACTAGTAGGTATAAACATATAGGTGTAAAACTATATAGTACTAAACTACTAGTAGGTATAAAAATATAGGTGTAAAACTATATAGTACTAAACTACTAGTAGGTATAAACATATAGGTGTAAAACTATATAGTACTAAACTACTAGTAGGTATAAACATATAGGTGTAAAACTATATAGTACTAAACTACTAGTAGGTATAAAAATATAGGTGTAAAACTATATAGTACTAAAATACTAGTAGGTATAAACATATAGGTGTAAAACTAGGTAGTACTAAATTACTAGTAGGTATAAACATATAGGTGTAAAACTATATAGTACTAAACTACTAGTAGGTATAAACATATAGGTTTAAAACTAGGTAGTACTAAACTACTAGTAGGTATAAACATATAGGTGTAAAACTATATAGTACTAAACTACTAGTAGGTATAAACATATAGGTGTAAAACTATATAGTACTAAACTACTAGTAGGTATAAACATATAGGTGTAAAACTATATAGTACTAAACTACTAGTAGGTATAAACATATAGGTGTAAAACTATATAGTACTAAACTACTAGTAGGTATAAACATATAGGTGTAAAACTATATAGTACTAAAATACTAGTAGGTATAAACATATAGGTGTAAAACTAGGTAGTACTAAATTACTAGTAGGTATAAACATATAGGTGTAAAACTATATAGTACTAAACTACTAGTAGGTATAAACATATAGGTTTAAAACTAGGTAGTACTAAACTACTAGTAGGTATAAACATATAGGTGTAAAACTATATAGTACTAAACTACTAGTAGGTATAAACATATAGGTTTAAAACTAGGTAGTACTAAACTACTAGTAGGTATAAACATATAGGTGTAAAACTATATAGTACTAAACTACTAGTAGGTATAAACATATAGGTGTAAAACTATATAGTACTAAACTACTAGTAGGTATAAACATATAGGTGTAAAACTATATAGTACTAAACTACTAGTAGGTATAAACATATAGGTGTAAAACTATATAGTACTAAACTACTAGTAGGTATAAACATATAGGTGTAAAACTAGTTAGTACTAAACTACTAGTAGGTATAAACATATAGGTGTAAAACTATATAGTACTAAACTACTAGTAGGTATAAACATATAGGTGTAAAACTAGGTAGTACTAAACTACTAGTAGGTATAAACATATAGGTGTAAAACTATATAGTACTAAACTACTAGTAGGTATAAACATATAGGTGTAAAACTATATAGTACTAAACTACTAGTAGGTATAAACATATAGGTGTAAAACTAGGTAGTACTAAACTACTAGTAGGTATAAACATATAGGTGTAAAACTAGGTAGTACTAAACTACTAGTAGGTATAAACATATAGGTGTAAAACTAGGTAGTACTAAACTACTAGTAGGTATAAACATATAGGTGTAAAACTAGGTAGTACTAAACTACTAGTAGGTATAAACATATAGGTGTAAAACTATATAGTACTAAACTACTAGTAGGTATAAACATATAGGTGTAAAACTATATAGTACTAAACTACTAGTAGGTATAAACATATAGGTGTAAAACTATATAGTACTAAACTACTAGTAGGTATAAACATATAGGTGTAAAACTATATAGTACTAAACTACTAGTAGGTATAAACATATAGGTGTAAAACTATATAGTACTAAACTACTAGTAGGTATAAACATATAGGTGTAAAACTATATAGTACTAAAATACTAGTAGGTATAAACATATAGGTGTAAAACTATATAGTACTAAAATACTAGTAGGTATAAAAATATAGGTGTAAAACTATATAGTACTAAACTACTAGTAGGTATAAACATATAGGTGTAAAACTATATAGTACTAAACTACTAGTAGGTATAAACATATAGGTGTAAAACTATATAGTACTAAACTACTAGTAGGTATAAAAATATAGGTGTAAAACTATATAGTACTAAAATACTAGTAGGTATAAACATATAGGTGTAAAACTAGGTAGTACTAAATTACTAGTAGGTATAAACATATAGGTGTAAAACTATATAGTACTAAACTACTAGTAGGTATAAACATATAGGTTTAAAACTAGGTAGTACTAAACTACTAGTAGGTATAAACATATAGGTGTAAAACTATATAGTACTAAACTACTAGTAGGTATAAACATATAGGTTTAAAACTAGGTAGTACTAAACTACTAGTAGGTATAAACATATAGGTGTAAAACTATATAGTACTAAACTACTAGTAGGTATAAACATATAGGTGTAAAACTATATAGTACTAAACTACTAGTAGGTATAAACATATAGGTGTAAAACTATATAGTACTAAACTACTAGTAGGTATAAACATATAGGTGTAAAACTATATAGTACTAAACTACTAGTAGGTATAAACATATAGGTGTAAAACTATATAGTACTAAACTACTAGTAGGTATAAACATATAGGTGTAAAACTATATAGTACTAAACTACTAGTAGGTATAAACATATAGGTGTAAAACTAGGTAGTACTAAACTACTAGTAGGTATAAACATATAGGTGTAAAACTATATAGTACTAAACTACTAGTAGGTATAAACATATAGGTGTAAAACTATATAGTACTAAACTACTAGTAGGTATAAACATATAGGTGTAAAACTAGGTAGTACTAAACTACTAGTAGGTATAAACATATAGGTGTAAAACTAGGTAGTACTAAACTACTAGTAGGTATAAACATATAGGTGTAAAACTAGGTAGTACTAAACTACTAGTAGGTATAAACATATAGGTGTAAAACTAGGTAGTACTAAACTACTAGTAGGTATAAACATATAGGTGTAAAACTAGGTAGTACTAAACTACTAGTAGGTATAAACATATAGGTGTAAAACTATATAGTACTAAACTACTAGTAGGTATAAACATGTAGGTGTAAAACTAGGTAGTACTAAACTACTAGTAGGTATAAACATATAGGTGTAAAACTATATAGTACTAAACTACTAGTAGGTATAAACATATAGGTGTAAAACTATATAGTACTAAACTACTAGTAGGTATAAACATGTAGGTGTAAAACTAGGTAGTACTAAACTACTAGTAGGTATAAACATATAGGTGTAAAACTATATAGTACTAAACTACTAGTAGGTATAAACATATAGGTGTAAAACTATATAGTACTAAACTACTAGTAGGTATAAACATATAGGTGTAAAACTAGGTAGTACTAAACTACTAGTAGGTATAAACATATAGGTGTAAAACTATATAGTACTAAACTACTAGTAGGTATAAACATATAGGTGTAAAACTATATAGTACTAAACTACTAGTAGGTATAAACATGTAGGTGTAAAACTAGGTAGTACTAAACTACTAGTAGGTATAAACATATAGGTGTAAAACTATATAGTACTAAACTACTAGTAGGTATAAACATATAGGTGTAAAACTATATAGTACTAAACTACTAGTAGGTATAAACATATAGGTGTAAAACTATATAGTACTAAACTACTAGTAGGTATAAACATATAGGTGTAAAACTAGGTAGTACTAAACTACTAGTAGGTATAAACATATAGGTGTAAAACTAGGTAGTACTAAACTACTAGTAGGTATAAACATATAGGTGTAAAACTAGGTAGTACTAAACTACTAGTAGGTATAAACATATAGGTGTAAAACTATATAGTACTAAACTACTAGTAGGTATAAACATATAGGTGTAAAACTATATAGTACTAAACTACTAGTAGGTATAAACATATAGGTGTAAAACTAGGTAGTACTAAACTACTAGTAGGTATAAACATATAGGTGTAAAACTATATAGTACTAAACTACTAGTAGGTATAAACATGTAGGTGTAAAACTAGGTAGTACTAAACTACTAGTAGGTATAAACATATAGGTGTAAAACTATATAGTACTAAACTACTAGTAGGTATAAACATATAGGTGTAAAACTAGGTAGTACTAAACTACTAGTAGGTATAAACATATAGGTGTAAAACTATATAGTACTAAACTACTAGTAGGTATAAACATATAGGTGTAAAACTATATAGTACTAAACTACTAGTAGGTATAAACATATAGGTGTAAAACTAGGTAGTACTAAACTACTAGTAGGTATAAACATATAGGTGTAAAACTAGGTAGTACTAAACTACTAGTAGGTATATACATATAGGTGTAAAACTAGGTAGTACTAAACTACTAGTAGGTATAAACATATAGGTGTAAAACTATATAGTACTAAACTACTAGTAGGTATAAACATATAGGTGTAAAACTATATAGTACTAAACTACTAGTAGGTATAAACATATAGGTGTAAAACTATATAGTACTAAACTACTAGTAGGTATAAACATGTAGGTGTAAAACTAGGTAGTACTAAACTACTAGTAGGTATAAACATATAGGTGTAAAACTATATAGTACTAAACTACTAGTAGGTATAAACATATAGGTGTAAAACTAGGTAGTACTAAACTACTAGTAGGTATAAACATATAGGTGTAAAACTATATAGTACTAAACTACTAGTAGGTATAAACATGTAGGTGTAAAACTAGGTAGTACTAAACTACTAGTAGGTATAAACATATAGGTGTAAAACTATATAGTACTAAACTACTAGTAGGTATAAACATATAGGTGTAAAACTAGGTAGTACTAAACTACTAGTAGGTATAAACATATAGGTGTAAAACTATATAGTACTAAACTACTAGTAGGTATAAACATGTAGGTGTAAAACTAGGTAGTACTAAACTACTAGTAGGTATAAACATATAGGTGTAAAACTATATAGTACTAAACTACTAGTAGGTATAAACATATAGGTGTAAAACTATATAGTACTAAACTACTAGTAGGTATAAACATGTAGGTGTAAAACTAGGTAGTACTAAACTACTAGTAGGTATAAACATATAGGTGTAAAACTATATAGTACTAAACTACTAGTAGGTATAAACATATAGGTGTAAAACTAGGTAGTACTAAACTACTAGTAGGTATAAACATATAGGTGTAAAACTATATAGTACTAAACTACTAGTAGGTATAAACATATAGGTGTAAAACTAGGTAGTACTAAACTACTAGTAGGTATAAACATATAGGTGTAAAACTATATAGTACTAAACTACTAGTAGGTATAAACATATAGGTGTAAAACTATATAGTACTAAACTACTAGTAGGTATAAACATGTAGGTGTAAAACTAGGTAGTACTAAACTACTAGTAGGTATAAACATATAGGTGTAAAACTATATAGTACTAAACTACTAGTAGGTATAAACATATAGGTGTAAAACTATATAGTACTAAACTACTAGTAGGTATAAACATATAGGTGTAAAACTATATAGTACTAAACTACTAGTAGGTATAAACATATAGGTGTAAAACTATATAGTACTAAACTACTAGTAGGTATAAACATATAGGTGTAAAACTATATAGTACTAAACTACTAGTAGGTATAAACATGTAGGTGTAAAACTAGGTAGTACTAAACTACTAGTAGGTATAAACATATAGGTGTAAAACTATATAGTACTAAACTACTAGTAGGTATAAACATATAGGTGTAAAACTATATAGTACTAAACTACTAGTAGGTATAAACATATAGGTGTAAAACTAGGTAGTACTAAACTACTAGTAGGTATAAACATATAGGTGTAAAACTATATAGTACTAAACTACTAGTAGGTATAAACATATAGGTGTAAAACTATATAGTACTAAACTACTAGTAGGTATAAACATATAGGTGTAAAACTAGGTAGTACTAAACTACTAGTAGGTATAAACATATAGGTGTAAAACTAGGTAGTACTAAACTACTAGTAGGTATAAACATATAGGTGTAAAACTAGGTAGTACTAAACTACTAGTAGGTATAAACATATAGGTGTAAAACTAGGTAGTACTAAACTACTAGTAGGTATAAACATATAGGTGTAAAACTAGGTAGTACTAAACTACTAGTAGGTATAAACATATAGGTGTAAAACTAGGTAGTACTAAACTACTAGTAGGTATAAACATATAGGTGTAAAACTAGGTAGTACTAAACTACTAGTAAGTATAAACATATAGGTGTAAAACTAGGTAGTACTAAACTACTAGTAGGTATAAACATATAGGTGTAAAACTAGGTAGTACTAAACTACTAGTAGGTATAAACATATAGGTGTAAAACTAGGTAGTACTAAACTACTAGTAGGTATAAACATATAGGTGTAAAACTAGGTAGTACTAAACTACTAGTAGGTATAAACATATAGGTGTAAAACTAGGTAGTACTAAACTACTAGTAGGTATAAACATATAGGTGTAAAACTATATAGTACTAAACTACTAGTAGGTATAAACATATAGGTGTAAAACTATATAGTACTAAACTACTAGTAGGTATAAACATATAGGTGTAAAACTATATAGTACTAAACTACTAGTAGGTATAAACATATAGGTGTAAAACTATATAGTACTAAACTACTAGTAGGTATAAACATATAGGTGTAAAACTATATAGTACTAAACTACTAGTAGGTATAAACATGTAGGTGTAAAACTAGGTAGTACTAAACTACTAGTAGGTATAAACATATAGGTGTAAAACTATATAGTACTAAACTACTAGTAGGTATAAACATATAGGTGTAAAACTATATAGTACTAAACTACTAGTAGGTATAAACATGTAGGTGTAAAACTAGGTAGTACTAAACTACTAGTAGGTATAAACATATAGGTGTAAAACTATATAGTACTAAACTACTAGTAGGTATAAACATGTAGGTGTAAAACTAGGTAGTACTAAACTACTAGTAGGTATAAACATATAGGTGTAAAACTATATAGTACTAAACTACTAGTAGGTATAAACATATAGGTGTAAAACTATATAGTACTAAACTACTAGTAGGTATAAACATGTAGGTGTAAAACTAGGTAGTACTAAACTACTAGTAGGTATAAACATATAGGTGTAAAACTATATAGTACTAAACTACTAGTAGGTATAAACATATAGGTGTAAAACTATATAGTACTAAACTACTAGTAGGTATAAACATATAGGTGTAAAACTATATAGTACTAAACTACTAGTAGGTATAAACATGTAGGTGTAAAACTAGGTAGTACTAAACTACTAGTAGGTATAAACATATAGGTGTAAAACTATATAGTACTAAACTACTAGTAGGTATAAACATATAGGTGTAAAACTATATAGTACTAAACTACTAGTAGGTATAAACATATAGGTGTAAAACTATATAGTACTAAACTACTAGTAGGTATAAACATATAGGTGTAAAACTATATAGTACTAAACTACTAGTAGGTATAAACATGTAGGTGTAAAACTAGGTAGTACTAAACTACTAGTAGGTATAAACATATAGGTGTAAAACTATATAGTACTAAACTACTAGTAGGTATAAACATATAGGTGTAAAACTATGTAGTACTAAACTACTAGTAGGTATAAACATATAGGTGTAAAACTAGGTAGTACTAAACTACTAGTAGGTATAAACATATAGGTGTAAAACTAGGTAGTACTAAACTACTAGTAGGTATAAACATATAGGTGTAAAACTAGGTAGTACTAAACTACTAGTAGGTATAAACATATAGGTGTAAAACTAGGTAGTACTAAACTACTAGTAGGTATAAACATATAGGTGTAAAACTAGGTAGTACTAAACTACTAGTAGGTATAAACATATAGGTGTAAAACTAGGTAGTACTAAACTACTAGTAGGTATAAACATATAGGTGTAAAACTAGGTAGTACTAAACTACTAGTAAGTATAAACATATAGGTGTAAAACTAGGTAGTACTAAACTACTAGTAGGTATAAACATATAGGTGTAAAACTAGGTAGTACTAAACTACTAGTAGGTATAAACATATAGGTGTAAAACTAGGTAGTACTAAACTACTAGTAGGTATAAACATATAGGTGTAAAACTAGGTAGTACTAAACTACTAGTAGGTATAAACATATAGGTGTAAAACTAGGTAGTACTAAACTACTAGTAGGTATAAACATATAGGTGTAAAACTATATAGTACTAAACTACTAGTAGGTATAAACATATAGGTGTAAAACTATATAGTACTAAACTACTAGTAGGTATAAACATATAGGTGTAAAACTATATAGTACTAAACTACTAGTAGGTATAAACATATAGGTGTAAAACTAGGTAGTACTAAACTACTAGTAGGTATAAACATATAGGTGTAAAACTATATAGTACTAAACTACTAGTAGGTATAAACATATAGGTGTAAAACTATATAGTACTAAACTACTAGTAGGTATAAACATATAGGTGTAAAACTATATAGTACTAAACTACTAGTAGGTATAAACATATAGGTGTAAAACTATATAGTACTAAACTACTAGTAGGTATAAACATGTAGGTGTAAAACTAGGTAGTACTAAACTACTAGTAGGTATAAACATATAGGTGTAAAACTATATAGTACTAAACTACTAGTAGGTATAAACATATAGGTGTAAAACTATATAGTACTAAACTACTAGTAGGTATAAACATGTAGGTGTAAAACTAGGTAGTACTAAACTACTAGTAGGTATAAACATATAGGTGTAAAACTATATAGTACTAAACTACTAGTAGGTATAAACATGTAGGTGTAAAACTAGGTAGTACTAAACTACTAGTAGGTATAAACATATAGGTGTAAAACTATATAGTACTAAACTACTAGTAGGTATAAACATATAGGTGTAAAACTATATAGTACTAAACTACTAGTAGGTATAAACATGTAGGTGTAAAACTATATAGTACTAAACTACTAGTAGGTATAAACATATAGGTGTAAAACTATATAGTACTAAACTACTAGTAGGTATAAACATATAGGTGTAAAACTATATAGTACTAAACTACTAGTAGGTATAAACATATAGGTGTAAAACTAGGTAGTACTAAACTACTAGTAGGTATAAACATATAGGTGTAAAACTAGGTAGTACTAAACTACTAGTAGGTATAAACATATAGGTGTAAAACTAGGTAGTACTAAACTACTAGTAGGTATAAACATATAGGTGTAAAACTAGGTAGTACTAAACTACTAGTAGGTATAAACATATAGGTGTAAAACTAGGTAGTACTAAACTACTAGTAGGTATAAACATATAGGTGTAAAACTAGGTAGTACTAAACTACTAGTAGGTATAAACATATAGGTGTAAAACTAGGTAGTACTAAACTACTAGTAGGTATAAACATATAGGTGTAAAACTAGGTAGTACTAAACTACTAGTAGGTATAAACATATAGGTGTAAAACTAGGTAGTACTAAACTACTAGTAGGTATAAACATATAGGTGTAAAACTAGGTAGTACTAAACTACTAGTAAGTATAAACATATAGGTGTAAAACTAGGTAGTACTAAACTACTAGTAGGTATAAACATATAGGTGTAAAACTAGGTAGTACTAAACTACTAGTAGGTATAAACATATAGGTGTAAAACTAGGTAGTACTAAACTACTAGTAGGTATAAACATATAGGTGTAAAACTAGGTAGTACTAAACTACTAGTAGGTATAAACATATAGGTGTAAAACTAGGTAGTACTAAACTACTAGTAGGTATAAACATATAGGTGTAAAACTAGGTAGTACTAAACTACTAGTAGGTATAAACATATATGTAGGTGTAAAACTGAAACTTGTTCTTACATGCGATAATCAATCAATATTTATCCATTTCTTCATTAATCGAGCGAGGCGAGATCTCTAAATCAACTTGGGCAAATCGGCATTGTATGTATGTTTGTTTGTCCGAGGATAACTTTCGAAGCGTTTATCTGATCGCCGTGAAGTTGTAATGAAAAGTGATGACACAATTCTGGTGTGACTAAATGGGAGGGGGGGGGGGGTGTTGAGATATTGGGCTTCAAGAGGGGTAAAAAAAAACAAATTGGGACAATCCGGTCAAGTGTCTAATACGGTCAAGTGGTCTTTGTAAATACATTTCGACCCCGTTTTTATTTTGAGTTTAAACTAGGGAATGCAATCCCGATCTCGCGAGATCTCGTGTAATTTTCGGGATCAATCCCGACGCATCATATGACGACATCCCGTTCGAGATTGACGGAATTGGGCGGCAGTGGTCAGCGACACACGTCCACTCGGGGCGAAAGCGGCGCGCTGACTGACGGCCGCGACCGGCAGGAACGCCAAACAGCGTTAGAAAACTATTCCGACTATTTCCGAATATTAGCGACAGATGACGATAATTATTTAGTTGGTAAGATTAAAGAATAAAGATTTTTATTTTCTTTCGAGTAATATGTTATTTTAGTTAACCTCACTATCACAAACAAGCAGTTATTAGCTTTTTCAGTCATCCGAATTTAACATTTTTTTTAAACTAGACGGGATCTTGAAAATTCCGGGATCCCGCGGGATTGATATTTCTAATCCCGCGGGATCTCGAATTTGCAATCTCGAGTCGGGATTGCATTCCCTAGTTTTAACCTTGTAGATAAAAACTGAACTTTGACAAAATTCACAGGGTTGAAATTTGGTAAGAATGGAGCTTTAGTGGCACAAATATAGGGAAAAGTCTGAAATCCAGAATTATTGCAATTTCTACCTCAAAAATATATTGTATATCCATTTTACATGAACCTGTAATTTGAATGAAACTGTAGCTCAATTTTTTGGTTTATAATTTTGTGGCACTATTTTGATAGTCAAAGATTAAGTATAAATAAAGATTTTTTTGTTTTTATGGGAGACTCGCGAGATCTCAGTTCGGGGCGAACCACTAGTTTAAAACCTTTATTTTTTATGGATGTGTCACCGGACTCATGCTACGTAAAGTTAACTAGTATAGGTATAGGCTTAAGCATCACTATGGTATGAGATTATTAAATCTAACGTCCAAGTAAGGTATAGGTGAAAATTTTAGAACTCTGGGTGTAACTGTAAGCATCTGATTATATGTATTATATTTTGAATAACTATTCAAACTCAATGAAAGTTTCATAAATACCTATACACGTAAAGCCCCTATTAGCCTAGCTAGACTAAATAGATGAACGCTGCACTTCTTGTGGCTACTAACTTGCGAGGTATAGGCGGCACTTAGCGCGCGGTGCCGAACTTCTGGGTTTTAACCACAGAACACAAAAAACAATAGAAATCGTAAGTAGGCGGAGCCCGCGTAACACCAAGTACGCGGAGTACAGCGCACTACAAGCTTAGCTCACTTCAGTCGTGTTTCAATTGCTGTGGGGTAAACGTACTAAAAAAAATATAAAAATACTATATTGTGCCGTTTTGGAGTGTAAATATTATAGCTGAACCAAAAATTTTACAAAAGGGGGCATATCCTATCACCGGTAAGTATTACTTTATTGATTTTTGTTAGTTTTGTTTAAAATGCAAAATGGTCAAACAAAATAGACTGTGAATCATACCGTATAAGGTCGCGTTTCTCAACTTAAGCTACTCAATTAGGGATGTGACCCCAATATACTGATGAATGTGTTATCGATAGCTTTAATTAGTTACCCCCTATTAAAAGGTTTATAAGTTTTAGAGCGTTGATTTCTTTTGTTGTTTTATTGATGATTTTCTGAATGTATTTTAGACCTATGGTGTGAAATAATATAATAACTTCTGTTTTCAGTTTCCCCAAGAAAAAAAAAGTACAACTTATGAGTCATCCAGCATGCAGATTCCTGACCTGGCACCGTATGACTTTTTTCTGTTCCCAAAAATCAAGAACCAATTACCCGATCAACGGTTTTCATCACCAGAAGAGTGTGAAAAACGGGTACGACCACCGGAGGAGTGGCGCAAATGTTTTCAAAATTGGTTCAATCGTATGAAAAAGTGCATTGACGCAAAGGGAGAATATTTCGAGAAAGAATAAATTCATTTTTGACCATTAAGTTTTTTTTATTATTGATTCCGGAAACTTTTAGTGTGCCCCTCGTATAATAATTCAGTATTAATATTCCAATATAATATTTTTTTAAGTATTTACGAGTTGGAACCCTGTTAATAAAGAAAGAAAAGAAAAGCTTGTTATTGCGACCACCACAAATATAACCTGACGTACCTATTTCGTTATCCGTAGTAGGTAGGTGATAATCGATATCGATACATTCGTCTTGTATCCTCATAGGTACATCACTAAGGGAGTAGCAATGTATTTTGGACAAGCGAGTAACAGCCATTGCATTATCAATCTTATTCTTTGCTATAACAAAAATCGGTAGCGACAGCGCCATCTCTTGTTCGGTGGCATTGTTTTGTGGGTAATCAAGTAACAGCCATTGCATCATCAGTCTTATTTCTAATAAATAGACTCTAAAATAAAAATATTTTCTAAGGCGCCATCTTTTGCTGAGTAGACGAAGTAGACTTTAATTTTTTATTACTGTTTATTATATTGAATTTTCAACCATGTTCCCTTAGAGGCTAAGGTTTTATATCCGTAAAATTAGTTTTATGGTTTTATGTCTTTTTGAACTTTCTCTTTTAACCAATTATAACTTTTATTTCTAAGTGTGCTAGTTTTTACAGACTGCTTTGTACTTCAACTAATCAACGTTAGATAGCTTACTAAACTTACCTTTAGGTATGGTGGTTGTCCGAATGATTTATTTTTAATTAGATAGGTACGTACTATTGGTTCGCCCCGAAATGAGATCTCTCGAGTCTATCATACAAATATAAAAAAATATTATTCGTAATCTTTAACTACCAAAATAGAGCCACGAAATAAATACCAAATAACTACACTTTCATTCAAAAATCAGGTAACGGGAGTTCATGTAAATTGGTTATGTTTTTTGGGTACAAATTGCAGTTATTCTGGATTTCAGACTTTTGCCCATATTTGTGATACTTATGCTACACGCATACAAAATTACAGGACTGTGGGGTCACTGGTGTACCCTGTGAGTTTTGTCAAAGCTTAGTTTTTATTATGGCTAATAACTCAAAAACTACAAGAACTTTACTAAAATAAAAACGGGGTCGAAATGTACTAATGAAGACCTTTCATTTGATGTCTCATTTGACCTAATAGTCTTTTTAATTTTTTTTACCCCTCTTAAACCCCAATATCTCAACACCCCCCCCCCCCCCCCCCTCTCCCATATTTTTAGTTTATTTAGTAACACCAAAATTGTGCCACACCTATGTATCAAATTTCACGATGATCGGATCAACGCTTCAAAAGTTATCCTCGGACAAACAAACTTATTACATACAACGCCGATTTGCCCAAGTTGATTTAGAGATGTCGCTTCGCTGTATCAAATTATATTGGTATATAATCAAAATCAGGACGCTAGAATCAAAATAACTCTTTTAAGTACAGGTATTTACTAATTCGTGTATGAAAAAATATAGATAGGTACAGCCTGTTGGATAGTGTTTATAGTTGGGTTAATTTCTAAGATAAGTGCATAAAATGTAAATTCGCTATGGGCTGTAAAAAGATGTGTTACCTAGTTATAGTCAATTAGACCTTGATATTATTCTTACAACTCTTACCTGTGTGATAAATTATAAAGAAATATGTTGCATAACTCACGTTTCAAAATATGATATAATTGAAAGAGCCAAGAAAAATATGCCTATTTCTGTATCCCGAAGCAAACAAGCGCAATATTATTTTTTAATCCGGACATATTGCAAGCGTCAAGTTTTGGGACCACTGGTGTGGCATATTTGTTTATTTGTCGCGTGAACTTTTAGGATAAATGAAAAGAGCGATGGATGTGTTGGGCAAACAGCATATGGGATGCTGGATATTTGGATAAAGTCACTAGGATAAAACGAATCCAGCTAGCTATTGGTTGAGATACGAATAGTAAAACCCCAACTGAACAAGACCAGTCAAGTCCGAGTAGGACTCGCGCACAGAGGATTCCGTACTTGCCTATATTGCATTGAGCGAAGCGATATCTCCAAATCAACTTGGGCAAATCGGCGTTGTATGTATGTATGTTTGTTTGTCAGAGGATAACTTTCGAAGCGTTGATCCGATCATCGTGAAATTTGATACGTACGTAGTGATGGCACAATTCTGGTGTGACTAAATGAGCTACAAATGTGGGGGCATTGTTTAAATATTGGGGTTCAAGAGGGATAAAAAAAAACAAAATGAGACTATCCGTTCAAACGGCACGTCTTATGAAATGATTTTATCAGTACATTTCGAACCCGTTTTTATTTTTTAGTTTAAACCTTGTAGTTTTTAAGTTATTAGCCATAATAAAAACTGAATTTTGACAAAATTCCCAGGGTACACCTGTGACCCCACAGTGCTGAAATTTGGTATACGTATATCTTTAGTGACACAAATATAGGGAAAAGTCTGAAATCCAGAATAGCTTCAATATCTACCCCAAAATATCGAACCAATTTACATGAACTCCCGTTACCTATAATTTGAATAAAACCGTGGGTCAAGTAATTTGGTTGTACATTTCGAGGCACTAATTTGATAGTCAAAAGACTACACAAAATATGTTTATGTTTTAATGGGAGACTCGCGAGTTCTCAGTTCTGAGCGAACCACTAGTTATGTTAGTTCAGCAGCGCCATCTAGTTATGTGACTCAGAAAGCAAGTAGGTAAACTTAAAAGCCGGATTTCAATAAAAACTGTTTCAGATCCAGACTTCAATTTATTTTTGCTGTAATCTTTGCATCATGTAGTTTGTTGTTTTTGTAGTCTTACTAGCTGACCCGCCGAACTTCGTACCGTCTTGACATGCATATGACGCGGGCTGCCAATGTACGTCGCCGGTAGAGTTGTCAATCGGCCATCATTAGCTGCATCTATGTATGAGAAACTGAATTTTCTTCATCATTTTTTTTGCGTGAATTTTTCCGATATTTTAATATGTTATTCTGCTGTTCAGGACGGATACAAATCCAACAAATCAAAGAACATCAAAATCGGTCCAGCCCTTGTTGAGTTATAAAATGGTGTAGGTAACCAACCCTGATGTCCTCTTTGATTGCTTCTTCCACTTCGATAACCTCTTTTATTGCTGCTTCCACTTGGATATCCTCTTTGATTGCTACTTCCACTTGGATATCGTTTTTGACTGCTTCTGTTACTTTGATATCCTCTTCTCTTTGATTGCTTTTTAAAATTTAATATCCTAATCGGTTGCTTCTTTCACCTCAATATCGTCTTTTATTGCTTCTTCCACTTCGATATCCTCTTTGATTGCTGCTTCCACTTGGATATCCTCTTTGATTGCTACTTCCACTTGGATATCGTCTTTGACTGCTTCTGTCACTTTGATATCTTCTTCTCTGTGATTGCCTATTTAAATTTAATATCCTATTCGATTGCTTCTTTCACCTCAATATCCTCTATTGTTGCTTCTTTCACATCAATATCCTCTTTGGTTGCTTCTTCTACGAAAAGAAAAACACGCGAGCTGCAAGCAGCTTGCGCACTACGCAACCTCTAGTCTCATATATATATTTCTTATGGATGTTGTTTATGACTACTAAGTATTTTCTAAAGCCTAACATTATAGAGATTTCCCTCCTGCATGGTAGGTATCTAATGTCATGGGGTGAGAAAAGATACCCTGACTTACCCGTATTTCACTTATTCATTCATACGACGACCTCCGTGGCGCAGTGGGCTGAGACGCAGGAGACGCAGGACGCGGGTTCGATTCCTGCTGCGGTACACATATTTGCATGATCTACAGATATTTGTTCCAAGTCTGGATGTTTTTCTATATATTATAGGTATGTATGTATTTACAAAAAAAAAGTATTTAAGTATTCTATCAGTTATCTGGTTCCCATAATACAAGCTCTGCTTAGTTTGGGGCTAGATAGCGCTGTGTGTAATGTCCAGCAATATTTATTTATTTATAACAACACGACATTAGTTATTTAGGTACCTACATCAAAACTTAATTAAAGTACACACGGCTAGACATCAAGCTATACATTTCCAGTATAAACTGACCTCTCATTCTACGAAAATCCTACACAGTGCGAATTCAGCTTATACTGGAAATGTATAGCTTGATGTGTAGCCGTGTGTACTTATTCTAATAGACGTGCACCTTGTAAGGGTAAATTACTCTTTTAAAGTAGCTCCGAGGGTAAAGTCATGCGGAGGGAAAACAATCATGTGACTAAAAGAGTGTTAGATATGAGTGTGGATGGATATAGAAGTAGAGGATGTATGGACTGTGTGAAGAATGATATGGGTGGGAAGGAAGTGACAACGGAGATGACGGCTGATATAGAAGTAGAGGATGTATGGACTGTGTGAAGAATGATATGGGTGGGAAGGAAGTGACAACGGAGATGACGGCTGATATAGAAGTAGAGGATGTATGGACTGTGTGAAGAATGATATGGGTGGGAAGGAAATGACAACGGAGATGACGGCTGATATAGAAGTAGAGGATGTATGGACTGTGTGAAGAATGATATGGGTGGGAAGGAAGTGACAACGGAGATGACGGCTGATATAGAAGTAGAGGATGTATGGACTGTGTGAAGAATGATATGGGTGGGAAGGAAATGACAACGGAGATGACGGCTGATATAGAAGTAGAGGATGTATGGACTGTGTGAAGAATGATATGGGTGGGAAGGAAGTGACAACGGAGATGACGGCTGATATAGAAGTAGAGGATGTATGGACTGTGTGAAGAATGATATGGGTGGGAAGGAAATGACAACGGAGATGACGGCTGATATAGAAGTAGAGGATGTATGGACTGTGTGAAGAATGATATGGGTGGGAAGGAAATGACAACGGAGATGACGGCTGATATAGAAGTAGAGGATGTATGGACTGTGTGAAGAATGATATGGGTGGGAAGGAAGTGACAACGGAGATGACGGCTGATATAGAAGTAGAGGATGTATGGACTGTGTGAAGAATGATATGGGTGGGAAGGAAATGACAACGGAGATGACGGCTGATATATAAGTAGAGGATGTATGGACTGTGTGAAGAATGATATGGGTGGGAAGGAAGTGACAACGGAGATGACGGCTGATATAGAAGTAGAGGATGTATGGACTGTGTGAAGAATGATATGGGTGGGAAGGAAGTGACAACGGAGATGACGGCTGATATAGAAGTAGAGGATGTATGGACTGTGTGAAGAATGATATGGGTGGGAAGGAAATGACAACGGAGATGACGGCTGATATAGAAGTAGAGGATGTATGGACTGTGTGAAGAATGATATGGGTGGGAAGGAAGTGACAACGGAGATGACGGCTGATATAGAAGTAGAGGATGTATGGACTGTGTGAAGAATGATATGGGTGGGAAGGAAGTGACAACGGAGATGACGGCTGATATAGAAGTAGAGGAAGGATGGACTGTGTGAAGAATGATATGGGTGGGAAGGAAGTGACAACGGAGATGACGGCTGATATAGAAGTAGAGGAAGGATGGACTGTGTGAAGAATGATATGGGTGGGAAGGAAGTGACAACGGAGATGACGGCTGATATAGAAGTAGAGGAAGGATGGACTGTGTGAAGAATGATATGGGTGGGAAGGAAGTGACAACGGAGATGACGGCTGATATAGAAGTAGAGGATGTATGGACTGTGTGAAGAATGATATGGGTGGGAAGGAAGTGACAACGGAGATGACGGCTGATATAGAAGTAGAGGATGTATGGACTGTGTGAAGAATGATATGGGTGGGAAGGAAGTGACAACGGAGATGACGGCTGATATAGAAGTAGAGGATGTATGGACTGTGTGAAGAATGATATGGGTGGGAAGGAAATGACAACGGAGATGACGGCTGATATAGAAGTAGAGGATGTATGGACTGTGTGAAGAATGATATGGGTGGGAAGGAAGTGACAACGGAGATGACGGCTGATATAGAAGTAGAGGATGTATGGACTGTGTGAAGAATGATATGGGTGGGAAGGAAATGACAACGGAGATGACGGCTGATATAGAAGTAGAGGATGTATGGACTGTGTGAAGAATGATATGGGTGGGAAGGAAGTGACAACGGAGATGACGGCTGATATAGAAGTAGAGGATGTATGGACTGTGTGAAGAATGATATGGGTGGGAAGGAAGTGACAACGGAGATGACGGCTGATATAGAAGTAGAGGATGTATGGACTGTGTGAAGAATGATATGGGTGGGAAGGAAATGACAACGGAGATGACGGCTGATATAGAAGTAGAGGATGTATGGACTGTGTGAAGAATGATATGGGTGGGAAGGAAGTGACAACGGAGATGACGGCTGATATAGAAGTAGAGGATGTATGGACTGTGTGAAGAATGATATGGGTGGGAAGGAAGTGACAACGGAGATGACGGCTGATATAGAAGTAGAGGAAGGATGGACTGTGTGAAGAATGATATGGGTGGGAAGGAAGTGACAACGGAGATGACGGCTGATATAGAAGTAGAGGAAGGATGGACTGTGTGAAGAATGATATGGGTGGGAAGGAAGTGACAACGGAGATGACGGCTGATATAGAAGTAGAGGATGTATGGACTGTGTGAAGAATGATATGGGTGGGAAGGAAGTGACAACGGAGATGACGGCTGATATAGAAGTAGAGGATGTATGGACTGTGTGAAGAATGATATGGGTGGGAAGGAAGTGACAACGGAGATGACGGCTGATATAGAAGTAGAGGATGTATGGACTGTGTGAAGAATGATATGGGTGGGAAGGAAATGACAACGGAGATGACGGCTGATATAGAAGTAGAGGATGTATGGACTGTGTGAAGAATGATATGGGTGGGAAGGAAGTGACAACGGAGATGACGGCTGATATAGAAGTAGAGGATGTATGGACTGTGTGAAGAATGATATGGGTGGGAAGGAAGTGACAACGGAGATGACGGCTGATAGAGAAGTAGAGGATGTATGGACTGTGTGAAGAATGATATGGGTGGGAAGGAAGTGACAACGGAGATGACGGCTGATATAGAAGTAGAGGATGTATGGACTGTGTGAAGAATGATATGGGTGGGAAGGAAGTGACAACGGAGATGACGGCTGATAGAGAAGTAGAGGATGTATGGACTGTGTGAAGAATGATATGGGTGGGAAGGAAGTGACAACGGAGATGACGGCTGATATAGAAGTAGAGGATGTATGGACTGTGTGAAGAATGATATGGGTGGGAAGGAAGTGACAACGGAGATGACGGCTGATATAGAAGTAGAGGAAGTATGGACTGTGTGAAGAATGATATGGGTGGGAAGGAAGTGACAACGGAGATGACGGCTGATATAGTAGTAGAGGATGTATGGACTGTGTGAAGAATGATATGGGTGGGAAGGAAGTGACAACGGAGATGACGGCTGATAGAGAAGTAGAGGATGTATGGACTGTGTGAAGAATGATATGGGTGGGAAGGAAATGACAACGGAGATGACGGCTGATATAGAAGTAGAGGATGTATGGACTGTGTGAAGAATGATATGGGTGGGAAGGAAGTGACAACGGAGATGACGGCTGATAGAGAAGTAGAGGATGTATGGACTGTGTGAAGAATGATATGGGTGGGAAGGAAGTGACAACGGAGATGACGGCTGATATAGAAGTAGAGGATGTATGGACTGTGTGAAGAATGATATGGGTGGGAAGGAAGTGACAACGGAGATGACGGCTGATAGAGAAGTAGAGGATGTATGGACTGTGTGAAGAATGATATGGGTGGGAAGGAAGTGACAACGGAGATGACGGCTGATAGAGAAGTAGAGGATGTATGGACTGTGTGAAGAATGATATGGGTGGGAAGGAAGTGACAACGGAGATGACGGCTGATATAGAAGTAGAGGATGTATGGACTGTGTGAAGAATGATATGGGTGGGAAGGAAATGACAACGGAGATGACGGCTGATATAGAAGTAGAGGATGTATGGACTGTGTGAAGAATGATATGGGTGGGAAGGAAGTGACAACGGAGATGACGGCTGATAGAGAAGTAGAGGATGTATGGACTGTGTGAAGAATGATATGGGTGGGAAGGAAGTGACAACGGAGATGACGGCTGATATAGAAGTAGAGGATGTATGGACTGTGTGAAGAATGATATGGGTGGGAAGGAAGTGACAACGGAGATGACGGCTGATAGAGAAGTAGAGGATGTATGGACTGTGTGAAGAATGATATGGGTGGGAAGGAAATGACAACGGAGATGACGGCTGATATAGAAGTAGAGGATGTATGGACTGTGTGAAGAATGATATGGGTGGGAAGGAAGTGACAACGGAGATGACGGCTGATATAGAAGTAGAGGATGTATGGACTGTGTGAAGAATGATATGGGTGGGAAGGAAGTGACAACGGAGATGACGGCTGATATAGAAGTAGAGGATGTATGGACTGTGTGAAGAATGATATGGGTGGGAAGGAAGTGACAACGGAGATGACGGCTGATATAGAAGTAGAGGATGTATGGACTGTGTGAAGAATGATATGGGTGGGAAGGAAGTGACAACGGAGATGACGGCTGATATAGAAGTAGAGGATGTATGGACTGTGTGAAGAATGATATGGGTGGGAAGGAAGTGACAACGGAGATGACGGCTGATATAGAAGTAGAGGATGTATGGACTGTGTGAAGAATGATATGGGTGGGAAGGAAATGACAACGGAGATGACGGCTGATATAGAAGTAGAGGATGTATGGACTGTGTGAAGAATGATATGGGTGGGAAGGAAGTGACAACGGAGATGACGGCTGATATAGAAGTAGAGGATGTATGGACTGTGTGAAGAATGATATGGGTGGGAAGGAAATGACAACGGAGATGACGGCTGATATAGAAGTAGAGGATGTATGGACTGTGTGAAGAATGATATGGGTGGGAAGGAAGTGACAACGGAGATGACGGCTGATATAGAAGTAGAGGATGTATGGACTGTGTGAAGAATGATATGGGTGGGAAGGAAGTGACAACGGAGATGACGGCTGATATAGAAGTAGAGGATGTATGGACTGTGTGAAGAATGATATGGGTGGGAAGGAAGTGACAACGGAGATGACGGCTGATATAGAAGTAGAGGATGTATGGACTGTGTGAAGAATGATATGGGTGGGAAGGAAGTGACAACGGAGATGACGGCTGATATAGAAGTAGAGGATGTATGGACTGTGTGAAGAATGATATGGGTGGGAAGGAAGTGACAACGGAGATGACGGCTGATAGAGAAGTAGAGGATGTATGGACTGTGTGAAGAATGATATGGGTGGGAAGGAAGTGACAACGGAGATGACGGCTGATATAGAAGTAGAGGATGTATGGACTGTGTGAAGAATGATATGGGTGGGAAGGAAGTGACAACGGAGATGACGGCTGATAGAGAAGTAGAGGATGTATGGACTGTGTGAAGAATGATATGGGTGGGAAGGAAATGACAACGGAGATGACGGCTGATATAGAAGTAGAGGATGTATGGACTGTGTGAAGAATGATATGGGTGGGAAGGAAGTGACAACGGAGATGACGGCTGATATAGAAGTAGAGGAAGGATGGACTGTGTGAAGAATGATATGGGTGGGAAGGAAGTGACAACGGAGATGACGGCTGATAGAGAAGTAGAGGATGTATGGACTGTGTGAAGAATGATATGGGTGGGAAGGAAGTGACAACGGAGATGACGGCTGATAGAGAAGTAGAGGATGTATGGACTGTGTGAAGAATGATATGGGTGGGAAGGAAGTGACAACGGAGATGACGGCTGATATAGAAGTAGAGGATGTATGGACTGTGTGAAGAATGATATGGGTGGGAAGGAAGTGACAACGGAGATGACGGCTGATAGAGAAGTAGAGGATGTATGGACTGTGTGAAGAATGATATGGGTGGGAAGGAAGTGACAACGGAGATGACGGCTGATATAGAAGTAGAGGATGTATGGACTGTGTGAAGAATGATATGGGTGGGAAGGAAATGACAACGGAGATGACGGCTGATATAGAAGTAGAGGATGTATGGACTGTGTGAAGAATGATATGGGTGGGAAGGAAATGACAACGGAGATGACGGCTGATATAGAAGTAGAGGATGTATGGACTGTGTGAAGAATGATATGGGTGGGAAGGAAGTGACAACGGAGATGACGGCTGATATAGAAGTAGAGGATGTATGGACTGTGTGAAGAATGATATGGGTGGGAAGGAAGTGACAACGGAGATGACGGCTGATATAGAAGTAGAGGATGTATGGACTGTGTGAAGAATGATATGGGTGGGAAGGAAGTGACAACGGAGATGACGGCTGATATAGAAGTAGAGGATGTATGGACTGTGTGAAGAATGATATGGGTGGGAAGGAAGTGACAACGGAGATGACGGCTGATATAGAAGTAGAGGATGTATGGACTGTGTGAAGAATGATATGGGTGGGAAGGAAGTGACAACGGAGATGACGGCTGATATAGAAGTAGAGGATGTATGGACTGTGTGAAGAATGATATGGGTGGGAAGGAAGTGACAACGGAGATGACGGCTGATATAGAAGTAGAGGATGTATGGACTGTGTGAAGAATGATATGGGTGGGAAGGAAGTGACAACGGAGATGACGGCTGATATAGAAGTAGAGGATGTATGGACTGTGTGAAGAATGATATGGGTGGGAAGGAAGTGACAACGGAGATGACGGCTGATATAGAAGTAGAGGATGTATGGACTGTGTGAAGAATGATATGGGTGGGAAGGAAATGACAACGGAGATGACGGCTGATATAGAAGTAGAGGATGTATGGACTGTGTGAAGAATGATATGGGTGGGAAGGAAATGACAACGGAGATGACGGCTGATATAGAAGTAGAGGATGTATGGACTGTGTGAAGAATGATATGGGTGGGAAGGAAGTGACAACGGAGATGACGGCTGATATAGAAGTAGAGGATGTATGGACTGTGTGAAGAATGATATGGGTGGGAAGGAAGTGACAACGGAGATGACGGCTGATATAGAAGTAGAGGATGTATGGACTGTGTGAAGAATGATATGGGTGGGAAGGAAGTGACAACGGAGATGACGGCTGATATAGAAGTAGAGGATGTATGGACTGTGTGAAGAATGATATGGGTGGGAAGGAAATGACAACGGAGATGACGGCTGATATAGAAGTAGAGGATGTATGGACTGTGTGAAGAATGATATGGGTGGGAAGGAAGTGACAACGGAGATGACGGCTGATATAGAAGTAGAGGATGTATGGACTGTGTGAAGAATGATATGGGTGGGAAGGAAGTGACAACGGAGATGACGGCTGATATAGAAGTAGAGGATGTATGGACTGTGTGAAGAATGATATGGGTGGGAAGGAAGTGACAACGGAGATGACGGCTGATATAGAAGTAGAGGATGTATGGACTGTGTGAAGAATGATATGGGTGGGAAGGAAATGACAACGGAGATGACGGCTGATATAGAAGTAGAGGATGTATGGACTGTGTGAAGAATGATATGGGTGGGAAGGAAGTGACAACGGAGATGACGGCTGATATAGAAGTAGAGGATGTATGGACTGTGTGAAGAATGATATGGGTGGGAAGGAAGTGACAACGGAGATGACGGCTGATATAGAAGTAGAGGATGTATGGACTGTGTGAAGAATGATATGGGTGGGAAGGAAGTGACAACGGAGATGACGGCTGATATAGAAGTAGAGGATGTATGGACTGTGTGAAGAATGATATGGGTGGGAAGGAAGTGACAACGGAGATGACGGCTGATATAGAAGTAGAGGATGTATGGACTGTGTGAAGAATGATATGGGTGGGAAGGAAGTGACAACGGAGATGACGGCTGATATAGAAGTAGAGGATGTATGGACTGTGTGAAGAATGATATGGGTGGGAAGGAAGTGACAACGGAGATGACGGCTGATATAGAAGTAGAGGATGTATGGACTGTGTGAAGAATGATATGGGTGGGAAGGAAGTGACAACGGAGATGACGGCTGATATAGAAGTAGAGGATGTATGGACTGTGTGAAGAATGATATGGGTGGGAAGGAAATGACAACGGAGATGACGGCTGATATAGAAGTAGAGGATGTATGGACTGTGTGAAGAATGATATGGGTGGGAAGGAAGTGACAACGGAGATGACGGCTGATATAGAAGTAGAGGATGTATGGACTGTGTGAAGAATGATATGGGTGGGAAGGAAGTGACAACGGAGATGACGGCTGATATAGAAGTAGAGGATGTATGGACTGTGTGAAGAATGATATGGGTGGGAAGGAAGTGACAACGGAGATGACGGCTGATATAGAAGTAGAGGATGTATGGACTGTGTGAAGAATGATATGGGTGGGAAGGAAGTGACAACGGAGATGACGGCTGATATAGAAGTAGAGGATGTATGGACTGTGTGAAGAATGATATGGGTGGGAAGGAAGTGACAACGGAGATGACGGCTGATATAGAAGTAGAGGATGTATGGACTGTGTGAAGAATGATATGGGTGGGAAGGAAGTGACAACGGAGATGACGGCTGATATAGAAGTAGAGGATGTATGGACTGTGTGAAGAATGATATGGGTGGGAAGGAAGTGACAACGGAGATGACGGCTGATATAGAAGTAGAGGATGTATGGACTGTGTGAAGAATGATATGGGTGGGAAGGAAGTGACAACGGAGATGACGGCTGATATAGAAGTAGAGGATGTATGGACTGTGTGAAGAATGATATGGGTGGGAAGGAAGTGACAACGGAGATGACGGCTGATATAGAAGTAGAGGATGTATGGACTGTGTGAAGAATGATATGGGTGGGAAGGAAGTGACAACGGAGATGACGGCTGATATAGAAGTAGAGGATGTATGGACTGTGTGAAGAATGATATGGGTGGGAAGGAAGTGACAACGGAGATGACGGCTGATATAGAAGTAGAGGATGTATGGACTGTGTGAAGAATGATATGGGTGGGAAGGAAGTGACAACGGAGATGACGGCTGATATAGAAGTAGAGGATGTATGGACTGTGTGAAGAATGATATGGGTGGGAAGGAAGTGACAACGGAGATGACGGCTGATATAGAAGTAGAGGATGTATGGACTGTGTGAAGAATGATATGGGTGGGAAGGAAATGACAACGGAGATGACGGCTGATATAGAAGTAGAGGATGTATGGACTGTGTGAAGAATGATATGGGTGGGAAGGAAGTGACAACGGAGATGACGGCTGATATAGAAGTAGAGGATGTATGGACTGTGTGAAGAATGATATGGGTGGGAAGGAAGTGACAACGGAGATGACGGCTGATATAGAAGTAGAGGATGTATGGACTGTGTGAAGAATGATATGGGTGGGAAGGAAGTGACAACGGAGATGACGGCTGATATAGAAGTAGAGGATGTATGGACTGTGTGAAGAATGATATGGGTGGGAAGGAAATGACAACGGAGATGACGGCTGATATAGAAGTAGAGGATGTATGGACTGTGTGAAGAATGATATGGGTGGGAAGGAAGTGACAACGGAGATGACGGCTGATATAGAAGTAGAGGATGTATGGACTGTGTGAAGAATGATATGGGTGGGAAGGAAGTGACAACGGAGATGACGGCTGATATAGAAGTAGAGGATGTATGGACTGTGTGAAGAATGATATGGGTGGGAAGGAAGTGACAACGGAGATGACGGCTGATATAGAAGTAGAGGATGTATGGACTGTGTGAAGAATGATATGGGTGGGAAGGAAGTGACAACGGAGATGACGGCTGATATAGAAGTAGAGGATGTATGGACTGTGTGAAGAATGATATGGGTGGGAAGGAAGTGACAACGGAGATGACGGCTGATATAGAAGTAGAGGATGTATGGACTGTGTGAAGAATGATATGGGTGGGAAGGAAGTGACAACGGAGATGACGGCTGATATAGAAGTAGAGGATGTATGGACTGTGTGAAGAATGATATGGGTGGGAAGGAGTGACAACGGAGATGACGGCTGATATAGAAGTAGAGGATGTATGGACTGTGTGAAGAATGATATGGGTGGGAAGGAAGTGACAACGGAGATGACGGCTGATATAGAAGTAGAGGATGTATGGACTGTGTGAAGAATGATATGGGTGGGAAGGAAGTGACAACGGAGATGACGGCTGATATAGAAGTAGAGGATGTATGGACTGTGTGAAGAATGATATGGGTGGGAAGGAAGTGACAACGGAGATGACGGCTGATATAGAAGTAGAGGATGTATGGACTGTGTGAAGAATGATATGGGTGGGAAGGAAGTGACAACGGAGATGACGGCTGATATAGAAGTAGAGGATGTATGGACTGTGTGAAGAATGATATGGGTGGGAAGGAAGTGACAACGGAGATGACGGCTGATATAGAAGTAGAGGATGTATGGACTGTGTGAAGAATGATATGGGTGGGAAGGAAGTGACAACGGAGATGACGGCTGATATAGAATTAGAGGATGCTATGGACTGTGTGAAGAATGATATGGGTGGGAAGGAAGTGACAACGGAGATGACGGCTGATATAGAAGTAGAGGATGTATGGACTGTGTGAAGAATGATATGGGTGGGAAGGAAGTGACAACGGAGATGACGGCTGATATAGAAGTAGAGGATGTATGGACTGTGTGAAGAATGATATGGGTGGGAAGGAAGTGACAACGGAGATGACGGCTGATATAGAAGTAGAGGATGTATGGACTGTGTGAAGAATGATATGGGTGGGAAGGAAGTGACAACGGAGATGACGGCTGATATAGAAGTAGAGGATGTATGGACTGTGTGAAGAATGATATGGGTGGGAAGGAAGTGACAACGGAGATGACGGCTGATATAGAAGTAGAGGATGTATGGACTGTGTGAAGAATGATATGGGTGGGAAGGAAGTGACAACGGAGATGACGGCTGATATAGAAGTAGAGGATGTATGGACTGTGTGAAGAATGATATGGGTGGGAAGGAAGTGACAACGGAGATGACGGCTGATATAGAAGTAGAGGATGTATGGACTGTGTGAAGAATGATATGGGTGGGAAGGAAGTGACAACGGAGATGACGGCTGATATAGAAGTAGAGGATGTATGGACTGTGTGAAGAATGATATGGGTGGGAAGGAAGTGACAACGGAGATGACGGCTGATATAGAAGTAGAGGATGTATGGACTGTGTGAAGAATGATATGGGTGGGAAGGAAGTGACAACGGAGATGACGGCTGATATAGAAGTAGAGGATGTATGGACTGTGTGAAGAATGATATGGGTGGGAAGGAAGTGACAACGGAGATGACGGCTGATATAGAAGTAGAGGATGTATGGACTGTGTGAAGAATGATATGGGTGGGAAGGAAGTGACAACGGAGATGACGGCTGATATAGAAGTAGAGGATGTATGGACTGTGTGAAGAATGATATGGGTGGGAAGGAAGTGACAACGGAGATGACGGCTGATATAGAAGTAGAGGATGTATGGACTGTGTGAAGAATGATATGGGTGGGAAGGAAGTGACAACGGAGATGACGGCTGATATAGAAGTAGAGGATGTATGGACTGTGTGAAGAATGATATGGGTGGGAAGGAAGTGACAACGGAGATGACGGCTGATATAGAAGTAGAGGATGTATGGACTGTGTGAAGAATGATATGGGTGGGAAGGAAGTGACAACGGAGATGACGGCTGATATAGAAGTAGAGGATGTATGGACTGTGTGAAGAATGATATGGGTGGGAAGGAAGTGACAACGGAGATGACGGCTGATATAGAAGTAGAGGATGTATGGACTGTGTGAAGAATGATATGGGTGGGAAGGAAGTGACAACGGAGATGACGGCTGATATAGAAGTAGAGGATGTATGGACTGTGTGAAGAATGATATGGGTGGGAAGGAAGTGACAACGGAGATGACGGCTGATATAGAAGTAGAGGATGTATGGACTGTGTGAAGAATGATATGGGTGGGAAGGAAGTGACAACGGAGATGACGGCTGATATAGAAGTAGAGGATGTATGGACTGTGTGAAGAATGATATGGGTGGGAAGGAAGTGACAACGGAGATGACGGCTGATATAGAAGTAGAGGAAGGATGGACTGTGTGAAGAATGATATGGGTGGGAAGGAAGTGACAACGGAGATGACGGCTGATATAGAAGTAGAGGATGTATGGACTGTGTGAAGAATGATATGGGTGGGAAGGAAGTGACAACGTAGATGACGGCTGATATAGAAGTAGAGGATGTATGGACTGTGTGAAGAATGATATGGGTGGGAAGGAAGTGACAACGGAGATGACGGCTGATATAGAAGTAGAGGATGTATGGACTGTGTGAAGAATGATATGGGTGGGAAGGAAGTGACAACGGAGATGACGGCTGATATAGAAGTAGAGGAAGTATGGACTGTGTGAAGAATGATATGGGTGGGAAGGAAGTGACAACGGAGATGACGGCTGATATAGAAGTAGAGGATGTATGGACTGTGTGAAGAATGATATGGGTGGGAAGGAAGTGACAACGGAGATGACGGCTGATATAGAAGTAGAGGAAGGATGGACTGTGTGAAGAATGATATGGGTGGGAAGGAAGTGACAACGGAGATGACGGCTGATATAGAAGTAGAGGATGTATGGACTGTGTGAAGAATGATATGGGTGGGAAGGAAGTGACAACGGAGATGACGGCTGATATAGAAGTAGAGGATGTATGGACTGTGTGAAGAATGATATGGGTGGGAAGGAAGTGACAACGGAGATGACGGCTGATATAGAAGTAGAGGATGTATGGACTGTGTGAAGAATGATATGGGTGGGAAGGAAGTGACAACGGAGATGACGGCTGATATAGAAGTAGAGGAAGGATGGACTGTGTGAAGAATGATATGGGTGGGAAGGAAGTGACAACGGAGATGACGGCTGATATAGAAGTAGAGGAAGGATGGACTGTGTGAAGAATGATATGGGTGGGAAGGAAGTGACAACGGAGATGACGGCTGATATAGAAGTAGAGGATGTATGGACTGTGTGAAGAATGATATGGGTGGGAAGGAAGTGACAACGGAGATGACGGCTGATATAGAAGTAGAGGAAGGATGGACTGTGTGAAGAATGATATGGGTGGGAAGGAAGTGACAACGGAGATGACGGCTGATATAGAAGTAGAGGATGTATGGACTGTGTGAAGAATGATATGGGTGGGAAGGAAGTGACAACGGAGATGACGGCTGATATAGAAGTAGAGGAAGGATGGACTGTGTGAAGAATGATATGGGTGGGAAGGAAGTGACAACGGAGATGACGGCTGATATAGAAGTAGAGGAAGGATGGACTGTGTGAAGAATGATATGGGTGGGAAGGAAGTGACAACGGAGATGACGGCTGATATAGAAGTAGAGGAAGGATGGACTGTGTGAAGAATGATATGGGTGGGAAGGAAGTGACAACGGAGATGACGGCTGATATAGAAGTAGAGGAAGTATGGACTGTGTGAAGAATGATATGGGTGGGAAGGAAGTGACAACGGAGATGACGGCTGATATAGAAGTAGAGGAAGGATGGACTGTGTGAAGAATGATATGGGTGGGAAGGAAGTGACAACGGAGATGACGGCTGATATAGAAGTAGAGGATGGATGGACTGTGTGAAGAATGATATGGGTGGGAAGGAAGTGACAACGGAGATGACGGCTGATATAGAAGTAGAGGAAGGATGGACTGTGTGAAGAATGATATGGGTGGGAAGGAAGTGACAACGGAGATGACGGCTGATATAGAAGTAGAGGAAGGATGGACTGTGTGAAGAATGATATGGGTGGGAAGGAAGTGACAACGGAGATGACGGCTGATATAGAAGTAGAGGAAGGATGGACTGTGTGAAGAATGATATGGGTGGGAAGGAAGTGACAACGGAGATGACGGCTGATATAGAAGTAGAGGAAGGATGGACTGTGTGAAGAATGATATGGGTGGGAAGGAAGTGACAACGGAGATGACGGCTGATATAGAAGTAGAGGAAGGATGGACTGTGTGAAGAATGATATGGGTGGGAAGGAAGTGACAACGGAGATGACGGCTGATATAGAAGTAGAGGAAGGATGGACCTGTGTGAAGAATGATATGGGTGGGAAGGAAGTGACAACGGAGATGACGGCTGATATAGAAGTAGAGGAAGGATGGACTGTGTGAAGAATGATATGGGTGGGAAGGAAGTGACAACGGAGATGACGGCTGATATAGAAGTAGAGGAAGGATGGACTGTGTGAAGAATGATATGGGTGGGAAGGAAGTGACAACGGAGATGACGGCTGATATAGAAGTAGAGGAAGGATGGACTGTGTGAAGAATGATATGGGTGGGAAGGAAGTGACAACGGAGATGACGGCTGATATAGAAGTAGAGGAAGGATGGACTGTGTGAAGAATGATATGGGTGGGAAGGAAGTGACAACGGAGATGACGGCTGATATAGAAGTAGAGGATGTATGGACTGTGTGAAGAATGATATGGGTGGGAAGGAAGTGACAACGGAGATGACGGCTGATATAGAAGTAGAGGATGTATGGACTGTGTGAAGAATGATATGGGTGGGAAGGAAGTGACAACGGAGATGACGGCTGATATAGAAGTAGAGGATGTATGGACTGTGTGAAGAATGATATGGGTGGGAAGGAAGTGACAACGGAGATGACGGCTGATATAGAAGTAGAGGATGTATGGACTGTGTGAAGAATGATATGGGTGGGAAGGAAGTGACAACGGAGATGACGGCTGATATAGAAGTAGAGGATGTATGGACTGTGTGAAGAATGATATGGGTGGGAAGGAAGTGACAACGGAGATGACGGCTGATATAGAAGTAGAGGAAGGATGGACTGTGTGAAGAATGATATGGGTGGGAAGGAAGTGACAACGGAGATGACGGCTGATATAGAAGTAGAGGATGTATGGACTGTGTGAAGAATGATATGGGTGGGAAGGAAGTGACAACGGAGATGACGGCTGATATAGAAGTAGAGGAAGGATGGACTGTGTGAAGAATGATATGGGTGGGAAGGAAGTGACAACGGAGATGACGGCTGATATAGAAGTAGAGGATGTATGGACTGTGTGAAGAATGATATGGGTGGGAAGGAAGTGACAACGGAGATGACGGCTGATAGAGAAGTAGAGG